>VONZ01000025.1:0-1397500 GCA_012976165.1 Labeo catla
GCATGCATTTACATGACGTCTGTGTGTGTCTCTGCAATAACACGGCAGATATTGTGATGCTACGAGGCTTTCATATGCTCGTTCTGCGGCGGGTCACATTGCAGCTGCACGCGCTCCGTCACCGTTCGAGTCGCGCGCCGCCGATGCTAAGCTAATGTTAACTAGCGCGCGCTGTCGGGTGTTTTCCAGCCAAATAAACACGCACGCACTCGTTCTCCAGGCACAATAAACACACCATAAACACACACGCACTCGCACCGATCGCAGTTTAGCCGAGCAACGGCCCGTTATCAGCCACAAACAGCGCCCGAGCAGCAGCAGCAAAGCGACTAGCGATACCTTTCTGCGACAACTTCAGCTCTCCGTTTTCCTTCTTCACACTGAGGTGATTTTCAGCCGCCAGTTTGTGTTTCTTTCTTTCTTTCTCTCTCTCTTTGCCTTTCTCTTTCTCTTTCTCCCTCTCTCTATCTTTCTCTCGGTCTCTGTCTTTCTCTGTTTTGGTTTTCTTGTTTTTCGGTTTGCTGCTGTAATTCTGCTGCTCCGTGCCTCCGTTCATCTTCTTGGCCTTAAATATTTTCTCTTCATGTCGGATTTTCTTGGCCGGTGGAGGATGGTGATGGTGCTCCCGGTTCTGGGACGCTGGTTTCGGTTCGGTGGGTTTGTTGAGCTGAATGAACTCCGCCATCTTTTCTCTATTTACTCTCTCGAGCTGCTGCTGTTTGTGTAAGACGCACGGGAGAGGCGTGGCCTGCGGTTGATTGACAGAAAGAACGTACTTGTGGCGGGCGTGGCCTGGCGTTGATTGACAGAAATGGCAGCCTTGGAGCGGGCGTGGCCAGACGCGGATTGACAGCAGGAGCGGGTCGGAGGCGGGAGGACAGGAGAGGTGACGTCAGCAGCTTGGTCGCTGTATTCATTTGATTGTGATTCAGGAGCCGATCATTTTCCAAATTTAGATGGTACTCGATACATCCATACTTTTCCATTTGCTCTCGACAAATGTAAAAAGATTTTTTTTTGCCCCCAAGATCTGGATAAAACAGCCGATTGTTAACTGCAAAATTATCTCTAGGTGAAAATATAATAATCTAGACATGGTGACCACTTACTCCTTTTTAACTACATGAACACAAGCAACACTGAAAAATCATTATCTATCTATCTATCTATCTATCTATCTATCTGTCTAGTAGTCAACATTTGAAGTGGGAAAAAAAAAGTTAACAAAAGTTGCCCTAAGACAAGAATGGGTACTGTTTTTGTTTTAGGACAACTTTGATGAAAGGTTTTGATCCAATTCAAATGTTGACTACTGTGTATATATATATATATATAAAGGAACACTGAAAATCACACACACACACACACATATATATATATATATATATATATATATATAGATAGATAGATAGATAGATAGATAGCTAGATGGATAGGATTATATTTAAGAATTTTAATAATACACGATATGGGGGCAAAGAACCACCCTTAAGTTAAGGCTGTTAATGATGTTTGCAATTCTTGACCATGAGGATAAAAATGACAGTTATCGTAGTTACAGCTCCTTAGCTCTAGCGTTCTGCCCGCTTCAAATCAGAAACAGAGATAAAGCAGTGGGTAAGACCACATTTTTTGGAATGAATAAATTATAACTTTTTTTTTAATTAATTATCAATTGAGAGAGAAAGAGAGAGATATGACAGTTGTGTGTGTGAATTACATTCGTCTACGCGTCTCTCTCTACAATCAATAAACCTGAGTTTGTTTACTTAAACAGTGATTTTACCTCTTTGCTGAGGAATATAATGTAGCCATCCAGTATCGAAGATAGCGCTGACAAGAAGTTTCTGTGCTTCTGAATGTTTCTGTGTACGTGCAGCCTGACATCCGATCTCTCCCTGTAAATATAGATTAGCGTTTAAAGGGGTCACTGGATGCAAAACTCACTTTACATGTTGTTTGAACATAAATGTGTGTTGGCAGTGTGTGTACACAGCCACCCTATTATGATAAAAATCCACCCAATGGTATATTTGTAATCTTTATAAGAAATATCCCCTTTATCAAATCCAGTCATCCTCAGCTTCTTGTCGGTGTGACGTCACACAAACCAAGGCCGCTCCCACGATAGTTAATTGACATGACCATCTTACCTTAGATTCGCCCTGACTGAGCTGTGACAGTCGACTCAGACTGTCGATTTCGGTGCAGGGGAAGACAACAATGTCTCAGATTGAGCGACTGAGGTGTTCTGTTGTTGGATGATTGACCATTTACTCCCGACATCTGAGCCGCTGAAGACGCAGGGGATTAACGTTACTTTTGTTTCAGAAGAAAATGCGTTTATGTTTGCGCAAATCATCCGTGATGCAGCTTCACCTGCAGCAGAAGTTCGTTTAAAGCTTTTTATGCATCTTTGCAAGACGCCTTTCTTAATAATGTGCTAGTTCGCATGTTTAGCGGCTAAAGTAAACAGACCGGCTCGTCACCCCACAGAAGAGAGGGGCGGGGTGAGCAGAACTCATTAACATTCAAAGGAACATGCAATAGAATGGCTCGCTCTGAACAGGGCTGATTTTGACAAGGTAAGAAATGAGAAATTTTAACCAAAGTATGTTATAGACACTTCATTAGGACCCTAAAAAACCATATTAGCTTGTGGAAAATGGGCATCCGATGACCCATTTAATATAGAACAGTGATTAAACTGACTTGGAACTACCTGTGCATTAAACAGTTTTAATGCACACCTTCCAGCCAATCAGAATAGAGTATTTAGACAGGCCATGGTGTGTGTGTATAAACTTGAAAGCAGTCTTCCTACAATTCCAGTACATGTCAAAGACAGTATGTTTACAGAGAATTTCAATGTTTATTTTGTAAACACACATAATATTTTGATTGGTGAGAAAGCTTCTCATAAAAAGCATGTTGTGGAAATCTGTGTTTAGGAACATGAACTGGACTAAACCTTGGAATAAAATAGTATTTAAATAAAATATTTAGTTTATTAAATATTAAAGTAACAACAGCTTACATTTAAAATCTTGATGACATATAAGTGCATTAGAGAGATTTCAATCTGATATTAATTAGATATTATTGTGATCTTTCTTCAACAGAACAAGATTCTATCATAATTGTCCATCGTTTTGTAACGGTGTCTTGAAGACGAGCATTTCTGATGTATTATTCCAATGAAAATAATAATAGATTTATTTATCTTATGACATTTTATTATTTTTGGAAAGAGTCACAAAAAGACACAGTTATAGTCCAAGTCAAATTTGATTCATTTTATCCAGGAGACCAAAGATGACAGCGTCTGTTAGAACACTGTCATGCCAAAGACTGTATAAATCGGTGTGTTTTTGTATCTTCAACGATAATCCTAAATATTAGAGACATGTCAACAGAACATTCTACATATTATGCAAAATAAATCAGAAAATGGATTTGCAGTAAGTTTCCCAGTTCACATATTAAATTAGTGACCTACTACTGTTTTTACATGCCTATTTACATTTGTGGATAAAGAAATGTGCATGATTAATACATTTATAATATGCTGTATTTTGTTCTTGTGTAAAACGCAAGTTAATGGTAGATATACTGAATTGGTTGTTTGTGAAACTAATGTGAAAGCAGCAGTTACTATGAATCCAGTTCATCAGTAACAGAGTGCATGATGGAGCTGATTGCCTCTGCTTACAGAGATCGCTGGTCTGCTGTTCCACTCCTACATCTCAATCGAGCCTCTTCTCTGTGACTCTGTGGAAATTCCACTGACGTCTTACTGGCATCCCAGTGAGGTCACGTGACCCCAGATTGACCCCGGATGGCGGAGCGTTCGTTCATGCACTGTGACAGAGAGACGAGACACACTCATCCTTCATCAGCTCTTCTGTCAGAACATCTCAAATAACATCCATTCAGTGGGAAATAGAAATGAATAAATCTGAGTAAGACGTGAGCAGAAAGACTCGCAGGATCACGGGAACCCAACACCTTCACCAGCAGATGAAACTATTGATGAATGGATGTTTAGTGAAGGCAGATTATGAACACGTGAAGAGAGCTGAGCCTTCACGCTAACCTAGCCCTAGCTCTCGAGTCACGTGGAGCTCCTTCTGCCTTCTTTTGTCACAGGACTGCCGTATTCTAGTATCTGAAAGATTAGCACATCAGAAAAAAATAGTGGCAGATGACAAACTGCGGCAGCAAATACAACAGACACAGAAAACCAAACGCTGCTGTTCACAAACACGCGTTACAACTGTGTGAATGCAGATGTTCCCCAGCAGATGGCGAGAGCGAGTGTCTGTCAGAACTGATATGAAGTTGTAGAAACCTGAGAAATAAACACAGTGTTACATTCACACACACACACACACAGCATGTACTGAGAATAAAGCAGCAGGAGACATTTTCCTCCTAATGTTTTTACTGACATGTTGATTGATTGACAGGTCTGTGTTGGAAGGTCGAGTAAATCCCAGAGGTTTAAATGCGACATTGTGCAACCTGCACACATTCTCTCTCTGTGTCTCACGCACACGCACGCACACACACACACAAACAGAGTAATTTAAAAAACAAAAGGCACAGGCGAGCTGTCAGGGTGTCATCCATGAAGTGAGAAAATGGCACATACAAAAATAACCTCTAGAATACAATTTACAAAAAGCATCATTACAATCTCCAGCCTGCGGCGTCTCATGAAGCCGCCGATACGCGCCGGCCTGACGAACGCAAAGAAACGGGGAGAAAAGAAAACACAACCCTGAAAACGTTTGTTCTAACAGGAGGGCAAATAACTTACAGTTTGAGGTACACGTGACGCTTTCATGCACAGACGTCTTACATCGCATTAATATATTCAGTGATAGTACATTTGCATCGTTATCATTTACGGCTCGCCCCGTACACGCATAAGATGCCGTTAACGAGGCAGCGGCTCCTCCGGCCCGCATCGGTCCGGTCCGAATCTAAACTATTGCAGAAGATGCGCGAGTAACAAACGGGTCCTGGCCCGGCCACGCAGGAGGAGTAAGGCAGGTTTCTGGTCCCGGCGAGACGTTTAGCACCAGCACAGTGAGTCCATGGCAGCGAGCAGCAGTGGCTGCACAGGTGCATCATGGGAGATTATCATTGTAGCTTTACTGATTGTGTTAGTCAGAGAAGAGGGCGCAGAGTCTTGGACCGTCCGTCTACAGTGGCACTTATAGAGAAGAAAGAGGAGCGTGGAGCGGATGGAGCGGACGGGAGCTGCGGTCACGTCCACTCCGACGGAGGCTCCCGGGGGCCTTTGGGATGCGAGCAGCGGCTGCCGAATCCTGCCGACACAAAGACGGTTGAGAGAAACTCACAAATCGTAAACGAAAGGCTCTCATCTGCTCCTCTGCTCGGTCTGGCCCGTCACTCACCGATCTCGGTCTCCGCTCTCTTGTCCTTCGGGACGTTCAGAGGCGAATCCGGACCCTTTCCGTTCTTCTGCTCGGCATCTACAAAAAGAAAACGAAACCTGCTTCACGCGCAGTCAAACGATTTCATCACTTTACAGAAGAAATCACATCAGAGCGACTTTGACCGCATTCAGCCGGCTGAGCTTCGACTCGGAGATACGAAGCAGCTGCTAACGACAAACCACCACAAACAAAAGCACATTCATATTCAAAAAAGCTAAGGGGTTCAATGCATTGCAGTGCTGCAAGTCAACTAAAATACTGTTATTGGGTAATAACAATAATAATATATTAATTCTAATAATATATAATATCATCTTTTGCGTAAACACTAAAGAATTCATTTAGACAGCCGGTGTCCTCTGTGAACATGACACTTAAACACCTAACTTTTACACCTAACTGGTTTCTAGTGCTACAAAAACCCCGTAGAGAAAGTTCACTCGCAGTAGGGAGTTTTATGGGTTCAGTATAAATTCACCAGGAAGTGCTGGTCAACCGGATATGTTTTTGCCTATACACGGTCTCTCTCGCCTCCCTACATTCGTCTTCTGAGTGAGATTCATTGGCCAAAACTTAGAAAACGTCAATAAATAACGTGGCGTGGTATAATCTGGCGGTGGCTGTACCGTGACGTACCGGTCTTTGGAGGACTAGCAGGAGTTTGTGTGTCTCCAGACACCTGTGAAGGGAAGAGACAGACGTTAAAGCTCTCGATCTCAGTCGGTTACAGCAGAAACAGACACTTTCAAATGCTGTGTCTCACCTGTGACGACGGCTCGTCTGAAGACGCTTCGGCCGGCGGCGGCTTCACATCTGTGGGGTCTGAATGAACATGAGGGAAAAGTTACAGGATGTTCAGTCGGACGGCATGAAAACAAGCGGCTCTCTGATGACACTAATCTAACAGACGAGTTTAAAGACTGAACCCTTAATGACCCATCAGTGATCAACTCACTTTAAACTCTCTCTCTCACACACACACACACACACACAACTGAGATTCGCCATTAACACAGATGCACTAACACAAATTGGCATGCTGGGAAAAAAGCCTTTATCTGCGTATTTTTTGAAAAGCAAAATCACTTTTTGACATTTCTATTTCATAACAATCATGTTAGTCGCTAACAGAGGGCTGAGTTTGACTCTGTGTCCGTGTGTCATTAAACTGATGTTCACCAAGAGCAACCAGACAAAACTAACACACAATAAACTGAATTAAATCTTCATTGTCTAAATTCTGTGCGGAGTGAAACGGATCCGACTTCATCACAGAAGCAGGAAGTGCCGCGCTTCTCTCGCAGAGCCTCTGCTGCCCTCATGTGGCTGGAGACAGTAAAGGCGCACCTGTGGCCATTAGGAAGGACTCGGCGGTTCGCTCCGGAACAGGCGGGGGTGAATCTTCACTGTCGTCACAGTCTGGGGCAAAAAGAGCACCGTTACAGACCAGCGCTCACACACGCACACGAACACACACACCGTCCAGAGCATTTACCCAGCTGAACGCAGCATCAGCACCTGATACAAGCCCAGAGCCCCGATCATGAGCTCAGAACACACTACCATCATGCCTTCAGCCCACAAACCTACTGAGTGCCCTAGACAGGCAGCATTAGCACATTAGCACAGCTCAGAGGCAGAAAACAAGCTGCATTTGATCAGGCGACCTAAAGATCCCAAGAGCATCTCTGCACTCACACACACACACACGTGTGAATATACGGCCAAATCAGCTGACAGAACTGAAGGGAATAAAAAGGTATTGAAGGGGAAAAAAAAAAATATCAGGAAAAGGCTGCTTCCGTCCCATAAGAAACATGGGTTACACAAGCGTCCACTTTTTAAAGACCGTCACACTCATTCTGTCTGAGAGATCAGACTCACAGTGATGCTTCCATCAGTCACTTCCTGTTTGCATGTGCAAATTATTTCTGACCACCGACCTGATCAAATGAGAGTCGAACGACTCGAAGGAAGTGAGAACTAGAAAAGGAAGCAGACGGAGGAGGACCGGTGCGCATAAATACGTACTTGAGGTGTGGGTCGGCAGGCTCTGGCCGGCGATGGACATCGGCGTGACCCGGCGGGGGACGCGATCGCTCTGCTGCGCCGCCGAAACCGTGCTGGTCGCCGTGGACACGCCAGTGTGATGAAGATGACTGTCGCCGTCGATGAAGTCCGAATGCAACGGGTTGGTGAAGCTCAGCGCCGCCCTGACGGGCGCGGCCAGAGTCGCAGGACTGGGCGAACGGTCCGCCGGCGAGGCCGCTCTGTCGGGACTGGGCACGGACCAGGTGGCCTGACCCTTCTCCCCCTTCAGCGGCAGGTGGTTGGGTCGCGGAGGCTCGTCGGACTCCTCGGACATGGAGCTGCTGCTGGTGTTGGAGCGCTTAAACGCGTGCGACCGCTGCAACACGCTGTTCCCCTCGAAGCTGCGCGGCCCCTCCTGCAGCGGCACCTTCTTGATCTCGATGCTCAGCTTTCGCTCCAGACGGCGGTCCGGGCTGTCGGCGGGGGGCGCCGAGGGCGGCTGGACGCTCGGGGCGGGCGGCGCTGGGACGTCCTGCCCGGGCTTGTCATAGTTCTCGTTGAGGTCAGGGTTTTGATCCGACGCCAGCACGTGCAGGATGGGTTTGGGATGGTATCGGTCGTTGTCCTGCCGCACGTTTGTGACCGTAGGGAAGGCCGAGGGCGGAGACGGCGTGAGGATGGGCGGGACGGGGTGCGGCTCTGGAGGCTGTAGAATCTCCTCCTTCACGTCGCCCTCAACCTGATTACTGAGAAGAGACAAGAGAAGAAACATGAGCGTTAACTCCAGAGGGCGACAAACATTCACACATGACACAAGTTCATATGGAAAGCACAGCAGATGACATGAAATACAAATCCTCTAAATAATAATATTATATATGCTTTCTAAATGCTAAAATAATTAAAACGGCATTGACAAACACACACTCTATGGACCAACTATGTTTCCTCATTCGGTGCGGTTGGAGGATTGAGAGTTGATGAGATTCTGGAGGAGTATACTGTACCGAGGGGGCGGGGTTTTACCTGCGGATGCGGGGCGGTTTGGGAGGGGGTGTGTCCCATCTCTCCTCATCTGAATTCTGACCGGGTTTTTCCGGACTGCCCTCTTCCTGCAGTGGGTGAGAGAGCATGAGTGAGTGTATGTGTGTGTGTGTGTGTGTGTGTGTGCACCTGGTATTTATCACGTTATGGGGACCAAATGTCCCCACAAGGATAGTAATACCACTAAATTTTGACCTTGTGGGGACATTTGTGAGGTCCCCATGAAGAAACAGGCTTATAAATCATGCAGAATGAGTTTTTTTGAGAAAGTAAAAGTGTGCACAGTCTCCTGTGAGGGCTAGGTTTAGGTGTAGGGCGATAGAAAATAGGGTTTGTACAGTATAAAAACCATTACGCCTATGGAATGTCCCCATAAAACATGTGAACACAACATGTGTGTGTGTGTGTGTGTGTGTGTGTGTCAGAACAAAGACAAACCAAACACGTGAATGTAAAACATTCAAACTTCTACATCGTAAGAAATGAAGAGAGAGAAGAACAGGACAAAATGAAGATATTACAGCCTCAAACTGACACTTACAGTTGTCTCTGTGTGTGTGTGCAGCCAGACAGCATTGTGTCTGTATATCAGGCTTTTCAAACAGGAAGTAAAGCAGGGTTGTTGCTATTGTTCATTGTTTAGTTTCTCTCAATTGCCATTCTTGTCTTTCTAGAGGAGATCTAATCCCAGCAGCTCATTTTGTGTGTGTGTTTGTGGTCTTACCATCCCGTCTGTGAGCTCAGAGTTTGTCGGACTCTCCAAAAGCATCAGCTGTTTCTGAAAGAGCTGCGCAATCGCTCGATGAACCAGCTCGTACTGCTCCTGACATACAGAGAGAAACAGGAGGTAGGAGAATCAATCCTATGGGGCTCTGTAACGCCTCATGAACCCATGCAGTCTGTGATCAAAGTTATTCTGCTACAGTGTGTACAGTGTATGATGAGAGTTTTGTGTAGTTTACTTTGGTCTGAACTGCTGAATGCCGTTGCGTCCTCATCTCCTGAATCAGCTGGAAAACGTTAAAATCTTCAGGAATTCTCTGTAAAATAACACACAATGATGATATATGTATGTGTGTGTGTGTGTGTGTGTGTTTGTATTTCTGTGTGTATTTGTGTTACCCCAGCTTTTAGGAGGTTCCATGTGTAGTCGATTGCACAGATGGCTCCTGTGCGTCCACAGCCAGCACTGTCAACACATGTACAACAGCACACATATGCAGTCAGAACACATGCTGATATTAGACATGTTAGTTATAACCAAACCAATCAGTCATTTCATTTGAACTAGTAAACACATTAAACAATCACACACACCATCAGCACCAACCCCTCGCCCCACCCCTGACTTAACCCGAACCTCAGCCTGTCATTCATCAGTGATTATTAGCCATCATGACGAAGCCAGAGAACGACACAGCTAGTGTTCAGTTGTGCTGCTAACACATCCACGTCGCCTCTCAATCATGAAGGAAAAAGATTGAGGCGTCAGTCTGAGCTGCTGCTGAGGCTCATGGGACTGAAGATCAGACATGAGGTTACGATTAGCAGAACTCATACCTGCAATGGACACAGATGGGAATGTCGTCATGCTCCTGATATTCCCTCATCAGAGCGATCATGTCCAATATGGAATCGAATGACGATGGGACGTCGTGATCGGGCCAGTTGACATAATGGAACTGCGTCACTCGCCGGGTTTCCTGACAGCCGAGAGAGAAACAAACTAATGGTTACAAACTGTCCTGCTACAACACAGACAAACAGACAGACAGACAGACTCACATGATCAAACTCCACTGATAGTGTGCGGATAAAATAATCCGTCCGCGGCTGCTCAGAATCCTGAAAAAAAAAAAAGTAAATAAATAAGCTCATATCAGACTCTCCAAATGTGGCTAAACAGTTCTGAGATTAGTTAAGAAGAGTTTATATTAACTTATTCAGATCTGCACGGACCCGTTTTATGCATTTGATACAGTTTATGTTTTCTGTGACCTGAGTAAAGGCAACTGATACACAAATCTACAAACATGAATCTCTAAAGCACATAACAGGGACTCAATCTGGTAGCAAACAAAAAAAGATTCACATTTAAAAATCGTCAACCACAACATGTCTAACATAAAAGAACAATGGCGGAGGCTGTGTTATATTGGTGTAAATTTACAGTATATCTGACTGCTGGCCAAACTGAAGGCACACTGGGGGGAAAAAAACAGATACGTCTTGTTCCCACATATGAAGTTCTTCAGATCACATTCGAAAATGGCAAATTCAGTGCGCTTCGGCTGTTCACGCTGTCATCGGCTTCACTCCCGACGGAGAACAAATTTTAGCCACGTCGAGTTTCAGTGTGAACGCATCACATCCCAAAAAGAACAATAAGGTCTGTCGTTACGCTGCAGGCTCAATGCGTTTCTCTTGACGTCATGGGACGAGAGAGAGTGGTGCATTCTGGGAGGTGTAACGTGGACTCACGCAGGAGATCCTGAAGGGGCCAAAGGTCAAAGGCTCGTCTCCAAACAGGGGAAAGTAACGTTCACACTTTTTCTGAATGGGAAAGTGAGTGAAGAACATGTTTGAGTTTATGAGTTAAAGCTTTTATGACTAAAGCACAGAATCCACATTAAAAACATTCTTACCCGTCCCATCTCAAACTCTCGACACGCCATTACGATGACCTGCGGAACAGGAAGTCATGTGTCATTTAAGAGAATACACATGCGCACACACACACACAGACACAGGCTGCGCCCTAACTCTTATACAGTTATGTATAAATGCTTTCATAAAACAAAGACCACGATGTCATTGCCTGCCGAAGGTCTGTGCGTCAGAGAAGACTGAGAATGGTCACTATTTTTTGCTTAAAAAATAAAAGCACTAATGCAAGTATTATTGCAGAACAGGTCATTGTTATTAGAGGCTGTTTCGATATTATTAGCAGTATACTGCTGCCTTCAAAATTCGATCAGAAGAAGGTACCTCCAGAGACAGGAAGTGAAGCAGAATTTGGATTCGGACGTGCCTTGATGCTTTCCTGCCTTAGAGTGCCGCCTCCGAAGGCAGCATTTTAGAGCTTTCGGACGCAGCCACAGTGTCTCCCTGTAGCAACAGAGTCACTCACCGCAACCTTATACTCCCAGATCATCCTCCAGAAGTCCAGCACAGTGTTGGGCAGCGGACCCTGAGTGGCGATGTAGGCCTCGGGCCCGCCGATCCCCTGAAGGCACACACATAATCAGATCCGACCAAACACGCTTCACAATCCTGACAGACTCATCAGACTGTTTAAATCAGAGTCCAGCGTTGCCAACTTCTTTCAATAGAAAGCAGCTAAAGCCAGCTGGAAAAGTTGCTAAATGACACTAGATGACGTCATACGCTAATTAGAATTTTCACAACGTTATTGCATTTATTTGCCTCTCTGTGCTCACATACTGTACTTTATTGCAGTCAAATTATTTCCTTTACATATTTTACAGTTTCTGTTGTCCGACAACAGGATGAATATGAAATAGTGACTGAAACGTGGCCCATTAGGACTACATGTCCTGATCTCCCTCATATGTTACTCGGCACAAAATCCTGATTTTAAATTGATCCGTTGTCTGATGAAATCTAATACACATAAGATGTTCTGTGATTTTAGCTATATTTGCGGGTCAAATTAAAGAAGCAAGCAGAGAGAAAGTGATGTGTGCGCACTGGCAAGACCTCACGCTCGTGTGGCAGTACTGGTGAGTCTCAGAAACTAAATAAGGTTTGTCCAAGAAGTTGCTTGATTCGTCTCTAGACACTCGTTGCGGAAAAAAGCCGCTAAGGGGATCTGAAAAGGCGCTAAGCTGGCAGCACTGTCAGAGTCTGTGATGGTCACTTATTTCACATCAGGAGAAGAAACACATAAGCACAGTTCATAAGCCAAAAAACAACGGTTTTGTGTGTTTGGGGCAGTGCAATTACTCATACAGACGCCCACACACACACACACACACACACACACACACACACACACACAGACACAGACACACACACACAGACACACACACACACAGACACACACAGGTGTCTACAGAGACAGGAAAGGCTGCACAGAAGCAGAAGAAGTCTTCAGTACCTTGATGAAGTTTGCATTAATGTAATCGGTGTCCTGGTTGGATGTTTTTAATGTCACCTTCACACGACTGTGGTCAACTGTGACATGCAAGAGAAAGACATCGTCATGTCAGCAGATACACACACACACACTCCTCACAGACTCCAGTTCAACAAACCTTATTCACACTATCATCATCATCACTAGGGCTGTCACTAACGTGTGTGCGTGTTTTGGTAATCGAGCAATCTGTCGATTATTCAGACGATTAATCGGATTATAACAGATTCCTCCAGAGGGCCTGACGACTGTTTTTACACTTTATTGCGCAATCTAATCCGTGTTAAATATTGACTCAACAACATTTGAAGCAAATGTCCACTTAATCTTTAATATGTGGCCATTTCATATTAATAGTAAGTTTATAAATGATTTACCTTACAAATTTAATGAAACGGCGCAGGTCACATTCCCAGATGAACGTTCTAATAATACCAAACTCACAACAACATGCAGAGGAGGAGTTTGAGATGCTTCACACATGCAAGTGATAACAGTTTGTGTAGCAGCATTTACTGTGATGGAGCGGCTCAGACACGCACACACATAAACTACACGCATTAAAATAATTAAAGTGCATATGTGAAACCGCCATCGCATATATTTATTTAACTGAATCGTAGCGTTTGTGAATTCCTAATAGCATTATGCTTTATCATGATTTTTAAATGGGTTTAATGTGAGGAATGCGGCACTTCCGGTATTTGGCCAATTATACCACACAGGCAAAATGCAATTGAGGATATTTTAAAATCGAATACTCGAACAGAGCCGACGAATCATTGCAGCCCTAACCCTAACCGTCATCATCATCACCACCATCATCATCATTTCTGTGAATGTCATGAACAAACGTCAGTTGCATGATCTCTGATGCTTACAGGCCCCTCATTCATAACTAACACTTTAATCACATGACAGGATGGGTTAATTTGATTTGTCGTTTACTCACATGGCAGAATGTCTTTATATCGGTTTTTCTTCACGTTTTCCTCCTGCTCTCCAACATTAGTGGGGTAGATCTTCTCTGTTCTGTATTTGGTTGATAATCGGCGTAATCTCTGTAAAAGATGGGCAGAAACAGCAATGAAGAAAGAGAAAAATTACTTTTAGACACAGCAGAAATACATCAATCAAAACACATCAACAAAGAGCAAAAGCTGTTCAGAGCTCGGCTCTGATTCAAAAGCGTCTCCTGAGAACCAGTGTGTTCAGACTACATCATGACATTTATTTCACTCAGCCTATTTCATCACAGGACAGCTGTGATTTTTACTGTAAATGTAATCTGCGCGTTTCGGTACACAGCAACAAAGTTTGACTCGCCGGTGTTGCGCGTCTCAGAACCATCACGTGTTTGGTGTATGAGCTTCACTGCGTGCAAGCGTGAGGACGGATGAGCGTTTACACGGGCGATTTCTCCATATGCAGTTCCAGTGATCACAAACCGTTTTAGACGCCATTCACACCTGCATTTAGTGCTGATCAGTGGTGGGACGTTAATGTGGTGTGGACACAGACTCTTGTTCTGCAGGCTGTGTAAAATGAACAGCAGATAACGTGATTATAACTGCACGACGGCCCATAATGCTTTAACACCAGACATCCATCTACTGCAGAAGGAACGTGAACCAACAGGACAGAAGAAGAGCAGTTTCTGACCTCAGATCAGCTGGAAGTTTGGATCAGCATCAGCCCTTTATCAGTCAACCATCACACACACGCTCACTGCAGTGATGCTGATCTCCACCATGCTCTTTTTCTGCTTCACCAGGTGAACAGAGTAAAGATGAAGGTTTGGAGAGCACTGATTCACAGCCGGTTCATGTGGATTATGTTTGTGTGAATGTCTTGAGCACATCAGGGCTACAACATCCACCCTCTGTATCAATTCAACTTTTTTTTGTCAATAAACTCATGTGAGCGACATGCGTGTTCGAACAACACGTCTGTGTCTTTCTCCTCCTCCATGTGGCTCATCAAACACAGGAAGCTGCAAGTGTGTGTGAGTGTGTGTGTGTGTGTGTGTGTGGGCTGTAATACTTCCTTTCCTGCCAGTGTTGGGGAGGAACAATACAATGGCCGACGTGACACAGTTCTGCTGCACTCTTTTCTTATTGGTCCATTTCCTGGTCCACCCCGTCAGACCCCACAGGACTGTCAGAGGCGACGCCCACATCGCTGACGGACACGTCTCACACACACACACACACACACAACAAACATTTATCTAAATGAGCACGTCTCTGAGTTCTATTGACTTATTATATCTCTAATGACTATCGACGGTCCCTAACAGAAAACATGTTTCTATAAGGACGTCTCCAATGAAAGTGTTTGTAAGAGACACTCTGGAGACAATCTTCATCAAATCTGTACCACAGCTCACATAACACACACACACACACACACACACACACACACACACAACAACTTTCAGCTTCAAGATTTCTTTGAGCAGATATTCTTCTGCACATCTGAACTTGGGACTGAAAGTTCATGAGAACATCAGCATGAAGAGAAGATCAGGCTGATCACTGACCAGCGCATTGTGTTCATCATCACACAGTGCCATCATGATTGACATCACTAAACACTCAGTCCTGTCACACCCAACCAATCCTAACCCATCCTGACCCATCCTGACCCATCCTAACCCATCCTAACCCATCCTAACCCATCCTAACCCACCCATCCTCTCTCCCATTTCAGCATCAGGCACTCAGTGTTTGATCTGCTGTGATGTTTGAGGAATTTCACACAAACTGTTGCAGAGTCAAACAGGAAATGCAGTGACCGGTGACCTCACGGTGAGCCTGACGAAGATCATTTCAGTCCAGTGAAGGCGTTTATGTGACATTCAGCCACACATTCAGTATGCAGTGTGAACGCGCATCATACTCAACATGCTGAATCTGTGATGTTCTGCACATGCTGAAGCGTGTGATGCTTTTATGGCGGTTTCTCACGTTCAGTCCTCTGTATCTGTCAGTTTATGTGCTCTTGTGTCAGATGGATTGGCATGGAAAGAGTCAAGTAAGTCTGACATCAAGTCTTTCTGTAAAGGAACAACCCTAATAATAATAATAATAATAATAATAATAACCCTAACCCGATCCATCAGAGATTGCCACTGGTTATCAGACGTGTACATCAGCATCTTCAGTTGCTCAGAGCCTGATGTGTGTGTGTGTGTGTGTGTGTGTGATTGAGAGAGAGAGAAAGAAAGAGAGAGACCGCAGGAAACACCTGGTCAGAGTGACATTCACCACTTCTAAAGACCTGCGGCCAATTCAGAGTGCAAGACCATTTACCACACACACAACGCTTTAAAAGGAAGAGTTCAGATGCAAAACCAGCTAAATCCATCTGACATCTTTCTTTAAAAAATGCATTTTTATCAGGCTCATATGTATAGGTTTCTATGTAAGTACCGGTACTTCTGATTGGGCTGAGGCTGGAATTTTAGCGAGTTTGAAGTAATTTTTTTTCCCTCAGACTATTGCAATATATTAATACTGTATTTAAACATACCCTATATGTTAAAAAAAAACATGCAAATAAAATGCAAAATATTTTTAGCCAAACTGTAGACATTTAGTTTTAGAGGTCAACTCAAAAAGTCAAGATGATTTAAACTCAAAATGACTGGCCGTATGACAGCAGCAGCAGCGATTATTACAGGAACAGTTCACCCAAAAATGACAACGTCAGCTGCGTCGTCATGCGCTCACATCTACTGTTAGCAAACCACAATTCCACAATTTAAAGAAAAAAAACAATATAATTGTGGCAAAGCATTACACTGAAATGAATAAAAAAAAAAATGCACAGCACTCACTCACACAAATATAAGAAAGCTCATATGAAAGTGACTTTACAGCAAAATCAGACATATGTGAACAGTGAAAGTGGCATCATGACACACACACACACACACACAGAGTCATTTATGGTCACAGGAAAGCAGGACAGAGGAATGAACACACACTCGTTTCTCACTGGAAGTATTTTTACACAAAACAGGATGTGGATGTCAAGGTCAGAAGCCACACACACACACACACACACACAGATCATCTGCTGTGTTTTAATGGGACGGTGACGTCCACAGCAATCACAATCCCATCCCAGCAGTCTTCACTACAAGTATACTTCATTTTCTGGCATTCTAAGTACACAGCGGACATTCCTTCTCAAGCGCCCAAATCTTTCCCATATATAAATTGGGCTGCATATGGAGGTGAGTGCGACTGATGATGAACACTACGTCACACGGACGTCCACAAGGCGAGGGAAGTGAACATGCAGCTCCAGTCCTGTGGAACATTTAGGGTATTTGAGTGTCAGAAACAGGAAATGCAGAACAACACACACACACACACACACACACACACACACACACAGAGACAGACCGACAGCTGTGACTCCATGAGGAGGGTTCATTCAGAAGAAAGCCTCATTGCCTTCCCATAATCCCTTGCATCTGGCAGAGGTCAAGCGATATATATCACCCACATAAAGACATAAAATAATCCCCACAACACAAATACAGCAGATCCAAACACACAAGTAGGACAGCACACGCTAAAATGTGCAATAAGAGGCTCACAAGCCCCCAGATCACACAGAAGACTATTGTTACATCACTTCCTGTAAGTGCTTCTGGGAATTTCTGAGAATTTCAAAGCTTTACTGGAGCGACTTTTATCCTTGTAAGCTCCTGAAAACACCGAATTAAATCACAAACGAGAAACAAACAGGTGCAGGAGGAACGCAGTGTTTGTGTGGACACTGTGTGACACAACCAGACACACACACACACACACACACACACACATCCCTGACCTCTGACCTCTCACTGACCCTCAAACACATCAGATTACCCACAACACACTGCTGCAGATCAAAAACCAACAGCAGAACATCTCACAACCCTCCACCAGCTGAGAGTGTCTGTTTGTTTAAGCATGACCAACTAACCAGCCAACTAACTGACTACAAGCACAGGGATGGCCAGGAGACAAACACAATTGACTGATGTTCCCGTCTGCTTTGGTTCATATGAATAACTAACAGATAAACTGATCACAAGCACAACTGACCTTCACCAGCCGAGTCATTGTAACAGACACCAGATGAAGAAAAACAGAAACAAATGAGAGTCAGGAGATCAATCTTCAGCTCCTCCATCATGAGCAACAGAAGCACAAAGATCTCCAACAGTTCATCAGGTCTCATGTCAGACTCATCTCACATTCTGTCTAAACACGTGAACACTGAAGAGCAGAGATGAAGATGACGAGGATCACACAACAACACTGCTGTCAGTCTACTCGTCATGTCACAAGGAGCGAAATAAAGCGACAAGGAGCTCTGCTTCAGTGTGTGTTCAGACATTTCAGGATGTTTTCATGTTTATCTGAACACAACGTTTCTATCACAACATTCAATGTAACAATAACATCAACAACACAACAGCACTGCCTGAACACGAGCAAAACATCTGGAGACAATGTGTCTGTTTCAACATGTACCTGTGAGTGAGTGTGTGTGTGTGTGTGTGTGTGTGTGTAGGCCGCAGTGAGCTGCTCTCGGTGACTGTAGATGAGACTCTCTCAGCAAACTGAACGTGATCAGACGTATGTGTGTGTGTGTGTGTGCGTGCGTGTCGTTATTTCATCACTCATCAGTATGAGTTTGTAGTTCTGTGTCTCACCATAAAGTCCGAGCTGAAGTTATCTTCTCCTTTCTGCTCGCCGCTTCTCATGGTTTCAATGAATCTCTTCAGGATATTCACCTGCTCCATCCTGACGGGACGTTTCATTCATCCACGAAGCCAAAGAATAAATAAATATAAATACGTTCAGGAAAAGAGTCTTTTGAGCGATTATTCCAACATTTTATGGCCCCATGTTCCTCTCCGTCCCCGTGATGAAACGGCACAAAGAGCGCGGACAGGAGCGGCGCGCGCGTCGCGCTGAGGAGCCGCTATATATTACTCTCCTTGATAGAGCACTTCTGATTTCACTCAGAAATCACTTTTAATAGTGAAATAAACAGCGCGCGCCCCTCCCTGCGGCTGCCACATTCACACTGCACACACAACCGGACCGCCCGAAAGCCGCTGGCGCCGGTCCCGCCCCGTGCCGCTCCTCTGGCTGTGATTGGCCAAACGCCGAGACCTCAGCAACGGCGATTGGGCGAATCCTTCCCTCAGTCAAAGACACGCTCTGATTCCGTGTTCCTGACTGTCAGGTCCGACTGTCAATCATTTCGTCCTATGAGCTCGTTTTTGATTGGCTGAATATGCTCCCGCCCACTACCCTGAGCCAGGTTAGACCCGCCTCTTCCGCGCTGACATACGGGCTATTTAACAGCGTCACCGTCAACACACAGCATTGTCTCGGACTCGTGTGTGATTGTTCATGTTGAGTGTAAATCATTTCCCTGTTTTCCAGTGATTACGCCGTTTATTTATCCGTGTTATGGATGTTGTCATATCACTCTTCAATCAGAAAGTTTAGATTATCATTCATCACGATATGCATCGTTTATACTTTATTTATGACACACAGTGTTTCTGACAAATTATTCTGTCATATTAAGATTTGAGTTGTTGTATGCTTCTATATTTCATACGGTTTCCTCCCTGTACCCCCAGGCAACGAATCATTTTTAGTTGTCATGCATTGTTTTGTTTTTTTACTGTAACTAAATGAGCCTCTTTTTTATTTGAAGTTTGGATAATGCGGTGCAATGTGTGTAGTCAGGCTTGTTCAAGTTGATTTTTCGACGCACATGAACACATTTACAGGCTGAGTAAAATGGAAGGGCTGCAGGCCGGAGACGTTACACTGTTTGACAAATACAGTGTCTGAAAGGTTACTTGGAAAATGCAATAGGTTACAGATTACAAGTTACCCTATTTGAAATGTAATAAGTAGTAACTATTTCAATTACTTTAAGTAATTACATTACTTTTCTCAATTTAAATGTGTAATTTATTTTCTACATTTTTCTAAACTATTTATCATTTTCAAACGTTTAAAGCAGGCAGGGTTCATCTTACAGTAGGACTCAACACTGATTACTGTCAGACTTTCAAAATCCTTCATCACTTCAATTAAGATTATAATAATTTAGTTTGAAAGCACAGCCACCACAAAATCAGACTTTAGCACCTCTTTTTACTTTGAGATTGTTCTTAGGTTAAATACAGATTGCTACTGTTTTTGAAAACAAATCCTTGCGTAGCCATGACAGGAAACACTGGCATCTAACAATGCCTTGGAAAAAAAAAACTGTACATTTAAAAAAAAAAAAGCATAAACATGAACCCAAATAGGAAATAAAACAAATGTATCCTAAAATCCTCACATATTGGTGTCTCATATTTTAGAGCAGTCAATGCAGTTTTGGAAAGAAATCAATTAAATCTTTACGTGTGTGAAAATATTCAGATGTGACCCTCCTTTGTAATCGTTCACATTTTCATAAGCACCTGCAATTTAATGACATTTTTTCTCATTAACTGTAACAGATTACAGTACATTTATTTTGAAATTAAATTACGTAATTCAATTACATGTAACTAGTTACTCCCCAGCAGTGTATAGTCCATAAAGATCATAATGTGTAAACAAGAGACTAGAGTGATAAAATCACTTACTAATGTATGACACACAGAAAGGATGTGACGTAACCACCCGCAAAAGTGCTGGTAATGCATAACTAGACATTCATCCACCTAGAATAGCTCTTGCTTTATTTGCAGTAAACATGATTTCTGCTCCTTTCTACAGACTGAGGGACGAGACGACACTCGATATGGACGCTCTTATTCTAGAGCAGGAAAAAAAACCATTCATCCATCTGTCCGTCTCCCACACACTCACTAGACTGACATACTTCAGTCATGTTTCTATTGTGTGTGTGTCTATAGATATGAGAAGAGAAAGTTTCTGAGCAGCTGAGTTCAGGAATGTTCTTCAACAAGCCCTGACGTGACTCTGAAGCTGATCGCATAGCTTCCCTCTTCTGCCACACACACACACACACACACGAGTTACACAACAGCAAGACACACGGGTGCACCCATATCATTCATGTTATCCCAACACACACTCTGGTATTTACTTGTCTCAGCACACACACACACATAGCTGCAGAGAACCAGCGTGAAAGCGCTTGTACAAAAATACTTTCCCTCCAGCCAGTGACACACAGGAACGTTTTGGAGCACAGACAACAGGAAGTAATCAGATCAACATCTCCACCATCATGCTTCTCACTGGTCAATGAAGCTGATAAACTCTCAGCTCTGCTCTGAGATGTTCTGGAGGAACATGAGAAGAATTAGTTACCACAATACTGGTTTGTGAAGGTGATCTCCATCTGTCAGTCTGAAGGACTCCTGTCTCTATACAGGTGACCGCACTATTACAGAGACACTCATCTATTGACTGACAGCATGAGATCTGGGCTCTACAGCCACTTCAGATCCACTAGAATGCAGTGTGTGTGACGTCTGAGGGGACAGACAGATCATTACAAACACACAGGCGATTGGCCGGACGAGAGAGAAAGAATAAAAGATAATAGAAATAATAGTAGATAAAAGAAATCTAATACAATTATTTGGAAAAAAAATTTTCAGTCTGAGCAGGTAAATTCCTCACTTAACTGAACATCCTACAGAGAGTACAATACAATGTTGTCTCTTCTCTTCTTTTTCTGTGTAAAGCTGCTGTGGAACAATCCGTCTGATGCTGCCATCTAGTGGTCACAGATTGTTTGGGCTTTCATCAAGAAACGCACAGAGTTTCGAAGCAGCTTCGTCTGACCTTCATCTGCGGTGCAACTCGACTGATTGAGATACAGCAACATTTGTTCATGTACACTGCCCTCCAAAAGTTTGGAAACACCCCCGGCAAAGTGTGGCAAAGTGTGGTTTTGGATGATATCAGCATAAATCCTTATCGTTTTTTGGTGCAAATACATTAAAGTAACTTGACATTAACATTGAAGACCAGCATATAATTTTTTTTTTTTAGATGACATAATAATGGCCATATATACATGTCAAAGTCAGACATGCCCCTTTCCCCGCTGTGATGTCTGGTTACTGGTTCAAACTTGGCCCAGGTTTTTAAAAGATTTTTGGGTCGGCACACCTTAATAGCTTCAACAGTTGATTACCAATTAAGTTCAGAACACAATGAATTTAGGCCCAGATTATGCAGAGCTCAAATAGCTGCTAATGTTGGATATTTTGATGAATCGAAAATTTACGTTTTTTCTATGTATAAACGGTTTATGTAATAAAATATATTTTCATAGTTTGTGTTGTCCCGTATCAACACAAACAACACATGGAATTACATACGATATTTGGACGTGGAAAATCATTTGTCACGTTGCAGAAGTATTGAATTAAATTGCTGCATTTCCCCTTCGTTCAATTTATTCAAGCATTTCCGTCTCTGTATCTTCTGCTGCTGTTTGAACTCGTTCATCTTTCAGTATCTGGACCTTCAGGAACGTTCAGGTTCGTCCAAAGCATGAAACTTCCGCAATTTACTTTTATGGCCGATTCACGAGTTCGCCTGCCCATCCGGTCCTGATGGTTGACGGTTCACAAACTTGGCTTGCTGTCCTTAACGAAGGTTCGAACCCGAGGCTCAGCTTGAGCGCCGAGATGCTCCAGGAATCCTGCAGATTAAATCGCCGTAATCTGTGTTCATTTATTATCTTCTTCATCAGGTCACACTGAAGATCTTCTGACCTTATATTGGGTATTGTGATCATCTGTCTCTTCACTGGCCGTATCTTGGAAACTGTTCAAGCTTGATGTTGTTGGACTGAGAGATTCCTGTGCTGTCAGATGATGCGACGAATGAACGAACGAACGAACGAACGAACGAACTCACGCGCTTCACATTCATCGCTCCTGTGGCTTTATTCTGTAAGTTTCAGTGTACTTCCCTTCATCAGTTCATGAACGTCTGGCATCAACTACAGGAAAAAGAGCATCTGCTGGCAGCAAGAGATTCGCATGAGAAAAACTAAACCTCTAATACAACATGAGCACACACACATATGTATATTTACAAAATCAAAACACACATGTAAATCCACATATTACCTTGAAACGTGTAATGTACAAAATTCATTTTTGAGTCAAATTTCTCTAAAAACAAGAGGAGGAACAGAAACAGCAGAATGTTTAGTCTTTGTAGAAACACTGAAGTGTGATTATGTACAAATGTTTGAGACTGAATGACTGCGTGTGTGTGTTTATGTGACTGCGATATGTCCATATACATATGTGTATGTGTGTATGTGTGTGTGTGTGTGTGTGTGTATGTGTGTGTGTGTGTGGTCAGTCTGTGCGCTGGGGCAGGATGTTGTATCCCAGCTGGATCATGGCTCCGGTCAGCAGCGTCCACAGCGGGACACAGATGAGCAGCAGCCGCAGGTTGGTGAGCTGCTCCAGCCGCGCGCACAGAGTCACACAGAAGCCAACCTTCATCATCAGAGCCAGAAGATACCAGACCCTCAGCCGCGGGTCGTAACCCGCCCGGCAGCGTCCCGCCACCTTCACGCCCAACATCAGCAGCAGGATGCTGTCAAAGATCCAGACGGGCAGGAAGATCAGGAACCAGCTCCATTTGACCTTGCCATCCAGCTTCAGCACCAGCAGGATGAGGAAGATGAGCGTGAAGATCCAGGTGAGAAGAACCCGCTGAGCCAGAGACATCTGGGCCGACTAAAGACACAGTCAGGTCCAGCAGGTCAGTCATCCACAGTAAAGATCATCACCGTCATCATCATCATCATCGTCAGACATCAAAATCACTGATGATCTTCATCACAAGACCATCAATAAGACGCGCGTGACGTCACTCACCGAACAGTCCCTCCGAAGCCTGTAGGATCATCCGCCAACTCTCATCTGACCCGTAATTAGACGATCCTCATCGGAATCAGACCGGAGTGAATCGTTCTTTGGATTTGTTAGGATGCGCGGCGTTGTCTGCAGCTGTCAATCACACTGCGATTCTGTTTCCGGGTTCAGCAGCTTGTCCCGGATGTGTGGAATATTGGCGTCCATAGAAACACCGATCAGCTGACCATCGTTTCAGGTATTGTGTAACGGTTTGTTATCGCTTATTTCAGCTAGACATACGTTATTGTCACGCCAGCGGTTATGAGAGGCTAAAGAACGCGACCGGATGGGCTGAAGCGCTTCTATCGTGTGACCTGCAGAGGGCGACAGTACTCGAGCATTATTCACGAAGCGCGTTCACGCCTGCGCACAATTCGCCGTCGGTCTCGTCTGCTGTACACATCCTTCATGTGTGTGTGCTGTTTAACGGTCGTTCGGACTGTTTTCACGCGGTTGGCGTCAATATTGTTCAGCGTGAACGTGAAGACCGCGAGATCGTGTGAATCCAGCTGCGCGTTTAGTCCGTGCGCGCCGGTAACGCGGATCTTAAAAGCTGCGGGCGATTCTACAGTAAACGGTTAGAGACATAACGGCAATCAAATCAACAGCGATCTTCATCGTTATCATCTTCATCACCACCGACAGCAGCCTCTTCATCGCCTCATCGCGTCAACCGTGCGACTGTTCGTCGAGCATGAACGACTGAAGCGGCTCGTAGCGGTAAGAGATGAGAGATCTGTACATAAACGATCACACACACACACACGAACACATTACACAGTCAGACCCACACACATCATACAGTTAGACACACAAACACATTCATCGTACCGTCACACACACTCATCACACAGTCAAACCCACACACATATATGAACAAACTCATCATACAGTCACAAACACACACTGTTACGTATAAACACATGGTATCGCGCTCGTGTCACACACTTGTGTTACTGTGTGTGTTTGCTTAAATATAAAGGGCTTTGACTTAATCAGTGTGTCTGACAGCAGCAGCTGCAGAAGATCAAACTCACCTGATGCTGATCTTCAATCAGTGGTTCAGACAAATGCCATAAAATCCCACAGCTGAAATGAACCAGACCAGTTTTCATACTGTGTGTTTCTGCTTTAATGTAGAGTCACAAACACTCCTCTGATCGCAGATCTGATGTTCACAGGATGAAACGTCAGTAACGACAGAAAACATTCAGTTCTTCAGTGAATCTGTGGTTCCAGATGTGTGTGAGCGTCCGGGTACTGAGTGTGTGTTTGATGAGGAGCATTTACACACACACACACACACACACACACACACACACACACACACACACACACACACCCCTTCATTCAGCCAGTCAGTGAGTGTAGTGACAGGACTGAATGATCATGGAAACACAGTGGATTGTGTGACGCGGGATGTCTGTGATCCTGCTTGTTCCGAGTGTGTCCTCTGTATGCAAACACACGTTTGATTCTCCTCTCATGTTTCTCTCTCTTTCTCTCCACAGCCGTGTGTCAGGTTTGACCTTGAGTCGGTGTCGTGTTCTCGCTCATGTCGGTCGCTCGGCCTGAAGCAGCGCTCCATCAGATTCTGTGTAAGTTCTTCAGAGTGAAGCATTTCTGAAATGTTCTCTGTGGTGGACTGAAATATGAGTGCTAATGTGTCCAGAATGAATCGAGCTCTGTGTGTGTGTCTGTTTTTAACCCTGAGCTCAGTGATTTTCCACCTGTGAGCGTCTGGAGCTGTCAAGCGCTGCGGCTTCTGCGGGTTATTTTAGGTTGTTTGTTCCATGAATAGCTTCAGGTCTGTCCAGAGATCAAAGCGCCTGTTCCTGCAGACGGACGAGTTTCCTCACAGCACTCTTCATTTCATCCATCTGTTCACTCGTGTGCTTCATAGATTCATCTGAACGAGTTCTGAGTTCATCTGTGCGCATGGACTCTTCTCTGAGTGAACGGTTAGTTTAGGCTTACGACGATACAGAGTAATCTCACGCTGACAGATTCTATGTGTTTGCCTTTGTGTTTTGAGTTGAGTTTCTGCACAAGGCTTGAGAGAGACAGAATAAATGCGACCGTTTCCTCTTACAGACGCATGCAGGAAGACGTGCTGCTTTATTTAGCCTGTGAAGAACTCTCTCACTCACACACTCACACACTCACACACTCACACACACACACACACACACACACACACACACTGCAGTGTGACCTCCAGAGACACACACACACAGTATCAGATGTGACACACACTGCTGTCCATCTCCTTCATGAAACATGCACAGCTCTGTGTTGGGTTACACATCAGCAGATGGATGTGCATGCATGCGTGTGCGTGTGCGTGTGTGTGAGTTTATTTCCTGCTGGTTTTGTCTAGAACGGTTTTATTTGTGGTGTTGCATAACGAAGCGCCGCTGCCGCTGTAAACGCGTCCGTTAGTGACAGCAGGAGCTTCGTGACGGGATTCGGCTCTGAATCGCATTGATCTGTGTGTGTCTTTGAGTCGATCGATCACCTTCACTGGTCCGGTGTTGATCCAGTTTTAAATACAAGCTGTTGATGATGTTTGTGTTGGTTGGCAAGAGACACAAATCACATGCAAATACAAGTGTTTAAGAGAGCAGGACCGGTCTGTCCACCCCTTGAGTGTGCACTAGTGAGGGCGTGTGTCTCGCTGTCCCTTCAGGCTGTTTCATGTTCCTGTTCTGCTGCTGCGTGCCTGTGTTGTGCTAAATTTACTGTTGATGATGTGAACAGGTAATAAAAAAAGCTCATCTATATGTGTGATGTGAGGTCAGTCATGTGTGTGTCACATTAATGCAGTGACTGAACAAACTTTCAGAATGCTCAGCATTGACTATATGATGAAGTATTTACAACATGAGAGAAAGAGAAATGCTTTTAGAAGTCCTGTTCTTATTAATCTCTCGTACACACACACACACACACACACACACACACGTTTGTTTTGTGTTGTGTTTCCATAGACTTCTATAGGTTTTATACTGACTAAATGACATTGTCTATCCCCTAACCCAACCCTAACCCTAAACCTAACCCTTACAGGAAACATGTTTGCATCGTTACATTTTCAGATAAACACCATTTACTATTTTTAATCATTTTTTTAACATTGTGGGGACCGCCGGTCCCCACAATGTCAAAATTTCAGGTTTTATTATCCTTGTGGGGACATTTGGTCAATGTAGCAAAAACAAGTACACACACACACACACACACACACACACTGAATACACCAACTGAATTCCAACCAGAAGACAAACTCTGTGTGTGGGTTTTTTTCCTCTCCACCCTCTTCTTGAACATCAAGTTCTATAATCAGACTGAAAGTGTCTGTCATCATCAGGTGTGTGTGTGTGTGTGTGTGTGTGTGTGTGTGTGTGTGTCAGAGCTCCAACCACCCAGTTTCACACCCCTAATTCACAGATAAAGCTAATCTAGTGTGACATTGGCTGTGTGTGTGTATTTGTTTAAGTTTGTGAGGGTCAATTATCCTCACTTATACAGTGAAATATCATGAATATCATGACAACTAACTAGTGAAAACTTTATGTATTACATTTTACATGTTACTAGTTAAAAAAAAAAAAAAGGCTTATTAATCGGACAAATCATACGTTCTGTTCTGTTTAAATCTAGTGTTTTGCACGGTTTCTGTGAGGGTTTGTTTATGAGTCAGTCAGATGATGATAATAAGAGAAAATTTTATTGATCTGATAGAAAAAGTGGAATTCTATGAGATGAACTTAATAATATAGCCAAACTAACGCGCGCGTGTGTGAGGTCGGTCTGTTCCTAACGTTCATGAATCAGACAGATAGTAGAAGCTTTCCTGTATCTTAAATAGAAAATCAAGGCGTGAGAAACAACAAAATGTCATCGTGAGTTTGACTCCAGTGATTGTATGAACAATTGAAAGTGAAGTATGTGAGTCGCTTCAGATAAAACGTGTAACTGTACATGCATTATTTTGCTCCTCTGTCACTGTTTGTTGTTAGTGTTGATCTCTATGTTGACAATATTGTGTGCAGAACAATCAAGCCAGTGATGTGTGTGCGTGCGTGTGTGTGTGTGTATGACGTGTGGTGTTAGACACACCTGTGCTGCAGGTAAGTGGAGCTTTAGTGCGTCAGACCGCAGAGCTCCTGTCTGATCTCCTCCCTTCTTTCTCTTCACAGCTTAAAATGATCCAGTGTGTGACTCCTGACATGTAAATGGCGTCGAAGGTGCGTGATGCTGTGCTCTGGTACCAGAAGAAGGTGAGAGATCAGTCCATGTTCCTCTCTCTGAGATGATTTTGATGTTTCCTCACATTGAGTTTGAGCTTCTGTTTGTCTGTGTGTGTCGAGCACCGACGTTACTGAACTGAGCTCATGATGATGATGATGATGATGTTGTTGACAGTAGATCAGCACAGGATTGAGTTCTGATGTCTCTGAGAAACTGAAGTGTTTGTTGGACAAATAATATAACCGCTTCCTGCGTCGCTGCTGAATTGACAATGTCACAAAACAGACGATGCTTAATTAGAGAAACACTCGACAACATGAAAAACGAAACGACAAATGCTCAGTGCGCCCGTCTGTGCCGATTACACGCATCGAACGCCTCACACACCCACGGCTGGCGGCTCACAAACACCTGAGCTTTATTTAGACTCTCCGTCTGTTCTGTCAGTGTCAGACCAGAGCCTGCTGGCTGTTGTGTTGCCATAGCAGCAGGTACTGTGATGTCATTTCCTCTGAGCTTTCAATTAGAACAAGAACAAGAAAATCTGTGTGAAGGACTCTGTCTGTCTGTCTGTCTGTCTGCTCAGGTTAATATTATGTAACTGCCTAGAAACGCAGCGCAGAATCAGCCCTTCTCAAACACACGCAGAGGTTGTTCTCCTGCAGCGTGGAGCGGGTCGTGCGCTCGCTGTATGTTTAATGAGACTGAACTCGTGAATTATTGAGTCTTTTCCACCGTGTCATGTGTGACTTCAGTCCAGCGTCGCCGTCTTCACCTCCAGCGTGCAAATGACACCGCGCCGCGGTACTTACTGCCCCCGGCAACAATCCGGCCAATCAGAGCTGCGGATCGCATCCATTCACGCTCACGTTTCCACGGATCTCCAGAAACTCGAGCCGCGCGACCTCCGTCCTGCGCACTGCCCCAAACCAGAAAACATTTATTACCGGCGCCTCGTTAAACTTGTCCGATCACATAATTAACACACCCAACGAGCTCCGGGTGTGTTTGGACAGATGACGGATCCGTGCGATTGTCCAGTAAATCGGAGAGACCAGCATATCTTTCTGTCTCAGTAGATTCAGTGACAATCTGTTCGTCAGAAGTCGCTCTGTAAGAGCCGTTTAAACACACACCAGCTGACCGTCACACAGACCGTTTGGATGATTTCTGATGCGTAACCTGTCTGTCTCTTGTCTTCTGTCTGTCAGATCGGTGCGTATGACCAGCAGATATGGGAGAAATCAGTGGAACAGCGAGAGATCAAGGTAACGTGTCAGCGACTGTCGATTTAAACGCCTCCTTTGACCTGTTCATTCTGCCTTTGCAGGAGAGTGTGTGTGTGTGTGTGTGTGTGTGTGTGTACTTGTTTTTGCTACATTGTGGGGACCAAATGTCCCCACAAGGATAGTAAAACCTGAAATTTTTGACATTGTGGGGACTGGCTTGAGGTCCCCATGGGTACAAAAGCTTATAAATCATACAGAATGAGTTTTTTTGAGAAAGTAAAAATGCAGAAAGTTTTCTGTAAGGGTTAGGTTTAGGGGTAGGGTTAGGGTAAGGGGATAGAAAATACAGTGTGGAGAGTATAAAAACCATTGCACCTATGGAGAGTCCCCACAAGGATAATAAACCAGACTGTGTGTGTGTGTGTGTGTGTGTGTGTGATGTGGGGGCGGGGATATGTGGGGGTTCTCTCTCTTCTTCTAAACGTGTCTCTATCTCCCTTCACTCTAAGCAGTTTATCAGACGGGTGAGTACGGCGCCGCTCTCAGCCTGTAGGTGGCGCTGCGTGTGGGTTTTTCAGTCTGGCCTTGATGTGTAACATGACTGGATGCCTGTATTTGTGTGAGAGCATGTTCAGACTTCAAGGTCACAGCAGTAACACGAGGGTTTACTGTAATCTACTGAGATTTAGCTGAACGTCCTGAACTCCTCACACACACGTCTGATGATGATGATGATGATGATGTTGGGCACAGCTGAAACAGACGCTCCTTTATATGTTGTAGTCAGGATCGGGTCTCCTTTGCTGGAATATGGCAGCAGCTTGAGAGTGAATTTGCATTCAGTTGTTTGTTTGTGTTGCTCTGACTGTGCTTTGGTTGCGCTGTGAGTCATGTTTGTCCGAACGTCTTATGTAACAAGGGCTAGACAGACAAAAATAAAAATAACAGAAAGTCTGAGTCAAGCCTCATTCTGCCCAGATCAGCTGAATGAGCTGCAGTGAGGAATAAAGCGGCTCAGCTCTCGACACGCGCCGCTCACACTGACAGTCTCCGATTCGCACAAATTCAGATCAATCGATCCGTTACAGTCATTTCAGCAGACGCCATCTAAACTAAAAATCCATCTAAACTGTAACTTAAAGTCATCTGTAATATTCTGAGTAAAAAAGTAACACATTTGATGCGCTAAAAAGGATGTGCGTCACAGGTTGTGTGTTTGCCGACACTTACGACGACTCTAAATGCAGCTCATCCGATCCGTGTCATATTTGTTTTTGTTGAGGCTGACTGTAGAGTCATTATTTCTCAGACTCTGACAGAGAAATATTTTCGATCAAATGACGGCTAGTCTGTCATCAGTGGCGTATGTGAGCGTACGGTAATTATTCTGACGCGTTTCGTCCCGGAGAGTTGGGACATAAACTCGGGTCGCTCGAAGCGACACTGGCTTTGACCTGTGCTTTGGAAATAGTAATCGGACAGTAGCGTGGACAGACTTGTGGTCTGTGTTTTTGTCGTGAGCGGGTCGGTCGCGCTGGTTCTCGAGATCGCCGCTATCTGCACGAGTATCTGCTGTTGCGCTGGGTGTTTACAGCTCGTTATTAGCAGACGACAGGCCGCGTGACGCTGCTCTCTGGTTACGTGAGCGGACAGTGCAACAGGAAACTAATGAGGCCGTGAAACGGCAGCACTGCACCCTTTATAGACAGCATCACAAACACCATGAGAGGTGTGAGGCCAAGTGTTTGTACTTGAACTGATGTCTGGAGTAGGGCTGTCAACGATTAATCGCATACAAAATAAAAGTTTGAGTTTGCCTAATATATGTGTGTGTGCTGTGTGTAATTATTATGTATATATAAATACAAACACATTCATGTACATATTTAAGAAATATTTACAAGCATATGTATTTATTATAATTTTTATATAATTTATATTATATATAAATAAAATCATTTTGCATATTAATAACATATTTCTCACATATATACACATTAATTTGTGTGTGTTTATATATCCATAATAATTACACACAGTACACACACATATATTAGGCAAACTTAAACTTTTATTTTGTATGTGATTAATCGCGATTAATCGTTGACAGCCCTAGTCTGGAGATCGACTCGAGATTATGAACGTTTTTTTGTTTTAACGTCCTCATATAAATAAACTCCAGTTGTAAATTGCTAATAATCTGTCATTAAATGAGTGTGACTGAAAGAGCTGCTTCAGATCCTGTTGAAAGTCTGTGTTTTATTGCTTTCTGGTCACAAATTTACCAATTAATCGATTAACCTTTTTTTAATCAAACTCGTATGTTGAGAGTGTGTGTGTGTGTTGGCACGCATGGTTTCCCCCATCAGTGAGAATGAATGATCTGCTGTGACAAAAGACACTGTCCAGTCGTCCTGTCTGATGAGTTTCTCTGTCTGTCTGCAGGGTCTGCGGAACAAACCGAAGAAGACGGGTCACGTGAAGCCGGACCTGATCGACGTGGATCTGGTCAGAGGTCGGTCTCTTGTGCCGATGTCTGCGGTTGATCTTTTTCGCTGTTTTTGTGTTCACATCACGGTTAGGTCTGTTTTACAGGTCAGTTGGATCGTTGCAGTCGCAGGTGCTGACTAGATTTGTTTTATTCGTCAGGTTCGGCGTTTGCTAAAGCGAAGCCCGAGAGCCCGTGGACCTCTCTGACCCGGAAGGGCATCGTCAGAGTGGTTTTCTTCCCCTTTTTCTTCCGCTGGTGGATTCAGGTGACGTCGAGAGCCGTCTTCTACCTGCTGCTGTCTCTTTACCTGCTGCAGGGTGAGCGTTTATTCAAATACTGTCACTTGTTTTTCAGCAGTCATTTAAGTGAGGTGAAAGTATGGGGTACAGACTTCAATAGTAATGTCTCGGTCAGATAAGACAAACGTCACACAGAATCATTATATGGTGATCTGTCCTGAGCGTGGTTTTGGTCAGGTGTGTTCGTATGTCAGATTGCAGCCGCGAGTCGCTCCTTCAGTCTGACTGAGTGACGTGTTTCTGATTGCTGTTATGTTGCTCACTGTAGTTTTTCTCGTCAGAGACGTCTGTAAATAGACCTGGGTGGAGTTCAGGTGCTCGTGTTCTTATAGGTTATTAAAAAGGGTGTGTGTGTGTGCGTGTGCACAATAATCCAAATTCATTTCCCAAATGAAAGTAAACAAACCTCTCCTTAAAATCAGCATTAAACCATGTTTGTCATTGCTGAAAGTGAAACTTGAATTTGACTAACTTATCACAGTGTTTGATTGGACACGTAGTCTTTGGCTTCAACAACAACAGATGTGACAATTATTTTCTCCTGCCTTTTAATAGCAGAGTTTATTTAACTGTCCTAACGATGGCGTTTCTATGATTAGCTGCACTGGATTATGTGTTTTTTTTTTTTCTCCTGTCGCTCATGAGTTAAGAAGTGCTGCTCCTCACGTCACGAGTGTGTGTGTTTTGTGTTGCAGCGCTGGCGGCGGTGTTGTTTTTCAGCATCTCCAGTCCTCACGGCGTCCCCGGCACCGAGGTGTTTGGCGCCATCTGGCTGATGCTGCTGTTAGGAACCGTTCACTGCCAGATCGTCTCCACACACACTCCCAAAACCGGTGGCGGCGGCGGCGGCGGCAGCAGCGGGAAACGCCGCAGGTCAGACTCTCTCCTCCGTGTGTGTGTGTGTGTGTGTGTGTGTGTGTGTGTGTGTGTGTGTGTGTGTGTGTGTGTGTAGCTCTCAGCAGGAAGTGTCTTTATTGCAGTTTCTTTTAAAACCAGAGTTCAGCCGTCCTACTGACACTAAAGATGAAATCAGGGGACGCGTCAAAATGTTGAGATGATTCAGGCTGAATTCATGAAAACTTTTCTTTAAATTTAAGGATCCCAATCAAACTCACACTTGTGACAGACGTGTTGCTTTCATGTCTTCATTTTTAGGAGATTGTCAGCATCATAAAAAAGCCATTACAAGCACACATGATCAGTTCTATTCCAGAAGCGTAAATAGAGAATGAACTTTCTCAAAAGCCTATTTTGATTAACGAGCTTCGACGTAAATGAATCATTTAGAGCTTGGTTGAATCATCTCAGCTGAGTCGACGTCTTTTCCAGGCCTTTTGCTTCTCTTGACTTTGGGAATCGAGCGCTCTGAGGCCGGAGGTCGCTCTGTTTTGACTTTTCTAAGTATTCTGCACTTTACTGTCTCTCGCTAAAGGAAGTTGAGGAAAGCGGCTCATTTGGACATTCATAGAGAAGGCGACGGCTCTAGCACTACCGATAACACGCAGGAGGGGGCGCCGCACGGCTCGCTGTCTGCCGGCTCACGCGGCCTCGTCACTTTCTTCAGAGATTTCTGGCATGGTATCTTTAAAGCGGGGTGTGTATTTCTCTCTTTCTTTCATTTCCTCTTAGAAGGAATCTTCCTGGCTACAACATCCCTTTCCTAAAACCGTACTTCATCGCGCTGCGGTGCAGTTTTACATCTGTTCTTTGAGGTTTTGTCATTGTGTTCCTCACTAGCTAAAGGGATTTTGTAGCCATTTTATTCCAGCTGCTCCACTTCTCATTATTTTCCTCCAAAAGTATGACTGTCTCTAGAAACCGGTTGCGTTTCTACCAATTCACGTACTCCCATCAGCGTTTCGCTGTAGAGGACTAGAGCTGCGCTTTCACACGGTGGGAACCGAGGCGTCTCTTCATCAAATGCACGTCCTTCACAAGAGCGTGTTCTTTTCTTTACTGTCCCATCAGGTCTAAAAAGTCCAAGCTATCCATCGATAAGTCTACAGAGACGGACAACGGATACGTGTCTCTGGATGGGCGAATCACCAGCAAAAGCAGCGAGGAGGGTTTACAGCTGCATGAGCCGCACTGCGACCTGCTGCGCTCCGACGAGCCGCACTGGAACGTCCAGCACACCCGAAACCACCTGATCCTGCCACCTGCGGGCAAGGTACCATCTCTCTCACACACACACACACACACACACACAGAGCCATTCTGGGTCTGCTGGATGAATGAGTGTGAATGTACATGCACGTGTGGAGCCGTGACTGACGTGTGATTTGTGCATGTCAGTGTCTGTCTGAGGCCGCGGTTCCTCGCGGTGTGGAGAACATGTCAGATGAAGCGTCCAGCGAAGAAGACCCAGAGAACTACAGCGCCCTCCGCAGGGGAGTGGAGCTCAAGAACAGCGACTGCACGCTGCGCAACAGAAAAGCGCACCACTACAAGAAGCATTACACTGCTGAGGTAAAACGCACACACACAAAATCAAAATCAGCGTTTCTGTAGAAGCACAAACACAGGCTCCTTCATTTCTCATTTTTTCTCAGGAGACGCTCAAATCCGGCACTAGCTGCAGCTCGCGCTGTTCCAGCTCACGGACGCAGGACTCCGAGAGCACGCGGCACGAGTCCGAGACAGAGGACGTGCTCTGGGAGGATTTCCTGCACTGCGCCGAGTGCCGCTCGTCCTGTACCAGCGAAACGGATGCCGACGGATCCGCCGTCTGTTCCGCCTCCAAGAAAGAGTTCAGAGATGACCCGTTTCATCAGGTGCGTTACAGATCCGGTCAGGTGATCTGGAGATATATATCATGTCAGTGCTGCGTCGCAGTAAGCGCGTGAATGATGTTTGTACGTGTGTCTCGCTCTGCTGCTGGCGTAGGGTCACGTGCCGTGGCTCCACAGTTCTAATCCGGGCCTGGAGCGCGTCAGCGCCATCGTGTGGGAAGGAAACGAGTGCAAGAAAGCCGACATGTCTGTGCTGGAAATCAGCGGCATGATCATGAACAGGGTGAGTCTGAATCAGATGAAGGAATGTTACCGGCGTGCGCACGATCGCGATTACGTGAAGCTCTGATCTCGTTCTCGTCTCGTCTGCAGGTCAATCTCTACACTCCAGGGATCGGCTATCAGATATTTGGGAATCTGGTGTCTGTGACGCTGGGTTTGACTCCATTTGCGTTCAGACTGTTCCAGTACAAAGATCTGGAGCAGCTGGCGTCTCTGTCGGCCGGCGAGGTCGTTTCCATCGCCTTCGGCTCCTCCGCCGACGTCCTGGTGATCGCGATGGCGACCGTCAGCTTTGTGGTGCGCGTGTGTCTCATCTGGCTGTTCTTCTTCTTGCTCAGCGTCGCAGAGAGGACGTACAAGCAGGTGAGCGCGGCGTCAAAACGCACACGCCGAACCACGAGCTTCCCGTGCGTAGTCTCAGCATTTGTCTGATTGTGTTTTTTCAGCGGCTGCTGTTTGCGAAGTTGTTTGGTCATTTGACGTCGGCGCGGAGAGCCAGAAAATCAGAAGTCCCCCATTTCCGCCTGAAGAAGGTGCAGAACATTAAGATGTGGCTGTCGCTGCGCTCTTACCTGAAGGTATAGAAGCTCTTCGTTTGGTCCTTTGAGACAGCTGATGTCGCTAACACTGTCGCTAACACTGGAACGATTTCCCGTCTGTCTCTGTCTGTCTGCAGCGTCGAGGTCCTCAGCGCTCTGTGGACGTGATCGTCTCCTCTGCGTTTCTGCTCACGCTCTCGGTGGTTTTCATCTGCTGCGCTCAGGTCAGTCGCTGGGTGATCTCCGCAGGTTAATATCACAACTAGCGTTTTTTACTCCAGGACTGATCGCAGTGTTTCTCCTGCAGCTGCTGCACGTGCACGAGACGTTTCTGGAGTTTCATTACAACTGGGAGCTGGTGATCTGGTGCGCTTCGCTGTCGCTGTACCTGCTGCGATTCGTCACGCTGGGCTCAGAAACCAGCAAGAAATACAGCAACACCTCCATTTTACTCACAGAACAGGTACAAACACACACACAGGTGATACTGTTAAGACACACAGTCATCCGGGAGTTTCATCTGATGTGATTGTATTTCAGATTAATTTGTACTTGAAAATGGAAAAGAAACCAAATAAGAAAGAAGAACTCACTCTGGTCAACAACGTCCTCAAACTGGCCACTAAATTACTGAAGGTATCAGAAAACACACACACACACACACACACACACACGATTGACGCCACGATGGTAACCAGACAGCGAAGCGAACGCGCTGACCGTGTCTTTGTCCCGCAGGAGTTGGACGCTCCGTTTCGACTGTACGGTCTGACCATGAATCCCCTGCTGTACAACATCACTCAGGTGGTGATTCTGTCGGCCGTGTCGGGGGTCATCAGCGACCTGCTGGGCTTCAACCTGAAGGTCAGAATCGCTCGCCGTGGATGGATGCGTGTCAGTCTCTTATGTTGTTGCCGCTGTTGGTTCACAGTTTGTGTTTCTCGTTCACAGCTGTGGAAGATCAAATCATGACGGTGAATCTGCAGTGACTTCAGCTTCCCGAGGCGACGCCGCTCGTCTCAAACACACGGTGGCGCCGTTTCCCCTCGACAGGGGCTTCCTGACAATGAACTCTTGACCCGTTATCCGGTCATATCAGAGTGCTTGTGCAATTCAGCTATTTATTTTACCCTTTCAGTGTTTTTTTTTTTTATCCTCAAGTATTTGTTTTAGCTGTTACAATTGTTTTAAGTATTATTTTAGCTCACGATGTGACGTTCTCATAGGAATGATAATCCTGTGCTGCGGCAGTCGTGCACGTGTCGAATCTGCAGTCTGATCTGTGATGTTTAAGACTGCTGTGAGTGACTGAAATCAAGAGTAAAAGACCCATCGTGACGTGATGATCCTTGTGGAACGGCTGAATCTGACACACACACACACACACACACACACAAACACCAAACCGGAACTGCCGTTTTACACGCGTGTGAGTTGCATCAGCTGATCTGCAGTTTATCAGCTTTGTTTTATTCTCAGCAATAAGTGTCAGTGAGTTCAAATGAACACTGATGTGGCTGATCACACACACTGATTCAGGCGCTTCATGAGTCGTCTGTGACACACACACACACACTCCATCAGTCTGCACGTGTGTTTGTGTGTGTGTCAGTTAGAAAAGCTTAAAAATGTGCACTTTAAAGCAGAAAATGTTACACGTTTCACAGAGTCCGAGTCGACGTTTCAGTCTTGGCATTTTGTGTTTTTGTACGTGACACGGGACAGACGGCCTAACGACCAAAGTGTTTTTTCTTTTTTTGTTTGTTTGTCTGTTCTTTGCTGGAGATGAATGTATTAGAGACTCTCTGAACTCAGTTTTGTAAAGGGGACTGACAGTGTTACTTTTTTTGTTGTGATTTTGTTTTTGCCTGTTTTGGGTTTGATTCATATAGATTCAGATTTGTGTTCATGGAGGTAAAACAAATGTTCTGTTACAAAGAAACACTATTTAAGGATAAAGAAATGGAGAAACTGAATGTCTCGTTTGCTTTTCAGAGAGAGTCTTGTGTTTGAAGTGTCTGTATGCGAATATCAGACGTTTAGCTGCGTTTTTTTTTTCTCTCAGATGAAGGTACGGCCAGCTACACGACACTCTCGTGCTGGTGTCACTTGTATTTCAACACTGTACAAAATAAATCTCTCGTGAAAAGCGTTTGCAGCGCTCGAACTTCTTTAGCTGATTGGGTGCATCAGCCGTCCAGCAGCCCCTCACTGCAGAACACAATCCACATCTAGGGGGTGAAGACGGGTGGGTTTAGGGATTTGTAAGGTGGGAGGAGTTGAATCTGGATCCATCCTCGCCCCCTGGATTTTGTGTTCTGCATTGAGGACCATCTCCAGCCGTCTGCTAACTATCCTGTGATGCGTATGAAACGGAGCGGGTAGTGCGCTAAAACGACAAATTCGTGAAGTCATTTTAGTTGACAACTTTTTTTTTCAAAGAAATGATTCACTGAAGTGGTCCTGCTGTGCGTGACGGTTCCAATTATTCATGTGGATTAATATGAGCTCATAAAACTGCATGTATATAACAAGAAACTAAATGTTTTAGACCAAGAAAGTCATAGCCATAAACTGAATTTTCCTCAAAGTACCTACAGTCAAAACGTCCATGTAGCGCAGACATTGGGCTCGAAGGGAGACGATGCCAACAGAGCGGCCATTGTTCACGTTCACCCACACACGAATACAAATACGGCGGGAGAACGTCTCTACTGAGCACAGAAACCTCACAGGGGTCAGGATGACTGACTGGTTGTGTGTAAGTGAATGATCGATTAGCGATCATTGGCGGTGTGTCCTGAATCTACAGCTGTGTTTGTCGAGGCTGGACTGACCTGAGCAGAATGGACTCCAGCTCGATTTCACCGCTTCGGAAGGACGATTTCGGTTCGAGCGGCGGATCTTAAGAAACACTCAATCTAAAACAAAGAGGGACCAAAACTTCATCAGGAGCAAATCCAGCCTCAGCTCTCAAAAATTCATTACACATCACTGAAAAATGTAGTAGCAAAGAAGGACAAACTTATTTAATCACCAGCAAAATATTATTTTACTTAATTAGAATCACAGTAAAATAGTGATCAGGTCAGTCAAATCTGTGAAGGCAGGGTCATTATTCAAAACATGATTGTGAAAACTTTCATATTATTTACAAACTAATGAAAAAGAAAAAGTCATGCTGCAAATAATAATTAGTATTGTTTATCTATTTACTAATGACTGCAGCTCCAGTGGTTTCTCCTCAGAAATGTCTTTAAAAAAAAAAAAAAAAACTGTATTTTTACTTTAAAATCTGTCAAATCTTAGATTCGTACCTCGTTCCATGAGCATCTTTCATTAAAAACAACAAAACAGGATGAAGTATTTATGAAACAGAGCAAAAGTCAAGCGTTCAGAATGAAGAATTAGCATACCGATGTCAAAACACCTCGACGGACACTAAAATTGATGCTAAATCTCTGCTCGTCTTTCCCGCTCGTCAACACAAACGCACCAGACAAAACGTGTGGTGTATCACTCACTGTATATTATGTTATTAATAGTCGAACCGTAATTTGACAAGAAGAGGAGAGAATCACTGCTCGCGCCTGAGTAACTGCAGCCGTTTTAATAACATACTTTGCTCTCCTGTGCTCGTTACTGCTTGTCCTACGCTTCTTTGTTTTTCATTTTGTTACCGGCTTCTGTCTTTTCTAAAGCAATACTTTATGGAAAAATATTTTAAGACTATTTAATACAGTATTATTAATAATTATTCAATTGCATTGATATTGAACTTTTTAAAATAGTTACAGTAATAGTTAATGGATTTAGTCCATTAGATTGTGCATAGATATTGAAATCGGAAGAGTGAAGTTCCTAGTCCCGTGTCATCTTAGAAACACAAGACGGCTGCTTTGCACAGTTTACATCACCAGTTTACAGCCTGGCAAGTGTAAAAGAGCTCTGTCGTGATTACCGAGTAGTACGTTAGTCTGCTATTCTGAACGCTCGGGATCAAGAAAAGAACTCCCATCATTCTACAAACTTTGCAGGCGCGTCTTCGGCGACGTGTCGTCAGGTCAAAGGTCACGCCGCGCTCTCGCTCTCCCGGCTGAAGTCGGATGAGCTGGACCGCTGTCGGCGGAAGTCGATGAATATTCCCTCGGTGTCTGAGTCCAGAGACTCCAGAATCTGGTCCACGATGGTCTCGGGACTGGAGGAGGACGACTCCCGCCCCGACGCGGACCGCCGACCGCCGGCCGAGGAGCCCAGCTCAGGGAAGATCGGAGGAGACGGAGCGGCGTGGGCCGGATCCTCACGGACGTCTGTCGGCGGGCTGGGCGGCACCTCTCCGAACGCAGGCTCTTCCGCGCAGGACGTCATCTGACACACGGAGTGGCGTCGGATTCCCGCGCCGGTCGCCGCCCCCACGCTCTCGGGGTCGTATTCGGCCACCGGCGTCAGCATGGGGATGTTGTAGCTCTTCGAACGGACCACAGGGTTCTTAGCGGGCGAGTCGGTGGCGCGCGGCCAACGGCGCAGGAGCCGCTTCTCTGAGAACAAACAAACAAATATGCCACGGGTCAGGAGAACCTGCTGCGATTTCTGCACGAGCTTTTCCGTGACGCCGCTCACCCAGAACACACGAGCTCTGCGCGATGGAGCCGTCGCCAGAGAAAAGGCCGTGCGTCCCCAGATACGGCGACACCACCTTCTGCACCAGACACTCCAGCTTCAGGTAATCGTTGGTCACTCCTTTGGACTCGTGAACCCCCTGCAGCACACAGAACCACGATTATTTTCATGACGCATCCATTTCCATACACTTTACAACTTTCTCTGGTTTCTAGAAGCAGGTCTCTCACATTTTTACCCAGAAAACACGTACAGCAGTGGTCTCAAGCCCAATTCCTGGAGGGCTGCAGCTCTGCAGAGTTTAGCTCCAACTCACACCTGCTTGGAAGTTTCCTCAAGTAATCCTAAAGACCTTGATTAGCTGGATCAGGTGTGTTTGATTAGCTTTGGAGCAAAACTGTGCAGAGCTGTGGCCCTCCAGGAATTGTGTTTGAGACCACTGACGTACAGGGTTTCTGCAGGATTTATGACAGCAAATGTAAGAATTTAAGGCCATTTTAAGACCAAGTAATACATTTTATGGAATAATTTAAGGGAACACAGTATATCATCAGGCTTTCTTCTTTCAAATTCATTTTACAAAAACAAAAAAAATAGCTTAACTATAACACGGAAACTACTTTTACGGTACGTTCTGATCACACTACAAAAATGATGTTCGTCCTCTGTAATTTTATCTTGTTTTCCAGTGCAAATGTCTAAAGATTGATAAATCAAGATACATCAATAAGCAAAATGACACAAATATTGTTTTCTAAGAAACCGATCAAAACGAAGTGAGTTTATAATTAAAACAAGGATTTGAGTTCCTTCGAACACAACATTAAGAGACATTTTTTCTTAAGCATAAACTTACTTAATTTTGTTCAGTTTCTCAGAAAACAAACTTTATTTTTCATTCCAAGTAAATGCATCTCTTAGGATGTTCAGATATTTGTATTGGAGAAAAAAAAAAAAACTGAGGAAGAAACATTTAATGTTATGACCTTATGAATTGAAAACTTTCTGCTCTGTTTTAAGACATTTAAAAGGGCGAATGCAGTCCCGCAGAAACCCTGCAAGCAGCTGTGATTCATCATGATCAAATATCAGTAGCAATCGCATCTGACAGATCACTGTGACAGATGTGAAAAAACTAAACAACAAAACAAAAATATGAGCCCTTTAAAATGCAGCATGCAGAGACACACAGGAAATCAAACCAGAAACACGCACACACCTTGTGAAGGTCAGAGATGCAGAAAACCACAAATATACACATCTCACAAACACTCACACTATGACATGTGTTTACTTGGAAATAAAACTCACATACGCATTTGTCTTGTGTGACTCTGTCCTGTAAGTTTAATTGTCTTACACACGTGCTACAGAAACCTACTGGAAACTCACAAGGAAACTGACAGTTTCAGCTCTGCGTCGACTCAGGAAATCTAGAGCATTATCAACGTTTCTGATGTTTCTTTACACAAGCGTCTGACGGGTTGCTGGGAAACGGCTGCATCTGTTCTGTAACACACACACACACACACACACACACCTGCAGGATGAGCAGCATCTGAATGATGGAGGGCGGCACACGGGCGCGCGGCCGCGTCAGAGCATCGTCCAGCTTTATGTTCAGAGTGATGATGTTCCTGAAGTGAAGCAGAGCCAACTGACGGACAGACGGCTCCTTCCCCTGAACACACACACACAGTCTCAAATACACCAGCAGTTCATCCTTTACACACTCTCACATGCTGCTCACTAGTTCAGAGCAAATAAATCTGCTCTATCGGCAAGATAAGAACACTGGAGTGTTTCGTGAAGTACCTGGACGGGGTAGAAGATGGCCTGCAGCGTGGACAGAACATCACAGAAGAAGTAGTCCCATGTTTCTGCCAGAGAATCCAGCAGCTTCTGACCTGCACACACACACACACACAGCAGAACTGACTTCATACTTCCACTAAAAGTCAGCAAAACACCAGCACATTGAGTCAAATTAGTGAAGAGAAAAGTGACACAAGTGGTCAATTCCACTAAGCATCACATCAGCATCAGCGAGGACCGTCTCGCTGCAGCCTGCAGTGGACATCCAACCCCGCCCACATTCAAGTTCGACGTCACAAACCACGCACATGTCCAAATACGTCACATTCATTCATTCATTGTGAAACAGGAAGAAGCGTCAATAAGAAGATAATTCGTATTGTTTGCTAACCGCTAAAAAGAAGAAGTTGTTTGCCGTGTGGGCAAGTAAAAAATATATCTTTGATCTTGACCATAACTAAAAACATTGACAACTTTTAAGAATGTGTGCGTCGTTGTGTTCATGTACATAAACAACAGTTCGGCACGCTTAGTATGTGTTTTAAACTTCACATAGACACGTTATTACTTAGCTAACAACAAATTTACATATATATTTATATATATTAACGTTATATGTGTGCGTGAGTGGGTTAGATGAGTGTTATGTGTTTGTGTTTTGGGGAACTGCACATTCATTCAGTATTCATTTTATATCGTCGTAAGAACGTAAGAATCTGTGCACTGTGTGTGTCTCTGTCTGTCTGTGTGTATACTTTACATGTGTGTGTACGTCTGTGTGTGTGTATACATACATAGGTGTGTGTACACACACAAATATACACACATATATACATACATACATGTGTGAATAGATAGATAGTGCACTATCTATTCTATCTACGTCTTATGACATAAAGTGAATGCTGAATCAATGTGCATTTTTTAATACCCTGACCCCCACACAATACAGTCATCTCACCCACTCAGACACACTTCATCCCTCTCACACATATATACTTATCTGGCCCCCCACACAAAACACTCACATACATATGACATCTTTAATGATAATCACTGATCACAGTACCCATGCACAGTAAATCAGACGAGTAACCGCATCATTTCACTACGTCTTGCTGGATAATTCTGTGTATGTCACAAATTATCTTTGTATTCTTCTATATTAATGGAAAGATCACATAACATTTGTCAATGTTTTTGTGCATTCTACACATTTTCAGTCCAAGCCTGATGCAGGGCAGTTCTGCTGGGTCGAGGGGTCCCTGCTGCAGTTTAACCAGTAAAGAAAAGAACTCATTACAATTCACTTGGAGGACCACATAAACCATGCAATTGTGCATGGAGGTATGGTGAGAGCATTTCTCTAGATATTGATATAGATAAATAATATATAAATCATACATATGTTTGTATGTAGAAGGATGATGAGGTAAACACTTTTTAGTGGACACATATACCTTCCAACACATATGCATTCTCTATTTTTATCAGGAGCACCAAGAGGACATAAAGTGGAAGTTACCAAAGGTCCATCGTGGTGCTGGAAACAGAGTCACTGTGAGTTATTCTGTGGGGTGGTGAAAGGTCCTGCCTTTCTACAGATGGACAGTAAAAATCAACAGAATGCCATCAAAGACTACCGGGGGGGAGAATCGGATGAAGCAAGAGAGGTCTTTTTATTCATCTTTGAGTATCTGGAGGAGCTGGACACATTCATATCAAATTGTCTTGATGAACAAGGCCTCATGTCATGTCCTGTGAATAATCTTTCAGAGCAAGGAATCTCTCTGTGTAGCTTATGTATGTATGTATGTATGTGTACTGCATAACAAGAACTGTTTGTCTGATCATTCAACTGTTCGTTCAACTGCTCAGACTTATGATATTTGGAACATATATTTTGTTAAACACAATCAGTCAAACGTTTTTGAACAGTAAGATTTTTAATGTTTTTTTTTTAAAGAAGTCTCTTCTGCCCACCAGGCCTGGATTTATTTGATCCAAAGTATAGCAAAAACAGTAACATTTTAAAATATTTTTACGATTTAATATAGCTCTTTTTCTATTTGAAACAGTTTTCTATATTTCTATTAAAATGTAATTAATTCCATTGATTTCAAATGTGACTTTTAGCATTACTCCAGTCACATGATCCTTCAGAAATCATTCTATATTCTAATTTGCTGCTCGTTATTATTATTATTACTATTATTATTAAGTTGAAAACAGCTGAGTAGATTTTTTTTTTTTCAGGTTTCTTTGATGAATAGAAAGTTCAGAAGCATTTATCTAAAATAGAAATCTTTATCATCACTTATCTTTATCAGCATTTATCTGAAATAGTAATGTCTTTATCATCACTTTTGTTTAAGCTAAAGCATCCTTGCTAAATAAAAGTATTAATTTCTATAATCTATTAATTCTATAATAATGTATATATACACGCACACTGACTTCAAGCTTTTGAATTGTATAGTGTATATATTACAAAAGCCTTTTTATATATTACAAAAGCCTTTTTATTTCAGATAAATGCTGATCTTTGGATCTTTCTATTTATCAAATAATCCAGAAAAAATGTACTCAGCTGCTTTAAATATTGATGATAATCAGAAATGTTTCTTGAGCAGCAAATCAGCATATTAGAATGATTTCTGAAGGATCAAGTGACACAGAAGACTGTAATGATGCTGAAAATTTAGCTTTGATCACAGAAATATATTACACTTTAAAATATGTTCAAATAGAAGCTTAAATTTTGTGTTATTGTGGATCAAATAAATACAGGCTTGGTGAGCAGAAGACTCTTAAAAAAAAAAAAAATGTTCAAAAACGTTTGTATTTTTTAAACATTTTAAATTGAATTATTTTTGTAAAATAATAAATATAAAATGCCCAAATAAGTAATGTCTTTTTATTCATCTTTAAGTATGTGGAGGACCTGGACAAATTTCATATCAAGTTGTGATGAACAAGGCCTGAAGGTCAATGTCATGTTTAAACTATCAAAGCAATCAACCTGTATTTAGCCCATGTATGTGTAGCTACTGCATATGGAGAACTGTTGATTCTGTCATTTAAATATTAACACTTTGTGATAAGTGGAACACTTTAAAAAAAAAAAATAGATGACAATTATACAATACCAACTTTTACAATAATTTTACATACTTTTACAATAAACATTACTGTCCCCTTTAAACATTACATTGCATTTAAAATTCGCCTAAAATCGATCGTAATAAATGAGAATTTATCTCATTACATAAATGAACAAGGTTAGGTTTAAAGGTTTTTATTAACAATTAGCCTAATGTAGTCAATGCAAGCGTATTACAGGCTGTCATGATGACGCAATCAGCTCCGTATATTAGACATATTAAATATATTAGATTTAAGTTGTGGCATTTTAGCCTAGACATCCTTTACACAAATAAGAAAACGTGTATTAGTAAAACGAAGGACAATGGCCTATTATTTTATATAGAACCCCGAAACAACCGTAAGTTGCTTCGACATACTTCCGGGTTTCCCGGTATAGGGATTGGGGAGTCACAAGGTGACGTATTTGATATGGGCGTGACTTTCGACGTCACGCTCGTACGCGGGCGGGGTTGTATCGGCGACGTCTGACGTCATGCGTGGATGTGGGCGGGGTTGGATGTCCACCGCAGGCTGCAGCGAGCACGTCCTTTTAATGCAGAGGAAACTCTTCAAAACCACAGACAAACAAATGATTCAGACAGCAACTTACCTTCATAAAAGCGAATCTTATCTCTCAGAATCACCATTCCCTTTGTCAGCAGCTGATTCTGTGACACAATCACAATCAAACTCAATTCACAGCCGCTTCATTTGGTATTCATTATTGATCTGATACTCGACTGATCACCTGCAGATACTCTGTGAAGAAGGAGCCCAACTCGGTCTTCAGGAGCTGCCTAGAGACAAACAGACAGAGAGTCACTCAGGGTGAAAGGAAAAAGTCTGTATTATTTAGACATTGATGCTGCTCACATGTAATAAACAGACAAAAGTTATTAGCACATTTAAAAATGTTTGTTATTTATTCTGTATCAGTTTGATGAAGTATTAGTAATAACTGTTCTTTATTATGCACTCGAAATGAAAGGAAACTTCTAATCTAGTCTGAACACAAGCACATTCAAGAAACATCTAAAAAGTCCAGTGAGAACAACACCATCAGTCCATGTGTCTGTGCTTCAGGGTGTTTTTGACTCAAACATCTGCCCAAGTACATAAAAACTAGTCAACTGTAATCAGACCACAGACAGATGAGAGACACAACCAAACCCACGTCACACGTGTTGAAGCGTTCGCTCATTCCGATGACCGTAGGTACGTGTTTGTTAATTCATCGGACACGTCATGAGGCGGCTGTATGTTAATTAAAGTGATTCTAGTCATCAGGCTGTTACTTTACCAGCAGATTTATTCACTTTGGCCATAACCAGCAGGACTAGTCAAGGTCACTCACCTGACGCCTTCATTCAGCACATACAGCTCATTCTCTCCCAGATCCCTGCGCTGGAACACGGCGATCACGGCATTATGGATGCTGACACACACACACACACACACACACACACACATTACATTTTTTGGTGAGGTTTCAGGCTGGACTGACATCTATCCAGGTTTCACACTGAATGTTTGTGTGTAAAATGAAAACAGATGAAATGAAGGTGAAAGATTTTCTGCTCACTGAGAAACAAAACGTTCCATCAGCTTAATGTGACAAACACACACACACACACACACACACACACAGTCAGCATCTGTGATATCAAACACTCATTGTTCTCCAGCCACTGGTGTGTGTGTGTGTAAGAAGAGAAACAGAGGATTGTCTTCACACACACAAATACACACACTAATGAGGGCTGATGTGTATGTTGTTTACACACGTATCATGTGGGCCACACACACGCACACACACTTTTCACACAACAAACAAACAGAGGAAACTGGTTTTGTAGGAATTTCTCCTCAAATGATGATGAGAACAGAAGAACATTTATACAGTGTGTGTCTCACAACAACATGAAGCCGTTTGTGCACACACACACACACACACACACACACACACACACACACACACACACACGTTGTGTTTCCATGTTTTTTGGGGACATTCCATAGGCGTAATGGTTTTCATAGGTGTACAAACCGTACTTTCTATTGCCATAGACCTAAACCTAATCCTCACAGGAGACTGTGCACACTTTTACTTTCTGAAAAAAACTCATTCTGCATGATTTAGAAGCCTGTTTCCTCATGGGGACCTAAAAAATGTCCTCACAAGGTTAAATTACTAGTATTACTATCTTTGTGGGGACATTTGGTCCCCATAATGTGATAAATAGCAGGTACACATACACTACAGGATGTTATTGTGATTTTATTCCACTTCAGAACGGTGTTATTTACTCTTTCATGCACTTGACAGTTAAAAAAATGGATGTGCATGTGTGCATCTGTGTGTGTTGCAGAGAAAAGGCTTCATGTTGACGTGACACACAAAGGCTGTAGAAAAGCTCATTTGTTGCAATCATGTTCTGAGGAATCATTCCCATGCTTGTACCTGCTAAAGTACAGTTTGTGTACAAAATGTGTCCCAGAACAAAACTCCTCCTGCTTTTGTAAAAACAATTAGCAAAGTAAATGTTTAAAGCCTTTCATTTATATTTGCATTTTTTTAAACTCCACCCTGAAAAATGCAACCAGGTTTGGGTCCTGCTCGAGTTTAGTCAACATTTATAACTAGCTGTACGTAAAAATCAACAGATGACTACAGTGTTCCTCCATTTACACAGAGCCGAACAAACGTGTTGCACAAGTGGCGCGTGTGTGTTGTGTGTAGTATGTGTGTTTTGTACCTGTTCCAGGTGGCGTTGGTTCCTGCTCGGTGCTGCTGGTTGTTCCTGTCGTCCAGCGCTGATCTCTCTGACCGACCCAAATCACTCAGACTGGGAGAACTCATCAACTTCAGCCTGTGAAGAGTCCTCATGATCACACACACGTGCACAGGCACGCACACGCACACACACACACACACACACACAGACAGACAGACAGCCGTTAGAGAGACACAGGACGGAGTGCAGTGTGTGTCGTCTGTCTCACTTCTATTGTCAGTCTGTGGTTCAGAGGGAGGGACTCAGTGAGACAATGTGCTCGAATAAACCACTTCCCTGATGAAACACTCTCACACACACACGTACACATCTTCACTCCACTTTCTAAATGAAGATATTCTATAGACTTCTATCGTTTTTATATATGGCTAATTATTATAACTGTAACTCACATGCCAACCCTAACAGCAAAGTTCTGCATTCTTAAGAAAAACTATTTTACAAACCATTTTTTACAAATGAGGAAGTCACCAGAAGGAGGTTTTGTTAGGTTTAACTCACTTCTGGGTACAAATTTGTGCCCAAAATGTGTTTAAATAGGCATAAATACACACTTGATAAACTCAAACATGAGTGTGTAAAGTTGATGTGAATGTGACTCATATACAGCCAGACGATCACATGTCTAACGCCTGATCAATCAGCACATGAACGTCAGAGCTTGATCAGTGAATGAAAACCACTGAGACAAATGTCCACCATACAGTCATTAATACACACACACACACACAAACACCACAGCACAGAATCACACATATGACACACACAGTCTGTACTCACTCTAGTAAGGGCGCATAATAATCCCAAGCCATGACTAGTTCAGCTCAGCTTTACTCTACTAACACATGAGCAGCACTGGTACTTCCTGTCTGACCGTCCGTCAGCGGCTACAATGGGTTTGGAGCACAGATCATGGAAGTGAAAGACACACACACACACACACACACACACACACACACCTCCTCATTGCAACATCCCAGAGAAAGTCTCTTCATTAATACATGATTAGACAGTTTAAATCATCCCACTGAAGTGAGCAGATGATGGAGAGAGACAACAACCTCCACACAAAACTAACCAGATACCAACCATGAGTAACTACACAGAAACACATGCATTAGTCATACAGTGTCACACTAACCGCTCTGACCATCAGAAGATCAGAAACCACTAGTTAGTTTGCAGACAACTCTGTCAACAGAGCTAGTGCTGAACAGCTACACATATCTCAGCTGATCTTCTTCAATCTTCTTTTGCCTCAATGGTGAAGCATGAAACACAAATAAACATTTATAAACATGAACATCAATTCAGGCACTGAATCAAATATTCATCAAGGCCAATAATAACAAATACAGCAAACTGGAAGATCTGTAATTTATTTTAATTGATCTTTTGTGTCAAACCTGGCAGGGCTTTCAGACTCGCAGGATTCAGACTTTACACTTTCATGAATGAGACCAGCAGAATCCAGATCAGTCCAGACATCAGTTTTACATCACAAAACACAAAGAGGGAGTGAAGACAGATCTGTGGGTCTGAGCTGCCAGCAATAGCTCTGCTTTAATTTCAATACTGAATTTGGACATCAAACCCAAACGACTTCACATAAACAGAGGCACAACTCGCCGCTGCCGCCGGATGAGTGACAGAACAGGAGCGGAACTGTGCCGCCGCCTGCTGGATCACGTGTGTAAGTGCGTGACGAGACTGCGCGCGTGTCTCCTGTCATGATTTAACCCACCTCAAACCACCATAACCTGGTTAAAGTCACCCACTTCAGCTCCACAGTAAAGGACGATCGAATCACTGACACATCTGGCCCTAGACGAGGCTTCCTGAGATGACTCATTTAGATTTCATTAATGACAAGATGAACCTTGAGCTGCGCAGAAATGAACATAATAAACCACCTGAATGAATCAAAGCACACTACACCTACTGCACACGAATTCATCCAGCATACTGACAAAACTGTGAATTGAAACCTGAAAAACAGTGTGACACACACACACACACACAGATGTCTCTAGAGGACTTTGCACTGCAGATTGTCGTAGTGTCTGATCTCAGACCTGCGGATCAGTTTAGGACTCCCATAGCCTGAGTTCATTTGATGTAGCTCAATTACTGAATTCCTGTCCATTTTCCCTGATAATGGATCCACACAGAGAGCACGAATGACTCACAAGAGCCAGATCTATTCGTTTCCATCACTGATTAACTCAAATCACCTACAGCTGCAGGTGTGTCAAACTCTCAAGGACATGAAGACAAGCACAATCAACAGAATAACAGGAGAAAACATAATTGAAATCACTGTCTTATTTCTCTAACACAAGTTTCGAATGTGAATCAACTCACCGTTTCTCTCTTCAGCGGCTGCTGTGAGGAAAATCTCTGCGTTTCTTTAGTTTAGGCTTGGTTCGGTTTGGTTTTCTTATCAATTTTATATTCACAGGAGAGTATTATTATTTTTAGTTTTAGTTTCATTAAGTTTAATCGAGTTTCTCGATGTCTGATTCGCGTCTCGCGCTTCGCGTCCGTCTCGCTTGCAGCAGCAGCAGCGTGCGCGCGCATCTGAGCGTGCTCACGAGGGAAGCGCGAGACCGGCGGAAACCTAACCGCGCGTTAATGATGATGGACTTAACGTTTGATAGAAGTTGAATGAAAACGATCAAATTGTTTAACACATAAATAATAAATAATCACATGTATCAAAATAAAGTGAATTCCTGAAGAACAAGAGCCTGATCAGATGAGATTTACATCGGAACACCATGTAAATGGCTTTGAGTAAAGGACCCTGTCGAATGTACAAATGAGTTATTGATGGTGCTATCTGTCATTGAGCTGATCTACATGATTAGGGTTATTCATTGTGACTGGAGTAAACAAATAGGGTTTGTGGTCAGTGTAAATGTCTGGGTGACTGATGCCAAAATGCTCAAGTATTTCATAGACACACACGGTCCATACGGGTGCAGTAATGCATGTCTTTGGTGTCCCTAGTTGCAGCGAACTACGAAATACAAAAGACAGAGGTCTTTAATGAATCTAATGAGAAACATCCATGAATGTGCAGCTTTAACAGATGGATGGAAGCACATCAGTCATCAATCTCTGTTTCAGAAACACTGCAGCAGACTTCAGCAGATCTTCACGCTGCTGTTGAACACACGATGAGGCCCGCTGTGTGTTTATCCGTAAACAGCGTGTGTGTGTGTTTGGGTTTCTGTGAGATCCAGATCACACTCGTCATACTGTAGTTTGTGCAGGTCTGCTGTGTTGTGTTGTTGTGGCAGACGAGGAGAGATTCCTGATCAAACACAACAGCCACTTCCGATCACAATAATGAACACGAGTCAAACGCTGCTGCGCGTCCGTGAGAAATAAGAGAGACGAGAACGAGAAACAGAAAACAGTGTAATGAAATCAAGGTGAGACTCCAAACGTTCCTGTCACACTGCAGTGGCTGATACTGAATAACAATGAAACACACACAGCTCTTCATCTGCTGATTAACCGTCCTCGGCCTTGAAGTGTCTCTGCATCTGTTCTGCTCTCATTTCTGACCCAAACAAAGCCGTTACAACTATTAAACTTCTCAGACCGGATTCACTCACATCACACACTGGTCTGGTTCAGCCTCACTAACCAGGTGTGCGTTTCTGACTTATTTCAAGTGAACATCATGAACGCAAAACAGAATCGGAGAAGAAAGTTGATGGTTAGTTCAGCTCTCAAACACGCTCGTCATCAATTCAACCTGACTGGTATATGTTGTTCTGACTGATGCCGCTCCTCTCATTCACACTTTCTGCTGGTGTCTGTTTCCAAAACACTATAAGGAAACCCTTAACCAACCCACAGTTTCTCTAAACTACCCACGCCATATCTAATGTGCCTGAAAAACACACTCTGTTTGGCCCTAAGAATCAGCATGAACAGAAACAGAAAGAGAGAGAGACTGACAGACAGAAAGAAAAACAGACGAGACAGATGAAACACACACAGGCAGATCCCTGAAGCTCATGGTGAGCGTGTGCGCGTCTCTTCTGCATAGAGAACGAGCACAAAAGAGGTTCTCATGACGACGGACCGCGTTTTTGTGAGCCGTTTATTCATGGAGCCTCTTGTGTCTTTTTCTGTGCGTGTCCCACTTCAGCGGGTGCAGATGAAAGACCGCCATCAGATACAGAACTAATTGGTCACGATGAGAGAAAAGACGGGCCTCTTTCGCACATTCGCGCGAAGCCTTCGACGGATCTCCCCGTTCTTCCGCTCGCAGTAAATAACCCTGAATATCAGCTGAGACGATTCTCGGCCGCACTCGTTCCTGCTGAACGACAGACCAGGCGCATGACACGACAGGAGAGCGAGACAAAGTGAAAACACCGTGAAGGCCTGAGACGGGCTCATCTGTGCTCTGGAGCGGCTGAAGCGGGTTCATGGTCTTCTCGGGAGGTTCATTGCATTTGGAGGAAGAAAGCAAAGACTAAATGACAATGCACAGCGTGTACTTCAAAATATCTGAGGCTCTCGAGCAGTTCAACAGACACATTGACTCTAGTGTTGTGGATTTTATGAAGCTGCGAGTGAAGACGGAGAACGTCGATGCTGTGACGCTCACAGTCTTTCCTCTGCAGCTCTATCAGGAGAACACAGCCCACATTAATATTGTTCTGCAAACCACATTTTATTTCCTTCCTTCCCATTCACACTTTCTGCTGGTATCCGTGTTTCCAAAACAGCAAAGAAACCCGACGTACAATGCAAGGCTGAGGCTGAAACCACATAAATAAAGAGCAAGTTCAGCAAATTATTGATCATCTGATGATTTCTCATTGAATTACCTTCTTAGTCTGTGCTTTTGTGTTTACATGTTAGTGTTATTTACATGTTTGTGTCCTGCTTCTATTTTGATATTCAAACAACGCCAATGAATAGACTTCTGAAAAAAATGCATGATTTAAATCTGTAGAACATACGAATGTCTCAAGAACATAAAACAGAATAACAGGAGAAAACATAATTGCTCCATCTGAACTGCATGAAGAGACCCTTCACACCTTCACCTTTCACAGTCAGACTGTATATGAGCTCCTCTGGTGAAGAGCGCCACCTTGTGGACATTTTCCACACAATCATCTTCACTGCTGCTAAACTTGATCTGTTTGAGAGAGTTCTAGAGCTCAAGCCAGGCTTTTATTGAACGTTTTGTATGAGTGGCCCCACATCCGATGAGGTGAGTTTGGGGCGGGGCTATCTGTTTGACTGGCCAATGCCAGACGGGTTTCACATTAAGGACATTATAGCACCTGTACTTGAGTCCAGAAGTAACGACAGTTTAATATGGTTGTCCACAACGAAGAACGAATACAGCGCGGTCGCATCAGCAGAATCAGCTCTAGTCACACAGAAACTCCGGGGGCGTCACGCAAGCCGGCGATGAAGGCTTTCTTTCCAGACCAAACGACCGTTTACTCTAAAGTGACGCTCATTTCGGTGACAGTCACGGGCGAGCGTTTGGGTTTGCTCTCGCCCGTGTGGATCCTGGTGTGGTTCTTGAGTTTGGCGGCGCTGGCGTACGCTTTGGGGCAGTAGCCGCAGCTGTAGGGCCGCTCCTGCGAGTGACTGCGCCGGTGCCTGGCCAGCTCCGACGAGCTGCGGAACCTCCGGGGACACGCGGTGCAGCAGAAGGGCCGCTCGCCCGTGTGGATGCGCTCGTGCAGCGCCAGCTCAGTGGAGGTGAGGAACGTGCGCTCGCAGTGGCCGCAGGAGAACGGCCGCTCGCCCGTGTGGATCAGGTGGTGTCTGTTGAGTGCGAAGGGTTTGGCGAACATCTTGCCGCAGTAGACGCAGGGGTACGGCCGCGCGCCGCTGTGGGAAAGGAGGTGCTCCCGCAGGGCTCGTTTGAACTTGAAGCCCTTATGGCACTGCGGGCACGAATGCGGCCGCTCGTCCGCGTGCGTCTTGTCGTGCTTGATGAGCTCGCCGAGCGACAGGAAGCGCTTGCCGCACTGCGAGCAGAGGTACGGCCGCTCGCCCGTGTGCATGCGCTCGTGCCGCCGCAGGATGGAGGGCTGCGTGAAGCTCTTGGCGCAGTGCGGGCACCGGAACGGCCGCTCGCCGGTGTGCGTCGCCAGGTGTTTCTGGAGCCCCGCACGGAGGCCGAAGCGCTTCCCGCAGACGGAGCACTGATGCGGCCGCTCGCCCGTGTGGCTCAGCTGGTGTCTCTTGACGTCCGTGCGGCGCGTGAAGGTCTTGTCGCACTGCGGGCACTTGAATTGGCGACGCCTGCGGTGGCTCTGCCGGTGCACGGATCTCTGCAGCAGCGTGTCGAAGCCCTCGCCGCACTGTTCGCAGCGGTACTGCTGAGTGGCGCTGTGGGTCTTGCGGTGCTGCACGAGCGCGCCGAGCGTGGGACTGGCCTCGCCGCAGATGGAGCAGTAGTGCGGCAGCTCGCCGCCGTGACTCTTCTTGTGGTGCGCCGTCAGGACGCGCAGGTTGGCGAAGGCGCTCCGGCAAACGCGGCAGGTGAAGCTGGCCTCGCCGTGCGTCTTGCGGCAGTGTTTGGTCAGATCCCAGGCGTGCTGGAACGTCTTCTCGCACTGGCCGCAGTGGAACGGACGCTCGCCCGTGTGCGTCAGCTGGTGCCGCTGGACGTCGGACCTGCGCGTGAACTTCCTGCCGCAGGTGTCGCACGCGTGCCGAGCGCGAGGGTTGTCGGCGGCCGGCGGTTCGGTTTTGCGGGTCTTCCGCACGCGAGACGGCCCGGCGGAAGGCGCCGCGGTTTCCGCTCCGTTCGCAGGCGTTTCGGGTGTGCTGGGTGGCTCGTCCGAGGCATCTGCAAGAAACAAGAGGAAAACAAGCTTGAAATTCTGCAAAGTTAACGAGCCTATTTATCCAACATATCTACTACTGCAATGACACTTGTAATCAAACAGCGCATCACTGGAGGCCCTCAGATTGTCAAATCCACGCTGAAAACTTGATCCAGTAAATGGACTGATTCTCATCATCCTTTACTGTCTCAGGTAAACCAGGGGGGTCCAAACACTGTCCTGGAGGACCTGCAGAGTTCAGCTCCAACTTGCTTCTACTCACCTGTCTGGACGTTTCCAGACCTTGATTAGCTGCTTCAGGTGTGTTTAACAGGGGTTGGAACTGAACTTTGCAGGGCAGTGGCCCTCCAGGGGCAGGGCTGGACACTCCTGATGCAAACCAACCAAAACACACCACCAGCACCACTAGCTGCATTCGAATAGCTTTCGCGCCTGCCGTCCAACGTTACCGTTACGATCTCCATGTGGTGTGACGGCACTCCTGAAATAAAAAATACGTACGAATATTTTAATCTTAGAAGATGAAGCGCAGCACAACCTGTCTGATTTAAGGATGCGACTTTCTTATCACGTCTCACCGTTGCTCCGCGCTGTTCTCCAGTTTAACCGATGCGGGTCGTTCTCGTCGGCGTGCCGTTTTTACCATGACATTTTGGTCAGTCGTCTGTGTCTTTTTTCTTGGCCTTCCTCGGCCTCTCCGCTGCGGCGGTTTCTGGTCAACGTCTGACACGGATGTTTTGGCTTCCTGTGGTGCAGACGTGTCACTTCCTGCATCAGCCCCGTCTCTCTCATCGTTTGGGTTCAGCTGGTTGGTTTCTTCCGTCAAGACTTGGTCCTGTAGGCCGTTGTCATTCTGTGTCTCATTATGGGATGTTGCTGTCGCGGCTCCGCGTGAAGCGTCACCTTGCGTCGGTTTGTCAGTGAAAAGCGCAGCAGCTTCTACAGACACAGCAGGACTCTGGTCTACGAGCAGCACCTCCACGCCGTCAGCGTCCACCTTCTCCATCAGCTCGACCGACTCCTCCTGGCTGCTGAGCTCCACCTCCGTGTAGTCTGTGACGATGATGGTGTCCGAGCCCAGCTGACCCAGAGCGGCCGGACTCAAGATGGCCACCGCCGACGACTGGACGTGGTACAGCAGCGGCTCTGCGGCGAGAGTCACGCGTGCGGACGGGGGGACGGACAGAGAGGAGAGGATGCAGTCGCCGGAGGAGCGAGGAACAGCGCCTGAGAGAGAGAAGGCGACACCGTTGACGCAGGTCACCTCACAGCTGATGCGTCAGTTCATTAGACAAATATTTTATACACTACATCCTTAACACATCCAAAAATATCATAATGCACATTTGTCCAAGCACAAGGCTGTCAGTACATTTTGGGACTGACACAACAACCGTTTATGCATTTAGCAGATGCGTCTTATCCAAAGATTTATTAAAATGCTTTCAAGATAAACAACTTCTAACTTTATGCATTTCCAGGAAACTGAAACTATGACCTTATTTTGCAATGAGAAAATAAGCTATTTTCAGAGAACGTATGAGACATAGATATAAATAATTAGAAGAACCAATAAATGCAGTAAACGCAAAAATGTTTCTGCTACAAATCATTGTGTTTATGACAAATCAAAATAGAAAAACAAATACCAGTTTGCAATATCGAGCAATGACAGACTGTACTGCTAAAATCGCTGGAAGTCACACATGCGATTTAATGATGCCGTAGCTGCTCTTACCCTCAACATAAGGTGGATAATAACAAAATGTCCAAACCCTGGCAGATGAACTGCTCTGTGGCCGAACTCATCTTAAAACCATTAATGAAACTTTTTTGCATGTGACTTTAAACGCTTGAATAAAACAAATATAACACAGAAGTCTGTCGGTTTCCTTACCCACTTTGCCTTTCTGCCAGCTGTGAGTTTCTGCGCCTCCAAACAGCTGATGCTGCTGCAGGAGGAGGTGCAGGTCGTTCGGGTCGGTCCGCATACAGTCCTCCAGACCAGCGGGAGCAGGATTGAGCCACGCCAGCGTCTGAGAGACGAACGCAGAGAGAGAGAGTGAACGCAAATGACAGACTGTGCTTCAATGGCACATGCTCGGTTTGTCTGGTTATTATGACCTACTTAACAGTGACTTGACTTAATACCAACAGATAAATCACAACGACACCGTCACACGGGCCTCTTTCCGACTCAATAAACTTAGTAGAAAGCAATCACTAAAATTTGAGTATATTAGTAGCTGTGCTACCATCAGTCTTTGCTGCGATACTACTGGTATCTACTACGTGGCTTTATGTGAACATATGTACGCAGGTAGAGCTGGATAAAATATTTAACGAACGGTTCAGAAACGCAAGTCTTGTTCACACACAGGACAATGACTATAACAGGACGTGTTTTTCTAGGGAACTCAAACGCCAGCCGATCATCTGCCGGTGAGATCAATGCTAATGCTAACGTTAATGACACTGGACAGACATCTGGACTTCACAACACAGAGAGTCGCTGCTGTACTTTTTTAAAGTCGGGCACAGGAAGCAGTTTCTCCAGGCAGGAGAGCAGCTCCCACATCAGCTCCTTCAGCGCCGTGTCGAACCGCGCCCCATACTCCACCGGAAACACCTCCTGTGCGACAGACAGACGACGGGATACGTAAACACAGCCGATCGGTCACGAACCGCGCTGGAGGATCAACCTGATGTGTGTCTGACCTGGAAGAAGTAGGCTTTCTCCACCGGATCCTTTAGCAGCGCCAGAACCAGAGCTTTGAAATTAGTGACGGATGTTCTCAGATCAGCGTCAGGACCCTGAGACACACACACGGATCCAATCACACCAGAGCAAGACCTTCAGCCCTACTGACACGCCTGCTTTCATCAGATACCACAGCTATTAGGTTTGCCAGGACATCAAAATGTTATAAGCTGAAACCAAAACCACCCGTAATCATTCATAATCCTCAGATTCAGTTGGGTTGATGACTATTACATGTAACGACCAGCAACTGTGAATTCATCAATGTGACTAAAAGACATTAGAAATGTTGACATTATGATGAGTGTGTGTTGACTGATGGTAAATGTTTTAATGGAAGTCAGTACCGGGTGTCCGGCCGGAGCTGCTGGAATCTGTATTTTGTCCAGATGGGGCTGCATGGATCTGACGCTCGCCGGAGCACGACACAACTCCAACACCATCTGCAGGAAAACACAGACGATTACCAAGGTGGAGGTTCACACGTGCGTTATATCAGCGGGTGGACGGACGGACGGACGGACGGACGGACGGACGGACCCTGGCTCTCAGGCCCAGCATCAGCTGCGCTCTCTGCCTGTACGCCAGCAGCTGCGGCAGCGTCTCCGTCACCATGGAAACGAACTCCTCCAGCTTCCCATAATGCATCACGCTCTTCTGCTGCAGCACCTGCCACATGAAGGCAGACATCAGGTGCAGCGGAGGAACCAGCAGCCGCAGGGACGCCAGAGGAAGCCCGACGCCTGAGGAGAGACCGAGACAACATGAGACAACATGAGCAAGCATACACGTACAACAAATACATGGCATGCACGTGGAGCACCGTATCCCACAATGCACTGCCCTCAACTCGACCTTCCATTTCTAGTGTGATGAACGAACTTGAAGTAAATGCGAATGAGACCTTAACATGTTTTCCCATGTATTCAACACGTAAACAAACGTTCGGGAGGTCACGTGACCTTAGTGCAGCATGCCACCGTTTGCACATCTGCATATTTTGGCAAAACGCTGTCGGCCATCACGGTAGTCCACACATACAAACTACTTGTGTTGCCTACACTGCAGAAATAGCACGAGCGGCGTCTGAGGTGTCGGTGTCTGTCAGTGTCGTGACGTTCTGCGCTGATCGGTGCGCAACAATGACTCTGATCAATCAAACTGCGGCTGCGGAATCTGCGCAGGATCAGCGTTTCACCGCCAATATCAGTGATAAATTCGTCAGATGTCACGGCGCTGAACGCAGAGCTTCGCGTTTCCACAAAATCAGCTCTTTGAGGTTTAATTACCTGTGTTCGCGATTTCAGCGCAGTTTTCTTCGTCCATAGGGAATGTTGTTTCGGCTTCACGAACTGGGTTAGGCTGCGTGCGTGACGTCACGTCCGGTCTGAAACATTCAAAATAAAAGCGTCGAGATCCTTAAGAAGAAGAACATGTAATTTGAGGATAATAAATAGAAATGCGAATACAAGACAGTTTTGGAAAATATATTTATTGTATACAGAGACAGAAAGAGCTTGTCGATATATCTGCTGGTGTTGTATTTGTCATTTTTTAAAAAAATAGTCTGTAAAACATTCATATTTGACCTTTTTTCTTATTTTTTAAGAAGAATTTGTCTCATTAGAAAATAATTTGTTATATTGTAGTTTTATGTGATGACTGATGAAACGTCACTTTAATTGCCAAAGTCTGATGACAAACATGCCCCATTTAAGAAAATTTCTGGAATAAAATTAAAAAAAAATATATATATATATATATATATATATATATATATATAAAAGGTCATAGTAGACATGATTTAAGTTCACTGAAGCGTCTCAGATTTGTGAAATAAAACCAATACTTGCATACAGTACAATCAAGGGGCTAAATTCTGTATCTAAAAAGGCTTTTTTATGACGGACGAAAGTTTCGGACGCTGTTTGTAAACTCGACTGACACGACGTGAGGTCGCATTTATTTTTTAACGTGCGAAAATTTCGGACTCAGTGTGCAATGACCTTTAGAGTCTGAAAACTATATAATCACGGTTTTCAGTCATTTGCGTATGATTGTCGCATTTCTCCGCACGGTACTTTGTCAGTCAGTTTTCACCTCGCGGTTATAGATTTCATTAGAATACGGTACCTAGTCGCATAAGGTCTTTGTTTTATATATACTTTGATATTAATGAATTATCTCACGACTTTACATTATTACAGCAGCGGCAGTGTGTCGCCCTCTAGTGCCGCAGACGCGCCACGGCACCATCAGCAACATGCGCGCACACGACATACTTAAGAGTGCAGAGCTTTATTCGTTTGGCCATACGTACATTTATCAGGATGAATTGACTTGATTTACACGCTCCAACGTATTTTATAGCTTCATAATTCAGTAATAATAATAATAAACGCTGCTGCTGTAGATGCGCTTCATGTTTGTGTCCAGCAGGCGGCAGTAACGCGCAAACAGCGCTTATGACGCGCTCGCTTTCTCTAAAGGATCATGGGTAATGTAGTTGTTTTCTACAAAGAAACTCACTGTTAAACATGATTATTTAAAAAAATTGAAGTAATGCAAGCTGCTGTCTTCGGCAGAAGCATAAACCATAGATTAACAATCTCGTAGCTCATGAAGAAAATGAATGTGATTTTTAATTCCGGAACTCGACTGTTTATGTTTTCGATATTAAATGTATTCTAATAATAATAACAATAATTCAATTAATACCGCTTATGGAAGAAATTCGCAATGTCGATGTATCGATGGGCTTTTGATTTATAAAAAGTATTAGTACAAATGTATAAAAGTATTTATTATTACTGCCCTTTTAATAAATATTTAAATAAATTCAGCCGAAACATTTGTTTGTATGATGGGCATATATCAGATTCGCATAGCCAGATACCTTAAATTTAAACCCAACTGTAAAATACTTGCTTCGGATTCATGTTTACTATTATCACTTAAAAAAAAATCCACAAATGTTTACATTCGATTATTTGATCACATGACACCAATCTGCTCTCCACGCATTGCATTTTAAACATATTTTACCGTGAACGCTGTTTCACCCCGCGCTCGTACTTTAAGATTATAATAGAAGCTCCGTCTGTGTCTCTGCGCGAACAGCAGGCGGCGCTATCGCATTACTCAAGGTATTCAATGAACGAAAGGAGAAAAACAATATTAAGAAAGAAATGATCAAATTCCATTGCACTATTATGTTTTGTTTTACAATAAATACAGCCTAACCCAATATATTATAAATAAAACTATTTAGTTGTCTTTATTTCTCTCTTGCTTGCGTTTGCTTGTTGATTCTCTGTTGTAGTAATCAGTAGTAATTGTTTGAGTAAAAAAAACAAAAAAAAAAAATCAATCCTTAATGAATAAGTATTTTCTGTTTATTTTCTGTACACTTGTTCAAACCGATCTGGCTTCGTTCCGTTTTCATTTTTGTCTGAGTTCGTGGACTTTTATTTTGTACAGTTCTCTCGCGTTCGCTTCCGGTTTCACAGACGCAGCAGCATGGCACCAGGAGGAAAAATAAACAGACCCAAAACTGTGAGTTTCTGCATCAAAATGATTCAGTTCTGCTAATAAGCGCGTGTTTACGCCTCCCGTTTTATATTTGCGCTGTCAGACTCAAAATACTGCACTTTTAAACGGAGCGTCATAAAGCACGTGTTCATTTCTCTGTTTCAGGATGTTCTCATCTCATAAACACGTTGATCTGAGACTGTTAATGCGTGCGATAAACTGTGATTAAATTAGAATAAATAATTAAAATAAAGCTGACCTTAACTAACACTGTGAAGTCGTATTGCCCGTTGTATTTCTAGTAATTTTACTGTGGGTTTTGTATTTCCTAACAAAAATGAGAGATTTTGTGGCAGAAATGCTTGATCAGTGTCAGTCTTCTGTCTGTTTTGCACTGCAGGAATTGGGCAAGAAGCTGTTCAAGAGACGCAGGGTTCTGAGTCAAGAAAAGAGAAAGAAAAGGCGTATCGTGGGAGCCGTGATCGACCGAGACATCATCACCGAACACCACCTGAAGAAGAGGAGGTCTGAGGCCGTTAATCTCGCCTTCCAGTCTCCCTTTGAATAAACACAGTTTGTTGATTGTAATGAACACGTTTCCTCTGGCGTTTGACAGCTCCAGCTCCAGAGCGAACATCACTCTGTCTGGGAAGAAGAGGAGGAAGCTGATAAAGCAGTTAGCGCACATGGAAAGAGAGAAGATCGTCTTAGAAGGTGCGGTATCTGTGCTCGTTTTGTGCTGCTTTAGGCTACGTTCACACTTGGCGTCTTTTTTCAAACTGCCAGCGTCTGTTTTACATTATAATTCTATGGAGTAAACCGTCTTTTCAAAAAAGTCATGAGCGCTTTTTTTAAACGCCACCGCCGGCGTCTTTTTCTGCAGCTCAGAGCGTCTTTTCACGTTGAAAAAAGTTCAGCTTTTCTGAAAAGAACGCCCTACGTCAAGCGCCTTTTTGACAGCTGACCAATGACAAGCGAGTAGCCAGAACTGACGTTTCCATAACAACAAGAACAGCAAGAAAAATGGAGACGGTGCCGGTTGATAGACTTGTTGTTAACCGACATTCTCCTCCCCGTTCACTGTAAAAGCCGACGCGCTGCCCACAAGGCTATCGGAGCCGCTCGTCGGTTTTTGTTAGGGTGAACGCCGCTGCGCTTCGGGCGTCCCGTTTTTCCAGTCTCGGCTCGCAGATCCTTCCCGATCCCGTCCTCCCCCCTCTCTCTCACTACTCCCACTTCGCTTCCTGTCTAAATACTGCCCTATCAAGTAAAGGGCAAAAATGATAAAAAAAAATAAAATAAAATAAAATAATAATAATAATAAAACACCAGCGCAAGAGCGAGCTTCCCCTTTTCTCGAGATTCATACGATTGCGGCTGTTGTTATAGCAACAAAAGACGCCCTCGGCTGCAACGCTGCCAGATTCTTTTTTTTTTTTTTACTAAAAAAGCGCCGTTGTCAACTTTTTCTTGTCAAAAAAGACGCCAAGTGTCAACATAGCCTTAATGTCATGATCTCAACGATCCGCCGTCACACACGTTTCTCTCTTCACAGTGGAGACGCAGAAAAAACTCTCCGCTCCTGTGGCGAAGAAACCTGCAGCCGCGCAGCAGCACAAGAAAACCAAGAAAACCAAAAAAGCAGCAGTGTCGAAGGACACAGAAATGATGGATGTGGAATAGCACTTTACAGAGCCTGTATTTTCATGGACTTGGTTCTTTTTGGACTTCTGCTGCTCTCATAGTCACGCCGTTACAGCCACAACACACTTGTGTACGTCGATCGCTAAAAACATACGTGTGTGTGTGTGCGCGTGTGTTGAGAAGAAGAATAAACATCGTGAGAGATGCATTTGTCATTTAGTGGATCTGCCCACAGTTTCCACAAAAATATTGGGCTGATAATAATCAGAAATGAGCACCAAATCAGTAAGATTTCCGAAGGATCATGAGACACTGAAGACTGGAGTACTGATGCTGAAAACTCAGCTTTGATCACAGCAATCAATTACAGTTCAACAAATATTCACATAAAACGGTATTTTACACTTAACATTACTGTGTTTACTGTATCTTGGATCAAATAAATGCAGCCTTGGTTAACAGAAACGACTTTTTTCAAAAAACTTTTGACTGCAACATCTGTTTTCTAACCCATGAATGATCAGCGGCGGCTGTGTGTCGCCCTCTAGTGCTGCAGATGCGCCACAGCACCATCAACAACATGCGCGCACTCGACACATTTAAAAGCGTGCAGAGCTTTATTCGTTTGGCCATACGTGTGTTTATCAGGATCAATTGACTTGATTTACACACTCAACGTATTTTATAACGTCATAATTTTCAGTGATTACAATAATAAACAATGCTGCTGTAGATGCGCTTCATGTTTGTGTCCAGCAGGCGGCAGTAACGCGCAAACAGCTCTTATGACGCGCTCGCTTTCTCTAAAGGATCATGGGTAATGTAGTTCTCACCTGGAATTCCACTCTTAAAAAGGGTTATCTTAAAAGTAAGCTTTATGAGATAGAATACGGGTTAACTGCTTCAACAATACCATTCAACATCGATTAACATCCTCGTAGCTCACAGTAGCTCTGTCATTAAAGGTTTAAAAGTTATCGTTACAAATCAACTCCCGTCTGAAGAAAAGGAATGGGATTTTTTGGTCGAGAAACTTTGTTACGTCTAACTACAATTCATTCATTAAAACCTATAGAGGATGCTTCGCACTGTACCTGAATTTTACCTTTTTAACGAATGGACGAGGCCCAACAAGCTTTTGTTTTATTTTATTTTTTTCTGCCATAACACGGGTATTTATTTATTGCGTATTTATAAGGCCTACGTGTATTTATATATGTACTTGATTTACGTCTGTGAGCATACACCCAAATGTTCTTTTCCCGTTTAGAATCCAATATTTTGCGGAAACGTCTGACCAGCAGGCGGCAGCAACGCGCATGTGCAGAAATCTCGTTTTAAATCCGAGTCCAGCCGTTCCCATCTTGAAAATAGATTTAACTGTAATATTAAATAACTTAGACATTTTGTGACCGACTTCCAGCACCACCCAAGACAAAACAACCAAAATATTCTCGGGTAGAGTTAATGACCTAACCCTAACCTTTACAATGATACTTTTAGAAAAAAAACTTGTTATATTTAAGTAATATTTGCTGATACATACATGTGGTAAAACGTGCATTGACCAGTCGATCTTCTTATCGCTGAATTTAATTCGTAAGTTGTTTGATTGGGAAAGAAATGACGCATTCTTAAGTGTAGAATATGACGAGGCAGCGCCCCCCCGCGGACATTCTGAACATTTCACCGTGTTTGTCAGAAGCCCCTCAGTCCGAAACTAGTCACTTCCGCTTCCTTTCCGCTGCATACATGTCCAATGAGAAGAATTAAAAGTTCACTCAGTTTTATTAAAAAAAGATCATTTCATTTGTTACAACAGCTTATAGACGCGACTGAATGAGCTGTACACATCCGTTTTATACAATGTTTTACATGTAAAGCATCAATGTACAAAAACGCGAGTTAGTGGAAATTTCATGACTGATGAGAAACCAAATGTTGGTCACCTTTGAACACATCCTTGCAAAGCACCACGGGAATCAAAATAAACCGACGAATAATGACCAAAAACATGAAACTCCTGTCATGAAAATGAAACATTTAAAGCGATTCTGCAGTGAATGAATCCTGCTCACTCTTTCAAAGTGCTTTAGACATTTTCCCACAATTCCAGCAACACGTTTAGACTCGTCAGCTCTGTCTTTCAGCACAAGGCCGGACCAGTGACGCCTCACACGCGGGGTCAGAGGTCAAACTGAGCCGACAAACGCCCGACTGTTGATTCTTACTGCCGATGAGCATCGGCTGATTCCTGTACACACTGATCCTTACACCACACACAAACACACACACACACACACACACACACACACACACACACACATCCAGTCCTGTAAAGTGCAGTTCAGAAAATGGAAACGCTGGTGTGAGCAGAATCATAAAGGAACTAAAAACATGGCGTTACCCACAAGCCCTTGCAGAACAGGCCATTAAAGGGAGGTTTGGGATGCGGAGAGATTTGGAAAAGCTGTTTCTGACTCACATCCGTGATTGTACCGAAGCTGTCGTGGACACGGAGGACGATCTGAAGGCAGCGCGTGACACAAACCAGCACAATCATGACAAACACAACCAACCAGACCAACAAGAGCAACAAACGACGACGCGTCCCGGTGGATGCTGGGTAATACAGGACATTTGTGCTGGTGAGTTTCCCTTTATCAAAGCTCAAGAAGAAGTGCTACAAACACAGAAACAGATGCATTATGGGAAACTAAACAACTGGAGACACACAAACTCACTCTCACGCGGGCACACAGATTGTCTCGGGACTGTCACACATCAGACACTATTAATGGTGGGACGTAACAGGACAACAGCAGCACTGCAAGGACATGAAGAAGATGAAGATGAAGATTCTTCTTTATAGCTTATAAATACAGTATCTACACAGTATGTGGTACAAAAATAATTGACCTTTTGTGGGCACTGAGATTTAAAAAAGTGAAAAATGATTCAAAGCATCTTCTAAAAAAAAACGGTCAGGCACGAGAAGTCGTCCGTGATTGTGAGCCGCGCGTCGGCCGCGGGAAGCTTTCGCTCGATCGGATCGGTTCGAGTCGCGTCGCTTCCCGTCCGTTTCCTGAAGCGTCCATGTCGAGGCGCCGCCGAAGTTCGTCACACGCAGAGGAGGCCACGTCCGTGACGTCTTCGATACAAAAATAGTAGAAAAATACGAGTACCGTCTCGTTCGGCAGCTCATCCAGCGGGTGATTGAGAGTTGAGCTTCAGATCACAGTGTGCTGCTGCTCCGAGCCTGCAGGGGGCGACGGGCTTCGTCTCCATCTATTTGGCATGAACGCGTTTGATTCTAAACTCCTGGATTAAGGCAACGTATAACGTCTGTGTGGATTTAATAAAACTTTCTCTTTAAAAAAGTACAAATTTCTTTTAATACAAAGCTCTATGGCATAACCAATAAACACTGTATAGAAAATATATAAATATGTTTTCTTTTTCTTTTAAATGTACAGAGAGCCGCCAGAGCAGAGACGGACGCCCACGTCAAAGTCATCGCGCCGTCGGCTATGTACACTGGCGCCGTGGGCGGGGCTTACGCGGGGGGCGGGGCTCAGGACGAGTCCGTGCAGGGCGAGGGCGGCGGCGGGTACAGGTGGTGCGAGTAGCTGCGTTCGGTGTAGGGCGACGGCGGGCAGCTCTCGCAGTTCTCCTCCGCCGACAGGTACTGGCTGCGCGGGGTGGGCGGCGGCGGCAGCGGCTCCGAGTCGTAGTTCAGGTCGCTGGTGTAGCCCTTGGTGGCGGCGGCGGCGCTGGACGCGTGGGGAGCCCGGCGGCCCGGCGTGTAGTCGCTGTCGCACACGTCCGTGCTGCACGGCGTCGTCGGAGGCGCGAAGTGACGGTAGCTGTACGGCCTGTAGCTGCAAAACACTCAGAGTCAGACACCCAATCGCAAATGTGAGCGTGATAGTCGCGTGGCGCGTTTCCGTTACCTGTACGATCGGTGCGTCGACGGGCTGTTCGACGAGTACCCGAACTCCATCGTATACTGAGACCTCACTGTGGCGGGAGACGGAGGGGGATTGAGAATCTGGAATCATGGGAGAGAAATGACACATTACATGTAAAGGTGCTTTAGGTTTTTAAACACAAATTGAATCTAACCATAATAAATATAATGTAAAACAATGAATATCATCAAATGAATATTCATTCAATATATACATGTGTGCTGAAGCTAGTTTATGTACTACTAATGTACTATGTAAGTTTGTTTAACCAAAATACCAATAATATGCATAATGCTGGACCTCTAATTATAACCAAGCCTGAAACGCACAGGGACCCTTATTGTGACATGTCTTTGCTGTACTGCTTTAGGCTGCTCATTCGAACAGATGAAGATGAGAAAATATGCATCCTAAAAAACCCACAACATATTACACTACAAAGTAAACATTGGATGATCAGGTCACAATCAGATATTTGACTGAAATACTTTTAATTCAGTTGAAGCCTTTTGAAGTGTAATGACATTCCCCAAATTTAAGGCCTCCTAAAATGATTATTTCTGAAGTTATAACATTTGTGACCCTGGAGCACCAAATCAGTCTCGAGTACCACGGGTGTATTTGTAGCAATACATTGTTTGGGTCAAAATGATTGATTTTTGTTTTATGCCAAAAATCATTAGGATATTAAGTAAAGATCATGTTCCAGGAAGATGTTTTGTAAATTTCCTACCATAAATATATCAAAACTTCATTTTTGATTGGTAATATGCATTGCTAAGAACTTTAAAGGTGATTTCCTCAGATTCCAGATTTTTTAAATAGTTGTATCTCGGCCAATTACAGTCCTATCCTAACAAACCACACATCAGTGGAGAGCTTATTTATTCAAGTAAAAAAAAAAAATCATCCTTATGACTGGTTTTGTGTTCCAGAGTCACATTTAACACTGAATTTAAAACTTGTTTGTTTTTTACACATTTTACAAGGACCCACGGGGACCCTGACAAACCCGAACGCAGACAGAAGCGAGCGGCGACTGACCGGAGGGAAGTACGTGCCCTTTGTGCTGGAGGAGCTGCTGGACGAGGCTCCGGTCACGTGCGCGCGGTCGTACGGCGGGCCGCTGCTGCCACCCATGATGCTCAGCGAGCCGATGACCGATTTTCCGCGAGACATGCCTGAGAGAGAAACACAGGTCAGCGGGTGCTCGGACGCGATACGCGAGTACCGTGCGGCGTTCTGCTCACCTGGCAGCGAGCCGGTCAGAGAGCCGGGGTGAGGCACGTATCCCAGCGGCACCGACGACGGCCCGTGGACCACGAAGTCATTGGTCATGGTCTCGCCGTCGTCCTTCATCTGAGGACACAGGACGCGCTGGCACACGAAATACACGGCGCCCACCACGAACAGCACCATCACCACACCCACGATAGAGCCGATGGTGTTCGTCGGAGGAAAGGAAGGCTCTTCTGTGGCATCTGAGGAAGAAAACGAGCGTCAGTCTCTTACCTGCTGCTTTATTAGCACAGGGTTTCTGCAGGTTTGATGAAGGTCAGTTTAAGACTCGTTTAAGACATTTTCAAGACAGTACAGAAAGTTTGAAATCTTCAATCACTACATTATGGAAATGACTTGTACTGTACTTCTGATCACACTGCACAAAAGCTTCCTCAGTGTTTGTGTCTTGTTTTCCAGTGTAAATGTCTAAATATTCTTAGACTGGAGAACCCAAACAACAGATGAGAGGTGAAGCAAAATGGAGAACAAATGTCTGCTAGTGGGCTCATAAAATCAATTCAATACAAAGGGAACAACAAGTTTTCATTCCCCACTGCCAGATACTTGTTCTTGTTTTATAAGTCGATGCTTAATTTTGTTCAGTTTCCCAGAAAACAAGACTTCATATCTTCATTTTCATTTCGAGTAAATGTACCGTGATTTAAGGTTCAGATGACAGTTCTTAAAGTCAAAAAAGACACAAAGAAATGCATTTTTTGCAGCGACATGACTACGAATTTAAGACTTTCTGCTCTGAGCTCTTCATTTGCGGAAGGTGAATTGAGACCCGCAGAAACCCTGATACGGTTCGTTCTGACAGACACGTACAGCAGCCGATCTCGTCCGAGTTGTCCGTGCAGTCCATGTTGTGGTCACATTTCTTATGGCGTCCGATGCACTGGCCGTTGGCGCAGGTGAACTGATCCACGGGACAGTGAACTGCACAGAGACAGACAGAAAGCGTCGGTGAATCAGGCAGGAAGACGCTCACAGACCGCGAGGATCGGCTCACGATCGTTACCTTCGCATTTGTTCTCATCCGATCGGTCCTGGCAGTTGATCTCCCCGTTGCAGCGCAGCGAAATGTCCACGCACTGCTTGCTGTCGCACTGGAACTCCTCGTCGGAGCAAACGGGACAGTCGAGCTCGTCGCTGCTGTCGTCACACTCGGCGAAACCGTCGCAGCGCCAGGCCTGCGGGATGCAGTCGACCTCGCCGGACGCGCAGGAGAACTGCTCAGGAGAACACGTGGGCGGCTCTGAGGACGACGACAGTCAGCAGTTAATGGCGGAAGTTTGAGAACGAAACCGTACTATCGACCGCACATGACAATATTAAAGGGAGGGTTCACCCAAAAACTACAATTTGCTGTTATTAATTTTCACCCTCAATAATGCTGTAAATGTTCAGTTTCTTGGACAGACTAATCGTTTTGCTCCAGCCACAGGGATTCGTTTTGTGTTCCCTTTTATGCTTTTTCTGACTCTCAAGTGACAGTAGATGTCGACTTGCATTTTATGAATCGCCAAGGACCACAGTTTGAAGATCTACCAAGAAAAAACACGTCATCTTTGATGGCCTGAGGATGCGATTCTTAATTTTTGGGTGAACTACGCCTTTAAGATTATTCTAAACATTAACATCATGATTTTCTGTACAACAGCTTTGAAACATCTAGTCACATTTAGAAGATCAGAAGTTCATCTAGGATGACTAAAGTGTGTGTTTTTCTCCATGCGTCACATGGATCTCATCATCCGACGAAGGGGACGCAGTACCTCCGCAGGAGAGCTCGTCCTGCAGCAGCACCAGATGAACGGGACACGAGCAGCGCGTGGTTCCGTCTCCTTTCACGATGCAGATGTGCGAGCAGCCGCCGTTATCGGACGTACAGGGGTGTTTATCTGCGGACAGACACACGGATCAAAACACGCTTCACCAGCAGACGCTTTACTCATGGCGCTCAGAGAGACGCTTACTGTACTCCTCCACGTCGAGCTCGTGGACGGCGTGGATGTCGCTCAGAGACGCGATGCGCGCCTGGATCTTGGTGCGTCCCTCACGCGTGACCTTATCGATGCGCTCGATCATCTGCTGCTGCCGGTCGATCCAGTACAGGAAATTCCCAAACACCGTCAGACCCACCGGCTGCAGGATGTTGGAGTCCTCGATGACGATCCGATTGGCTCCTGGAGGAGAGAGGGGAGTGGTCAGGGGCTGAGGGGCGGGGCATTCATTGGACGGGGAGATTTTTAAAACAATTAGTGAAGCTGACAGCGAGGACTAAACTGTGACGTAAGGGACCAGATGGCCTGATCACCAGCAAACGCTGGTCAAAGCGTGACCTTCAACCCCAGGATCTCACCGGACAGATCGCTGCTCTCGATGCGCCTCAGGTCCATGTCGACCCAGAAGAGTTTTCCCAGCTCGTTGTCGACGGCCAGAGCGACCGGCTTTCCCAGATTACTGAAGAACAGAACCTCACGCTCCGTCCCGTCCAGAGCGGCGCGTTCGATCTTCGGCGAGCGTTCCTGCAGATTCGTGAAGTACATGTACCTGCGGGAGAGGAAGGAGAAACGGCTACATCAGTTCTGTATTATAGGTTACCTGAAATGTTATGTTTGAATATACAAATGATGCATTATCTAGGTAAATATGCACTTATTTGCATGTATTGCTCAACACTCCATAAAGTCAGGTTCATAATTGTGGTTTGTGTTGACAGAGTTGAAGGTTTCTACACAGGGGATTTCAGATTTCTCTTTTTATCTCTCCATAAATCAGAAAATACTGTCAACAGACAGAAAACAAACATTTTCACCATATTTTAGGAGTAAAATGTATAAATTAATGTGAATGATATACAAACTGTCAGAACACAGAGAGGAATACAACTGTAAAGTATGGTGTATGCGAGAGAAAAAACTCAGAACTGAAATCTACAGATGCAAACATGGGGGAAAAAAAAAAAAAAAAAACCAACAACAACACTTAAATGTGTATTTTGAATGTTTTCTTTCACTAGTCTGAATGAAGACGTGATACAGAAGCAGAATGGTTTTGCTATTAACCGGTCAGCACTACACCTCTGCGCCTCTCACCCTCTCTCCGGATTGACCACGATGGCGCGGGGTTTGTCGTGTTCCCCCCGCAGCACCACGCCGACCCGCGATCCGTCCGTGCGCGTGACGTTGACGACGTTGGTCACTTCGCTGGTCCAGTAGATGAAGCGGCTGTAGATGTCGATGCTGAGGTCGTAGGGCTGCAGGCCGAGGTTGGGGCCGCCCACCGCTCCGGACACCACCGTCACGCTCTGAGGAACGACACGACAGCGGTCAGACGAGTCCGGCGCGATCCCACGAGTCCCGCGGGCCTCGCGCCGCAGCGCTTACCTGGTTCCCGTCCTCCTGCGCGCGCCGGATTACATTCTGCTTGGAGTCGATCCAGTAGAGGTGGCGGTCGAGCGGGTCGTAGTCGATGGCGCGCACGTTTCTGAGGCTGTGGATGGGCAGGATGATGTCGGGACTCTGCAGTTCGTCTATGACCATGCGGTTGATGGCCGTCTTCTGACTGAACAGCAGGAAGGACGTGGGCGCTGACAGAAAACAGGAGGAGACATTTAACCTTTCGTCATCAAACAATGACTGTCCATCTCTACTTTACACCTGAAACAACCTCACTTGTGCGTTTCACCCATTGTGCTGCGCTGGGATAATATACACTCACGGTGTGCTGTAGTCAGTATTTTAGTATTATTAATAAACACTTTCAGATTTTTATACTCTTTAATTAGATTTGATATTTTTCAGTTTTATTTCAATACAGTTAATGTTCACAAAGTCAAAACAATTATTTCTTTATTGTTTTTATTGTGAATAATAAATAATAAACAGCTGTTGTGATTCTCACTTGAAACGGCAAGGAGGTTAGGACCCGGAAACAGTATTTCCTTACATCACGACCAAACGAGGCGTTGTGATCAGCCCTCGATCACATGACCACGACTGCTTCAGTGTGAGGGAGTTTACAGTCACACACACACACGGGCTGCAGCGATTATATGCCTGTTTTTACTCTGTCAAACGCAAAACGAGACACTCAAGGCTCATACGGCCTTTGGGTTTCCAGCATCTGCCAACTTGGCTGCAGCTCGTCCACCACAAGAGCTTTAAAAAGAAAATTCCCTGCCTGCGATTCTCGAACAACGGCTCTGCGTCTCCAGGACGGACCCCGGCGGCTCTTTCTGCGAGAAATCACGTCTGAGCCCTGCCAAACCGAGCCGAGCGGTACGAGAACACGCGAGCGTCTGCGCCAAACGCGCACGGAGCAACGTGACGAGGCGTAACGCCATCGTGCGCCGAACCGGCTGAAACTCGGCTCTGAACCACAGACTCAAAAAATCCTCGGAAAATCTGGATCCCAAACCCAAGAGGAACCAGACACGCTCAAGGACATGCGTGTGCGTGAGTGCGCGCGAGTGTGAGCTCACCGCTGCATGTCTTGTTGTCGTAGTTGAGCGAGTAATGCGCCGGGCAGCCGCACACGAAGCTGCTGACGGGAACGGCCAGACACAGGTGTGAGCAGTGGCCGTTGGTGGACGCGCATGCGTTCCAGCCGCCCTGTCTGGACGAGTGAAACACCAGGATGTCCATGACGTAGTCCAGGTGGCCCTGTATGATGGTGCGGTTCTGCCCACTGGTCTTGTTGGCCCGTTCGATGCTGCGCTGGCTCCAGTCGGTCCAGTAGATGTAGTCCTGATACTGCGTGAGTCCGAACGGGTGCGGCAGATCGTCAGCGATCACCTCACGCTCCAGACCTGAACGACAACGTGAGGAGAACTCGTCACAACTGACACAAATCTATGAAATTATGAGCAGCTAATATATTACAATTTAATACCCATAAAAAAATCTAAAATGTACAAATTATATAATATTAATGTATTACAAACATCTATTTTTCACATTCCGTAAATCTGCTGGGGTGACACACACACACACAGAGCAACTAAACGTCACTGATATTCACCCAGCATGTTGGAGGACTCGATCAGCGTGGTGTCGAGGTCCGTCCAGTACAGCCGCCGCTCGGCGTAGTCGATGGTCAGTCCGTTCGCGCGACCCACGTTTGGCACCAGAGTGATGCGTCCGGAACCGTCCATGGCGGCGCGGTCGATCTTTGGACGTCCACCCCACTCCGTCCAGTACATGAAGCTGAGAGGAAGACAAGCGGACCGTGAGATGGCGCCGTCCACGTCACATGACCACAGCAACCAGGAACCGGTCCTGAGCGACTGCAGGACACACACACACGTACGTACCCCTCGGCCGGGTCCAGTGCCAGTGCTCGTGGGCTGTCCAGATCCTTCCACACCAGCACCTGTCTGTGCTGCCCATCCAGTTTGGCCACCTCGATGCGATTGGTCCCCGTATCGGCCCAGTACAGGTTCTTGCCCAGCCAGTCCACGGCCATTCCCTCGGGATAGTCCAGTCCGAACTCCACCACGTGCTCCAGAGAGCTACCGTTCATGAACGCGCGACTGATGGTCTGAGGAAACACCAGAAACCCATCAGATCAAACAAACACAGCTAAAAAAATGATGAGAATGAGACCAGAACATTCCCAACAGCATCAACAGAGAGACTGTGTGTGTGTGTGTGTGTGTGTGTGTGTGTGTGTGAGTGTGTGAGAGAGACAGTGTGTGTCGTACCCCAGATGCCTCGTTAGAGAAACGAGCAGATACTCCACACAAGATCAGCAGAAGCAGCTGTAAGACCTCGAGCAACACACACACTCACTCCTTCTCTTTGAGGAGTGATTATCTGCTGAATATGAGTGTTTTCTGCTTGTATTTAGTGTAAATGTTTTAGAAATGTCTCTGTGAGTCAGTAAGATCATCTGATAGTTCAGGATTTACACTGTATTCAGACTCTTAGACGTCTGCAGTGTTCAGTAGTTTGTAGTGAAACTACTGTCTAAACCAGAGCTCCTCACAACACAAGATTTGCTTGTTAAATCGTTGACATGTTTCTAGCAGCTTCAGTTTAATTCTATTCAGAGACTCAAACAAAAAAAAAAAAAAATGAATTTGCTGCAGATGCTGATATTTATGATGAAATTCTGATGTAGGGCTGCACGAATTGGGAAAATTTTCATATTGCGATTATTGAGGTCAATATTGCGATACGCGATTGCGATTATAATAAATGGTATTGTGAGTCAACTTGATGGGTTTTTAAAAGAAAATGCACACACAGATTAGTGATAATGCGGAAATGTGTATTTGTAACACTAGAAATGGTTTCAAAATAAATTATTTTTACCAAATGAAATAGCATTTGCATTAATGAAAACTTATTTTCTCAAAAGTATAGCTAAATTAAATAAAATAAAAACATACACATTTTCACAAAAATAAGATATTTTAAAGATTTTGCCCAAACAAACGGACATTTATGAAGAATGTAACATATACTCTGGAAACTGGATATGTTTTTGGTCGGATCACAAGTGGACAATGGAGACACAGTCGTTTACACCTGGCGTTTTAATCCATCTCTTCTGTCCACTTTCGACCACATTCCTGCATTTACATACATTACAAACTCAACTGACTGGCGTCTCTCCTGTATGATTTCATGTGATTCTCTTCAGACATTAGAACTGTACATGAATTATGAGCTTCTAGAACGTTTGACCTCCTAACTGAAGATCTTTTTTACAAATATAAATAAAAACAGTATAAATAAAAATAGCTGTATTAAGTGCAAACAATAGTGCAGCCATAATCAAAGTAGGCCAGGCTACTCTCTCTATTTGCAAAGTGCAAATAGAGACCAATTTTTTTTTTAAGCCTGATACAGAGCTATAGACAACTACACAACCGATTATAGGATACATACAAATAACAACATATATGTGTTATGTAGCCTAATTTGCGCGCACTGTGGAAACAATCTCTCTAAAAGCGGGTATTAAAATTGCTTTTGAAGGCGCGTGCGCGTTTTACTTTCGGTTTCGTTTTAAGGATCGTGCGAATTCTACAGCGGCGCTGAGCGTTTCTACAATACGAGACATTCATTTAACAAACGAATTTGAAAGTGAGGGGGACACAAACGGGATTTTGAAAAGTGGATGTGGTCAAAAGTGGACAAGCTGAAAACGTTTTACACCCCTATTTACACCTGTACTTAGCATTGTCCACTTGTGATCAGATCGACGCATCAGAAAACGCATGTTAATACCAGGTGAAACAGGGCCTCTAATTAATGCACAGTACCTCTCTCTGGTCAATGTCAGTAATCTCAAACCCAAAATATCGCCATTTTTTTTTTTTGGCTACCAGATCAGTGTCGACCTCCTCGGCATCCATCCACGCTGCGCACACAAGTGAACACGCACGCACACGCGCACGCGCACGCCACACGCGCACTGCCTATATTGAGAGACTGTCAGATTTTTTGTTTGTTTGTGTTGTTAGCGGTACGGAAAATCAGCAAACTGTCTCAGAAAGTAGGTGTTCTCAAGTCCACACTTATTTAATGTAATTAATATATTAATATATTTAATATAATTTAACAACATTTTGCCCTCATATAATCGCACAGGCTGACATCGCGATTGCGATACGATTAATCGTGCAGCACTATTCTGATGCTTGTAATGTAAATCAATGAAATCTTTATAACAGCAGATACTGACATAAATTGATCTAAATATCAGCATTCACTCTATATCTCCAATAATATGTCTTAGTAAATGAGACTGAAATGATCCAAACATATAATGCAATGCAGTGCAATGTTGATTGAGAGATGAACAAATAAACGTTCCTCAAAAGATGTGAGATGTTTTGGAGGCTTGGGAAGATCATTGCTCGTGTTTACGTGATAATAATAGGTACAGATTTGACAGCAAAAACCAGCTGAAGCTCCAACCCTACACTAAAAAAAAGCTTTTACTTGATTAATAACAATAATAAGACAGATTAACAGGTGTGGATTCATTCAGCTCGACTCACTGCTAAAACACAGAACAAACCCTGAAGAGAGAAAGAGAGAAACATCAGCCGTCAATTATTTCCCAGCTGCATCTCAAGGGAGCCCATTATGGAGCTGCGCTTCAGGCCTGTGTGTGTGTGTGTGTGTGTGAGAGTGTGTGTCCCCTCACCTTCAGCGTTATATCGGTCCAGTAGATGCGGTTGTCTGTGACGTCGAAGTCGAGCGCGGACGCCTCCTTGACGCCAGTGAGTGGAATGGCCACGTTGTTGTTGTTGGTCTCCAGCGAGATGCGTCTGATGTCCGTGTGGCGGGAGAACAGCAGGAAGGCCTCGGGGACGATGCAGGTGGTCAGATCGGCCATGAGCTCCAGACCGATGGGACACGCGCACGACACGCCCTGCGGCTTATAGAGACACAGGTGACTGCAGCCTCCGTTAGCGTGCGCACACGGGTTCACACCTGCACAGAGACACAGAAATTCAGCAGAAATTCACAACAAATTCAGCCCTCACGTCGTTCAAAGTCTTCTTCTGCCCGAACAAAGATATAACTGTTTTGGTTCATCCAGTACATGGACAAACGATACAATGGAAGTCAGTGAGGCCTGAAACCGACCGGTTCTTCAAAATATCTTCTTTTACAGAACAGCGAAGCTCACGCGGGTTTGAACGACACGAGGGAGTACGTGACGTTCGCAGCTCCTTACCGAAGGTCTCGTGGACGTATGTGGCCTTGATTCCCATGAGGTCGGGCAGCTGGTCGATGATGACCTCGCGCTCCAGGCTGCGTTTGTGCACGCGCTCGATGCTGCGCCGCTGCCAGTCCGTCCAGTAGATGTAGTCGCCCAGCAGCGTGAAACCGAAGATGTGAGGCAGGTTATCGTCCACCAACACCCGCCGGCCCGATCCGTCCATCTCCATCACCTGAGGAACACAAGAAACACTCCTGAGCAATCCAAACATACACGCACACATACACGCATATATTTTCTATTGAATTAAAAACACTTCAAACAAACACATGTAGAAAGAACAGCTCTCAGGAGACCTTTGTGATCGCAACAGTAACCGAGAGGGGCGGAGCTTAGCAGAGGGTCTGTAAACAGAAGACGACGACATCCTTGAGAACATCATTTGAATAAACAGGAAATGCTGTCACGCTTGTGCTCAATCCTGTATCCATGGAAACGGTGGCCGTGGTTACTAATGATGCCAGTCAGTCTGAATTTTAATGGGTATTCAGCAGATAAATGAAAAGAGCTCACCTTTAACCAGCGAACTCTCCTTTAAGTACGGCACAACAGAGGAGCAAAACGTGTTAACCTGCCTAGGGTTAAACTAGCGTCCAGCATCACCGAGCAGCGGTAAGTCAAACACACAGCAGCACACGAACATCTGAACACGGGAAACACGCTGAGCACCTGAGACCAAACATCAAGAGGTGATGAAGTGCTAGAATAACATGGCAGCGGTGATGATGGAGACGCGAGAGCGTGTGTTTACATCTGCGGAGAATCCGCAGCGCTGGTCTGGATTCCAGACCTCAGGAATACTACACTCACTTCCTGCCGCTCCAGAGACTCTGACTCACACTCTCAGATTACACACACACGGGCTGCACTCAAATCCCGGTCCGGATTCCAGGATAAGAACCTGTGCGGTCAATCATGTGACTGTGTTCGCTGTAGCTCTGGGTCACACCAGCGCTGAAGTGAAGTTTCCATCTTGGGTGTTTCGGCCTGAGTCGCGAGTCTCCGCTGGTTTGGATGGAGACCGCAGTGCGGTGTGGCTTTCAGATTCTGGGTCTATTCTAAACAGAGCCGACCGCAGCTGGAGTGGAGGCCGCAATCGGAACCAGATGTGGGCTGAAACCACAGAGCCGGCCGTCCTCCACCCGACGGGACGGAGCGCCGATTGGCCGAACGCGGCCTGAGAGAGCGGCGTCACGTCCGTACGGAGTCTCGTGTACCAGACCGATCTGCACTTCTACAGAAAACGCATTTCTGGAACGTTTCTGGAGTCCTGCAGATCATCCATCACATGGACCCACAAAACGACGAGTGGCGTTTTCTTCTATCGAATCCGCAGGTCCGAGTGGGACATATTGAAGTGTTTAACAGGCTTCAGTTTCTTCAAGTTAACTTAGAGCAACACGAGCATCTGAGAGCCGTACGGGAACTAAACACACAAGCTCGACATCAGACACTCGAAAGATGGAGAATCCAAGCCAACCCAAAAACAGTGTCATTATTCACTCACTAATTTATGACATCCTTCTGAATAAAACAGGAGAAATCCAGAAGAATGTTTGAGCCGCTGCTTTCCATACAAGATAAGTAGCAAAAGTTAAATCCACGACAGCAGCTGAGGATTTTTTCATGTACATTTCTTACCAGCTAAACAAGAGTTACATAAATGGAATAAAACAAATCCAAATCAACAAAAACATTAAAAAAACGTAAGCGATTTAAAGTACAAGATCTTTCAAATGTATGTGTTTTCTGGAAGCATCTTATTAAACAAATCAGATCTTACGAAATAAAATCTTCATACAGTGAAACTGGACAGTTAGTCCGATTTGCATTGGAACAGCTGTTGCTCACTGTCTGCTGGCACTGTATGGAAAAGAGCAGCGTGAACATTGCGTTAAACATCTGCTTTTGTGCTGCACAGAAGAACATGATGGAGAGTGCATGAAAAAATATCATTATTCCTGTAATTCATCTTTTCTCCAGTGTTCATTAGGACTCATCCTGGACACACACACACACACACACACACACACACTCACACACTCTCACACACTCTCACACACTCTCACACACTCTCACACACTCTCACACACAGCTGGCTCTCCACGTGTGTGTTCGTGCGTCTTGTTTCTGTCAGACTCCCAGAGCGTGCCGTTAGCGTGAGCTCTCAGCGTGAAGCAGTGCTGCTGCTGGCTGGAGACACACACACACACACACACACTCTCAGCCTGTATCTGTCAGGATTATCAGCAGTTTTTCGCTCCTGTGGAGCCGCGGCTAATGAGACACGCTGAAGCGCCAGAGGCTAAACGTGAGAGTAAGAGGAGACGCGCGGGACGACGACTAACAGCACGAGAACACGTGACGCACGGTTTCCCAAGATTATCCCAATTTATCACATCACAACTGGTGAATACAACTGGTAAAAAAAAATCAAGATTGCCAAATATTGCTACATGCATTTGTTTGTATGCAAGTAGAAAATTGCAAACTATTGTCCTAGTTTAATACTCAGATGGATACTGAAGAACTCGGAGACATAATCACACACGTAACTAGCGTGTCGTCTCACCTCAATGACGTCGGTCTTGGCGTCTCCCCAATAGATCTTCCTCTCGGTGTAGTCGAGCGCCAGTCCGTTCGGCCAGCCCAGAGACGTGTTGACCAGCACCAGCCGCTCCGTCCCGTCCAGTGCCGCACGCTCGATCTTCGGCACTTCACCCCAGTCCGTCCAGTACATGTACCTGCGGCGACACGCGAGACACACGCTTCAGCACACGCTGGAACACGGCAGCGTCAACCGCCTCTAATGCCACCAGAACAACGTTCTGAAGTATTCAATACTCAATACTGAAGTATATCAGTCTTCATGAAGTGAAGTAGGCCTGTGGTTCAGTAGTAATCTGATTGGACTGGCTCAAGTCTCGAATTGGATCGTTTACAAAAAACAGGTTCTGAAATCAGATTAGATCATATAATCCAGTCTAGTTTTTGATCCGGATCAAACCTTCTGTATGTGTTGTTCAAAACTTTTTAGTGGGATTGGGATTCCTTTGATTGGTGGAGTAATGCAACATTTGTAACATGTTTGTGTACACATGTTTAGGTTCTGCACGTGATTTAACCGTTACAAAGCAAAGGCCATCTGTTCATATGCATCACATGAGCTCACACGATCATTTCTGCACTTGAATGTTTGTGTAATTTGTAAGTACATTTCCCTTCCTTGTGACAAAGTAAAGCCTTTAAACTACTCAAACCTGATGAGTTTATTCAGTCTTTTAAAAGAGTTGAAGAACCAGACAATGAATCTTATGAAATACACCAAAGCCTGTGTAACAAAAAATACATCAAGTAGACTAAAACTTGCAAAAAACATGAGTTTGCAAAAGTGATGCTGTGAACATGTACTATGACTTTCAGAAAAATTATTTTCATTCATGGCTGGACAGATTGGCGAAATTCTTTTTTTTAAACGATCAGTGAACTACTGATTGAAATGAACTAGGTAAACAGGAAGTGGCCGTCTAATCGGCGTATAAAACGACAATCTCGTAGTAAGTCATATAAACGGAGCCGTTAAAAGCAGACTAATGAAGACGAGCGTCTCACCCGGCGACGGGGTCCAGCACGATGGCTCTGGGCTCGTCCAGCTCCTCCGATATCAGGATCTTTCTCATGGTGCCGTTCAGTCGCGTCACCTCGATGCGGTCCGTGCCGGTGTCGGTCCAGTACAGGTTTCGTGCGATCCAGTCCACGGCGATCCCGTCCGGGTGGTTCACCTGCGAGGTCACCACAAACTGAGCGTCGCTCCCGTCCAGGTAGGACCTGCGAATGGCCTGCACCTCATCGTCCGTCCAGTAGATGTGTCCCTCCACCGGGTCGTAGTCGATGGCGATGGCGTGCCGGATGTCGTCGGCCTGCAGCACGATGTCGGTGAAGTCGGGCGTGTCCAGAGAGATTCGCCGCAGGTCTGTGCGTCGCGCCAGAAGCAGCAGCTGACTGGCACCTGGAGAGGGTCAGAGGTCAGAGGTCACAACACAGAACTTGAGTGTGTGTCAGATCAGACCAAACCCGTGAACATCACTCGCTTCTGCTGAACACTAAAGAAGACATTTTGAAGGACGCTGGAAGCCAAACAACACTGACTTTCACTGTACAGAAAAAACACGAGACATTCTTTAAAATATTGTATTTAGTATTTTACGGAAGAAAGTCAGTCGTGCAAGTTTGGAAATCAGCTCAGGTGAAGAGGGTAAAAACTTTTCTGAAATATTACGTCTAAACAGGCAAAAGAGGCATTAGCTAATTAAATATGCATTACTTTGCATACATTTCCAAACAGAAATCTGAACACTGGCTGAAAATTCTTTTTTTTTTGACATATTAAAAGGTTTTTTCAGAGGGGATTTTGGATTTCTTCTTTAAAAATTTTATAAATCAAAAAATACTGTAAACTGACAGAAAACAAACATTTTACAATGTATTTACAATTGTATAAATCAGTGTGAATGATATGAACAAATCTTCAGAATATAGAGAGGAATAAAAATGTAAAGTAATATAATTTAAGTATTTGTTAAATTAAGTGTAATCAAATTAAACATTTAAATGTGCATTTTGGATTATTTCTCTCCACTAGTGTGAAAGGAGATGTGTTGCGCAAGCAAAATAAACCAAAATCTCTAAACTGACCAGTGCATGAAAAAAAGCAAACAAGGGTGTTTTACTCCATCATGTGTTGTACATGTTCAATCTCTGCACACACACACACACACACACACACACAGAATGAATGAATGAACCCGCTGCTGTTCGTGTTGCTCAAGATGAGGCCACTGAACAGAGAAACGATCTCCCATCAGGACGTGCTGGTGGCGTCCATTCAGTGGGGGGAGGGACGCAAACAAAAGGCCTTACAAATGAGTCTCTTTCAGCCAAACACATTCAAATAGTGAAGACTGTTCCCAGCAGCCCGGTGTGAACGGCAGCCTGCGATCACTCAGTACAGACAGACAGAGAGAGACGGACGACTACAGCACAACGGTCACGTGACCCACAAACACGGATCACAGAGAGAACCGCGTTACCATAGCAACCACTGGACGGTAACCCTGCGACGTCAACCGAGAGCGAATTAACGCGAGCCGGCGGAAGCCAGTAACCGTCGAACGCAACACACGCACACATCCGTACAACATACTGCAGATGCAGACAAACAGTCACTCATATTTACACGTTTGGCAGACACTCATCAAACCCACAACCTCACGCAACACTGAGCTACAGGAGCGTCTCTAAACAGCTGAGCTTCACACACATCTCTGATTTTAAAGAAATATCACTTAGATTATCACATAATCATCCCAATAGCTGCTCATTCACACACCTCATTCAATACAAACATAAGTTCCTGTAACCTTCAATATAACAATTCCTGGAATCATGTAAAAGACTATTCAAAAATGTCCTCACTAACAGCGAAACCTGTTGAGCACAGACTAGTGAGTCACTAGAGCTCATAAATCACGTTTCCGTTTAAATCTCGTGTTTTCCACAGGTTTCTCTGAGGGTTTGTTTAGGGGTCAGAGGTCGGGTTAGGAAACAGAAAAAAAATATTAACCTGGCAGAAAAACAATGGAAGCCTATGAGATGAAGCCTACGAGTCTCTCACCGTCTCTGCAGTTCTTGCTGTCGTCCAGCAGCTGGACGCCGGTCGGACAGGCGCACTGGTAATAGGGTTTAACCGGAGACAGCAGACACAGATGAGAACATCCTCCGTTCTTCAGCGCGCAGGGACTCGTCACCTCTGTCACACACACACACACACACGTCAGAGGAGGAAAACAGCATGAGAACATGAAGACGCGTCAACGAGCAGCTGTGATACACAAATATCTGACACACTCGATCCACATAACGATAAAGGTTTTTCACTGATCAAACCCTCTGAGACACAAACACTCACTCGCAGACAGAAACAGAAGAAAAGAGTTTATTTAGCAAAAAATTCTCCAATGCATTGTCTCTTAAATGATTTAAAATCATTTCCAAATATAAAGGTTAAATCATAAAATTTAAAATGAAATTTTTTTTTTTTTTTTTTTAAAGAAGTCATTAAAAAATAATTCCATTAAACACTACAAATGTAAATTTAAAGTTATTTTAATTGCGTAAAGATTCACAGCCCTCACAGAAAAAGCAGAGAACGGAGGAAGACGCTGAGAAAGATCTGCAGCGACGAGCGAGAGACGGAGGCCGCAACGGAGGATTCTGTCAGCGCTGTGAGAAATTCTCTGCGTTCAATCAGCACCGAGGACAGAACAGACGCTCCATTGTGTGCGAGAGGCTGAACTGGGAGTCGTGTGTCATAATCATTTCTGCAGAGGCTCGTACCCAGCAGCCCGTCTGCGTAGCGTTTCAGGAAACTCCTCTAGAAGCACTGTGGGAAGGAAAGGAAGCACACGCTCAGATGGACGTCTCTTACCCAGTGGCTGCCGCTTTTGGCTGTAGACGTGTATGTCCATGGGGGAGAAGATGTTGGTGTGGATCTCGCGGCTGTTTTCTCCCGTGTGTTTGTGGCAGGCGTGGATGGAGTGCGTGTTCCAGTCCGTCCAGAAGAGCGTGTCCTCGTACAGCGTCAGCGCGAACGGGTGCGGCAGCGAGCCCTTCACCACCACCTCCCTGAGAACACACACACACACGCACGCACGCGTGAGATCACGAACGCACCGCACACGGACACACACGACGGTGGCGCTCTTACCTGCCCGAACCGTCTGGGTTGGAGCGGTGGATAAAGTTGAACTTGGCGTCGGCCCAGTACAGTTTCTGCTGGCCGTAGTCGAGCGTCAGTCCGTTGGGCCAGTAGATCTCAGAGTCGATGATGACGGAGCGATGGGTCCCGTCCATCCCAGCGCGCTCGATTTTCGGGATCTCACCCCAATCCGTCCAGTACATGTACCTGAGAAAGCAGAAACAAACGTTAAAGTCAGACGAGGAGCAACAACGCGTCGTATTAAACGTCTCACACAACGTCTCACACCGATCAACGTGTCACAGACAGGATTCGTTCTGTGTCTGATCAGACCAGGCTCGTTCACACGACAACTACTGCCTTTTAAAAACAACTAGACCAACCACGAGTCTTGTGAACACTATTTTAACTTTAAGACGCAATGATGTCCAAATAGTTTGTCAAACGCAAAATAATGGCCTGTAACGTGAGAAGCAGCAAACACAGATAAAACCATTAGAGAAACTCAGCAGAACAGCGTGTGAACCACAACCACTGACCACCTTTGACCTTTGGCAGAGCGGATGAGGAGGCCGTGAGCCACACGAGAGCATAGCACGAGGGTTAGGGAGGCCGACGGGAGCCGGAGACTCGTGTTTCAGTCGCTCCTCACGCTTACGGTTATATTTAGGTGGAGAATCAGTTGCCTCGCACCTCAAACTACTGCTATTATAAACAACACGCTCCGCTAACCAACCCGGTTAAATCTACCAACTTCACATCACACGACCAACTCGCAATTAAACCGCCGATCGACTGTTTGAACAGGATCAATGGCACAGTGAGCATCACACCGGCTCTGTGAGAACAATTCACAATCTGTTTTTTTTTTTTTTTTTTTAAATTTAGCTCGAAACATAAAACCAAAAAAAAAAAAAATTTAAATAAAACATAATTCTTTAAGAGATAAAACATGTTTTTAGCTGCATGTACAAATGAACAATTATTGAAATATGAACCAAACCTCAGGAGCTCTACAAACGACATCACTTCCTCTGAGGTCACACAACCAAAGACACCTCAACCAATGAAGACATGGTCAGAAATCAGTCTGCCCGCCCCTGAACATGCGAGTATGTGTGTGTGCGTGTGTGTGTGCGCGCACACACACACACACACACACACTCAGGTGTGAACGGGGCGGGACGTCACATGAATGTGTCACTCTGGTGTGAAGCAGGAATGTGTGATCCGTCGTTTGTACAGCTGCAGCTACGACACCATCAGCACGTGATGATGATGCGTTTCCTGTGAGTGAGGCGGCAAATACCTCGGGTGCCTTTCATACAGTAGCCTAGAGCTACAGGAAAATTTACAATTAAAGAGACGATAAGCTGTGATGATGACATCACTGACGTGGAGCCCCGCCCACTCGCCTGTCCATCATCCACTGTTCTGAGAATCTGAGACTGAGAAATGAACAAAACAGTGTTTTGTGAACCATTGAATCAAATAAAGAAACAAAAGCAGAATCAGCAGCACAGAGACGCACAAACACGCCGGTACATCCGCGATTTCACAATCCAACAGCATCTGGGAGCAGAGGAGCGTCACGCCAACAAGACGGATGTTGAATCTGCGCTGTTTGACGGAGCACAGCATGCAATTGATTCAACACCTTCCTATTGATTCAGCAGCACGCGATTTGACATCAGAGACGCGCAGAGATCAGAGTCTCTCGTGTCCACGTCGTGTCAGAAGCCTGGCGTTTAAAGCGCTATCTTTCACACCGTCACAAACGAAGGGAGCAGCTCTGCTTCAATTCAAATCAGGCTCATGAATAGACGGGGTGTTGGATTGACATGCAAACGAAGCTCTTCAGTGACGTCACTCGAGTGCTGCAGGTACGACACAGCGCTGATGCTGACCTGAGAGTTAGTTCGCTCATAATTAGGCACCATGCCATCTACAACAGCTGTATTCACCGTGAGAAACAAGTGAAAGATACACAGTAAACAAGAAACTAAGCTATATATAAACAACACAAAAAACAAATGATAAAAGTGAGCTGGAAGCAGAATGTGACACATGAAATGAAACAAATGCAGGTGATTCAGAACATATTTCTGATACTGAGCAATCAAGTTATTTCAATCTGTGCAGCCAAATCAGACACGCTCAATAAAACAGAAATCATATTATGACATTAGACCTTTTTATAGATTTATTTTTTATTTTATAGCTATACTGACATATAAATCACAAATTCTGGCCAAAAAAAAAGCAGACCTAAAAACAAGCACAGCAAACCTGGATGAGGGCAAATTGGCATCAGGAAAAAAACAAAAAAACATTGTTTCTTTAAACAAGTTTACCAAATAAGCAATAATACAGTAAGTCAGACTAACTGAAATAAGCCTGGCGTATTCTGTAAACTTGTTTTATGAAACAGTCACTGAGACGCTTCAGAGTTCATCTGAAAAAAAAACAGAGCACAACGAGAGAGAACATATATCTGAGAACATATCTGTGTCTAGACCTCAAACCGCACTTTCAGTACCTGCACAAACAGCATGAGCCGGTTCGACTGAGGCGACAGCAGCCGAACAAACTCCCATGATCACAACAATATGAAAATAACACACGGCTAAAATCATTCTGACGCTTCCTGAAGCTCCGCGGCAGCAGCGGCGTCATCAGAGCAGAACAAAAGCACCTGTGTGGGTCAGTGTGGAGAGGCTGGATTACCCATCAACCCTCCAGAGAAAAGCCGTCGCTCGGGTTACGTACGGACTCACCTGGTTAGTGCTGCTGAAGGTAACACTAAACCCTCACGAAAACTTCTACAGCTGCCGTCTGCAGGAAAAGAGCCGTGAAATCACCGTTGTGTTTCCTACCGAAGCAGGAAACCAGCCCAGCAGATTACAGCTCACATGTGAACCGTCGTGTGCTATTGCTGAGACTGACGTCCCGGATGACATCGGCACACGCATGAGCTCGCTGCAGAAATCAACTACAAACGCACAAAACTCACGGCATCTTCAAACACATTTGAACAATAAGGAACAGTTCAGCCAAGGATGATCGTCCTGTCGTCACGCTGATCCGGAGCTGGATGACTTTCCTTTCTCGGAGTAAATGATGACAGAATCTTCATTTTTGGTCGAACTAACCCTTTAAACTCAAAAAATACATCTACTGTAGACAACACCTGTCACTGAATGAGGACAAATCCATTCAGGCCGGATCTCAAAAACCTTGAACACGATTATTTCCTCTTAATCAGGAGGAGAACAGCACAGATAAACACAGTGAACATCACTAAAAAACTAAAAGTCACAAAACCAACCACAGATCACACACACAGCAACAAAAAAAACACTGCGACACTTTCACAACACTGACCTGTTCATCTGAGCCCAGTTTAATTCTGACTCAACCAATGGCAAAATCTGACTGACCAACGACAGACAGAGTGTGTTTGGAAACCTGTTTGAAACATTCATCACTTTGCAGTGCCGTTTATGGAGGCCAACGTCATATAAACGACACGCTTCACCAGACGCCACCGACAGAGACGGACGGGGGTTTCACAATCAAACGCATTTGTAAAGACTTTCAACAACACACATGTGATTAAAGCAGCTTCACATCTACAATGCATGTTCTCAAAAACCTAACATTTATGACAGACAGAAAGAGCTAGCTTAACTGTGAAAAGAAACAACTAGAGAAAACACACACTGAGAAAATAAATGTTTAAAAAAAAAAAAAAAGCCTCCCCACTTCTCCCTTCAGAATTGTTTAAATACGATGACAGTCTATCCCCGTTTTGAACTCTAACCCTCTGGTCATTCGGTGTCAACTCAACCGGATGTCCCTGGCTCAAATGTTTTGATTTTCTGAAGAAAGATACACAAGCATAGTGATGAAACTATTAAATGTCACGGATGTAGTCGGATAGCCTTGCGGTTAGTGCGGCGACATATAGCACAGGTGTGCTCGCGGTGACCCGAGTTTGATTCCCGTCTCGAGGTCCTTCGCTGATCCCGCTCCCCTCTCCTGTCATCTCTCTACTGTCCTGGCAATTAAATCCACAAAAGATTTAATTCTAGTTCTTCATAAACTTTTCTTTTGGATTCTTCATTTTGAAGGCCCCTTCAAATTTAGTATCCTAACCAGGTTTTTGAAATTTGGTTGATTTGACACAGAATGACCCTATAGTATCAGTTAGACTGTCGAATAGCGATCGGTGACGTTTATGCTGTTTGTGCGAGCGGTGTGTATGAATACTGTTTTCATTTCTAATGTGTCACGTCTTGTTGAAACGCCATTACAAATTTCCCCTTTGGGGACAATAAAGTACATTTCATTTCATCGATGATGACAGATAAGGATACGAGCGATCCTAAGGATTCAGGAAGTGTCGTGCAGAAAAGATCAATAGGGTCACGACTGAGCCGATCTCTCAAACACATCTGTGTTGTTGATAAACTGCCTGAACCTTTTCAGAGCATGGGGTGTGATGAACAGAGCAGAGCAAGACGTTCGTTTAGTAGGAAATGAGAGATTTGAACAGTACACTGAGTCACTGAAGCGCTTGGGTTCGGCTACGTATCAGCATCGGTGTCAGAAACGGAGCAGAACACAAACACGATCGGCCTGAACTACAATGAGCTGTAACAGACGCACACGAGCGGCTCTGCGTTCAGCGTTCAGGCAAACCTGTAACTACCGGCCTGTTCAACATAAACATCCAGAAAACAAGCCGCAACACGCCGCAGTTCCCGACGCCCACAGCCGCTGCGCCCAGCCGACACGTCGGCTACAGGTACGAGTGAGCCTCTCCGTCTGCTGCCGCTTATGAAGGCGAGATAAAAATGTGAGAAACGGTCCCGGCGTGGCGTAACGCGGGTTCTGCGCGAAGGGGGAAGCGTGCGATCTCGTCTACTCACCCTCGGCCCGGATCCAGAGCGATGGCTCTCGGCTGGTCCAGATCCTGCCAGAACAACACTTTCCGGTACGTCCCGTCCAGTTCGGCCACTTCTATCCGATTGGTCTCCGAGTCGGTCCAGTAGAGCTTATTCCCCATCCAGTCGCAGGCCAGGCCGTCCGGAGAGGCCAGATTGGACACGACCGTGGTCTGGACCCCGCCGGGCGCCGACCCGTTAAACAGCGTCCGTTTGATAGACTCCTCGCTCACGTCGCTCCAGTAAATCAGTCCCTGCGCGTAAACGTAATCCACTGCCGCGGCGTCCTCCAAACCGCCGATCACCACGGTGGCGTTCGCCCGACCGTGAGCCGCGTCCACCAACCGCAAGTCCCGCCGGTTCGCATATAAGAGGAGCGGCAGGCCTGCAGGAGAGAGAGAGAACATGTGGAGGTCAGAGGTCACGCCTAAACCAGTGAAGCTTCATTTGATTCTGAACGATTCATGCCACTTTCCACTGCGCTAGCAACGCCACTCTCATGGGTTTGATTCTCAGATGATGTATCAGGGTTTCTGCAGGTCGATTTGCGACTATTTTCAAAGTCCAAGTACAGATCTTCACTACTTCTCAATTCAATTCACAAAAAAAGCTTAACTAGAATATGGAAATAAATTTCACTGTACCTTCTGATTACACAGCACAGAAACAATGTTTTTCCTCAGTATTTTTGTCTTGTTTTCCAGTGCCAGTGTCTAAAGACTCATAAACCAAGATACACTTGCATCTAAGAAACTGATCGAAATGAAGTGAGTTTATGATTAAAACAAGTACCAATATATACCAATGGATTCAAATAAATAGGGAAATCAAGTTTTCATTCCTCATTGACAGATATTTGTTCTTGTTTTAAGGATAAACTCAATTTTGTTCAATTCCTCAGAAAACAAGACTTCGTTTACTTCTCAAGTTAATGTAGCTTAAGGATGTTTAGATATTTATACTAGAAAGCAAAGGCAAAAATACTGTGGATGATATTGGGGTTTTTTTCCCAAGACTTATAAATGTAAAATTTTCTGCTCTGATTTAAGATCTTTTTAAAGCTTTAATTGTGTTAATGACCTCACACATAAACCTGCAATGTAAGTGGTGCTGATTAAAAGCATTTACAAATAGCCTTAAAAGAAAACTATTTTCACTATTGCACTAGAACTAAACAAAAGAATGAAATCTCATTTAGGAACGAATCACTTCAGACGTCCATACGGCCTCATCCTGTAAGAGCTGTATTCCTGTTTTGCATTTATGTCCATCAAAAGTTTTAGGTCATGAAAAATCAAACTGTTGTTTCTGCCAAAGAAAGACTGATTCCTGCCAATCCAGCGAGTGTGATGGAGGCCAGTGCTGGAGCGCAGCGAGTGTGTGTGTGTGTGTGTGTGTGTGTGTGTGTGTGTGTGTGTGTGAGAGTGTGACTCTGCAGGGATCTGGCACTGAATCAAACCTCAATTTGACACATCCACCACAAAACACCGGCACACTGCGACGGAGGGCGACCTCAACCTTCTCGCCTCCAGTCGACGGCCTGTTTTTGTAACATGGGGAATTTCCTTTTGCAAATATTTGGAAACTTGCAGATTGAAGAACTGCGGGTGATTCAGTGAAGCTCGTGCCAGACTGAGCCCAGAGCAAACAGAAGAAATACTAGGCTTTTTGGACACTTAATGTTTGGCCTCAGATCATGTCAACCATTTAGCTGCTCTTTTACACACTTTTTCAAAGCTTCTTGCTGCTGGCTTTTGTTTGTCTGTAACAGTCTGACTGTTCTCACACACACACACACACACACACACACACACACACACCTGAACAGCTGTTAAACTCAACACTGTTTACCAACACGAACGACTCTCTCTCATAATAAAAGTGATTCTCTAGTGCAGAAAGACTCAAACACAAATCCTAGAAACAATCAGTTTGAGTCCTTCCACACATGTAAGTGAAGGAGGAGATCTGATCTGACCTGATCTGATCTCACACTAAACTCGCTCACAGGCCACAAATAAGACCAGAAACGGCTGAGATATTCGAGGCTTTCGGGACAAAAGCAGCTGAAAATCGGCGAGTTTGATGAAAGCAGATTCACTTGAGGGAAACAAAACAATTACATTACACATCAACAGACAGACAGACGACTTTGTCCAACAATACAGCAGCAGCAGCAGAGCTAAGCTTAGCATCGAGCGACACCGCAAACAACAGCACTGATTGAGCGCACGAGAAACGACGCGACCGATTCACACAAACGGATTCACGGAGACTCGATCCCGAGGCTCAGATCAGATGAACGCGATTCCTCGCTAATCGAGCGCTGTAAATGAAACTCACCTCGTATCTGCAAACACAAAGTACACAGTAAGAGACTCTGTAGTACGGCACCCATCTTCAACGCTCAGCCGCGCCGCTTCGCTCGCATCGCTCCGGCTGCGTGTGTCTGTGATTCGGATTCTTCGCGTTGAATCTCCGCTGCAGTTTTTCATCGATTTGATTGTTTCAGTGTTTCAGTGTGACCGCGACATCTTGCCTGCCGTCCGTCCGTCCGTCCGTCTCCTTCCGCTCACAGGAAAAATGCCCGGACGCTTCCAAACCCTTCCCCCTTTCCCTTTCCCTCCGTCTGTCTTTCTCCAGCTCGGCTCTTCTGCTCGCTGTTGTTGTATTTCATCGCATTCGCGTCTCTCTTTCTCTGCATGAGATCATAGTGCGGCGGAAACGCAGAACAAACGCTTCAACGAGGGGGAAAAGGCGTCGCGAGCGTTGTGGACGCGCGGATAAAGGCAGAGAAGCGCATTCCGATGGGACTAGTTTTTCACGCAGCGGTTTGTGCTGCGGCCCGAAACACAAAACAACACAAAGCAACACGAACCCGAATTATATTTCATTATTGCTCACTTATTGTCTCTCATTTATTCCCCATGATCACTGAATATTGCAGACGCATATTATGGGAGTTTTTCAAGACTCTCAGTCGAGAGATTTTTTTGGGGCGATTCGCTCGCAGTGATATTATACGAATCTATATGCATTGCATTGTACAGCCCATACTGTGCATATCTACTGCTAGTGCAGTGTAAACGGCTATTTTTTACCATGTCAAAAAAACTATCTTTAGTGAGGATGGATCTCTATTGACAGCTGCGTGAGCATGATAGAATAAATCAAGATCTACGTGTAGGAGTCATGCAGTAATATATGTGTGTAAGTGTGATGTATGGACGTGTCATACAGATGTGTTATACAGCGTCCCCTTGTGTCTAACCACAGCCGTGCAGCTACAATAAACTGCACTTCTGATATTTTTACAGCACTTATTTGATCAAAAATACCATCAAAATACAAAATGCAATTTAAAAAGTTCTAAGTGAATATCTGTTTTGATTGCTGTGATCAAAGCTGAATTTTCAGCATCATTAATCCAGTCTTCAGTGTCACATGATCTTTCAGAAATCATTCTAATATGCTGATTTGCACGCTAACATTTCTATATCAACACTGAAAACAGTTGTGCTGCCCAGTATTTTTGTGGAAACCGTTTTTTTTAAGTTCAGAAGAACAGCATTTGTTAGTGTCACATTTAACTTTCAAAAAATTTAAATGAAATGTTTTTGAAACATTGTCTGTCATTTGCGGTCCCTCGCGGTTAATAACCAATATTTAATAAATACCTCCAGCACTCTTCATTTACCTTTTTTAAAAAAAAAAAACAGAAAGTGATAAATCTTTTAAATATTGAAAAAGACTCCCTTTTATTTCTTGAAAGAGAAATAATCACATTAATCTTAAGGTGTCTGTAAAAGCCAAGGCTCACCAAAAATTTACCAACAACATATAATAACAGATTAGAAAATACCGAAGCAGAATAAGATCAAAACAAACGGAATGAAGCGGACAGATTTCTGAATCTCATGCTGTTGTTCAGTCATCATTGAAGCAGACAAGTATCCAAAAAAAAGCAGTGAATTACAAATAGCCACATTCACACGCGCCACTCGTTCAGTTACACCGAAAACATGAAATGCACGTGAAAATTTCGCCTGCAGTCACGTGAAATAATAATAATAATAATAATAATACAGTAAAAACACATGAGAGAGGTGCACAAACGGATTAGCGTCGCATCCATCGGTGAAGGAGATCTGTGCTCTGGATCAGGAAAACACAGTGAAATAAACAGCCACGATATCAGTCCGGTCAGCTGAGGCTCTTCTCGCAAAAGCCCATTTCAACAGAACACAAGTGACGTTTACCGAGAGCCGACGCCGCGTTTCTACAGTCCTCGCGCTGCTTACTGACAAAACTAAACATGAGTTACAGCAGTGCTCACCGTCTCACTCTTAATTTCATCATTGGAGGCGACCTGAGTTCAGTGTATTGCTTTTATTTCTCTCCTCAAATCTCCATTCACCTCTATTCACAGATGAAGCGTCGACAGTGTTCAGTGTCAAAACCAAACGGCCTAAATATTAAAATACAAAGCTTTTTTCCCAGCGAGTTAACGGGAAAACACGTTTCTCCATCGGATTGTCGCGCCGGCGGCGTTTCAGACCTCGTAATGCAGGTCGTTGAGCTCCAGTCTGGTGTAGTGACGCCTGTCGAAAGACTCCATAGCTTTACGGGCCACCAGAGAGAGGATGAGCGCCAGGAAGATGAGCGTGATCACCACGATGGCCACCAGGCTGTTCTTCCACATCACCCGCGACACCTTGGGCTTCCCTGGAAGAGACAGAACGGGATGACCGAAATCCCGGCGCTTCGGGTCGCTCTCGAGCTCAATCGCCACCGTCGTGGTTCTCTCGGGGGCCAGAGGCGGCGCGGTCGAGGGCGTCGCTGTGGTGGTTGTAGTGGAGGTGGTCGAAGCTGTCGTGGTTGTTGTAGTTGCTGTTGTTGTGGTGGTGGTGGCTGGTGCGCTGCTCGTGGGGCGCGTCGTAGGGATCGGCGTGGCTCTGACGGGCTTCGCTGAGTGCGTCTCCGTCCTGGAGGGTTTGCTGGGTTTTCTGGGTCGGTTGGGTTTGACGGGCGCTCGTGGAGGAGGACGCGGCGCTTTAGTGCTGGCGCTTTTAGTCGTGGTGGTGGACTGTGTGGTGCTGGTTGCCGCGGTAGTGGGTGCGGTCGTCATAGCGACGGTTTCCAGCATCACGGGTGATTCTGACTTGGTCAGCGCTTCTTCAGTGGGTTCACTGCTGCTGGATGTTGTTGTTGTTGTTGCTGTTGTTGTTGTTGCTGTTGCTGTTGTTGTTGTTGTTGTTGTTGTTGTTGTTGTTGTTGTTGTTGTTGGTGGTGGTGGTGGTGTACTTGTAGTTGTGGTTGTAGTTGTAAGTGTAGTTGTAGCTGTGGCTGTTGTTGCAGGTGTTGTTGTGGTTGTCGTGGGTGTAGTTGTGGTTAGTTGTGGTGCTCCAGGTTTGGCTGTTATTCTTCCAGTTCCTTTCGTTGTCGGATGAGACACACCTGAAAAGATCAAATCAATTGCAGAAACCAACCAGTTTGATTTTAGTATCAGAAACATTACTGTAGTTTTTATTCATATTCTGAATTAGTTTTTCTATTTTTCCATGTTCATTTTCATTTTAGTTTTACTAATATAGTTGTGTTTTTGCCATTTTATTAGCTTTTGTTGCTTTTAAATATGTTTTATACATTTTTACCTTAGTTTTAGTTTGCTGTTTTAGTACATCAACTTAAACTGAAGGAAAATGAGAAATGTTGCTTTCGCTAGTAGATCAAATTAATTAAAGTTGATTTTATTGCAGGTAGTGAAAATGTTTTTTTTTCATAGCCTTAGTTTTAACTATAATGACCCCGAAACCAACTCCTGCCTTGATCAACATAATTAAATACTACACACACACACACACAGACACACACTGTCAAGATCAGCAGCTGGAGTGCTCTGGATGTCCACTAGAGGGCACTCCACCCGGACGACTGTCACTCTGTCATTCCCCATAATCCTTTGCACAGACTCATCAGCACTCATTGTTTTCACCTGTGTCCCATTAACCCTATATCGTCTGCGTCCGCAATAAGTAATTTTGGTCATCAGGAGGGCTCACGGACAGCCGCACACCCTGTCTGCATGCAGGCAATTTTTGGGTTATCAGGTTTTCACAAATAGAAAACGTGCTCAATTGCTACTTTAAACTAGCCCAAAACTAGCCCGGTAAGAATTGCATTGCGAGGGGTGAAATACACATTTTTCGGTTGGATTGAAATTAGCATTCCAGGGGCTAAATATGACGTTACTGTGGTCTCTTCAACCCGCGGACATGAAAAACATCCTGCGGCAACAGTGTTAGAATAGCCCAATTCTGCGGGAAAACCACGGACTTGGCAACGCCGCTGCGCGGATGGAGCACGTACAACAGCGCATGCGCGAGAAAAAGGCAGCAGAGACTCGAGTGTCCAAACAATTGTACTACGGATGTGTCAAACTTGGCGACCCGTGCTCATCTGCGCATGAGAATGATTTGAAAGCTGTGTGGATGCGGCTGTGCACGAGACAGAACGGAACGCAGAAAGAGAAGCCTATCCGGGCCTTAAGCCTGGTTGATTCAGTCATTCTTTGCTAGTGACAGTAGTGTGGGATGGAGTGACCTCTAGTGGACGACCGGAGTGTTCCAGCTGCTATTAGTGACACACACAGGTTTGTTTTTGTGATTTGTAGGCACCTTCCATAGACTTCTATTGTTTTTATACTGTACAAATCACCCTACACCTAAACCTAGCCTTCACAGGAAACTGTGCACATTTTTACTTTCTCAAAAAAACTCATTCTGCATGATTTATTAGCCTTTAGAATTATAAGGACACTTAGAATGTCCTCATAATTCACCTCCTCCTTCTAATATCTATGCCATACCCATGTCATTATACAAATTTGTGTCCTGATACGTCACAAACAGTCATTTTTTTTTAAGCAGTTATTTCTATCTTTTGCTGTAGTGTGTCAGTAGGAAATATTACAATCAATATGGCACTAACTGTAATAATCCAGTGAGATTATGGTGTGCACGAGGAGTCTGACAGCGATCTGATGTTACTGTGGCTCTGCTCACCCTTGTATATGTTGTAAGTGTTGATTCCAGCGCTGGCCGTCATCAGCGGACAGTCTCTCTCGTTCGGACAGTGGAAGAGCTGACAGTTGAGCGCTCCGGGCCGCTCCGGCTGTTTGTACACCACCAGATTACACTTCACACCTAAGAGAACATCACAGCACATCAGCAGAGCTCCGCACGCGTGAGACGGCGACGAACGGCGTTCGCGTTTGTGTTCGTGTCGTACCTGGGCCGACGTCCTCCGAGCAGCAGGTCAAGATGCAGTCTTTCTCGGACGGCTTGGCTTTGGCCACCATGATGGTTCCCTTCTGTTCAAGAGCCAAGCGCACGTTTACGGTGACGTCCCGGTGCTGCCGAGAGTAACACAGTTCTCTGTCGGAGTCTGGCGTCCCGCCGCAGGCGTGCAGGAGGAGACACAGCAGCAGGACGGACGTCCCGACCGGTCCAGAGCCGACGAACATGACGAGATGTTTGAGGAACACAGAGCAGAAGAGACGGACGTCCTCACAGACCTGCACACAACAAACCAGTCTACGATCAAAGACCCGAGAGAAAGCGAACGAGCAACTCGGTCTGGATCACGTTATCTGTTCCAGCCCGTTTATGGATACTGAAGTCCAAAGAGTTTGACCCCGTCATCAGCTCTCGTGCAAACTCTGATCCCAACCTACACACACACACACACACGACATGAAACACTGAACATTCAGACAAATCTACGTTCATTATTGTTGAGGCATAAGGAAGTGTGTTCTGTATTAGATACCGTAACATTCATTTGCTGTAAGATTAAGGTGAGACACTGCATGCACCACTTTTTAATTTTTCATAAAGTGTTTTTTCAGTCTAGTGGAAAGAAAACATCCAAAAGACACTGTTGAGTGCTTCTTTTATAGCACTTTATCTATTTATGTCAATAGATTTCAATTACAATACATATTTTTAAAAGCCATTTTCTCAAAATGAGTTTTTTCTCCAACACTGAGCCATAAATCAACACTTCAGCAGCACTTACACACACCACACTTTACTGTTTTATTCCTGAAGGTTTTTACAGAAGGATTTGTTCATATGTAATGTGCTTGATTATTTACAACATTTTATTCTGCCCAAAACTGCGAAAATGTATTGTTTTCTGAATTATGGAGTGACAAAAATGAGACAGATACCCAAAATCCCCTCTGTAAAAACATTTGACTCTAATATGTCAAAAAATGAAACAAGAATTCATCCAGCGTTTACATTTTTCTTCTACAAATTAGCACACATTTCATTAAATCTCATTTGCATATTTAGATAACATAACTGAGAAAACTTGTAGTGCAAAAAATGTTTGCAATTATCAGTGTAATCGATCGACTAAGGTGATGACTATCAGTTAATTGTTTTTTTAGCCTATTCACCTGCAGTGTCCGGCCTTTAGTGATGTCAAGCCCCTGATTTACAGCGACAAAACAGACATTTGTTGAGAATACTCGCCGCTCATGGCCTTTCAAGAATGAGCTCAATGAATGTGGAACAGTGACGCGTTTTGTAATAATTCTGAAGGATGACAGCAGACTGACCTGATCTCCATCCGATCCGGTCACGGCTCACAAACACACAGGACGAACTTTGTTCTGCTGCAGAGGAATGTTTATCACACACATCATAAAACTACACCCTCACCTCTGCCCTCATCATCACATCACTCATCCTGCATTTACAGACGTGCTGCTGTTCTAAAGCAGAGATCGCCGATGTGACCGATGAACGCAGCGTCATGGAGAAACTGCCGAAAGTAATGTGGTGTGGTGCTGATGCTGCCGCCGGTCGCCATGGAGACTGAGCATCACTGGAAGAGTGTCCGGCGTGTGTGGGCCATCGTCGTGATGCAACCCTTATGAAACACAGAACACCTAAAAACCGCCGAATTCACTGGATTAAAGCCACGCTAACTGGTTTAAAGAGCGAATGTCGCGTAAGGAAATGAACGACTGGTTTTATTCGCTCACCCACACAACACACATCACGTCCCGTTATCCGTGTGAACAAAACCCTGAAACCAGAAACCGAGCGAAGAATCGCACACACACACAGAGAGAGAAACAGATTCGCACGGAGTCGATTCGCGAACACAAACGCATTCGGGCGCGCGTCGTGTGAAATATCGCTGTGATTTGAACACAATGAAGCTTCAGCAGACGATGGAGATCAAACACTTACCCTGAGATCAGCCGCTGCTGTGACCCATTTCTGCGTCTTTGTCCTCCGCTGGATGATGATGATGGTGATGATGATGATGATGATGATGATGCCGTCTCTCGCTCACACACGCTGATGCTCACAGATCTAAATGTTCAACAGCAGTAAATGAAACGCTAAATGTTCATCACTCATGAACGAAGCGCTGATTTCCTCACACGTCCTTCTGTGGCTCTAACGCGTGTAAACTGAATTTGTCTTTGTAAACTCGGAATGTGACGCGCGCTCATTGTGTTGTCGCTGGTTGATGCTGTGGCGCGTCTGCAGCACTAGAGGGCGACACACAGCCGAACATCTGACAGAGAAGAAAACAGAGCACTGCACTTCCTGTTGACTTCTCCGTTTTCATTCGCAAATTTTACTTTTTATTCGTTATTTGTGTGTGTGGCTGATACGTGCTTTGCTTAATACCTGTTTATTTGCATTTATCAATGCCATTATACATGTATATTTTGTTCATTATTTTCAATAAATAAATAGATTTCTTCAATAATACAACACTACAGAGAACAAAAACAAGTGCAGAGGTTCGCTTGTGCGGGATTTTAAGAAATAATAATAAAAACGTATTAACTGTTATTTTTCGAAGTTATAATAAACGTAAATCCTTTGTTATTTGTATGATGGGTAAATATTACATTTACAAGTAAATATCAAATAAGAAAAGAAAGGTTATATTAAATTAAAATATTTACATGAGCACTACATTATTCACAGCTCTCGTTTTTCGAATTATAGATGTTTTTAGATATTTCTGGACTGTAAAAGTTATATTACTATCACAGGCAAGTCTGTTTACAAGACAGAAATTGCTGCAGTTATATTTATGAATGAGTTTAAAGTGCCCCTATTATGCCATTTTAAAGGTTGCTAATATTGTTTTAATAGACTCCCAAAACAGGTTTACATGTATTCAAGGTCAAAAAACACTTCTGTTTTCTCCAAAGATAGATTTAATTTTACTTAATTTCTAAATGATTCATAAACGACTCGTGTGAAGCAGTTCGAAGAATCAGTCTCTCTAAACCCCGCCTTTCCGTGAGCCCTCACTGCTGTGATTGGTCAGATGGCGCAGTCCTTTATGATTGGTCTACCGCTACTGGGTTCAGTTCAGCCCTTCAGAGCAGCGGCAAAACTTCATCTGAACAACACATTTGAACTTTGTCTGCGGGTGCGCGCTCCACTGTAGTGATGGGAAGTTCGGATCATTTTACCGACTCGGTCCTTTGAGTCTCGTTCAGCAAAATGAACGAATCTTTTTTCGAGTCATTTCGTTCATTTTGTTCATTTTAGCAAAATATAATTAAAATGTTACGTTTTACTTCCCTAACACATCTACTGCTTACACAAACGTTGATCACACTACAAACAAAACAAAACTATAATGCTGTAAGAAACAGAAAAGATTAATTAATTGTTTACCTGGGTCTTTAGTCTATGATTCGCTCACCTCACCTCTTATCTGACAAGTTTTCGGGTTTGAGTCGTTCGTTCATCACGTGACATCCCCGTAATGTTAACCTATGCAGCCTGAGCCGGAAAGAGAATTGATTAGTTCATCTCTCGAGTCCTCGGGTTTGAGTCGTTCGTTCATCACGTGACATCCCCCGTTGTTAGCAGCCTCCGGAAAGAGAATTGATTAGTTCAAGTTCATCACGTGACATCCCCGTAATGTTAACCTATGCAGCCTGAGCCGGAAAGAGAATTGATTAGTTCATCTCGAAGTCCTCGGTTTGAGTCGTTCGTTCATCAATGACATCCCCGTAATGTTAACCCATGCAGCCTGAGCCGGAAAGAGAATTGATTAGTTCATCTCTCGAGTCCGGGTTTGAGTCGTTCGCTCATCACGCGACATCCCCGTAATGTTAACCTATGCAGCCTGAGCCGGAAAGAGAATTGATTAGTTCATCTCGAAGTCTTCGGGTTTGAGTCGTCGCTCATCACGTGACAGCTCCATAATGTTAACCTATGCAGCCTGAGCCGGAAAGAGAATTGATTAGTTCATCTCGAGTCTTCGGTTTGAGTCGTTCGTTCATCACGACATCCCGTAATGTTAACCTATGCAGCCTGAGCCGGAAAGAGAATTGATTAGTTCATCTCGAGTTTTCGGGTTTGAGTCGTTCGTTCATCACGTGACATCCCCGTAATGTTAACCTATGCAGCCTGAGCCGGAAAGAGAATTGATTAGTTCATCTTTTGAGTCTTCGGGTTTGAGTCGTTCGTTCATCACGTGACAGCCCCGTAATGTTAACCTATGCAGTCTGAGCCGGAAAGAGAATTGATTAGTTCATCTCTCGAGTCGTTCGTTCATCACGTGACAGCCCCGTAAGGTGAACGAACGACTCGAATACAGTTGAACTAATTCCAGTACAGGATCTAATAGGATGTTGCGCATGCGCGACTGAACGAATCACTCCCCGAGACGACTCGTTCGTCCCGAGTCACATTAAAGATTCGTTCAAAATGAACGAATCGTTCAAGAACGACCCATCACTACTCCACTGCGCGTCCGCTTTGGTCGAGGCAGAAACAAGTCGTCCTCGCAGGGCGGAAGGCATTGAAAGGAATGGATTTCATAGCACAGCGCTTTCCGCATTCGGTGTGAAAGCCGCTTCGTGCTCCATCCTTTATCATTACTCCAACTAATGAGACAGACAGACAGTCAAGCTGCATCAATCACACATTGTCAGACTACAGTGAGTCCACAGCTGAACAACAGAACTACAGAAGCGTGATTTAGCCGGTTAGCATGACATGTGCAGGGTTGTTACACAACATAACATACACAACTACTTATTTTGAACGATCGCTAGAAAATACAATCTTTTGTAGATTCGTCATCTTTTGAAAGTGGATAAAAAACAGTTTTACTCACAGCGTAGAATACAGCGTCTTCCGTGTAATGTACATGTAAATTTCCATGTGACGTAAACCATGGAAATTTATGGTCGGACAAGTTGTTCGAGACGTAGAACGTGGGTGGACATTATGCAAATCTGTTACTTCGTGACGTGTGGCCGTAACAGAAAAAGATTTGAAATCCTGACGACTCCTTCAGGCAAATGTGAGCCGACTCTTTTTTTTGATATACAATAACTTTATGTATCGTGCACTGTCGGCTTCACAACATTGCAGATAGTTTATGTTCACATACAGCTACATGACACACTGCATGAAAGATCATATTTGAAAAGGCATAATAGGGGCACTTTAAGAGAAATTTCATTGATGTTATTGGCGATTAAATATATGTTTTGCACATGTGCGCCACCTGCTGCTCACAAACACGAAGCGCCTCTATTATTTTAAGCGCAAACATTATTTGATATTAAAACTGAAAAGGTACGTTTGTGTGATTTGTCACTAACGTAAATCAAGTGCATGAATGAATACATAAACATGTACAATAAATAATTAAATACACGTATGGTATTTCTTCCGTGCGGAGAAATCGAAAATCATACGCAAATTACTATGATTATACTGTTTTCAGACGGCAACAATGGATCTTCCATAATTGATGACCCAGTAAACATGTTAATTTTGCTTTGGAAATGTAATTTGTAAGCACGGAAGAAACTCATCTGTGATGTCACTATAAACACACACAGCTGTGTGTCCCCCAGTTGCTTGTAAGAGTAATTTCAGGGGGTTAGAAAAAGCGAATTATTAATAAAATGATAATTAAATCATACATCATTTTACAACAAAAATCTATGGTTTAAATGTGCACAGTGCTGCTTTGTTTACAGCTCGATTTCTGCTGCGCCACCTGCTGTCAGACAGCGGAATCACATCCTCATTCAGCTCGTCTGTTTGTCCTCAGACCAGTGTGAAAATGGGAAAAAATTACTGTTGTAAATCTTTACCTGACTCAATTTAAAGGCTAAAATGTTAGGTTTATCATTTTATCTATTTATTTATTTTATCAAAACATTATTGGAGTAGTGCACGATTTCATATTATGCTGTAAGTCAGTCAACCAAGATTTTCTGTTTTTAAAATTGATTTCAGTACTTCTGGAACATTTCCAGTATATTTTAATAATACCATGATAGTATTATTAACTGTGATCACTTTGGTCAATATAATTGCGAAATTTCATGCCATTTTTATCTCAAATAACTTTAATTGTAGTAATTTATTACAGTAATATAAAAATATTTGTAATATGTAACGGACAACAACAGCACACTGTCCGGTGTGAATCTGGAGTGATGTCCGTCCGTCGATTCGGTGTCCGTTCATCTGTTATTATCCGCGTCACTCGTATGAACCGGTGCCGGTCTCCGGTCACAAACGGCGCACCGTCAAAGCCATCGCTGCTCAGAGACGAGCGTCTCCGTCAGTCGCGTTTGCTCGTTAACGAAATGAGAAATGAGAGTCCAATCGCAGCTGATTCACATCACTGATCGCACACGGACAAACTGTTTTGATGCGATTCTCACAATGTCTTAAGACGTTCTTGACATATTTTTATATTTAGATACATTTATTTTATTTGACATATTTAATATTTGTATACGTGTAACTCCACATTCAAAATGATACTTAAAAAGAAAACGAAGAGCACGTGTAACTTTCGTCGTCACCCACTTTAAAATAGAAACAGAAGCGACACTCACTTTTATCTGACTCACAGATGGAGCTACATTTCCTTCCTATCATACTGAATAACAAACAAAAAGCACCATCAAAATTATACATCTGAAAATGTGTAGAGCTCGTAAAAGGCTGTCACTTGCTACGTCGTCTCGGCGTCGTGAGCGACGTGTGCGTCATTTCCATGACAACCGCTGGGGCTCCGACCGACAACAACGACGCAACATGGACGACGATCAGAGCGCAGAAGAGGTAAAGATGCTTGCAATGAACTCAATCAGAAGTAAAGTAAAAGGTGTTTGCTTTAAGAAATCATGTGTTACATTTCCGGATTTTTTCTCCGCGCTGCGGTAAACAATGAGAACAGTGACCGAAGCAGGAGCGCGTTTACGGGGCTCGATTTGATCAAAGCATCAGCGATTGACTTATTTGTCTGGAGCAGAGGCGGCGAACGTCGGTTCTGGAGAGCCGTAGCCTGGAGAGTTTTCAACCCTAATCAAACACACCTGAACAAGCTCATGGAGGTGTGAAGGGTGACTAGAAAACAACAGGCAGAAGAGTTTTTATTAGTGTTGGAGCTGAACTCTGCGGGGCTGCGGCTCTACAGGACCGGAGTTCGCCACCCCTGCACTACAATTTACAGCACAGTCCTCACCTGGGATCCTTCACTGGACTATATCACATCATAAACATGTTTTTATCGTGTTTTCTCGTGTTTGATTTCCTCCAGAGCGCGTTCGTGGTGGATGAGGTGAGCAGCATCGTTAAAGAGGTGCGTTTGTCGTCTGTCGGCCTTTATTCTGAGTGTCATGTTGTGTTTGGTCTGATCATCTTCGTCGTGTTCTCAGTCTCTCGAAGCAGTGATCGGGAGGAACCCGTATGAGCACAAGCGTGTGAATCAATGGACGTCCAGTGTGGTGGAGCAGTGTCTCGGTCAGATCAGTAAACTGGGCAAACCCTTCAAATACATCGGTCAGATTCGCATCACCCACACCTCCACTCACACACACACAGGAACAGTTCAGATAAAAAAAAAACAAACTACTGAAAATATGCTCAGCCTCAGACCATCCCAAATCGGGATAAGTTTGTTTGTTCATCAGATTTGTAGAAACGTGTCATTCGCTCCATCGCCGTCTCACCAATGGATCCTCTGTGGTGAATGGGTGCCGTCAGAACGAGAGCACGGCTGACACAGCGATGGAATGACGCGTTTCTACAAACCTGATGAACAAACAAACTCATCCTAATCTCACATGGTCATTTTTGGCCCAACTGTTCCTTTAGCAGAGCTGAAGTTGAGCGCTGTAGTTTCACTAAAGACTGATGATCTGTTCTTTTCTTTCCATCAGTCACGTGTATCATAATGCAGAAAAACGGCGCAGGACTGCAGTCGGCCTCTTCGTGTTTCTGGGACAACACTACAGATGGTACGGGTCAGCTTGAGTTCTGTTCAAACACACACACACATACACACACACACACACACACCTCTGAGCAGCTAACTAAGATCTATTCTAAGACCGGTTAGCCATTTTTCCCAAAAAAAAGCTAATTCTGATGTTCTTTTAACATTCAAACATCCAGGTTTTTTTCTTGGTTACGCCAACACAAAGAAAACGTTCTGTTCCGTTAGGGTTTTGAAGCATTATAGGAATGTTACTTTTAAAGGGGTCATCGGATGCTAAGTTCACTTTTTCATGCTGTTTGAACATTAATGTGTGTTGTCAGTGTATGTACAAATCTACCCTATAATGATAAAAATCCATGCAGTGGTTTTTAATTAATCTGTAAAAATAATATCCCCTTTTTCAAATCGAGCCGTTCTCAGATGCCTGTCAGTGTGGCGTCACATGACAGAGGCCACTCCCACCATAGTTGATTGACATGAGCGTCTTACCTCAGACCAGCTGTAACAGTAACTTTCCATGTTTGGATGCCGGAGCAGTGATGTAAGTTAGACAAGAATATCTCCGATTGAGTGATTGAGATGTTGTGTTGCTGGATGTAATAATGAACATAGTGGTCGTCATTTACTCCCGACATCTGAGCCGCTGAAGATGCAGTGGATTACGTTTGTTTGTGAAGGGAATGCGCCTCCCGATCTACATATATCCGTCTATGTTCACGCAAATCATTCATGATCCAGCTTCACTTACAGCAGAAGTGAGTATAAGCGTTTTTTTATGAATCTTTGCGATCGCCTTTCCTAATAACGTGGTAGTTAGGAAGTTTAGCGGCTAAACGCGGCTAAAGTAAACAAGACCGTCTTTCCACAGAGAGAAGAGAGGGGCGGGGTGAGCAGAGCTCATTTGCATTTAAAGGAACAACCCCTTAGAATGAGATGATTTTTGTAGAGCTGATTTTTGCAAGGTAAAAAGGGTGTTGTTTTACACAACCATTGAGAATTTTTAATCAAAAGTATATTAGAGACTTTTCATTAAGACCCTAAAGAATCATATCAACTTCTGGAAAAAAGGCATCCGATGACCCCTTTAAATGTTCTTTGAACATTGTGAAACAAGTTGTAACATTTTAAAAACATTAGATGAACATCCAACTGAAACATTTCAGGACAAAACATTGTATGAATAATGTAGAAATAATGTTTTTGTGCTTATGTTTACAGAACATTATTAAAAAGCATAAAGCTTTGCATGAATGTTCTATTAACATTATTGAAGAACGTTTGTTCATCACAGAATCTTGCCAGAACATTAGCAAAAGTTCTGAAATTAGCCCAAGTTATTAGAAGTACTATATATTTTAGCCATACTGTTGTTTCTATTTTCAAGGTGTAATTTCACAGGAATACTGCAGTATGTCATTATTCTCCATTCAGTCATTCACAAGGTTTCCAGAAATAAATGGAGCCTAAAGCTGCAAAAATATCACCTAATATTAAGCATTTCTTTGGCTTATTCACTAATGAATATGACATTTTGTCTGTTGTTTATGACAAAACTTTGCCCTTCAGTTGCAGTTTATTATTATTTTTATAGGCCTATATACTTTTCAAATTCAGGATAATATATGATGTAGTAATATGAGCAAATGTGAAACACTGTATTTATTTTGTCTCTTCTGCAGGCAGCTGCACGGTCAGATGGGAAAATAAACACTTGTACTGCATCGTCAGTGTGTTCGGACTCGCCATTTAGTCTCACGTCACACACACACACACACACACACACACACACACACACACACACACACACACACACACACACACACACACACACACACACACACACACACACACACATGCCTGTGTTCACATTCACACTGCCATCAGACTGCATGAAAGCTTCAGTATTCCTGCATTAAAACCATGTCCATGTACAATAAAAGCCCACGAAAGTTAAAAAATGTCTGAACATTTTATTCCACATTCGCTGAGACGTCACAACAGTGCAGTTGAAGGAAAGCTCCTCGCCACGAGTTCGTCTGGACTGAGGTCAGAGGGTCTGGGAATGATCTCACGTACATGTTGAAAGGCACAACGAACCGGACGTCCCGTGACCATCATTATCACTCATCATATAGTGCTTCTGGGACATTTCGTGAAGTCCAGCAGACAGATAAACCACTCAATCACACAACAACAACCTGCTGCTTTAAACTAAAGTAAACAGAAATGTGTAAAGCAAATCAACATTTAGGAGCACAACAGCATTCTAGAGTCCCGAACAGACCCTCAACCGGCATTACAGCTCTACGCAAACAGCCTTAAGACAACAGAGCCAACCGTTTACAGTGCTTACAGTGACAAAAACAAGGCGCTTCTGTCCTGAACGGGACCCTGGAAGTGATTCAGTCCCACAAAATAATACATCATCATAAATACACAAAGACAGCAAGAGAGAAATGCGTACAGCCACAATAAAAGAGGAATGTGAGCAAAGAGGGTTTTAGGAATGTTAAACGACAACATCCGGTGAACGCAGAGACTCGATTTTCTCATCCACAACCAGAGAGAAACTCACACAAGCACACAGGATCTCCATATTGGCAAAACGGCTCAAACGAGCCAGAAATCATTAGAAATATATGCAAACGAGCAGCGTCCTCACACACGAATGGAGTCTGATCGATGAGAAAAACCTACGGCCGAATCACAAACACTGTCGAGAAATTCTCAATACATTTCACTCAAAGATCAAAAGAAAAAAATATTGACAAGATGGCTATTTTGACCCTTCACATACTTATTTTCATGACAGTTAAGCACATTTTACCCTAAACTGTTATTACTGCATTGCAAAAAAACCCCAAAATGACAATATTGTAATGAAAAGATTTACAAGTTATTTTTTTTAGAATGTTTACACTTAAATACATTTTGTAAAAGTACACCTTACATCAAATAATTATTTGTATGACTGAATTTAGCGTATGCTGATGGTAATGAGAAATCAGGACGAGTTAAATGTGCTTAATTATCTCATTAAAAATGGGCTTCTTGAAAATACACGATTCATTTTTCTCCTATTAATTTCGAGGTGAAATATGACATTTACCCCAATAGTGGTTGAACACTGATCATCAGTCACAGCTGATCTGAGATCAGATGTCATGCTGATATTTGCACGCTGCCCTTCGCTGACACTCACTGGGGTTCAGTGCGTCTCGACTGACATTCATAAACGCCACTGTATCTTTAAAAATATAATCGCCTGTATATTTACACACCGGAATCGTTTCGACAGCTAGTTTATATAGACCCTCAAAGATAATCCGGGGTCACTCCGCTTTTAGTCGCTTTCACTCTCGTCCTGGTATTTGGCGCTGGCTTTGATGGCGCGGCCGTTCTGAAGAGGCATTTCCTCATAGTCGCTCCTTCAGAAAAACAGATCCAGACAAGATGATCAGAGCGGGTCGTTCGGATCGGGTAAATGATGTGATGTAACGAACGTACCCGTAAATGACTTCATCGTCCGAGTCGTTGAGCATGGAGAACGCGGGATTGTCCTTCAGCTGTGAATCTGGACACACACACGCACACACCTACATGACAAAGGCAAGATTTACCGCTGAAACGCTCCGTATGTCAGCACTGACAGACTCACCGTAAAGAGCGTTTCTGGAGGGCGAGTAGACGAACGCTAACGTGTAGAGATAGAAGTTCAGAAGGCCGTAGAAGGAAAGAAATTCAGCTGGTAGAGAAAAAACGCTCAGGAAAACCACAGACAAACCACTTTTTAACTTGAAGTACTAAAGTAACTGAACGGAAATTAATATATACATTAATAAAAAAAAAGTTACTTGCAAAGGAAAAATATTGTCTTCAACAAAAACCCTTGTTCTACTTCAACTATTTTTGCTTAGTTTAACTTTAACAATTGTTTTGTAGTGATGATTTTATAGAGACGAATCACAGCTGCTGGACGTGTGAGTGAATCCTGTACGATCTCTAATGGAAGGATATAATTCTGGTAGTGAGTGGAAAGTTCAGCAACAAAGTTGTCTTGCAAAGCCTTGGCGCCGAATCTCAGGTACAGAATAACCACGCTGAGGAAACAGGAAGAGGAAATAATACAAACCACTTCCCTCATCTGAAAGCATGTGTTTACATGTCTCTGTGTGTGTGTGTGTGTGTGTGTGAGATGAATGAGATGCTGCTGTATTTCTACTGTACCTGATCACCAGCACCAGCAGCGTCAGCACCGTCAGGAACTTCAGACGCAGATCTGAGCAAACCAATCAGACGACCGTCACAAACATGCACGGTCACACGGGCGTGTGTGTGTTGTTGAGGTGTCAGTGGCGTGTGTTACCTGTGTAGGGCATGTTCTTGAGCTCGGAGCAGGCGCGCAGCACCAGAAACAGCAGATACAGCACATACACACACACCAGCAGCAGGAAGAAGATCTTCATGCCCTACAACACACACACAAATGTTTATTTCACTTAATGCAGTTTTGACTTAGTGTGACTTATTTTCTGAAAACAATATTCTTTTTCTTATTCAGTAATATTATATATTTTGACAGATGTCATTTCATTTCGCAGAAACAGTCGGAGCTGAAGGAAACTCACCTGGAAGTTCTGGATGTCCACTTTGTACTGATACGTGGGATCCTGAAGCTCATTTACCCTGAAAATAATAAAAAATGATGAAAATCCCATAAGACACCAGCAGTGACAGCAGAAAACAGCGGCCGGTGAAGCTCTGAAAGCATTTCTCACGTTTGCCAGATGCCCAGCGTGACGGCCGATAACCACAGCAGCCCGACGATCACCAGCTTGGGCAGGTAGAAGGTCAGGAACTTCCTCTCGCCCTGCGGACGAAAGCACAGGTGAGCGGAGCGGCGGACGACGCGCATTGACGAGGGCCGTCGGAGAACGTACCTGCACTCGGATGCCGTGATACACGCACAGCCAGAAGAGCAGCAGCGCGCACAGGAACAGAGCCTGGAAGAACGCGTCCAGCGTGCCCGGAAACCAGCTGTTGACCAGGAACGACAGCGGGAAGAACGGATCTGCAGCACATCATCACTACGTCACATATACACACTATGTTTCTGAAAGAGTCTCTTCTGCTCACCACAGCTGCATTTCATTGATCACAAACACAGTAAAAACATCAAACATCTCAGCGGTGGTGTGTCTTTAATTATTCTGTGGTAATGAAATGGAAGTGAAATGTGTGATACGAGGAGAACGTTCTCACCGTTATACAGCAGCAGCAGAGGAAGAAGAATGGACATCCACTTCTGCTCGATTCCCCAGTCCCTCATGGAGAACTTGCGTAAGGAGTGAGCGAACATGCACTACACACAAACACATCATCATCATCATCATCATCATCATCATCATCAGCTGAGGATCTGCTCACACATGCCGGCGGTCTGCGTCTGTAACTTACAGTCACCATGAAGGTCATCACCACAAACACGAAGCGGAACCAGATCTCCACCTGAGAGAACGTGGCGTTGTACATCTTAAACTGACAAAACACAGAGAAACGAGATCAGTCGTGCGTTCATGTACTCCTGCAGCACACTTCACAACATGTTTCTGTGACTTGACTTGATTTACGTTTATTGCCTCATCAGCTTCACAGGCGTTTCATGGCAAACAAAGACTATACATACAGAGAACATCAATACAGTTGTGCACAATACGAAATACAAAATTGAAAGCAATTATAAAACAAAGTGCACATAAAATTTCATAAAAGATTCTTCACATTTACTTTCGAAAGAAACTAAAAGTTTTTCTGGGTCCATCTTAGAAAACAAGTCCTTAAGAGTTTGTCCTGGTAACAACCTTTGTCTCATGACATTAAATATTGGGCAGAACAAAAGCACACGCTTCACCGTCAAGTGTCTCTTGCAATATTGACATTTTGGTGCTTCTTCACCAATCAATAAACGTCCATGAGTTAATCTAGTATGTCCAGTATGACACCTTGTATACACAACTTGGTCATGCCTGGATTTAAAAGAATACATACATCTTGTTCCTACAACAGAGTTTGTTTATTTCAAAAAGGTTGTTAAACATGTTTCCGTGAGACTGATCCCAGCAATCACATGATGTGCCAACAAATGAATCGCACGTCAGTTTAGGCTGACAAATTACGGTAAAAAAAACAAACAGATTAAATAAAGCCATTATTGTGTTCAATGAACTGCTTTATGAATCAGTAGCGCAGACTGGTGAAAAGCAGCACTTGTGCTGGTGTGATATTGCTAAACTCTATCATATGATATACATATAAGACATAAAATCTTGAATTTCAGGCTCATTTAACTGCATTCTCATAGTCAGTCGTCCCGCATCGTGTTCATCAGCGTAAGACGCCAGACGAGTCTGGACTGGTGCAGTAATGCACTCATTTTAACGCGTTATTTTTTCCATAATGAATCAAACCATATTAACGCGTTAAATCGACATCCCGAATATATTTATGAACTTGTGTCTATATAAAGTTTAGGACATTAAATGGGGTTTTTGAACATAGTTTTTCACTTTTTGTAAATTATATTTTGTAAAATGTTAGGGTTAGCCAAACCAAAGTTTTTGTTGTTTTGATCAGTTCATTATAGCTTTTATATATATATATATATATATATATATATAAAATTTGAAAAATCTTCACTGTTATTTTGTGTTAAATCGGCAACAAATGACCTAATATTAGGTCTATTTTACAGTGTTCAAATCTGAACTCACCACAAAAGTCACGTTTTTGATGTTTTTCAGTCTGTCCTGCAGGTTTGTGAAGCTGACGTTGATCTTGTACTGTGTGTAGTTCAGATATCCCAGATGCAGCACGATGATCTCATCACACGCCTGCTGATGCTGTACAACACACACACACACACACACACACACACTCGTGAGGACCTGAATGAAAGCAGGAGCGTCACACAGAGATCAGCGTCAGGACTCACGGCGGCGCAGTGGAGGCTGCGGTTCTTGTTGTGCACGTTGTCGCTGATGCGCATCACGCTGGCGTCCTGCATCACGCCCTGCAGCTCCACGTTCATCCCGAACTCCCCCGAGCTCAAATCTACAACTGAACACAGGCTCCGTCAGCACTAAAACACACTCACAAACCCCACACCAGCCGTCAATCAGTGAATGAGTGCGGACGCGTCTCACTGTTGTCTTCCAGCTGAATGATGCACGTGAGCCACAGCTGCTGGTTGTAGTTGGACAGCGGCGGAGATCTGAGGTCGAAAGGGCCGGTCTGACGACAAAACGTATCACATTTCACCACCAAAACACAGGCTTACGCTATCCATCAAAGACCTGGAATAATTCATGTTATAATGTTTCTGAAAGAAGTCTCTTCTGCTCACCAAGGCTGCATTTATTTGAGTAAAAACAGTGAAATATTATTACAATTCAAAATATTTGTTTGCTGTGTGAATATCTGTTAAAATGTAACTGATAGCTGTGATCAAAGTTGAATTTTCAGCATCATTACTCCAGTCTTCAGTGTCACATGATCCTTCAGAAATCATTCTAATATGCTGATTTGATGCTCAATGTTGAAAACAACTGTGCTGCACAATATTTTTGTGGAAACCGTCATACATTTTATTTTCAGGATTCAAAAGAACAGCATTTATTTGAAATAAAAATCTTTTGTAACATTACAAAATCTCTTTACTGTCACTTTTGAGCAATTTAATGCATCCTTGATGAATAAACGTGTTTATTTCTTACATCTGAATGGTAATGTATCACCAAAAAAAAAAAAAAAAAAAATTATGGAGCAGTTGATTGCATGCGTCCCACCTTTGATCCATCGTTGCTGATGCTCAAACCGTTGTAATAATTCTCACTAATGATCTTGGGTCCTGCAGGAGAGACGTTTATCAGTCAGTTCAACTGCATCTCTCTCATAGTAACACCTTGCTTTGTCTGTTCAACCCTGCCATGATGTAAATCAGCCACAGGCCCTTTTTCTAAGAAAACACTCTTTCATTCCTCACTCCTGAATCAGTGGTGTAAAGTTACTGAAACACAGCGCCGTCTGTGTACGGTGGGAACACAACACGTACCACTACATCTAGAATATATAAGCACTTTTTAGCCAGTGGATATTAAAACTATATGTTTCATGATTTGGACTAGTAATATTAATTACAATTAAATGGTTTAGTAACTTGATCACAATGGAAAATTTAAATAGTAAATATGTTCAAATAAACAGGCTTTTTTAACTGCTTCGAACAAGAGTTGTGACTTTAATACACTAGATGTCTCTGAGGGTTATGAACGACAGCATTAGGATTAAGTCATTGTGAAGCACATGATCTTCATCCACACAACTAATTACAGGCCTCAATCAAACAAAGCAGCAGGCGAGCAGGTGAATGCTGGGAAACGGTCGCGGAGCTCTTACCTGACACGCCGATGAGGGTGGAGACGCCGAAGCAGAAGAAGAAAACCACGAACACCAGCACAAAGTGCCTCTTAGAGAGAGTGTAGAGACGCATGGGGGCCAACCTACAGCAAACACAGAGTCATGAGACTGCAAACATACACAGCACAATCAGACTTACTGAAGTCTGTCCACTGTTATACATACATTATGACAGCATATATTTAATATATATTAAAATGCATATGATTACATAGATAACATATAAATACAAAAATGCAATTATTTTTACATATTGAATATTTAATTGATATAACTGATAGTTTTAAAAATTGCAAATATATTCAATTATATGTATGTGTGTGTATATATATTATTTTTTTCCCCTTTTCTCCTTTTCCTTTTGCCCTAAAATATTTTTTATTGTAATTAACAGCACCGTGAAATGTCTATATTCACTGAAGTACTTACACTGTAATGGTCTGTAAAAGTTATTATTGTGGTTATTAATATGTGGCATTTCTGACAGATGTGAACAGGGCGAGAGACCCTCAACAACACACGAGAACACTGATATTAAAATATGAAATGAGGTCACTCCTTCAATCTCTAAGTGTTATTGACAATGATGAGATCAGTAACTAACAAGCTGCGAGAGCCAAAACTGGTGTTATGGATCAACTGGGGATCATGTTAACTGGGGATGCGCGCGTGCACGCTAGTATGTTTACCTGGATTTCCAGCAGATGTTAGACGACGACAGTTTCGTCACATGCGAAATTGCACAGATCATAGAATTAAAGACCTGTTTCACCAGTAGTATACATTTGGTATGCAAAATAAAGCGCCTTGATTTCGCCGTGTTCGTGTCTGCGTATTTCACACAGTTTTAAGGAAGTTTACCATGCTCCCATGTCACGCTCACAAACCACGCCCACGTTAACATGGGACAATCGTTGCAATGAATGGTCACACTCCTCAAAGAACTGAAGTGAAACTGTAAGTATTGTTGTTTCAATATCTCTGTATAGCATTGTGTCAGTAGTGTGCTGTCATATGTGTTCTAATGAACAAATATAGATTAAGTTCAAATTAGCGGTAGGCTGCCTAAAGCAAACAAGAATTGCAAAGTCCATTAAGCTTTTATTGACTTTTATTGTCTTGTTAATTGATCTTAAGTTTACTATTGTTCCTAATCAAATTATTAATGTTCTGAGTTATTACTTAATATTAAAGAAAATAATAATAATAAAAAAAGAACAGATGCTTTGGCTTGAGTTTAAGTGATTTTACACTTTTATTATTATTATTATTATTATTATTTTCTGAGATCTCTTGATTGCTCTGATGCTTCTTTATCCTCTTCCCTGGATATATGACTGATTTTGCATAGGCTTAGATCTCTGTTTAGACCGTTTAGTTTTTTTACATACTACATCCTGGGCTCTCGCCAGACTACTTGTGTTTCTAACAGTAGAAAACATGATGAACAGATTCAAAAGCCAAACTCTATAACATGTGTGATGAACACAGGAAGGTATTTTTTATACAGTTCATATTAGCTATATGTATGTAACATTTGTGGCATGTTTACATTTACAAGGTGACAAAGTGTTTAACAATTAAAAACGAGCCATGCTGTAGGGAACTTTCTTACCGACTCAGGTTCCTTTTTCAGTTTCCATACTGTCTTTTGTCCTGTGACAACCACTAAGCAGCAACCGCAACTTTTTCATGTTGAACATATGATGAATTATTACATATATGGCTAATTTTCCAAGAGACAGTACACATCACTAACCTCATAATCATTAGGCACCTCACATGAATAGGATAACTCTCTCCTAAACATCAATTAGAATAGGATGAGCTTTATTATGTACTTTATTGCAGACTTATTAAACTGAAAATATGACACATATTCAGTTTTATAAGTGAAATGTAATGAGCGGGGGCCTCCTTATATGTAACATAACTTTGAATTATGCCAGTTATCTTCAACCCCTGCAAAAACTTCACATGATCCCAACTCTGAATTAGCATGCAAAACTGCAAAATTATCATTATGATCACAATATGTAATCAATGCCTTAAAATGTTTCTGCTTAATTGAATGATGTTAATTAACCAGATCCAGTCTGTATCCAGACCAGATGATGGATCAGAGCCTAGAGACGACCACAACCTCTCTGAAGACCATGACAGCTAGATGCCCTAGACTAGAGACAGATCCACCTTGTCACAAGACAGCCATCGACACAACTGAACTGAGCTGGACGATGACTTCGCTGACTCTACGAAGAGCTGACTTTAACAGAAAAAATGTACTGTTTACTTTTAGAGCTGCTTTTCAGGATAATTAAATTTTGTTTAAAACTGCTCTTACTGTAATAAGCACAATAAAATGAAGGTGACTTGACTTGATAGACCTTTGTTAAAAAAAACATTTCTGCCATATGCGACCCTGGACCACAAAAAAAAAAAAAAAATCTTAAATAGCACAGGTATATTCGTATATTTTGTAAATATATCAAAACCTTTTTTGTTTGTTTGCTTTTTTTTTTAGTAATATGCATTGCTAAGAACTTCCATCTGGACAACTTTAACTGCAATTTTTTCAATATTTAGGTTATTTTTTTTGTACCCTCAGATTACAGATTTTAAAGTAGTTGTATCTCAGCCAAATAACTATCCTAACAAACCATACATCAATAGAAAGCTTATTCAGCTTTTTGCTATGTATAAATCTCAATTTCAAAAAATTTACCCTTATGACTGGTTTTGTGGTCCACAGTCACATATGTACATTACACTGACATGTGTCATTTCTGACATAGCAGATTTCTCTTCCTAGTAACAGAAACATGCATTTTATGTAATGCTGCTTTGAAGCTACAGTATATGTATTGTTAAAATACCGATAATTCACTGCAGCTCATCTGTGTCACTAATTCGAAATTATAGGCACAGTGCAAAACTATAGCTTGTTTATCACTTATTCTTTATCAATATTTAAACAAAAGAAAAGAAATAAATAAAGTTAATAAAGTGTTTGATGTCCCTTTAACCACAGCAATATTCCTACTTAAATAATACACAATTTTTTTAATTACTGCACATACATGCGTTTTACAAAGTAAATACATTATTGATAATTATTATTAAAAAAAAAATCCATTCAATCCACGAATGTGGCATAAACAAAACAATCTGGGCGTGTCTGTGAGACGCTACAAAAACGAAAACGCATTAAACTTCCCTTAAACGGCGTCTGATACCTTGGAATAGCGAAAGGGAAAACAACAGAGTCCAATAATGATAAAAACATTCACAAATAATGTGGAAAGCTTTGAAACCTGTTCCGTAGAAAATTCCATGTGACCAATCTGTGGCCGTCCAACACCTGCTGGAATCTCAGGTAGAACTATTTGCGTGCACGCGCATATCCCCAGACGATCCATAACACCGGTTTCAAGCGACCGATTAATAGATGAAACTAATAGATGAGTTCAGTTTCTTCATCACTGCTGTGACTCAAACAACCAGAAACATGTTTTCACACACACACGGGGGAAATGAGATCACGCCCACAACATCCATCCACCCACCCGAAACAGCAGCAAACACAAATATCATTAAACTCCACATATAATGAATTAATTGTTGATAACAGTAAACACGCTGTGAAGCGCGCGCACGTGAATTCAGTTTCACTCAAACATCTGGACATTCGCCGAGAAAGGCCGCGAAACCGAGCCGAACGCGCGTTTACCGGACTCCCGCGCCTCTCCGTGTGTGTATGTGATGTCGTGATCGTCTTCCGCACACTTACCGCTCCATCGCGCTGCTTTTACTCCATTTGCGACGCGAATAAAGCAGAATTATGTTTGTTGGCGGCGCACATCCGCACACATCAGCCGGCTGACGTCACCCTCACGAGGTCACGTGACCTCCGCCGCAGTGCGCATGTGCCATCTGCGTTATTGGTTTCGTATCAATTGATAGGATTTGCTAAACAATTGTAATTCGTTGTTAATCAAATGCTGCGATTTAACACCTCAAAGAGCAGCTTCAGAGTGGCCGGAATCCATTCAAAACGAACATTTACCGCACATGTAAAAGACAAATAATACATATTTATGTTCTATAGTACGACTCTGTTTGGTCAGTTCATCGTGAGAAATGAAGGACAGGTGTAGGGATGTATTCACGTTTTTTCACGCTATTTTTAACGCGCCATTGTTTGTGTATAAAACACGATTTCATCGGATTCACGCAGAATGTGTTGAGTCGAAGGCACAAACACGCATGATTTCTCCGCAGTGTTTCAGATGATCATCTACCTGTAGAAGCGCTCGTTTTTGTAGGGCGTCAGATCCTCCTTGAGCTCGCTGCAGGCTTCTTGTATTCTCTTGCAGAACTGCTTCATCTCGCTGATCAGCGGGTTCTCAAAGCTGCAGTAGTCGCTGTCCGGCCGCTCCATGGCTCCTCATTGAAAATGGCGTTTGATGGTGTTTTTTTTCAGCCGCTCTATGGAGGGGAAATGCAGGCGATGCTGTTTAATTGTGCGGGTTCGAGGATCTGCTGAACACGGGAGGCGCGCGCAGGGGGGCGGTCACGTGATCGGGCGCGTTCAGCACCACGGACAGGGTTCTGTTCACCGCGTAGGGCACACTACATAGGGCTCATAGACCCTAACTTACCCTAAAGATTAACACTAAATACGACTTAAGTCACTCAGTATTGTGACTTGGCCTTTCTGTCATATTTTTAAGGGGAGACACTGCAGGCAAAAACACTTTTTTCAAGCACTTGTGAAGTTTGAGATTTTGGGCTTTTTGGTTTAACATAAAGTGTTTCATAAAGAAAACATCCAAAAGACACTGTTAAGTGTTTCTTTTATAGCACTTTATCTATTTGTGTCATTAGACCTCAAATACAGTTCCTATGTTTAAAGGCTGTTTTCTCAAATTGAGATTTTTCTCCTACACTGAGCCATAAATCAACACCTCAGCAGCACTTACACACACCACACTTTACAGTTGTATTCCTGTAAGGTTTTTAAAGAGGGATTTGTTCGTATATAATTTGCTTGAACATTTTATTCCCCCCAAAAATTGTGAAAATATATTGTTTTCTAAGTATTTTCTGAATTATGGAGTAACAAAAATGAAATACCCCAAATTCCCTCTGTAAAAACATTTGACACAAATATGTCCAAAAAAAAACTACAATTTTGAAACTGACTTAATTGATTTTTGTTCTAGAAATGTATGCATATTAGCACATATTTCATTAAATAATGCCTCGTTTGCATATTTAAACCTAACATTTTAGAAACCTTGTAATCCAAAAAATGTTAATATGCAATTATCTATGTAATCAATCAACTGGGTAAGGCAATAACTATTAGTTACTAGTATACTAATAGCATAATATATTGGTTTCAGTCTGACTAGAGTGTAATTCATAAATGTATACATTAATTTATATAAAAATATTCTCAGTTTCCTCATACATGAAGCAGCTTGACTTGAAAATGAACAAAACAATAAAAAAAATTTTTTTGACACAATCTGTACTGTATAAAGCACCGTGTGACTGAATTTCATGTTTTAGAGAATCATTTAACAAGCAAATTTAATACGCTCTGTACTGTGCTGTACTGCGGTTGTACCATAGTAAAGTAATGGTAAAACCATGCTGCTTTGACATGTGCAATGGTAATAATTTACTAAAATATTACCATATTTAAATGGTACTTCAAAGTATACATATTAATGTAGCACTTTATTTTTTCACTATTTACTGATTTATTTAGTGATAAAAGCATGCAAATGTGTCGAGAATTTGGTCTAATCAGTATGTTTGTTATGCTCATGAAATCAACAATCGAGGAGACATATTTCAACCTGTACACTTTTATTGGGCTACACACCGACAAAGGACACAATTCAGCTTTTGAGGAACAACAAAACTGTTCATTACAGTACAATGCAAACCCTAGTGCATAGGCTTCAAGTTAGTTAGGCCTAACCCCGAACCCCAGAGTCTGTTTACAAAACAAGAGTCAAAAAGGGGGAACTGGCAAAGCATGAGATTCCCCTAAATATACAGTATAGAGCAAATAAAGACGCCTCCAGAAACCGAGATATCTAAACAAGTCCTAACTTTCCTGCCAAGCAGTCACCTCAAAACCAAACGGCATCATGGGTGCGTTTCGCTTATTTGAGACAGAATGGACTAAAGCAAACGTGAATCTAAAACGTGTTGCGATTCTAAGGAACCGTGGCGTGCGTCTTCAATTCCGAAGCCGTTCCATGCTCACCCCTTCTAAAACGAACACGTTCTTTAAAAAACAAGTAATATCATTTACCCAGCATGCCTTTGTACCGTTCAATACAAACATTCGTTCACCAAAGTCACGTTTTTCCTTCTCCAAAGTACTGACCTATCCCTACGAACACCAAGCACATTTCAAATAATAATAATAATAATAATAATAGTACAATAAAGACCAGTCGAATCAGCACACGGTAAAGACACACGTCACCCCGGCGGGGCCCATCTCAGACGGAGCAGGTCATGTAACGGTTAAAGCGTCAGAAAGTCTCATTGTTCTCACAAAAACACCACAATCACCAACACCAACACCCAGCGCCGCCCGATCCTCATCCACAAACACTACTCAGCATCATCCACGTTATATACACACACACGACACCAAGCTGAAGAATCGTTTGTACATAAATATCGTTCAAGCTCACGAAAGGTGGATTCGATGGCGTACGCGTTCACGGCGAACGGCTGTCTCGAGAAATCCGACGGTAAAGAAAGCATTAGTCTTGACAATATTGCACAAACAAGACATAAATAAATAAATAAACTCTTCCGTTAAGAACATCGACTACTGTTTCTCAAACCACCATCAGGGGATTTTCCTGGCGAAAACCCAAAGAAATCACCACATGAAACGAAACACCATTTGTGTTTGGATCACTCTTTACAAAAGACATAAGACAGACACACATGCACATAAACGCACAACGGATTTTTGTGCCGCGATGGTTTCCGATCGCAAATACTGTCTTCAAAACTCTTTCAAAAACACCGAGCCACTAAAAAGGAAATGTAACGACCACGGTCGCAAGCCTTTACTCTCTCCTGAACCGGGACTGCTCCAATCACGCTGTGTCGCTCGCTTGTTTTATTGATATCAGTCAAATCAAACAAAAGGAAAACGTTAAGCGTGTTGCAATATTCACAGAGAATCGAAATCCTGTTCCTCGCAAAATTACTGCTGAACTTCTATTTGTACTACGAGGTGTCGTCTAACACTGTGATATTCTTAGCACTGGTAACCAAACGTGTCACACAAACATCATTTTCGAAAAAATAAAAGGTATGAAATGACATTGTTGAAGCACGGTAGAAAAATATCTCCTGTTTGCACATGTTGAGGTGGACTAAATGTGGCTTGGAAGCCATTACACAAAATCACTTCACAGAAGCGTCAGCAGGGGGCAGTCACTTCATTTTTGGAGGGTGAACGCTGATTTTCTCATCACTTCCTGTTTGGCAGCAGGAAAGAGATGCACAATCAGGAAGAATGTACTAGACAATAAAAAAAAGTTACTTTGTAAATATAAAAATGACACATGCAGGGGGATACAAATAAAAAAGTGTGGATGAACAAACAAAAAAAACACTGAAGAGGGAAAAAAAAAAAACATCTAGAGTGCTAATGAATACAGCATCAATGGTTTCACCGCTGAGCTTATTCAGTCTGCCAAAGCAAGTCCATCCTAACAGAAATACCTAGAGTGTACAGCTACAGACTGTATATTCAGTCGAACTATTTCTTAATAAAATACATTTTATGACTGCAAGCCAAAAGCATCTAATCAGATGCTAGCTATTGAACTCCAAGGGTAAAGTCCCTGGAAGTGAGATTAGATATTACATCCTCAAAGTGTCACAAACATTAGTATCTTATGCAAAAAAAAAACTAATTAGTATTGACAGTATGTTGTACAGCAATTGATTTCAGTGCCCAGTAGTACCTCTAACACTTGGAAAATGTGGCAATTACTTCCCAGATGTAGTTTTCAAGTATTAGTACTGCATCTCAAACTGGGAAAAAAAGAAATGCTAAAAGAACAACAGAGAGCAAATAAAGAAATGGGATAATCGGCTACAATGTTCAAGCCCAGGCGATCACTTGAGGCGCTGGGTGACATTAGCAAGTGCTACAGCAAAAGCCTGCACAGCTGAGAAAGGGTACTGAAAGTCCAGGATGTACGCGTTCCCGTCGATCCTTCCGAACTGCATTACCTGCGCAGAATGAAACGGGTCACAAGTTAGAAAGTGCACAAACGGCAACCGACAGAAACAACATCTGAAGCCTCTCGCGTACCTGTCTGCCCTCGAGCTCGATCTGGAAGTTCTTTGCCGACTCCTGTGTGACTCTTCCTCCGAAGTCCAGCTGGTAGACCTGCGTGGCTTCGTTCCAAAGAGGCTGTTTGTTGGCCATGACGTAGACGAAGCCTTGGCTGCCGAGGCCACGGTCTTCTTTCTCGTTGGCCTTTCGGCATTTGATCTCGTCCAGCTCGCAGCCTCCCGCCCGCAAGTTCCTTTTGGCTTTCCAGCTCTTTTTACCGCTCTGGCTCTGGTTCATCAGCTCATCGCCGCTGATGAAGAGCTCCGGCTCGCTCTCGGAGCTGTCCTGGAACTCGTTTGTGGTGGCCTTGCTTAGCTTTTTGGCTTTCAGCTGCTCTTTCTGGCCTTTCGGTTTCTTCTTGTCTCTTCCGCCTAACCTCGGACTGGAGATGAGGGAGTTGAAGTCACCGAGGGCACGGCCCTCTTTTTTGGACTTGTTGCCCCCTTCCGTGATTGCTGGAACGTTGGCTTCATCTGCCCGACTGTTGTCCAAACGCTTCCGGTTCTTCTTGCCAAACCGGTCCGCTCTTTGAGGAACCGGGCTTTCGTTTAGCGAGAGCACCTCCTGAAAGCCTTCCCCAGCCTCAGCGATGGCCTCAGGGGGACTGACCGTGCTCTGGAGGTCTGGAGGAGGCGTAGGCAGAGGGGGAGGTTGAGGTTGAGGGGGAGGAGGCAGAACAGGCTTATCCAGCATGTGGGAGGTCTTTGGCGGAAGGGACGGGGCAGGACCCGGGGGGCTTGGCATGGGCGGACAGGGATTGTAAGAACCCCATGGATGGAGAGGAATGGGTGTCACAGGCAGACTAGAACAAGAAGCCGTCCCAGGGTACATAGGTGGGAGGGGGCAGCACGCAATGTTGGGCAAATTGGGAGGATAGCCCGGTGGCAAGAGCACTGCTTGGTCTTGCTGGGAAAAGGGAAGAGGAGTAACCACCTCTTTGGGAGATGCGGGACGTGGAGAAGCCTGCACCGTCTGAACGGGGGCACCGCCGTAGCCCGCACTTGGCGGATAGGGAAGAGCAATCTGGTACGCTCCTGCCGGCTGGAAAGTGGCGGCGTTAGGACTTGTCGGAGACTTAGGCGAGAGGACGAACGGAAGACGGGAAACGTCCAGATGCTGCGCGGGGCTGAGGATGAGTGGGGGAGGTTTGTGAGAGGCAGGAGGTCCAGAGGTAGGCAGAGACGCCGTACGCTCTTGAGGAACCCAGATCTCTTCAGTGGCAGATGGATCCCATTGATACGGCGGTGGACGTTTGACTGTTAAACTCACCACCTCGGTACCGAGAGCCATTTGCCTCAGAGACTGATTCAATGCCTCGTCCTCTGTAAAGGCAGAGTTGATATAGTCAGCCCTTTCCCGGTTTCCAGCTCCACTAGCCACTCCACCGGTGCCGTCCATACTGAGCAAGCTGTAGGAGGATTGGGAAGGCAGAGGCGAGGCACTGTTGGAGTGCACTATGACAGTGCTGTGAGGTGCACCACCTCCGGTGGGTGGGAAATCTTGCCTAATGATCGTACCCCCAGCTATTCCGTTACTTCCACCGCTGGCGGCCCCACCGCCGACGGCGCCGTTACTGCTGCACTGGCTGCACGTGTAAAGAGCCGTTGGCCCTCTCGGCTGGTAGGAAGCAGACAAAGTACTGGCTTTGGCCTTGGAGGGTAGGGTCCTCTGGGGATCCAGCATCTGAGAAACCTTCAGCGCAGCTTCCCGACTGTTGCGCCTCATGGTAGCGTGAATCAAGCTGCTGTCCAGTCTCTGGCCAGGGTTCCGCCCTGCTCCGACCTGATTGGCTGGGTCAGGGTAAGGGGGTGGGTCCCCGCTGGGTATAGAGTACCTTGGCACAGTGAGACGGTTCAACGTGGCTGAGGCGTAGGGCAGCTGCACCTTCTTCCCCTCTACCGCAGAGGAAGATGATGAGACCCTGAGGGTGGCAGAGCTTCCCGGGCCCTGCAGCGTGTAAACATTCTGGTTGCAAACAAGTCGCGTGCGGGGGCGGCACACCTCCTCCACGTTTCCGCTGCTGTCAAACGTGGTGATGCGCTCGTAGCCCAGCGGGGTTGGGTACTGAGCTGCCTGCGCACCGGGTGGATACAAGGTCAGGTCCCCTTTCTTTACACAAACTTCCCCTGAGGATGAAGCGCTAGAGCCGCTTCCCGTCGCCCCAGCGGTGGAACTCGTAGAAGCGGCAGCCGAAACTGTAACTGTGGCAGCCGCCACCGCAGCGGCAACTGTGCCGGGGTAAGGAGGGGGGGGGTTCATTTTGCTAATCTCAAGAGGGGCGGTAAAAACGACAGCATCACCCTCGGCCAGTTGTGGGGCAGAACGAGTAGTTTTAATTTTAAGCAGGAGCTCATGCTCCCCGCGCTCCGTACTGTGCTCTGCTGTAGGGGGAGCGACTGGTATCGTACTCTGCGGAAGCTGAATGACTGGGCATGATGGTTGACCTGAGGGCAAAGTTGGAACAGGGATTTGGATCTGATGCTGCTGCAACTGCTGCTGCATTTGCTGGTGCTGCAGTTGCAGTTGCATTTGCAGATGCTGCTGTTGGATTTGATGTTGCAGCTGTTGCTGCATTTGTTGTTGGATCTGCTGTTGCATGTGTTGCTGCTGCTGTTGCTGCATGTGCTGATGCTGCAACAACTGTTGCTGCTGCAGCTGATATTGCTGAAGCTGCTGCTGTAGCTGTTGATGCTGCTGCTGCTGCTGATAATGTTGCTGCAGCTGCAGCTGCTGTTGTTGTTGTTGTTGTGATTGCTGCTGCTGCTGTTGTTGTTGGGATTGCGCAGCTAAAAGCCGACCAACTTCCATACCTCCAAAGATTACCTGTCCAGGACTGGAATACCTGGCAGGGACAGTGTACTGGGCCGTAAGCACAGTGTCCTGCTGTGCTTGGTCAGAAACCCCAGGCGGTGCCACAGTCGACGTTGGATTGGACAATACATCTAGCTGGACGTTCTGATTGGCCAACAGGGATTGGACAAGGCCAATGCTTTGGGTTGGGGACATGGCTTGGGCGGGGCTGTGTATGGGGGCGATGGGTATGTTGACAGTGCAAGGTGGATTATCGTCAGTGATTCCTGATGCGCCTGTGACAGGCAGGTCATCCTCATCCTCACTGAAGACATTAGGACTAAACAAAGGTAGGTTAATGTATTCCACTGAGATCTTCCTCACCTCAGGGAGGTAGATGGTCATCTGTCTGGGCTGGAGGTGAAGCAGACTTGTCTTGTAGATAACTAGTGAGAGGGGAAATGTGTATTAGAAATCATGGGATGGATAAACACATGTAGTATTTTGTGGTTTATATTACTGAAAGAAACAAAATACCTGCACCAAGATTTGTTGGCAAAAATGCTGCAAGCCCCACAATTTTGAACTTTGTTCCCCATATGTTCGATGTAACTTGCGCAAGATAATTGTGCTAAGAAAGGAGACATTCGGTGAGCTCTAATACACACATAAACGTTTTGGCAAATTGCATAGCCAGCACTGTTTATAATTTAGCTGCAGCGAGTACCTGCGTAATGTCGTCTAGCGGAAACTCTCGCCGAGTCAGGCTCGGAGAGCCGATGGAGGGCTTGCGAATGGGTAACCGAGGCGATCGGGATATTTCCTGCGCGGTGCGGGAGAGCTTGGGGGACTTACGGGGATCTATATTTATCCTGTTGGTAAAGGGACACACTAAGTCTCTACAGAGAAGGTAGCAAACGAAGAAAAGAGTTCAAGGTGAGTTTGCAGCAGCATGCAGTCTACAATTGCACAACATGTCTTCAGAACTGGAGGATCCACGAGTTTCATGCTACCAAGATGAGCTCTATTTTTAGGAAAGCATTTCATGGTGCATATTACCATGCAGATATTTTTTTGCACAGGTGATCTCAATTAAATGGTCAATGCGTAGCCACATTAACTGCAGTGCAGCGTCTTATTATTCCACTAATCAAGCCACACAAATCCAAAACATGCAGTACCTGGGAAGTTTGGGAGACTTGCTGCCTCTGGAGATCTTTGGTGATTTCTTTCCAACCCAATCATCATTGAGCTCAATGTCACTGGAATCTGAGCAATTGCAGCTGTCAATCATGGAGGGGATGAAGCTGTTTCCATACACTTCATCTGTGATACAGGAACAAAATGAGCCGACCAGGAACTAAAGCGGTGTGGCATTCTGGCCAAAACTGTACTCGCATAACCCCACCTGTTTTCCCGTCAGTCTTTGGGTCCATGATGACAAATTCAGGGCGAAGTTTGCTAATCCTACGGCCTTTCAGAATCGGGACGAGCCCCCCCAGGTACTCAAGGTACAAGGTGTAGCACGGGCCGCCCACCTCCGGGTTGTCCTCGGTGCGCTTCATGGTGCAGTGCAGACGTTCGTTTCCCGACGTCGGATAGCTAACAAAGTCCCGCATGTTGTTGGGATCTGGGATGGGGGGCTGAAGTGAGGAAAGGGTGCCAGAAACAAAGACGGATAGAAATGGATATTCCTTGAAATACAGAATGTACTACACAACGAGCAGATGCATGTGTAGAACTGCCTGTAAACTGGACGATTTCTACCTTAATGGTGGGAGCGAAGGCAGAAGACACGTATGTGCTTAGGCGAGAGGGCATGCTGAGCTTGGCCACGTCTTTCTCCTCGTGTACTGCGCTGGCGATGACCTGCTGGCACAGCAGCTGCAGACTGGCGACCCTGTGCTCCACGCGCAGCACGTACAGCGCCGGGCCGCTAGCCAGAAACAGACGCGAGTCCCGATGGCCCCAGCACAGCGTACTGATCGGCCTCTGAACACAGATGCGGATACAAACATACGGTAAACCCAGAGGAAATGTCAATGAAACAGTCCTGTATGCGTGAGATTACCAGGGTTTTATGAGGGTACATTTAAGACTTTTAAGTGCTTTTTAAGACCAAGAAGAAAATGTAAAAAAAACAAAAACAAAACAAAAAACACAACATTTAAGGAAAAAATCTTATTGATATGTTGCACTTAATGAAAATACAACTTCCAACAGATCTCTACTTTATATATTTTACCAAAAAAACGCGTTTAATAAGGTAATAATAGCTCAGCTGCTGAATAACTATTACTCCACCTTCCGATCAGACTGAATAAAGTGATGCTTTTCATCAGTATTTTTGTGTTGCTTTGTATTTGAGAAACAAAATTACATAAGATGTCTTGTTTTCTGAAAATTTGATCAAAATGAACTGTGTTGTTTTTTTGTTTTTTTTATTAAAACAAGAACAAATATTCTTCTGAACCTAATTCAAAGTGAAAACCAGTATTCGTGTTTAAGAGTAAACTCTCACGAAACAAGACTTTATTTTGTGGTTAATACCCAAACACTCACCTGAGCAGGTGTCTCCAGTGAGTAAATGTGTTCACCACGAACATTGTAAAACTTAACAATGGCATTTCGGGTGGCTTGGGTCGGGTCAGAGGTCATCACGAGTCTCTCCATCCCAGCAACAGCCAGCAAGTCGCCCTGAGAGCACCACTGCACCACCACATCTGATATACGACGAGCATGAACATTATACACAATTTCACTATCCGTAAAAAAACATTAGAGCTTTGTAATGACGATCATACATGGCATCAGTGTACTGATTCAGCAAATATTGATTGGTTTAGATTGTATTGGATCCCCCAAATCCATTTGCATTTCAACAGATCCCATTCTGTTTTCTGCGGTCCGTTTGTGACAGTAAGCAGGAGAATTAACACTCAACAAGCACCAGACGCAGTGATCTAATGATTGCAATGATTGTACATTGTATATTTAAATAAGCTTGTAAGAATATCGACAATAAGAACCTTTGAGGCCGGTGCGTATTAGCGTGGGTGAGAGGTCATCGTAGTTGCTCATCAAACTGACGTCCCCAGACGTGAAGCAGACGGTCAGCAGCGGCTTCAGACTGTGCACTGAAAGAAAATGAACGTTCATGTTCAGACTCTTTTTGTAATGTGTTGATTTGTGTTTTCGGTTTATGAATACAATAACTAGTCACAGTGAATAAACACCAGGGCAGACTAGGTGAACCGCTGCTGCTACAAACAAAGAACGACAGGAACACGATCACATGAATGATCCGTTTTATGCGCGTGTAAGACGGGCACGTCATGAGAACGGACTACAGGACGATAAATCTCCCGCGACTGCACTTGACCAATCCCGACACAAACACAAGATCAATATGCATCTGAGGAGAGCCATAAAAACAGATTCATTCCGCGACTGCTTGAAAACACCACAGACGCACGCGAGCACACGTTACCCTGCAGAGGCGTGTAATCGTCCGAGTCCGTGTCGCTCTCGCTGCTGTCCTCCACCAGGAAGTTGGGATAATTCCACGCCATGCTGGCGATGCCCTCCGCCTCGTGCAGCAGGATGTGAGCCAACATCCGCCCGTGACAGTCCATGACGATCACCTGCCCGTCCGCCGTGCCAAACAACACCTGACGTACAAAACAAAACCATTTTGAGAAAATCTTTTCAACTGTAAGTCTTTAAGAGCTGCGCAAATAAAATTACTACAGAACGAGCCCATACGATCGAGTTTTTATCATTTATTCCTGCAAGTTTACATTAAACTGAACACCACACACAGTTTGTGTAACCAAAATAGCAATAACATCAAGATTTGTTTTCATCTTACTTTCTTTTTTTTGATTTATATATCTATTATAAAACTTTTTTTCATTACTATTTTTTGAAAAACATTTTTCTCTAAAGCACTTTGAATCACCACTGTGTATGAAATGTGCTATAAATAAACTTGCCCTGCCTATTAAAATAATAAGAATGATGGATATATAATTGAAATATTATTATTTCATTTAATTCTATTAAAACAATTCATAAAATAATGATGTCATTTTTTAATAATATTTAAGACTGTAAACATGTAGCACTCATACATATTTAACTCATTAAAACCTTCTGAAGTTTAATATTGACGTTAGGCCGTATCTTGATTGCCGTTTTTTTATGATTAAAATTTTCTCATTAATTAATTTGAAACAATTTTTTCAATTTTAATGTCACAAAAGCGTAACGGAGCAAATGTCATCACCTGCTGGTCGTCGGGTGTCCAGATCCCACAGGTGATCTGACTCTCCAGGTTGATCTCGGAGGACCAGTGTCGCTGGCCGCTCACCGAGCCCACCAGCACGAAGCCGTCGCGGTAAGAGATCAGCGCCTGCATGCCGTCGTGAGACCAGGTGAAGTCGCTGACCTGCGCAGGAACAGCGCGTTAAACACCGCAGCTCGTGAGGGAACGGTAACGGAGCTTTAGGACGCCTCACCTGAGCTCCTCGGTCGTTGACCAGCTCGACAGACCAGCGGCCCTCATACTGGATCCAAACAAAGATGCCGCCGTCGGTGTCGCAGGTGGCCAGCTTCTGAAAGGGCTCGTTCCATCGCACCAGCACCACCTGCGAGAGCAGCACATCCGCCGCAGTTAACACTGCTCATTCCCAACACATTTACAACTAAACCGTACGGTCGCACATCACGCTTCGAATGACAGATACTTAACAAATAAATAAACAGACTGCAAATATTCATCATATTCTGTAACACTAGATTATGATTCCCCAATGCTGCTAAAATGCGTTTTTTAAAACATAATATGCACTGACAGTGTGTTTTTATGGCATTTTGCAGGGTTCCCACAGCATCTGACCAACAAATTTACCAAGCGTTTTGAGTAAAATCTTTAATTTAATTTAATATTTTTTAATTTAATGGAAACTTGGAGCAAATCAAGCCAATCATTTTAAATATTTAAATTATTAATATTTACTTAATTTAAAATATTTAATTTTAAAATTAACATTTAGGGGTTTTTTTTATTTTTTTTTTTCTGGCATTTTTGGATGCATTTTTACTGATAATTAAATGTAAATTTAAAGCAAATCAAACCATTTATTTGATATATTTTAAAACCAAGCAAAAAAAAAAAAAAAGAGAGAGGGAGTGATTGAAAGATGATCAAATCATAAACATTTACTTTTTCAGGCCTTCAAATCACAATTTAAAAAAAAATCTAAATCTAATTCAAAATTTTCCCTGACATTTTAAAGCAAATCTAGTGACTATATTATAGAATCAAGCAAAAATGAACATTTATAGATCTCAAAAAACAAATGAATTAAATTGTTTAATTAGAATGTATTTTCCCCCTACTCTTTTAATGATATTTTTGCATATTTGAAGCAAATTTATTTGAGATATTTTAGAACCAAGCTAAACTGTACATTGTACTGTCAAATGTATATTTATATTTAGAGATCGCACAGCCTCTCACTAATGAAAGACTGAGCAGATTTCTGAGGCGTTCCCTTCACAGACACACACCGATCCGCGTGCAGACGCAGGTGAACACACACGCGGCTCTATATTAAGACGTTCTGCTCGCACAGACAGTGACGCGGCGGTCGGTTCAGCAGATCAGGCGTCACAACAAGATAAGACTGAAGATCCGACCGATGCAGGATTACAGCACAAGCCAAAGCAAGAATCCAGAATCAGCCGATTTATTAACTCTCTGCCCAACCTCTGACAGCAGACGCGTGATCAACACAAGGCCAAGACGCGCTTATATGCTGCACGCACCTAAACATGAGGTTCTCTGCGATTAAACGTGCTGTGAATGTAAACTCAAGCCACTCTTTATAGAAATCACCAGTGTGAACTGAAGTGATAAAACTCTTACTTCAATAACCAGATTTAGCATTGGACATCAAATAATGATGTGATACAGAAACTGAAGCCGTTTAATGCTGTATATCACACGCGTGCAGACGTGTCTTCGGTCTGAATGAAGTACAGATCCTGATCCACTTACATAAGGTGTCTTCACTAGAGGACAGACCTACAAACTCCTGTGTTCCAGAGGAACACAAAAAGAGACACAAGGCATAAACGTGTGTGTGATTGATGGACAATAAAATGACCATTTCATCTACTTTTTCAGGCCTTTTTTATATTTTTTATATAGGAAGATACTCATTTTTGTAGTGTATGCCACATTTAATGCTCTGACTTAGGTCTTCATGGTGCAACCATGAATTAAGACATTTTAAGACCTTCTTTACCCGCAAAAACCCTGGAATATAGAAATAATGGAAGTCATACGGCTTTGGGACGACATGAGGATCCTCTAATGAAAAGGTGCTCTAATTTCCCCCATATTTCTACATGGAAATGCTGCTAAAGCACTGCAGATAACACACACCGTGTGCTCTAAATGGGCTGCCGACTAAACTAGGTAAGGTTTCTTTTCTCCCAAACTACTATTTTTAGCGCCGCGCGGCCTCACTTTACTGATAATATATGAAAGAGCGTGTGTGTGAGAAGCAGAAGCGGCCGTCTGAATGGTTTTATATCAGACGCAGATGACGAGACGCTTTAAAGATGCAACAAGGTTAAGCAGAGAACAGATTACAGCCGTGTATTTTTATCCCGTCTATTTTCTGCTCTCTTCATGTGTGATGGACACTCGCTGATGAAAAACGCTCGGGAGACGGAAACAAACCACACAAATGACACTTTGGCGTCTTGTTACTTGTCTTGAAGCGTTAGACGAATCCCTTTGGGAGCAACGAGTTACTCCAGATGAAGTATTCGACAGAACTGAGCAGGGCAGAAAAACTAGGCCGCTTTAACTTCCAACAACACTTATGACAACATCTCGGCTCAATTATGCCAACGTTAGCACAGGATAAATGACCAAACTCTTTTTCTTTCATTTTCTAATATTTAAGTTCATTCAAGTTCAACATTTGGTCTGCAGTCGTTCTATATGACTTCAGCTGGAGTTTGGAGATCAAAGTGAACGCAGAACAACGCGTGAGATGAGAGATGTTCTGCTAACGAGGGCGTGTGTCTCATAACTCATAACCTGACAGATCTCATTAACCCGTGATCATTTCACACGCCGCTGCACGTCTGTCCTGCGCTCGCTGGCCTCCATTCAACAGCTCCAGGAGATCATCAGACGATAGCGCGTTCAGAAACGCCATTCCTAAACATAACAGGCTTTTAATGAGATTTAAATGACATCAGTGTGATTTTCACAGGATCCTGCAGCTTGTGACCAACGCTTTTCCATTTACCAATTCATATCTATAAATGACTTCAACTGTCAGACAAAGGCTGTTTTTAAAATGCAAATTTGCACTTTTATGCAAAAAAACAAAACAAAAAAACATGCCATTATATATATATATACACATACATACACACACACATATACATATACATGTATGGATATTAGAACCAAGCAAACCTTTTTATATTCACAAGAGATCAAGTGACAGATTGATGAAATGTCCATTGAACTCACAATCAAACAAATAAATTAAACCATTCATTCTAGATATTTTAGAACCAAGCAAAAAGAACCTTAAGTAAAAATGGAAATGAATATTCACAAAAAATGAATCAATATGAGAAAGTGATTGTAGGACAATGAGCCATTATATTTACTTTATCGGTCCATGAAATCACTATTTGCTCTTGGTCTTTTTTAATGCGATTTTTCAATCTAATTTTTTAAATGCAATACATCTATTTGAGATGTTTCCAAACCACGAAAAATGTAAGCAAAAGTAAGTATTTATATTAAACTGTTTTTTTTTTTGTTTTTTTTTTTACCTTTTTAATGTATTATTAAATGCAAATTTGAAGCTATTGATTCATTTATTTTAAATATTTTAGAAGCAAAATAAAAAAATAAAAATGTATTTTTGTGTGTGTGTGTGTGTGTGTGTGTGTTTCTAACTCCCCACCTCACTGTTGTGTCCCCTCAGGTTGAAGTTGATGCGCTGTGGTGTGGGTCGGTCTCTCCTGCAGTGGCTGGAGGTGAAGGTGACGCCCACGACGCCCCTGCCGTTCCCCGTGGCCAGCCAGCCCTCCTCATAGTAGCGCCTCCTGCACACGGGCTTCTCCTTCTCGCTCCGGGGCACGCGGCCCTTCCAGGAGAGGCACAGGATGTTGGAGTCGCTGCACAGGACGGGCCCGTGCTCCACCGCCGCAAACATACCTGCCCGGAGCTCCGCGTGCAAATCCACAAAGTCACCCGGCTCACCGGCGGGTCCCTGGGGTCCAGGTGAGAGCGGCCGCTGGTTGACAACCACTTCCGGCCCACAAGTACTGCATAAAACCACCAACGAGGCACATAAATTATGTCACGCCAAGCAGCGTAGACACAACGAGTGCCTGTCCGGGGCAATATCGAGGACGGAGTCCCTAGCGATTCTCCAAAGAGCAAAGAGACGGAAATGTCCGAGTCACAGAAAACTTTCTCCTCCTTGACGCTGGCGACTTAACCTCATGACGTCATTACGGCCGGTGCCCCGCTCCTGGTGACGTCATCGACGGATGGAACGCTCCTCTCCGCGTGTTCATGGCAGCGGCAGCGCGCGGACGGGATTCTCCTGCGTGTCAGCTGCTCCAGCGCGGGAGCGCCGGCTCCGCCTGTGACGTCATGGCATCAGAGGAGCCACCGGCCAATCAGCGTCGGGGATTCCTTTAAGAGAACAACGGCAGAATACAAACCCAATTAATGATTCGGAATGTGTTTACAGCGCTAATATGAGCCTCACAACACACGAGTACTGTCGAATGATGCTGAAATGATCGAAAACACACCAATAAACTCGTTCATCGTTCGTTTCTGAGGTACCAGAAACATAGTCTTTCTGTAGTATTAATGGCGCTTTATTTGCCGTTTTACTTCAGTACGTGCCGTAACTACACAAGACGAAAAATGAAACCCCCATGTTTATTTGAATTTCTAGTTTTTTCGTTAAACGTGTAATTACAGTTAAAAAACAAAGCGATCCTTCATCCAGTGCTTTAGTTTGCGCGTTGAACATCCATAATGCATCATCCTACCTGTTTTATGACAGATCCGTCTATAACGACGGCATTTTGAGAATTAAATAAGGATAATTCGCTATAAATATTGAATTCCAGTCGTAACGATCCCGAGAAAATGAAACTCAGATGAAGATGTAACATGTGCTGTACTGCTGGATAAAATCTGTACATGTATCCAATGCATGTGTCCAATAAAACGCCATTCCAAGTATCGTATCGTTATTATAAAGCGTCTTTGCGTGATTTGTGTGTGTGAGGCTTTTGTTAGCTCCGCAGCTACACTCACTTCACGCGCTCCTCACTGTTTTTCCGCTTTAAAACGCACGAAGTGGACGTGCTAGAGGAACGGAACCGGTCCACGGATGATAACGAACCCCGAACGAACCCGTCCTGCTGTTTACCTGTGCGTGTGTGTGTCCGATGAGTGTGTTTTTAGCGCTGCTGTCTCTGACTCGGATGCTGTCTGGGCCCCTGCGCTGGGTCACGTGACCACCATATGATCGCATATACATCGAACCGCGGGTGCTTTTATTTTGATTTCATTTCCACAACCTGTACAGGACTTGCGTTTTTATAAGATTTCACACTAGTACAACAGAACAGATATATATTTATTGGAATTTTAAAAAATAAATCAAACGAAAATAATTAAACGGTCATGGTTTAATTATGTGGCTATGGGAACAGTTAAGTGTTGTATTTTTAGTTTATTACGTCTCAATATGCATTATTCTCTAAAATGATTTATAATTACATTTAAATAGAAATAAAGTGTGTATATTTCTACGCCTTCACCCAGCATTCAGCAATATAAAACACAAGCCGAACATGTGAAATGCAGAATGTTACTATGAGATAAAAAGTCCCAATGCATGACATAATGGAAACTGAGGCATAAAAAGTCATGATTACGAGATAAAAAGACGTACAGAATCGAAATTATTACATAAACGTCGAAATTATGACGCAAGAAAAGTTCAAAGTCCAAATTATACTTTTGACTTTTATCTCATAATTGCCCTTTATCTCATAGTTATGTTTTTTATGTCATTATTTCGACTTAGTTTGTCATAATTACAAGTCTGTCTTTTTAGAAAACTTTATTTTTATGTGGCGGAAACGGGCTTCCTTGTTTTTGCGTTAGTAAAATATGCAGTATAACAGTTACTGTACATATAGTGGGGTTTTCTGCACATGTATTCTATAATCATTCAGTAATGTTGATGTTTAGTGCTGCACAATAAATGAGCACATATGACAAGAACGTCGACTAGTTTTCCACACAGTGTTTTAGTTTAAAGACAAAAATACTCTTAAAGTGGCTAAATTAATCTCATAAACTCACCAGATTTATTGCAGTTTCATTCACTGCCATTAGACGCGCCGTTTCCCTCGTCTGTTTTGACGTCGCTTCCGTTTCCTTCCGGCCGAGGCAGAAAACATGGCGGCCTCCATCGCGAGTTTAAGGACCGTTCGCGTCCTGTCAAAGATCATTCCCGGACACTTCCTGCCGGTACTGCTGCCTCTTTCACGTGCTTGTTTCTGTTTCTTGTTTCGTCTCTGTGTTTCTGTTACACTCTCAGCAGCTGATCGTGTTTTAATCGTTGTTTGTCATGTGTTGTGTATCACAGGCTGCTGCAGTCCGGCATCAAACGGTCCGTTCACGGTCAGTTTCTCTCTCTCTGTCTTTCCTCAGGGAGATTGATTACTGTGCTTTCAGATTTTTGGACTCCACTGAATACAAACTGAAGCTCATTTAACGGCATAAACGTGTGTTGTGTGTGTTGTGTGTGTTGTGTGTGTGTACACACAGGTTTGTCCACACTGCTCCAGTGTCATCATCGCTGTCTCCTGCTGTGAGTATCTGCATCACACTCGTCCTGTGTGGATCACATGAAGCTGTTCTGTGTGTGATTGTAGGCTGTGAATGTGTGTCAGGTGTCGGTGTCAGAGGAGCCGGACCTGCTCTATCAGAAGCTGTCCGTGCGGGTCAAAGGTCACGACAGGGCCGTGCTGGACAGCTATGAGTTTTTTGCGACTCTGGCGGCTCAAGAGCTCGGCCTCAACCTGAAGAAAGTGTGAGTGAACTTGATCGAGAGCCGAACTCACAGAAACACTCGAACGGAGAGATCAACCTGCTGCTTTCTGCTCCACAGATTTGAGGCGCCAAAACACATCGATAAACTGACGCTGCTCAAGTCCGTTCACATCTTCAAGAAGCACCGAGTGCAGTACGAGATGAGGACGCATTACAGGTGCATTGAGGTGAGTGAGAATTTAGTCATTCACAGAAGAAATTAACATTTGTAGAGACTGTATTCTAAGAAAAAATTTTTTTTATATATATTTTATGTAATTTGAGTGCACTATATTAATGATGTAATTATATATTATACATCTTGTTTATATGTTTGCTTGTTTATATGTTATATATATATATATATATATATATATATATATTTAAATAAAATGTTTTTCAATTTATATATACATTTTAATATTACATATATACATGTGTATATATTATACATTTTATAAAAATATCAAATAAATATATAAACTAATGTATTTTATATATTTTATTTTAATATTTTATACATAAAAATATATAAATTAATGTTTTTTTTTTTTTTCATTGTATAGTTTAAAATACGTACTCTGTAAAATGTTTCAGAAACTCGTTACATCGGTTAATTTCAGATCTCCGGAGTAACGGGGTCGAGCGCGCGGGTTTATCTGGAGTATATTCAGCGTAATCTGCCGGAGGGTGTTGCTATGGAGGTCACCAAGGTAACGGCAGCACAATAAAGCAGCTGCTGCAGACAAACACAGCAGTGACATGAGAAGAGATTCACCAATCACACGTCCTTCATATGACACACAGTGCTTGTGTTTCTCTACAGACCGCGATTGAAAAGATCCCAGAGCACATTCAGAAACCGCTGTGGGATGACAGCAAACTGGAGCCGTCCGGCCAGTGATGAACACGCCGTCACAACCCGATTCTGAAATACAGCAGAAGCTGTGCTGCATGTGTTTGTGTTTCTGTCACTGAAACAAGATTCAAGTAGAAATTCTGACGGTCAGTGTGTACATGCAAACCAGGAACCAGATACATTTTATATATATTTCTTTTACGTTATAAAAGAAATTGACACCAGCCCACCTTCTCTTCCAACTAGTCTTTTGTTTTTTGTTATATTTTCCTATTTATTTTGTCGGTTAATATTGACTATTTTGTTTGAAAATGTCACATCTACATTAAAAAGAGATCTTCAGCATCATTCAGTAAATCCTTATTTCATTACCCATTTGTTAAATTATTATTTCATTACCCATTATAATACATTATTTTTATATATATTTGTATATTATAATATATAAAAGTTACATTAATATGATAATATTATATAACACTACATATATACAAATAAAAATATTTTACATATAAATGTAGAATTCAGTAAATCAGTAAACAGACACATTTGTCATTTCTCTTTAGAAGTCAAACGGTTAAATCACGACATTTTCAGTCAACAATGAAAAACACCAAAACAGATTTGCAGAAACGTTGTTCCTTTAATGCAGGAGCAAAACTAACGACACACATGAGCATCTGAGCAGAACAGACCGTGACTCTACAGGATGTGAGCGAGTGTGTGTTACTTACAGGTGCGTCTGCGTCTGTGCAGTCCTGCAGCACAACCCCAATGAGTCATTCTTCTGAACCGAAGCAGTCAAATGACTCACTGCTCGCCCGCGGCCTCTCGCTCGCTCACACACACACACACACGAAGAGAACAGCACAATGTGTCAAATACACTCATCATCTGAACAATTACAATAAAACAAACCACTTGATAAAGAGACAGTTTAGAAATATGACAACAGAACTAAAACATTTACAACCAGAAATAAACAACAGATTGTCCAGTCTAGAGATTGACTGTGATTCACATTAGTGTCAGACTGAAGGAGTTTCCTCCTCTTACCTGAACAGCAGAGATCTGTGCTCTTCTGTACGAGCCGCCACTGCTGCTGTTCATTCTGTATAATTTAGTAACTGTTTATCACTTTAAAAATGATATGTGACTCATCATTCGGTGTTCAGAACGTCTGTAGAAGCTCCTTATGCTCTGAACGGGCCTCAGATATGATATTGTGAACATTTGTTTAGAATTAAATGCATCAAATAAATAATGCAAATGAGAGTTATGTAGCGACCCAAAAAATGAGGTGCATCCTGGGATCAGTTTTTTTTTTTTATAAACAACTGTCTAAATCTATTCAGCGTTACGCCTTTAGAAAATGTAATGCATTTTAACTTGTAATTATTCATGAAAAGACAAACTATTATCAGGGATATTATAGTTAATGAAAACTATATAAATATAGTTTTATATAGTATAGAATATATAAACCCTCAAACTCATTTTATTTCAGATGACAAGGCAAATTTTCTCATTTTGATTTGAGTTTTACTAAAAAAAAAAAAAGGAAAAAAAAAAAGAGCGAAAAACTACATAGAAAATTAGCTAGCTGCCAAGGCATGTTTGTCATTCTCATGTAGTTTAAGTAATAAAATAAATGAATAAAAAACAAATAAACAGGCATAAAAACTATGTAGACATTTAAAATCTAAAAAAATAAAATAAAATTTCTAAAAACAATTCAAAATATTAACTATAATAGTATTTTGAAGCTAAAAATAACACTGATTATTATTGTACTTTATGAATGGGATTATAAGGCATTATGCATAAAAACAACTATTTTTAAATTCTGTGACAAATATGTATAAAATGAATATTTGTTGACATTTGTGCCTCAAGCCTTGACGACGGAGGAAGCGCTAACGTTCCCTGATGAGCTCCTGGTTCTGAAGGAGTTTCTCTTCTCACTGTTAGAGTGCGATTGATTGACAGATCAGTCCAGAGAGCAGAGAGATGCAGGTCTGAACACAAAGACAAACTCACCTTGGTTACGGGGGGCGGAGCTTCACAGCGGCGGGCAGGGCAGAGGAGGGACAGACGGGAGCGTCCTGCCTCCTGCGTGTCCAGCTGCCTTCCAAAAGGGTGTCACACCCCTTCAGGAGACAAGAAGAGTCAGTCCAGAGTGAAAGCAGCAGAAGAGCACAGCAGACGAGCCCCGTCAGAGGAACACAGACGCTTGCTGCTCCTACACATCAGAACGGTGACGTGTGTAAATCTGTCTGCTGCAGGAAAACTGCAGTCAAACCCAGCTTTAGACATCAAACGACGCTCTCATTCATCTCAACACATCGGGAGAAATGAAGCGTTCCATCACTGCAGCGAATGGGTGCCGTCAGAATGAGCGTCCAAACAGCTGATGAAAACATCACAATAATCCACACCACTCCAGTCCATCAGTTCACATCTTGAGAAGACAAAAGATGAAACAAATCCATCATGACAATGTTTTTAACTAAAATATGTGACCCTGGACCACAAAACCAGTCATAAGTGTCAATTTTTCGAAACTGAGCTTTATACATCATCTGAAAGCTGAATAAATAAGCTTTCCATCGATATATGGTTTGTTAGGATGGGATAATATTTGGCCGAGATACAACTATTTCAATATATGGAATCTGATGGTCCAAAAAAAATCAAAATATTGAGAAAATCACCTTCAAAGTTGTCCAAATTAAGTTCTTTGCAATGCATATTACTAATCAAAAATTAGGTTTTGATATATTTACAGTAGGAAATTTACAAAATAACTTCATGGAGCATGATCTTTACTTCATATCCTAATGATTTTCGGCATAAAAGAAAAATCTATAATTTTGACCCATACAATGTATTTTTGGCTGTTGCTACAAATATACCCCAGCGACTTAAGACTGGTTTTGTGGACCAGGGTCACATATGAGTCCATAATCCACAATGACACTTCCTCCTGTCGTCTCTCACATCAAAATCCAGCCACATATTTGTTTAGAGCCGTTTTGGCTTGTAAACGGTGCTTGATCTGTGCAGATTTCTCTCCTGATTCAGACCAGACGCTTTTTTCACTGGAGGAAGTGTTATTATGGATTGTGGACTTTTAGTTAAAAACATCTTAGTTGATTAATTAAATGGATTATTGTGATGTTTTTATCGTCTGTTTTGGACTCTCATTCTGACGGCACCCATTCACTGCAGAGACAGTGACGGAATGTTACTTTTCTACAAATCTGATGAACAAGCAAGCTCATCCTAATCTCGGATGAGCAGATTTTCAGATGATGTTCATTTTTGGTGAAGTATTGCTTTAACTCAGTGTGTTATTGGCCATTTCTTCGTAACTATTTTAGAAATTTATGTTATGAATGATTTGCTAATGTAGGGATAGAATACACAATTACAATCAAACATTACACACGTCACCTTGTATTATAGAAATTAATCTTCCATAAGTGTGCAGCCGGTCGTCTCAGTCTGTGAAATGAACCTGCGTAAGTATTCATAAACAGATCGCTAGCGTGGAGCTTCAATGATGTCGAACAATCAGAGGAGTCTTTAATTAGTCTTATGATCTGATTATGATCAGAGATCCTATGAATTCTGTTTCCTGCTGCTTTTATTTTGAATACAACACTTAATGTAATATTAATCACGTCAAGGACAAAGCCCTCGTATCAGAAAGTGATTCAGATTCACTAAATATTTCATTGTTAATGAATCCACACGAGTCAAAAGTTTGGACGCACAGACTGGATTTACGTTCCTCAGTTCAGTACTGTACACCATGTAAAAAAGTATAAATTTAGCATGTAGAAATCTAACTTGTGCAAAGTAAAACATTTACTAAACTGCACATAGCACAAGAAATGCTCATCAAACATGTGTTCCTCCTTTAGTGGTGTTTAAAAGCGTCCCATGATGCACCTGATGAATGTCCAGAGCTGTGATCTAAAACAACATTTGGGAGTTTTCACTTGATATGTGTTTTCATCATGACCCAGCTAACAGGGAACAAACTCTAAATCTCTCTAAATGTTCAAAGCGATCTGGTCTCTGGTATTCATACATCAGTCATGGAACATTTTTCCTGAAGTGCTTCAGTTGCACATCTGACTAATATTTTACAAAAGTAACATTCCTGCGATGTTTGCAAAATTATCAAATGGAACGTTAAACGGGAATGTAAAAGCAAACTATTTATTCTAACATGTGAAATAATCATAATCAGCATTAAGTGTCTCCAAACTTTTGACTGCTCGTGCACTGGCTCCGACTGAGGCCATTTCGTGTAGAGATCAGTCACATGCACTACAGCGTGGCCTAGACAGATGCTACATGTGTCCTTGTATTCATGCACCTAAGACTGAACTGAATTTCCCAAACCGAATCAGTCAAATGAGCAGACGTTTTCTGAGACTTGCAGGTCTGCCGGTGGCGTGCAGAGATCGTTTCTTTCATGCACACATCCTGGGACGTCTGGTCTGTGCTTGATTTTCAGCCCTCTAGGTAACTTTAAAAGCCTCACTCCACTGTAGATCAATTACTCAGTGTATCTAACTGTAAATTTACTCAATAATAGGACAGTCATTTTTGTGCTTTATTATGCATGATGTAAATATATAGAGATATTCTTCATAAAAAAAAAATAAAAAAAAACACTGTCATTTCAATCATAGAGAATATTTCTGTGCTCATGTAAATAAGAGAAGACTTTACATTACTGTCCATTTGGCTTCATAAATGAGCAATACTTTTAAAATACATTACATAAATGGACATTCAGTGGCTTTTACTTTAAATAAACAATAAAAAGAGAGGTCATTTTATCTTAACTTTATTGTTTTGTTTTTCCAAAACTAAGTCAAAAGCTGTTATCTGTTCAGTTTACATTCACAAATTCACATGACTTTATCGGTTACAATACGTGAATGTGCCATAACACTTCAAAACTCAACACAGAGGATAGGATTTTTATTTGTAGGTTTTTTTTTTCCTTTTTCCTTTTACTATTTTGAATCAAATACTTTCGAAAACTGGCTTTAAAATAGAAAAGCAAGGAAAGGTTTATTTAAAGAAGTATAAATCGTAGTGCTACTCTACTGTCATGTTAACTCAATCCATGGGTTTGTGATTTTAACAGAATCATTCCACCAAGAAAAGAAACAGGAATACTTTTCAACAGCAATATCTCACTTGACTTAAAGTAGCTGCACATTTATGATATTAGATCATGAATAACTCATGAGCACTACACATGAAGAACATATGGAGGGTCAGCGATCTGCTTGGTCGGCGCCAGCGTACTGAGAAACACACGCACGCACACACGCACGCGCCATCGTCCCGCTCGTCTAAAATCCTACGTTCTCTCTCGTGGAGTAAAGGAACAAGACTGCTTAAGGCTCACAGGAATAGCACCACGCAGACCAGACAACACTTAGGAGTAAAAGTCTCATGAGATACACTTAATTTAAATCAACTTAAGAACATGTCTCCTCCTCGTCTTCAGAGTGAGAGTGCTTTTAAATGTTTTTTTTTTTTTCTTTCGGGGCTTTTTCCTCAAATGAAGTAACATAAAAGGGTAGCGTGCTCGTTACAGTAAAAGGACCTGCGAGTCTGAAATGAGCGTGAGCGGCGGCCGTTACTCGACGCTACACAATTCAACTACGTCTGAGCCGCGTTAAAACTTCCGGCCGCCGGGGGGCCCCGGCCAGCGCTGGCCCCTGCCTGGAGGCGGGTGGGGCAGAGGAGGGGCCGATCCGTTGTGGTAGCTGCATGAAAGGATAAAATCACACATTTGGATTGGCCTGCTGTGCTCAAGAGGGGCCCAAACTCGTCAAACACACAATTGAAGAAACACAGGGTTGTCATGCACTAGTGTCATTCATGTACTGGAGTTTACGTTATCGATTAGCCGTGCTCTACGCCGTCACGCGACTACGCACACTCTGGACACGTGACACGCTAGGGAAAGTGGGTGGGGGGGGGATGCGTTCTTACCCTCGGGGATGGAAGAAGCGGGGCGGGCCCGGCGGCATCATGCTCCGCCCTCTGGGGTGCGGCGGCCGCCCTCGGAACGCCGGGTGTCCTGGCGGGGGCGGAGGAGGAGGCGGGCCGTGCCTGTGATCACAAAAACACGCCCCCTTTACGCTCAACATCAACGAGTTTTTTTATATATACTACATTCACATTCATATTATACATTATATACACATCCTCTTCTCTAAATAAATACAGTTTAAATTCTACATAAACAATTTGTCAAGTATTTTAAATGTATTAGAAATTTTACCTATTTCAAAGCAAATACATAAATATTGTGATAAGGCTGAAAGAATAGATTCACAGATTTACTTTTTTCCTCAACCCTACTTCATGTTACTATTAAGACATTTATTTGTGTTTTTAATGTGTTAAAGATCTTACATTAAAGATTTTACAAATTTGACACTGTTACTATTAAACCTTTCATGAATCTGTTCAGTTTTGATTCACAAGCTCTTGATTTGAATTAAGTCCAGTTTCCAGTGTTTCAGTACATGGGGGAAAAAAAAACAAAAAAAAAACTAATGATGTAAACTATACCTTGAACCGACTGCAATTTCATTTTTAGATATAATTAACACTCACATAAAAACTGACTAATTTGTGTACAATAACTTTTTAATTACACAATTATGTTTCTACTTCAATTCATTGTGGACATATAAACATTTAAAAAGGTGATTGTCATTAAAAATTATGCAAACATAAGACATTACAAGCAGGTTAAGTGAAAATATTATAAATATTTAAAATGGCACAAATTTTTGGCAAGATGCCTTCTGGGGTTATTTAAAAATCTAGAAAATCAAGTTGACTAACGAGTTTTTGGACACTGAATGGCTTTCCTGACATAAACACAATAGTACATGACAATCTGTTCAAACACCAACTGATTAAATACATAAGACATAAGATGTTTTGCTTCATTCAAGCTATGACGAAGAAGTGATCGGCTACAGCGATCGCTCACGCCACATCAAAAAAAAAAAAAAAAAAAATCATAGAAACGTATTGTTTGTCCATATAATTTGAGATAAAACGGACAGAATTCAAAAGCTGAGACTTTGTTTCTTATCGGTGAAAGAGAACATTATAATTGAGAGATCAATATTGTCAACCCAGCCCTAGATACTATTGCGCTCGAATGCAGTATTTGGTTCAATGCAGCACATAAAAATGTGGTTTTCAAGTGTTTGTCAGACATTTGGCATCATGATGTGCTGTGATCTCCATACCTGTGCATGTGTGGTGGAGGTCCTCTCATGTGCATGGGCGGAGGTGGTGGAGGCGGAGGACCCAGGTTCATTCCCATCGGACCGCCTCGACCTCGCCGGCCGCGCATGTCTGGATACGGCCATGTGCGACCCATGCCTCTCCTGTAACACAGAGAGGAAAAAGTTGTTTTCATAAGCAAGTTTATTAAAATGTTTTGACACAAACTAAAAGCGCTGGATAAGAAAGACTCAAGAACACGTCGTCAAGACCTCATGGGTCCGAATCCGTTCGCAAACCCGTCGCGGCCTCTGCCTCGCATGGGACCCGGTGGAAAGCCCTTCATCATCATCATCATCATCCCGCGGCCGCCACGAAACCCACGGGGCATTCGGCCTCCTCTGCCGCGCATCTTTCCTCCACGACCCCTGCGAATAAACACGCGTGATGACGGTGTTGACAATAACCAATGACGGTAGCTGCTTCGGTCATGTGATCTACCTGATCTTGCTGTCAGCTGAAGGCTCGTCCTGCGAGGGCGTCTCTGTGGCCTCCATCACCTCTGTCGTCTCCTCCACCTGCTCCGTTTCAGCATCCATCTGTAAAACATTGGTGTTTTGTAGTGAAAGAAGCCTGTCGGCAGTGCGTATCAGCATTCTCAGGAGTAAACGCTTGAGCCTGTGAACACGTAACGCATCCGCCCTCACGCCACACTCATCTCCGACCCCCTCGAACGAGTACTGAAACCGTCACCTCTGACCCAAATCCAGACTGGAAATGTTCTAGCATGAATGTCAAACATCTGATGATTTTCCTTTGGCCTCTCGCTGCGTTAAACCCACACGACGGGCTTCACATGCCGCCAGCTCCATCATCAAACGGCCTGCTGGGATAGCAGCAGCTGATCCGGGCCGTGGGGATTTCAGAGCACGCCGCGAGCCGTGTATTAATAGCGTGAACGCACACAGCCAACTGTAGAACGAAGCGTCTGAAGACACGCGTCTCCAAGAAACCGCACACGATCAGAGGATTTGAACCCCGCTCTGATGTAGAAATGAGACCGAAAAGCTGATGCATGAAAGAAAAACACCTAAAGATGCAAGACACCTGAGAGGGAAATGACTACATTAGTGGTTCATGGCTCATTATAGATCTAATTTCCTCCTGAAGCAGGAAGTTGGGGCAAGACACCAAATATATTTAGATCTTAAGTAGCTAATAGGCTTTAATTTACACTACAGTGGTGAACCCTGATTTGATACCTGATGTTAGTAGGGGGCGGTACCTCTCAATCCAAAGCATTTTATTGGGTGATAATTTACACACGCCCCTGAGTGCAAGATGACATCAATATTTCCGGTCCATTTTCATGAAGGCTCATGTAGTAATATTATAATGCGAATTTTAACATTTACATGTAGTATTTGGAATGTAAATGTCTGATGCTATAGAATCATGTTGCTAAATGTATTACGATTATTAACACCTTCAATCACACAAATTAAGACTTCTGTCATCAGTGTGATGATTCCAAAGGGATTTGCGAGCTCCTCATTTATTTATTTCCCGCATTCGGAGATTAACCGGAGGCTTAAAAATCATTCTGTGGCCAAAATCACAGCTGAACGACAATCACTCTCTAGATGATAAAAACATCAGCTAAAAACAGCAGTACTGCCTGAACTGTCAAAGAAACACGCATTCGCTGCTAAATGCTGAAGTTTTTCCACAGAATGAACGAAGGCGAATGTGGGATTTAACGGCTCCTGACATGAAACACACAGGCGCCCCATTACAGGCTCACAGCTCATTTCCAGCCACTTACCTTATGAGATTGAGAGCTCTTCTAAACAGCGAGCGTTAAAAAAAAATATACAACGTTATTCGGTATGTTCTATAAAATAAGCATCCGTCTGTTAAACCGTGAAAGCTCGCGCGTTTATTCGGCTTTGAAATGGCGGCCCGCGCCGCACCGTCACAACGAGCGCTGATTCTCTTTGTCAGAGCGTCATTGTGCCGCGAGGCCCCGCCCACCGCGAACACAGCACTGCGATTGGCCGGCGTTCCTGTCGCAACATCGACGTCACGACAGTGACTCTTGTACGTAAACCGATTTAATCCCAAAGCACAGTGTCACCTATATATTAGCGTTTCAAAACATACCATTTCGTATTTGAAGATTCAGACATATGTCTTTTTGTATATTTTTTTATTTTCTTTACTCAGGCTATCCTACTATGTTCAACTGTTAAAAGTCTTACAGCAAACATGTTTGTGCTTTGCTACAAAAACGATGTCTTTTGTCTTTGAGTTTAACTAAAACTATGAGCGACAAAGCAGGATATTATATAGGGTGATATTATATATGTAATCATAATGTTATAGCTATATAGTAGGCTGTTGTAATATTTTTAAATGTAAGCGTTTGGCTTGTGTGTATCCCAGCGAACACAGCTTTTATAATATAATATTTTGTAATAAAAGTTATATAACCTTTAAAGTTTTTAAAGGTTATATAAACAGAACGTTCTTAAAGTTATGTTCTTGTGACTTTATTAATATTTTATATAAATCGTCTTCTCATGACGCTGAGGGAACGTCCTTATGACGTGATTTGTACTTGAATGTTCTAAGAAACATTTTTCTAACTTGTAAGAAACATTATATAATACAAGAAAACCGGACATTTTAACGTTTTAGATCGATGTTTTCACAACGTTTAACTGAACTAAATCATGTGTTCCCTGGGCTCCAGCATGATTCGTTCAAAAACCTTTTAGATGTGAAAAAGTCACTTTAAATTCATTTATCTTGACGTAAAATACAAATACCAGTTCACATGAACACGAACAAAACATTTATTCCGCTATTCGTGTTTAGAATTTAACTTTAAAAGACACTCTTCATATTAGACACCGACACTCCACTCAAGCATCAGCAAGAAATATTTACATCAGAATAAAAACATGAGAGCGGATGAACAAACAAACAGAAACACATAAATCTGTACAACAGCAGCCTGAAGTCGGGATTGGAGCTGGGAAGGTTAATAGAGCATTTGCTCAAAGTTAATGATGTTCTCCAGAAACATGATTCACATCATTCGTGGAGCGCCGTTTCTGGAAGTTGGACGTTCAGAGAACATTCGAAAGTAACATTCCCATCATGTTTCCAAAATGATACAATGTTCCCTTAACGTTCAACCGGATGTTTCCGAGAGATGAGGTTTCGTGTGTGATGTGGGCCGGTGCTCCTCAGGTGCTCCTCGGGTGCTCCTCACTGCTGCTCGAGGAGGTTGGAGAGTTCTTTGATGTACTGGATGGTGTATTTGAGGGTCTGTATTTTGGTGAGCGGTTGTCCTCTGCGGCTGTAGACCGGCGGCAGGTAATCGCGGAGCTGATGCAGCGCCTCCGCCAGACTCCTCATGCGGAGCTTCTCGCGCTCGCTGGCCTTCATCCTCCTCTTCATGCTCATCTTCACTTTGGGCTTCTGCTGCTCGCAGTGCTTGCGTCCGGACAGCGCCTCCGGGGACGAGCAGCACACGGAATCGAACGACTCGGACTCCGGCGAGGACGCGCTGCCGCACTCGTGCGCGTCTCCAAACGTCCCGTCCTCTCTGCTCCAGCCCCACTGGGACAAAACCTTGGCCGTGTACACGTCGACCTCGATCTGCTCCATCTCCGCGCTCGGCGAGAAAATGCGCCGGTGGGGCCGAACTGGGCTTTTATACCCGCGAACTTTACGAGCGCCGAGTTCAAAGAGACGCGCGCTTGGCACCCGGGTGCGAATAAGGCGACGTTGGCGGATAATGTGAAAGAGAAAAGAAAATAATTAGATTCCCTTTTGTGGGAAATGACTCTTTAAGTCGACACGACGACAATTAGCGCACTGATGCGAGCAGACGAGCGCAAAAGTGCGTCACACGACCTTCACACATTACAATTCACATCAGACCACCGGGCACTTTGACCCGAATCCTAAAAAAGAAAACTTCTGGAATCACGATCGTGATTCTCAGCGTTCCCAGAACGTTCTTCCAGTTCATAGAACACGAAAATGTCATAATTAAAATGTAATAATCGAATTTTTAACATAGATATTCAATGTTCTGGCCTTTAATAATGATCTCAGAGTGTTAGCACAAAAACATTTATACACGGTGCTGGGGAAAGTTACTTTTAAAAGTAATGCATTACAATATTGCGTTACTCCCTAAAAATGATCTTATACCTTTAATGAAAAGTAATGCGTTACGTTACTTGTGCGTTGCTAAATCTGGGTTGGGCTTGCTACTATGGTTTTAATATGAAAAGTTCTGTTTTTGGTAAACGTAAAGGCCCTTTCACACCAAAAGTGAAACGAATCAGCCTCAGGCTCAAGGAAAAGCACATTCACGTCTGTACAGTAGGACACAGAAGAAGAAAACTCAACACTCTTCAGCAATAAACAAAAAAAAACAACAACTTTTGCTTATTAGCATGGTTGAACTGGATCATCAAAGGTCAGCAGAAAAGACATTGTTTAATAATATGGGATTAAATACATAAAGGATAGTTGTGTTATTTAAGAATTACTGCAGGTTCGTATTCTCTCAACATGAGGACGGGAGAGCTTTCACTCAATAAACAAGAAACAAAGTAAATGGCGTTACGTACTTGAAAAAGTAACTCAAATAATTTCTTGTAAATTGAAAACGAATGCATGACTTCACTAGTTACTTGGAAAAAGTACTTTTAATCCGTTACCCCCAATACATCGCTCACAGAGCCTTTTTTTTTTGGAAACGTTTTATTTGAAGATTTGTGTAATGTTTTTTTTTTTTTAAATAAAAAAACATTCAAAAGTAACATTCCCATTCCCATTCCCATAATGTTTTAAAATTAAAACATTCACATAACCAAGAACAATTCAGAGAACACTTACAATAAATCATCTAATGGGAACGTAATTGTGTGACATCTTGTTAGCTGCGTTATTATGTACTGTAATATTTTAACAGTCAGCTAACTTTTGTCAAACCTACTGTTTGAAACATCATTTCTCTAATAATCCATATACATATGTATTACATTTCAACACTATTTGAAGTAACGAGAGAGACGATCAAAAAAGTAAAACGTTTAAAGCTCTCAATAAACAAATCTGATTTCTAACAGCATGTTTTTGTTTTCTAACGGCCCTGCAGAGGACAGAAGTGACAGAAGTGATGTTCAGCCGCAGCTGTCAGATCTTTCATGTCTGGGAAGGTGTGACACCTGTCACTCATGATCAAGGCCCGACAGGAAGTAGCAGGCGTTTATGTCCTTATTAGGACCAGACTGTTACTTTTATCCTGATGTTATTCTGACGGCTTCTTTCAGCACAAGAGCACAGTTTGATTCTTTACCGCAACCTTAAAGCGCTGTCTAAAAACGCATACATATTTTCACTGGGATTATAAATGATCTACTGTTCTTGTTTTTAAAAATATGGGACTTTCATATACGAGTAAAACAAGAAAATAATGTCAAAAATAATGTAGAAAACAAGGGAAAGATACTGCATATAAAAAGACAAGTTGTGCGTAAATTTATTAGCAAATTTTAATTCCAAACATTATTCTCTCAAACAAACCGTCTCACTTCTGCTTCATTCATTTTGCAAATCTCATCTTGAGTCTCTCGGCCAGCGGTCGAGGACTGTCCAGCGAAGCGTCCGAATCGTCCTCCTCAACCGTCCCACGATGCACCTGGATGGGTTTCGCTGGTCTGACGGGAGCGTGAGACTCTTTCTCTGGTGTTTTAGCAGCTTTAACACTCATCTGCTCATTCCTGCTTGATTTCTGCTGCCGGAGCGGATCCGTTGGGCCGGTTTTTGGTGGTTTGGACGTGGCTTTGACGTCGTTTCTGTGTTTGTGTGATCCGGGTCGATTCTCTGCGTCGCTGTCGTCACTGACGGGACTCGTCTTGCACACGCTTTTGCTGTTCTCAGTAGGCTTACAGCGTCCCGAGACGCCCTTTGGAGGCCTGGCTGCAGGTCTGAAGGGGTTTTTGGTGGTTTTAGCTGTTGTATTTGTTTTGGTCTTGTGAACTTTCAACGGGACTGATGGGATTGAACGGCAGTCGTCTACTTTAGACTCAGGACCCGTCTGCTGTTGTTTCGGAGTGTTTTTCACGATTATTCGTTCCTTAAGAGAACAGGTTGTGTTTTCCGCAGGTCTCAGGTCAGTTTTGTCGCTCTGAGGCTTCTGGGACGGCGAGGCCGTGAACGACGAAGAGTCCCAGTCTATACTGCTGAGATGCAACTGGCCAATCAGAGCTGACTCTGACAGTGAATTCTGGGAAGGAGGAGGCGGCTGGATCTCAGGGGACGGAGGGGAATCAGGCTGTGGAGGATTCTGGGTAGATCCAGGGTCCGGATCCGCGTCCGTCTGCAGAGACATCTGAGCGAAGAGATCCGACACGGCATCGTGGGAAACGGCCGGCTTCTCTTTCTTCACTTTCGGCTTCTTTTCTGCAACAATTTTGACAAAAAAAATAAAAAATAAAAAATAAAAAGATAATGTAAAATATAAAAAATACAATTCAACTCAATCTTGTATATAATTAAATACAACATATATATATATATATATACACAATGTATATTATAATATATGAAATACATTACATTAATTATATAACTAATATAATTATATACAAAATATATATACATTTTGTATATTTTAGTGGTTGTTCACCCTTCAATTAAAAAAAAAAAAACAAAAACAGGAAAATGTCAAACATGAAATGTCAACAAATGTTCTTACTTTAACATCAATTTGTTTTTATTTTAGTATCATTAATATACTATTATAGAATTCATTAATATTTTGAATGACTTGCATTTGTATGTGTCCTGTCTATAATTGAAATGTAGTGACATTTTTGCTTTTGTTTAGTATCCATTTTAGAAATGTCATACTTAAACTTGAACAAAAAGACAACTAGACATGTTGACAACTAACTAAAATATAATTTTTAATTTTTTAAAACTATTTTATTTTAATGTACATTTATTATTAATATGAAATATTATTTATTCATATTAATGAAATGTATTCATATATTATTTAATGTAATGTTTATTTTATTTTAATTCATTTTGAATTTTTTTCCTTTAAGCAGCAATAGTTGTAGCTCTCCAGGAGCAGCTCTTTCCTGCAGCAGGACGTGCGATGGGTGTTAAAGTGACAGCGACTCCTGTGCGACGCCTGCCGGTTATCAAAGCGTCTGTGCGCGGCGAGCTGTGGATACGAGACGAGCGTCGGCTTTGATCCCGTCCTCCTTCAGCTCAGCTGCTGTCGCTCCAGACGCGCACGTGAGAAAGTCTGATCGATCTCACCTGTGGAGCCGCGTTAGTTTGAATGGATGCACGTACTCTTCGTTTTGTTCTCCTGAGCTTCGGCTCTGTCCCGCTGGAAGTCCTGGACGATCCCGGGAAACGCCAGGCCGAAGAGAGACTCCTCCTCCACCGTCCGCACCTCCGTCTGCTCCTCACAGCCCTCAGCGAACACGTAGTGATCTGAAACACCAGGAGGAAATAATCAAGAAATACGTCTTCGTTACTTCAACATGAGCTGAAACTACTATTCAGTGATCAACAAAACAATGACGATTCATGATGTTCTCAGACATAATATTTCCTGACTTCCTGATTGTTTAATCAGTTTGAGATCGAGGCTCATCCCATTTATGTATCTGCTTCCATCTTTTAAATGAAGACATTTCATGATTCCACTCACTAAATGTCTCCAATAAAACAGACCGGACACTAAAAAAGTGCAGCATTTCAGCCCATAAAATATCTCAAAGCAAAGCAAAATGAGAAAATCGTACATTCTGTATAAACAAAAACACATTTTAAAATATTTCACTAATTTCCATGTGCGTTCCAGGCCTGGAGACACAAAATTCCTCGATGTTTAAGCTGTTTTTGACGAGCTGTGATTATATAACGACATGTTAAACTGTTTCCTCATTTGCTGAAGTGAGATCGTTTAGTCCAATCACAGCAGGAGTAAAAGCTCAGCGAAGCGCCGTCGGAGACGTAATAAATGTTTTACGGCGGTGTGGAGTGTGGATTGGCGAGGGGCGGCCGGCTCACGGTGTCTAGAGGAAGCTCTTTTAGCACCTGACGGTGATACATTTGTTCCGTCACCTGTGACCCCCGACCCCTCCTGATCCGACCTCACAACAAGACACTAACAAGCCCAGCGACGGCCGTCACGCGTTCACAACGCAACGCAACACAAAATACAACACAACACAGTGCGTGTGAAACCTGCTGATGAATTAAAAGATGTTTGGCATCACCTGGTTTCTTCCAGATGACCTCAAAACAGGAGACGCCGTTCCTCACACGTGGCTTATATATTCTGTTGGGAGGAGACATCAACATATTCACAGAAAAAGACAGCGTTTTAGCCTATTATATATTTAATACACTACAGACACAGGAAAACTCAACACAAGAACATATGTAACATAAACAGATTTGCATATTTAAAAAACGAATACTTACAAATATATTTTAAACGTTCAAGAATCAATTAGATTAGATCACGAATATAATACAAGTACTTTTTTTTCTTTTTAAATATGTCTGTATAGTATTTATACATTTTTATTTCAGCTTTAGTTCTTCTAGAGTTTTAGATTTTTTTTAGTTAGTATTTTGTTATTTCAGTAAAAATTTATTTTATTTCACCCTTTAAAAAAAAACACAGGAAAATGTAAAGTCAAGATGAAATCAAAGCTAAGAATATTGATATTTTTAGGAATATTGTGGTGTTGATTATAAATGATTTATCGCCTGTTCCCTCATATAACTTGCATTCAGATCTCTCTCCTTTTTGTTTTTTGTTTGCATCGGCCATTTTCTACAATCCAATATTGGATGGACAAAATAAGTACCGTCTAACAATTTATTGTCGTTTGACAAATAAACATTCTTACTTGAACATCAATGTATTTTTATTTTAGTATAATTAATATACTATTATAGTATTTATTAATACTTTGAATTACTTGTATTTGTATGTGTCCTGTTTATATTTAAAATTTAGTTACATTTTTTGCTTTAGTTTGTTTAAAGATCATTTTTTCTATTTAGTATTAATTTTAGAAATGTTATACTTAAACTTGAACAAAAGGGCTGAGAATTTGTCATTTTTTAAAAACAGTTTCTGTTTTCTATATTTTGTTGTGTTTTTTTGTCATTTTTACTTCTATAAAATTTTTCTTTTTAAATAAATAATTTTTATTTCCATTTTAGTTATTTTTATATCTATAATAAATATCCATTATATTTATTATAGATTCCATACACTCAATTCCTTTGTATAACTTGTATATAGAACATCTGTACTTACATTATATTGTCTTGTGTATTGTCTTTCACATATTGATTCTAATCACTCATTTTTTTGTCTATTGTTTGTGTCTTTTCATATATTTATTCTAATCACTTGTTTATTTCTGTTATCTGTGTCTTGTCACTTGTGATCCTGTCTGTGCACTGGAAGCTTCTGTCACCAAGACAAATTCCTTGTGTGTGTAAGCACACTTGGCAATAAAGCTCTTTCTGATTCTGATTCTGATTTTAGCACTTTAAGTTAAATTAAAAGAAGATTTTTTTTTAAAGTATTTTGTGTAATTTCAGTTAAAGTTATTTTATTTTTGCTGGTTTTATTTGTTGTTTATTATTATTATTATTTTTATTTTAATTAACACATTTTGCAGGTTTTATGTGCGGTCACCTGATGGGCTGGATCTGGGCCTGAGAGTCTCTGCCGTGTTTTCGGTTCATGAGCTCGGTGTAGGTCATGAGCACCAGAACCTTCTCGCTGCTGTAGTGTTTGGGCCAGTCCATCTTCTCCAGAGCAAACGTCTGACAAACCAATCACACGTCCATCAGAAAACACCACATACTCGCACTCAGAATCATCGCTCTAAATAGGTTTGGGTGGGTCATTCGGTACCTGCATGAGCTGCAGGTTGGGTTTCCTCCTGCGGAAGGCCTGGACGGGTTTGTCCTTCGTCACCAAGAACTCACTGATGATCTGAAAACATCAGCAAACGTGTCTGAATGCGCACATCCGATCTCCTACGTCGTCGAACCAGACGATTATACTCACCTCAGTAAACGGGAACTGCTCACACACCAGCGTCTTCCTGTCAACACATTACAGAAAAACACACTCTTACAGGGACAGTTCACCCAGAAATTAACATGTGCTGTTCATTTACTCATTGCCATCCGAGATGTAGATGATTTTTATTCTTCAGTAGAACAGTCAAGAAGATTTTAGCTGAAACTGTGGTGCTTGGTCATTCATAAAATGCAAGTATATGGGTCCTGGTACTTTAGGAGTAAAAACAAAGCATATCAGGCGACACAAAACGAATACCCGTGACGCCTGATGACATATTTCGGTCTTATGAAGCAAAATGACTGGTCGGTGCAAGAAACTAAAGTACTGAGAATCTAATTTTGTGTTCTCTGATACGCTTTTCCTGATTCTCAAAGTGATGGTAGCAGCTTTAGGAGCACAGTTTCATCTAAATATCTTCTGTGCTGCTCTACTGAAGATCTGACGGCCTGAGGGTGAGTAGATTAACAGCAAATGTTCACGTTTACGTACTTTTTGATGCCGGCTTCGACGGAGGACGCCTGGCGAGTGCGTTCAGTGCGGTGCCACTCACAGGGACACTGGGAATCGTAGTCCCGCGGCGAACAGAAGCGCTCGCTCTCACAGAACGCGCAGCCGCCGCGCTCGTGCGCTTTAGCCGAACCTGCGAGACGCGAGAGCAGCTCAATCAACGCCGACGAGTCTCAGATCGGTAAACGAGTCGTGGAATCTGACGATACTGACCTGGGTGTCGACAAACCAGACAGTGCGTGACCTTCTTCACCGCGACCTCTGACCTTTCGGCTCTGTCTGCGTCCCACTCGGTGAACCTGCGGCCGAGCAGAAACACACTGAACTCTGATGAACAGAACGCTCTGTCTACAAATAATATAATCAAAGCAGCCTGACTAATGTGAGAAAACCTGAAATAAACCTGGAGTGTCATAGAGCAGCGTTGGCGTAATCTCAAATAAAACACTAAAAACACATACAATCATAAAATACTGGAAATAGCTTATATCACCAAGCCTTTATTTGACTCAAAAATATTTTAATTTACTTCAATATTATTAGAGTTTTTGTTAAGATTTTGAATTTCATTACATTTTGTATATTTTTCACATTTCTTTATTTTCAGTTTTCACTGTCATTTTTAATCGCAGTCATTTTTTTTTTTTTTCATTTTAGGTTTAGTAATTTGAATACAAATGAAACTAAAATAAAATGAGAAAATAACTAAGTTTTTTTTTAATGATGTTTGGTTTCAGTTCCCTGAATAGACTTTGTAAAAATGACTCTTTTACTTTTGAAGCAGACTTTTTCCTTTCAGATTCTGAATCAGCTTCAGTGTTTGCTCTTTACCGACTCCAGAGACACCCTACAGGACCAGAAAGAGAACAGCACAATGTTTACTAGAACGTTTCATCATTTCAGAGCAATATGGAAAGCATTTGAAGAGCTCATTTGCAAAAACATCCATTGTGCATTCCTTTGTGTGGTTATTCTGATGAAATAAAAAGAACTAAACAAATACAGCTAACTAACTCAATAAGAACATGATAACGTAGTGAAAAACATGATTTTTGAACATTTTAAAAAACAGACTGATCTGTTTTTGCAAATAAACTCTTCATTTCTTCCTGAAAGTACCTTGGGGATGTAGTCGCAGCCCAGGAGGACAGCCAGCCCCACGAGAGTGTCTCTGGACAGCCCGAGTTCGGCCTGAACGCGAGACGTCCTATAGCAGTCCACCTGAGGATCCTGCGGGATCACGACACGAGACGTGTTAGGACACGCGTTACTCATCTGCGTGGAGACTAAAACAGCGGTATGAACCTTCGTATTCATGTTGAAGTTCCTGTAGACGGTCTGAGCGCCGTAGAGGAAGGCATCGCCGTCGTTAGTGATGCATCCGTCCACCACGCCCTGTGAGTCCAGATAGGCACACATGGCCTCCGCCTCGCCCGCCGCCGTCACCCATGGCACTCCCAGACAGTCCAGCATCTCGGCGCACTGCAGAGAAACTCACGTGAACAGCATGTCGGAGCACGAAGCGGCACGAGCTGAACGAATGCGTGCACACCTCTCTCAGGACGGCCTTGAATCGGCCTCTGCCGGTGTTTCTGGCGGCTGCCGGTTTGGTCTTCACACTGCCGTATCTCATCTCGGTGCGTTTGCTCATGGTCTCGGCTTTGATTGTCGGCGCGTCTCCCTCCATCACAAACACCAGCTTCACACCCATCAGCGTGAGCGAGGACACGCGGAAAAACAGGTTCCTGTGTGACACAAAGCGTCAATACGTGACACGCAGCTCAGATCTTTCAGACGTGCGTTCAGACTCACCTGAGATGCGGTTTTGTGACTTTTCCCATCATGCCCTGCACGTGCTGGGCCTCGCAGACCCACAGGCTGAGATCCACGGCGAGGGTCTTTCCTGACAGACTGTAGAGCGGCACAGACTGCCGGACCGGATCCAGGATGGACCAGAGCTCAGAAACACCCATAATCACCTCAAGAACACACACTACAAACACGAGATCGCTTTACAACACTACAGTACACGACTACTACAAAATATTACACATAAACAAACAGTAGAAATAAGTTTTATATATATATATATACCTAACAAATAGAATTTATAGATACAATATTTTACATCTATCTATCATCTGCATATGTATACATTTGTGACCCTGGAGCACAAAACCAGTCTTAAGCAGCACAGGTGTTTTTGTAGCAATAGCCAACAATACATTGTATGGGTCAAAATGATCCATTTTTCTTTTATGGCAAAAATCATTAGGATATGAAGTAAAGATCATGTTCCATGAAGATATTTTTTGTACATTTCCTACTGTAAATATATCAGAACTTAATTTTTGATTAGTATTATGCATTGCTAAGAACTTCATTTGGACAACTTTAAAGGTGATTTTGATTTTTTGCATTCTCCAGATTCCAGATTTTCAAATAGCTGTATCTCAGTCAAATATTGTCCTACCATAACAAACCATACATCGATAAAAAGCTTATTTTTGAAATATATTTTATGGTCCAGGGTCACGTATAATCTGTCTGTTGGTGATTAATCTTTTTCTGCCTGTATGACATATATACACTACTGTCTATTACATATATTGTTGAAGTATTCGCTGTTCAGATTAACAAAACACAAAATAACGGCAACTCTGACATCGCTGCGTTACAGATTATGAGAAGAAATGATTACTTACATACGTTATATGTATCTTGATGGATAGAAGGGTTGTGTTTATATATTTAACGCGTTTTTTTGCGAATGTTTTTGTTGTGTAAAGCCTCGGTTTGAATATTTGAACTCGCGCCTGTCGCAGATCTCGAGCGTCCAGAATCTCATCAGCGCCTCCAGCGGTCAGGAGGAGAAACACGCCTTCTTGGGGAGGGATTGTTTTGAAACGTAAAACTGTTTTCATTTTTATTTTATATGTATAAAAACAACAATTGATCCGCAAATAAGATTAATAACTGTAAAAAAAAATAAAAAAATGTGAGCGGTCGGTGACTTGTTCCGGATGTGACGTGTTTAGAGACCCGTATGTACATGACGTGTCTCAATCCCGGAATTCAGCGCAAGAGCATCTGAAGCTGCGGGCAGATTCCTCATAAACATCACATAAACAGTACAATATACGTGAGTAGTTCAGTGATTTGTAAATGCATCAGGTGAGGGTTAGGTTAAGTGCCTTTTAAAACCATTTAAGTATTACTGAAGGGAGTATGGTAATTCTTTTTAAGTATTTGAATGACACGTCCAAGTCTTTTAGGTATGGTATTACAATTAAAAACAAGACACATTATGTTTTCCGTAGTCAATAGCGGCATTGCATGAAATCCCCACGCTTGTATAGACACTATAAGTTCATGCCTTGGCATCTGTGTTTCCGTACAGTGCGGTGGTTTTACTGTGACAGGAGTGTGTGAGCTGCTGTGTGTTGTTTTGCAGCGAGATGGTGACAGACGTGCAGCTCGCCATATTCGCCAACATGCTGGGCGTTTCGCTCTTCCTGCTGGTGGTTCTGTATCACTATGTGGCCGTGAACAACCCCAAAAAACTGGAGTGAGACTGTGAGAGACGAGAGGTGAGCGGACACGCCACATCCCATCCACATTAGATCACACCTCATCAGATGATCACTCGTGTTTCTCTTCCAGGATGACAAAGACCACGTCCGTCGGGGAGAATCAGAGGATCAAGCAGCCTGTACATTTGCATTTTGTATGAAAATGATGTGAATAAATTGTCAAAGTGTGAGAGACTGTGTGTGCATATGAATCACGAGTCAGTGTTTCTTTCACAAACACATGTGGACATTTATTGCTTCTTAAATGCACAGAGAAACGGCATCTAATTCACCATGAACAGACTCAGACTCGTTTGTCTCAGTATCTCACACCGAGCTGGGTCTGTAATAAGCACCACAATCCTGATCAAAATAAACCGCTTCACATCATTTTAAATTACAAAATAAACCACACATTTAAAAGAGTTTCTGTAAAAATGCTCATTAGTGGAGGTGCTGTAGTGCGGGTTTAGTGTCGTTGTGAGTGATGATGGCTCTGATAACCCGTGTTCCGGCGCATGTTGTGTCTCTAGATATTAAACTCCTGCTCTTGTGCTTGTGGAAAATGAAAGCAGACGCAGCACTGCTGAACACCGGGAACCACCGACGATTCAAACACATCACTTCACTCACATAGAGCAGACAACAGTTAACATTAGCTGAAAATGTGTTCGTCACAGATTAGGACGAGTTTGTTTGTTCATCAGATTTGTAGAAATGTGTCATTCCATCACTCTCTCACCAATGGATCCTCTGTAGTGAATGGGTGCCGTCAGAATGAGAGTCCAAACAGCTGATAAAAACATCACAGTAATCCACACCACACCACTCCAGTCCATCAGTTCACATCTTGAGAAGACAAAAGATGAAACAAATCCATCATTTTTTGGCATTTCTGCATAGGACAGTGAAGATATGACAGGAAGCAAGTGGGGGAGAGAGAGAGAGAGGTGGGATTCGAACTCGGGACACCCAAAGCGCAACTGCACCATATGCTGGCACCCTGCCCACAAGGCTATTGGCACCGACATTAAGACGTTTTTACCTAAAATACGAGTCCATAATCCATAATAACACTTCCTCCTGTGAAAAAGTGAGCTGGTCTGAATCAGGAGAGAAACCTGCACAGACCGTTTACAAGCCAAAACAGCTCTAAATGAATATGTGGCTGGATTTTGATGTGAGAGACGACAGGAGATGGACTTTTTCACTGGAGGAAGCGTTATTATGGATTAAAAACATCTCGATGGATTTGTTTGAGCTTTTGTCTTCTCAAGATGTGAACTGATGGACTGGAGTGGTGTGGATTACATTATTGTGATGTTTTTATCAGCTGTTTGGACTCTCATTCTGACGGCACCCATTCACTGCAGAGGATCCGTTGGTGAGACAGTGATAGAATGACACATTTCTACAAATCTGATGAACAAACAAACTCAACCTAATCTGTGATGAACTGAGAGTGAGCACATTTTCAGCAAATGTCCATTTCTGGCTGACGTGTTCCTCTAACATGAGCGTGTGTGTGTGTAGATGAGCAGATCCGTTCGCGTTTCTCAGGTCTGCAGGGATCTGTTGAGATGAAGGTCTTTAAGTATTAGAGCGCATGTGAATGTCACATTAAATCTGCTGCAGTTCATGCGCATGACGTCTCTCAGCATGAATGAGGGTGAATGTGAAAGCTTCCTTATGTGTTTCAGCAGTCAAAGGCTTTACCTGTGTGCGTGTTTGTCTCCAGAGCTCTCGTAACTACAGGACGAGCTCTTCAGCAGAGCTTTAGTGGCCAGACGCAGAGAAGATCCGTCTTTCCCAGACACACCTGAAAAAACAGCAGAAGAGAACATGAACAATCAAAATCACAAAACGTGTGAATAGAACAGCAGATTTCACTCCGTAAAGCCTGACATATCACACATCTCATTTTTTGAAATGGAGCCAATTATTGAATCATTCATGCATTTATATAAAAGAAAATCTTTTGTATCTTATTTGATCCATCAGGCTTTTATGGCTCATATAGTGAGAATAGTGAAAAACTTTAATTTAGAGAATTCAAAATATGAATTTTCTGCAGATGCTGATATTTATATGATGAAATTCTGTTGCTTGTAATGTAAATCAATGAGATCTTTATAGCAGCAGAGCAGATACTGACATAAAATGATGTAAATATCAGTGGTCACTCTGTATCTCCAATAATGTGTCTTAGTAAGATGAGGCAAGGCAAGTTTACTATCCAGGTTCTATAGGGTTAAACGGGAGACTCTGACCCGCCAGGTGTTTCTTGATGCCGGGTTTGATGAGTTTCCACACTCTCATGGTGGGCGTCTCGGATGCGGCGGGAGGAAGGCCGGTGGACTGAATGTCTCTCCGCACCGGGATACGGCTGGGCCGAGGCTGCAGCTCACATCTGAAAGCGGACTTACAGAATCAGAACTGTGTCTCTGTGCTTCATCCCATCTGTATCTGCGTCTCAAACGCTCATGTTCACCTGCTGTACTCGATAGACGTCAGGATGTCCTGGGATTCCCGCAGCGGCTCCTAGAGAAACAGGCCCGGTGCTGTTCAAATTCATAAGGCATCTGTGAATGTGTTTCTGTGCTGATTCTCTACCTGCGACAGCAGCGCCGTCCTCGGCTGGAGAGGGGGAGAGTGAGAGTGGGCGGGGCCTCTGGCTGACTTGCCCCGCCCACCACGCGTTTGAATCTCTTTAATCTGTCCGGCGGGGCGGAACTCAGGGCAGCTGTTGCCTAGGCAACAAGACAGACAGACACAGCCAATTACGAACGGGTTCCGCAGTAACCAGGGTAACAGTGGAAGGAGCTGGTTTGTTGATATATAAATGCGTCTGCCTGCAGACTGACAGCATGTGATGAAGGAGCAAGATTGAAAAGAGGTCAAAGGTCACAGAAGCAGTTCAAACAGGATGTTTATTAGAGAAAAGTCAGTTCGACGCTTCTATAGTGTTATACAAGATACATTTATTAACGAGCACAGCTTCATGTGGTTTACAGGAGACACGCGTGATTGGCTGCCGTTATACATTCAGAGACAGACGGGACAAGAAGACCACCAGATTACAGCTCAGGATGAACAGACACTGAAATAGAGAAGAGATGTCGAGAGAACAGGAAGTTACGTACACAATCACACGACACGACCGTCATATCACGCTATATTTACACACACGGCGTTTGCTACGCGTCATATTGGTTACGCACAGCTCTGCTAAGATTGTTTAATCTGTCTGTAAGACGAGCGAACGTCGGTCCGGCGCTGAGTTTGTGCTGATGTGCTTTACGTTTGCAGATTCGACATTTGCGGAGGGAATTCTGGGATTTCAAGCAGCTTAGTGTGCAAAGAACACCTGCGTTTCGCCACACGAAAACACACGAGGAAGTCAATCTCACAGAGAAATGTCATATTTCACTCCAAACATAAAAGAAAGAAACTATATAGAAATAAAACACAATTGCAAAACAACAAAAAAAAACTTATTACTATTCAGATTTTTTAAAAATTAAATCTGCAAATTCAACATTTCCAATTTAGTGTGACAAATATAACCATAATGAATAATACTTCACAATTTAATACAATATATCATTACTTTACATTTCAGAAAAAAAAAAACAGTTCTGAAGGGAAAAGGTGCTTTAATATCATGAAAATAATGTCATAAATCTTGAGTGGACCTAAAAAAAAAAAGAAGAGATATTTTAATTTAAGCAAAATCTAATTCCTACTTTGTTTTCTTTTGATCTTGATGTGAAATATGATGGAGACTCTAGTTTTATTCATTTTAGTGAGATTGACGTGCATACAGTGAGTGTGACAGATCCAGCAGAAGGCAGTACAGAGACAGAATAGAGTCAGAATAAAGGCTTTCAGATGAAGATCACAGCAAACAACCAATCAAATCACACATCAGACTGGGTGAGAGAGTAGAAAACACACACACACACACACACACACACACACACACACCTACAACACACTCACTGCTTCATTCCCATGATGTATATTCACACAGGAAACAATAAAAGTGCGGCGTGAACATTAACAGACGTCACCTTTCATCAGCTTTAATGCCTTCTGGGAATCTGAAACGTGACGTCACATCCGTATTAGATGTATTAGTGTCGTCAGATTCTTCCTAGTGTCTGATTTCTTTAGCTTTCTCAAGAACATGAGCATTTTTCAACCCAAAATCAGAATGTTTTGTGACATTTTCATGGCAATATCATCTTATTACTGAATTGCAGAGACATTCAATTCTCATTACTCAAAAGAAAAATGTTTGTTTGCACTGCAGTTAAATGTGTTTTTTAAATGTTGTTAAAAAATATTTATTATTTAATGAAACGATTTCAAAACAACCAGGGGATTATACTGAAGTAAAACTTATTTTTCTTATCATTTTGGGTTGAAATATGCTGTACTTTCATGAGATTCACTCGTAATCATGTGCAGTTTGAGCTCATATTCAATGAACGCAGAATCTAAGGCCTCGATATTACTAGATTATTCAGAATAAATAAAATCTCTCTTTTTTTTTAATTAACGTCTCTAATAATCTTTGCAGGTGCTACATGGGAAAACCTTCAGAGGATGTAAAATCCAACTTAAAAAAATAAAAATAATAAAAAAACCTTCAATCCACACACACGCACGCACACACACGGGCAGTGAGGGCCCGTCACTGCGGCGCGGGCCCCGGGGCCGTCCTGCTGTCGCTGAGGTAGGCCTGCAGGGGGGGCAGTTTGGAGAGGAGGCTGGGGCGCGGCATGGCCTGCAGGGAGGGCAGGATCTGAGCCAGGCTGGGCGGCTGGAGCGAGTACAGACCTGCCATACTGATGGAGCAGGGGCCCGGGGCCCCAGAGGACGAGGAGGACGGGGAGGAGGACGAGGAGGAGGAGGACGGCGAGAGAGGGGGCCGCGCGGGAGCCGGCTGCTGGCGCAGGGAGAGCCGCTGGTGCTGATGATGCGGACGCCTCTTCTCCTGCGCTTTACACTCTACGAAACACACAGACGCTTCAGACACGCGGCCGGCGTCGCAACGACACAATAAAGAGTCAAACCACCATCCTGGGCTGTCTCTGCTCTCTCACCTCTGACGGGCCCCAGGCTCCGGTGTGAGGGCCGCTGTGTGGCGGGGCCGGACGCGCCGCAGCCGAAGGTGAAGCTGGGGGAACTCTTGAGCTGAGGAGACGTCTGCCGGCCGCCGTGAACGTTGCCGTTACTGCGCGTCCGGTTCAGGGAGTTTTCCGAGGCAGACGTGCTCAGACTCCTGAGAAAACACAACAACACAGCCAAATAAAACATCGCATTAATGCATGCCGTTTATATTTTTCATGCCGGTCTTAATTTTCCTAAAAACTGTAATGTTTATACACTTTTTGGAATGTTTTCTGGAAGTGGAGCAATCCTTGAAATATACAACACTTCAAATCACTGAAGGCTATAATCTCACAGGAAGTCGCTCTTACGCGGGTTTTGGCGGGCTGCTGGATTTGGTGTTGGCGTTAGCGGCGTTTTTGCGGTTGTTGGACACGAGGCCCTTGCTGTTCCTCACGTGTTTGAGGATGGAGGCGCGCAGGTTCACCAGGCTGCTGTGCTCGGACAGAACCAGCCGCGGCCACGGGTTACACTCCGCCATGTCCAGCGCCGCAACGGCCACCGCGCGCCCCACCTGCTCGTACACCTCCGGCGTGTATTTGGGCGGGAAGGCGGGTGGCGGAGGGGGCGTGGCTCGTCCGTTATCGTGACAGGCGGGCGGGATGCTGTTCACCGAGCGGCCCGTGTTGTAGTTGCACTCCAGCGTGTAGCTAAAGACAGAAAACACACACACGATCATTCACACGCACGTCACAGCGGTTTTAATACAGGCCCCCTTCTGATTCTGGATCAGTACCTGTGGACCAGGCCGATGGCTTTGTGAATGGCCACACGCCCGCTGCCCTCTTTCGACTGGCCGTCGCGTTTGTCACGAGCGTACATGTTCTTCTCAGAGAAATTACAGCCCAGGAAATCAAAATGAGCACAGTTTAGAGAGATCAGCTTCGGATACAACATGTTCTCCACCTGCAAAACAGAAAAATGATTAAACATATAACACTTAAAATAAGCGATTCATTGCAGAACATTTCAAATACCTGATTAAATTTGTAACATTTAAAATGTAACTGATTTACATTTAAAATTTACATTTAAAATTTTAAATGTTTTAGATTTGATCAAATAACTGATCAAATCTAAAACATTTAAAATTCTAACATTTAATTAACAATCAAAAAATGTTTATTTATAAGGCTAGAAAAAGGATGAAATGACAACTGAACAAATCACACTGTTACACACACACACACACACACACACCTGCTGACTCTCATCCGGCAGGTTGTTGCCGTACATAAAGCATCCTCTTTTGGAGGCGTGTCCATGCAGGTCTATATAAAAAGCCACGCCGCTTTCTAGGGGCGGGATCTGTTCAGAGGGGGCGGGGTTCATCGCACCCGGCGCTTCGCATCTGCTCGGCGTGGATTCGTTCTCATCGCAGGGCCCCGCCTCCCTCTCGACTCCTCCCTTCTCCCAGCTCTCCTCCAGCTGCATGGGGATCTCGGAGAGGTCAAGGGTCGGCCCCTCCCCTCGCTCCGCCTCGTTGCGCAGGTTGAGACAGCGCTCTAGCTCAGTGGGCGTGGTCACAGGAGGAGTGGTGTTCGATTGGTTGGAGGTTTTGAGGGCGGAGGGAGTGCTGTTGCCAAGGCGATTGTGTATGTGGTGGTAGAGCAGCAGAGATTTGGCGCCGTAGATGGACGGGTGCAAATCAGGACTGGGGTTCACATACTGTCTGTTCAGATTCACACCGCGCGAGTCCGTCCTACAAACACATACACACACACACACACACACTCACAGCTACATTTAAAGCAATTCAAATAACTCATGTATCAAACAAATGATTAAATTAAAAAACTTAGGATTCCATTCTAAACATTTCAAATAATTGATTAAAGTAAAAACTTTTCCAGGTGACCTCTGACCTGTAGTGACCCCTGACGACCCCGTCGGGGTTCAGCATGGGAATGAGTTTGAAGACGAACATCCTGCGAAGCGTCTGAGCGCGCGGGTCGTCCTGACTCAAGATGAAGTTCAGGAAACCATTAAAAACGAAACTAGACGGCGTCTCGCCGGGATGAACGCGACTGCTCAGAAAAAACACCTGAACACACCAGAGAAAACACACTCAACACAACCATGTGTGTGCTCTGATACAGGCTCTGGGATAATGAAGTAACAGCGTGACCGTCTGATACCCGTTTGCCGCTGAAGCAGTGCGGTCGAGACGTGCCGAGGTCCGGGAACAGTCGCTCCAGCCGCGGCTCCCTCTCCTCCAGCAAACCGTGACACGACGAAACCGTGATCAGATCCACCCGGTGGCCGTCCAGAGAGTAACACAGCAGCTCACGGTGATAGTAGATACTCTCCAGCGGACTGCAGACAGACGAAAACATCAGCAGAAAATACAACTACACACTGCACCGTTTCAATACAGGAAGACCTTACGGCGAGAAAGGGAGGTTTTCAAGAAACAAAAGCAATTCAAATGAAAAAGACGCATTAAATGTGTTTAAAATATATATTATGTATACCACGTATAAAAATGGGGGAAAACTATGCAATAAATTATATAGTATTTATTTAAATATTTCAAAAATGTAAATAATATAAAATGTGCAATAAAATATAAAGTGAATATGTAATATTTCAAAAATAAAAAAGCAAAATGTTCAATAAAATATAGTGTATATTTAACATTCAAAAATGCAAAATGTGCAATAAAATATAAGTGTTTGTTTAACGTGTAAAAAATGTAAATAATGCCAAATGTGCACTAAAATAAAAAAAAGTTTATGTAATCTTTCAGAAATAAAAAGCAAAATGTGCAATAAATAGTGTATATTTAACATTTAAAAATAAAAAATGCAAAAAGTGCAATAAAGTATAACCGTGTTTGTTTAACATTTAAAAAATTAAAATAATGCCAAATGTGCATTAAAATATAAAGTGATTATGTAATATTTCAAAAATTAAAAAAGCAAAATGTGCAGTGGAATATAGTGTTCGTTTAACATTTAAAAAAAATCTAAATGTGAATGCCAAACGTGACCCTGCACCACAAAACCAGTCACAAGGGTCCATTTTTTGAAATCGTGATTTACACGAATTATACATTATACAAAGCTGAATAAAGTTCAGCTCATTCAATGGAATAAGTTTTCCGTTGATGTATAGTTTGCTAGGATAGGATGAGATACATTTGTCTGAGATACAACTATTGGAAAATCTGTAATCGGAGGGTGCAAAAAAATCAAAATATTAAGAAAATGGCCTTTAAAGTTGTCCAAATTAAGTTCTTGGCAATGCATATTACTACTCAAAAATTACGTTTTGATATATTTACGGTAGGAAATGTACAAGATATCTTCATGGAACATGATCTTTCCTTAATATCCTAATGATTTTTGGCATAAAAGAAAAAACCCTTCCATGTATTGTTGGCAATCGCTACAAATATACTCGTGCTATTTAAAAGACTGGCTTTGTGCTCCAGGGTCACATACAGTGTTTATTTAAATATTTCAAAAATTAAAAATGCAAAATGAGCAATGAAATATATATATGATTTATTTAACATTTAAAAGCGAAAATAATGCAAAATGTTTAATAAAATATGTAGTGCATATTCAATATTTAAAAGAATGCATTAAAATAGGTAGTGTTCATTACAGATGTGAGATGTGGGTTTAGTGGCAGGGGTTGATGGTCGTGTACCTGCAGGGCCCCGGCGTGTGTGCGGCGCTCAGGAACCTGTGGTCGAGCTGCAGCATCATGTCCTGACACTCCGTGTACGAGAACGGATAACAGAAGGAAAAGTAGGTGGTGACGCCGCGCACGTCCAGCAGACGATGAACAAACGACAGGATGAACTGACTGTCTGACATCTGCAGAAACACACAGGAGTTATTTATAGTTGATAGCAACAGCAGATTATTTTAGGAGACGAACAGGACTGTTTGAAGAGTTCTTCTGCACCTCAAAGGCGGGTCTGTCGCGGACTCTCTCCCAGCGCGTTTTGACGGGCAGCGAGCGGACAAACGGCGCCATGCCCTGCGAGTAAAGCTTGCTCTGTTTGTTCATGTTCATCATGTTGATCTTCAGCAGTTTGCCCGGCAGCGTCCCACGAACACTGAAGTAAAACCACGACCTGTCGAACACAAACGTTCTGTCTTTAATTCAACATGAAACCCAAAAATGAGAACGTATTTATTGATCACTTAATTAATAATAAACAAAAACAAAAAAAGTTGCAAATAAGCATTAAAAAAAAAACAGTAAAACTGCACATAAAGCAGTTCTGAAGCATCTTAAGTTTTTAATGCTATAATTCTGTTTCTGCTCCAATTCATTGTTGAAATACAAACATATAAAGATCTGAGTATGATGATCACGTAATCATCTACCGGTTGCCATTCTCGAACTCGGTGCTGGCGCAGTCCGGTTTGGTCCAGACGTTGAACTCGTAGTCGGGCTGCGGCTGCGCTGAAGCGTTGGCCGGTCTGCCGCTTTCGCCGTCGGGTTCGGATCGATCCACTCGCTCCACGCGGGCCAGATTCCCCGAGTCGAAGCGCGAGCTGAACACGATGCTCCCGAAGCGGAACTCCATGACCGGACCGATGTTCACGCGGCGCCGACACTCTTCATCTCCACAGCTGAACAACACATGAAACGCACACGATCGGTCAGTGACCTCTGACCCCGAACATCAGCTCAGCTCACAGCCCATAAAACACACATCAATGCCGACGCGGCAGATCCTGTGTCTCCTCGGCTGTACTGCTTCTGTAACGAATCCTGTAATGACTGTGCATTAGCTGGAAAGACAAGCACAGTTTCAGGACACACACACACACACACACACACACACACACACCACGACAAGCAAGGTCTGACTTACTTAGTGAGTTTATCACATTTCACACACAAAAAACTCCACCGGTGTAACATTTCTGCAACATTACAGAATGCACACTTTATTTTTATTTATTTTTATTTTATTACACATTTTGCATTATTTGCATTTTTATGTTTAATGCACACTACATATTTATATTTACATATTACGCACTTTTCATTATTTTTGTTTTTTTTTTAAATGTTACATAAACACTATATTTTACTGAACATTTTATTTTTGTATTTTAAATAAACATTATATGTATTCGCACATTTTATTGCACATTTTGCATTATATTCTCTTTTTTTTACATTTAATAAAAACAATCTTTACTGCACATTCTGCATTGTTTTAATTTTTTTAAAAAACGTATTAATATACACTATATATGTTATTGAAAACGTTGCGTTATTCTCATTTTTAATGTTAAATAAACACTATATTTTTCACTTTTTATGTGAGATTTATACATTTACATATTATAAACATATTTTAATACTTTTCTTTTTAAATTGCTCTTGCTTTATCTTTTTCCCTGTGCCTTCTTAAACTAAAACTGAAGTTTTTTTTCTGTGAACCTTGCAGAAATATCAACCATGTACAAAACACAGTAATACCATGGTACTGCGAATACATTTTAATGATTCAATTTTATATATTTATCTAATATTCCATATAAGTGTGGTTGTTTTTGACTATATGACAGTCGTCATCGTGATTTTCCTTTACAGTACCCGTGAGGAATGACTATAGTAATCAAACAATGGCAGGGTATTTTTATCTGAAATCATCACTGTACCATGGTACGTTTTTGGAGATGACATTACCTGATTCAGACATGTTAAACGAACCTGTACCATTTTTGATCACTTGGCAGATCATAAACATTCGACAGTTTCTGAATTCCACTGAAAGCTGTAATAGCCATCAGCGGCGGCAGCAGCTAGTGTTTGGTTAGCATTCGCTAGCTTTCCTGCAGCTATTTCATGACAAAATCAGCACTGTTGTCTGACAAAACACCTCAGACGCGAGCAGCAAAGATATCTAAACACAAATCAAAGCAAGCATGCGTTGTCATCGCTGTATTATTCAGAATAAATACCTGCGTTTATTCCTTCCTCCTCAGCGATCACTAGGCGACTCTTTAAACCCAAACAAACCCTCATCAGCAGCTCGACTCACAGGAACAGCGTTCTGACCGCTGATTGGCCTGAGAGCGCAACGCAGCCACAGCTGATTGGCTTGTTCAACACTTCCGTGCGTAGAGATTGGTTGGTTTGATTCCAAGGACGTAGTAACAGGAAAAGGCGTGAAAACCAAAATAAAGCAATCTTAAATTTGCGTTGTTTTTGTTCGTCGAGTTTGTACGATTTCATATTTTTGGAAATTATTTCAAAATAAGATTATTCACATGTTTTAATACTCAGAGTCAAGGTTCTATGTATATTTTTTTAATATATAATACAGCGCGAGTTGTTTTGCGAATTACGTTTCACGTTTCCATTTGATTCCTTCATGATTCGCGGCATGAAAAGATTTGGAGGATGCGGGCATCGATCCCGCTACCTCTCGCATGCTAAGCGAGCGCTCTACCATTTGAGCTAATCCCCCTCCTACTGCACCGGCCCAGGGGTCCTGCCCCGTACAGTGTACTTTACTGTATAATCACTCAATACATATGTTTAACGATGTTATAGTGATGGGCGCTGTCGAAGCAGTGCTTCGTAAAGCTTCGAAACGTTTGTGAATCATTTGTTTCGAAACAGTGGTTTCACGTGATTTCAGTAAACGAGGCTTCATTACGTCATAACTGTTTCGAAACGTTTCAATGGCTTGCCGTTGGGGGGCGATCTCGGATCGGTTTCATCCATTTGTAGACATTTTTAACGAGACGCGAGACAAGGATAAGACTCCTACTGGCCTCTAGGTACAAGCTCTCCGTAAAACAAACAAAACGAGCCCTGCAAATTAATATAAAAAAAAACATATCTGATGGTATTTTTTTAATTGCATGTGTTATACTTTCAATAAAACATTTGCAGTGGGGTTTTAAAAGCTGTTTTTACGTATGTTTTTGTATTATTGACACACTATTGTCCTGTTTAATACTGTAAAGTTGCCTTGACACAACCGGTTTTGTTAAAAAGCGCTGTATAAATAAACGCGATCGATTGATCGATGTTTTAGCCTGAGTTTTTGTTGCATTTACACTCTTTTGACCAGCAGGCGTCACTAGAGTCTGGAGATTCGAGCGCTTTAGGTTCATTTTTCCCATCACTACTATGTATTACATATTTATCGTGTTTATTAAATACACGTTCAGTCTATTCCACTAAATAAACACTGAAAATTCCCTTTTAAGTCAGGATTTCATTCTGTTACACCAATATTTATGGCTGCTCAAGTCCTGCGAAAACCGCGTAGAACAGTTCGGACCACAATTGGGATATTTTCAATAGGCAAAGCTGGTCAGCAATGGTAAAAGACTGGTTAGACTGGTTAATGCCGCAGGCCAAGTGTCCAGGAAGGACATTACTATTCAAATCGTTTACCAGTTAAACCAGTTCATCCGGTGTGGTTTGTTTTATAGAATCAAAGGTATTCTTTGATAGAATGTGTTCTTACCGTTAAGTTACCTTGAGCATCTTTGCTCGACTGAATCGAACTCAGCACATTAAACAAGTTACTGAAAAAAGAAATGTTTCCTCCTTCGAGCCGGATTCGAACCAGCGACCTAAGGATATCAGTGGATTCACCTCTACAGTCCTCCGCTCTACCAACTGAGCTATCGAAGGGGATGAAATAACGCTGTAATAACGCCGTAATAACACTGCAGTTCTACCGAAACCTACAGGAAAACTTCGCAAAAATTGAATATTTGATTAAAACGTGCTCACCCTCAAGCCATTCGAGATGCAGAGGAGTTAGTTTTTTCATCAGATTTGTAGAAATGTGTCATTCCATCCTCTGCAGTGAATGGGTGCCGTCAGAATGAGAGTCCAAACAGCTGATAAAAACATCACAATAATCCACACCACACCACTCCAGTCCATCAGTTCACATCTTGAGGAGACAAAAGCTGAAACAAATCCATCATTAAAATGCGTTTAACTAAAATAGGAGTCCATTCTCCATAATAACACTTCATCTCCTGTCGTCTCTCACATCAAAATCCAGCCACATATTTGATTAAAGCCATTTTAGACTGTACACAGTGCTTAATCTGTGCAGATTTCTCTCCTAAATCAGACCAGACCACTTTTTCACCGGAGGAAGCGTTATTATGGATTATGGACTTGGCTTTCAGTTTAAAACGTCTTGATGATAGATTTGTTTCTTAAAACCATGCAGCTTACGGATACATGTTGTAAACATGAGGCTTTGGGTTCCATAACACAACGAATATGAGAAAAAGCCAGACTCGGTGAGCACGACTGAACAGCATTGGTTTATTTATTTATAAATCATTTACAAAGTAACAAATCAGCTCATGTGACAGGACACACGCCTGCTTCGAAAGATACATTGTATTTTAACAATGTGGTTCCTGTAGCAACCCTGTTATTCTGGAGTCCACGGCCCGAAAGCAGAAGACGCGGGTGGGTCCGACTCCGTTCGCGTCGCGTCACACGAGACGGACGGTAAATCGTCCATCAGCTCAATCACACAGAGGAGCGTCACATTAACGTTCAGTGTTCAAGTACAGAGCTCAGGCAGCAGCAGTAGTCATTAGTGATCCACACGGAGCTAAAGAACACGCCTCATCGCCTCGTAAAATAAACACCATGAAAAACATCTGCATAAAAGACAGAACCGTCAGTACAACAGATATAAAATCATGCAAGTTGACAAAATAAAGCAAAACAAAAAAAAACAAAAAAAAAAAAGGAAATTTGAGGTGAAGAAGGGTCTGTTCGACACGCGAATTACACTCGCGACAGCAGCTCCTGCGCTCGGCTCTTGGCGGCAGACGTGGCGTCCTGCAGGTAAATCCAGGTGCTGTTGGTGAAGGATCTCAGGTGATTCTGTAAGCAGTGGAGCGACACCTCGCCACTACAGACACACAAAACACCACACGTTCACAGCTCATTCGGCAGCCAATCAGAACACAGCTCATTTGCATACAGAAGTTCTAAAGGTGGAGCAGCAGAAAATGCCCGTTTATTTTGAACAATTCAGTGCAAACGACCATCACTGATGTTATACATGGAGAAAAGAGAAAGAGCCGGAGCTCAGTGATGTGTGATGTGTGGTGTGTCACTGACTTGCAGGACTCCTGCAGGCTCCTCCAGGCGTGCTGCAGCGCCGTGTTCAGATACTGCAGCGACGGGACGATGATGCGCTCGTGGACGTACAGCAGCAGCTGCTTCACATACTCGATGAACTCAAACACACTGTCTGGAGTGTTCGCTTGGACCTAATGAACGAACACAGCACACGTACTTATATGAGCAACTCAAAAAAAAAAACAAAAAAAAAAAAAATCACAATTTTTATAATCTGGAAAATAAAAGGATATAGCATCTATATTCTGACCCATTCTATGACGAGCGGTACGTTCTCCTGCAGCCACAGGAAGAGTTCAGAGCTCTTCTGAGCAATAAAGAGCGCCGCCACCTTCATCCGGTCCCGTGCGCCCTCCAGCAGGGGTCCCGTGGCCTCCACCGCGCGCGAGTAATAGTACGGTGTGTTCTCCGCCAGCCAGCTGAAACACAAACACCCGTGAGTCACGTGACGCGGCGGAAGCGGCACACCTAGAGCGCGTCTGATGCGTTTCCTGACCTGACACCCTGCTGGCCGTAGTGCGACACTTTACTCCAGGCCTGCTGGGATACGGCCGTGACCCCTGACCTCTCCAGATACAGCGCTGTGGTGGAGTTGGCGAACGACCCCTGCGACCTCACGTCATGCGCGACGAAGCCCGCGACGAAAACCAGCACCATCATCAGCACGCGCCACCACGGGAAACCCTGACCGTGCATCTTCAGCTGCAGAGACTGATGGGGGATCAGTCATTATATATCATACAAGTTTCATTTAAAGATGGTATATACACACACATCTATATAATGTTTAGTGCATTAAAAAAATATCAAACTAATTATTTGGACAAAGTCAAATGTGTAAAATAAGTTTATGTACATGATTGTGTAATTATACCGCAGTGTTTTTCGAAGAAATTTGCTGGGAATTTTTTATTTTTTTTTTCAAATAAATACAAGGAAGTGAAAAAACTGTCAAAATAAAAGTCAGACATATTGGCCATTTCTTATTTTCATTTAAAATAGTAAAACTAAAAATCTAATAAAAAAACACTAATAAAAAAACAAAAAAAAAACAACATTACTAAAACTTTAAAATTAAACATGTCAAAATCACATCACAGTTAAAGTCTGACACATCATCAGAAATTAAAAAATAAAATAAAACAAAATAATAATAATGATTTAGAAAAGAACAGAACTTTATTCATTTAAAAAAAAAAGACAGATATTGGCTAAAATATTATCCATGGCAATGTATTTGTAATATATATTTATATATCAAATATAATATATACTGAATAACACATATGGAGCATCAATAAACGAGCAGGCTCGTGTGTGGGTGTGTGTGTGTGTGTGTGTGTGTGTGTGTGTGTGTGTCTTACGTGGCAGAGGGTGTTGCAGTCATCGATGTGTTGTGTGTTTGTGCTGCTCTGCAGCTCGTCGTTGGTCACTCTGAATGACTGGATGGTGTCCTGGAGGTTTTTCTGCAACTAAACAACAACACATGATGAGCACAGACCGGCACATCTCCATTTATTTAATGCCATGACAGCAACAAAGGCTGTATTCATGGCATGGGCATGTATTCAAATCAAGAGTGTCTAAAAATGTCTATTTATGAAATTTAAGAACCAAAACATTGCCTAATATCGTTTGAACTGAACATGCAGTGGAGTGAAGACTGTGCTGTATCAAGATCAAATCTAATCACACGCAGGCTGTTCTTTCTCTGTCAGTGAAGAGACTGTGCCGTGCGTCTGACGAACTCTTACCTTCGGTGGAAGCGTGTTCCACGATTTCAGCAGGTGATTCAACAGAAGACTGAAAGGAGAAGGAGAAATACATTGAATGAAGCGTTCAATCCAAACCTCCTCCAGGGCTGTTTTAGTGTTTAATGTCTGACCTGGACTGTGGCAGGTGTTTGGTGTATAACTGCCTCCACACGCTCAAACTCTGACCGTCGACCGTCAGACACTCCGTCAGACTCCTGAGGAGCTGCACGCACGCACACACACGCACACACACGCACACACGCACACACGCACACACGCGCACACACACGCGCCACACGCACACACACGCGCACACACATGCACACACACACGCACACACACACGCACAGAGCATTAGATGGAATCCAGGAAAAACTCAGACACGTGCTTTATGAGGCGCTAGTTAATGCGTGTTCCACCTCTTTCTTCATGGTGTCGGGGCAGTTCGGCGTGGCTCGTGACAGGAAGGAGGGGAAATACGTGTGCAGCGTCGCTTCCGGTTTGGCTCCGAACGCCAGGACCTTGAGCCGCGGGTAAAGACGACACAACTGCTCCTGCAGACTGCAGAAACAAAGCTCACACGTCAATCGGGACACAAATATGAATCGGGATACGAATAAGAATTAGGGCATTAATCAGGATGTGAATCTGAATCAGGATGTTAATATGAATCACGATGTGAATCTCAGAATCTCAGTGGCGTCTGACGATCTGTGCGTCTCACGGTGAGCCTCACCTCTGGGACAGGGCGTTTTTGGGCATGTGAGCAAAGTCCAGCAGCGGGAAGAACTCCTTCGGCCCCATGATCCCGAAGCCTTTGGTCAGGTTGGCATGAAGACTGAAACACACACACAACTGACTTGAGCTTCAGGTCCGACGGTCCAGAACTCAAGTGATTGAATCTTATAAACACTCACGTGAGGAGCCGCTCCAGATAAGCGATGGCGTACGCAGACAGAGCCTTCACCCCGAGAACAGGAAGCATGATCCCCAGCCAAACTACAGGACAAAACATTCCAGACGTTATAAAGTTCATGTTCAATCCCAGGAGATGTTGCAGAAGTGCAGTCACACACATCAGCAGTTATTTCTCAATGATTTCTCAAGCTTTCTCTGGTCTTTGCCTCGGTTTCGGCGGCGCTCACCTCTGATGCCCTGACCGAGGTCGTAGAATCCCGCCTGTCCCAGAGCCCACATGATGGTCAGACACTTGACCGGCCGGTTCTGATGCGAGCGCAGCAGCTCCAGGTGCTGTGGAGGGGCCACAAGACAGCATTTCTTATTTGTCTGTTTAATTTGATGTACTAAAATAACCCAAAAAAAAAAGCCTAAAACTCAATAAAAATGATACAGACATACTAAAAAAAAAACAGAAAAATTAGTGTCTATGTAATGTATGTAATTTCATGAGGCACTATTTTTGTTATTATTTTTAATTTTTAACTGAAATGAAAACAAAAACAAAACATAAAAATACAATCGTAATCAAAATATTAACAAAATCTATACTACTATATTAATAGGGTGCACGGGTGTCATAAGAGCGTCTGCCAAGCGTTAGTCGCCCCGTTGAGCTTCTGTCTTTGATCCAGCCCAGAGGCGTTTGACTCACGTCAGGCAGGTTCAGCGTGGCGATTTTGGGTTTGTCCTGCATGAGAGCCTGAATGCACATCCTGTAGCCATGCAGAGATTCACCTGCAGAAGCAGCAGAAACAGCAGAGCTCAACACACAGCGAGCACAACTCACGTCTCTGCCAAAGCTCTGGATTCAGTACTGAATTAAGACAGAGCTCAATATCTGCCATAACTGAGCCTCACGAACACTCTTCTTCTCTGTATGAAAGCGACTGAGCTGTACGGCGTCTCACCGGGCTGTCGGTCCTGTTCTCGTAGCATTGTGAACACGCAGTGATCGAAGAACTCGGGCAGCGCCTCTGAACATTTGCCCAGCAGGTTTTTGATAACGGCCCTCAGCTCCTTACCAGCGAGGCAGTATGGGTAATCTAGACACAGAAACACAACATTAGATTCTCATATAATGACACAAAACAAGTTATGATCATGTGCTCATATATATATATATATATATGCATTAAATCACAGTTTTTCCGTGCATCATTTTTCATAAATAAAAGTTCAGAATTAAAGTTGGACACACAGACTGACCGTGTGCGTAGCTGCTGAGCGTGGGGTCGGCGTCTGGCGCCGGGAGTTTGTAGTTCAGGTATCCGGCGAGATCCTTCACCCAGACGGATGGATTCTCAGGAAACAGACTCTGACTTTTCTCCAGCTGCTGCTTCAGCTCCACCACGTCCAGCTGAGAGACACACGTGTGTGATCGCTCAAATACTCAAATCTACACGCACGTGTCAGCAGATGCCGTCTATAACACCTGGCGGACCGTGTGTGTGTGTGTGTGTACTTACAGCTTTGACGGCCTCCTCCAGCGTCTTGTAGCGTGTGGGTTTGGTGCTGCTGTTGGCTGGAGGTTTTTTGCTCTGTTTCCCTGCGTTGGGCTTCTTCTGCTGGGTTTCGGCCAGAGGAGGAAACTGCTCCTTGTTCTGCTTCTTCACCATCTTCTCAAAGCCGTCAAATATGGTCTCAGACATCACGTCTGCAAACGCACAGAGAACAGAACGAGACGGTGAAGAGCGTCTGTGCTCTAGTCCCGATGACCCACGGCACACATTTCACAACTACACACCCGCTGACATCAGATCAGCCTGAACCAGAAATTACAGCAGTTAGTACACGTTTTTTTAACCTTTTTAAAATATACTGTCAATTGTTCTTTTAACTTTAAGAATGCTTTAAACTACTAATTAATTTCAAATTTATGTGAAAAGTGACAATTCATTTTAATTAGTTATTTTGTTAATATTTTTGTTTGTTTTTTGTCATTTTTATTCGTTTTTTTTTTTTTAAGTAATATTAATAGTAACGGTAATTAAATAGTAAGAGTTTTTATTCTTTTTTGTTGTTGTTGCGTTTATATTGCACGCAAGAAATATCTAAACAACAATAAATATATCTAAACATCCTTGAATTAAGCCATTTCACTGGAGAAGCATAAATACTGAAGAAAAATTAAATTCGCCCTGATATGTCAGCAAATTCATCTTAGCAATAAACTAATAAAATGTAAGTGGCATTATTGCAACATTCTGATTCTAGTCTTTAATATTTTCTGCAGTGCTGCATTTCAGTTGATTGTGTTTTAATATTTGTGACCCTGGACCAAAAAAAAAAAAAAAAAGCCATATATATAACGGGTATATTTGTAGCAATAGACAAAAATACATTGTATGGGTCAAAATGATCGATTTTCTTTTGTCAAAAATCATTAGGATATTAAGATCATGCTCCATGAAGATATTTCCTACTGTAAATATATCAAAGGTTAATTTTTGATTAGTAATATGCATGGCTCAGAACTTTGTTTGAACAACTTTAAAGGTGATTTTCTCAGTATTTTGATTTTTTTTACCCTCAGATTCCAGATTTTCAAATAGTTGTAGCTCGAACAAATATTGTCCTGTCCCAACAAACCACACATCAATGGAAAGCTGATTTATTCAGCATTTACATTTCAAAAAGCCTGAGCCTTATGACTAGTTTTGTGGTCCAGGGTCACATTTTACAGTGTGAATCACTGAGATTTGATTTTGTTTGGGTTCGAATCTTGGCTCAGATTCCTCGGAGCAGTTGAAGTGTCATTTATCTGAGTTTATCTGAGCAGAAAAGCAGCACCACCATTCACTGACAGTCGGTAGTTCAGCGGTACCACGGTAAAGATTAGAGTAAACATGTATACGTGTATCAGGTGTTGATCACGACGATGGCATTTGTCGTGTAATGAGCGATAAATGACGATCAGCCGATGTTCAGTGCTCGTGTTCGTGTGTGTTCGCTTGTTTTTCTTACGGTTGCTGTCAGTGTGTCTCATGTTGGCCTCACTCAGCGCTTTCCGGGCTGATTTCTTGTCCTGAGTTTTTCCTCCGGAGCTGCCGCTGCTGTTTTGTTTCTTTCCTTTCTTCACCACCTCCCATTTGCCCACACCGGAGGCCATAATCCCGATCTAAAACAAATCAATGATAATTAATAAACGACACTGTTGATCGGATCAAACCAACGGTTCTTATGCCACGTCTGTTTGCAGCGAGCGGAACTGCTTCCGATTCCAGCGCGTCCACTCTCCGCGCACTTCCGGTCAGAGCGAGAGGAACTGCTAGCGGGTGTGTTTTACACCGATCCCGTAGGGCGCGCGGCTAAAATTGCTACTGTTGCTGTCTGTTTAATATATTGTCTCATTAAAACCTACTAAACATAAATGTCATGTAGAACTTCTTATATTTCGCGATGTCGCGGTCTGGAAACGCGTTGTTTATTAACGTAATAATTGACATATTCTTGTAAACCTGCTAGCGCGCAGGCTAAACGCTGGAGAGCAGATTTAGCTGACCAATCAGATGCGAGCTGAGTAGCACGTGACTCTCTGGTCAAGTACAGGCGAGTGGATGCGCTGTTCGAAGTTGTGTGTTAATGACGTGTATTTTTTTATTTTTTTTGGAATATATATCGAATGTAAAAAAAGTATTGAATAATGAATGAAATCATAAAAATGTACAATTACAATAAATAACACAATAAACAAAACAACTCCAGACATGATGTCATATTATAAAACATAACTGCAATTCAAATAACACGCTGAAAAAAGTGAAATTAATGAATGTATTTTACTGAAAATAAAATAAATTAAAATAAAAACAAGCAAAACACTAGAAATCATACAAATAGAATATTGAATTAAATCATTTAAAATAAACAATTAAAATAGAACACTTACTAAAAATGAACTCATATGCATGTACAATTGTAATAAACATATTTTAAAATAAAAACCATTAAAGCACTTTCTAGATTTTTTAATTTTAAGTAAGCAATTTAAATAAACACCAAAACTGTGTGGAAAAACTCAGTTTCGCTTGATTATTTTAAAGATAACAACAAGGATTCTATTTGATTATTTTACTTAATTTCATCTTCATGAATGAAAGTTAAAAAAAAAACAACAACAACAACAAAAAAGTGTAGGAGACCATATTTTTCTATATTTTATTTAAGCTTTTAAATATATGTATGAGTTTTTATATATATATAAAATTATTTTTTCCCTCCATGATGTGAATATACATAACAAATCTCCATCCCCCTTTAAACCCTTTCAGACTTCAGTATCTGCTGTATTACTGTATCCACTTGTGAGTGTTTAATGTCTGCACAGTGTGAATAAACTAGCAGACACACGTCTTTCGGTCCGTGCACACATTTTTATTTTACATAGTAAAACTCCAAATGGATGCATGTTTGCAAACGGTCGCCATGGCCACAGTTGCCGTGACAGCAAATGAGGGGTGAAAGGGTTAACGACGCGGGTCGTGCCGATCAAAACCGAGCCGTCGATCAAATCAAAAAGACTGAGAATGAAATGTTAAGTTAAAATGTAGCAGCTAGAAAACTCAGTTGTCAGTCGGTTAACCGTTAGCAATGGCCACATCTCTTTTCGTCATCGTATTTATTTACTGAACGTTCCATTCAAGGTTAGTTGTTCTTATTCATGCCGCCTGACGGTTTCCTTCATAAATAAATAAAACTCTCACACCTGCGCTGAATCAATAATGATTTAAACACACACAAACTCTATAAAGTCAGCATGAGACTCCATTCACTGTGCTAACACGTGTTTCTGCTCTGACGCTGAATGCGGTGAGATCAGGGACACGGAACAAGACGGTAAACGGGGCTCGTGTTGATCTGATGCTTATTTATCCTGCGCTTTGTCTGGGATTCGGTTCATTGCTACTAAAAACCCTTCTACAGGCAGAGATTCAAATAAAAAAAATGACATTAGCTTCAAACTCTCTAATAAATGAGCTGACTGGAGCCCAAATGAAAAACTGTTAGTCATAACCTCGACGGTGTGTGTCGGCTACATCAGTGTGCGTGTGTGTGTGTGTGTGTTTCAAAGTGTCACTGCATCATCATCATCATCATCATCATCATCACCACTGAGTCGTCTGGACTCCTAATTAAACCCACAGCCAATAAAACATCAGCTTCACCGCATCAACTCAGACCTCGTTAGCATAGACACACCCCTACTCACTCTAAGAGCCTATTTGACCACGCCCCTATTGTCTGCTGGCGGAGTGAAAGACAGGGAGAGAAATAAAGGAGGATGACATGATGGAGGGAGGGCAGGCAGAGAGGATGAAGAGAGTGAGAGTGAGGATGAGGAGGATCAGTATTCATCCTGGTCCCGTGGCTGTTCGTCAACCTCATCGTCCTCCGGAGGCGCAAAACCATCCTGAAAACAAACCAGATACCAATCAACAGCACGTTTGGGGACGATCATTGGAAGCTTGTGACATGCACAGAATGAAAAAAATTGGGAAAAAAGGGAACTGTGACATTTTCATTTCACAATTTGGGCCTTTAGAAACTCAGGATTGCAGGATGCAAATTTGCAATTTTGTAAAAAAAAAAAAAAATCAGTCAGAATTTCGAGAAACAATTCAAAATTGCAAGAACAAATCTGAAATGCAAGATGTAAATTCAGAATTCTGAGAAAAAGTCAGCATTTAGAGTAAAAAAAAAGCAGCACTGACGCAGTGTGATGAAATCACGCATGTTTACGAGCCATGGGTTTCTCAGATCGGTACACTGGATTAAAACTAAAAGTTCTGTTGTTGCGTTTGGAAAATTCTGTGCACAGCAATCATCAGAACATCTTTTCGCCTGTCTCTGAAAAAGTCTGGATTTTAAAATCATCCTGCAGCTGCTCATTTTAACAGGCTTTTATTCAACTGGTGATTACAGCATATTCAAAAATATACATGACCGGAAGAATCAGTACACTGCTTCGACAAGCGCTTCCGGTGTTCAATTCCAGTGCGATAAAGCTCCATTACAAGAAAAAATTTGAATTGCAAGATGTAAACTCAGAATTTCTAGAAAAATCAGAATTGCAGAAAAAAAATCAGCAACGTAGAGAGAAAAAACTCGAATTGCGAATTGTAACCTCTGAATTCTAAGAAAAAAAGTCAGAAAAAATTCAGAATTGTGAGAAAAAAAAATCGGAATTGTAAGAAATAGTCAAAATGGCGAGAAAAAACATCTGTGAAAAAAGGTCAGAATTAAAAGAAAAAAATCCAAATTGCAAGTAAAAATCTGAGTTGCAAGAAAAAATTCGAGAAAAAGTCAGAATTGTGAGTAAAAAAACAATCTGAGTTGTGTTCAAAGCAACAGAATTGTGAGAAAAAAAGTCCAAATTGTAAGAAAAGGTTCAAATGGCAGAATTCCGAGAAAAAAACTTCAAAACCGCAAGAAAAAAAAAAAAATCAAAGTTGTGAGAAAGAAAAAAGGACGATTTACAAAAAAAAAGTCTGAATCGTGAGATCGAAAGTCGCAGTCACCCTTCTGCGTACAAATTCACGTGTCAAACTTCTGCGGTGCTTCACGACGGCGACTGACCTCTGTGGCGTACAGGATGTTGATGATTTTGCCGAGGATGGGGTTGCTGTCGCTCTCGTGCTCCTGACAGATCAGCTCAATGTCTCTGAGTTTGCCAAAGTAAAAGTCTCTCTCTTTCTCCAAACCGTCCACCGTCAGTTTCAGGTCCATCAGCTGCACACACACACACACACACACATTGAGTTATTTAATAATTCTTTTTTTTTCATTTAATATTTTTTAGTTTTAATTTTGATATGATTTTATTTATTTTATTATGAATTTTATTTATTTCATATTTAGTCACTTATTGAAGATTTGTGAAATGCATATTTTGGAGACCAATTTGTGCTGAGAAGTGAGCTAAACCTGACAAAACCTTCCAAAATCATAATCTGGGCAGATGTGCATTGTAAAAATGTAAATATATTCGTGCACCTGCTGGTTGAGCTCCATGATCTCGGCGTCGCCGCCTCCGTTCCGTGACATTGGCGGGTTGCGCCGTGTTCCGGTTGAGGGGGTGGAGCTTATGGCGCGCTGGGGGGCGGGCATAGTTTTGGGTGCCGTCGGTGACGTCCGCTGGGGTCCTGCATGCGAAACCCAAGTCAGTAGCCAATCACAGCGGAGCACCTCACACATCAGCCAATCGCAAAGCAGAGGTGCGCTCATCAGCCAATCAAAATCTAAGTTTCAGATGTATAGGCGGGTCACGAAACACACTTGAAATCCAGTGTCTCACACACACACACACACACACACACGCACGCACGCACACACACACACGCTATCAGCTGTGAAAGGTTTCTGGAGAGGAGACTCAAAGCAGGCCAGCGACCGAGCGAAACACACGCGTGCAGAGTGTGTGTGTGTGTGTGTTACCTGCTGCTCTGGGAGGGCTCTTGGTTTTGTGGAAAGTGACTTCACCTGGGTTGGGCGGAGGCGTGACGTCGTGGCCCTGTCGCGCTAACTGAGGGTCGTACTCCTTCCCATCGTAGTTGGCGTCGAAGAACTTCTTAAACCACTGAAGGAACTCGAAGTTGTCCTGAAACTTCCCTTTGACGAGCCTCTCCACGGGAATGATCTGAAACACATTGAAATAAACAATTAAAATGTAAAGAAGACTTACTAAAAATAGAATCACATGCATGTAAACTTATAATAAGCATCATTTAAAAGAAAAATCGTCAAAAAAAAAAAAAAACTCAGTTTCAATGATAATTTGAATTAACAAGTGTACGAGACCAGATTTTTCTGTATTGTTTTTGACTATTCAAATATATGTATGAGTTTTTATATAAATGAAATAATGTTTTATATTATGATACTTCATCTTCTCTCCACGAAGTGAATCTACATGACAAATCTCAAATCCATCCCCCTTTAAACCCTTTCAGACTTCAGTATCTGCTGTATTACTGTATCCACTTGTGAGTGTTTAATGTCTGCACAGTGTGAATAAACTAGCAGACACACGTCTTTCGTTTTTTTTTTTTTTTACATCGTAAAACTCCAAATGGATGCATGTTTGCAAACGGTCGCCATGGTCACAGTAGCCGTGACAGCAAATGAGGGGTGAAAGGGTTAACGACGCGGGTCGTGCCGATCAAAACCGAGCCGTCGATCAAATCAAAAAGACTGAGAATGAAATGTTAAGCTAAAATGTAGCAGCTGGGAAACTCTGTTTTGACCGAATGTACCGGTTTAGAAGTTGAAACGATTAACTTCCGAGGGTTCGTCCGTCTCACCTTGTCCACGTTCATCCTCTTGAAGGCCGTCTGCAGCACTTTGAAGTTGTTTATGTACTCGTGCTCCAGTTTGGCCTGGAACTTGACCCTCTTCAGCAGGATACAGCCGGGGAACAGCATGTCCATGAACTGACAGTACGCCACACCTGAGGAACAGAAGCCGTCAGCGTCAGGAGCCGTGATCGGGAGCGGGACGCGGTTCGGAGCGGACGCTTACCTGAGCACAGCTGCTCGATCTTGGTGTAGGTGAGCTGCAGAGAGTCGTTGACCCAAGCCAGCATGTCATGTCTGCTCAGGTTCTCGATGGTCATGGACGTGGAGTAAACGTTTACCGCCATCCCACAACTGCAGACAGACGACACGACGTCAAACACTCACGGAAAACATCGGTCTCAACGTTACCAACAAACGATCTCCCAGTACAGTCGACAGGTGACGAGGTTAATAAAGTTCTTCGTGTTTCTGAAATGTTAATACTCACCTGTTTCAGATCATTCAAAAGCAGCGTTCAAGGGGTCATCGGATGCCCATTTTCCACAGGTTGATATGATTCTTTAATAATAATATAATAATATACTTTGGTTCAAAATTCTCTACGGTTATTACTCTAGATGAACATCTGTGCTTGTTTTATTGCTTGTTTTATTACTGTACGGACGTACATTTACTATTCAGGTCACTTTTGCCAAAAACAGACCTTTTTTTATATTAAAAACAAACAAGGAAGCCCTGCCCAGATTTAAAAAGTAACGCAAAAGTAACATAACGCACTGCTTTCCATAAGAAGTAACTAAGTAACAGTTTTTAGGGAGTAAGGCAATATTGTAACACTTTACTATTAAAAGTAACATTCCCATCATGTTTGCAAAATGATGCAATGGAATTTCTAAACATTTCAAAAAAAATTATATATATATATATATATATATATATATATATATATATAACACATCTCATTTCAGCTAGTTGCCAAAGTAAAACGTCTCATTTGAATTCAGTATAATGTGATGTACTAAAATAAATCTGGAGAAAAAAAGACTATACAGACATCTTTAAAAACAACAAAAACTAATAACCCTAATAACTCTAACCCTAACCCTAACTAAAATGAACGCGAAAGCAGAAAATATACGCATAAAACCTAATTCAAAATATCAACAAAAACTATAACACTATATCAACGAAACTAAAAGAATTGAAATGTGAAATTAGAACAACTGAAATACAATTTCCCTGTAAACCATACTACAATAACCTTTAATTTACAACTCTGAAAATGATTTTATACAGTGTATTAGTCAATATTTGTATATTGTGAGTGTGAACTGGCAGTGATAAAAGTGTCAGGTTTTCATCAGACGATGTTCTCAACACCTTTAATACTGTTAACAGTGTGTCTGTTCTTAGACTCCAGTAACCAGATTACACACACACACACACACACACACACACACACAGAAGATTACCTGCCCAAAACTGACAAACTGTAACTAAAAATCCTGATTTCAGCAACATTATCACGTTCACAATTTCAAATTTGTTTACAATTACAGTAAAAAGCAGTTTCAGTTATTTTATAGAGTCTCACCAAAAGCAAAATCCCGCTGATTTTATATTTTACAGCTGTCCAGACTAAGACCTTTGACATTTACCCATAATTCCACACGTGGTGCTATTTATATGTCATTATGTTTATGATGGATGACGGCACACATTCGGCGTGACTGTGATAAACGCACTGAACAATCTCGAACGTCGACGTCTGTCGAGTGTCAGTGTCAAATATATTATTTATGGGGAAACAGATCATAGTCTTGTCCTAAAGCAGGGTTTGATGAAAAGCAAATCATTAAATGATAAAAATGTAACATTAGGATAAATAGTACTTTTGAAAAAACAAACAAATACAACAAAATATTCGGGGAATATATACAACCCTTTGTGTGTTATATATATAGATATATATAGGGGTTTGGTTGACCAAAGTAACAAGAAACTTTCTGATTATTTTCTGTGTGATTTAATGATTCATGTGTTATGTGTTCAACTAGAACCATCTGACTCAACCAATGGTGTGATTTTAGAGGCGGGACTGTCTGTTTGTCCAATCACTGGCAGGGTTTTTTCGGGGCTGTTTTCAGGAAACTTTAAGGAAACACTCGCTTGACACACAGCAGCTAAATTAGATGAGAATGTACGATCACTTTCTCTTTCAGTTTAAATAGGTGACCCACTAACAGCCTGGCAATGACACGTCCCGCACACACACGCTCACACACTCACACACTCACGCTCTCTCACCGTCAGCAGGTGGACGTCACTGTAGTACACTAACTCTCCTCTGGGCTTCTGCTCCCTACAGAACAGTGTCCTACAGACAGAGGGAGAAACGCTGGATTACACTCAGATCAACAATAAGTGGAAATCAGTGGTTGATAAAGTCTGGTGTGTTTTCTTTCCTGCGCCGCCCTTCATCAACACGTGACCCGGCCCAAACACACACCGATCTGCACCTCAAACACGTCACTCACACATCAAACCCGTGTGTGTTTGTCTCGTTACTTTAATAAGACGCTCTTAGTGCAGAAAATATTCAGCATACTCTGTCTCATGCAGCTCACAAGCCCTGAAAATCAACCAACTAGTTAAACCAGACGTTACATTTACCGACGCTAAACGACGTGTTTACAGAAACAACTGACAGAGCGTGTGTGTGTGTGTCTGTGTGTGTGTGTGTGTGTCTGTGTGGTTATGAAGAAAAGAGTGTCTGTCACACCTGTTTCATATTACAATCACTTCCATTGCTTCTTCATCATGAGGATTCCCACACACCACAACATTTCTGCAAATACTATTTAAAAATAAATAATTTAAATGTGTTACAGTTCAACAGAGATTACACTCACAAAGAGTGATTAGTTGAATTATACACTCCATGTAAATTTCCACAAGCTTTTCCACAGGTTTTTCATACATTTTCAAGACTTTTCCAGACCAGTGCAGTTTCATTTCCTGCGTTTAGTATTTTTTTAAATATATATACTATTATATTTCTATAAATATATCGAACAAGTTTTAATTTTTATATTTTCAGATTTAATTTTAGTTCATGTATGTGTCCTTGTTTAGGATTGTCCTTGAATTTTATTTCATGCCATTTCATTAGGAAATTAAGTAAAGATCATGTTCCATGAAGATATTTTGTAAATTTCCTACTGTAAATATATAAGAACATAATTTTTTATTAGTAATATGCATTGCTAACAACTTCATTTGGACAACTTTAAAGGTGATTTTCTCAATATTCAGATTTTTTTGCATCCTCAGATTCCAGATTTTCAAATAGTTGTATCTCCTAACAAACAATACATTAATTACATTAAGCTTATTTATTCAGTTTCCTGATGATGTATTAATCTCAGTTTTGAAAAAGTGATTCTTCTGACTGATTTTGTGGTCCAGGGTCACATATATATATACTACGAATTAGCTTTCATATTACATTTTTAGTCTTACTTTTAGTTTAATTTTCAGTTAATGTTTTTTTTAATTTTACTATGTTAATTATACTGTATTATTGATATTACATCTGTAAGTGTCTGTAACGGTCTGGGTGTTGGTCTCTTTAAGACTCTGGTTTCCCTGCCTCTGCACTCGTGTGTATATGCTGTAAGAACACAGTGCGTAATCTGTCGTTGTTGCACCATTTTCTTCAGTAATAATACAGAAGTTGATGGTGACCTGCCTCGTGTGGTTCTTTCCTGATGCACAGTAGGTTACATAAGTACAACATGAGTCCATTTTCAGAAAAGCAGTAACTCTTTAATTCCTCTTTGTAATATTTCCAGGTTTTCTGTTCTTTACAGAGACGTGTATCAGTTGATCCTGTCGCTCTGAATGGAGGCTCACTATAATGCTGAGCACTGGACTTTCTGCTGAGCTCTGGAAAACACACACACACACACACACACACCTCTACAGAAACACTGTCTGCCTGTGTGTGTGTGTGTGTGTGTGTGTGTGTGTTTGTGAGGTTATCATCATTGTTGTGTTCAGAATTAAAGACTGTCCCTCAAAACCAGTTCAAAACCTGTCTGGAGGACTGTGGCGGTTTCACTGAGTTTACAGTAACATGCGTCATGTTTTGAGCGTTATCGAAGCGTCTCGAAGCGTGTGGAATGTCTCAGGCCGTTTGCTATGAATATCCTGCATTCTTCTCTCTGCGTGGGAATGAGAGTGTGTGTGTGTGTGTGTGTGTGTGTGTCAGGTTATTTACTTTCCGTCCAGACTTATTGAGCTCAAAACCAGCATGAATGTCATTACTCACATTCATGATTTAGGAATAAATGAAATATAAGAAAAAAGATTTTTTTTTTTCACTTCCATTCCACTATTCCACTCCATTTGATAATATGTGCATTATGATTATTCATTGTTTGTTTTCATTTTTTCTTTACAGTTTAAACTCATTTTAATATTTTTATGTTTTACATAAACATTTCCCATTTTAAGTAAGCAAAATCATAACATAATGACAAAAATGTATACTTATTTGCCTAATTTCTGGAAATAACTGTATGCTAGATATAAAGTTTAGCAATATAAAAGTATATTATAATATAAGGTGCAGTAGCAAAAACGTGGATAGACTGTATACCGCACTATGGCATTACAGCGTAATGTGTGATGTGTAATACTGTGTGATGTGTAGTGCAGTAGTTGTGGTGTTGTGTATCGGAGGGCCGGTGATGTCAGGGGCCGGTGCGCGTCTCCAGTGCGTCTCTGCGGCCGCGGGCGCTCCGTCACACCGCGACAGACCCCTAAACTGCGCTGGAGGGCTAAAAAAAAACCTCATTCCACCGCTAAAGGGGAATTACAGCTCATCAAAACAAATGTGGGACGCGTGCGCGTGTGTGAAGCGGCCTCCGCAGACCGACGCGTCTCCAGTCACTATAATAAGAGCGGCGAGTCATTGACGATTTCACAGTCCTCAGCGGTCAGTCCTGCAGACCGCCTAAATAGACGCGTAACGTTACTGTAATAAATGATGGAGTTTACTCACGGTTGTGGTAAATCTGTCCCGCTGGTGTTTGCAGTGCGCAGTCTCTCTCTCGTAATCAGCGTCTCTGGAAACGCAGCGCGCAACACGCGCGCCCACCAACCACCGTCCTGAACGCGCCCCGTCGGCACGCATGCGTCACTCGAGCCGGAAGCGTGCGCGCACACTGGCCTGGCCTGTGACGCACTGCAAACCCACATAGTTTTAAAGCGCTCCATTTTGTCCGACGAATATCAGAAACACGCACATGATGTTAAGAATAGAAGAAACAAATATATATATATATATATATAAATAAAAGTACAGTAATGTATATCTTACTATCTCAAATACGTCAATAGCACGGCTATTACATTATTATTATTACAAAAAAGACTAAAACTTCACAAGTAAACTGTCAAATATTTTAAAATGTACCAAATCTTAAAAAACTATAATAGTATCTGAAGGATGCTAAAATAACCCTGCTTAATAATAATGAATACAGCTGAGATATTGAAGACTACATCCATTTTAATATTTAGAAATTAAAATCTCATATCTGAACAATAATTAAAAAAGAACCTAAAAACGCATTATTGCCTTATTTTCAATATTAAAAAATAAATGTTCACATCGAATCGCTCTAAATTATTTATATGCGTTTCTGCTTGTGAACTGCTAAATGACATGCACAGGTTCTTCTGATGCTGCTTATAAATGCTTAGAAAATCAAATAAATGAAACGACACCGTTTCTATAGGGATTATTTATTTGTTTATTTATTTTTTGCACTTGTCCATGTGATAAGAAAACAAGCCTTCACTTTCAGGACCGACTGTTAAAAACAAACCACACGACACAGAATTACAAACCGCTTCACAAAGTGCTTTTTCTGAAAAGAAAAGTAAAAAACACCTAAACCATATAAACTGAGATCCGCAATGGAAAGTCATCATGTAAAAAACAGCACCAATAAAAACAGCCCTAGCTCATGCGTGGATGGAGACTGAACACTGATGATCAACACAAACCAGACTCTAGAGCCCTGCTGTTCCATCTCACAGATCAGGTGAATCTGGTTTCAAATCTGATCACGTGTGTGTGTGTGTGTGTGTGTGTGTCAGAGTTCACGAACGGCCGATTGTGAGCGGAATAAACAGAGATCAACGATTTCACGTTTCCTGACAACTGGGGGAAAATCAGTCACTGACGCTTTAGATATTTCATTACCACACAAGACCATCAGAACTAACAACGTACAATTTCTATAAATATAGATATGGAAAATATAGATATTTCACAGACACTCTATTCATATGTGGGCATCATCACTATAAACACAAACACTAACATCAGTATGAGCACGAGACACTTACAACAACACGTCAGACAAAAACAACAAACCACTGAAAATGTGCTCAAATGAGATTAGGACGAGTTTGTTTGTTCATTAGATTTGTAGAAATGTGTCATTCCATCACCGTCTCACCAATGGATGTGAATGGGTGCCGTCAGAATGAGAGTCCAAACAGCTGATAAAAACATCACAGTAATCCACACCACTCCAGTCCATCAGTTCACAAATCCATCATTAAGACATTTTCAAGTCCATAATCCATAATAACGCAGTTGTAGTCTGGTTGGGATCAGGAGGGAAATCTGCACAGATCAAGCACCGATAACAATCAGCAAATGTGGCTGGATTTTGATGTGAGAGACAACAGGAGATGAACATTTTCACTGGAGGAAGTTATTATGGATTATGGACTCGTATTTGAGTTAAAAAAAAAAAGTTTTAATGATAGATTTGTTTCAGCTTTTGTCTTGTCAAGATGTGAAGTGGTGTGGATTACTGTGATGTTTTTATCAGCTGTTTGGACTGTCATTCTGACGGCACCCATTCACATCCATTGGTGAGCAAGTGATGGAATGACACATTTCAGCAAATCTGATGAACAAACAAACTCATCTTAATCTCAGATGGTCTGAGGGTGAGTAAATTTCCAGCACATGTTGATTTCTGTCTGAACTGCTGCTGTAAATGAGGGCAGGTTGGTGACGTGATGCACAGCACAAGAGTTCCTGTGTTTCCTGCAGCAGGAGGGAAAAGCACACTTGGTTTTTCAGTACACTGACAGTTATTCTGTGAATGTGTATGTACATGTGCATTTATACTGAAATTTGTTTAATACTGTTTTCCTTCGTATTTGTCTTTTGGTAATATCACGAGCTATGAACAGTGATGTGGAGAAGAACGACCCAGCTGCCAGAACGCCACTGAATTAAAAATGAATATTCTGTCATCATTTACTCTCTATCCTCATGTCGTTTCAAAGCTAAATGAATGTATTTCTTCTGCTGAACACATTCTTAAGAATGTTGGGAACCAAACAGCTGCCAGCAGCCACTGATTTCAATAATATCGCAGCTAACAGGAAACGTTCTGAGAGCGTTCGCTCAAAGTTACGAACAAATGTTATTCCAGTAACGTTGACAGAACGTTTGTTCACTTGTCTGATAAATAATAACGCTCACAAAATGTCAGCCAAAAAAACCCATTACTGATACATTGTGGAATGTTTTTCTGAAACATTTTTAAATTGTTACTAATTGCTTCAGAAAACATTTAACAGTGACGTTACATAATGTTTGAAAAATGATACAATGAAATGTAACCCTAACGTTTCCTTGAACATTTACATTATCAAAAAAAAAAAAAAATCAATAAAAATATTTGTAAAAAATGAAGTGTTTAGAGAACATTTCGTTATGTTTTCCTTGAACACATATCTGTTAGGGTTAGGTCAGTGGGGCCCGAATCGCTTTGGTTCCCAACGTTCTTGTGTTTCACCAAAGAAAGAAACGCACAGAGGTTTGTGAGTAGATGATGACAGAACAGACATTTTCAGGTGTTTTCATCTAATCACGTGTGTCCGGTATCGTGTGGCACAGTTTCAGTTTAGTTGAAATTGCCACTTCGGAAGTGACACTGACTGCGTTTCGATCCAGTTCTTCATTTGCAGCGGTTTGCAGCAGATATTTGTGGTTCTCTCCCATTCACTGCTCTCGGATTTTACCCAACTATGACGACTTCCGCTACGAGAAAGTCGGAAATGTGAAAAAGGTCCATTTCAATCACAGGTACCAGGACATGAAGGGAAGGGGTCACCGCGGAGACGGTTCTGCGGTTTCCACGGTTACCAGATGCCACTGGAACGGCCACCAGGTGGAGCCAGAATCCTGGCCGAGGATCTCTTGGGAATGTGATCGTCCACTTGAGCCCCTGAAAAACCGCAATCCCACAATCCTCAGCACACCGAGCATCGGTGAATCCAGTACTGGTTTCTGTCTAATTCTGAGCTGCTGATTCCACAAACAGTGCATCACATTTTCTCACCATATCTGTGCATTTCGCAGCATTTCTGATTTTACGAATCATTTGTGCAGTGAAAAACACCACAAACACATGATTCCTGTCTGAATCTCAGTCGAATACCAACTGTTTGATCAATTCTCTACACATATTAACATGTGTGACATGACTGTATTTCTAATCCAGATTTTAGTTTAGAATTATGACCAGAGAAAGAAAATGCAAACGTAAGCAGGTGTTTTTAGCTTTTACTGCATCAGAACAGACACAGAAAATCAGTGACATTGTTTTCAAAATGTTATTTCAAAAGGTTGGTAACCTTATTTGGTTTATGTAAAGTTCTTTGGCATTAAATGGAGTATTTGGACAAATTTTCCACTCCTTTGTAGTTAAATTCTAAATTTTAAATACAAAACCAATTGACATTTGTTAATTTGAAAAGTGCATTAAAGCTGATACATATAAATAATTAGAAAAAATAATATAGTAATTTATATCTAAATATAAAAGCTATATCTAGTTACATATGTTACATATAATATTATTACATATAATTAATTAAAATTTTCATTAATATTCTACTTTCTATTAATAGTCTACTTATTTTTGAACTCAGCATCATTAAATAAGCTAATATTGGGCTTTTTTTTCTGGGCTGAATCTGAAGTGTGTCAGTAATGCAGATCTCAGACACGCACCTGACAGGCTGAAGCTGGACTCGTGCAGGTCCCGTATGCCCGCGTGTCGCGCGGTCGCCCGCATGGGAACGTCTCCCTCCGGAGTGGCAGATTCCTTCCTGACAGAGTTGGTCACGGCGGCGACGTCGCCCGAATACGGCGCTCGATCCACACCGCGCAGCCTCTGAGTCTGTGGATCACGACAGCGTTAGCATCATCACGACCGCGTGAAAGACATTCATACGCAATCGGCGGCACCTTCTCTCTCTGAACCATCTTCTTGTAGAGGAAATCCGGGAAGGATCGCATGGGGTAGAACTTCCCGGAGCCCTGAGCGCACGTGAACACGCCGTTCTCGCACACCAGACGCCCGTGGCTGATGGTCACCAGCGGGACCCCGTGACAGCGCTGGCTCTCGTACAGGTTAAAGTCTCCACCCTGAACCTGAGCGCTCGCAGAAATTGTCCTGCAGCGACAGACAGCATATAAACAATATAAAAGCATATAAAATATAAAAAAACCCTTTATAAATTATACATAAAAATGTATTAAAAACTATATACACATATCATAAAAAATAAAATTAAAATAACAACAAAACCACAACGAACTTGAACTAAAATTAAATTACAAACAGAAAATATAAAAATGTTCAAAATTAATTAAATAAATGAATACTTTTATTCATCAAGGATGCATTGAATTGATGAAAAGTGACAGTAAAAACATTTATAATGTTACAGAAGATTTCTATTCGAGACAAATGCTGCTCTTTTTTACTTCCTATTCATCCTGAAAAATTAAATGTATGACCGTTTCCACAAAAATATTGTGCAGCTGTTTTCAACATTGTTAATAATCAGAAATGTTTGTTGAGCAGCAAATCAGCATATTAGAATGATTTCTGAAGGATCATGTGACACTGAAGACTGGAGTAATGATGCTGAAAATTCAGCTGCGCATCACAGAAATAAATTACAATTTAACAGATATTCACATAGAAAACAGCTGCTTTAAATTCTAATAATATTTCACATTTTTACTGTTTTTATTGTATTTTGTTTGTTAAAAATAAATGCAGCCCTGGTATCAGAAGAGATGTATTTCATAAACATTTAAAAACTTACTGACCCCAAACTACTGAACTCAGTGTTACATTTTAAAATATTAATACTTTAAAATATTTTCATTGAATTTACTAATATTTAAACATTCATTTTATAGTATTTTATGTGTCAGATCTCTATTTATAATATTTTTTGATCTCTAAGATTTTTTGAGGTTACAAACAGAACAAATATTTTTGTATTTATCAGAGAAAATACCATTTACAGTTACGGTTTCTTGAAATGAATAAGCAATTTCTGAGTGAAAATGGTTTCAAAGTTAATCCTACACCAGATTTTCCTCAGTCCAGAGGAAGAAAAGCTTTATCTACCACAGAAAATAGCAAAGTGAATCATCCGGTACCGTGTGGCGTCGGGGTCCCACACCACCACATCAGCGTCCGCTCCCGGGACAATGCGGCCCTTCCGCGGGTACAGATTATAGATTTTAGCCGCGTTCGAGCTCGTCACGGCCACAAAACGATTCTCATCCATCTTACCAGCGACCTGAGGGACACAAAACATTACTGAGCGAATCTGCAGGTTTAAACAATCAACCCTAACCCAAATCAAGTGAGCCAAAGATTCAGTGATTCATTCAAAAAGAGAGTCAAACAGCTTCGTTTCTGAATAAATCTGTGTTTTTCAACTATTTGAGTGAGCAATGATTCAATGACTGATTCATAAAGACAATCACCTGCTTAGTTACTGAATGAATCTGTGGTTTTGAACAAACTGAGTGAGTCAATGATCCAGTGACTCATTCAAAAAGACAGCTTTATTTGTGAATGAATCAGCAGTTTGAACAAATCAGTTAAATGAATGATTCAGTGACTCGCTCATTAATATTCATGTAAAACAGAACTCATTAATATCCATTGTTTTTAAAATATTTCTTTCTAAAGCTACTTTTTGCAATGTGTAATGAATGTGTTTCTCATTTAACACAGTAATGAATCTAAATGATCTTAAATTGACGAATGGTTTGATTAATTAATTAATGTCGCACCACTCCTCTCTCCCAGATGACGCTCATGCGGTCCTCCACGCCGGCCGCCCCGTGAGGGATCTTGGTGAAGTCTTCCTTCCCCATGGCCTTCTGCTTGGTGTTGAACGCGCGGTGATCCGACGCCACCACGTTGATGATGTCACTGCGTGCACAGGACACGCATCATCATCATCATCATCATCATCATCATCATCATCACACACACTAATGCCAGAGACGGTTTCTGATGTGACGGATAAATGAATGAATGAATGAATGAATGAATGAATGGGTGAGTTTGTGGAGATGGGCGGGGCTGTGAAATGATCGGCTCCTGTGATTGGTGCGTACTTGCCCAGCAGGCCCATGATGTACTCGGGGGTGTTGGGGTCGAGGCGGAGGGGCGGAGCTACGACGTGGGCGGCGGCGTGAGCCCAGTCCTGATGATAGTAATGCATGCCGCTCAGCACAGAGTGAGCCAGCGTGGTCTCAGCGTGAACCACCTTACCTGAACACACAATCCCACACCAGTACAGCTCTAAGAGTTCAAAGTGTACACTATAATGCATTTTCATTTAATTCTAAGTGTCTGAAAACATTACATTCAAGTATGTTATTTCCAAAAATAGTATGCTGAAATGTGTGCTTTTATCCAAAAGGGAAATGCACACTTTGGAACAGCTTTGGAATTAAATACTAATGTATGTAATGCAAACGTTGACGTTTACATCTCAGAAACTCACCCTGCATCCGAGCAGCAGCGATGACGTCAGCCGCACACACACTCGACACGTTCACCAAATACAGCGGACAGTGAGCCTGCAGTGAAGAGCATATAGTAGTGAATACCAACACACACACACACACACACACACACACACTCTGTTGGGTTTACATGTTTTATGGGGACATTCCATAGGCGTAATGGTTTTTATACTGTACAAACCGTATTTTCTATCACCCTACACCTAAACCTAGCCCTCACAGGAGACTGTGCACACTTTTACCTTCTGAAAAAAACTCATTCTGCATGATTTATAAGCCTGTTTCCTCATGGGGACCTCACAAATGTCCCCACAAGGTCAAAATTTACTGGTATTACTATCCTTGTGGGGACATTTGGTCCCCATAACGTGATGAATACCAGGTGCACACACACACACACACACACACTATCTGTGCTGTTCTCACCCTGTTTGCGATGGTTATGGCTCGGTGTGTGGCCTCTGCCTCCAGCTACAGACACACACACACACACACACACACAGAGAGACATCAGTTATAATGAAAGCAAATTATTAATCACACACACACACACACACGCTGTCGGTCTGTCACCTCCTCTGGTCGGCTGATCTCCATCCCCTCTGGACCACTGATGCCCAGATCCAACGCCTCTTTTGCCCCCTAAACAAGCACACAATAAAAGATTCAGGTAAAATAAAATAAATAAAAAAGTAAACTGCATAAATAACAAAATAACATAAAAATAAAAAAATAGTATGCTATACTGTTGTCACATTAAATTTTATGGGTTTTTTTTGTGTTCATTTAGTAAATTTGTCCAATTAACATTTAAAATAATAAAATAAAATAAATCAAAATACCATAAAAAATAAAAAAGTAATATGCTATACTTCAGACCAAATAAAATAGATCGTAAGAGAGAGTGTTACGTGAGAAAAGAGGAATGTGTGCGGTCTGACGGCACCTCAAGCACCAGCTCTCCGTTCTCGGCGTGGATGCGCGCGACGGCTCCGATGTCCTTACAGGTGTGCATGGCCTGATAGAGCTCAGAGTCCTTCAGCATCAGCACGTCTTTATACGCCATGAACATCTGGAAGGAGTTGACGCCCTTCTCTCCCACCAACACCTCCATCTCCCTGCGCACCTGAAAGAAAACACATAAAACGAGTTCACATACAGAGTCAGGAAAATCAAAAGAAGAGAATTTCAAATTAAAAGAAAATTGCATGAATCAAATAGAAAATAAAATCGCTGTTACACTGCTGTTGCATGAGTTTAATTTAATGTCGGAAAATGTCCATTTATTATCTCATCTAAAATAATAAACGGAATGAATCTGTTATATGCTACACTCTGCAACGTTTCATTTAGCAAGTATGTTCAGTTATCTGAAGTAAAATTAAATAATAAAATGAAATTAAAAAAGTAAATAAATGAATCAGTTGTATGTTACACTGTTGTCTGATGACTTTTTTGTTGCCACGCCCGTGTACCAGTCTCTGCCCGGCCCTAACGGCCGCAGATTCCAAGGTGTGTGCCAGTTTTCAAGAGTTTTTGAGCATGTTAAGGGCCCCAAAAGCCCCCAAAAACTTGATGAAAAATAAGCGGCTTGAGCCCTAATAGTGTTGTATAATGCTGTAGGATGATGAGTGTTACAGTAGTAAACTGTTCCAGACCCGTCCTGTGGATTCTGAGCGCATGCAGTACCTTCGGTCCCCACCAGGTGACGCCCACGTGCAGCGCGTAATCACAGCAGGCCTTGGCATCGGCGTGAGCGCGGATCTTCTCAAACTCCTCCAGCAGCGACGCGTCTCTCTCGGGCAGAACGTGAGCGATCACCATGGTCGTGCCGCCCAACAGCGCCGCCTACAGCCGGAGACAGAAATGAGACACTGATGGAGAATGACAAACATGCACTGGAGTCTGTGTCTCTGTGTGTGTGTGTGTGTGTGAGCAGAAAACACCCTGATTCTCACACACAGCTTGATGCTGGAGATCTGAGTGAATGTGAGTGGAATATTAACGCATGTGAGAGACACGAAAAACCCTTCCCTACGTTCTCACAACTTCCACTCATGTTTTTAAATGTTATAAGAATGTTACGACAAAACAAACTCATAATGCTGAGAGAAAACTTTAGAAAAACATTTTCCAAGCATTCTTATGATGTTATTTTAATGTGAGAACAGAAAAGGTTCTTGAGATATTAATAATAAACGCTCATATAATGTTACAATTTGGGCAAAAGTAACGTTAGGAGAACATTTTTGTATCCTTTAAATAAGATTCTAATCACAAGAAGAAAACATGACATTGTAACATTTTAGAAACATTTTAAAACAACGCTCCCCCAACGTTTTTATGACCTGAAATTGTTACCTGGGTTTCCGCTACAAAACAGAGAAATAAAAAGGCAACTTTGACTTTTTATCTCATAATTCTGACTCTTTCTTGCAATGCAGAAAGTTCAGGAAGTGTTCAGGTCTGTTTCCTGTGTGTCGGCGCTGATCTTTCCTAGCAAACACGGTGACGCCGACCGTTACTACGGTAACACAGTTACTATGGAAACTGGATAGTCAGAATGAGACAGAACAAACACAAGTGTGGAAAAAAATAGAAACATTAGACGAGAGGTGTATATTTAAACACCTTAAACAAACAAAGGTAAAACTAAAACACTAAAATGACTAAAAATAAAACTGGAATAAACATAAATCAAACAGAAATAATAAAAAACAACTAACAAACTAACAGATATGATAAAAAAAATGTCTAACAAAATTGCAAAAACTTAAATAAAATATAAAATACACAATTCAAATATTAATAGATGTCATAATAATAGTATATAAATACTACTAAAACAACCCACATTTTGTTTTTAAATCTGCCTAAATATTTTAAAAATAAATGAAACATCTAAAGATTTACACTGTAAAATGATTATTTCAAGTATGTTTTACAAGAAAATAAAATCTACTTCAAAACTCATGTTTAATGTAATATATTAATTGCCATTTCTTTGTAATTATTTGTAAAAGTTTACCAGCAGTTACTGAGTGACTTTTCAGCCTGTTTTCAGTGTATGAGTGTATTCAGGAGATCACAGACCTCTTTGACTGATAATAATAAACTGCATACAGCTGAAGGAATGTTACAGACAGCAGCTGTGTGTGTGTGTGTGTGTGTGTGTGATCTGCATGACTCCATCACAGCTGTTGTGTGTGTGTGTGTGTGACCTTGGTGCCGCTGTAGAAGTCGTCCTGTGTGCTGGCGTTCATGAAGGTCTGCTGCAGGTGAACGCTGGAGTCGATGCCGCCCGGAATCACCAGCTTACCGGACGCGTCAATCACCTTGGCTCCGCCCGGAACCATCAGATCCCGCCCCACCTGCTGGATGAGCCCGTTCTCAATGTAGACGTCCGCCTCCTGAGTGACATCATCGTTAACGACCCGCCCGCCTTTAATGAGGATCCTCAAGGAGCTCGAGCCTGCGGCCATTATACTGGACACACTGAGAAAACAGAAGACAACATATCATATATTATGAAGTTAATATTAATAATTAATTATTTTATGCAGTATTATTAAATAATTCACTTTATTAAATGTTCACATTTTAATCAATTTAATATGAATAATAATTCAATTATCTGACTTAAATGTAATACATTTTTACCATCACATGTTTCAGTGTATGAATATTTTGTTTTAATTTCAAATAAATGTGCAACATTATGAATTATTCATGAATATAAACACACACGGTGCAGGACTGATGAATATTTCTCTGAAGAAGAACACAAATGTTCGTAGCACAGAAACAGCAGAGACAAACTCACATCTACAGTCAGTGACGGATAAACAAACGGACGGATTCACTCTTTACGCGTCAGGAAAGAAGCAGCGATTCTCCTTCAGGGTCTTGAGGAGACATCGAGACATACGCGAGCGCTCAGTGAACTGACAGGAGAAACCAGAGAGTGTTTTCTCTTCCTCAGCGCTAGATTTATGGGATTGAATTAATATTTTCCTATTCAAAAATTCCATCGTTCTCTCACAACAAAAACACAACCAGCATGAAACTAACCAACACTTTCCACACACACACACACACACACGCTGCGCTGAAAACACTAGAGAGAGCTGTGCTTTACTGTCACAATAAATGATCTGATTTGATTTTACTCACATCGGAAAGTTTTAACATCCAAAGCGTCACACTCCTATTAAATGCATAAACATCTATAAATACACTGTTGTCTTGTGCCGTATATGTGGGAAAATAGGTCATCCTTCATTTTTATAGGCTGCATATGCAATATTGTTCAGCTTGCATGAACACACACACACACACACACACACACACACACACACACAGACCCCTGAAGGCTGTGACTAATGCACATTTATCATGCAAATCCCCAGCAGGAGTGTGTGATGACATCAGTGATGATCAGTGTGTGATCGTGTGTGTGTGTTTGATGTGAGACGAGGAGAAACATGCGTCTGCCTGTGCTTACATCACTCTGTGTGTGTGTGTGCTTGCAGAAATGACTGTGATACACAGCAACATTGTCAAAAACATGAGATTTCTTCCCAGATAGCAGGAAACGTCTTAAGGGGCCGTTCACACCAAACACATCTTTGTGTCTAAAAACGTGAGATGCAGCGCTCAGAAATTGTTTTTTTTTTTAAATCACAGAATAACGCCTCCTCCATCATGTTGCTGTCAAATATAACAGTTGCCATGACAACTCGCTACTGTAAACAAAAGCTGGCAGCACATGCCCCGCCTCTGGGCTCTTCTGATTGGTTCACGGTTTTGGGACTGACATTAATGTGCGGCACTGCTTGTAAAAGTTCAAACACTTTTCTTGACACGTCCTCAGAACCAGTGTTGCCAAGTCCACAGTTTTCCTGCGTAATTGGGCTACTTTAACACTGTTGCCATGGGTTGTTTTTCATGTCTGCGGGTTGAAGCAACCCCAGTAACATCATATTTAGCCTCTGGAATGCTAATTTTACCAGGGAACCCTGCCAAAAAAACCTGTATTTTACCCCCTGGAAAGCGATTTCTACCGGGGGACACGTTTTGGCTACTTTTGGGCTAGTTTTGAGTAGCAGTTGGGGCTGGTTTTGTTAAGAAAACCTGGCAACCCTGCTCAGAACGTTCCGGCAAGGTTCCCTCAATGTTATGAACAGACGTTCTTCCAGTAACGTTAATAGAACGTAAGTTATTTGGTCTTTACTAATGTTGTCAAAACATTTTTTATGGAATGTTTTTCCTGAAATGTTTCAGTTGGACATTCAACTAACGTTTTTTACATGTTACTACCAGTTTCAGAGAATGTTCAAAAGTAACGTTTCCATAATGTTTGCTGAATTATCAAATGGAATGTTCTTAAGGTGGGACACTGCAGGTGAAAATTATGTAATAATTAACGCCTACTTACCCACATTTTTTTACTTACTTACATTTGTTGCATTACAAGTTTTCCAAAATGTTAGTTTTAAATAAGCAAATGAGGCATTATTTAATGAAATATGTGCTAATTTACATAATTTTCCTGTACAAAAATCCAAACACTTTATTTGACATTAGAGGCAAATGTTTTTACAGAGAGAATTTTGGACATCTCATTTTTGTCACTCCATAATTCAGAAAAGAACAAACATAAAACAATATATTTTCCCAAATTTTGGGCAGAATAAAATGTTGTATATAATTAAGCAAATAACATATGAACAAATCCCTCTGTAAAAAACCTTTAGGATATAGACAGGAATAAAACAGTAAAGTGTGGTGTGTGTAAGTGCTGCTGAAGTGGAGATTTATGGCTCAGTGTTGGAGAAAAAAACTCATTTTGAGAAAACAGCCTTTAAAAATATGAATTGTAATTGACATCTATTGACATAAACAGATAAAGTGCTATAAATGAAACACTCAGCAGTGTCTTTTGGATATTTTCTTTCCATTAGTCTGAAAAAACAGTTCATGAAAAACCAAAAAGCCTAAAATCTCAAATCTTACAGGTGCAAAAAAAAAAAAAACACTACCTGCAGTGTCTCCCCTTAATAATGTTCTCAAAACAGTTTTATGGAATGTTTTTCTTGAAACGTTTCAGTTGGATATTCGTTTTTTGCTGGTTACTACTAGTTTCAGAGAATGTTCAAAAGTAAAATTTCTAAAAACAAAAACAAAACAAAAAAAAGTAACATTACTAAATTATCAAATGTAATGTTCTCTTAATGTTTGTACAACCAAGAAAGTAAAACGTTTCATAACGTTAGAAAAACGTTCTTAGAACATATTTTGTTAGCTGGTTTGGTCCTGTATTGTAAGCAACTGTTTCATGAACGTTACATAACTGAACTTAACAACATCTTCCACTTCCATTAAATATTACTATTCTGTTCTATTCTATTCTATTCTATTCAGCTGACTGTGCTTCTCTGTTCAATCTGTCCAATCAGTGTTGAATTTATTCACAACAGAGCTGGATTTGGATGATAACATACGGATTCTTTTATTTTCTAGTCTCACACTGCATACAATGACAACAATCTGTGTGAAACTGCCCTCAAACACACACACACACACACACACACACACACAGAATGATGTTGTTGTTTCCACATATGTTAGTGTATGTGGCTGTGTAAATATCAGCATCTCTCTTTTCCTCCATCTCTAGCATGATATTATGATGTATTCATTATATTTACAGATATTGCAATATCAGCCCAACAGGCCCAATTAAACATTTACTCTTATGATATGAACACACTAATATCACCAATATCAAACACAATTCGGTCGTTCTGTCAGAGTTGCCTTAAAATGCATAACTTTGGAACACAAAAAGCCAACTATTACAAAACAACCGATAAATAAACCAAAAATATTCCTGACATATTTTGTTTGCGTTCTTTAAAGCAAATCCACAAAAATAAGCTGTTTTTCTTCGTGTTTCACACTGACGAGGCTCAAACAGACTCACAGACGTGTCTAAATAGTGGAATATAAATTATAAACCGCTGACGTACCGTTTATGAACGTATTTGATGGTTTTCCTCCGGTTGTGCACCCGCTCCGCCGCCGCGTGCCCGATGACAGCTGTCACTGCGCGCGCCACACACACACGTTCCCGCGCGTACGAGACCGTGGCAGAAGCGCGCGCCAGGCTCTTTGATTGACAGACGGGGAGGACCAATGAGAAGCTGCAAAAACTAATGCTAAAACTACTCAAAAAAAAAAAAATCACAACATTAGTTTTGTCGTTAAAGACACAAACTTAGTCTCTTTCAAACAAAACTGTGAAAAACGACGTGAAAACTGCGATGTTGTAAAGTTTTTATTATCAACAAATCTAGTCATTGGCATAATTCTCTGTTCATAAAATGACATAAAACAGCTCATGAGTGGTTGTACCACATATTGATAAGCATTTATCACATTTAAATTAATGTACAGCTAGCATACACTTCCGTAGCGGAAAACATTTGATGGACATTAAAAATAAAAATCAGAATGGATGCAATAAAAACATACAAACATTCGTTACAATAATTAAACCATGACAAACAAACAAACAAAAAACAATTTGAAAGAAAAGTGTTTTTCGATATTGGCCTTCTGTGAAACGCATTGTTAGATGTATCGATTGGCACTGGTGTGAAATGGTGTGCATTTAGAGAGTGTGACATCGGTTAATCATATGAATTAATATTAATCATTTATAGTAACACAGCTCATCAATATGTGTTTAAATATCAATGGCGCCCTCTGCTGGACAAAAATGAAACCATTTGATGGCTTTGGTCAATTATAATACTGACACACGCGTGTTACTCATTTCATAAATCCGTGTTTTTGTCTTGTTTATGGCAACAGGGTACACATAACTGAGATTTAGCTCTTCTATATTGATTTGACAAATTTCAAGACAAATGTCTTGAGAAAACATCTAGACTCCAGTGAAGTGATTTCTCAAGATCAAAAATTCCGAATTGTATTTCAAATAATGACAAAATATAACTCTACAATTCAATGCAGGAATCCTAGAAGCACAAAATGCTCTCAGAAACGAACTGACCGCCGTTTTTCTCCATGGTATTAATACCATGGTATTAAGATCGATTTTTAAGATACTACCACAGTAATACCTATGTATTTTAGGTACATCTGAATATTATTCAATGTGCATTTTAAAAAGTACCATAGTAATATTTTAACACTATTTTTAAAGTACCATGTCAGGAATATTTCAGTACCATGGTAAACGCTACCAATCAAAGGTTTGGACACTGACTCCATCTTTAAAGTCGTGATGAAACGTAACTAGCGACAGATTATCGGGAGAAAAAAATGTAGGGCGGGGCTTGGTTCTACGCATCATTTGTTCATTGGATGTTGAGATGTGGGCGTGGCACTTTAAAAACTCCAAAACGTGGTTTAAACATGTTTACAATAAAACATATGCACGGATGATTTGCTTACTATTAAATCTATAACATGCATTTTGAAAACAGATGACATTCCATATCATGGCGACTCCATTCATTTTCTCCATAGGGAAACTGAATATTAACGATAACTTATAAACCGTTAAAGCAGATCTGCTGTGAACTCAGATGTTGTTTTAACCAAACATCTACATTATTTCAAGTTGTTTTTACAATAACTATGTTAAAAAGTGGAATCCATGGTGGAAAACTACATTACCCATGATGCAATGCAAAATTCCACCAATCAGAAAGTCACCAAAAGAACTCATTAGCCCCACCCACTCAATGAAACACATACTTTGCAGTAAACCTAAAATATATAGTTTTTATAAATATAATCCATAATTTAAAATGAAGTTATATTTTTAACCACTGTTTTTAAATCGATCAATGCCTCACGGGATTGTAGTTCTTTCCCTTGTCTTTTTGTCTGATTTTCAAATGCTTATTTGCTCAAAACTACATGTGTGTAATGCTGCGATTCTCCTTGTAGCCGGTTGGTTTAATTCATGACTTACAGCGGTTTTATGGACACTTTTTAAAATCCCGATGGGAAAAATGAATGGAAAGAATTCATCTGAAAGCAAAAACTGACGGATGCTTATAAACGCTACCAAACATGTATCATGAGCACATTTCTATCACTATTTGCTCCAAAATGAACTCCTAGTTGTTGAGATCATGAGAAACGTGAATTGGGTGAAGCGTGTTTGAACGTCTGGACGTGTATTTCTGCCGTTTCTCGTTTACAGTGATATGTGATCTGAATCGAATCTGTTGGCAATGACTTCAAACATCCATCAGTTGGCCAATAACTGAAGAGATCTGATCCGATTCTAATCGTTCAACACTCATATTCCTGAATATACAGTTTCTAAATGTTTGAGGAGCCACAGAGCTCAATGTACTGACATACGTGTGTGAGTGTGTTTGTGCTCTTGGCACTCTTTCGGCGAAATCTAAAAATGCCCTGTAGCCAAAGCGCCAGTGTGTCAGGTAATCCTAAACCACAGCTGAACACACACACACACACACACACACTGGCAGTGTGGAACAATGCCTGGCTTTGTAGGAGCTCGGCAGGAAAACACACATATGTGGTCTAACTGGATCACATGCGTTCGATCGGTGACTCCCATGATGCTCTGGGGCAGATGCTGCTGCTGCTGCTGGACGTCTGGATGGGCTTCACTGAGGCGTCCTCTGCACGTCCACACCCCGAAACACTCCATCGCCCCCCCGAAACACTCGACTCGATCGTTTCATCACTGCAAACACACCAACAGAGAAAATGTGAGAAATGCTATGAAAGACACTTTAGGACACGCTAGCAGTTGCAGAAAAAAAAAATAAGCTTGTTGAGCTGATATTGTATAGTGTCCTCTATAGACAGATCTTCACCAGCACCACGGTCGTGGGTTCGAATGCCAAATGCAAATCACTTTCGATGAAAGCATCTGTCGAATGCATAAATGTAAATGAATTATACATAACTAAACAGAGATAATGACACACATTTAAAAATCTTTTCGTAAACGTGTATAATGACACATATTCATAAAACCTATTATACACACTATATAAAACCTACTAATACAGTAAAAAGCTGCACAAACAGTGCGTCTCTCTGATTTATGATCTGTGCTGGATCTGTTTTAAAGCACAAAAATAATGATGAAGAAGAAAACGAGCAGAAACACTATAGCTTCGCTACACGGACCCAATAAAATCTTGAGAAAGCAGAAGAAACGGAGTTGAGAAGCAGAAAGAGTAACAGGATGTGAGGCCCGAGAGCTCGAGTTTCAAACATCAGTGAATCCCTGAGCGAACGGATCGACTTTCAGCAATAAAACCCAGCAGAATCAACACTGAGATTCAGACACACGAGCAACGAGGAGAAACAGACTCGCACCATCTCAAACACAATCATACGCCAGGAAACCTGAAGGAGGAGAAATCTGATCCCAGATCACTTTAAATCCAGCTCATTGTTTCCTCTATTAGCATTGGACTAGAGCCACTAAAAACAGAGAAACTTTCCATCGATAAACATATTGCTGTGGGAAAACCAAGCTGAACTCCTCCGTTTTATTAACCCTCATAACGCTTTCCAGAAGAATCGTTACTTTATAAAAAAACAGTCATAACTCAACTCAACTTCATTCAACTCAAACCATCTTATCTGATCAGCAGCATTAAATTTTTTTTAGAAATTATTCTTCTTCTTCAAAAAAAAGTATTACTTTCAATATTAGTGAGAAATATTATTTGAATACTGTATATCTTTCTATGAAATTAATATAAACATCTAATCTGAGAATTACCAGCATGAACCCAAGTGGAACGAATGGAATTTAAATTCCTTTGAACGAATTAACCCGCGATCGGTCAAAATTAGTCAAAATTTATTAAAGCCACATATTTAGTTCTAACAAAACCACGTAAATGTTGCTCTGAAAATTTTTCAAAAATAAATTTATTTTACTTACATAAACTTTCACTTTCAGATGAAAAAGTGATTATTTTTCATGCTGCAATGGTTCATTAATAGCTGTGCATATTCATGTTCATCAACAAAATTCAGTCCAGAAGTGTGTGAGATATTGGGAAAAGGCCAAATATATTTCACACACTAATATAACTTCATACATAATTTAACAAAATATTTTTGACACTAATGGTGCTCCATACACACCCGGGTCAAAATGACCCGAACATTTACATGGTTATATCTCGTAAAAAATAATAGTAAAAAAGAAAATCTGAAAGACATAAACGATGTGTAGTTTGAGGCTCTTAAAACATTTGCAAAGTTTTGCTCCATTACAAAAAACCCTATAAAACCTGCTCATTTTCACTGAAACATGAGATGCAGAAAAACATCCAGAAACATCTGGAGCAGCAACTACACACACACACACACACACACACACACTCATGTTTGTTTGGCATCTTAGTGAGAATACTGCATAGACTCCCTTTGATTTTCTATGTGGTTAATGATATTTTCTATCAGCTAACCCAACCCTGACCCCTGAACTCACCCATCAGAACACTAGATTTACATCAGCTACATCTTTTGGCTGATTTACAAACTTTGTGAACAAGTGACGACCAGTCAAATGTCTCACTAGTGGATTGATAAAGAATTTCACGGTAGAAGTGAGGACATTTGGTCCCTACAAGTGTAGACAAACCAGAATATACACACACACAGTCTCTCACACATAAACACACACAGTCTCACTCTCTCACTCACACGTGTTCCTCTCACAGGCAGGATTGTGTGTGTTTCTCGTGAGCATCTCTGGTTTCTGCAGAAGATTCATTCTGCTCTTTTCACTGCTAATGCAACTTTAGAGCTACGACACGGATTGAGTTTCCGACCGGCGCCGTTCGAAGGGAAAACCCACAAACACACACTCACACACACACACACACACTCCAGCAAGAGAAATAAGGCCGATAAACAGCGTAGAATAAATCGTAGCATCTCATGTAACAGTGTGTGCTTGTTTGCATTAGCAGAGAGATGGTAATGCATGTACTGTGCTGTGTTTTGTAACATGAAAAACACTAGTAGTCTGTGGTAATAACATGGTGCTGAATGATTTGTAAATATTGAAAATATCTGCATACATATAGGTATGTACAATAGATATTGTATATTTATATTTAATGCATATTATATATAAATATATATATATATATATATATAGTATTATAAATGTAATTATTTTACTTTTATACAAATTATTTTTAATTAACACAAATGTATGTATTAATATGTATTAAACCCACTTAGAATTAGCACATTATAATAATTATTTATGCAATTTTAAATTACAGAAAATATTTTTATTTTTAAAATAAATACGAATAACTATGACTAATTAATTCATATATATTATAAATATTCATGTTTTATTATTTTTCATCATTACAAAAAATATTTTTAGAAAATGTATCATTAATTACATTTATTTAGTATATATTGTAAATATACATAATTATATAACAAATACATATTATAAAAAAGATTAATCATTTTATTTTTTTATAAAAAATTTATTTTTTTAAATTAATTATAAGCCCAAACCTAAAACAAACACAATGCTATTGGCAAAAACTGACTATTTGTACATGAATGATGTTGATGAGTGTGTGTGTGTGTGTGTGTGTGTGTGTCTTACCCCTGCCCTCATTTGTTCTGGTCTCTGATTCTCAAGCATCGTCTCTTGACGGGCGGCTCTGAATCGTCCCGTCCGCTCGGCTCGGATCCCAGATCCGTGTTTTTCTCCCAGGTTTGTGTTTGAGTGTGTAAATGCGTCTGTGCGGCCATCAGTGTGTTTTTCTCGCGCAGTTTGGGCGGCACGGACCGCGCGTAGGTGTGCTCTACATCCTGTGGCGCTTCCTCCTCCCCCCTGCTCTCTTTCGATTGGTCGCTCCGGCAGTCCGTCTGCTCCGCCGACCAGCAATTGGTCGAGCCGTCGTCCCGCCCACCCAAGTAGCTGTTCTCTTTCACATCTTCACAGTCGGAGAGAGGAGACGGAATCTGGGCGGAGCCAGAGCCGTCCAACGAAAATGAGGCGGCTTGTATGGCGGTCGAACGAGCCAATGAATACAAAGAGGCGGGAGTGACGATTCTGGGCGTGACGACTGATGCGTAAAGTGCTTTGTGCGTTGGAGATGCGCGCGTGTGAGTTTCCTCTTTCACCGGCTGTTTGCGGAGACACTGAATCACCTGCCGCTCGGATGCGAGAGGGGAAACGCATCGTTCGGTCTTTACTTTTTGGTTGGTCTCTTCCGAGTGCCCCGGATCGAGCGTACGCTCGTCCTCCTGCTCCTGCAGGCTTCGAATGACTCCTTTGTGGCCTGTTTGAGGGGGAATAGGGATGGGAATGGGAATTGGCACCGGGATTGGCACGAACACCGGATAGGGCGATAACATCATGGGCTGCGGCCAGGGCGGGGGTAAATGGGGCGGGTAGGCGGGGTGGAAGGCCATGTAGGGGGTGGGGAAGGGCTGGAGAAGAGGAGGCGGGGCAAAGGAAGCCCTCTGGACGGGGCTGAGGGGGCGGGGCGGGTTACGGGGAGGATGAGGGGCGGGGCTTCGGAGGCCCTGGGCATGGAGGGGCGGCCGCACAAAAGGGAGGGGCATCTGAGGTGGGCGTGGCTGTTCCGGAGTAATGTGAGACGGGCCGGCGGGAGAAGAGGGCGACACGCTCGTCTTAATCTTCGGCTGGGACGCTGAGACGGGCGTTCGCTGCTGTGTCGGGGGCGGCGGCGTTTGGGGCGAGAGGGTTGACGCCGGTCTGTCCCAGGCCTCCGGGGTGAGGAGTTTCTGGGTTTCCGCGACAGCCGTTTTGGGACGAGTCTCCTCGTCTTTGTGGGCGGAGCCGGGGCCGGAGAGGGCGGCACGAGCTTCACGGTAAAACACGTCCATCTTGTACTGGTTTAGACATTTTGTGCTGCAGAACTGCAGCCGCTCCTCACCCGAACCAAAGTCCAGATATTCTTTAGTGTGACGCACGTGTTTACACCAATCACACACCTGCAGACAGACAGAGAATACACGGGTGATGTTAAAAATGATGTTACATTTTTTTTTATTAATCACACAACACTTTTTATAAACATTAATAATTTTCACAATTACATATGTATAATTGATGTATTTTTATAAATCTTATATTTTTAATTACTTGTACAAAGTACTTTTATATGTACAATCATGTATAAACAATGATATACATAAATATGTACACTTCATACATAAATACTGTATGTATACTTGTTTAATTTTAATGAGCAATAACATTTTATTATTATATTAATATTAATTCAAAGTAATATATTACTGTATGCTTTTAATAGTATATTATTTTACATGGAGAAGTTACATAATATAATAATATATTACTATTATTATCGTTATTGTTATTATTACCATTATTATTATTATTATTATGTAAAGCTATTAGTTTTCTTTTTCTTTATTTTTTGTCTATGGTCAGTCATCTCAGATAATGACAAAACTACAACACATAACTGGATATTTAATATTTTTTTGGATTTATTTAATAATTTACTTAATTTATTTAATTAATAATATGAATAAATTGTATTAATATTATTAATACACTTATATACATATATATATAATTTTTTTTTTCAATGAATGTAATCCTTAATATTTTTTTTGCAGTAACTCTTTCTACATGCGGTGCCGCTAATGGACGCTTGAGCTTGTGCTGCATCATGTGAGTGTGTTTATTTACACGCGTGTTGTTGTTCATCTTCATCAGAAGTCTTGAAGGCGTGTCCAGCGTCTGGCCAGGGGGCGGAGACTGGTCACCATGACGATCCTCATCTCGAGCCTTAAGGAACACAAATACACACAAATACAAACCTGAAGCGCTTTGTTGGTTTGAAATAAAAACATGTTACTTAATTAAAACTATATGGAAAAAAAACTTTTACATAAAATATTTTAAAAAGATAAAAAATGAAAATAAAAAAATATTAAAATGAAGATTATTAGAATGTAAAGGCATCATTAATATTAACAATAATAAACCGTAATAAAAACTATAATAGTATCTCAAAAACAGCAGCTGATTCAAACACAGCGACACTTCACTCGTGATGAAGAAAGTCACGTTAGTCAGTGTGTGTGACACAATACGCCTTGTTTTCATTCTCAACACTACGTCTATTGTTTTAGCAACGTCTTTTAGTGAAACGCAATCGTTCTGTAGAGCAAACGGCGCTTCCTTTGATATCGTATATCGCCTGAGAGACACGGACACCTTCAAGTGCGGCTGAAGAATCTGTTATTCTGTGAGCAACCAGAGAGTGTGTGTGTGTGTGTGTGTGTGTGAGAGTGAACCAGACTGAACGAAGATGATGAATTCTCTCCTGCTGTGTGTGTGTGTGTGTGTGTGTGTAACCGGAGCGTCCTGTGTGTAAAGTATGCGCTGTAAGATGAATCCTCTCTCTCTCTGTCTCAGAGACAGGCTGAAACTCATCAGTGTGTGTGTGACTCTGGACTGATAAATGATCCTGTGTGTTTCTTCTCTCTGTTGTGGGAATGTGCTGCTCGTTAAGCACAAACACAGCAGCCTGTAAAGCGATGCCTTCATACATGTGTGTGTGGGTGTGTAGAGGCTGATCTGTCAGTGCAGGACGGTGTTTCTACAGTTTGAGATGTGAGATTTGAGCGCTCAACTGATACGGGTTTACTGAAGGTCGATGCCGGTATCTGGAGGTCAGAGTGGCTGATGGCCAATATAACGCTCATATACAGTCTGAAAACATTCTCTACTCATGCTTCAATGCAATTAGACAACGCAGGTAAAATAACAACTGTAAAATATTTAAAAATAAAACAATCTCCTTTATTTTGATTGCTTTTATTTTAAAACATTAAAAAAATAAATAGTAGTAATAAAACACTTGCTTTAAAAAAAAATTACCTGCATGTCAATCGACATCCAGTAAACCGTAAACATGAGAAGGGTTTGATAAATGTTTGAAATTTTAACATGAAAATAATCGGCAACATTTTTTCAATTCAAACTTTCTCTAAAATTCTGACACTAAAAATGTCATTTGTATTAATTCATTAAAATTATCTTCAACTTTTGGACTACACTGTACAATTTATTTATGGCTAAAAATTCAAAAACTAATTTCTCATTTTATTTATTTATTTTTAATTTTGTTTTTAATTTTATGCAATAATTATATATTATTATTATTTCTACACAATACTGTCAAAAATGTCCTAATGTCGGCCAGTGAATCAGTCTGACCAATATATCAGTACTTCTTAATTAAATCATAACAATTAAAATAAATTATTTTGAAATAAATAATTTCATATTTTATGCGTATGTATTTAAAATAAACAATGCCTTATTTAGATTTTTTTTTAATTGATAAATTATGGAAATGTGATTATGCTTTTCAAACTTTGTCATATTCTGACACTAAAAATGTAATTTGTATTAATTTACTACAATTAATTAATTAAACTTTGTAGACACTATACAATTAATTTATGGCTAAATATATTTTTTAAAATTCTGTTTTTGATGTATTAATTATATTTTATTATTGTTACACAATATTTACTCAAAATTCACCAAAGTCTGTGAGCAGATTTTGAAAAATGGCAGTATATCAGTATATATCGACCGTATATATTGACATATGACCGATATATCAGTAGTGCTGACGTGTTTTTACCTTGTTTCGTTTGAAGTACGCGCGTCGACACGCGGCGAAACACTTCTCACTGCAGAAACTCTTAAGCTCGGAGCCCATGAGCAGAGAATAACGCTTCATGCCCTCCTTCTGACACCAGACGCACACGATCGGCACGTTCTGGACGTCCTCCACTGAACACAATCGGTCACAATCAATATCACACTGAATGCACATTATTTCATGAGTTTATTTGTGTGTTTTGTGCTGCACACCGGCAGAGGGTTTGATGAGCGGCACGATGACGTTCATGCCGTGCTGCTCCTTCACACGCGGCGACGCCGAGGAAGAGTACGACGACGGAGACGGAGACAGAGGGACGGACGCCGGCTCCTTCTCGCCATTTCTGACGGGCTCTGAGGAAGATGATGATGATGAAGATGAAGATGATGGCGGCGGCTTCTTCTCTACAGCGTGTGGCTTTGGCACTGAGTTCTCTGGAGGATAAATCACAGTCACATGGAGGAAGCGATGCGAACAGCAGCTGTGAATGTGCGCACTTACCTTTAAGAACTGATATATGGTTGCGTTTGACACGGTTCCGTCCGTCAGCGGCGTCTGAGTCCTGCAGATCCACTTTATCATAGCCGTACCAACCCAACAACTCATTCATGGTGTTTTCAGCAAAGCTCTGCAATACAAACAGACACACGTGTGTTTAGTGACCTGAGATCACAGCAGACTTCTGTTGAAAATAAACATGAAAAATACAATAGATTTCATTTAAAATGTAACATTTTTCAGAAAAATAATATTAAAGATTGGTTAACTAAAACTATAAAATTAAAACCGTGAAAAAGCTTTGTCACTTGAAAAAAAATCCCACTGTATATAAAATATATACAGTCTTAAATGTAATTATTTCAGCTAGTTGCTAAGGCAAAATGTCTAAGTTCATGTAATAAAATAACTACAACTAAACGAAAAGAAATTGATATTAAAAAAATAATAAAATGATAAATAAAAACAATACAACTTTATGTGATATCATTTTAAAATATAACATTACTTAAAAATATTTTGAAATTCATTTTATATTAAATGTTTAATTTTTCATATTTCTATTACAATTATATTTTTTCGTAAATGCAATTTTTTAGTTTACATTAGATTTAATTAAATATTGTATATTAAATATATTTCATTTTTCATATTATATAAAATATTTGTAATGTTTTTGTTTTTACATTAGTTATCTAAAACAAAAAAAATTAAAACCATAACTGTCATCACTTGAAAAAAAAAAACATAAATAACTAAAAAAAATATATATATATATTTCTGCTAATTACTAAAGCAAAATGTCTAAGGTCATGTAATAAAATAACTACAACTAAAATAAAGTAAATAGATATTTAAAAAAAATATATATATATATATATAAATGATTAATAAAAACACAACTTTATAATGTGAATTTAAAAAATAATATTAATAAAAAATATGATTTTTTTATATTTTACATTAAATGTTTAATTTTCAGATTTTTTATGTTAAATTTATATTGAATACATGTATTTTTTAAATAGTTTATTAGATTTAATTAAATATTTTATGATTTTTTTTTATTAAGACATGATAAATCTTTTTTTTATTGTTTTAATGTTTAAACATGAAATATTTCCTTTGATTAATTAATTACCCTTTTATTAAATATTACACAATAAATATTTATCTTTCTAATATATCTATCTATATACAGTATGTAAATGTGTGCATGCAGTGTCGTATGTAAATGACTTTTGTATGATAAATATTTTGGCACTGTTGTGTCGCCACTTGATATCCAATGGAAAATAAGAACAGGAGAAGCACTACTAGGAAAATGTTATGATGAGACAAACGCTCATCTGTCATCATCATCATCATCATCACATGTGTGTGTTTGATTCGAGAGCAGGCGCTGCTGGGAAAAGCGATCCTCATCCATCAAAAAAGCAGCGAATTTCCTGCAAAAACGGGAGCTCGTGATCTCACGACACACAATCTCCCGGGCCGAGAGCTTTCCGTCTGAGATTAGAGGCGTCACTCGATCCGCGGGTAAAAATCACAGGACACCCAACACCGCTGCAGAGTCACAGCCTTCCCAGAATTCCCCCTCCTCTCCAGCGGCCCCGAGACTAATTACATCAGCGCCTCTCTCTCTCTCTCTCTCTGCGTTCTCGTTAGCGGCAGACGGGCTTCTCCCTTCCTCCGCTTCCATCCCACAATGTTGTTTTTGTTTCTTCTTGGCAGTTCAGACAAACATCTGTTCGGCGAGAGTGACGGGCCCGTCCCGAACCGCGCCGGCCAAAGGCAACAAACCCGCCGCGACCCCTTCCTCGGGCCCGGGGCCGCTTGCATCAGGCCGGGCTTGAGTTTCATGTGTTTGGATTAAAATTAGTTAAGTTGTAACTCTACACCCCCAGTGGATATCGCTCGGGCCGATCCGGAGCGGCTCCCACAGAAAGAGATGGAAAGACTCGCAGAAAGCCCATCGAGCGGCGCTTATAAACACGCCGTGTCACGTATCCGTGTCGCGTATCAAACGCCGTTGCGAAAGAGGTCTTGAGTAAAAGCCAGAGATTGAATAAGGTCATCGTGTCAGCTGTCCGTCGGCGGACGCGTGAGGAGCTGCGCTCACATCTGGAGCTTCGAAACGACACTCGAGAGCGGCTCGTGTCAGACAATATCTCCGTTACCGGTGCAAAATCAGCTCAGCGGAGTCCGTGGCTGTGATTCAATACACAATGAACTTTTTAGACGGCACTGTGGGCATCATATGATGTGAACTACAGTGAAAAATGTGCAGCTGTTATCAGAAGGATCTCACTGTACATGATCTGCCCTTTAATAATGACTTTGGTTAGTGCAACCTAATGCAACCGAGCGATTCGTCATATTAAATTGACATCAAATACTTTATTTTTTAATGTTTTTACATTACATCTTTTCTTTTTCTTTTTTTTTTAAATATCTTCATATTAAAAGTACTTTATTTTTCACATTTTCATTAAATATCTTTAAATATATGTTATTTTTCATATTTTTAAATGTAACTTTTTATTCAAGGTCATTAAGTTCATATTATTTATTATTTGTCAAAATATTTTGTTAACTATATTTTGTTTCACATTTATAAGAAACTGTTTTATATTAAATAGTTTATTTTTAAAATATTTAAAAATTAAATATGTATATTTATATATTTGTATAAGTATTTTATTCAGTACTTTTTTATATTAAATATTTAGTTTAAAAACGAATTACACAATGTAAACAATATAGAATATATTTTAATATTTACAATAATATTTGAATATCAAGAACTTACTTTTTCATATTAAATATTTTATTTATGACTTTTATAGTAAATATTTTTCAACATTTTATTACATATATTTATGTTTTTAATTATCATTTATCAAAAAATATATAATAACTGTATATATAATAATTGAACAGACTTTTTTTATGAAATATTAAACGAATTAGGACACATGAAACACTGATTCGGTGTTTACAGCATTTTGGCATCGTCTCATGAGTTCCTCAACTAGACAGCTTCTCTGGGCATCAAATACCTGCTGAAAAACACCAGAAACTGCTCACTAGTCTCCAGCATGGGATGCTAGTGTACCTTGCGTTCCCATCAGGCTTGTCAACTAGGTTAACCAGCAAGAACTTCCTCAGTCAACCAGCTCCACAAAAGTTTTGACACGCTTCCCCGGGTAAAGCAACAGCAAAACAGCGCAAACTCACTCAGCTCAGTGGTGTTTTTACAAAAGCAGAGCCCAAATGTTGTCTAGCTAGGCATCTGACTAGTAAGTGAAGCGCAGTTCTGAGAGAAACACAAGTTTCCGTTTCTTACCTTCATCTCGTCGCTCACGTCTCTCTTGACGGGATGAGCGGGTTTTCTGCTGCGCTTGTTCTCCGGCGGTCGCCCCGTTTCCATCTCGGGCATGACTCGCGGAGCGGCGCGCGGAACGGACGCTGTCAGTCGCGGCTGTCACGCGAATCTGACGCGGCGCGGGAACAATGAGAGGAGCGCGGCGGAGATCAGGGGAGGAGGAGGAGGAGGAGGAGGAGGTGAAACTCAACACCCGGCGCCCACCGCCTCCTCCTCCTCCCACAGGCTCCCCCGGATCCGTTTCGGCAGGAATGCGAGGAGCGAGGCTTTAGGTCACGACCAGCGGAACCGCAGCTTCCCTCACACTACCGCAGTATCTTGTCAAGATTTTTACTGTTAGTACGAATTGTTTTGTCACGTGACCTAAAATACGCGGCCTCTAAATGAACTGGTTTTACTGAAGTAAACATATTACTTCTTATAAATGAACAGCACATTTGAGAAATATTATTAAAATGACGCAGCCTCATGTCAAATATATTAGCCTTCTTGAAAATCTGTTTTATTCTACACTAACCGGCGCCATTTTTTAGATCATGTGACCAGTGGCGTGACGCAATTGGCCCGTTACTACTAATAATAGATAGATATATATATATATATTTCATGGGTTAAGTTGGCTTGAGAAATGCTATTCAAACCTCTGATCGGACTTTTAAAGCTGGGAAAAATCCCCTAGACTTGCACTGACAGAATGTTCAAATGAGCCAACACTATTCAAACTCCAACTGTCAAAACTCCCAGAATCCCTTGAGACTCAATCAAGCTTCCCTTCTGTGTACTATTTCCAATCTAAAGGTGCGTTCACGCCACATCGAAATTCCCATAATTACGAGATTCCAACTTGTAAAAAGCGTTCAGGTCCTCGTAATTTCGAGATGACAACATGTGACGTTCTACTCGGAGCTGTTCACGTCCTCGGACTCGGAATTATGCTTTTCTGTGGCAACACTATCAACGCCTAAACAGAGCCTGCGTTGGTCAGGTGGTACAAGTCGTAGCTCTCAGAAGACTCCCAGTTCACAAGTTGTAATTACGAGGACGTGAACGCTTTTTACAAGTTGGAATCTCGTAATTACAGGAATTTCGATATGGCGTGAACGCACCTTCTGTTTAGGCGTTGATAGTGTTGCCATAGAAAGGACGTGAACAGCTGAGTAGAACATCACATGTTGTCATCTGGAAATTACGGTAATTACGATATGGCGTGAACGCAGCATATTAAAACTCATTCAAACTCATCTATCTAACCAAGCCTAGCAACTAGAAACATGCTAACAACATGCTAGATTCATGCTAGAAAAAATGCTAATCGTGCTATAAACATGCTCACGACAAGCTAGCAACATGTTAATCATACTAGAAATGTTAACTTGCTAATCAGGTTAGAAACATGCTAACAACAAGCTAATCATGCTAGAAACAAGCTAACAAAATGCTAATAATGCTAGCAATACATTAGCAACATCTTAATCACATTAAAACATGTTAGAAACATGCTAGCAACATGCTAATCATGCTAGAAACATGCTCATAACTTGCTAATCATGTAAAAATATGCTAACATGCTAGTGACATGATAACCATGTTAAACACATGCTAGCAACATGCTTATAACTTGCTAATCATGCTAGAAACATGCTGGCAACACACTAATGATGCTAACAGCATGCTATCAACATGCTAATCATGCTGGCAACACGTTAGTAACATGTTAATCATGTTAGAAACATGCTAGCAACATGCTCACAACATGCTAATCATGTTAAAATATGCTAACATGCTAGTGACATGCTAACCATGTTAAACACATGCTAGCAACATGCTAATCAGGTTAGAAACATGCTAGCAACATGCTAATCATGCCAGAAACATGCTGGCAACATACTAATGATGCTAACAACATGCTAATAATGCTAGCAGCACGTTAGTAACATGCTAATCATGCTAGAAACATGTTAGCAACATGCTAGTACTTGCTAATCATGTTAGAAACATGCTAGCAACATGCTAATGATTTTAACATTATGGTACCAACATGCTAATTATATTAGCAATATGCTAGTAGCATGTCAGTCATGCTAGTAACATGCTGTCCATCCGTCTCTATCTGACAGACTGCATTGCCTTCAAAATATTCAAGCTTGAAGCTTTGAAACTACTTTAAACTTCAATTTATTTCAAACGGAAAACCGTAAAACTTTTAAAAATGTTTAAAAACTTTTACAGTCAGGATTTCTCAAGCCAACTTAAAGTTTGTCTTGACGAACGTTTTTATCTAGTTAAAACAAAACCGCTTTAGTGTGAAGTATTGTTTAGTATTTTGCCAGCTTTATTTATTTGTTTTTATTATTTCTGGTGAAAAAACAAAACAAAACAATTTCATTGTATTTTCAAAAAAAGCACTGTGCTGGTACCATGGTTTCAGACGGTACAATCATGGTACTTAAATACATACTAAAATACTGAATTTAAATGTAGTAATGAACATTTATTCATTTTGGTTACATTATTGATTTTTTAGGTGTGGTTTATAAAACGTTTTCTAAAATGCTGTGTAGCAACATTACCATAAAAGCTGTAGAAACGTCCCCGTGTTTGCTGGGAACTTTAATCCAAAGTGATTTACATAGTGCACTGCCGAGATATAACATGATTTCACTATTGTACCTGCTAATAGCATGGTTGTTTTTGTTAGCATAATGTGAGTAGTAAGTAAAATCTCTTTTTCAATCACTGCACACACAGTTTCTTTCTCTCTGTCAAACACACACGGACTCTCTGCTCAGTGTTTCGAAGAATAAGCGCGCTCGTGTAAACGGAGAACCCCGGTTCAGGGCCCCGGTTCGGATTTCGTGCCCTGCGGGTGTCACCTGATCCCCTCTGGCAAAGACACAACGGCCTGTCCGCGTCCTCAAACCCCCCCCTCTCTCTCTCTCTCTCTCTCTCTCTCTCTCTCTCTCTCTCATCTGGTGGAGCAGCAGAAGCCGAGCCCATCTGAGCTCCAGCACCTGCGGAGAGTCTTTCCATGGGCATTCAGGACTCACTGATGCACTGAAACACAACAAACACTTGCTGCATGAAACACAAATCTATTGCGTTTGTTTTTGTCAACGAGTTTGCAAGTGTGTTCCTGTTAAGCGTAATAAGATCAACTTTTGGAGCGCTGTCAGCAGAAGAAGTGCTTATCCAGGCCACAGGAGGGCGATGATTCCTCATTTGTGTGTCCGTTCACGTATGACTGTGAAATTTGTCTAGAATGATTACTATACTCATGCACCATGGTATTTACTCCAATGTATTTCTAAGAGCACTGTGGTATTACCATGCTACATGTCCAAAACCCCACCGTATTGCCGCCTGGACAGAATAAAAGGGCTGAAAATGCTCCTGAAACGTTTCAGAAACATTTATTCATTTTGCAAACACACACACATAGTATTACCACCTAAACATCATATACTGACTGAAAATGTTCCTCAAATGTTTGTATTTACACTTAGTTCTACAATGGCAACGTCACTGCGCCATGCTACAGTTTTGCTTAAAGTAACACCAGGACTTTTCTGCTCTTGTCCATGTGTTTGGTTTGAATGATTTTTTTTTATGCTTACAGGACTGTTTACAAAGAGAAATGCAGTAACGATTCCGCACGCGGCCGCTAGAGGTCGCGCGAATCAAAGTTGGCGCGCAATCAGAGCACAAATAAGCTTGTTATCAATTATTAACTATTTGACGGTGTTTTATTCTCCTCCAGTGTTAGATATCAAAAATTAATCGCATTTCGTTATTACTCCAACTATCACCGCCGGATATTTAACCGATAACACATTAACTCTACAAATACATTTTTACATAACAAAATACATACAAAAGAACATCAGAGCTGATTGCGCGGGGGCTGGTGATGGGGGGGGTGACGTACGTGACGTAAAAGCTCATCAGTCCCGGTATAAAAGCTCCAACAGCAGCCGGCGTCTCCCTTTAGTTGAGCCCACCTGCGTGTCTCCCATCAGCCTCAATCTTCATCATCATCATCACCTTCATCTTCATCATCAGGATGGCTCAGCTTACCCCCGCCGGAGTCATTTTCTGCGCTTTCTGCTTAATCACTCAGGTATGAGTTCATATGTTAATTATTACACACACATTTCATTTTCAATGTATGTTTTAGATTCAAACTCTGCTGATATACTATAGATGTTGAAATTTAATGCGACTGCCGTCCAAACTAGGATATAGGAGAATAAAAAGAATCAAATACGTCTGCTTTAAAACGAAATGAAAGTGTATTTGGATTAAGTTGCAGGGTCACAAAACTGTGCCAGATTTCTTTTTCTGAACAGTATTATTGGCTTGTTTTTTATATGAGATTATGATAAATATAATCAACACATTTCACATTGAAGCGAGATTTAGCCTGTTTGGGATCATTTTGCACAAACTACGATATTACTAAAGCATCATTTTAATACAAACTAAAGAACTAAATGCTACAGAGCACAAACGTCCCCACCGCGTCTGCGCTCGGATCATCACTTTCCATTAGGAGAAAGGGGCATTTTGTTAACGGCTCGACCACCGTGCTTGTGGTTTTGGAGAATGAATCATTTAAAGTGTATCAGTGTCTGTCCCGGGGCTTGAGTTTCTGTGAGACCGTTCTGTGTCTGAGAAACCCGATCCGGGCAGCGCTCGAGTCTTTTCCCTGCGTGAGAACCCGAAACATCGACGCGTCTCTCACTCGCTTTTGTCTCGGACCGACCGGACCGGACCGCGAGAAACCTGCAAGTCCATTCTGAACGCTGAAATAGCTATGGATAAAAATATAGTAACATACAGTTATATGCACCTGGATGCAGAAACCATGGACAATTTCCGTGCGTAATTTTGGAGAGCTGATGAAATCTTAAATCTTCTTCTGATTATTTCCAAGATCCAAGATTATTTCATTTCTGATTGTTCAAAAATGTCGAGTTTTCAAATGTTTACATTTTTTTTCCTGTTATATACAAACATTATGGAAATGTTACATTTTATCATTTGGCAAACTTTCTGGGAACGTTACTTTTGATGTTCTCTGAACGTTCTGAAACAAGCAGTAACATTTAAAAAGACAAACACTGAACATTTAGGGGGGAAAAAATCCATTAATGATGGATAAAATCACGTTTTTGAACGAGCATTTTGTTAAAGTTACTGCATGGGCGTTTTTTTCCTTTGAGAGAACCTTGGCAGAACTTTGGCCAAATAATAACCTGAGCAGGATTATTATAGTTTATTAAAGCTAATCCCTTAAAAAACACACTGAACTCATTTCAAATTAAATAAATTAAAAAAACAAGGAAACTTAAGTGCTGCCATCATTTCATCATTTGAAGTAACCAAAACTGAAATTAAAATAATACAAACTATACGCCTACAGTCATGAAAAATAAATGAAAAATTGACAAACAAATTCAAAATAGGAATAAAAACTATAATGGTATATCAGTGATATTAAAATAAGAACGTTCTCAGTTTAATATATTCTCTAAAAGTCTCTAAAATTCTTCTGTATTCCTATATTTTAAGCTGTTTTCATGCAAACGCACCTGCGCGCGTGTTTTGAGCATCAACAGTAACATGCAAATGTGGGCGATTCAGAAAAACAAAGAATCCAGCGGAGGGATCCGAGGATGCAAATGCCGTTCAGAAGTGTTGCGTTTTGCATAACAATCGCGCAACTTTACGCATCGTCGTCGTCTTCTTCTTGTTCTTCTTCTTCCTCCATTTGCATATGTGACTCATGTGATAATCGCGCTTCTCCCTCCTCAGGTTTTATCTCAGAGCACAATCTCGCCGATCGACTCCACCACGCTGGCGGGGAACCAGACCGTGAAGGCGAACGACACCATGGCGACAAACGTGTACGTCGGCCCGGCGAACACCACCACCACCACCGCCGCTCCGGCCGGCACCGGCGTCCAGACGCAGGCCAGCGCGCTCAACGTGCTCGTCCCCGTCGCCATAGCAACCGGCCTCCTGCAGCGCTGGTGTTGAGGAGGACCGCCGCGCGTTCACGTGTTCCCCCGAGGCCAGTCCCGCCACCTTCTCTCCTTCTGCACCGCCGCATCTCCACCTGTAGCTTCACGAACACTCCCGCACGGATGTCCTCAAGGTCTGGTCATGTCACCAGAGCGCCCGGGAGAACGCTTTAGCCCTCAAGTAGAAGCGCGAACGGATGGATGATGACATTTCAACGGCACCTGGCTTCCGTTCCCAACACCAAACATCCCATTCCCGTTTTTTTGCATTGCTGAGCCTGTAGAGTGATGATGATGATGATGTGGAAGATGTTCCCAACGCACATCTGCTCACCGGGACATTCACTGCACGATCTTAGCGCAGAACGGCCGGATTGAACGAGCCCTTCCAAACTACACGGGCTCTTTCATTGGCCTTGAGTTTCGTCACTTGGTGGTTTACACCGGTTTCAGGTGGATTTTCATCTGTATTTGCCCACTTTAGTTATGAATCAAACTGTTAGTCATTCATTGGCATGAGATGGACACTTTGTAATATTGTTTTTCTCTTGCATAGTTTATATTTTGTACAAATCGAAATGTTTTAATGTTTGTAAAATGGAAGACATGAATAAACCGTGTACAATTGAACGAAACACCTTCGGCTCGTTTGATGACAAAGACTTACACTGTAAAATAAATATTCTCAGAGTACATTTGTGACCACGGTTCACACAGTCAGTCTTCAGTATCACGGGTAAATCTGTAGCAATAGCCCAAAAATGATCGATTTTTCTTTTATGCCAAAAATCATAAGGATATTAAGTAAAGATCAACACTTAATTTTTGATTAGTAATATGCATTGCTAACAACTTCATTTGGACAACTTTACTTTTCGCAATATTTTTTTTCGTCCACAGTTTCCAGATTTTCAAACAGTCGTATCTCAGCCAATTATTGTCCAATCCTAACAAACCACACATCAATGGAAAGCTTATTCATCCAGCTTTCAGGTGATTGAATTGACCCTTATGACTGGTTTTGTGGCCCAGGGTCACATTTGACAAGAAATTAGACCTGCTTTAGATTATTCTGCTTCAAAATGTAAAATGTCTAATGTTAATTTAACGTGTTACTTTCAGTTTCTTTGTAATTAATTGTGATATTTACAAGACATTCCTGACTGAAACTTATTTACTTAGTCGTCAAACAAAGGTGCTGTTTAATTTACATTTACATGAAACAGTAACACGTTTGCTTGTGAAGCTGTAAAGCTAATTGTAGTTTAACACACAACATTTAAAGTCAGTGTGAATCTGCACTAACAAACCCATTTAACTTTACTAACATGAGACCCTGGACCACAAAAACCAGTCATAAGGGTCCATTTTTTGAAATTGAGATTTATACATCATCTGAATAAATAAGCTTTCCATTGATGTGTGGTTTGTTACGACAGGACAATATCTGGCTGAGATACAACTATTTGAAAATCTAGAATCTGAGGGTAAAAAATACTATGAAAATCACCTTCAAAGTTGTCCATAGTTCTTAGCAATGCATATTAATAATCAAAAATTAAGTTTTGATATATTTATGGTAGGAAATTTACAAAATATCTTAATGGAACATGATCTTTACTTAATATCCTAATGATTTTTGGCATAAAAGAAAAATGGATCATATTGACCCATACAATGTATTGTTGGCTATTGTTACAAATAAACCCGTGATGCTTAAGACTGCTTTTGTGCTCCGGAGTCACATATGTGACGTATTCCAATGTGAAACAAGTTTTTTTTTAGAGATTTAAACAATGAAAGTGTTTTTGCAATCATAAACGATGTTTGTATCTTGAATTTGCGAGACTTCTGCTTCATTAGCCGTCTTATGTAAATAACTACAATAATAATAAAAATAAAGTGAGGTTAATGGTAATTTTGCTCTGCAAACAAGCATATTTATGAATAAATGAAAATAATATGACAACAAATACCAATCTGCACTATCAATCAGCACAACTGACTGTTTTTGTGCTGCTAAAAACAACTTGAAGCAAATGACAGCGGAAGTGTCGCACATCCTCGCCGTTACGGTGGGTGTTATCACGGTGAGAGAGGGATTGACGACGAAGATGAAGAGGGAAGTTGTTTAAGAGATGGATTATTCAGACAAGCACCTTTTTCTTTAGAATAACATCACAGATGACTCATTCACAATCGCCTTTTGTTTCGTTTCTCATAGAGCAGGTGAGTTTTGTATAAAGGCATTTAATCATTGATCGTCCTCATGAATTAATCAGGCTGGGCTGCGGGTTACGGTTACAGCGCCATGAAACCCAAACTGCATGCTGGGAAAAAACTGAGCGCCGCACTGTAGAAACAAGCTGATTAAACCACAGGATGTTGAAAATCATCCTGAAATCTGCTGAACACTGATGAAGCAGCCGCTATTGTGTGTGTGAATGGAGGGATGTGTGTGTGTGTGTTTGGGAGACTAGCACAGGCTTTGTTGCGGACTGGAAGTGGGTTTGTGTGTCTGCTATCTGCCGTAAAGCGACACCGAGTCAGAGAAGAGTTTCTGTCCCACAAACACGTTCAACACGTGGTTTCTACACACTGTGACCTGTGTGTGTGTGTGTGTGTGTGTGTGTGTGTGTGAGGAACATCTACAGCTCAAATTTCACCTCAAAATCAAGAGAAAGACATGAGAAACTCTTCATTATTTTTTTTATGACATTTAAACACGTTAATAATTTTCTTCATGCAAGCAAATAATGATGTATTACTAGTAACTGTGAAGTATGTATATTGTTTGGTGACAGTAAGACTTTTTAACATTTTTGAAATAAGTCTTGTCTGTTCACCAAGGCTACATTTATGTGATTTTATATATATATATATATAGAATTTAAAACAGTTGTTTTCAATGTGAATCCATGTTCAGTTGTAATTTATTTCTGTGATGCGCAGCTGAATGTTCAGCATCATTACTCCAGTCTTCAGTGTCACATGATCCTTCAGAAATCATTCTGATATGCTGATTTGCTGCTCAACAAACATTTATGATTATTAGCAATGTTGAAAACATTTTTCAGGATTCACAGACGAATAGAAAGTACAAAATCTTTGGTCACTTTAACTATTTTTTACTGGCACTTTTGATCAATTTAATGCAGACTTGATGTTCTTACTGACTCTAAATATTGTATTCTTCATTACATTTGTTGTGTCACTTCTAATTAAACTGTTAAATAACTGCATCTGGTAATAAACGTTTAATTATCATGAAAATGCAACAAAACCTTAATGTTCCTAAAGTAGACGTAACGTTGTTCTTCATTTTTTGTCATTTTAGGGAGAGTTTTGACCTGGATCTGTTTTCATTATTCGGAGGTGTTTGTCGGTGGATGAAGCGTCAGTCTGTAATCAGAGCCGCTCCTGATGATTCTGTTGCTTAGCAGCGGTCGTTGGTGATAACGGCCGTAAACACACAGAGAAAGATGAGGGAGGACAGACTGTATATTGGCTGTGATTTATAGTGCTTTGACTGGGGGTCGTGTGTGTTTTTGTGGGTTCATCGGGTGTGTTTTTATCCGCACACAAACACACACTCAGCAGCTCAGCGTGCGTCACACCTGTGTGTTTACCTGCCACACAAAAGCACATTAGCACACTGAACGCAGATAAAGAGCCTTTTGTTCTCTCATAATGCATCTGTCTCACACTCACACAATCACATCACACTCACCAGTGGAAACTCTCAGCTGCTGTGGCTCATGGAATGCTGGGCTCAATGATACTTCCTGCTGCAGGACAGGGCACTTCCTGTCACTTTTCTGGAGGGTGGTTTTTAGGAAACAGAAAACAGAATGTTCCCGTTTTAATGACACTTAAAGAATTTCACTGATGAAAATAAGCATATTTTCTCTTAAATGTGGTATTTCTCAAAAAATAATGAAGAAAATATTTGTTTTCTACTGGTTGTTTTTAAAGTTTTAAGTTCATACCGGTCAAACCTTAGGAATAATTGTGACTTTTTAAATAACGTTTTTGAAAAGAGTCTCTTCTGCTCACAACAATTGCATTGATTTGATCAAAAATCCAGTTTGCATCATAGAAATAGATTATATTTTAAAATATATTAAAACAGTGCTTTTAAATTGTAATATGTTTACAGTATCAGTGTTTTTACCGTATTTTTGATCAAATGAATACAGCTTTGATGAGCAGAAGAGACTTTCAAAATGTACTTTTGTAATTATTTCACATTTTTGACTGGTATAATATAATATTATAATATGTCATTTAAAATGTAATATTTACTATAACTTGATAACTTAATCTAAAATTTTATATAACATAAAATATAACATATTAATACTATCTGAACCAAACAGAGTGAATTAGAGTCTGATGTGTGATATACAGAGATCACGTCACGTCATGGCGTTTTGTCTTCCTGGTTCCTCCACGTGTAAATCGGAGATAGTAACGGGTCCGTGCTGACATTTGGACAGTGAATGTGTTTGTAATGACAGAGATCTGATCAGTTCCTCCTGTCACACACAAACTCACTGAAAGAAAACATCCACAAACCAGCTGAGCTTCGTCTCTACAAACACGTCCTTCAATAAATGCCAGGTTATGAAATATAACATCACTCTGTGGGACGGCACTGGAGCGATCTGTGACCGTAAGACGGATGACGGCGTGAACAGATTCACATTAAAAAGCCCTGAATTCATCATCAGAACCACAAGATCCAACAGGAAAAGAGCAAATGTGTTTCCTTTGAGCTGAACAACAGACGGCGTGTGATCCAAACACATTTCCAGTTGTTCATGAAGAGCTGGATAAGAGTGTTTGTAAATCTGTTTTCACAGATTGCACACCAAAACAATATTTTAGAGCTCAGTTATTTACACTATTATTCAAACGTTTGGGGTTGATAGATTTCAAGCTGCATTTAAATAGTAAAAAGAGTATTATTGTGAAATGTTGTTAGAAAGCAGCTTCTCTCTTTCAATATATATATATATGATCTCAGCTTTCTGAAAGAGTCTCTTCTGCTCACCAAAGTTGCATTTATTAGATAAAAAACTATAAAAATTTGTATAATATTACTACAATTTAAAATGTCTGTTTTCTATGTGAATATCTGTTAAACTGTAATTGATTGCTGTGATCATTACTCCAGTCTTCAGTGTCACATGATCATCAGAAATCATTCTAATATGCTGATTTCCTGCTCAACAAACATTTCTGATTATTAGCAATGTTGAAAACACTTGTGCTGCACAATATTTTTGGGGAAACCATCATACATTTAATTTTTCAGAATTCACAGATGAATAGAAAGTTCAAAAACGAACAGCATTTCTATAAAATCAAAATCTTTTGGAACATTATAAATGTCTTTACTCAGTTTAATGCGTCCTCGATGAATAAAAGTATTAAACAGGTATTTGAACGATGAGTTTTTCAGATTTTTAGGCAAGGAAAGCACAGTTGAAGTGCTCAGTGAGAGAAGGATCCTGATTCGTGTCATTTCTTATTTCTCAGACGGACTGAAGCACAAAATCTCAGATCCGTATCGTCTCAAGGACGCCGCAGGGTCAGATCTGCTGGTTTTACATGAGGCTGATCTCAGATAATCAGACGCAATCCTTCATCTCATGATTGAACAACTTAAGAAGCTTCACAAACCAGTGCTGTGAATCAATTAGCAATCAGAACTCGAGAATCTAATTAAACACCAGCTCATCGAGATCGAACCATTCTTAAAGTGACAGTTCATACAAAAATGTACATAAGATGAAAATTTACTCACCCTCAGGTCATCCAGAATGTAGATGAGTTTGTTTGTTCATCAGATTTGTAGAAATGTGTCATTCCATCACTGTGTCACCAATGGATCCTCTGCAGTGAATGGGTGCCGTCAGAATGAGAGTCCAAACAGCTGATAAAAACATCACAGTAATCCACAAGTAATCCACACCACTCCAGTCCATCAGTTCACATCTTGAAAAGACAAAAGATGAAACAAATCCATCATTAAGAGATGTTTTTAACTTTAATCTGTTGCTTTCAGCTAAAATGCAAGTGCATTAATAACCTCCAAAAATATTTTGGATCATTTTGGGGGATTTTTCAAATCAACACACTTGTGTTCCTGGTCAAAAATGACTTGTTTTCTTCCGTTTTCTGAATACAAAATAAAGATGGTAACTGCATTGGCAATTTATATCACAATTCAGAAATTTCTGTTTCTCAGTTCTCAGTGTTTGTTTCTCACAAATGAGAGAAAATCATCAGAAAAAAGTCTGAATAGTGAGATAAAAAGTTGCAATCAGCTTTAGTAACGGCTTCCGTAGTTTTAAACTTAAACTCAATTTTTACGTTTTTCAGAAAACAAGACTTTATATCAGTCATTTTGCTTCTCAATGAAATGTTTCTTGATTGAAGATCATTTAGACATTTGGACACTATAAAGCCACTGATATTTTAAGTGTAAATGTTTGTTTGAATTTTCTTTTCCTCTCGTGCCTGAAAACGACTTTTGTCAGCAGCTGTGGATCAACATGATGCCCGTGTGCCCTTCACATTCAGGACTGAAGTCATTGTTAATATTCCTGTGGTGGTGTAATATTTACCGTCTGATTGTTTCTCCATTGTTTTATGAAGCTGCGCTGATGTTGACGTTCACTGGGTCTGAAATCTAACTTGCATGTTCCTCTTCTGTGAAAGAGCTGCTTTATATGCACATTCAACAACAGATCAGTGAACATAATGCGGAATATCATATGATGCTCATGTTTATGAGCCGCATGGTGTGTGAAACTGAAATGAACATACTGTGAGCGATAATTCAGCGTGTTTGTGTTTCAATAAAGGAATAATTTCGCCTGAAAGCAGTGTACTGCGCTAGTGACGCTATCAGACTCTATTACTTTGCTATATAGTGTGCTGTTCATTCATTATGATGTTACTGAATGATGGTATTACCGCGGTGCAAATTCAATCTTCAGTACTCTTTAATATTTCCATTCGACTCTTCCTTCCATTCTTTGAATAATATTTAAAAACACAATAAAACATTCTCCAATATGACATTTGACATATGACATTTTGTTTCTGTATTTTGAATCAGATTTTATTTTTATATGTTCTGCTTTCATGCTAATTTTAGTGAATGTTTTAGTAATGCGTTTATCATTTTGATTATTTTACTTTATTAGAATTTCTGTGTTTAGGTTTTGCTATTTTTGTACATCAATGAAAAAGAGAACGAATGTTGCCTTGGAAACTAGCTAAAATAAAACGACTTTATGATTTTTATATTTTATTCCATTTCAGTTAACATTTATTTCAAGTAACAAAAGTTTTTATGCATTTAGTTAACCCTGATTGTGAGTTTACATCTTGCAATTCTGACTTTTTGTTTTTGCCACGGAATAAAAAAAAAAAATAAAACTGGTGATTGTGACTTTTTGTCTCACAATTACAACGTTTTGAAATTCTGAAAAAGAAGAGAATGTGAGAAAAAAGGCAGGAAACAGGATTCCATGAAAAAGGAATTATTAAGTAGATGCATTTTTATCTGATTGGCTGATTGAAAATGGAGGCTGCATTTCATTGGCTGATTCTCAGAGGCCAGCAGAAGAGGGCGGGTTTTATGAAATAAGCATATCAGAAATGCTTTAATCATTAAAGACAGACTGCATTCATGACTTTAAGAATTGATTGTTGTAATGTTGGTGTTAGTAAAGCTAAAAACAGAGACTGATACCCCTGTAATTCTCTACAGGGATACATGTGTTGAATCGGCTCCGAACAGACGGCGGTTTATCTGTGTTCTGTTGTGAATGCTGGCGCTGAGTTTCTTATGTAAGATTTGAGTTTAATTACCGAGCGCTCATTATATCGTCTGTGAGCAGCTGACAGCAATTACACAGGACAGACGGCCTCTGTGCTTCATCACGGCGTCTGTGTCTGTCTGCGTGTGGTAAAGTATATTCCTGCATATCAGGAGTGAACACCAAACCAAAGCCAATAGTCATGCCGTGCGTTTCTTCATCTGATCTGATTCTGACAGGGATGACAGGTTGAATCTGAGCGTCTGAGGCTCGACGGGACCTTTTTTCTGCTCTGTCCTGATTTTCTTGGACACAGAGTTTAATCAGCTCCCTCATTCATTGTGTGTGTGCGATGGCCTCAGGAGTCCCCGAAACCCCAAACACCAGCAGCTTCTGTTCCCTTTGTGCTCGCTTTGGCCATTTTACTGTGTTTTAAAAAGAATGTTTAGACAAAAAAATGAAAATGTGCTCACCTTCAGGTCATCCAAGATTAGGATGAGTTTGTTTCTTCATCAGATTTGTAGAAAAGTGTCCATCTGTCTGTGCAGTGAATGGGTGCCGTCAGAATGAGAGCCAAACAGCTGATAAAAACATCACAATAATCCATTTAATAAATCAAATAAGATGTTTACAACTCAAATCAGAGTCAGGAGAGAAATCTGCACAGATTAAGCACCGTTTGCAAGCCAAAACAGCTCTAAACAAATATTCACAGGACGAAGTGTTATTATGGATTATGGACATATTGACAGGTCTCAGATCAGAGTTTGAGCATGATGTCAGATCAGGGAAACGCTGTGCTGATGCTGATGCTTTGCTCCACTGGGTTCAATGCATCACAGCTGTTAATAAATGAAAGGGCAGTGGTGTGTCGCGCGTGTTTGTGTTTGAGATTGATACGGAGCTGCTGACCTTTGACATCTGGTGATTCCCGCTCCTGAACGCCCATGTGACCAGCACCTGCTCCATGATGCCGAGATGTAAGCGATTGTGAGGTTGGACACCTGGATGAACAGAAACTCAAACACTTCCCAAATGTTTCCTTAATTTCTAGCAACATTGTTGGCTTGATTGCTCAGATACTAGTGGAAGAGAATTCAACTGAGCTGTAAATCCACCTCACCAGATAATTACTCTACAACAGTGATGCTATCCATCTTATTCATCAATGCAGAAGTCAGCTTATGGGTGAGACTTCCGGTTCATTAGCCGCACTAGGAAAATAACGAGAAGGATAACAACGTGCGGTAAACGGTAAAACTATTTGCACTACAAACGAGAAGCACTGCTTCGTGAAGCTTTGAACGAAACTGATTTATTTGTTTCAAAACTGTAGTATCAAACTGCCGAAGTCATGTGATTTCAGTGAACGAGGCTTCATTACGTCAAAACTGTTTCGAAACATTTGAAATTTCAACGGCTTACCGTTAGGAGGCGATCTCGGATCAGTTTCATCAATTTGTAGACATTTTTAACAAGACATTTGAGTAATTATAAGATGAGAAGTACTTAACAGTCTCTAAGTGGCCTCTAAATACAAGCTCTCCATAAAACAAACAAAACAAGGCCTGCAAATTAATATAAAATATTTTACAAACCACATATTATACTTCATATTTTGATGGTATTTTATGATTTTTATTGCATTTAATGTAATATACTTTCAATCAAATTTTAAAAGCTGTTTTTATGCATGTTTTAGCCTAAGTTTTTGTTGCATTTACACACGTTTGACCTGCAGGCGTCACTAGCGTGTTTCGAGCGCTTCGAAACAGTAAATTATATTGTGAAGCAACTGCTTCGATTGATTCAAAGCTTCGAAAAGGTTCATTTCTCCCAGCACTACTAGAAATCAGTGTGCTCATAGTTAAGATAATACAGTAAAATAATTTGTTAAGACGCACCAGTCTGCGAGAAGGGTATTCCTGCACAACCGGAGGTTGCAGTTTCAGGACCGCATTTCTAGGACCCTATAGTTTTTGTTTTTTTTTTGTATTATTTTATTTATTTATTGTATTTATTATTTTAATAGCGCTTGCTATTGTGTATGTTATTATATTTTAAGGAAATATATAGTTGGTTAATTGTATACACTTAATTATTGTCCTAACCAACTCCTAACCCTTAACATACGCTTAAAATTGGAAAACCAAATGAAATATTTAACCTAATTTATTTCAATATATTCTACATATATTCTGGTTTTAAATTCAGTTTTATTGTAAAGAAAGACTTGTATCTTTGCGAGACTTCAGTTCATTAGCCGCAGCACAGCGATTCACGTCTGATGTGTGACACGCATGAAGTGCAGTAAACGGTAAAACAACTGCGCTACAAATTAGTGTGTTTATTGGTACATTAATAAATGTAAGATAATTTGAATACAAATGCTAGTTTATAACATTCAGCAGAACAATGAACTGTTTTGCACGGCTAAATAGGCTAAATGGAGATTGCTGACACCGCCTCGAACACAAGTTCACACCAGGTCTTACATTAAAAATAAGATAGAAAGATAAAAAATGAATAGTTTTTGTTTTATGCTTGAATCAGGTCTCCTCTAGATGGCGCTGTCACAAAAAATAGGGTCTTAGAAGTGCGGTCCTGAAACTGCAGCCTCCGGTTGTGCAGGAACATACTTTTGCAATCTGCAATATCAAGTAACAAGACGAGCTGTTTTGTACAGCTAAAAATAGCTGGAGCGGATGAGACCGGAAGCCACACCCATAAAATGTACAAACGGCCACGCCCACTCTCACGGGAAGAATAAGCTGGATGGAGCTACCGCAGAAACGGATACAATTCTAAAGATGGCTGCACTCTGGTTTCTCCGACACGTATAAGTTAAAAGAACTTAAATCTTTTGAAACCATGCGTTTTTACGTTCCACTGCTCTGGACTTTCGTTTATTCAACGCAGAACCAAGTTGTGTGAGCTCTCGCAGCACCAGTGTACACAAACACACACACGTACGGGTCTAAAGCCCGTGAAGCCGCTCTCGTCGCCTCTAATCCTCCGCGCTTTGTCCGGTGGCTTTACCGCGGCACCGCTCGGTATTTACCCACGTGGCGGCCGGATGGTTTCCACAGCAACCGGAAGCTGCTGCATTGATGTCTGACGGCAGCAGACGCTGACTGACCGCGCGCTCAACATCCACATCAGCACTTTCAAAACACACACACACACACACAGGTGGTCGAGTATTATGTGTGTGCGTGAGCGATCAGTCATGAAATTAGGCCCTGAATGGCGCTGACACTTTAAATAAACCATTTAAACTGTACAAACTACAAAATGATGTAAAATGAAGATGTTTCTGGTGTTTTACATCCGCGGCTCTCGACAGGCGACCTAAAAATAGACTGGGCTTCTTGATGACTCACAAAACAACGCAATTAAATGATTCAACTGAGCATATAATCACTCAGAGTTAAAGACAGCAAACTAAACACTTACAACATTCAAAAGGGAGGAGAAAACCATTGTTTATGACTATAAAACAAATAAGAGATCTTCACTGTAATATTATTACATTATAATTAACGCATGCACACTGTGAAAATGGTCAGATCAATAAGTCACAGCAGCAATATTTCAGCATCCAGATGCATTATAGTTTCTATATGAAGAGTTTATGTGCAAAAACAGATAACTCCGTTTTTTACTTTTCAGAAATCATGTTTTTTATCATGTTATTACTTTTATCATACTTTTACGTTTATCATTTTTACTCTATATCAAAATAACCAAACTGCAGTTTGACTGAGATTAACTGGAACACAATGAAAACAACATGATTTTTTGAAAATGGTTAAAAATGGAGTTATTTGTTTTTGCAAATACACTCTCTCTCTATATATATTTCTTTTCCTGTCTTACATTTTTCACTTTTTTTGTTTGCCATGAAGGGTTATTATAGTTAATTAAATCTAAAAATGTTTAATTAACTTTTATAACTATTATGACACTTTTTTCATTACATTAACTCATCAAAATATTTACTCAACACCAGTTTAAGCTAAAATTTCTTCTTTTTTTAAAGTTATACACAATTCAAATAGACACGATTTTAATAAACGAGTTGTAATTACTTGTACTGGCAGCTTTTTCAGTCAGATTAGGTGGACATTTGACGGTGCAGTCTAATAATAAAGTTCAGTAATTGATTTTGAAATAATTGTTGTTCGTATTTGTTATTTCCGCAACAGAATTAACAAACAATGGTAATTTGGACTTTTTATCGTGGAATTCTGACTTTTTCCCTCCCAATTCTGAATTTACTACTTGCAATTCAGGTTTTTTTTTCCGCCATGGAATAAAAAAATAAAAAAAGGTCATTTTGCCTCTTTTCTTCTCAGATTTTTGAGTTTGTATCTTGAAATTTTGAGTTTATATTATCAAGCAATTCACAATTCTCAGAATTATAAGAAAAAGGCAAGAATTGTGAGTTACACATAACACTCCACAACTCCTGGATGTGGCTGTTGTGAATACAGATAAACATGTGGATGAGCTGCACACACTCGTTTAACAGCAGACAGTCTGGTTTGTGCTGACCGTGAGAGGAAAGCGTCCATCGGCCCGTGAAAACACCAGCGGACATGAGCGCCCGATTCCCCCGACAGCCAACCAGCAGCCGGCGAATCCCCGCGGGCCAATCAGCACAGAGCTGATCACACGTCTCAGTGATTAGAACACAACAAACACTTACTTATAAACACAGCTCGTGTTTTAATACAGCTGAGATCAATGTCCGTACAGGTACGTTAATGCAATTTACACAAAGAAAACAGTTATTATTGTTCAAGTATGTGCTCTTCCTATAAATCTGAGAGTTCATGTATAAAAATAATACGATGTCCAGCTGATTATGGTCATATTCCATCCACTGGCTGAGAATGAGAATGAGATTTCCACGGTCCCTCTGGTGCAGCTGCCTCACAGGACGCCGGTCCCCCCGGCGCAGCTCCGCAGCAGAGCAGTGGGTCCCGTGGCGCAGCTCAGAGGATCTCCAGAGACCAGCGCTGATTCAGTTTGTCTGGGTGGAATTCATTCACAATAATCTGGTGTTTGTCAAACTGCTGACCTCCTACAGAGAGAGAGAGAGAGATCATAAAAAAGAACACCGTCATTATTTTTATCACTCTATTACAGCTTGACTTTTTGTTTGCATCAAGTGCTTAAATGACATAATTGGCACATTTTTAAAAAAATCATAATGGCTCTACATACATGTGTAGTTTGCTTTATGCAAAATACAATTTTTTTTGTTTTAATTTTTACTATGCTGGAATCACCCTGTTAAATGAACGCACTTTTAAATAATTTAATCAATACATCATCATGAAGGCTATTTTTTATACTGAACTTAGAGTGGGTTTTAATAATAATAATAAAAAAAAAATCAAATATCAATATCAAAAATAGTAATATTTTTAAAAGTAATAATTCTTATAATATTAATATATTATTATTATTATTATTTTTTTTTAAATAATAAAATGTGATCATTAGTATTATTATAAAACAGACTGTAAATAGATTTTAAATAAATTAATTAATTATAAAAATATTCTTTCTTTCTTTCTGCAAAATATAACTTATGTTAATTATTTCATGTGAAATATGACACAAGCATTTCTTCATGTTAAATGACTAGTAGTTGGGTTGTTTTCTGTGGTTGTTGAGTAAATTGGTGTCTCTTGTGTTAATGAGGAGCCCTGAAGCTGGTTTTCTGAAGTGTTTTCTGAATCAGACCTGTGTTTGATGTACATATATGAGCAGGTTGTGTGTGAATCCAGCAGGTGGCGCTGCAGGCTCATGTTAACCAGCTCTTGTGTAATCACCTCTGCTGCCAAATACAGTAACTTTACCATCAGTCATGTGGATTTATGAGTGTCTATATTCAGCAGAATCACTGCCAGCAGACTGGAGTCACTCAGGAGTCCTTTGAGGAAACGCTTAATGAGTTTATGCCATAAATTAAAACCTGTGGAGGAATGTTCCGGGTTGAAACCTAATTACTGCAAAAAAAAAATTAACGTCTCATTCCTTGGTTTGCAAAAACAAACATGTTTACAGTAAAATTCATGTAATGAAGTCTATGAAGAAACACTTTTGAAAGCCTTATTTTTATATATTTTACATGTATATTTATATTTTTATTTTACATGTAAGATTTTTTTTACACTTTTTACAATGTGTATTTATTTATTTTATCATTTAATGTTTGTAATGCAGAGTTTACTGAACCTTTAGAAATCTATTTTTTTGTAATGCAAGAGTACGGAACCTCATTTCTCCAGTGAGGAACAGTGAATGTAAAGCTTCTGGAAACAAACGTTCCTCAGAAGATCCTGATTGATCTGAGCTGTATCTGAGTGTTTGTCTGACCTTTGACCTCCAGCACGAGGTCCGGTTTGGCGTTGCTCCTGATGATCCCGTCTGTCGTGATGTTCCAGAGCTGCTGTGGTTTTCCGGGTTCAGCGGAGAGAACGGCTCGACTGCCGGACATCAGGACACCCGAACTCACGTCCACACACACGTCCAGCAGACACTGACGTACACACACACACACACACACACACACACCTGTGTCAGACATCACACACTACAACACCAGTGCTTTTATTAGCTTTTGTTAATATTTCAACTTAATATATGGAGTTTATTTGCAAAAACAGATAACTTTTTTTTTTAATGTTCAAAAATAATGTTTTTTACGATGTTATCATCTTTTTATTGTTTTATTATTTTAGTTAGCTGTTTTTTTGTTATTCTTACTTTATATCAAAATAATCCGACTGCAGTTTGATTGAGATTAATTGGAATGCACAATAAAAAAAACATGATTTTTATCTTTATTGCAAATAAACTCTCTCTATACATTTTATTATATTTTCATGTAATATATTATTATACTTTCATTTTAAAATTAGTTAAAATTGCAGTAATTTTGTTAATCAACAAAATAAATACTGTTGTTTTAAAAAAATATGTACACAAATATATATATATATATATATACATACACATACACACATATACATGCATACAAAATACTTTTACAGTACAATTTGACAAATAAAGCAGAAATAAGCTATTTCATAATTACTATATACACTTAAATTATTTTTTATTATATTGTTTTTTGATATTAATAATATTTTATATATTTTTTTATTTCTTTATACATATAAATACATTTTTGTTTTATTGTTTTATTTTATTTTTTGTTATTAGCTTTTTTTAATTTATTAATTTTTATTTATTTAATTCACTTTAACTTAAATTCAACAAGAATGGGAAATGTTGACAACTGCATGAATTTTTAAAAAGATTTTATTTCAGCCATTATAACGTTTTATTTTAACATTTTATATATTTGCTTTCAATTTTTTTTGCTATTTTTCTCAAGTCACTAGACTACAATAATAGAATAAAATGTGCATTATATTATGTTCAATATTTTAAAGACACTATAATTACACTATAATTTAGTTTTAATAATTTAATAATAAATAATGTACACAAGCAGAAAATAGTAAATATTGAGTGCTGTGTCTGTACCTTGCACTGTAAGAGCCCGTCCTGATAGGTCCAGATCTGCTCAGCCCCGCCCGTCTCCTCGCTCACCTGGATCCGCATCAGTTTGATGTCCTCCAATGAGCCGGCGACAGACATCAGTAGCCCCGCCTCGTTGTTCCGCAGACGGAAATGTATTTGTTTCTGCGTCAGTGAAATACAAACGCTGTGAGACTCAAATACACTGCAAATATTGATTGATCTCTCCTCCAGACACTCTGATAGCCCCGCCCCCAGTGCTCGTGATTCGCCCCAGGAGCTGCGGTGGGCGGAGCCTCTCACCTGCATGAGGGGCCGAAGCGATCCAATTCGCAGCCAGGAGGAGAGTTTGGGCCAATCAGGAATGGCGCCGGGCTTCAACAAGAACTGAGAGCCTCTGAAGTTATGATCTTCATACAGAACCCACCTGTCAATCATCACACACACAAACAGAGAGAGAGAGAGAGAGGATGGTGTTCAGTGCGTGTGTGTGTGTGTGTCTCCTCCCAGCACACGAGCACATGTCCGTCTCTATGATCCGCAGTGTTTGTTTGGAGTTTGTGGTCGCCACAGGCTAAATTTACATCCTCTCATGGCTCAGACTCATGGAAACACTCCACTATTTGTGGGAAAAATCTGTCTTGAGGAGTCTAACGAGTCTAACGTCTACACAGACAGCATGCTAACGGCTGATCTGAAACAATTTTCATATGCAAAACATTATTTCAGCTGATTTATTTATATGTGTGTGAGTGTTCATGCACTATATATATATATAGTATCATTATTTTTATTTTTCAGTTATATTTCTATTATACATTATCTTACATAGACTACACTAAAATCAATAAGTGATATTTTAAAAGAGCAGATTTAAATATGCAGTGATGAGTGTTTGTTGTTGAGTGTTTTCTGTGGTGTTTGGAGTGAATGTGAGGGGCTTTAACACGAGTCTGTTGAATGTGACGCGCCGCTGAAGTTTTTCCACTCTCACAGACTCAGAACTGAGACTGGTTTCCTGCAGATCCACCGAATATAAACACTGAATCACTGTGTTCATGGAGACCAGCAAACATCAGCAGCACACGAGCACAGAAACACAGAACCATGAGAAACACACGCTCACAAACCACTGGAGACGCTGAACAACACCGACGTTCTCCTGAATCAGTTTGTAGTCGCACAGCGAGATCTGCTCTACTGTACTGCGACCACACCTATGCTATGCTGTTCTATTATTATATGTGATGGGGTTATTAAAACTAACACCAAAACCATAAATAAATCATTAACTGAAATAAAAACAAAAAACTTTTTTCTCAGCTACTTGTCAAGGCAACTTACTAAAACAACTAAAAGTGAAATTAAAACTAATAAAAACTACACAGATATATTTAAAACAAACAGCCAAATAAAACGCACAACAAAATTATGAAAACATTAACCTAAAATTAAAATGGAAAATATAAAAAATAAAACCTAACTGAAAATATGAATAAAATCTATAATAGCATCTCAGTTAAATTCAAATAACATCAGCAGGTTTCGAACTAGCTAAACCTAAAACTATAAAAAATTATTTTACTAAAAGAAATAAATCTGAAATAAAATAAAATATAAATATTAAATTAAAAACATAAATAAAAAAATAAAGGTAGAAATGCTGCGTTGACAACTAACTAAAAAAAGTAAGTAGAAGTCATACAATTACTAAAACTAAAATAAATTAAAGCTAAAAATGTAAGAATATATAAAGAAATTAGAAACTAATAATAATGACAAAAGCACATAATATAATGAGTCAAAGGTAACTAAAGTGAAACTCGAACTACATGCTGATGTGTAGGATCAGTGAATGAATGAATGAATGATGAAGTGTGTGTTCCTCACATGCCGCCGAACACACGCACAGACGAGACTCTGGAGCAGCTGTGCGTCATCTGCAGATTCACCGAACTCGTCGTCAGGACCGTCCTCCGTCCTCTGAGTCCAGAGCGCTCGAACAGCACCACCGACGGCACCGAGAGCTCCTGAGACACAGTTCACACGCATTTACACTCAAGACTCTCAGCAAACACACTGATGATGATGATGATGATGATGAAGCAGGTTCATGCAGAGTCTGGACTAGAGAAGGAGACTCACGAATCCTGTGGGCTGCAGGGACAGAACTGACACGTCCGGCTGCGTGAAACCCATCGTCCTCAGATCAGAATAAAAACCCTCCTCCAGAACACACTGATGAGCCGAGAAACACTCACCGCTGAATGCCAGCCAGCTGCACACACACACACACACACACACAACACACACACACTCATGTGAGAGCAGAAACACACAGATGGACAGACAAACAGACTGATGACAGAACAGATCGAACGAACCTGCCAGCATGAACCCTGCAGGAGCGCACGCTGAAGCCGCCGGGCATTGTGGGTAACGAGTCCTGCACCAGGACAGACGTCCCACCGAATCCAGACTCAGAAAACAACTCGATCTATCACATCAACAAAATTACACTTCATATTCATTATGAAAATGAGGATAATGACAACAAAATAATCTCTCTCTCTATATATTAACAGTAATGGGTAAATTAAATGAACCCAAATAAAATAATAATTAGGACATAAAAAAAATATACAATAATAATAATTGTAATAATAATTAATTATATCTGAAAATAATTAGAACAAATGTCACCAATATATATATATATATATATATGTGGGTTTGGGTGTTTAATTTTTAATATAATTCTTCTAATATATATATATATATATAAAAAATAACTAAATAATATAAATGGTATTATACCAAAAACTAGTAATTAGAAAAATCTGAACAAAATAAATCATAAATAAATAAACATAATAATTTATTTTACAAACCTGGAAGTGGCAGGAGTTTTCTAGATTTTCCTGAAATAATAAACATACACATTATTAACTGATCTTGGGTCATTATATTGCAGTCAACATGAAATCAAAACTGACTGTATTGACATGTTCATCCCTGTTTTGCTGTCATTGTGATGCATTAGTCCACATTATTCTACAGTAAATAAATGTGTGTCTGTTCATCATCAGTCCTTTATATTCTCCAAGCAGCTGTCAAACCCAGTCACTGCTCAGTATCTGATCAATCGATTGATCACTGATGATCAGATCAGCCTCACTGAACACCCGTTTTCTCTCAGTCATGTCGATTTGATCCGTGATGATGACAGACGGAGCAGAGCGACTCTCACCAGAACGACAGGGACGACGGAGCAGATGCGGCTGTGTGACGCGCCCCAGTCCTCCGGGCTCCCGTACAGACCCTTCTCCAGCACATACTGCTGACCGGAGAATCCCGCACCCTCGAACGCCACCCACCTACAACAAATCAATCACACTCATTCAGTTCTGTCCACTGCACTGGATGGAAAAGAGCAGCGTGAACATTCTGCTAAACGTCTCTTTCTCTGCTTTATATTATAAATTAAATTATTATTCATTTAAAACTAATGTGCAGCTAGATTCACATCAGAAAAATGTTCATATGATTCAACATGAGTAGGATGAAGCTGCAGTTTTGGGCAGAAACATCCTAAAGGTCGTCAGTGTTTAATGTGTCACATTCCATGATGCCCAAACTGACATTCAACACAGAAAAACTACAGCAACTCCCAAAATAATGAGACTCAAAGAGCTGAAACACCCACACATGTGCCTGAACAAATACAGACCTGCCTTCATGCATCACGCACACGCACGCACACACACACACACACACACGCAGGCACACGCATGCATAATCACACACTTATCCATCCATATGCACTAGAAAAGTGAGTGTGTGCTGGTATTCATGTTTTTTTTTGGTCTCCACGTGAAAACAAGCTTAGAAATGACACAGAATGAAGTGTTTTAAAAATCTAGAAATGCCTGTAGTTTAGTGTGAGGGGTGTGTTTAGGTGTAGGGTTAAAAAATACAGTTTGTACAGTAGAAAAACCATTACATCAATGGAATGAAGCCATAATTACTGGAATACCACTGTGTGTGTGTGTGTGTGTGTGTGACGAGCACTTCAACCTAAAACAAGCCTGTATGTGTTTAGACACTGAAAGGCAGTGCCCTTCTCACACACACACACACACACACACACACACATAATCGCAGACATGCAGCCATTACGTGTTTGCCTTTACTGCTGCTCTTCCTCTGTATTTCTGTCTTGTTTTCCAGTACAAACATGTAAACATCCTTAAATCAAGACACATTTCCTGGAGAAATAAAATGCATCAAAATGAAATGACTTTTTGCTTAAACCAGAAAAAGTGTTAAATCTGCCAGCGGAGTCAGAAAAAAGAACTTTAGATTCTACAGAAACTTGTTTCCACCACAGAATGAACAAATGTAAAATGTATTTGCAACTTTTCCTCTCACAATACACAATACTGAGCTTATACCTTACAATCCTGTCTTTTTTGTTTCTGCCACAGAATGAAAAGAAATTAACTTGTAGACTTTTTTTCCGAATTCCAAATACATATTTCACAATTCTGGCTTTTTATTTGTTTATTTATTTATTTGCAAACTGAAGTTTATAGCTCACTTTTTTTCCCCCGCAATTCTATGTTTTTTCTTGCAATTTGTCATTAAAATAAAAAAAGGTTATTACAGCTATTTAATCTTATAATTCCCTTTTTTTGGTCGAAATTCCAAATATATACAGGTTTGTTTATTTATTAAAACTGTGAGCTAAAGTTCATAGCTCACAGTTTTTTTCTTGCAATTTGTCATTTTGTATTTTGTAGTTTTGTTTTTTTGTTTCCACCACTGAATAAAAAAGAAATAAAAAAGGTTATTATATTACAGCTATTATTACAATTCCCCTTTTTGTCACAATTCCTCACCATTCTGATTTTGTTTCTCACAATTCAGACTTTTTTTCGCCATCAAGTAAAATAATAAAAAAAAGTAATTGCAACTTTTTATCTTACAGTTGACTCTTGTTTTGCAATCCTATGTATCATTATTTTGTTTTAAACTCACTTCATTTCAATGCATTTCTCAGGAAACAACACTTAACACGAGTCATTTTCCTTCTCAGGTAGATGTATCTTGATTTAAAGATGTTTATATAGTTGTACTGGAAAACAAGACAAAAATACTAAAAAAGCACATCAGTTTGTGCAGCGGATAAGTGTGTGTGTGTGTGTGTGTGTGTGTGTGTGTGTGTGTGAGTGAGTGAGAAGCAGCTATCGCAAAACAGAAACAGGCCTGAATGTGTTTAGACGTTGTGCTGCATATAAAGGTGGTGCCCTTCACACACACACACACACACACACACACACACACATTCCAGTAATTGCAGGGAACCGCATGGATTTTGAAAAGCGCTGCAGCAGCACACACTCCTTCTGTCTTTTCACATTATTTGCATCGATGCTCTTCTGTTGTTGCAGTTTCTGGCAAACGGCCTCCGTTCCTCTGAACGTCGATCGGCCCGAGGCGACCTGTATTTGTGTGGGTGTGCGTCACATGACCTGCTAATGGCGGGAAACAATGTGCATTTACCTGAACAGGAGCGATCATTAGTTCTGTGGAAACACTAACAGATAGCTAACGAATCACATGCAGCTTTGAGTGCGTTTTTGGGATGAGCTGATGGACGTCCTGATTGGCTGAAGAGAGTGCATTAGTGCCCGCCCACTTTTGGGTTCAAGAAGTATTTTTGTTGTTTACTGTATCTCTAGAAACTATTTCAAATGTATTGCAAAATATTGCACACACATACAAATACTAAATTTGACAGTAAAGTGGGTGCTTTATTAAAGTGGGCGGGGCTAAAAGGCTCTTCCGCGTTCCACACAGCATTATGGGTAACGTAGTTTTTCACCAAAAATGCGCTATAATGAAGAAAGCGACTCACACTCCCGCCAGGACCTCGACGGAGCGCGTCTGCAGGCCGTAGCGCGTGTTCGCGACGTTATCCAGCGGCTCCACGAGGTCGATGCTGACGCCGCGCTCGGAGAAGTCCGGCTCACTAAACATCTTCACATGAGGGGACGAGAAATCCTGAAAAACAAAGCATTTGACAGCTTAAATTAGAAAGCAGTTGGCAAGCGTTCGGCGCTGGTTCTGGTTCTGCTATTTCCTGCTATTGTGCGTCCAGAGCTCATAAACACTGCAGGTATGCGCTGATGGAGGTTGCGTAACGTGTTTGGCTCGTGTTCGTCTGATCTGCGCTGTTTACTGACTTCAGTAATAATGACTGATAGAGATCAGAGACAAGAAAAACCTCCATTATCTCAACTACAGATGCTCAAAATAAACTAGTTTCTGGTTTTTCTGAAAATGATTAGTCAGTTCATAGGTAGCTCTGTGTAATTGGGCTGGTTTCGTCAATCAGAGGTGTGTTTTGTTCTCACCGGATGCGTTTATGAGCACAAAAACAGCTGGACGAGCGGAAACTAGTGGAACAGCGCACGGCTCAGCGTTTATAACTGTGAACGGCTGCATCCGATGCCGCTTTCCTGGATTTCCCATTCATACTGATGCATTTAGCCAAAACTTTTACACAAAAAGAGGAACAGTTTCCCAAATTTGGGTTTGTGAGTTGATGAATAGTGACTAAAAAATTAAGTGTAAAAGGTTATAGCAAAATAAAACACTTATAATAAACAATGTTTACCTGCTTACAGACTATTAAAACTGTTAACGTGATTAAAATATTGTTTTATTTTATATTATTTTGTTTTGTATAAAAAATATATTACATATTTTTAGATAAAATTGCATATTTTTATTGTTGTTCATCTTGCTGAATGTGCTGTTAAATTATTGCTTTTTTTTGTTTTATCTATAGGTTTTTGTTGCTCTTTATCTGGTTGTTTGTTTTTATTCGGGTTAGGGTTTTAAACAATGATGAAATTCTTTCTTAAAATAAAAATTAAATTTATTATTAAAATGTTTACAAATTGTAAACCTTTATAAATGTTATATGTATATATGTATATATATGCTGTATATATATATATATATACTGAAATATTAACTTAAAATCTAAAGAGGTTTGTGTAGGATTTATTTACACTTTTTACTCAAATTACAAGTAAATTACTACAAAGAAATATTAAGTAACATAACGGATTAAACATCAAATTTTAAAACATCAAAACTCTAAAACATTCTCTAATCATCGATCATTTACAGTATACTTAATTAAATAAAATGTGTTTTGGGAATCCCTGAATTAAAAGATGCTCCGACAGCCAAAGCGCAGCTGATGGACAGCTAGTGAAGCGTGGTTACCGACAGCTAGTAGAGATGAGACTCACCATGAAGACGGGCCGCAGAGAGAGCAGTTTTTCGCCCGTCCCGCCCCAGTCTGTCCAGTCCAGATACTCTCCTTCCTCCAGAACAAACTGCTGCCCGTCGAAACCCTCGCGATCGTATCCAACCCACCTGACGGCAGACCGACACCACAGTTCAATCAATCGAATATCTTAACGTTCTTAAATCAAGAAACACTGACTGAAGAAGCTAAATTAAAGATATGCAGTGCAGAGTTCAGGACTCACAGGCCTCCGAGGATCTTGAGTGATTCCACGCAGTTCAGTCCGTGATTGTCCGAATCACTCGGGTCGGTTTCTGTCGCGGTGAAGGAGAACACGTCTCCCTGAACCTCCACACATCGGCCCTGCAGACCGGCCTTCTCATACAACACGGCCTGAGAGAGACACAAAGATCAAGAGTCTCTACTGCTGTGATACTAGTGATGATACTGAATCTAACAGAAGAGACTGAAGCTCACAAACCTTGACTGCGTTCGGATTCTCCACTTTCATGGCGCCCTGGAAAAACAAGCAGATTTCTGGTGACACACTGCGTCACCACTGTAGACGGGTCAATAAAATTATCGTGTGAGCCGTACCATACGCAGAGGCCTCAGAGAGCCGACCATGGGCACCGGGAATCCCCAGTCCTGCGGAAACGGATACTCTCCGGCCTCCAGAACCGCCAGCAGACCCTGGAAACCCGGATCGCTGTAAACCAGCCACCTGCACCACAGACACCACAGCTGTCAATCATCAGTCACATGACCGTGATGATAACAGATCAATCATCTCATGAATCAATCCCTCGGTTATTAGTCAAGCCAGTCACGCTCCAAGTGACTTCACTGGTGTTTGGCGGTACTAGTTAACACCTCACTGACTCATTCACCAAATCACATGCAGCTAATAATGATCGGGCAACGTTAAAGCAATGTTCAAAAGATTCATGTTTGTTTTTCCACTTACACAGAATTTTTTTTAGTACATAATATTTTATAAAACACATGAAATGTACTTTTTTTCATGGCCATTTTCAATGTTAATGCTTACTTATATACTCACATAAACATAAAAAGTTTCCAATTCAGTGTTTGAGAATATGAATGTTTCCTTGTTTTCTCCAGAGTGGTGTTCTTCATTTACATGATCATAAAGTTCATGAAAACTTAAACAAATTGTTTTTTGATCTTTGTAAACCCCCCTTTGCATGTGAAATGAGCTTTGTCATGTTCAGCAGTTTTTATCTGCTTCACAGACAAACACAACTGACTTTTGTCACATTAAAACTGTATTTTGAGTTAAAATAAATGCGAATATGATATACTTTAAATATTATTGTTTGCTGCTACTGTAAATGATTCACCTCCACCCTCCTCAACAATCTGTGATTTTCTCTTTCTATTTCTGCTCACATTCCAGCCGTAGCTTTCATCCATCATTTGTCTTTCTGTCTCTGTCATTCTCACTGTCCTGTTCTGTTCTCTCTGTTTATCATGCGTACACACACCAGACTTTTCTCATACAGTGGGCCCATAAAGTATTTGGACACTTTTCAAGCAAAACATTAACAAACAGAAACAATAGATCCAGTGTTTAACATGAACACAAGTACTGATTCTCTTTGTGTGACTGAAGAGTCTGCCTCTCCCACTTTCATCATTATTAGCATGTTATTTCCCCTTTTCTGACATTACTGAAAGCATCAGAATGAGTTTTTGTGCTACAGTCCGAGTGCTGGTTCATGTGGCTCTGATATTGTTTATATGGTTCAGCGTGACTAATGCTGTGACTCAAACGCTCTCATAAAGCATAACACACTCATGAATCACCAGGAATCCAGTCATTATGTTCTCAAAGCGCCTTCACAGCACACGCTGCATCTAAATTTGGTTGGCGATTTACCTACAGTGCTTAATTCTGTTCTGTACGCACACACTCCTGTAATTTAAGGGAGTGACAACTGTGTTCTATGACCTAATTGACTCCTGAAATACTCAGGTAGCGGCCACTGCATTTATAGAAATTTTACACAGTGTGTACAGAACTGAACTGAACAAATAATTAATGATATATTTAAATGTGTATCAGAGTTGTGACGCTAGAAATTACAGGGAAGGAAGTACGTCTTGCCAGATATTACTTGAACATAACTGAACTTAAATCTTAATGCATTACCTTGGAAATAAGCCACTTTTATGATCTCCATAAAATGGATTGCTTTATGTGCCAAGCCCAAACAACAACCCCAGCAATTCTAAATAATCATTGCTTATAATAAGCGGACATGGCAACCCTTCAAGGGCCCCTCTGTGAAGCAGCTTTACAAAAATGAACAAAACATGGCGGCTCTTTCAGCAACGGTTTTGTTAAAATTGCTTAAGAAGTTTGCTTAAAACAGTATGAGTCTTTGGTCACCATGATATTACTTTGGTCATCGGAAGTGTCCGCAAACAGCCCAATTTTTGTGTCTGCGCACAAAAGCACAGACGCAAGGAGAATGTTGAGACAGAACGCGTCCATTAGGTGGCGCTGTACGTGTCAAACTCGCCTGTTCATACTCATCCGCCGTTCGAGTATTCTTTGAAAGCTTGATGTTTAGAATGTTTCTGTTTTGATTGATTTTTAACATGTTGCTACGTGGTTGCTAAGGTGTTCTGATTGATTTTAGTACATTTCTTTGCGGTTGCCAAGGTGTTCTTTTGGCTTTACCGAGCAGCACAAACAGCTGCCCAGTTATCCAAAAGAGAAAATGAATCATAGCACATTTTTTGTAAGTGCTCAGTGAAGATGTGCATGTGTGGAGCTTCACTTTGACCACACACACCCAACAACAGCACCCAAACCCACACACACACACACACACACACACACAGGTCTGAGCAGGGCGTGTTTGCCAACTTACAAACCACTGTGGACTTTGATGGAGCCGGTGTTCTGAGGACGGCTGTAACTGCCCACTTCCTCTGTGTCATCCACATACTCAAAGCTTCTGCCCATGCCAGCGGGCTCGGTGAACAGCTCTATCCGGGGAGGAGTGTAGTCCTGCAGACGCATTCAGGAAATCACAGCGGTCACTCCCATCTCTTTTGACCTTCAGAAAGCGGCTATTGTATGCAAAACAATTCTTTCAAGAAGATCCTCGAGGTCACTTACTCTGACAGCCAGTCGAATTGAGCCAATGACCACAGGGGCTGATGTTTCTTCACCCTCTTCTGCCCACTCATTGGGCAGATCGGTAACTCGTTCCTCTTCCAGAGCAATGCATCGTCCCTCGAATCCTGGTTTCTCATATAGTACCCAGCTAAAATGCAGTTCAATCTAATCAACTGAAACGCCCATCATCATGCATTGAGTATTGAGTATTTTGTTCTCCATAGACACCACTTACCATCCTCTGACCACTTTAATAGATACGACACTGGACAGTTGCATGTGTGTTGCATCAGGCTGATCCCTGTAGAACTCAAAGGACTGACCGCTGAACTGAGGGTGCTCAAATATCACAATCTGACCGACACAAAACTTCAAATTAGGGCCCAAGTGGTACAAGAAGTTACAGCCAGTGTGCTTTGCTCAAACATTCAAAGCATAAATACAATTTAAAAAGCTTGGCTCATGCTACGCAAACAGAGCAAGTTTTAATATCTGAAATTCTCTGTTCGGAGTTTGAAACTCTGGCAAACCTTTGCGGGACGCCGGTGGATTCCACGAGCAGCTGGAATCTGAAAGACAAAACACCACGGCTTGCTGTGGTTAAGACAGTAATGCGGTAATGGGTTTGCAAGTGTTTCGTAATATGTAACCAAGCAGGCTAAGTGTCAAAAACATGATCCGATGATAACCCAAAGATGTTGCGCTCTGAACATGTTCAAATGTCAAATCTGTCACACTGTCATGTACAAATAAGGACATGCATGCATAACAAGCAGGCATGCAGAGCGATTTACAAAGAAAAAACACATTGGTGATTGTCTCTTACATTTGGCAGTTCTCTCTGAGGTTTAGCTTGAGGGATTTGAGCCGCTGGAACTACAGGTGCCGGTGGAATCGTAACTTCTGGGATCTTTCCAGCAGCTGCGTCAACAGCCTTATTCAGATCCACTAGACCAGGTACTGAGGCACTTTCTCTAGCCACCTATACACACAAATGGACACACACATGATTTAGACACTTACGTGCAACAGGGTTCATTTTATGTTCAAATGTGTGACATATTTTGGTTGTGAACAACAGTATTGTGAAACATCAGTTTGCACTAGCTTGGTACGTGAATGAGGGATGGCTGACCAGTGGGTCGATCTTCTTTGGTAGTTGAGTGTTTTCAGGTTCCTTTGGAAGAAACTTCTCCAGGAAGCTAGGCAACTTAATGCCATCAAATGAAGGAAGTGATGGAGGAGCATTAGCATCGGTTATTTTAGTGACGACGGGGTCTACTGTAGTTGCTTTCAGGGTCGGACCATCAGGTTGCAGAACAACACCAGAACCAGTCTGGGCATCGCTGAGAAGTGGCGGTGGTTTAGTGTCTGTAAACATAGTGACTGTGGGGTCTCTTGAATTTGTTTTGGGATCAGGTGTGATGGCAGGTCCATCATCCTTGATGGGTTTTACAACATTCTGGGAACCAGAACTTGGCGGTGGAGGAGTACTGTCTGTTAGCATGGTGACTGGAGGGTCTAATGAAGTTGTTTTCAAGACAGGTGTCAGTGTAGGTCCATCATCTTTAGTAGGTTTTAGTACAACCTGGAAAGTCTGGGAACCATTGGCAGGAGAAGGAGTGTTAGTGTCTGTTAAAAGAGCGACTGTGGGGTCTCTTGAAGTTGTTTTGAGATCAGTTGTCCCAATCTCAATGGGTTTTAGAACATTCTGGGAACCAGAACTAGCTGGTGGAGGAGCATTAGTGTCTGTTAACATGGTGACTGGAGGATCTGCTGAAGTTGCTTTTAAGTCAGGTGCCTGGGAAAGTCTATCATCTTTCGTAGGTTTCGGTACAACCTTGGAACTAGTCCGGGAACCATTTGGAGGAGAGGGAGCATTAGTGTCTGTTAGCAAAGTGACTGTGGTGTCCATTGAAGTCGCTTTGAGATCAGGTGTCATGGCAGGTCCATCATCCTTGATAGGTTTTAAAACAACCTCGGAACCAGAACTAGGTGAAGAAGTATTAGTGTCTGTTAGCAAGGTGACTGAAGGGTCTGCTGAAGTTGCTTTCAAGTCAGGTGCCTGGGTAGGTTCATCATCTTTCGTAGGTTTTGGTACAACCTTGGAACTAGTTTGGGAACCATCTAGAGGAGCGTTAGTGTCTGTTAACAAAGTGACTGTTGGGTCTCTTGAAGTTGCTTTGAGATCAGGTGTCATGGCAGGTCCATCATCCTTTATGGGTTTTAAAACATTTTGTGAACTAGACTGGGTATAAGTAGGTTTTAGAGCAGCATTTTTGTCTGTCAACATGGTGACTGAAGGGTCTAATGAAGTTGTTTTCAAGTCAGGCACCAGGGTAGGTCCATGATCTTTCGTAGGTTTCAGTACAACCTGGGAACTAGTCTGGGTACCACTGGGAAGAAAAGGAGTGTTAGTGTCTGTAAACATAGTGATTGTGGTGTCTTTTGAAGTTGTTTTGAGGTCAGGTGTCATGGCAAGCCCAATGTCCCCGCTAGGTTTCAGAATAACCTGAGAACCAGACTGGGCACTACGGCTGTCATTCTTGGCTAGGGTTTCGTCTACCGGGATCAGTTTGGGAGGTTCTGTAGTTGGCGCTAGTTGGGATAGTGCAGGTGCTGTTGACCCAGAACCGTCACTGGGTGATAACGGTCCATCTGAAGGACTCTCGGTGGGGCTTAAAAACTCCATTCGTCTCCCTTTGCTGGGGCTGCATAGCATGCTGACAATAGAGCACCTCTCCAAACGAGACTTTGCCTTCGGTGGTTCTGTTGTATTTTCAACCGATCCCTCCTCTTTTTCTTCCTTTTCAGATTCCTTTCTTGCTCTCTGGAAGATCAAGGACCTTGTGAGGATGCTCTCTCTCTTAGGTTTGATGTCCACCTCCTTAACTTCCGTGTCTTGACTCTTGGAGATTGCATTTGGAACCAGATCAAAAATGAATTCCCTCCTTCGCCTCAAGCCATACTGGAACTCCTCCGGATCGAAGGGTTTCTCAAAGTGGTCTTCTTTGATGGCAGGCATGGCAAACGGAGGTGCTTGCAAGCGATGTTTGTTGTGTTTGCGTTGGGGAAGATTGAACGGCATTGCCAGCCTTTTCACATTTGCTATAAAGTCGTCTGGGTCAAATTCTCCCGACACGTTCAGGAGGTTGGTCTCACTCACAGAGGAGCTGAGGTTAGGTTCTGGAATTAACAGCTTCTTCTTTTTAGGACGTTGGTGATCCACATCAAGCCAGCTAGATGGAGAGTCCCTACCCTGGAAGGAGCTGCCGGGTGCAATGGGGATCTGTGGAAGATTTAGGGGTTTGAGGATGAATTCCTTTTTTCTTGTGGATGGATCTGCTGATTTACTAGCAGCAATCTTTGCTTTTGCTGACACTTCAGAAACTAATGGTTTTTTATTAATTGGTTCTGGTGAAGAAGTGGTCTTCCCACTCTCATAGTCCTGTGGTGACAGAGTCTTTTCTTTGGATGAAGAAAGTGGCATTATACTCTCTCCATTGCTAGAGGTTATGGGGATGGAGGATGGCACTGGCAGAGGCGTGGTCCTCTCATTTTCACTAGTGATATCATTGGAGACTAGTGGACTGGTTGAAGATGGTGGAGGTGCAGCATTTTCTTTAGCCGGGGATTTTGCAGGTGTGGTCTTTTCTTTAGTTGAAGCTGATGGAGTTGTAGTCGTTTCATTAGTTTTCTCATTGGTTGAGGCTGGTGGAGGAACAGTCACTTCATTCTTTGTCTTTCGACTAGCTGAGTCTAGTGAAGATGTAGTCTTTTCATCAGTAGAAGCTGGTGGAATTTTATTAGTTAAGACTGATGGAGGTGTGGTCTTGTCATCACCTGAGCCTAATGAAGTGGAGGTAGACTCAATGGAGGTTGTCTCAATGGTTAATGCTGGTAGAGGCATGGCCTTTTCATTGGCTGATGCTGTTGAAGGTGTGGTCTTTTCACTAGCTGGGCCAAGCAATGCAGAGATTGTCTGATTAGTTGAGGCTGGTGAATGTGCAATATTTTCATCAGTTGAGGCCAGCAGATACGCATCCTTTTGCTCATTTGTTTTTTTATCAGCTGAGTCTGAAGGAGGTGTTGTCTTTGCATTAGTTGAGACTGGAACACTGCAGATTACTTCATTAGTTGAAGCTGGTGGAGGTTTGTTTTTGTCATCTCTGGAGCCTAGTGAAGCAGAGACTGTCTCAGTGGTTGAGGCTGGTAGAGTTGTGGTCTTTTCATTTGTTGAGTCTAATGGAGATGTAGTTTCTTCATCATTTGAGGCTGGTGGAGGTTTGTTTTCGTCATCTCTGGAGCCTAGTGAAGCAGAGACTGTCTCAGTGGTTGAGGCTGGTAGAGTTGTGGTCTTTTCATTTGTTGAGTCTAATGGAGATGTAGTTTCTTCATCATTTGAGGCTGGTGGAGGTTTGTTTTTGTCATCTCTGGAGCCTAGTGAAGCAGAGACTGTCTCAGTGGTTGAGGCTGGTAGAGTTGTATTCTTTCATTTGCTGAGAGTCTAAATGGGAGATGCTCTTCCACTGGCTTGGAGGCTGGTGGAGGCTTGCCACCCTGGAGCCTAGTGAAGCAGAGACTGGGTCTCAGTGGCTGAGGCTGTAGAGTTGTATTCTTCATTTGTTGAGCTCCAATGGGAGATGTAGTTTCACCATCATTTGAGGCTGGTGTGGGAGGTTTGTTTGTCATCTCTGGAGCCTAGTGGCTGAAGACTGTCTCCCAGTGGTTGAGGCTGGTAGAGCTGGTTTCATCAGCCACGCCCTTTCCTTTGCTTTCTCCTTTAGCTGAAGCAGGCAAAGTGACGCTGGGTCTCATTGGCTGAGGCCGTGGAGTTGTTGTTTCTTCATCTTTTGAGGCTGGTGGAGGTTTGTTGTTGTCATCATTAGACCCTAATGAAGCAGAGGTTGTCTCAGTGGTTGAGGCTGGTAGAGGTGTAGTCTTTTCTATAGTTGAAGCAGGCAAAATGGGGGTTGTCTCATTGTTTGAGGCTTGTAGAGTTGTGGTCTTTTCATTTTTTGAGTCTAATGGAGATGTAGTTTCTTCATCAGTTGAGGCTGGTGGAGGTTTGTTTTCGTCATCTCTGGAGCCTAGTGAAGCAGAGGTTGGCTCAGGGGTTGAGGCTGGTAGAGTTGGCCTCACGTCACGTCCTTTCCTTTGCTTTCCTTTAGTTGTCTTTCCTTTAGTTGAAGCAGGCAAAGTGGACGCTGTCTCATTGGTTGAGGCTTGTGGAGTTGTGTTGATTTCAATATTTGTTGGTTTTTCATGAGTGGTTATTACACTGGGTGAGGCTGGTGGGAGAGTGGTCTTTTCCGTAGTCGTTCTTTTGTTAGCTGACTCTGATGTTGTGTTCTTTTCATTAGTTGACACTGGTGGAGGTGTGGTTATCTCATTGGTTGAGTCTAATGGAGATATAGTTTTTTCATCATTTGAGTCTTGTGGAGTTGCAGAGATTATCTCAGTGGTTGTTTCTGGTAGAGGTGTAGTCTTTTCATTAGCAGATGCAGGCAAAGTGGAGGTTTCCTCATTGGTTGAGGCTTGTGGAGATGTGGTCTTTTCAATAGCTGTTGGTTTTTCAGGTGTCTTTTCATTAGCTGTTTTTTTATTAGCTGAGTTTGACAGAGCTGTGTTCTTGACATCACTTGAGGCTGGTAAACCGAAGGACGCATCATCTGTTGAAGCTGGTTTAGCGCTAAAGTTTTCACTGACCTGCTCGGTGGACGCTTCAGCGGCTTTGCATGACAAGGAAGTGGGCTTCTCTTTCACTGAGCTCAGAGATAGACTTTCATTCTTGGATGGTATTTCAGACAAGGTATTTTCAAGTGTATTTTCTCCAGACTCTGTGAGACAATCATAAAACTGATCTTCTGTCTCTACAGACTGTATATCACCATTTACTATGGATGTCATTTCTATGCTGGTGACTTCCTTTTTAGTATCAACGCTGGGCTGTTGTAAATCACTTTTACTAGATACTATCTGTGTTTTCTGTTCTTCTCTACTCTCTGTTTGGCTCTGTGGGGGTGGCGCATCTTTTTTGACACCGCCTCCCTCTGTAGGTGGAATCTGAGGTGAAATTATGGCATCCATTTGGTCATTCTGGCCTTTGACCAGTGCAGGGTTTGCTGTTGCTGGTGTCCTACTTGTAGAAGGGGCATTTTCTTTAGTGAAAGAGTTTTTCACTGTAGTCTGAGTTTCTTCACCCTCACTGGTTGCCATAATTGTTGTGTCTTTCTGTCTCACAACTGACATGTCCTTTGATTTACCTTGTTTTGTCTTTGTTGTAATTCCTCCTGCTTTCTGCTCGGTTGGCTTTGATGCATTGACTTCATTATTATGTTTGCGTGCCTCAGTTGTTTCTGTAACATGGTCGTTTTTCTGGTTCTGACTGGTAATCTCAGTCAAACAGTCTTTTCCTGGACTCTTTTGGTTTGACTTTGATGGTCTTTGTGCCGATTTTGGGTCACTTTCAGGGGTGTTTTCCACTTTAGGCACAAACGGAGTAGTGTCTTTCTCAGGTACGACCAGCGTATCCGTCTCGCTTGCTCTGTTTTGGATGGCATCTTTCCTGCTCTTGGCTGTCTCAAAGGAGTCTTTAGAGTTGGCCTCCTTCACGGCCTCTAGGGACGGTGGTTTCTCTTCTTTTGTCACAGATGGATCTGGTTTCCCTGACTCTCCAAACAATGTGTTTACAATCATGTCTCTGTTCCTCTGAACCTCTCCCTGCTCTCCTTCGGAGCGCTCTTGAACAGGCTGCTTTTTGTTGCTGTGTTTCTGTTTCTCTTCCGTTCTGGAGTCGATGTCTGTCCGTTCTATCTTCTCTTGAATTGAGCTGTGCTCAGTTTGGGAGCTGATCTTTCTGGATGTAGGAGGATATGTATCAGAAGCAGCAGCCTCTATCTGTGTTTCAAAAGACTTGCTATTCTCTCTCTCCTTGCTTTTCATTTCCGTTTGTGGAGACTTATTTGAATCTAATTTTTTCTTTGTGCTTTGCATAATTTCTGCTGCTTTCTCCAACTTTGGAGGGACTTTAGGTTTTTTGCTTACGACCTCCCCGTCAGAGCTGGGTCTTTCTTTATCCGAAGTGCTTTTCAAACACTGCTCTGTGGTCTTTATGACATCTACAAGAGGTTTGTCCTTCTTGTCCGTGACCTCCTGTTTGCCTTGACCCATTTCTTGTTTGGTGGGGCTGAGCGGATCTTTGCCTTTGCGTTTTTTAGATCGTGACCCTGTCCGGTTCAGAGATTTCACCTGCGGGGTCTCGTCAGTAGGTGATGAAACCGTCGGGAGAGAATCCGCCTCTCTATTCCCAATGTTTGAGTCACTTGTGCTCTCTGACAATGCAGGTGTGCTTTGTGTTGCATTGTGGGATTTGGAGTCTGTCTGATCTATGTTTAAATGAGGTTTAGATCTAGCCGTTGGCTCTCCGCTCGTATCTGTCTGTGCTGTAGTTTTTTCAAAACATCCAGAAGAAGATATTTCAGCTGTTTTTGGTAGTCCTTCGTTCAACGTACGACCAGACGGCAACGTCAACTTCTCTTCCCCCCTCCTGAAATTCAGCGCCCTCTCTTTAACCGATGGAGGTGCAGAACTGGACCGTGTTCCGGCGGGTTCCGTGAGATCTTTGAGACGACTGGCCACAGGTCGAGCTGGAGAAATACCCAGGCGATGCAGGTTTGTGGAGCTGCTGACTGCTCTGGCGCCTCCTCTCTCAAACAGACTGATCTTGTCTGCGATTCGGCCCTTGGACTTTACACCGGTGCCATCCACTCTGTCCTCTGGAAATCTGTAAAACAGCAAATAAAGGGCAATAGCAATAAAGCAATAAATAACTGTTTTAAATATCAAGTTCGCACTTCAAATTAGCATCCACTCCCTTCATTAGTTGTTGACTCATTTGTGTTTCTTTCCTCATTCTCTCGCCAACTCTTCTTGGTTTCTTTTCTTCTGTACTTTTTTCAGCTTGAAGCAAGCCACAAATCAAATAAGAACCTGATTTTCCCTTCTTCACTTGCATTTTCACAAAAGGTGACTAACACACGCTGGAAGCATTTCAAAAGCTGCACAACAATTTACAAGATAATTCACCCTCATGACTTACCCTCGCTGCTCTTTCCCCTACTCTGAAAGTGAATGGAGTGAATGAGAGATGACCGTTAAGCTCCAAAAAGCAAGAAAAGCATAAAAACAAGCACCATAAAAGTTATGACTCTTGCGCACTCTTCTTCAGTAATATGTCTCTGTGTGGGGATGAGATTTGAGAGCTGCGACAGAGGGGAAAGCGAAGTAAATAACATAGATTATCGCAAATGGCACGATTTTAACCTGTTTCTCACCCAGAATTATCATACGACTGGAATAGAGTGCAAGACACAGAGTTATGCTTTTTCCTGTTCTTTTTTGGAGCTTGACATTACAGGGTTTCTGCACATTTTATGCAAGAAAATGTAAGACTTCTTAAAAATGTCTTGGGAGAACATAATGAGTTGTATTAGCAACACATAGTTTGACAATACAACTTCCAACAGGTCTCTACTACTTTTTAATTAATCTTACACACAAAATTAGCTCAAGTAGTTTATGGAAACACTCTTACTGTACCTACTGATCACACCACAGAAAAAACGTTTTTATATTTTTTTTATCTTGTTTTTGAGTGCAAATTTCTACAGTTTTCAATCAAGTTAGGTGCAAAAGTGACACGAAGTCTTGTTGATTTATTAATTAATTTGTTTTTTAAATCAAAATAGGGTGAATTTATGATAAAGGACAAATGTCTGCACACAAGCTCAGAAAAATCAACTTAATTCAAAGGGAAAACAAGTGCTCATTCCCACTGACTGATATTTTTTCTTGTTTTAAGCATAAACTCATTTAGTTCAGTTTCTCAGAAACAAGACCTTACTTCTTCACTTTGCATCTCAAGTAAATGCATCTTAATTTAAAGAAGTTTTCCAGTACAAATATCTAACAAGACAAAAATACTAACATTTGCACTGTGTGCGACATTTAATGCCTTGGCTTTATGAATTGAAGACTTTCTGCTTTGATTTAGGAACTTTTAAGGCCTCGATTCAGGCAAGTTGAGACTTTTTAAGACCTGCATTAAATATCACTGATCACTTTTACTGAATGGAACAGAATGCTTATTTTTAGCTGAACTATTCCTTTAAGAGCTGCATTTGCATACAGAAGAAAAACGCAAGGCTGACATCTAGAAAAACTGGCATTTAACTATGTAAACACTTAATTGTTATGAAAATGTCTCTTTTCAAAGCATTGAGCTCTTGGAACCAGGTCAGAAGCATTAACCAACAGGTTTTTTAATGCATGACTTTACAGCCAAGAGGAATGACAACTACCTGATAATGACCTATTGAGAGAGCATATTTCACAACGTGACGCATGATGTTTTGTCCTGATAATCTTTAACAGAGATTTCCCACGTTTAGACGAAGCACATTCAAGCTTAAACAGAGACTTTTGCTTTTAAAGGCTCACACATCAAATCAAATCCAAGAATCTCATTTGTTATTCCTGTAAGCACAGCCATAAACAGGTTAAACAGGTCAATTTACCTCACTCTATCATCAGATCTCGCCCGTTTGGTGTCCGTAGCGTCTTTAAAAGTCACATTTTGATCTTCATTTTGCTCCTCTGAGGCAACAAACACCTTTTTAGCGAAGACCACCTCGCTGTGAGACACTTTGATGCTCCTGCGTTTGGATTCGGCGCTCTCCGTCAGTCTCACCACTCGTTCTTCATCCATTTCTGAATGAACCAGCGCCGCATGGAAGAGCGATTCCGGCGAGCTCGGCGAATCAGTGTCTTCGCTCAGGCACGCTTCCACCCATTCCGCTCGGACGACATTTTCACAGCTACCTGAGTTTGGCGCTTGTGCTCCTGAGGCTTCTGGAAGGCTGTCTGCCGCCTCCTCAAACGCTGAGTCAGCCCATGCCGTCCGCGGGCCGCTCGTCAAACTGGTTGTTGCAGGGCTTTCAGGTTGGGGATTGGTCGGGGATTTAGCTGGAGCCCCGCCCCCATCTCCATGAGAGCTCCGCCTCCTTCTGCCAGATCTCCTCCGGCCCATTTGGTCAAAGAGTTCAGGTGCCTTTCTCCTCTCGAACGACCGACTGCGTCTGTTTTTTCTGCAGGTTTCTCCGGTGCGCTTGACCTGGCGCTTCACGTGACCTTTCGGCCTCCCACCCGTCCCGTCCCCCCCTCCGCGGCCGAGTGTCAGATGTTTGGCATTCCAGGTGAGGGAAGGGCTTGTCTCTGCTGGATCGCTCTCACCTAGTCCAGGACTAGTGTCTGTCTCATCTGCTCCAGCAGGTTGTCCGGTTTCTCCGTGGTCCTCGTCAGACGCCTCCTCTGGCTGCGTTTGGGAGGTGGGATCATCTCCGCTCGACGCCGGGCTGCCCCAACCCCACGACAGCCAGCTCCCGATGCGACTCAACACCCCTGGGCTGCGCTCCTGTGGACTCTCAGCCTACAAACACACAAACAAACACATCAGAATTTGGTCTGTAACACACTGGGCCAGAAATTAAAGGGCAGAATTTGACCACAGGAAATAACTTCCAGCAGCATTTTTACCTTTGTAAAGGCAGTTTTTATGCACCTGTGTTGTTTTTATGTCAAATAGTTACATTTAAACTGTTTTTTTTTAATCAGTCACAATAATATAGACTGTTACATTAACAAAAGCAATTGTTACACTGCAAATGTAGAACAGAAGCTGCATCTGACACAGCATTTATGTTTTTTTTGTACATAGACTGTTTATTGTTTCTCATGTATCTACTCAAAATTGCATAAAATTGAAAAAAAAAAAAGCTTGAATGAAGCAAAATGATTATTGCTCTTGATGTTATAATAATGATTATTTAAGGTACCTTTTTAAAAAATAAGGAATGTTTTTACTTTAGTTGGTCCAAGAATAATTTCATATCATATGAATTTTCATATCATTTATGTGAAAGTATTAAAAAGCGCAAATGTTTATCCTTGTATTAACTGGTCATAGTTGATATTGGATTTAGAAAGAAATGAGTAATAAGTGATGCAGGACTTTTTAGAGCAAGTAATTAGTACAGTAACCTGATTACACTGTTGAAGATGTAATTAGTAGCTAGTAAACAATTACTCTTTTTAGAGTAACTCACCCAACACTGACTGTAGTGATTGACGCTTCTGAAACACTGATTCATGAAGCTTCGAAATCTTTGTGAATCATTTGTTTCGAATAAGCGATTTGGAGCACGTATCAAACATGATTTCAGTAAACGAGGCTTCGTTAAGTCACAAGTGTTTAAAAAAATGCTGGTTTCAAAAACCATTTGACCTGGTTTTTACCTGATCTTAGATCAGTTTTATACATTTATTTATAAAATTAATAAAAGTACACATGCAGACACTTAATATTTAATGTAATTTGATTGTTAGTTGCATTTAATATATTATCCTTTCAATAATTGGTTCACGTAAGCTGTTTTTAATGTGGTTTTTGTTGCATGGCGTTTCAAGCGCTTTGAAACAGTGAATCGTCTTGAGAAGCAATTGGTTCACTTGATTCAAAGCTTTGAAAATGTTCTTTTCTCCCATCACTGGTTCATTGCACTGAACTTGAAATATTTGAGTAAGCTACACATTTTGAAAAATGTAAACAAAGGAAGATTATGATGCAAAATGGACGATAAATGTCTAATATTCAGCATTATTTCTAGGTCACTGACTACAGATGCGTGTAAATGAGTGACTCAGATTATACAAGTGCTGCTGTCATTAAAGCAAAAGACAGACAAACCAAACCCAAAAACATTCTCAACTTCAGTCATTTTCCAATTCAACTTTTCACTCATATTACGGTTATCATACAGTTTGTAATGAAAATTGCATTCAGAAATCCAACACAAATACACTTGCTAATAATCTCAGATCTGCCATTATTCAGCCTCAGCCTTATAGCTGTTAATAAATATAACCATGCTAAACTGGTACTAAAATTGTAACGAACACCACTGACATTGAAGATTAAAGGGATAGTTTCCCCAAAAATGAAAATTCTGCTAAACAGTTGACGGCAGCCATTGACTTCCATAGTAGGAAAAAAATACTATGGTAGTCAGTAGCTACTGTCAACTGTTTGGTTATCAACATTCTGCAGAGTATCATATTATCAGAGTGTCAGAAGAGAGAAACTCATACAGGTTTGTGATTAAATGATAAAAGTTTCATTTTTATTGTAAACTATCCCTTTAAGACCACACTTTTTTTGAAGGAGAACATTATTAATACGGTTATACATTATTTAAAAAAAATGGCACCCAAAGCCATTATTTAAAGTTTGAAACTCTTTGTCGAATAAACTTCACAGTCCATAAGTCTGAGCCTGAGAGAACTTTAAAAGATGCAAAGTGATTTTCAATGCAGTCACAGGAGTGGGAGCAATTCAATATGAAGAAAAAAAAACATGCATAACAAAGAAAAGGCAAAAGATTCTAAAGAATTCGTAAGGTATTCTCAAATGTCATTCTGTAGAATCTCATACAGCCTTTACGCTGAAATTCATCAGAGCTCTTAACGGAGACAAACTCACGGTCCGGGTTGTTGGAGAGCGAAACACCCAGAGAAGCGCGTCTTTCGTCCCGCCAGCGAGATTCGTAAGATTATCCAGCCCTGCGGCTCAATGAAGCTCCGGATCGATAGAAGCGATCAGACGAGCGACACAATGAAAGTCGGGATCATTAAGGAGCGCTTCAGGCGATCGTTTAATTATTAGTGAGCTCCGGGACGCGCGGAGAGACGGAGGCGGTGAGGAGGGAGGCAGCGCTGGATTGAGTTTCAGAGGATCAGATGAACCCAATCCAACACAAAGAACAAGAGGACATTCACAAACCCCTTCAGACGCGTTTCTAAGATCCCAAAAAGCTTATTTACATACAGACCACAACAACAATAATGCTCAGAGCTGCTGTCATTTCAGCACACATCCGCTATTGTTCAGCTTACGCTTATTAAATATACATGGATTTAACGCGAGCTCTTTCTTGAATGCTGTTTCATTATTATGCATGCTCATTTTAAATGCATTTGCTCTTTAAAGCACTTATAAACAATGTTTAAAAGAGTTATACAACATCAAAAAACAAAGATCTTTTTGAACGTTCTCAAAATGTTTTTTAAAAGTTACATAAATGTTAGGACAGAACGTTCCTAAAGTAATGTTCTCAAAACCTTATTCATATTTAATATAGGCCTACATTCTTACAATGTTGAGTAAAAACATTCTTAGAATAACATTGTCAGAATTCTTCTGATGTTATTTGTACTTGATGAAGGTTCTAAGAAACATTTTCTGTAACCTTTAAATAACGTTCTACTCACAACAAGAAACCTGGACATTTAAATGTTCTTAGAATATTACAAATAAGCACTCAATGTTATTTTAGGTTATATTAATAAAGTTCTTTGTTGTGAGAAACACTGTTGCAACCTTTAAATAACATTATAACCATGACATTACAAACATGTTAAAACAATGTTTCCACAACGTTTTTACCGTACAGTTTGTTACCTGCAACCAGTGGGTGGTTTTCTAAAGAACTGCAGTTGAAAGCGTAAATGAAACCTGTAAAACGCTTGTGGTTCCAGTGGAAAAGTTTTTATATCCTAAGGATAATAATCAAGATATTTAGACCAAACCCATCCATGCATCGGTTCTCCTCATCCATTATTAAAACAAAAGCAGAAAGACTCACAGCCGGTCTTCAGAGCTGAAAGAATCTGCTCACCGGAGATGAATCATATCAGATGGATCTGATGCTGAAGTTCTCGCGGTTAAGAAAAAGAAAGCTCAAACGTCTGCGCTAATTATTTACCTGAACGTCACGCCCACACCTTTAACGCTCAAGCACAGACCTGTTCAGACGAATTCACATTCTACAAACCCATTCTGACCAGTCAAGTGTGTAAACAATGAGAAACGTGCCAGCTTACCATGATCCAGCGGGTCAGGACCTCAGCAGAAGAGCCTCAGCTGATCCTGAAGAACATTATGGAGACAGGAGAGACAGAATATCTATAAAACACATCTAAAGAAATCTCACCTAATTTACATGTTGAGAAACCAGAAGTTGAAATCATGTCACCTGTGTGAGTCCATTTTCCGTGCTGTTAGAGGAACAGGTGGATCAGTCTGAGGCCAGAGAACACGACAGGTATGACGACTGTTGTGCAATGGCTGCGGTCTGACACACAAACACAAACACACACACACACACTACATTATTAATGCATGCAAGGTCTCCACACCCACAGTTAGACTTTGGCGTCGACAGCACAAAGTGCTTTAATGAGCAGCGAAGCAAATGAAAAGAATCTCACAGCGTTCACACGCGTCTGTGGGAACATGATTTGACTTGATGTGTTTATAGGCTGACAGACGGGTTAATGTTCAATAGAGTTATGGAGGTTTTTGGGTCATCATACACTCCAATGACTGCTTTCAATTCACCTACAAGAGGAATGTATTAAAAAAGCAAACCAATGAAAGAAACGTTGGTCCAACAAATGTATTTGCAACAACACTAGCAACACAGCCTGGTCCTAGACAGGAAGTAGAGTTCTGCAGAGATTAATGAGTCAGTAATAACCTGCATAGACATGCATAGCAATAACAATAGATTGGTGAATCTTCAATTATGCATCTGAGGACTGATAATGAGATGTGTTATACATTTGTAGAACATATTTGTGATTGTATTTTATCTTGTGTGTGTCTTTGTGTTTATTATGTTGGCCATTTCACGTGTATTATGCTGTTATTTGTTTCTGCTGGGCCGTATAAATGTGTCTCCGCGAAACAGATGTAAATATGCGTTTATGTTTGCATATTCCAGCGCTATATGTAAATATAAAAGTCCTTTCCCGTTATGATTCTAAAACTGTCTGAAATATTTCCGATAATAAAAGCCATTTTCACCAGTTTTTGAATTTCGCGGTTGCTCATCCACCGACTCACCTGTGAACCGCGCGCAAGGTTGCCAGGTTTTAACAAACAAAAAAAAAAAACAAAAACGCCTATTCCGGGGGGTAAAATACACGTTTTTTGGAAAGGTTCCCATAGTAAAATTCGCATTTAGGGGCTAAATATCACGTTTTTGAGGTCGCGTTAATCCGCGGACATGAAAAACAATCCACCACAACAGTTTTGAAGTAGCCCAATTCCGCGGGAAAACCGCGAACTTGGCAACACTGACCGCGCGGCTCCCGAATTTCCGTTTCCTTACGTCATTTCGTTTGAGAGGAGTCACGCGTATACGTGTTTTTGAATTTAAATCAGTGACAAGTGTAATACAAAACAAATAACGCAAATACATTGTACAATAGTCTAGATATAAACACCTTTATATAATAGTACTAATTGTAGAAAGTTATCAAAAATATGATTAAGAATGTTTTGCTAACGTTCCCATTCAACTTTATTTCTTTATTTTTTTCTTTGGTAATAAATGTTAGCAGGTAGTTACATTTAAAGATCATTAGACGCATGTCCAACTAAAAACATTTCAGGAAATAAAAACATTGTATTAACAATGTAGATACACAGTTTTGAGAACAGAAAAGCGAACGCAGGTTCTGGATGAACGTTTGCTGCTGCCATGGCGACCGTACGATTTAAATCTGTAGCCGTCTGTGACGTCACTCTTGGGTCTCGTTTACAGCAGAGCTGGGAAATGTACATTTAACCCTTTCCTCAACACATCGCATTCAAGAGAGGAAAATTCAGTTCTAATGACTTGTTTCCGTGGTTTGACTCAGCTGTATTTCCCGCGCGTTTGCGGCCGCACTGTCGCGCTCAGCATTCTGGGAGCGTTTCGTAACGCCTGTCGTGACTCACTTTAACCGCACATATTCGGTTCCCGCTGTCTGAAATGCGATCCAGATGGCAGGGCAGAGTCTCCGTGTGCCACGGGCACCAGCACACACAAACACTGGGCTGCTTTCACAGGCAGATCGTCTCACTCGGCCTAATGTGAGCTGAAGTTCGTTTAAGTGAAGCGTTTGTTCACATTCAAGCAATCAGATGAAACGCGTTCTGTGTCCTGTCAGAGCAGCACTAGTTCAGCCGCCACATTCAGCTTCTAGTAAAACTGTGGTTTTATGCTTGGCTGTGTGTTGATTCACTGATGTTTCCAGAGTTTCTGGGCTTCACATCACAGACGCGCGCACACACACACGCAGAGCTGTAGCTCACTGGAAACCGTAGCTTTAGTAGGGGTGGGCGGATCGATCCTAATATCGATAGTATCGATACCACCGTTGGTATTGATATCGGATCGATAGTAGCCTTCCGAGATCGATACTTTTATTTAAATTTCATCTAATTTACTCTAAAGTACATTGCTCCTGTTTCATAAAAGAGCGGACATGTCTCTAAATACCCCGCTCCTTTTATATCTCGTATGCACCGTTGCTCCTCTCTGCTCTGCTGTTATTAGTTGTCCTTTCATCACGTGACTCAGCAGCGACAAAGCGCAAGCACTTCCGGCTGTTCTGTTGTGTTCTTTATTTATTTAAAATGTATTTGCATTTACATTTATTTGTTTAAAGACATTGAAGAAGAACTAAAAGAGAAATGGTTTTGTTATTATATTATTGTTTCTGAACAAAACCCCCAGACTGAAGGAAAGTTAAAAAAATTCATTGTTCTCTAGTGATAAGTTTGTGTTTGCAAATCCAGATCATTACAATAATAAAAATGTTTTTATTTGGCTTAAAAGTGTTTAAAATTTGTCCTGGGTTTTAACATATACATTTAATTATAGCTGCTTTGAGAGCATTCAACTCATAAATCATGACACACTGTTCTCCCCTACAGAAAAGTACATTTAGGTTCAAGTGCATGCTTTTTAAAGTAAAAGTATCAGTATCGGTATCAATATCGGCGATACTGGCCCTGTATTTACTTGGTATCGGATCGATACCAAATTTTGCAGTATCGCCCAGCCCTAAGCTTTAGACGCGCGAGCGCCACCTGCTGGCGGAAGAACCGCATCACGGTGCCTCGTTAAAAAACAGGTTCGCGGGGGATAAAATACATGGTTTTTTTTTGTCGGGGTTCTCCTAGTAAATTCATATTTCAGGTACTAAATATGACGTTATTGGGGTCGTTTCAACCTGCGGTTGTTAATACAGTGTTAAAGTAGCTCAATTCCACGGGAAAACCGCGGACTTGGCAACGCCGATGGTAATCAGCAAGAAATGTTTTCATTCTTAATTGTAACACATTTGAAGATAAACACTGCCTTCTATTTTAAACATATCTGCATGGCCAACAGCGTCTTTCTGCTGCAAATGTGGGTGCAGTTTCTCATTTATGGTGCTTGTCCAAATTAAAGTGGACATATTACATCAAAAACTCTATTTATAACAAAAACATGAGTTGTCATGGTTTTGGAAAAAAACGTATATATTAACTGAAACCATGACTATTTCATGTTTTTTAATTAATTTAAAGTAAACAACTCAACCCTGTCACAAATTTACAACTCTGTAACAATGAAAAAAAAAAATATATATATATATTTGTGACAGGGTTGAGGTTTTTCACTCAAAACGTAAACCATATATGGCAGCAATAAAATAAGTACACTGTATACGGATTAAAATAAAACATTTTTTCCAATTTCCACCTTTATGTGAAATTGTATGATGTGAATTTATATGATACTACTAACCATTTTTTGCACCGTGATTAAAGAAGGGCACACAATGGTTAGTGTGACAGGGTTGAGTTCAGACTGAGGGACATAACTTTGAAGTTATAACAAGTAAATGCTCACATCATTGCCAAAAATCTTGGAAACTCTGCACATTTTGTAAATATTTTTGTAAGTACACACTTGACAAAATGCTTGGTATAAGATAAATATAAGACGTTATTTTATGCTAAAAATATCAAAATGCATTAATTATTTTTATTCATTATAATGGGCATACCAGTAAAAAGCTTCTAACAATTCATTTTGATGAAGCACCACTTTAGAAACTCTGGGGGACTGAAATATTACCGAATCCCAGGAATGACCAGTGTGTGTGTTTATGGGATGTAACCTTTCAATCCAGCAGTCCCTCACTATCCATCCTGCTCTGTTTCCATAGTAACACAGTACAGTATGTCTAATGCACACTATTAGTCGACTGTAGACGTGTGTGTTTTATTCTGAAGATGATGTTCATTGTTTAATAAATGCGTAGTGATCATGAACTTTCTCTGAGCCTCACGACTCCTTATTCAGAGCTGAACTTAACAAGCTCCATCATTTTTTTTCTCCATATGTTTTTCTGGGCTGCTTTTATTTCCATCACAAAGAAAACCTGAAGCGAAATCTTAAAGCTTGAGCTGCAATATTTTTGAGGCACACACACACACACTTCTCTCAAACGTTCCCACTAAACCGGCTTCAAGAGCGATATGAATGTTCTTTTCTGTTATAACACATTATTCTCATCTCCATGGAAACAACCTTTCCCCTCTTTCCTCCGCTATGAGTGACGTGTCCTCGCCGCCTGTGTCATTACGCACAAATCGGCTTCATTATAGACCTGTGAGAGCCGCAATGAATCTCTCATTTGGTCTCTTAACTCTGGAAAGCTCTTCGGTTCGGGTACCCAGAATGCTCTGCGCTAACGCCTGTGTGTTTGTGGGTCACTAGAGGCGTTAATCGCGGTGTTTACTCCTTCTGATGAAAAACAAGACGTCTCTCATCTCTGGAGGAACCGCGTCCGTCAGCAACATACTGATGTGTTCAGCCTCTCTTTGCTTGGTTTAGAGTTCAAATACACGCTTTTAGTGAGCAAAAAAAAAAAATTGGCATTTAAACCGCTGTTACTGATTTATGCACATGCAAAATGGTAAAAAATAATGCCTTTCCAAACGCTCGCTGTACTGTCTAAAATATTGTCCATATTACAAAGGTTGCATTGGCTATAAAATAACAAGGGGTCGTTCAAGCAGAACGCTTTTTTTCATCCCAACATGCTACTTTTCTATGTAAACACGCACTAGAACAACCTGTTTGACCACCGTGTTCGCAGTTCACGAGCGCCGCATTTTTAAGACGCCACACAGCGCTGCTCATCAATGTCAGTTCCAAAACAGTGGACCAATCAGAAGAGCCTGGAGGCGGGGCAAACGTTGTAAGCTTTTGTTTACAGTAGCGAGTTGGCATGGCAACCGTTTTATTTGACATCAATAAGTTCTTGGCTGTCTGGTTTGCGCGACCATGCGTCACATACATTTTTGACTAGAGTCTTCATCTTATTTTTCAACTAGTGTGGAAGACTATTAGCATCAACTTTGTATGTAATTAATTGTATATAAATAATTCGCTTTTAGTGTGCATACACCTTTACACTAATAAACCTTTCTGAATAAAATAAATAAATAAATAAATAGTAGGATGTGTGTATATATGTTGCTTATAAAAGTTTTTTATTCTGTCTGAAAAAAAGTGAAAAAAAAAAAACATTCTGTGACATTTTGTGACTTAAATGATTGTTAACTGAAATATTAAAAAAAAAACCTTTGGATTCTCATCTTTCCTCATGAGGAGCAGCATCTGTCAGCAACTTACTGATGTTTTCAGGCTCCGTTTGCTTGGTTTAGAGTTCAAATACACGCTTTTAGCGAGCACTGACTAAACATTTGTGCAAAAATACAGCATTGTGGCATTTAAACTGCTGTTAGTGATTTATGCACATGCAAAAAGCAAAAATAATGACTTTCCAAACACTGTCCTGTCTAAAATAGTGTCCATATTACAAAGGCTCACTAGCTATGAAATAACAAAGGACCGTTCACACAGAATGTTTTTTTTTTCATCCCAATGTGCTAATTTTCCATTGCTTTTCTACTTAAACACATGCTAGAACAACCTGTTTGACCGTTGTGTTCGCGGGTTAACATGAGCACCGCATTTTTAAAACAAGTTAAAGTTAAAAGTGTCAAGTTAAAAGAACTTCAACTTTTACAGGCAGCGCTGCTCATCAATGTCCGTTCCAAAACAGTGGACCAATCAGAAGAGGCTGGAGGCGGGGCAAACACTGCCAGCTTTTGTTTACAGTAGCGAGTTGGCTTGGCGCTGTGCTTTTTTGCGCTGTGTCTCGCGTTTTAAACGCAAAGTGTGTAAACGCCTCCTTATTTTGACTTATCTCACAGTTCTGACTTCAGTTCTCACAATTCAAAATATTTCAGAGTTAATATCTTGCGTTTCTGAGTTGTTGTTAGAACTGTGAGAGCAAAAATGAATTGTGAGAAAGTCACAATCAAACAAGCTTCCTCACACTAGTAAACACCTCGCTGAATCAAACAAATCAATAGTAGGTTGTGTGTATGTCGTCTACAAAATATTTTTATTCTGTCCAGAAAAAGTGACAAAAAAAGTAAAGTGACATTTTGTTATTTAAAATGTTTGTTAACGGAAATATTTTAAAAACATTTTATGTTTTCATTTAGATCAAATGATGTACTAAAATGACTAAAACTAAAACTGAAATAAAATTAACAAAAACATATAAACATTTTTAAAAATACAAAAAAAAGACAAAATTGTTACAATTGTAACAAAAAATGAAAATGAAAAAAATATACACCAATTCAAATTATTAATAAAAAATATAATATTATTTAATTATTATTATTATTATAATACTTGTAAACACGCACAGATATGCTAATAAAATCAAAGAAACTTGTTCTGAAATAAATAAAACCATAGAGTCCATAATACCATATAGTGAAAGACTGTTTACATACACTAATGTGATCACTAATGTAATCTACTGTACATAATTAAACTGTTTCCTGAAATATTATAGGCACATATAAATAAGAGCTATACGTCTTCATTAATCTGCATTTCTTGAAAATCAGTAGCTCATTAAAAGTCAATCACTGTCCATGTAAAAAACGAGTCTGTGTGTTAGTGTCTGATGACATCATAGGAAGGGTGGGCGGGATCTAAGCTCTTCAGCACAGCCGATTGGCTGTCTGCGATGATCGGCGGCTCACACAGCAGAAAGTCGTCGTTGCCGACGCTGGAGTTCTGCTCGGAGCTCACGAAGTTCGGAATGTTGAAGTCGGACAGGAAGTGCTCATCTTCGTCTCCTCTCTCCTCCTGGAGGCGGAGCCCGGAGGACCGCCCACAACGCCTCCCTTGGCCAATCGCGGCATCTCTGATGGCCTCTTCGTGGATGTAGAAGTGAAAGAGGGAACGCGATTCGTCCGGCAGCGGCGGGAGAGAAAACGCCTGAGAGTCGCTGACCTCCAGCACACAGTCAGCTAGACCATGATGCTTTTCACTGGGATCAGGGATCCTGCGGACAAACACAGACAGACTGAGGCTTTGTGCTCGTCTACATGACAAACTATTAAACAATCTCACTGCATTTTCATACAGTTTACTTTTATTTCTACTATATTTAAAAGTAAAATGTATGTTTAAAAAAAGAAGCATGATTAAATAAACATTTTCAAGTTATACGGTTGAATGTAATAATTTAAAAAAAAATAAAAAGATATATGGGAAATATTACTTTATCTGTAAGTCCGTATCAAAACTTGATTCCTAACTAACTTCCTGAGTGACTGATTTATGCCATTTTGGCATTAAATTTACATTTTTATTTAATTTAAATTAAAATCTATATTTTAATTTATGTTCTTTAATGTAATTATATCTATATAAATAAATGCAATATGGTAATATTTAAAATATCACAAAATACATTTTCATATTTTTAAAACTAATTTTACTCTTATATACACTAAAAAGTTTTTGAAGTTAAAACAAATTATTGCAGAATGTCTTACAAAAAATACCATTTCAAAATTTAATGTATCAATTTTTGAAAATTTTAAATGAGCAGTTTTTGTGTGTAAAAATGGTTTTTACACCATATTTCTTTCAGTGTATTAGATGATGTATTCCTTTATAAATAATTGTCTTATGTGTCTGATCTGTCGGTGAACAGCACATTTGAATAAGTAATTAAATCAGGGCTGATTTGCTGTAATTTATGCAGCAGCTGAAGTGTTTCTGCTCATTTGAATATGTGATTAGATTCACTCTAATCAGTCGTGGACTCGTGGAGACTCCCTGTTGCTATGGAGACGCACGTGAACATTAATCTACAATAACAAATCTGAACAAAGCAGCATGGTGTGTTTTATCCGCTGTGTGCGTGTGTGTGTGCGTGTGTGTGTGTGTGTGTATTATGGACGGTCTGTGAGTGCGGTATAACAACTGCTCAGTATTGTGTGGGATTTTATTTTTAGTCCCAAAAGACTGACACTCTCTGACTGATGAGATCACTTTAATATCTCATAATGCTTTCAATATCTGTACTAACTTCACATCAATTTATAAAACAGTCAGAATATTCAACCATATTATATCTGATCAGCAACTTCTCATTAATAAGTTAGTGAAAAAGGCAGTTTTGAATGTCATCATGTTATTACTGCAGTTTCCCATTTTTATACATTGAAAAATTGCATTTTTTAAATTTTAATTTTACACATGAACCATACCAAAGTTTTTTTTTCAATATTGATGAGAAATTATATTTGAATGCATCATTGTATGAAATTTATAAGAACATACAATGTAAGCATTAACACCAATTAACCTCAGTTCCTTTGAACTGCTCAAAATCAGTCCAGATGAATGAAGGTTACATATTTATTTTTAGCAAAACAACATCAATGTTACTCTGAAAAGCTTTCAAAGCCATAAATCTTTACTTTCAGATGAGAAGTGATCAGTTTTTCATGCTGTGGTGGTTCACCAGTAGGTGACAATCATTTTCAAAAACAAAATTCAGTTCCAAAAGTGTGTGAGATATGAGGAAAATGTGAAATATATTTAAAAAAAAAAAACATTTTTGACACTAACATAACTTTACAGATAAATTAACAAAAAGTAATTTTTCATACTAATGGTGCTCCATACATAGCTGTGTCAACATGATATAACCATTTACAATGTTCAGATCTTTTAAAAAAAATAAGTGTATACTGAAGCTCTTAAAGCATTTGCAAAGTTTGTTCCCTTACCAAAAACTATTTTGAGACATTTTTATGCATCTGTTCCAGGTCAAAACAGACATTAATGTGTTCTGAGGGTTAAAATCTTATATTAAAGTTTCAGAAAAGATCTGAACAGTCAAAAAGTCAGAGATCTCAACAATGCTCAAAATCAAAATCCAACAATGCCATCCCCATATATTTCATAATGTGTGTTCTTTTTACTCACTCTGGATGTGGAGCTCCTGTTTTTGTCAGCAGCGTCAAAACGAAGAACATAAAGATGACGAACACGGCCAGTCCGACCCAGAAACCAATCACGATTGAGTCTGACAAAACAAAACCAGCGTTTAGAACACAATCACACACAATCACACACACACACACACACACACACACACACATCTGTGTCTGAACAGTAAATGAATGATACTCACATCGGTTTGCTTTCAGTCCCTGAAAGGACACGGGCTCCTCATCATCATAATACTCATAATGCCATTCATAATCGCTGCGGGACTGACTCAGGTTTGAATATTCACTCATGTTTTTCACAAGTGTATTTCATGAGTCCGAACGCATGATGACGAGTGAGCGGATCACGCAAAACGCAGCGTTAAACAGAGACTCCAGTAAGAATGAAGCTGAGGAGCAGCCTGGAGCGTCTTCACCGCACGCACTCGCTTTGTGTCTCTTTCTGTTCGTACGGCACGTAATTCATGAAATCACAAACACCCACCTTCAGTGAGAGAGAGAGACAGAACTGTCATAACCACAGCAAGAGACGAGAGAAGAGACTTTTGCTTTTTAGTGTTTTCTTTATGAAAATAAAATGGCAAAGACCTATAATTTATATAGAAATAATAAATAAATTAATAAATTAATTAATTAATTAATTTAAATATTTAAAATGTGAAGTTTTACTGATTAAATAAAAATATATTAAAAAGTATATTTAAAAGAAAATACTATTTTATTTAGGTTTTTCTTTCTGCATTTAAAAAAATATTTAAAAAATAAAATTACATTAAATCATATATTATTTATTTACTATAAGATATACAATAATACATAATTAATTAATAATAAATGTAATTAAAATATTTAATTAATTAATAATATATATATATATATATATATATATATATATATATATAATAAGAAGTCGTTTTGCTCAATTGTTTGTATGGTGCAGTTAAAATAGTAGCAGTATAATGTCATTATTGGTTGATTTTTATGTGAACCAGATGATCAGAAGTTTTCATTTTGAATTGCAACACTGTAAAAACAACAACAACATTAATTTACAAGTTAAACTTGGTCTTAATAAACTACTTAAAAATAAATAAGTGAATAACATAATATTATATATAAATAAATGTAAAGGTTTTTTTTTTAGCTATCATATCTATGTTTTTTGAATGTGCTTTTTATTTGAAGAAGGTAAGCAAAAGCGCCGTGAGACGGCGTCCTCCTGCCCGTCCAGACAGAGCAGATCCACACGCGGCTCTTTGATCTGGGTTTAATGCTCATCTAATGTGCTGAACGGAGATATTTTGCAGATTATTCACGTTGCTCTCATCACGCAGTGAAAACACTGAGCCGTGCAGCTCCCAGAAGGTCAAAGTGCACCATCTAAATGTGTCTTCTGAAGACAAAGTGTGTGATGTGAGGAACGGCCCTAATGCAGTGCTTTCCCCGAAAGGAAAAGAGCATCAGAGAACTGCAGAAGGACATGAAATGAGGTCCAGCAGAACGATGCATCTTCCTTCATAAATACATTAGATTTAATATCCTGAGTCACAGAGAATATGAGGCTTCAGCAGGAGGATTGTTATAGAAGAGAAACTCTTCATGACTCATCTTCAATCTGTGACCTTGATTTAGGCTCCTCTCGCTCCGAGCACAGAAACAAACCGCTGACGGAAAATACAGAGAAGATTCTCTGAAGGAATCAAAATACAGAGACGGTTCAAGGTACAGGAGCACAATGTAAAACCAGCACTGCCTTCAGTCTTATGAGTGTGTGTGTGTGTCCTTGAAGAGACAGTTCACACAAAAACAACAATTCTATCATCATCTAATGTTCCTGTATGAAGAATAGCCATTGACTACAGTAGTTTTTTTCCATACTATGGCAGTGGTCAACTGCTCAGTTACAAACATTCTTCAAAATGTGTTCAGCTGAAGAAAGAAACTTGAGGTGAGTAAATGATGACAAAACTTCTGGGTGAACACACACACACACACACACACACACAGGTTTGATAAGAACCAAGCATATAATATCCAGTGTAGATGTTTCCACACAAACACCATTTTCATGTTGAAAATGTCCCTATTTTTGTATAAATGTCAGTTTTTGAAACATTTAAAAACCTTTTTTTTCTTGGTTACATTTTATCATTTTGAAACATTTTGGGAATGTTATTTTTGAATGTTCTCTGAACATTCTGAAACAAGTAACATTTAAAAAACGGTAGATGAAAGTCCAAATAAAACATTTCAGAAAAGTTCCATAAACAATGTATAGATCATGTTTTGTGTTAATGTTTTATGCAACACACACGTCTGATCGCTGACTCAAAATGAAAGGCTGTGAATGTGTTAATTCACTGACTGTAGATGTTTCAAAATATTTATGGCACTAAATAACACTGATGTTCTGTGCTGCCATCATGTGTGTGTGTGTGTGTGTGTGTGTGTGTGTGTGTTAGGCTGTGATTTTGTCCTGTAGAATAAACGATTCTGCACATGCACACATATTTCAGTGTCTGGGTGTCCTCTAGTGGACTGAAAGTATATTTCTATATATTTATTTATTTATTGACTTGAGTGAATGTAATGTGGCGAATTACGGCCAACTAAAAATGTAAAAATAAGTTTTTTCTGCGTGGATTTTAAACGAATAACCGGACTGACTCGAATCTGCGTTTGTAAAAAAGTCAATTACATTTAAAATAACAACAAAATCATTACGTAATGGGTTAATTCAGGAAGAAATGTCTTTTAAGGTAACAATCGCTGGTTTTCACAGTGCGGGTGAAAGCAAACACGCCTCATCATCTCCGCAGTTATGCCGCTTTTGTTCTCTTGTAGCTTAAAGTGTATACACGTTTAGCAGAGACGTGTGTGTGTGTGTGTGTGTGTGTGTGTGTGTGTGTGTTTGGAGCTGATCTCTGCTCTATAATGTGCCTCAGTAAATCACTCTCACCTGCTGCACGCGTCAGGAGCAGAGCCAAGCGTCTTCTGTTTCTCATCTTTCCATCTGTATGAGTTTATTTTGGTCGTTTGTCTCCAGCTGAGAATAAAGTTCATGAACTCGCGCCCTCACGCGCACGCGTCACAGCGGGAGCGCGCGCCGCAAATCGGCACGCGTCATGTTTGCGTTTGAGAGCAAATGGTCTGGATTTCGCTTTACGCCTCTAGATCACACCTGATTCAATCAGGCCATCTAATTATCACCAGCCGAAATGAATCAACACTGCCTTGACCTGAGATGGGATATGACACCGTTGTCATTTTTAAAGCGCTGCTTCCCATCTCTGCTAACATTTATTAAAAGTTATGAAAATGTCATTTCTGGATATGCATTTCCTGGTTATGACAAAGTTAAGAGAACGTTCCACTTGATCATTTTTCAAACATTATGGGAATGTTACTTTTGGACGTTCTCTGAAACAACGTTAGGCGAACGTTCAACAAACATAACTTTAAATAAACACGTAGGCCTATTCCCGTACTTATTAAATACGTGCTTAATATAAATGCCTCTCAAAGTTTTTTTTTTTTTTTAATATTATTGAACATACACAGGCCTAAAGATAAATACACACACTTACAGCAGATTATAAAACAGATTATAACAACTATATATATATATATATAAACAATATACAAAAATCCTAAAAATAACCAAAAATAAAACATTAAACCAGGGGTAACATATAAATAAAAAAAAGATAAATAAATAAATAAAAAATAAATTAACATTCTTGTGAGAGTTATAAAAACCAAACAAGACATCCTTGAACACCAAAGAAAAATGGTCTAAAATAGAAACACGTACAAATATACAGAATTTCTTCCAAAAGGTAGCTACATGGACACAAAAAAGATGATTTTTTTCACACAAAAAGGAGCAGTGGGGATCTGTCTCAGAAAACATTTTTATGCTTCTCCGTTACTGTAACAATACGCACGCAAGTGACGCAATGACGTACGTATTTGACTGTTTAAACTGTAAAAATATAGAGTCTGATGTGTGGCATGACAAAAAAAAACTGTAAAAGTATAGAGTACTTATTATTCATTAATTATATTTAATAAATAACGTATAAATACAAAGAACTGTCCCTTTGCAAAGATATATTTCACACAAGTAAATGAATAAATAAGAAAGAACCATATGAATTAAAGAATTTTGGTATAAACACACATGTAATGGAATTTATGTCAAATTACATGTGCTAATAACTCCTTTTTGTCTAGTGTTGAATAGAAGCAGCATTAATTAATCAGAACACAAAATAATGTGACTTCTATCAGTGATGTGCGACTTTTCAGTGCGTAAATAAAACAGATAAACGCGTATGTGGAATGAGAGCTGAGCACAAAGCAAGTTTTAATTGTGTTTTTTTTTTTCATCAAATGTGTGAACTGTCCATGTGTTCGCGGGAGTGTGAGCTCACACCTCCTCGGTCGCGCGTGTCAGACGCGAGGCGCGAACGCACCGTTTGGCACGAGCGCGCACGCGGGTATATAAAGGCTCCGGAGTCGAATCTGAGCATCATTCCGATCGGAAACACCAGCACGGACTTACTCTTCAGCTTCTCTTTGCCCGGACACTATGGAGAAACTCGGTTTCACGCACGGATTAAACTCTGAGACAAACGCGACGCGACACTGGAGACCCTGGATCCATAAAAGCGCTCACGGGCGCAAAACCGCCGCTTATAAGGTACTTTAATGATCTCTGTGAAATCGTATTGAGCTATCAATAAGAAAAACTAACTCTGAGCAAAACAAATGATATTAAATGATTCTCTCTGTACTCAACAGCCTTATGAAAGACCATCAGCTGAGGAGCAACACTCGAAAGTCCCTGTGATCACACACCCTGTCAAGTAAGTCAACACCAATGTGTTCTAAAACGTTTTTTTCTTGGTTATATGAGCGTTAAGGGAACGTTCCATTCAATCATTTTGCATACTTTATTGGAATGTTACGTTTGAATGTTCTCTGAATGTTCTGAAACAAGCAGTAACATTTAAAGTCCACCTGAAACATTCTATTAACAATGTTACGAATGTTGCATTTCAAGAACATCCAGATAACACTGAATAAATGTTCTATTAATGTTACAGGAAGAACGTTTGTTCATAACTTTGACAGAATGTTCTGAGAATGTTGCTCTGATCTCTCAACTCACACTGTTCCTCTTTGTTTCTGCAGGTTGTTCTGGCCCAAATCTCGCTGTTTCGATTATCTGTACCAGGACGCCGAGATCCTCCTGCGCAATTATCCGGTTCAGGCCACGATCTGCCTGTACGAGGACTCGGACAGCGACGACGATGACGAAGACGGCGATGAAGAGCATGAGAAAGAGCTCAACTGAAGACCTTCATCACTTTATTTATAGACTCTGAATTCTGATTCACTTTATTTAGTCAATGCATGTAAATAGTTGTGAATATGTAAATATAAAACTGGAAGTTTGAATGTAAATCTATTTTATTTTTTAGTATTTATGATAAATTATTCTACACGCCGACTGTAACTTATTTCCTATAAATAAATATTTGAACATTTTAAATTCTGGTTTGGCTCTTTCTTTGAGTCATGAGGTTGTGGAAACGAAGCAACGCACCAAGTTTGAGTGTTCATAGAAAGCAATATAGTGAAACATGTAAACAGTATTACAGATGTGAGTGTCTAACCTTTCCCAGCTGTTCTCTGAATGTTCAAAACATCCATTTTTAAAAAATGTTTTAAAACCTTTTTTTTTTTTCTTGCATATGTGAATGTGAAGGGAACATTCCATTTTAAAATTCTGAAACATTGTGGGAATGTTCTCTGAAACAAATCCTAACATTTCAAAAATAGATGAATGTCCAGGAAAAAACAGTTCCATTAGTGTTTCTGTGCTAACATTAACAGAATGTTATTAAAGAGCAGATAACACTGTAAAAATGTTATTGGAAGAATGTTTGTCCATAAATTTGTTGTGAGAATGTCTCCTGTTAGCTGCACCTGTGCTTATATTATTTCAGTATGTTAAAAACCAACAAATCTTATCAGTGTTTTCTAACTGGACTCTAATGGCTGAAGTTTTCTATCGCTCATATAAAGACCGTACTGGATGAAAATGAGGCGGTGAGGAATCGACAATCACAACTTTCAGAACATTTGTCATGTTATTAATCAACAGTGAACACACTGTAATTCAGCCTCATTTCATGCCTGTCTGAAATTATAAGCGTGCTGCCTAACATGATCGGGGTGTGTTAGCACACACAGGATGTCCTGAAGAGTGTGTGCGTGTGTTTGGGTATAGACTGTGATTGCGCTGTGGGTCGTGACCTGTACAGGCGTCAGATGGAGTGTTAATGTCTAAACGTGTCACTGTTTTACTGCTGCTTTCCCAGACACACAGACTCCTCTCACACACTCACATCAGAACAAAATATAACGTGCATTATGGCAAAAATATAACGTTGGGGCTTATGTAACATCTTTGCATTTCTATGTGTATACGTTCCAAGGTCTCGTATTGGATACTCTGTGTGAAAATCTGTTAAAATGTAATTGATGGCTGTGATCAAAGTGGAATTTTCAGCGAGTCTTCAGTGTCACATGATCCTTCAGAAATCATTCTAACATGCTGATTTGCTGCTTCAAGAAACACCAGTTGTGCTGCACAATATTTTTGTGATGTCATTTTATTTTCCAGGATTCACAGATGAATAGAAAGTTCAAAAGAACAGCATTTCTTTAAAATAGAAATCTTTAGTAACATTATAAATGTCTTTACTGGCACTGCTGATCAATTTAATGCAGCCCTGAGGAAAAAAAGTATTCATTTATTTCTAAAAACAAATCTTGCAAAACCTGCTGGGGTCAGTATGATTTGTTTTTAGAAGGAAATGAATACTTTTATTCATCCGTATGGTCTTTATATGAACGATAGAAAACTTCCGCCATATTTGAAGAGTTTTGAACAGTAGTGAATATAGTGTACAGTTAAACACACATTCAGTTATTAAAATATTACAAAAACATTGTGATTCCTGCAGTTTTCGTTATTTGTAAATATTTATGATCGTGGGAAAGCAGGACGTGTGAAGTGTGTGTGTGTGTGTGTGTGTGCGCTGAAGTGTCATAATGGGAATATGTTGGAGTGTGTGTGTGTGTGTGTGTGTGAGAGAGAGTGTGTATTGAGGTGTTGTGTTGGGAATATGTTGGAGTGTGTGTGAAGGTGTTAATTCAGGCTGTTATTGTGTCCATTAAGGATGTGTGTAGTTTGACACTGTGATTGAGTTTTGACCGGGTCGAGCTGCTCATCTCATTCTGCATTCTGCTGTCTTATATGTCTGTTTTATAGCCTATAACAATTGATATGGTTTTTTGGAAATAGTTAAGTTAAACATCAGAATGAGTGAGTCGCAGTGTTCATCTGGATGAAGGCCATACATCTGATCTCAGATATGAGAATATTATTCAACATGTTTTGAAATGATGAAGTGATCAGTGTTATTTATATAGTATTACAGTTTTGTTAATATTCTGAAATTAATTTTATATATACATACATATTTTCTTTTTCATTTCTGTTTTTTCAATTTGATGAATTTGGTTTAATTTACATGCTGTTATTTTTAAATATCACTGTTTCAGTAATGTCACTAATTTATTTGTAGTTTTATTTCATTTTCAGTTGTTATTCATTTTAATGTTTTCTTTTAGCTTTTTGTCTAATATTTATATATATTTTTTAATTTATTTATTTTTTCCCCCCAAAGTTGTCAACAAAGATTATTGTAGTACATTTTACATGTATTAATTGCCATTTCTTTGTCATTTTTTAAAAATTATTTCCAGTGTATGATTCACGTCCTAATAAATATTATCAATGTAACACACAGCTGTGCGTTTTAGAGTGAAAATTTAGAAAATAATTAGAATAGAGTGTTTTTGCTGACTGTTGTGAATCTGTGTGTTTGTGAACTTTTGACCAGCCCTTGTTCAGACTCTGAAGGTGAGGGTGTGAGGAGTGTGTGTGTGTGTGTGTGTTTGGAGAGTGTGTGATTTAACACTATTAGTGATATGGTGTGACTGTGGGAACTCGAGAGTCAAGAGTTTGTGATCGGTTATGAGCTCTATTTCATTATGCTCAGCGTCCAGAGGACAGTCGCTCACATGATCTGTGTGTAATAATTGATAAACCTCAGATCTGTGTGTCGGTCGCAGGTCATGTGAGAGTGTGTGAGCTCCTCAGAGGTGTGATGATGAGAGACGAGTGTACGCCAGTGAAACCTGACTGACCGCGTTCCCACAGCAGAGTGTGATGTGTGTGTGTGTGTGTGTGTGTGTGTGTGTAGACTGAACCTGCATGCAGTGCGTGATCTGCCACTAGAGGGAACATTTGCATGAAAATGTGCAATATAATTCTAGTATTTGGCAAATGTATATATTTATATAGAATTTTTATTCATCAGATCACAGCCGTTTTTTGTAAATTATTTGTAAACATACACTACAAAAATGCTATGTAATTTAATAATGATTTAAGATTTTAATTTTGTTACATTAAATTATATTTTAATAATATACTTATTTTATCATTCTGAGTCTAATTTGAGGATGATTTTTGTTCACATTCAGCATTATTCCTCCAGTCTTCAGTGTCGCATGATCCTTCAGAAATCATTCTAATATTAGATTCTGCTTATTGTCAGTGTTAATAACAGCTTATATTTTTAGACCCAGTGATAGTTGTTGTTGTGGGCAGCAGAGGGCGCTGTTTCACCGCGGCTGTGATTTGTTTGTCATGGATAAATTCAGTCGGATTCATTTTCATGCAGTAATTCCCTCCACACTTAAGGATGTTCCATATTGATCGCTGCATTAGTAATTCTGTTTTAATCCGTCATATTTAAATAAACACATTCTTTCTAGTCACGTGTGTTTGTTTGTTTGTTTACAGGCGCGTCTGTTGCGCTCCAGCAGGATCAACACATCAGCAGAGGATCTTCATAACGACTTATAATTCCTCTGCGATTGTGCTTATGCTAATGAAGACGTGAATGTGATGTAGAAGCTTCAAGTTATGCAAATAGTTTAATTTGTGATTGGTTTTCTCATGTTTGCAGTCGGATTCAGCGCCATGTAAATGTAAATCACACACACTGTAGATTTCTGTTGTTTTTACTACAGACTAAACCATATTCAAACATCTGCTAAAATATTATTCATTTAGAATCATTTTAACCATTGAGAAAGTGACTTTAAATGTATACAAACGTAACTAAAAAAAAAAACAACGTCCTCACCTTCTTAAAAATGGCGCGATCTGTAACGCGGACGTGCGAGACTTCCGGTGTCAATCACGTTTAGCTGCAAAAAAAAACCACACACACAAAAAGTCCTTTACGCTGCTTTATTTTGCAAATTGGTATTTCTTGTTATATGATTTAAATTCATGGTCATAATTACAAACACTGGTCGCACATTCACAGTAAACAACTAACTTCTGCGTTGCTAAATAAGGTGGATGCTTAAAATTAAACATTAAAATTGATTAATATGCATAAACAACTGTGATTAAATCATATTAATGTCTTTAGTATTTTATTTTACTTTTTATAAGTTAGTAATGCCATTTATTTTTCCACACTACTAACTAGCACTATTACCCAGCTAGCAGGGTTAAGTTTCTGGCAAGGTTCTCTCAACAAATGTTCTTCCTGTAATGTTTTTTCTTTTTTTTTTTTTTTATCTGGTCTTTCTTTAATACATTTATCACGACTTTAACACAGAAACGTCATTGATACACATACATGTTTTGTTTTATTTTAGTTGGATGTTCATCTAACATTTTTTAAATATTACTGCTTGTTTCAGAAAACAGTCAAAAGTAAAGTTCACTTAACCTTTGCATAACCAAAATAAATGTCTCAAATGTTTAAAATTCTTCAGGGAACATTCAGAAATAATGTTTTTATGTTAATAAAACGCTCGTAGAATATTTTGTTAACTGGCTATATGGTTAATTTTATTTTTAATTAAATTAATATATATATATTTCCCCATCAGACTAAAGTAAAGCTGCATAAACGCACGAGATCTGCGTGAGTGGATCACACATCAGTCTTTCTGTCTGACGGCTGAACTTTCACAGGGCTGCGGAGGGTTAATGGTCTGTTTCAAAACGGCCACTTAACGAGGAATCAGAAACACCCATCAGCAGCTCCCCCACAACACTACAGCATGACAAGCTAATCTGTGTGTGTGTGTGTGTGTACGGTTCCTCACCATCTGAACTGCAGCTGTAGGTTGAAGCTTCCAGAAAACTCAAAAAGCTCATAAATCAAACAGGCCGGGGGGGCAGCAACACACACACACACACACTGGATTATCTGTTAAGGTGAGGATAAAGCATGAGGTCAGTGTTCACAGACACACAGGCATGGAGATGAGGTTAATGTTCATCAGATGCATCGTTCTACTCCGCGCTCATGGAATGTCTCAATTAGATATTGAGCAGTTGGACTCACAAACATTACTTCCTGACACACACACACATGTTGGGTTTACATGTTTTATGGGGACATTCCATAGGCGTAATGGTTTTTATACTGTACAAACCGTATTTTCTATCGCCCTACACCTACCCTACACCTAAACCTAGCCCTCACAGGAGACTGTGCACACTTTTACTTTCTCAAAAAAACTCATTCTGCATGATTTATAAGCCTGTTTCCTCATGGGGACCTCACAAATGTCCCCACAAGGTCAAAATTTACTGGTATTACTATCCTTGTGGGGACATTTGGTCCCCATAACGTGATAAATACCAGGTGCACACACACACTTCTGCATCACTGTGTGTGTGACGAGACAAACCTGTTTAAAAAGAAATAAAAAATAAAGTCGGAGAACTTTTCATGAATGTATACAGAACAAAAACCACACTGACTCTGATGTTTAATAATACTAATATTTGTTTGACCCGTGTGCGTCAATAAAAAAAGGTTACACATAGGTTCATAGTGGACAAAAATGTCTGTGTCAAAAAACTGTCATAAAAATTTGGAACTTTGGAGCACAGACTTAAGTTCAGACTTAAGGTCTCATTTTAAAGAAGACTCATGGCAGATTATTGTTGAAGTAGAAAAGGTTTAAAAAGTGAAACAAAAAAAAAGTAGAGGTTTAAGTTGATGAAAATGCTTTATGAACAATATTTTTTATACAATACATATTTAATGAAACATGTTGAACTCTAAACTTGCTAGAAAATCAAAGCCATAAATCTAAACAAGTCGTGTTCCAAATTTTAGGTTGATATCTCAAAAGATAAGCTTTCAGGATTTTGTTAGGGCGCAGTACCACGTTTTCCCCATTAGGTGGCAAAAACTCCACTGGTGCACACACTGGTTGGATTTGTGATTTGCGGTAGAGTTTTTCTCTCTCAAATATTACAAGCACACACACACTTTTTTTTATGACACACATACAAACCACACTCTGACATCCATAACAACACACACACACAATTATAGCTGCATTATTTATCCGATTGGCTCTATAATATGCAAAAACAAAAAACAGGAATAAAGCGAGTATTTGCTTTATTAGCCAAAAATGGCACCATCTGGTAAAAAAAAAAAGGTAAAAAGGTTTAATTTTGAAGCCTTGCCAACAGAATTAAAGTCTAGTAACAAAAATTGCATCATTTTACAGTTAAATGGCACTGTGATTAAAAATGTATTTTAATGGGGAGATTTTTGTCATTAAGGTCCTGAGAGGAACTATTTTTTGTTCCTAGTGCAAAATATATTTATTAAAGGGAATGGGGGTAAACAGTAGAATTCCAATAAAAATACACACCTGTGCCAAAATGTATGCAGCTGGCAATAACACAGGCACAATGATCAAACAAAACTGAAAAGGACAAAAATGTCTAGTTTATTAAACTTGTTGTGTTATGTTCTAATATTAATATTTATAGTAAACAACACAATATATAATTCTAATTTATATAACTATCTTATTTATTAGAATTTAAGGCAAGTTGGAGGTTATTTTTACTGTAAGAATCTTTTTTTTTTTTTGTAAAAAAAAAGTTTTATCTTCAGAACAAAAGAAAAAGAATAAAATATTCTCACAAATATTCTTTAGTTAGAAAATGACATTAACAGTTAAGATGTTTTTTTCTTAAAGGGACAGTTCACCCCAAAATGAAAAATCTTTCATTATTCACTCACCCTCATGTGGAGTTTCTTCTGTAGCATGAAAAAAACACTACGAAAGTCAACGGCTACCGTTACTAATATTCTTCAAATCATCTTTGTGTGTTCGGGACACTATATCATGACAGAAATGTCATTTTTGACTGAACTGTCCCCTTTGTTTTGCATATACAGCCCTGCGTTGCTGCAGCACTATTACATCTGTGTGTGTGTGTGAGTGTGTGTTGTGCATCTGTTGCTCACAGCGCTGCAGCGTTTAATGCAGAATCCTGCACATGGTGAAACATCTCAGACGGGACTCATGAATTCATGAGATTTTAAGAAGCCACGGCTGACTACACACACACACACGCTTTCTCTCTGTGTCTCTCACACACACACACACACACACACACACACACACACACAGGAGGCCCATCTGCTTGAGTGACCTGTAGTAATTAGTTATTAATCTTCCCATGAGACGGAGCTGAGCTGGAATACATTAGCACGCTTACTGACACACAACAACACACACGGCGAGATGGGAACACACCGGGGGTTATGGGTAGACAGACAGAGACAAAGTAGCAGGGCATGTCATGGACGGAGCGAGCCGATTGGATACTGACTGTGATGATGTCATGTAGAAAGTCTTTACTAAATATGTGAGGTTTGACAATACAAAACACATGGCCATGTTGCTAGGGTGTTGCTATGTAGTTGCTGGGTGACTGTTGCTGAGTATCACTGTTAGGGTGGGGTTAGTGGTTGCTAGGGTGTTGCTATGCAGTTAACAAAGCGTTGTGATTTGTTTACTGTCCCTTTAAGAAATCAGACTATGAATTGACTGTGTGTGTGTGTGTGTGTGTGTGGAGGTTTGGATCTGCATTGCATGTCAACGCCTCAGAGGCCCAAACACACACACACACACACACACACACACACACATGCAGTCAGTCATCCTCCAACATGTTTAACATCTGGATGTGACGTCAGACGACTGTAATTTCTGACACTCACCTCACATGATCGCTGACAGAAACGCCATCATGACTTTATCCTGGAGAACTAGCACATCCTTCAGTTGAAAATACACATTTTATGCATGTAAAAATGCATCTGGTCACATCTGCACACATGCAAAAATCTAAGCACAGACCTTTTCATATAAAATGTTATACAAGACAATCGATCACATCCAAAGCTGAATGACTTAAAATACTTCTAAACACTCGCAAATACACGTTTTTGCATTTATTAAATCGATCGAATACAAAATTTCTTTTCCGTTTCAGTCGACGGCATTGATCATTTCATGGATGATGAAAAGTATTTACCTCAAATGGCAAGAAATTATATTCTGCACAAAGAAAATGAATTGAATTCTCATTATTGTAATACAACTGGATATTTTCTTTCAGTTTTTTCAACCAATGCAACTATAGTGCAAAACATAATTGCATCAAAATAATGAGATTTGAGGTGAATTGAATGAAATGTCAAAAAAAAGTGTAAAAATATTTTTTAGATTACTGTAAATAATAGATTTATTTTCACTCAAAATCAGCAAATTAAAGTCAATAAAACCAAAATCGATTTTACATCAAAAGAATGAGAACTGGGTTGAACTGACATGAAAATAATGTCATGCACTAATGCAAACAAAAAAACGTAATTTTCTACATGCATTCATTTTTTAGCTCTTTTTTTCCTGATTTTTTAATATGAAAACCAACCAATTACAGTCAGTACAACCAATGCAACTTAATTTGTAAATACTACAACATCTAACTGAGTTTGCATGAAAAAAATGATATTCATGGTGAAAGTCTTAATTAACATAATATACAGACAGAATTGTCCTCATGCATTCTTCATTATTCTCTCTGAAATACTATTTTTTTTTTTCAATTTAAAAACAACAAATTAAAGACATTACAACTAATGTAATTATGATGTAAATACTGCAAAATATAAATGATTTTGCATTAAAATAATGAAAACTGGGGTGAAGTGGCATGAAAATGTCACAGTGCCACATAAAACTTAGTTTTCTTCATGCATTCTTCATTTTTCCTTTTTCAAGATCTTGTTTTTGTAAGTAAATAATAGATTTTGTTTCAATTCCCAAATAAAGGCAATACAGCCAATACAACTGCATTCTCTAAATCTGTAAATAATGCAAAATCGTACTGATTTTTAAAACTTGCATTAAAATAATGAGAACTGGGGTGAACTGACATGATAATAATGCCACAGTGCAAACAAAAAAGTGTCTTCATGCATTCTTCATTTTTCTTCTACTGTAAATCATATTTTCTTTTCAATTCAAATCCACAAATTAAAGCAGTACAACTAATGCTGTACAAAAACCTCAAAATGTGCATCAAAGTAAAGGTTGTTAAATAATGCCACAGTCTCTTCTTCATGCAAAATATAATTTCTTCCCCTGTTCATGTTGTGATCTGACCTACACGTGTTGTTGATCATGTCTGTATAAACAGCGCTGTCCTTTTTCTTCTTGTTTCCATGTTTGCATGATTTTTTCCATCTTCACGGACTCATAAAGCAGCGGGTGTTTTTCCGGTCAGCTGCCGTTGGTGATAATGACCGATGTGCCGTTGTGCGCGGCGCTGGTCTGAAAGTGCACGTGTGCGTTCACGTCATAATGAGCGGGAAACCCGCGCAGGTTTTCGGGGCCGTTAAGCGGCTCCAGGCTGCATCCGGCGAGGGGGCGCAGCGAGCGCGTGTGCCCGTCCGCAGCCTCTCTGTCCGGGGTGGAGAACAGCAGCGGGCTGCCCTGAGCCTGGAGGTGCGGAGAGACAGACGGTGGCCGACAGGACAGTCTGTCCGACCCGGGACTGCTCAGACCAGAAAGTGAGGCCGGACTGCCATCCTTGTCGTCCCGGCGCAGGATGAGGCGGTCCGAGGCGACGCGGGTCCCTGGCGGCCCGCGGCAGACGGAGGAGAAGTAATCGCTCATGCGGCCGTCCTCCACTTTGATCGGCTCCTGTCTGGCTCCCATCAGGCTTTCGGACTCCGGCGGGCTCGTGTGAAACGCCCTGTTGTCATGGCAACTGTCTCCCGAATCGCCCGACGAGCCAGGAGAGCCGTCCGCGCGCTCGTCGTCCCAATGAGCTGCCAATGAGATTTCATTTAACAGCGTTACACGTGTGCTCAAACTCCCTCACGACTCATTATGAACTTCTTTGTTTGTGTGTATCTTCAGATGTTTATTTCCAGATGTTTTTTATTCTATTATGTCAGATTTTAAAGGTGTGTTCAGTAATTGTTTACAATCAAAGTTGTGAATAAAACAATAGTACTTTGAAGTTTTTACTGACTTTATCTAGCGATTAACCTCTGACCTACATGACATTAGACACAAAACAATTAAAAAAAATTAATTTTAAAAAGAAAGTAAGTTGTTTTGAAGAAAGATTATGATTTTCACAACAAGAATGTATTAAAGTGCACCAGTAAGATTTGTTGTTGTTTTTTAAAGAAATTAATACTTTTACTCATTAAGGATCCATTAAAATGATCAAAAGAATGATCCAGCAAGTTAATTATATATACAATTAATAAAAACTGACAAAAGCTGCTTAACTTCAACTAAAATTAAAAACAGAAAAAGAACTGGTTAAAAATATTAGTAAAAACAAACAAAAATCAGCATATTAGAATGATTTCTGAAGGATCATGTGACACTGCAGACTGGAGTAATGATGCTGAAAATTCAGCTGCACATCACAGAAATAAATTACAACTGAACATGGATTCACATTGAAAACAACTGTTTTAAATTCTAATAATATTTAACAATTTTTACTGTATTTTTGATCAAATAAATGCAGCCTTGCTGAGCAGAAGCAACTCTTTCAGAAACATTAATAAATCTTAATAATTCCAAATTTATGAATGGTTGTGTATCACAGTCCAATCAGAATATTAGCATGATTCCTGACGTATCATGTGACTCACGGTGAGCGTGATGGTACGTTCTGCCGTCAAATTGTCCTCCGTTGTGTTGAGTTGCTTTAGTGAGCGGCGGGACGGGTCGCGTGGCGTCCCACCATCCCTCTCTCCCGCTGACGCCCAGGACGTAGCGGCCGCTCTGATCGCATAGAGCCGCGTGTGTGTGTGTTTGTGCACACGTGTGCATCACGTCACCCTGAGAGAGAGCGTAACACAGCGAGCCGCACGCCGCTTCTGACGCGTCACTGTGATCCAGGCGCTGTGGGGAGGCGGAGTCTGTCAGAGGGCTGCCGCCCCATTGGCTGTCACGGTCGGAATCTGAGCGCTCGGGCTGGAAGGACGAGAATTGCTGAAAAAATAAAACAGAACAGGAAGTGACAAACTCAAGAAAAATACAGCAGATTCTACATGGATAATTTATTTTTTTATTATTATTATTTTTTTGTCTTGTCTTTTTTTTTTAGTTGATTCTAAAAATTAAAGATGAAGACGTTCGTGCAATTTTATTCCTCGTTATTTTTCTTCTGTAATATTTGTTTATTTATTTTAATTATTTGTCTGGACTCCAAAATCACACATTTTGTTTATAAAAAAAAATAAATAAATAAAGTGATTTATCAGAATTGTTGTAACTTTTAAGGAGTTTCAATAACACACGTTATACTGTAAATGTGCATTAAAAAAAAACATAGTAATAATATTGAAAAACTTATTTTATTTCAGTTAGTTTCCAAGTCAGCATTTCTTATTTTCATTTAGTTTACCTTAATGTAACTAAAAGAATAACTAAAACTAACTATAACAACAAAATAACTAAAACTAATCAATACTGACATTAAAGCGGAAATTATAAAAATTAATATTTAATTTTTTTATTTAAAATATTAACAAAAAGTAATGGTATCTCAATGATACTATTTTTTTAAACAAAATTAATACTTCTATTCAGCAAAGACACATTTGATGAAGTGGCAGTAACTACACTAGTTAACATGAACTAACCATGAAAAACATCTAATGAATTCATTAATCTCAATTAAAATTCATTTCACCATTTACTAATACATGAATGCAAATCAAACGTTGCATCTGTTAATGTATGTAATGAACTTGAAATCAATCAAACAAGCAGTTCGCTTTGATCACAGGAATAAATTACATTTTAGCATTTACTACAAGACAACTGTAATAATATTGCATAATATTAATGTTTTTACTGTATTTTTAGGCAAATAATTGCAGCCTTGGTGAGCATAATTGGAATGATATAGTGTGTCTAATTATTAATTAATTAATTAATTAATTAATAATGAACCAGTAAAGACAATATGGTAAGTGAAAATTGTGAAACTAATATATAATATACACTGCAGTGGTGTGAGCAGAAGCGTCTGTGAGTGATTCAGGTGCAGGTGTGTGTGTCACCTGTGAGTACGGAGAAACCAGGATCTTCCTCCTGCTGTTTGACGCTGGGGTTTTGTCGTCCGGCTCGTGGTGGTTTGCGTACGGGAACGCAGGTTTGCTGGGGTTCAGCTGGTCCAGAGACAACGCCATGCCTTTATACTCCGTGTCCCTACACACACACACACACACACACACACACACACCATCACTATCACTACATTATTACAGTAAATATTCTGTATGAGCACCACATTCACTGCTGTAGCTGATCCTCATGAATCATTATACAGCACAAACACACGTTTGATACACAGGTTTGATAAAGCAAATCTACTGATCTACTATTTTAACTGCTGCTAAATTTGGACGGTATCTCCTCCTACAGTGTTAAAGACACCTTGGATCAGACCTTCAGACTGCTCTCACTCAGGTTGCTGCATCTTTTCTAACTTGTAATTTACAATTTTCAATCAAAACTATAAAAAGTCCCACAGACTTTCATTGAGACTTTCAAACAAAGACATGCTAGCAACATATTAAATGTATGTTAGCAACATGCATGCTAATCATGCTAAAAACATGCTAGCAACATAATAATCATGCTAGAAACATGATAATCATGCTAACAACATACTAACAACATGGCAATAAAATGTTATCAACATGGTAATCACGATAAAAACACGTGTGACAACATGCTAGTCATGCTAACCATGCTAAAACATGCTACATCACGCTACCATGTGTTAGCAACATCTGACTAATCACATCTCAACTTTCAAACTTCTAGGTTTTACATCTGCTTCAAACTTTCAGACTAGAGTTTATGAAGCGAGCCTCAGAGTTTTACATATATATATATATACATATATAACTTCAATTTGTCTTAAATTACTTCTGTAAAATACATTTAGCCGTTTCTCACACACACTTTTGGGGCTGAATTCTGTTGTTAAATCTAAATACACGCCTACAGACAGACAAAAGATGCAAGTGAGAAGTATTTATGTCAGTTTGATGTTGTTTTGTTAGAAATATATATGTAGGTTTATTAAATTTGGAATGATTTTGAGCAATCATGGGTTATAAATTCTATTCTTTCCATACTGGACATTATCCATTTAAATGTTCTTATAAGTTTTACATAATTTTATATTGAAATAAAATTTAGTAAAAAAAAATTTTTTTTCACATCCACTGGTTTTGCAGGATTTCATGTAAAATGTGAAATTTCAAAGAGTTTCTTAATTTTTTTTTTAATTAATGAAAAGGGGTAAATTGTTCATCTAGAAAAAAACCCACACACATTTAAAACATTTTTGCACACTCACTCACTCGAGTTACTGATCAGATGCAGTGTGGTTTTAGTTGACAGATATGAAGTTGTGACCCGTGAGTGCGTAAGGTGTGTTTTAATGCGACAGGAGTGTTAATCAGTTTGTACAGCGATCGCCGCCGTTAAACCCGAGTCGTGTGACACAAAGGAAAGCTTGTGAAATGTGTCTGTGTGATTTCACAGCTGTGGTTTCGTGTTCGTCTCCTCTGACCCGCAGACGTCTGTCCTCCGTCTGAACTACTGAACTCACCGAGACACAGCGCAAACAGCCTTTATGCTGCTCTTATCATGAAAATCACACCTGAAACGCCTGAACGCTGTACGCCTAGTGTTATGAGCCGCACGTATTCATCATTTCTGACAGCGGTGAGATTGTCCTGAATATTTACTGTGTTTCAGACGACCTCAGTTTGACACAGCACTGTAAACCAAAGACTTAAAACCAACATGACAGTAAAGCATATGACTTGTCTGGAAATTCAGCTACGCATCACAGAAATAAATTACATTTTGCAATGTATTTAAATAAAAAACAGCTATTTTAAATTGTAAATATAATTTACAATTTTTTACTGTATTTTTGATTAAATTAATGTAGGCTTAATGAGCAGAAGAATAAAAATAATTGTAAAAAAACCTTACAACCCAAACTTTGAGTGTGTATATATATATATATATAAGGCCTAGAAATTCCGCTTTACATCACAGGAATAAATTACATTTTAAAATATATTAATATCCAAACGGTTTTTTTAAATTGTAATAATATTTCATGTTTTTATTGTCTGTTCTTTATTCCCTGGTGTGTCGTGCGTGAGAGCCGACGCTGGTGCGACTCACGTGAGGACGTAGTTGACGCTGACGATGCAGTGTGGACGAGACGAGCGGCTGTTGTGAACGATGGTGGCGTAACTCTGCACCCAAACCCAGCCGCCGTGTTTGGACAGGAAGCGGTAATATTTAGTGGTCACCTGACCTTTGACCAACACTGCAGAGACACACACACATATTAACCATCGAACTGATTTTAATGAACTCACATTAAATATTTATATATAATATTTGTAAAAGTCAGAAATGGTGGAACATTAAAAACATAAATTATGACTTCTGGTGGCACAAAGAAAGTAGAATTATTGAGAACATCCGGACTCACGCAGGTGATGAGCGCAGCGCAGGTGAAAACTGTCACAACTGTGCACATGGTGATACAGGGTCTTCTCAATCAGGTCCTGTGGTTCATATCCTGTCAGCTCTGAAACCCTTAGAGGCACAGAACAGCCCGAATCAGCGGAACTCACAATAACAGAAGTCATTAATCTGTTATATATCTGTATATTATATACCTGGAGTCGAGGAAGATGAGCTTCATATCCAGACTGGCTCTGAACATGAACATGTTGCTGTGCAGCTTGATCTCGGTGATGGCGCTGGGCGGTAACGTGTGTCCCACCGCCACCAGACCCACGTTCTGATAGCAGCCGTCCAGCGGAGACGCCTCCAGACTCAGCGGCCGGATCTTCAGATAGCCGCTGCAGTGGATGACCTGTGGGGTCAAAGGTCACGCTCCGTTAGTGTGTGTGTGTGTGTGTGTGTGTCAGCTGACGCGGCGTCAGTCTGTGTGTCCGTACCTTATATCCTCCGCTCGTCAGTCCGGCGTTACGCTTGGCCAAAACACACTTCATTCTCAAGAAGAACGAGCGCTCCACTTCATACTCTGCAAAATACAACATCGCATTCATACGCATGATATTATTGTTAACTTAGTCACATTATTCACATTTATATGTCATATGTATGTTTTCTGAAACAGAAAAATTAAAATGATTCTTGTAAAGACAAAAATAGTTTATGTAAAAGATACTCCAATTATATAATTTTGTTCTTTACATATGAATTTTCTCTCTTAATTTTTTAATTTTTATGAATTTTCTCCCTTAATTTAAGATTTTTTTGTGCCTAAAACAGTTCTATTTATGTTTTTACTCTATAATAATATACATAATTCTTGTACAGCATACTTCAAAATAATATTTGCATCTATAAAAACTCTTTATAATCTTTAATATTGTATTGTATAATAGTTTAAAAGACTTTTTGTACCCATTTCAATTGAAAATTGAAAATATTTAGTGTAAAAAAATGTGTATATTTTGTATCTTTGTAAGATTTTACACTTTGACTTGGAAAATTAATAAAAAAAAAACATTTTTTACTGTGTGTGTTTATATTTTGTGTCATAATTCTTGATTTAATTTATTTAAACTTTAATTTATTTCATTTTTATTTATGTTTTTTGTTGCCAAAAACAGTCCTAATTAAATTTTTAATGTTGCACCCTTTTAATTTACAACTTGTAAAAGTCATTTTTTTCAGTCTACATTAGAAATGCATGCGCGTGCGTGTTTGTTGTTGGCGTTCAGACGTCTCACCGTGGATGAAGTGCGAGTGGTACGAGGGTTGAGGCGTCAGAACGGCAGCCATCTCGTCGTGATCGGCCGGATGAACGTACTCATAAATACTGTTCCCGGTCAATTCTACCTGTGTGAAAGCACGTCTGTGACTCCACTGGAGCAGAAGAGCACAGAAAGCACATGAGAAGTTAGTTAGTTCTTCACCTGTGAAAGGCCCAGATGAACCGACGCCGTCTCCGAAATGTACATGATCTTCCCGTCGGCCGCCACCACGAATATAAAGCCGTCTAACGTCTGCAGATCAGAGAATATCAGACGGATCACGACAGACACCGGCGAAAGACAAGAACATCTGGAAAGAAACTTTGTTAAACATGTTCAAATGACATAAAAAAGCATATGTGTGGAAATGAGACATTATCTGTAGTATTTCTGAATGAGTACAAGCCAATAATGAGAATAATAAAGTCTTCATATTACCTGGAGCATCTTGCTGATTATTACCTGCAGTAAATGAGATCCGAGCTCATGGTTTGTGTTTTCTATCGATCGACTTCGACCCCAAACCTCACCCAAACCTACAGCAACACACACACACACACACACACACACACACACACAGTTATAAAACAGCCTTTTATTAAATGGCTTACACTTCATTACTTCAAGGTTCATTAGTTAACATGAACTAAGAATGAACAATACTTCTACAGCATTTATTAATCTTAATGTTAATTTCAGCATTTACTAATGCATTATTAAAATCACAAGTTGTGTTTGTTAACATTAGTTAATACACTGTGAACTAACATGAACAATTCTATTTTTGTCAACTAAAATGAATAAAGATTAGTGAATAGCGTAATGTATTGTTTATTCTTGTTACATTCACTAAAGTTAACAAATGACATCTTATTGTAAAGTGTTACCATCAAATGTTTATTTTTGGTTACATTATTTAATTAGAGTGTAATTATATATTTAGGTACTGAGTAATATTAGTTTACTACATCTACTTGCTAGGGTTATAATTAGGTTTTGGCTTAGGGTTACTTGCATGTAATTATGCAAAGTTTACTGTTATCATAATAGTAAGTACATGTAACGTGTAACAAGGACACCTTAAAATATATTGTTACCATATTTTTTTCTAAAATAGAATATAATAATCTAAAATACAATAATAAAATAGGATAAAATTGATCTCTCTTTAATAAAATAAGAATAGTAACATTATTATTCTTATTGTTTATAATAGCATAGTATTATTGTTTTTACTATAAACTATAATTGTATATTGTGTATACATACATTGATAAGCATTATTTTAATTTTAACATTCACTTAGTATGGACCTTTCTCACATTTCCGGTTTCTCGTAGCGGAAGTCGTCATAGTTGGGTAAAATCCGACAGCAGTGAATGGGAGTGAACCACAAATATATGTTTTTGCATTCCCATCTGCTCAAATAGCAAAAGAAAAACTCCACGTAGCGTTTTTTAACAAGTTTTTGTACCTTGATGAAAAGGTGAGATAATACAAAGTACAGTGTTATAAATGTACATATATTTAAAAAAAATCAAAACACGAAAAACTGTTAAGGATTTATGATTATGATGACCGCTGAAACGCGTCATCACAGTCTTGTGAAAAGGGTCCATTGTAAATGTTGATTTATCATGTATTGACGTGTGTGTGTGTGTGTGTGTGTGTGAGAGAGAGAGAGAGAGAGAGCTCGTATCGAGTCATCATATCGATGTAGTGAGTGAATCTAAGCTCGTGAACAAACAGTTCGGTCCGGAAAGCAAATCACGGACATCCACCACAAACACACGTGATCTGCGTGACTGACATCTGAACATGCACGCGCTTCACACCGCCGTTCACACACACGCTGCGACATTCTTACATCTCACACAAACACACAGGCTCAAAAAAACATTTCTTACATTTTTATAAAACAGTCGAATGAAAGGCACTGTTAAATTTATAAGCTGAATAAACGGACCCTGGAGGCTATATATCCCACACACAGGCCTATAACACACACACACACACACACACACACACACAGCTGGACTCTCGCCCGGGATCTGAATTGATCCATTAGTGAAATTGTTCGCACATTGAGGTGATTCGATTCATATGGCGACTGTAACGACCGAATGTAAACAATTCTTTTGTTTGGTTTTAATTTGCATTAAACATACGAAATATACAAAGTTGTAATATTTTTTATAATCCTTCTAGAATTATTAGCTATAGTATAATACCTCATTAGCCTAGTGTATATTATTTTGCTACTACTCATAATTATTATTATTAGGCATATTAGAAAAAAATATTATTATAGTGGTACAACGCATTTTTCTGCTTTAGTGGATTTGTTTTTTTTTTCTTATGAAGTATGATAAATACGAAAGCTAGGTGAAAAGGCAACGTTTAAATATTGTTTTAATTAAGCACAAAATAAATAATATGCAGGCAGGAAACAAAATGAAGTCAAAGGTTATTTAATTTAAATATTCTTCTTATTAATCTATCTGACTTTCTCTGATCAAACGTTTATTCTCCACAGGTTTGGGCAAATGTAAACATTATGATATGATGAACACCGATTTCTGCTAAAACGATTTTTATTCCTCACGAAATTTCACGTTCACACTTTCCTCGGCATCGCTGTAATTAAAGCGCTTAATTAATGAAAATCATGTTTCTCGCAGACTGTTCAGCCCGTTCAAAGAAGAGGAAAAACAGCAGCCGCTCGAGCATCAATTAGAAATTCATCTGATCTTAAGTGACTCGCGCTCGCGGCGCCCAGACAGCCGGTCTGCACGCGCTCCCGGTGTAATGAGCGCGGCGGGTGCGCAGTCACGCGCGTGACCGGGAGAGAGCGACCCTCAGAGCAACTCGATCCCGCAGCACGTTCCTCTCACAAAAAAATACAGAGCTACTGCCTTCTCTATCTATCTATCTATCTATCTATCTATATTTAGGCCTTAAATCTCACACTCTTAAAAATAATGATTCAATTAGATTCCAAAACGTGATTCAGAGTCAAATGTCATATGAGAATCTCTTTAGGATGTGTGTTTTTTTTCTCTCGCTTTAAACAGTCCCAAGAAAATCAATATACTGAAGCGGTGTCAGAAATTACGATTCGTATTAAAGGAAGCATTTGTTTTTTATTCTAACCATCTAAAACACGCTGCATTTTCTCCATGTAGGCCAATGTCAAATAATTCAAGGGAATCATCTAGAATCTGAACAATTATTTGAATTGTTAGCTATAAAGTCAAGTCAATATAAATGCAAAATCCCCTGCATTTAATCAAGAACAGAAAGTGAAATATAATTGTTCTGTCGCGTTCAGTGTTTTTAAGTCACGCTGATTTGCAGCGCATTTTCTTAATATATATCGGTTAAATGCAGCTTTAGATTTAAATACTATTTATCAGACAGAAAATGTATAATTGCGTGGTAGGCTATAAATCATTTTTGTTTCTCGGTAAATGCAGACCTGCAGGTCAGTAGCCTATTAAGCACATAAATATACTAGAATACAATATAACGTTTAGAAAACTCACTATCTGTGACCCTGGAGCACAAAACCAGTCTTAAGTAGCACGGGTATATTTGTAGCAATAGCCAAAAATACACTGTATTGGTAAAAACGATCGATTTATCTTTTAGCATATGCCAAAAATCATTAGAATATTAAATAAAGATCATGTTCCATGAACATATTTTGTAAATTTCTACCGTAAATATATCAAAATTAATTTTGGATTAGTAATATGCATTGCTAAGAACTTCGTCTGGACAACTTTAAAGGTGATTTTCTCAATATTTTGATTTTTTTGCACCCTCAGATTCCAGATTTTCAAATAGTTGTATCTCAGACAAAAATTGTCCTATCCTGACAAACCACACATCATATATTTATTCAGCTTTCAGATGATGTTTAAATCTCGATTTCCAAAAATTGACCCGTATGGCTTTCCCTTTGTATGTCGGTCAATGATAAACCTAAATATTAATACGGCTCAACTGCGGCGAAAAATGGTTCCTTTAGAACCATCAGAAACTTATTACTATTACACTACAACACTGTTTTTGCAACTTCTGTTTTCTTAAAAGACTATTCCAACCCGATTTAGCCCATAAAAATTAGTTTGCCGGTATTCATGTATTTAGTTTGATCGACTGAAGTTTTGACTTTAGAGCCAGTTTATTTTCATGTTCCCATTTTTATCATTAAGCGTGACATTAAGACGCATCAGTAGGCCTGTTTAATTAGTGCCAGAGTGTTAATAAAAGCGTCTGACCTTGCGGGAACACCAGTCGCATCTTCAGGTAGCTGCTGGTCAGCCGGATGATGGACGCTTTGTCCAGTTGAGACGTGATGGCGGACGGTAACGGCAACATTTTGGCGAGCTCGTAAAACTCGCTGTTCTCCTTCTCCCGTCGCGTCCTCGCCGCCGTCTTTGATTTCTCCTTCATCGTGCCGTTAATCGAGTTCAAATCCCTTTAGAGTCTCAATAAATCCAGCGAGAGAGAAGCGGAGCTCACCGGACAGGTGTAGAAGAGACGCGTGGACGCGCATCTGACCCGCGCAGGCCGCAGACAGCAGGACGCTGCCAATCAAAATACAGCAAAACTTCATCAATCTGCGCTTCACCTGCTCTAAAGAATTCAATAGCATTCTTAATTCGTTTATTATTCGTCTAATTAAAAAAACACATAACGACGCGGTACAGTAAAATGTGTTACTGTGCCAAAACTAACATTTAGGCTACTTCATATGTCCTAGATTTCTATTATGAAAATTAAAAATTAAATTAATTTTTAAAATTAAATTATACATTAAATAGAAAATGAAACATTAAATTATACTCACCACGTTTTGTTCAGGATCAGCAGTTCCAGAATATTCGTACGCCAATCATTATTCTATTCTATTCTATTCTATTCTATTCTACTCTACTGGCTGGAATCACACGTGAGCACATCATCAGGTAGCGGGTGTGTGTGTGTGTGTGTGTGTGTGTGTCTGAAACGGTCCCGTGTTGTCCGGTCTTACCGTCACTCCCGCGCTCATTGGTCAGAGAGTCTCGTGGAAACCGGGGCTCATTGGGAGGATTTGAGCTCCTGAAGGGGTGTGTGTGTGTGGAGAGGATCTGCACAAAGGAAACTTCCTGTAACAAGTTAATGTAAATGTCCTTTGGCAACAAATTAAAGCCTTTAACACACCAATTCATCATCGCATCCACTTTATTTTGAAACACGGAAGGTATTTTCTTTGAATGTGGGAGACTTCCGTTTCATTAGCCGCTATCGGTAAATAACTAAAAATAACAAACTGCTTGCCCTACAAACTAGTGTGTTTATGATTACGATAGTAAATTTTAATTATATGATAGCAAATATCAGTTTGCAAGACTGTTTTGTAATGGACTGTTTTGCACAGGTATAAAAATTGGGAGAGCACTACACCGGAAGTCACGCACATTCAAGTTACTCAATGTGTATAAAGTGTATGAAGAGCATTTAAAAAAAATGTAATAGACTTTTTAATAAACCATAAATATTTCATATACATATGATGTTTATGTATATACTACAGTTTCTCAGTTTAGATACAGATAGCAACATTTATTATTACTTTATTTTTTCTAGCGTAATGAAAAGGATCATCAGCACTAAGATATAAATATTCGATATTCACAGAGCATCGTGCAGTTTTATTAGTTTTTCAGATATTGTTCTGATTTGAGTGCAGAATACAACCTGTACAATACAATCAGAATAAATAATTCACAACTTAAAATCTGGAGAAGAAAGGGTTTCTTAAAATAAGGAATATATAAAAGGAGATTGTGGACTTAACACGCTGTTTTTTGTTTAAGGCTGGAGAAATGAATCCTGAGAGAAAGAGAGAGAGAGAGAGAGAGAGAGAGAGAGAGAGAAATCACCCGCAGCAGCTCCTGATCACGCGCGCGCTGACACACTTTAACCTCGCAGGAACTATTTATCACCAACAAAAGCCTTTCACTTTCACATGAAAACATCAGGCTTTTCTATCACTTTTGGACGTGCATGACAAAATTCCTCTCAGAGCTGTTTTCACATGCTGGAAATGATTGGGATATTTTTGGAAAGTATGATCTGACAAACACCTGGACGTGAAGAAATAATAATTAAATAAAAATGAAATAAACAGACATGTATTAACAACTGCACTTGTAGCATTTATAAATACTACGCTACTTTTATTATCATTACTAATTGTCATAATTGCTATAATTGTTTTATGTAGGCATATAAAACTAACTATAGTTAATTCAAATGACCGCTTGATGATAAATTATAGTCTATTCATAAATAAAACTGTGAAAGTGTGTAGGTAATGTATGGTTCTGTAAAACCTTCTTATATAAAATCCGATAATGAAATGATTTTGTAATAATAATAATTGGCGGTAATTGTAGCTAAATGTTTGTTGTGGCTGTGGTTCGTTTATTAAAGGTGTTTGGCACACATTACGTTCGTGTTCGAAAAGAGAGATTTTGAAGATGTGGAAACAGCTCATAATCTGTCGATCATATTAATCATCACATTAATCTGTGTGTGTTTGATGGGAGCGCGGTCGCGCATACGCTCTTGTCATTAGCAGGCCGAGAACGCGCACCCCCCAGAACGCGCCCCAGACACAGCGGTTGATACAGAAACGTGCGTCCGTTCATTTAAAGGTACATGTGATCCATTCAGGAGCATTTCTGCTGATTTCAGAGCAGTGATTAAGAGTGAACTCACAGAAAGTCGATCAGAGATGTTTTCCATATGTATGTGTGTGTGTGCGCGCGCTCGTGTGTGATTAAGCCACAGCAAAACTGTGAAACATGTAGGCTAGCATAGAGTTCCCATCTATCCTGGTTTTTGGGCAGCTGCGAAATCTCCTTTACTCTGATGGTCAGTCTATCCACTTTATTTGGCAACGCGATAGTATTTTCTGTGAATGTGCAAGACTTCCGCTTATTCATAAATAAAAATAAGCAGCCTGTAGTGCCGTGAAAGGTAAAACAATTCACAATACAAACCAGTTTGTTTATAATTCCGACAACACATTAAAGTATTATAAGAAATACCAGTTTACAAGCAGCATAATGAGCTGTATTATTTTAATCGCTAAAGGTAAGCCGATGACGCCGGAAGTCTTGCACATTCAAGTTACAAACGGCCGCGCCCGCTTTTACTTTTAAAAATAATATGTGACCGGGGCTAGTTGTCACATGAGGATGTTTTCTCAAAGTCTGTATCTTCAGTCAAAAGTCCAATTACACACATGCGTTTTCTCAAACAAAGTTTGTATGTATTTGTATAATCCTTGTAAATTAAAATATTTTTGTAAGATTGTCCAACCTAAAATCTTAACATCAATTGTGTAGTATTTTGTCTATTTGTAACACTATTTATACATTGTTCATTGACATTTTTAAATGTTTTAGTTAGACGTTTCTATAATGGGTTTTAAATTACTTGTTTCAGAATGTTCATATAACATCTTAAAAGTAACGTTCCCTTAATATTTGCCTAATAAAATAGGCCATTCCCTTAATGTTTTCTCTAATGTTTACATAAACAAGAAAGATGTTACCAAAATGCTCTTAGAACATATTTTTGTGGTAAATAATCAATACTATGCTCTGCACTTGTAGACTCCCATTGTGAATATTTACTCTGTGTATTGTGACAACTTGCCCCACCTCAGTCAAGTAAAAAAAAAATCAGTCCAGTTTTCTATCTTTTATCTGTGACATTAAAGTTTCTATCTGTACTGACCTTCAAATTTAAACCTTTTTACTGCTCGAAAAAAAGAAAAAAAAAAAAAGAAACCGTGTGACAATTAGCCCCGGTCTCCTGACAGCATCACAGGCAGGAACTGTGATGTTCAAAATGAAGTCGCTCAGGCTGCAGATCTCACCGTAACCATGGTAACACACACTGACCATTAATGTGCTCGTTGCTGACCGGACCCCGAACCACAGACGGATCCAGAGAGAGAGAGAGAGAGATTTATACAAAAATAAGAGGCAATGAAACGAGCGTCCCGTTTCCCGTGAGCTGGATTTCAGAGGCTCTGAGAGTGAAATGAGAGCCGCGCACACGATTAAAGAGAAACTCGACATCAAGGCCGATCTGGCAGACAGAAAGCGAACGTGAAACGTTACTGATATGAAAAGCTGGATTTGGTCTCTCCACAGATCTGAAGGAGCACAGTTTTTCCGGAGTTCCTCTAGGATAAAATCTGTTTCATTTGAGAGCTATAGATTTATGGCTGTAAAACTACTGAATGTGTTTAATGCAATATACATTTACAAATGATTCCTACAGTGCTGGGTTCTCTTCATGGTTTGTTTCAGTGTGATGAGAATCTGCTGTCGAGACGTACGGCTCAGATTCAGTGTTATAAAGCATGAAGGATCTCAGGCTCACTGGTGACTCTGCTTTTTGTTATTTATTCATCGTTGAGTGTTGAGAGATGTTGTGATGTGTAAGTTAAGTGTGTTTGAACTGGCAGCTGTTAATGTGTTTATGATCTCTGGAGTTTGTGATTGGTTCATTTGAGAATCTGGAGGTGCTGTCAATCACAGCACTGGGGTTGTGTGATTGGATGTTTGGAGAATGGGGGTGGAGTTCAGGGTGTTTTCTGGAGTGCTTGTGGCACGGGTCCATCATACTTGTGTTCATGAGGTTTTTTTTTTTTTAGAGTATATGTTCCTAAATTGCATGAGGTTTTTCTTCCAACTAGACATTCATTTGCATTCCCAGCCGCCATGAAAAAAAAATCCAGACTGTTTTTTAACATGAATGGCATACAGTCTTGTTTTAAAAATCACAAAATGAAAAAATAATTAAATAATTTATTTATTTAACATTATATATTTTAGCAACAATTTATATATTTTAGTAAAAATTTATAATATTTTTTTTATAATTGGAAGGAATAAAAAGAAGGTAGAAAAGAAATAGAATAGATAGAGAAAGTCTTTTTGATGTTGATCAAAAATCCTGAAAAACATCCAGTAATATGGCGATTATTATCATATAAAATGACGGTTTTCAATTTTTAATTTACTTTAAAATATAACTTATTCCTGTGATTAAAGCTAAATTTGGAAATACAGAAAAATAGAAATATTTTGTAAGAATATACATTTTTAACTTTTTTTTAACAAAGAATTCTGAAAAATAAAATGTATGAGTTTCCACAAAAAATATTGTGCAGCACAACTGTCTTTAACACTGATGATAATTTAAACTCCTACTGATCCCAAAGTTTGGAACGACAGAGTATGTGATTTAGTGATGGACTTCATGAAGACTGACAGCTCATTTTCTCTTTTCTTTACTGTGTTTTTCTGGATGTTTGTTTTAGTTGTAAATGATGCAGATGATCTTACAAGACGCTCTGGGTTATTTTCAGCGTAATGTCTATTAATCTGTGCAGTGCTGTTCATTATTACTGAAGGTAATTTTGACTCTCAATGTGTACAAATCTGTTTGGCCAATTAAATCATGTTCAGCTGCACTATTCTAAATTGTATTATTAACATTACATGAATCTCAATCAAAGTGGAATGTAAAACACATTTATGGATTTCAGCATGATTATTATGAGCTGAAGTTTGTGAGAGAAGCGTCTGTAGGCCTCCAGAATCTAGAGTCTGTTCCTCAGGTGTGTGTGTGTGTGTCTCCTCCATTAGAGAGTCTGAGGGTGTGGACTGAAATCATCCTGAGCACGTTTATCAGGAGGTCATCACAGGGCATGCGCTGCAGGAAGTCACAGCGCACAGCCATTTCCTGTTTGAGCCCCAGATGATTGGTGATGCGGAGCGAGCGGCCCGGCATAGAGGAGACTCATTAACAGAGAGACGAGATGATGCTGGCAGCACAGACTGAAAAAAACACCCCCCAAAAACGAGAATTTCCTCCCTCAAAAGACACATAAGAGACGGATAAAGGCTGCTCGTGAGGACAAAGGCCAGCAGAGGCAGAAATATTCACAGATCAGTGATTATAACTCAATCTCAGACGTTTCTGATGTTCAGCACATGATGATGATGATGATGATGAGTGTGAATCACAGAGCAGCAGCGCCCTCTAGCGACAGCACAAATCTCATTTATTATTATATAGAAATAAAAAAAAAATGAACTCTTTTTTTTTTAATTGTTAAAAGATTTATATACTATCGCTAAAATGAATAATTATTGCAAATATTACAATGTTGAGTCTGATTATGAGGATTTTTGGTCTGTTTTTAATACAGTTCACCAAAAAACACACAATGAAAGCAGTTAATGACCAAAGTAAACCGCAAGCGATTCAAAGCAATATTATATATATTATAACAAAAACACATTACAAAAATAAAATAAATATGAGAAGACCTAATAAATAAAATGGCATAATTTAACAGTATTTAATATTTTATTTTCACAAACTGATTACACTGTATACAGCAATTACAACATTTTAACACTTTAAATATTTTGTTACATTTGTACTAGTTTCTACTAATCAACGTACCGGCTTCATTGACTAAACGCGCCTCACAACATCGTGCGATTAATCGTGCAGCCCTAGTACTTCCTGTGCTTGATTAGGCTCATTATTTAGCTCATTTTAAGCACAAAGTATGTGTTTTCTGCAAACATAACTTATGTTTTTGTATTCACATTCATCACGTAGTATAATTAAGACGCGAGTGTGGAAATTACTGCGGGGAGTTTAAAATTGTGTGCAAAACAATCCCGCACGCTGTTGAGGCCCTCAGTGCTGAGGAAAGTTACTTTTAAAAGTAATTCATTACAATATTGCGTTACTCCCTAAAAAGGTAACAAGTTATGTGACTACAAGGATTTTTATGGAAAGCAATGTGTTGTGTTACTTTTGCATTGTTTTTTAAATCTGGGCAGGACTTGCTTGTTTGTTTTTAATCTAAAAGTTATATTTTTGGCAACATAACATCCCTTTCAGACCAAAAGTGAAATGAATAAGCAAATTAAAGTAAATTCACATCTGTACGGCAATAAAAAAACAATGAAGCACAAATGTTAGTATATCTAAAGTTATTTTTGCTTATTAGTATGGTTAAAATGGATGCAGAAAGCTCCGCAGACACTGGTTAGTAAAATGGGATTAAATGCATAAAGAATATTTGTGTTATTTAACATATTATTGAGTTTTGTGTAATATTCTGAGTGTGCATTTGACTCACGTTTCAATTCATTTTGATGAATACCGAATCTGTTTTTGTGTGATGAATTAATCCAGTCTAGAACTACAGTAACATGTTCACACAACGCCTCTGCGCTCACTCCCGATTTCTCTCAACATGGCAACACAAGAGCTGTCAGTCAATACATGGGAAAACCAACCACCCTTGTGGTCACAAACGTCTTGTAATTCATCCGTAGATCCACCAGAGGGAGCCACAAGCACTTCTTTATTTCTAATATTCTAATAATCTTTGCACTGCTGCTGTGTGTTCGAGACAGATACAGATGAAGACAGAGGCTCTTCTGGTTAGTTATAGTCTAATTAAAAGCTCATTATTTTCCTGATGACTATGCTGCAGTTTCCCGCATTCGTGTGAGATCTTCAGCTGTAGTTTGTGGTGTTTTTCATGGTCAGCCACATGATGTGCCAATGTGTGTTTTGGGCAAACAGGAGGAGACCGGAGCCGGAGCCGGAGCCGCTGCTCGGTCGCAGTGTCTGTCAGCGGTAACGGATGAGTTCTGAGCTCATTACGCCGCTGTCTGCCGCGCTACACGCTCCGAGAGCCGGCCGGAGATGAGAGCGGCCATCGCGACAGAAACACATCCATCAACATCACACGCGTCCATTTATAACTGACACACACAACACTGACGGAGCAATACTGACACACACACACACACAGTTTAACCCTTGCAGATGCTGACCTTCTTCTACACACTTTATTTCATGAGCATGACAGTGCAACAAACCATAACAAAATTTTGGTTTGATTAATGGTCAAATAATTTCATAGTTATGAATATTAATGCATTAAAATACAATTATTACATTATTTTTTTGCATTAAATGAGTCATGTATGGAAGCTTATTTTAAAAATAAAATAAATAAAAATAAAATGTAACATTTTATCCTACATTTCTGACTTTTCACTCAAAATTCTGTTTTTATATCACAATTCTGAGGGGAAAAAAATAGACAAAAAATGTATTTTGGGGTGGTAAAAAAAAAAACTGTCTGAAGAAACTGTGAATTCTGCAAGAAACTTAAATTTGGAAGAAAACTGAATTGCAGACTTGCAATTATGAGAAAAATGCTCAGAATTGTGAGTTAAAAAGTTACAACTTCATTTTTTATTATTTTTATTCCATGCCGGAAACAAACTTCCATAGTTCTGATGGCTTCTAATGAAATTTCTCATGAAAACAAACTTCATATTTGTAGCATAAGCACAAATCTTTTAGTTGATTACTTAAAAATACAAAAATGATTGTAACAAAAACTGTATACTCTTGTTAAACATGTTATTAATTTACTTTTTATATACTTTATTATGTCTTTCAATTAAAAAACACATTTAATACAATTATACGAGTGAATTTTCCCTTTGAAGACATGAGGTTATTCCTAACTTTTCCATCTACTTTCTCTTCCGTTCACCACCGACACATTAACAAAATAAAATAAATAAATAATAAAAAATAATACAAATGACAAACATAGACCCTTTTACATATGAAAAATTGGGAATGTTTTTTTTAATAAATACAGAACACAGTCACATTTTTATCAAATCTCTTATGATCCTTAATTCCTAGTAATTCACTTTTAAGATTGTTTTATGGTGCATTTATGACACTTCTTGGTTCTTTCAGATGTTGACAGCCTCTGGTTTTGTCTATTTCGACGAAAGGAAAAGAGCAGCATGAACATTCAGCCTAACATCTTCTTTTGTGCTCCACAGAATACAGTAATAATGTATTTCTGTTTAGTGGTGGACTATTCCTTAAATACATGTACAACAGTAGGACTGAGCTGTGAGCGTCACCAGAGAGAAGCTGTTTGAGATAAAAGCATCTGCTCATCTGTGGTGCTCCAGGCCGTCACGAGAGGCGTCAGACAGTCCGGCGAGGGACTGAGAAACGGCAAACAGAAGAACAGATCTCCGGAGAGTGCGGCAGACATGAAGACCTGCGAAATCTCATTATCTGAGCATCACCGACACACCTTGAACTAAACGCCTGAAGAGCACCTTCACGATCAGAGCGGCGGCGCTCGGGGATTCCTCGCCTTCGTTAAGGCCGAAACCGCAGGAGTGAACTTAAATCAATGAGCGCGGCGCCCGGGGACGATTCGAACAGAGCCGAGAGCGCGCGCTTCCGCCGAGAAAACGCTTCTGGTAATTAGGCTGCGAGCGTCTCTGCGGGAAAGCTGTCATTAGAATGACAACGAGGAAAATACTTCATCTAATTATAGGATCCAGAGCACAGGCTGCCCGCTGTCACCAAACCCCATCCGGCATCACAACCACTGTTTACAGCACTTCTGTCCATCGCTTCAAAGCAGATGTTTAGCAGGATGTTCAAGCAGCACTTTCACATCTAATGAGCCTCAAAAGATCAAAAACACCAGCTAATGTCATACATCGCTCATAGGACGTTTCTCTGAAACTGTTTACTTGGACGTTCATAAATGAAAAATGATGTTACTGTACTTCTAGACCAGATTAATTCATCACACAGATTCAGTATTCCTCAAAATGAATAAAACAGTCAAATGCAAACTCAGAATCTGATGCAAACCTGCAATAATTAAATGTTAAATAGCACAAATATCCTTTATGTATTTAATCCCATTTTATTAAGTAAGGTTTTTGCTGCTGACCTTTGTTGATCCAATTTAACCACACTAATATGTAAAAATACTTTTCATAAACTAACATGTGTGCTACTTTTTTTTTTTTTTGCTAAGGAGTGTTGAACTTTCTTCTCCTGTGTTGTACTGTACCGATGTAAATTTACTTTTCCTTCAGCCTGAGGCTGATTCACTTCACTTTTGGTGTGAAAGGGCTTTTTACACTTGCTGAAATAGATGTTTTTTTTTATATTTAAAAAAACAATCAAACCCTGCCCAGATTTTAAAAGTAACGCAAAAGTAACGTAACCCATTACTTTCCATAACAAAGTATCTAAGTAACACAAGTAGTTCGTTTTTTGGGGAGTAACGTAATATTGTAATGTATTACTTTTAAAGGTAAATCTCCCCGACACTGTACATTGTTCATGAAACCTTTTTTAAATGTTACTACTTGTTTCAGAATGTTCAGAGAACATACAAATGTAACATTCACAGAACGTTTCAAAGTGATAAAACGGAATGTTGCCCATAATGCTGTCTTTAATGTTCTCATAATAAAATTATTTCTAATCATTTTAAAAACTGGAATGCTTAGAGAACATTCAGAAATAACGTTTTCACAACTTAATGGGGACATTAGCAAAATATTCTTAGAAGGTATTTTTTGTTTGTTGGATGTTTGTCTTTTAAATGTTTCAGAGCATTCAAAGAACATTCAAATGTAACACTCCTGTAATGTTTACAAAATGATCAAATAGAATGTTCCCTTAATGTTTACATAACCAACAAAAAACGTTTTTCAAACTTTTAAAACCCAGACATTCAGAACATTGACATAACTTAATGAAAACAGCAAAACCTTCCTGGAACTTTACTGCTGCTGGACAGTAGATTATATGACTTGTGCACTACATAGTGATGTCATAACAGACGTGATTTCAGTCATTATTCACTGATTTCTCTGTCATTGAATCATTAGGGTTCGAGAATAGTGAGTCGACCTGTTGCGCGGGGTTTTAAATCATTTGCCATCACGTCTTTATTCAGCCTGACGTTTGTGGTCACTATAAAGTCACGCGGGTTTGAATCGTGAGCGCGAGTAAATGACAGGATTTTGTGTATTGATGTGCCGTAAGACGCCGCAGCAAACAAACAGACGATCGGCGGCGGAGGAAGCCGCAGCGTTCGCTCTCCTGCGTACAGATCATTGTTTTCTGGCTCTGATTGGGTGTCGCGCTGCCGGGGTTTCCGTGGTAACAGCTGTCCATTTGTGGAGTCTCGTCACAGGGTTCCGGCGGCCAGATTTGATTGATTGCTTGTCAAGATGTGAAATGGATGTTGAGTGGAGGAACACCTGCAAAATCACCAACTGTCTCTCTGTCTCTCTCTGTCTGTCTGTCGCAATGATTCGGAAACACGGCAAGTTTGTGTAGGCCAGAGAGAGAGAGAGATGCTCACTATAATAGACCACATAAACCGTAAAAGCAGCACTCAATTAAACACAGTATTTGCTTTAATATGCCAGTGAGTTGATCTATTTCAGACCTTCTGGCAATCTCTCAATTGCAATTCCATTTTAACACTGAATATAATTAGAAATGAATTCAGAATTGATCGGACATCTGTCAGTGACGTTTTGACCGATTATTTGGTCAGACATGAGAAAGACAATATTGATGTTGATTATTCATATTTGTATGCACAGGAGAACTTTGTTTGAAAATTTCCACCTTATTCACAACATGAACAAACAGACATGAACTTGTTCTTAACTTCGTTCTAATGTTAATAAACCTGGAGTACTAAAAGCTGACATGCAACCTCAGAATTCTGATCCTAACCCTGCCATATAAACCCATACCTTTGCAATATAAACAGAATCTTGCAATACACACTCATCATTTTCAATAGAAATTTAGAATTGTGTGATATAAACTCAATTTTGCAATATAAACTCAGAATTTTGTGATATAAACTCACAGAATTTTGCAATAAAAACTCATAAGTTTGCAATTTAAACTTAAAATTTTGCGATATAACCTCAGAATTGCAAGATGTAAACTTTTTTTTCATTCCATGGTGCAAACTGGCTTCCATGGATCCTAAATTGTTTTGTGAATCAACATATTTTGAATATTTGAATTTAAATAAATTTTGAAAAGTTATAAATGAATTGTTTGTGAACACATTCATATGCAGATTCCTACACAGATCAGATCCAGAGTTATATAACGCTGTATTGTAAATGCAAAATATTTCCATATTTCCTGAAAGATAAGCAGACGCTGCTCATCAGTGCGTATTGTTGCAAACTGCTTCCAAAAAAATCCGAATGTACTTGAGTATATGTCATAAGCACCGCACTAATGTTCCATTCAGTGTGGACAGTGAGTCATCTGACCTTTGACCTCTGGTTAGAGGTCAGCAGGTCGCATCGCTCCTCTGCAGATGAGATTTCCATGCAGTGTGCATCAGTTTTTCGTGTCTTAATCTGCACTGTGTGTGTGAGATCATGCGTGTGTGTGTGTGTGTGTGTGTGTGTGGAGAAAAATAGCACATATAGAGCTGAATATTCAAAGTCAGCAGCTTTACAGAGAGAGAGAGATACAGATAAACGAATAGAGCGCAGGATGATGAATGACTGTAGGTCTGCTTGTCATCTCTGTCCTGAAGTCAAGGGCTGAGCGAGTGTGTGTGTGTGTGTGTGTGATATATCAGCTCCGCTGTGGGCACAGGCACATTTTAACACTAATGAATGACAGCACAGGGCCATCGCTGCCAATGAAATGGAGTCACGCTCTTCAAGGGCCAAATAATTAGAAGCTGTGCCATCAGCGGCGCCGCGTCCTTCTATCATATACACTGCATTCACCCAACGATTCAGACTCGCACATTCACCACCAGCAACTGAAAACACTTACAAACTGACTTACAGACACGCAACATGAATGTAACACAAACTCAGTTACCATTGGATGCATACTTAGTGCACATCAGGGTTATTAGAGTTAACTAAAACCAAAGCCATTAAAAAAAGTCCATGTTAGGGTTAGGGTTAAACTTGGAAAAATTATTTTAATTTAACATTTCACATGTGCATTTAGTTTTACTTGGACTAAAATAACTACAAAAAACTATACAGATACATTTTTTGTAAAAAATTAAAAACTAATAAAAACAACAAAAACACAACCAAATTTTAAATTCAACTGAAGACAGATAATATAATATTTTGAGAAGTGTAATTGAAATTTGAGATAAATACATTAAAAAATACAAACTATAAAGTCAGGATTGTGAGACCAAAAATTAAAATTCTTACTTTTCTCACAGTTCTGAATTTGTTCTTACAATTTACACTTGTGAGCTAATAATAAAGCTGTTAGAATGATGTAAAGAAATATTTGTAACCTTTAATAAATGTTATAACACAACAAGAAAAATGTAACATTTTTAAGTCCTTAGAATATTAGAAATAAAAGTTGAAGCAATGTTATATTTTGAATGATAATAAAGTTAGTAGAACGTTGTTAGAAACATTTCTGTAACCTTTAAATAATATTCTAATCATGATAGGAAAACTGGACATTTCAAAATTTTAGAAACAATGTTCATTTTTATAATGTTTATAATGTCACCTGGGATGCATTATATGGGATGCACGTTCCTTGCCGCTGTCGCCTCTGGCTTGCTTAGTTGGGGACACTTTATCTTCACTTTATCTTCACACAATATTGTATTTTATTTTATTGTATTTGATTAACTACCTTTACCTGAAAATTGAGTGTTTACTGTTGCCCTTGGCATTGTTGATGTACTATTTCCTATTTAATACTGTACAGCCGCCTTGTCACAATTCTGTATTGTTAAAGGCGGTGTATAAATAAAGGTGACTTGATTTGATTTGATGCATTACAACAATAAGCATATCGATTATTAGTATGCATGAGCTCATTACGATGCATGCTTCATTTGTGCGTCCAATAAAATGTATTATTTTGAATTTTTATTTCAGGTTTCTGTAAAATATTGTAATTACAACACGCAGCTCATGTATCAGACTGTACGTGCAAGGTCACGTGGAGTTGAGTGCATTGTGGGACACAGTGTGCTCTGTTCAAACAGATGATTTGCATACTCTGTGCACTACATACTGCACACTTGGTATTTGAGATGCAGCAGAACCGGAGTCTCTCACTCAGCCGTTTTAATTCGCAGCGACTCGTTCTTCTGTTCTCGTCTTATCGATGACTTACACAATCGCAGCACGAGCGTCTTTATATTCAGATATTCTCTCTCTCGCAGTAATGAATTATACGCTGGTGTCAGTATGAATTGCGAGCGCTTACAGCGAGAGGCTGATAGTGTTGTTCTGTGTTAAGCAGGTCATCGTGAGACGCTGTTTCTTCCCCCTGCTGTGTTCTGAGCTCCTCTTCCTGAGTTATTATCTCATGCTCTGCATTCATACACACACACACACACACACACACACACATGCGGTCATACAGCACACGTGTGCCCTTGAGCCGTCCGTAGCGCAGAGAAATGAGAAATGTGTTCCTTGTGAAGGTGGAACTGTTAAATTGACCAGAAAATCATAAGGAAGAAACCATGTTTGTAGTCTTTGTTTTATACCATACTGAATACTAGAGACAGCAGACTGCAAACTACATTTGAAAAAATAAACAAACAAATAAATAAATAAATACACAATGCATATAAACAACAAATAAAACAAATTCATAAAAGGTTAAAAATACACTACATTCATAACTTTATAATATAAAAACTATTTTATTATTTAAATGAAAAAAAAAATATATATATATGCATAGATTGTTGTGATATAAACAATTTTGTGATATAAACTCAATTTTGCAATATAAACTTAAATATATTGTTATATATATGTGTGTTTATAAACTTAAAAGATTTAATTATTTTAAAAAATATTCACCAGCAAAAAATATACATAAAAATAAACATACACACACAGAGTTTGTAATCTTTATAGCCTTACATTCATAACTTTATAAAATATATTTAAACTCAAGAAATTATTTTTCTTTCATTTTAGAAAAACTAAAATAAAAATGTAAACTAAATCCACACTCACTACATTGAAACAAACTCATACATTTATTATATAAAACATATCAGAAAACAGGAAACAACAATCTTGACGGTAGAAAAAATCCAGCTGGTTAAACGTAAAGTTCACCTGTTGCCTTCAAAATGTGAGTAAACTCAACTAAACATAAGTTAACTCAACTCGAAGATAACCTTTGTTTCAACTTACAAATAGTCAAGACAATGGATTACTTCACTCTGACAAATGCTGGGTTAAAAACAATGTTTAACTCAACCTTATGAGTAGTTTTATTTAACTCAACTATTGTTTAAAAATTACTATATGGCTAAACCTATATCTTAAAATGAACCCAAAATAGGTTGTACATTTTTTGATTATTTATTCAACTTATTAATAAATGTCCATTTATTGAACACATTAATAAATATTGAATAAATTAATAAACCTATTTTGGGTTGATTTTAAGCAAGAAATATAGTATTTTTTAAGTAATAGTTGAGTTAAATAAAACTACCCAGAAGGTTGGGTTAAACAGAAGGTTATTTTTAACCCATCATTTTTTTAGTGCAAGTTAAATTTTTAAAAACTTATTAAACTTGAGTTCAAAGCACAAAACTTGTCCAGACAACTTGAGTTAAAGAGAAGAAATAAGTTCAAAGAACATAATGGTGCTGTTTTACAGTGATACATATTCAATAAATATTGTGTTTAAATCACTGTAGATAAGACTGCCATCCATTAGGCCCACATTACATTACATTACATTACATTACATTACATGTGTGAAATGGTCACTAGCAAGGTTGTTTTCTAAAAACAAGTAAAAAACATGTAGAGTTTGTTGTTTTGTGTGCATGTTTGTCAGTGAATGAATCATCTGTCAAATCAATAAACATAAATGAGGATCTAATAACAGAGCACAGGCCGCTCGTTTCCTAGATCACCGTTTTGTTCCAGTCAGCGCCGCAAACCGCCATTTCTTCCAGATTTCTCAGAGCTCGTCAAACGTCTTTGAAATTTCCCCGAGTGAATGAAGGTACTCGCTTGTGATAATTAATCCTCGCGCGGAACCGCAGCGAAATTCTCCTCCATTTTGGGCCTCAGATACAATGCGGAGAGCTTTCCTCTCACAAAAGGGTTTATGAAAATCATAATTACTGCAATAAGCCCTCGGGGAGCTCGGCGGGCTCTTTTCTCTGTGGTTTTGAGCGTGTGAGTACGGCAGATATGGCATTTTCATTAAGTCGTGTAACACGAGAGCGGGAAGAAGCGTGAACGTGCACTTTACATTGAGAGTTTTGACTGTTCTAGCGCGTTTATTAATACGCGCCTTTATTGCGGCCTGTTCGCCGACGCTCAGAAACCAGCTTGTAAACACATTCTGCGAGCGAGAAACACAGAAAGAGACCGAATACAGAGGGTCGTGAAGCGCCTCGGTCTCGCTCGCTGCCAACTCGCTTTGCTAACAAGCTGTTAGCGGTTTGCCGTCCAAGCTGTTGTGATCGTTCTCACTCTCGGCGTGGTGCCTCCCGCAGGAACGCTTCATTGCTCAGAGCTTGCTCTTTCAGAGATCACACACATCTCAGGTACAGATCTGAATGAATAAATCGCTCGCGTGTTTCCACCGAGGGCCCGTAGCTCATCTGCGCTAGGCCGCGAGTTCAGTTTAGTTGCTGCGTTGCTCGGCAACGCTTTCGGCCGAAGAACTGTTTACTCTGATTACCGTTATTAATAATGTAACTATTTATTGAACTGTTTGTTCCTGTTGCCACAGGAGAAAGAAAAGAGATTTTAAAGAGAGCAGTGAATGTTTTCGGCACTTTGATGTTTTCTCATCTGTACAATATTCAAGTTTTCTGACCACTGATCTGTGGATCAAAACAAGAGTTTTTCTAACACTGGTGTTGATAGGAAAAAGATGCAGAAAGCTGACAATAACTAAGAAAATGAAGAGCTATGAAAGAAAACCCTTCTTGTTGGGGACAATGATATTAGAAGCCTGCTGAAAAACAAACAACAGGAACCTCTATAGCATTTGTAATGGCTATAATGGGGATTGTAAAGGTCCCTTTGGGGTCTCTATTGGTAATTTGTTGCCTTCTGTTGGTATAACCACTAAATCCTAATGGAATATGGATAGTGAAACACACTACTGGGCAGGGTTGCCAGGTCTATGTAACAAAACCAGTCTAATCACCAATCAGAAAATAGACCAAAACGAGCCCAATGACTCTATCCAAATATCAAAATCAACATAAACCACCTCCCACATGTTTTACAGTCAATGTTATACACACTATGTCACATCTTTTAACCTTGAGGGAAAATAATCAACCTGTAGAAACAGTTTACAAGGAGTTAATGGTTTGAAATGTTTGTAATGGTGTTTGTAATGAAAACCATTAGAAGTTTTGATCTAATGTGATAATCGCGATTTTTAAATCTCACAATTCCTACCTTTAAACTGCAAGTTTACATCTGAGTTTATTATTATTTGTTCCTGTTGCCACAGAAAATATTAAAAAGATCTGTGATTTTTTTTGCCACTTTGATGTTTTTTCATCTGTACAATATGCATGTTTTATGACCACTGATCTGATCGAATTAAATGTGGATCAAAACAAGAGTTTTTCTAACATGGGTGTTGATGAAAAAGATACAGAAAGCCAACTATAACTAAGAAATTGAGAGCTATGAAAGAAAAACTTTTTTGTTGGGGACAATGATATTAGAAGCCTGCTGAAAAACAAACAACAGGAACCTCTATAGCATTTGTAATGGCTATAATGGGAATTGTAATGGTCCCTTGTGGGTCTCTACTGATAATTTGTTGCCTTCTATTAGCAGACATGCTAAAACCACTAAATCCTAATGGAATACGGCCTGAAACACACTAGTGGACATTGTTGCCAGGTCTACATAAAAAAACAGTCCAAATGCAAATCAAAAGCAAGCACAATGACCCTATCCAAATATCAAAACCTCAAACCTAAATCACATGATTGTAAATTTTACAATCACTGCTACAGTGCGACCATACTATTGCATGCGACTATGAAAAAATATTTCGGAGCATCAGTACGACTGACCCCATCAGTATATTTGTGTTTGCGCTGAGGGGAGATTCTAAGGATTCGACGTGTTTTTGCAACGTTGCGTAAAGTATCACAGACATATCTCTCCAATCCTTTCATAAACAAAGTGTAGAGAGAGTGTAAATAAGAGACTGATTGTGCAGTGTAGAGAGCTTCGTTCATTGTAAAGAAACTTTGTGAGATGAGTGACAGCTTTGAATGATTTTTAAGGGAGTTTGCAAATGTGATACTGATTTAAAACAACAGTTAAACAAGAAGTCAATATTAAGCACTTACATCATCTGACTATAACTATTGCCTGATTTTGCTCTGTTTCGTCATCAAAAGAGTTTGAAACAAGTTACAACTGAGCTGCAACGCATCTCCATTCAAACACAGCGCTGTTTCCTTTATGAATGAACGTGCGTTTTTTTTAACAATTCTAGTGAGTTAGGAGCACAAGTGCTTCTAAAAAGAAAAAAGAAAAGTAAGTGTATATTTTAAATCTTTAAACCTTGAGGGAAAATAATCAACCTGTAGAAACAGTTTACAAGGAGCCTAATTCTGCAGGATAACTGTGAACTTGGCAACACTGCTACTGGAAACCATTTGCTAATGGTTTTAACAGTTGAAGTTTTTTAATGTTTGTAATGGTGTTTGTAATGAAAACCATTAGAAGTTTTGATCTAAAGTGGTAATTGCAACTTTTTATCTCACAATCCCTACCTTGCAACTGCAAGTTTACATCTGAGTTTATTATTATTTGTTCCTGTTGCCACAGAAGAAACAATCAAGATATTAAAGAGATCTGTGATTTTTCTTTTGCCACTTTGATGTTGACTTCCTTGATGTATTTTTCTCAACTGTACAATCTGCTCACAGCTTCATGACCACCGCTAGACAAACTTGTTTTGATCCATAGTTAATTCAGTCGGATCCGAGTCGTTTGATGCTAAAAGCAGAACTGAAGCTCTTAATTGGTGAATTATGGCCATTGGCTTAAAGGGAAGTCTGTTTTCTCGTCGTTCGCTCGCTCTGGGTGGCGCAGGTGTGCGATCGCAGCTCCGTGGCTGCTTTTTTGCTGTTAAATGAATCATTTCCTCCAGAGAACAGAAGTCTTAGACGTCCACACATGAGATGTTCACATCTGTTGGTGCACTCAGGTGTCTGATACTAGATCTGCACCAAAACCACCTAGACAGCATTTTAAGGCATCACAGTCACACTCCTGATGATTGAAAGCCGTTACGATTTGGTTAAATTCAAGCAAGCATCATATTTATCCTTCTTGGAGAAGGCAGTGCACCAGAAAGCTGAGTGAAATGCTGATACTTGAACATTAACAAATTGATTACTTCACCCAATATGTGTGTGATTTTCTGTGTATCAGAGTATTGTCTGGTGGTATGCGGCGTATGGCGTCAGCAGGCTTTATGTCGTGTTTGCTCCTGTTACAGTATGTAAATGGTTGTTTGAGCAGGATGCTAACGAGAGCTTCGTTAAAGGACGGACGCGCCGAGAACGGTGTTTGTGTGTCATTCTCTCGCTCACACCGCATTAGTGTCCTGTTACCATGGTATCCGCATCACTGTCATCACACTGAGAAACACAGAGAACAAGAGCAGGACAGTGAAGAAGTCGAGTGAAATCCCGCGGGAACGCAAATCACACAACAGACCTCTTTAATATCTCAATTACTTCTTCAAGATGGCAATGTGATCGCAAATGAATCAAATGGAGACCACTGCTGAAGTCTCCTTTCAAAGACAAAAAGTCAGATCTCAGTATGAACTCAAACATTTCAGATTCAATTTTGTCTTAGCTCTATACTGGTGCTGTATAACAACTATTGACTCACTTATTTCTCCTCAGGTAATATATCAGCTGAGATAAAGTGGATGCTTAAATGAAACTTAATTCAGAAATCGAGATGACTGAGCTATTAAAGCAAAACTTTTTGTATAGTGACATTAGAAACCAGAAGAAGTGACTGACTGAATGTGTGAACAAAACAGTGAAATGAATTCAATGACTCATTCATAAAGAGAGTCATTTGTATCATTCCAAAATGAATCAGTGCAGCTTAATGAATCAGCTGAGTGAACGATTCAATGACTCATCCATGAAGAAAGTCATTTGTATTGTTCTAAAATGAATCAGTATAGCTGAATTAATTGATTGTTTGAATGATTCTATGACTAATTCATAAAGACTGTCACCTGAATGGTTCCAAAATCAGTGTAGCTAAATGAATCAGTTGAATGCTTCAGTGAGTCACTCATAAAGGTTTGTTGGCAGCTACTGTTGTAAAGATGTGACCTGCAGAAAGAGTCACTGCAAAATCCTTCTACTCATGTTTTATACATATATGGAGGTGTGTGTGTGTGTGTGTGTGTGGATGTTATCCCGTTCAGTTGGTCCATAACACCCTCTCTGCCTATTTCCATAATTATGCTAATGCCACAGATGGCGTGCGTTTGAGACAGTCAATTTCTCTGTTTACAGCAGCATTCGTGTGTGTGTGTGTGTGTGTGTGTGTGTGTGTGTGTGCAGTTATGTGAGTGACAAACTTCATCATCTGCATCTTTACACTGTCAATCCCTCAGGGACCTCCTGTAGATCTGTGTGTGTGTTTGAGCCCCTTTTGACACAGATCATTTTACCTTTACCTCAGTCTCACTCACTATATCCAGAACCCTGGAGAAACCCGTCCTTCTGTGTGTGTGTGTGTGTGTGTGTGTGTGTGTGTCTCACAAGCACTCTGTTGATGTCAGCGTGTCTCTCAGTGAATCAAAAGCCTCTTTCAGTGTCTCTGTCTCCAGCTCTGAGTGTAAAACACCCAACACGTCCTCATCACGCTGCCGAGGGACAAACCTTGAGATGATTTAGTCTAGTGAACTGCTGAATCTCATGTGGAAATGTCTAGGTCATGTTTCACTTTAAAATCCACAGAGAAAATCAGGAAATTATATTTTCCCTAAAAAAAATGATGTTTTTTTTATTGCTTAAACATCTAACAAAACACATTCCTGGCTGAAAAACTGACAAACAGAAATTATAGATCAGTTTTCACATGCATTCCAGTAAACTAAGACAATAAGCAAAATTCTGCCAGACAATGAAGACTACTATACTGCTTTTGTTATACATACAGTAATGACAATGAGATTGCAAAATATATTAATGGTCCTAAAATGTATTTTTATCATGCCAAATATATTGTTATTATGTAATTAATTACTATAATAATTAATAAAAATAATATATTATATAGAAATGTAATTACATCTTTATATATATATATGTGCCGTTTCATTCAATGTGCCATGTCTTTGTAATTACATGTGAAATTTACTAGCAATTTCTGAGTGAAATTTGTTTCCACACCCATTTGTTCAGTGTATAATTATTACTTTTTAAAAATAATTTTAATATTTTTTTATCATTTTAATAATTAATAATGAATTAAAATATATTAAATAATAATATCATTTGAAAATATAAAAATGCCTGAACTCGTAAACATTACATTACATTACAGTAATGACAACAAAACTGCAAAATATATTAATGATCCTAAATGTCCTAAAATGTATTTTCAATAGGCCAAATATACTTTTTTTTTCTATAATTAATAAATATAATAAATTATATTACAATTTTTTTTAATTTATACAATTATATAAAAAAAATGTTCCAAAGTTAAAAAAAAAAAATCCTGGAGTAGGTTTTACAAAAAAAATGTATTTCAGTCATTCTACTTGCATTTTTTTCTGCTTTATTCAATGTGCCATGTCTTTGTAATTAATTGTGAAATTTACTAACAATTTCTTAGTGAGATTTATATCTAAACCCACTTGTTCAGTGTAGAATGAATAATGAATTAAAAATAATAATATTAATATTACTTTAAATTCTAAAAATATAATTTCTAAGCAAAAGCTCTTTACTCCTGTTTTTTTTTCCAGGAGGACTGAACCTGTATGAGTTCATGGCGTCATTCTAGCGACTGACATGACATGAAAAAATCATGAACAGTAGATGGCTGAGGTCATGCGATGATAAATAAATAAAGCTGAAGCCGAATCCGATGGAGCGGTGTGTCTCTGTCCGTGGTGCTGAATGGCAGCTGCGACCTGCGCTCAGTTCACATCTCATTCACTCGCTGTTTCCGAACGGAATCTGCTCTGTATTACCATGGTACACGTCCAAACAAATCGTCCAAACAGCCCTGTGACTACTTGTTGGCACTTTTGTTGAGTGCAGCGATATTCTGGGTCAGTCTGACGCGTTCGATCAGGTGCGTGACGCGCTCGTCTGAATGAACGCGCCCCCTCCCGCCCGCGCGCAGACTCCCAGTCTCCGTGAGATGCCCGTTAGATTCGGTGCGGCAGTGCAGTACCGCGCTCGCTGATGGTATCGCGGCTCCGGTTCGACCCCACTCATGCGCGGATTTCCCGCTCGTCTTCACGCGCACACACACGGACCCGTGAACCGGAGAGTCGCGCGCGGACCGCGGACGGTCATGCCGTGATGGTGTCACGCGCACGGACGCGTCAGCCGTGTTTGTGAAGCCGGAGATGAGGATGATGATGAGGATGATGATGATGGTGGTGGTGGTGAGGAGCGGAGCTCTCCTCCGGTTACCGGGGCTCGTGATCAGACTGACGGTGCTGATGTTCGTCGCCGGTTCGAGCGGGATGCCGCACGTGCTCAGATTCGGTGAGAGCTGATCGATTATTTATTGAGTCACCGCGACTGATTCATTGACTGATTCATTCATGTGTGTGTGTGTGTGTGTGTGTGTGTGAGTGATATCACAGCATCTGACATCAGGCCTCGCCGAATCACATCTGTGTGTGAAGATCGATAATCACCCGGTCTGATGTTGTCAAACACGTCAGACTGGGGTTATGATCTCAAAAGAGTCAAATACTCTACAAAATTACCAAAAATATTAAGCACGGACTGATCTATTGTGCATTTTGAGATCATTAGCACTTCACAATCCAGATTTGTTGTGCTTTCTTTAGTGACTTTTGTCTACATAAATATTTTTGGAAAATACAAAGTCATACCACAGTGTTTTGGTTATGACTTTTTTTTTTACTGTATATAGTAATAATATATACAGTAATAACTTATATTAGAAAATTATATTAAGTATAATTGATTATATAAAAAATTAATGAATTATAATAAATAATAAGAATAAATTAAATGGGTTTAAATTTGCATTTAGAACAAATAAAAAAACATTAAATTAGAAGTTTGTACAATAATACAGTAATATTTGTAAAATAATAATCTAAAATAAAAATGAAATGTAATAATACTTAGAAATTAGTTATGCATGTAAATAAAAAATACAAAATAAATACGAATTTAAATAATAAAGGTAAGATTTAAATCTATAACAAATGTATTAAGTAAAGCAAATTAGTGTTTAATACAAGAACAGTAATAATTTGTACAACATCAACTTATCAGAAATTAAATTTGCATATAAGTGTAATAACAGAACTAGAAATTTGCATTTAAATACATTAAAAATAAATTAAAGGAATGCATTTAAGTAAATCATAAATGATAAAAGTAAAATTTAAATCAATGTAAATGTAATAAGTTAATTCAATTGGCATTTAAAAATGAATAGAAATTCATTTTGGAAACTAGCTAATGACAAAAAATGCTTTATAATGCCATTTCTGTAAGGACAAAAGAATATTTTTTTAATGCAAAATACAGTTTCATGGCATGTTATATACAGACAGAAATAGTTTGTAATGGTAAAGACAGCACATTTAGGCTCTTTACAGAGTTCATTTAATGAAAAATGTGGGAAAACAGGCCTTGATTATTTGAAACTAGATTATGACTGTGTTTTCATTCTTGCATAAACAGTGTGAATCTATCGGACAAGTGAACGACAACCCCCCCCCCTCCAAAATGCTGTGTTATGATATCTGTGTAATATGTCCAGAAGTAAACACAGTGACAGTGTGTGACGTCTGAAACGCGGCGTGTGGTTAGCGAAGGCCTCAGTCTCACATGATGAACGGCTGTGTTTATGAAGTCTGCGTGATCTCGGTGGTTCTGTGATCCTCATAATCGCCTCGCTGACTCGTCTTCATCAGTCTCCGGCGTCACAGGCCTTCATTAACGTGTGTGTGTGTTGCTAAAGCCACAGGCGGACGATCAGACTCGCACACACGCGGCCTGTGTGTGTGTTTAAGAGTCGGCGCGCGTCCGCTCTGCTATGAGCCTCTGCGTGTGTGAAGAGCATCTTTGTTCATCCACGAGCCTCATACACACATCAGACGGACGCTCGCTTACTGTCACATCCTCGTTTACTCAATCAGACACACGTCAGCACTGCTACAGAGCGATTACTCATTACTTTCTTAACTGATGCTGTTATCATGGAGTTTATTACAAATGAAGCAGCTGGAGGAGTGAGTTAGTGCTTTACATAAAGATTCAGCTCAAGGATGTGATTCAATCTTAATAAGTGGCTTTAATAAGTTGATGAATCACACCTGCACTGTGTTCATATCTGAGAAGGGTTTGTGATCACGCAGCTAGTAGACGTTTGTCTGAAAAAATCATGACACTTCTCAAACTGTCCTTATGTGTTCAGAAAAAAAGACTCATTTCCTCTGTTATGACTCTGATTCATTTTACTCTGTTATGACTCAGCGATTCATTTACTGTTATGACTCAGCGATTCATTTACTCTCTTGCGATTCAGCGATTCATTTACTCTGTTATGATTCAGTGTTTTATTGACTCTGCTGTGACTCAGAAATATTCACTAATGGCATTTTAATGGCATTTATCTTGTTGGACAGTTTTGCTTTTTATGCAAGTAGACCAGTGATATTTTACTGTTTAAGTAACAATATAATGTAATTATATAGTATAGTTTTTTTTTTTTTAGATTTTGAAATTTGCTTTTGTTTTTATATTTTTTAGTTACATTTTTAGTAATTTTAATCACGTAGTTTTATCATTTTTTATTAGTCTATTAGTTGATTTTTTTATATTACTATTTACAGGTTTAATTTATTTCAATTTTATTTTTAATTCAGTTATAGTTATTTCCACTGTCGTGCTTCAGCTTTTGAACTGTATTTTTTCAATCTAACATTTCTATTTTATTTCAGCTTTATTTCAATGAACTAAAATGTTTTAAGTAGTTTTAGTTAACAACATTAGTCGTGATGCAGATGATGATTTTATTTAAAACGAGTTTTTAATGATTTGTTTAATGAGATCTTACCAGAAAAAGTGTTAAAACACCTTTTGTAACTTTGTGTTATTTTATATATATTTTTTTTATTTTATTGTATTTTTCTTTTTCTTTTTATTGCATTTTAGAGCAAATATATGAATATCCACGACTTATGAACACTGAGTCACGATTCATTATGATTCATTTGTTCTGAAGGAATTGTGACTTCTGTTTTACTTATCGCTATGACAATAGGAGGCTGTTGCCAGGGTGTTACTATGCAGTTGCTAAGGTGTTCTGAGTCACGCTCATTGTTCTGTGGTTGCTAGGATGCTGTGAGTGGTTGCTATAGTGTCTCATGACTCATTAATCAGTGGTAATGAAGCTCAGTTCATTATTGATTCAGCTCTTTGAGTGTTTCTTTATTCATAACATCTGATGCAAGATTTGTGAAATGTAGTTCATGTGCCATTCAGAGTTTGCTGTGATTTTGGTCACGAATATTAATTAATCGTCTGATCACGGTTATTTGTTCTGATTGCAATTACATAAGATAGTCGCAATAATTATGTCGTTTCAATTACAATCACATTTTGGCGGCCAAATAAGGGAAATTTAAGTGCTGACAGAAGGAGAGATGAATTAATTATTAATAATAATAGAGCACACACTTGTAAAGTGCACAAAGATCAGAATTTATTTTATTTTATTTGATAAATAATTATTACATACATTTTTATTTATTTATTATATTATTAGGATTCCAAGTAAAATAATGCAAAAATGATATATATATATTTTAAATACTGCATTCAAAACTGGTCAAAACTAAGGTTTGTGAGTTTAATCAGCCTGCATTATATGATATTATATTATAAATAATTAAATATTTAATCAGTAATAATATTAATATTTAGTTAGTAATTCTCAAATAAACCTTCTGGGTCTATTTCCCATAATTTTAATTATTTTATTATATACAATTACAAGTAAAACAAATACAGCCCTATGCTGACACTTGAATGACATCATTAATAGCAGTGATGTGTATGACACTGCAGGTTCTTAGCGCTGGTCTGATGTGGTTTTACAGAGGTGTTGCATTTTGCCGTTTATTGCTCGTACGTGTCAAATCAAGTCAGTTTTATGTGAGCATCACGTTTCACAATGGATGACGATGCTGTAAAACAAGCAGAATCTCCTGCTGATCATCAGGTGTATTGATGAAGGATTCACACGTCGTCCTGTGAGATCCTGAGCTTTCGGGACCAAACGTGCATTAAACCGCACTTAAACGAGAACAAACCGACTCAAAGCTCCGTGTCAGACGGCAGAAATGGCACCGCTATTTTCTCCGGCAGCAAATTGCACCTTTCACGGTTTAAAAATACAAGCAGAGCTTTCAAGAACAAAGCAGAAATCCATTAGCTATTAGCATGCGCGGCACACACCAGTCAGAGAGAGAGAGACGAGCGATCCGGCGCAGGAAGATGGATTGATTCACTGTTTCCAGTGGCCACAGCTTCAGCAGAACACACACATCCTCACACAAACACCAGTGCATTCATGTGTTCAACATTAACTGCAATTAAATGCATTTTATGCACACTACATTTTTTAAATATATATATATATATAATCTTTCATTTAAATTATAAATATTTTACATTACAAAAAACATTTTATATTAAATATTATATTTAAATTATTTAAAAATAAATTTAAATATAATTTATATATAAATTCTACAACTAATCATAATCGTAATTTTTCAATTATAAAATAAAATTGTATAAATTAAATGTTATATATATTTGGTCAATTATTCAATATCTTATAAATTACTGTAGAATAAATAGAAATTATAATTTATATGTAAACTATATAATACTAATAATGATGTAATTTTTTTCTAATAAAAAAAAAAAAATTTAATAATATACAAGTTATATGAAATAGATTTTGTATAAATTAGAAATAAATTACATTAAATAATATAACAATAATAATTAAAAAATACATCAATTATATTGTACATACAGATTACATAATACAAATCATAATGAAAAATATAATTGAAAAATTATACATATATATATAAAAATAAAATATCATATATATATATATATATAGAGAGAGAGAGAGAGAGAATATACAATACCATATATATAAAATATATTACATAAATTAGTTGAAAAATGAAAATTAATTAATTCATATTTAATACATTTTATTTTTTATTTATATTTGTCTTGTTTTTATAAATGATTTATGTCCAGGGTAAATCAAGTGCACATATATGTTAAATGTTAAGTTTGACTGTCAATAATAATGGCATGATTTCTGCTCACAAACACAGTTTAGTTCAGATCAGAGTTGATCATGCGAGATTGAGGCCTGATTTATGAACGCAGCTCTTCATTCACGTCAGTGATTCTGCTCACTTTACTCACAAACCCTGCAGAGATTTCGGCTCTTTCAGCTTCAAACATCAAACTGAACCCTGGGAGACGCAGGTCAGAGGTCAAATGAGAGAGAGAGAGAGAGAGAGAGAGAGGGCGAGAGAGGTTTGTCTGTAGATGATGTGAGTCAGTGATGGTTGCGTGTCTTGTCTGAGACGATCCAAAGGTCATGAATGAAACAGCACTATGTTTCATGTGCTGCTGCTCTTTCACACACACACACACACACACACACACGCATGTATGTGCATGGAATCATTCACACACACAAGGTTTGGACTCATCCGTGCTTTATGTGTTCATGTTTCTGGGTCATTTCCTGTTATTTTACTTTCAAGTTGATTTTGGCTCCACTGGAAGGAAATGCTGTTCCGCACAAAAGTCACTTCACTGTTTATAATTATGCAATTATGAGTGTGCATTGTATTATATTGTTATGTTTGCTTGGTTTTGCCATACACAATCAAACAGTATGTGAAAAAAACTAAAATATATTTTATTTTGTTTTAGTTTTGAGAGATCAACAGCATATTGCAGTGTTTTTTTTTTATATTTTATTTTATATATTATTGTTTACTATTTATTTATTTGCAATATTTGATGGAATTCTTCTAATTTATTATTTTATACATTTTATATATCATTATTTTCTATGTATTATTTAATTTACCTTATTTTACTTTTTTATTTTAGAATTTCATTAAAATTCATTAAAGACCTAAATTATTGAATTCAAATTGCAATATCTGATGCAATTTTTTTATTTGATTGTTTTCTTTTAATAACTCTTTTGTTTACATTATTTTATTTTATGCATTATTATTTCTAATTTTCTAAAGTATTATTTCTATGTATCTTTTTATTTATTTTAATTTAATTTGACAAAACATTCATTAAATAAAAGAGGGCTGAAGTATTCCTGCAGGAGCCGGTTCTCTCAATTCTAACCACTGATCAAAACTAGCATTTGATCAATAGTTAAATTTTTAATTGACTTTGATCATGGAGCGCAGGCACAACTCAACAGCTGAGAATGTGATAAGTTTGTGCATCTGAAGGAAACGTCATCCATCAGGCCAGAGGAGACTGAAGACGTTTCCTGTGTGTTTGTGAGCGTCGTCTGTTCGACAGATGTGATCTTCACACTGAAGCTGAGAATGACAGTCAGGAGACCTTCAGAAACTAATCGATATCTGCAGAGACTCGTGTGTGTGTGTGTGTGTGCTGTACAAATCCTCAACACAGATCTCTATCTGGACTGACAAAGAAATACAAGAGCAGGTGAGAGAGGATCATGACGGCAGCCGTACGATTACAGGTTAAGCTTTACACACAAGAAAAATATTCAGAATAGTTACAAACCAATTATTTACAAAAACATTTATAATATTACGTTAACATTCATATATTTAAACTATATAAAAAGTTATTGTGAAAATTCACAAAATTTACATTAAATATGTTTTATGTATTAAGATTAGTTTGAATTGCATCTAAAACACAAAAATTAGAATACTGGCAAAGAAATTATTTACATTAAATTTTTACAAAATATTATGCTTATATTTTTACAGTAATATGTGACCTAAAATACTAAAATATTAGTAGCAATAGCCAAAAATACATCGTTTGGTTCAAAATGATCAAATTTTCTTTTATGCCAAAAATCATTAGGATATGAAGTAAAGATCATGTTCTATGAAGATTTTTTGTAAATTTCCTACAGTAAATATATCAAAAGTTCATTTTTGATTAGTTACATGCATTGCTAAGAACTTCATTTGAACAACTTTTAAGGTGATTTTCTCAATATTTTGATTTTTTTGCATTCACAGAGTCCAGATTTTCAGATAGTTGCATCTCAACCAAATATTGTCCTGTCATAACAAACCACACATCAATGGAAAGATTATTTATTCTTTCAGATGGTGCATAAATCTCAATTTCGAAAAACTGACACACACACACATACAACAATTCACAGCTATATTTAGAATGTTAAGATTTATGCAATTGCACATAAAATATTAAAAAACAATATTTGGAAAGTATTTACAGTAAATAGAAAAAAATATACATATTACACTAAATATTTCTAATATATTAAACATTACATTTTAATAACTTAAAAGTAATATTATATATGTTACATATACATAAAATATTATGTTAATATTTACAATATTATTTAGAATGTTACATTAAGTGTAATGAATTTAAATTTTGTATATAATTTAACTATTTACATCTAATAAAAATTCACAGCTGTATTTAGAATGTTAAGATTTATGCATTTGAATTGCATATAAAATATTAAAAAACAGAATATTTGGAAAGTATGTACAATAAATATTAAAAACATATTACACTAAATATTTATTATAATAATAAAATATCTGCAAGCAACAATACAGGCCCAAGCACCAAAGGTGCAACAAGCACAACAATTACTGCAACTGCAAGCTGAACAAGTACAGCAAGCATGTTATGTGCCACGTGGGGTTCGAACCCACAACCTACAAGGTATAGGGCCTGTGGCTTAGCAGAGTGCACCACTGCTGAGAAGAGCTCTCAGTGTGAGAATGAGCACACTATGCACACTATGCTAACTTAAGCAAGGTGAAAGAATGCAAAGAATGGCAACCAGTTAACCAAGTCATTCTAACCGATTAGTGCATACATCAAATACTACAAACACTCCACACATATGCACCACTTCTTTCTGTTGACAGACGTGACGTAACCACACAAGACAAACTGTATATAATGTATTTACAAACTAATTATTTACCTTAAATATTTACAAAAAAATCCACTTAAGTTATTAAGTTATGATTTATGTAATGGAATTGCATAGAAAAAATAACAATGTGATTCATATTTGTCAGTCACACAGAACTAAAACAGGTCATATTTCAGCACTCAAAAAATCGTGGCACCGTTTATTATCACTGTTTGCATCTATTTTAATATATTTAAATAATCAAGCTTTTAAAAAAACCCTTATTCAAATAGCTTAGAATCAGCATAAATCTCTTCACTGTAAAAACTATTATATTTATCCAGTTCAGAAGTATGAATATGGTTAAAATATGGCTAACTGTGGCACAACAATATCCAATGTTAAAACGCATGAGATTGAAGTAAAAAAAAAAACATCTCAAACATCTCAGCTGTTTCTCCTCGACAGTCTTGAGATGAAAGATGTTCTCGGCTCTTTCTGGAGTTTGATTGCGCGTCTGCGTTCGGCTGATCTGAGGAGTAAGTGCAGATGAGACGCGACTGTAACATCCTCTGAAAACTGATCTGAGAGCTGCTGCTTTGTGCCGAATAAAAGCGCTTCCCCCGAGCAAAGGCTTGACATTTTACCTTTGCAGGAGGATAAAATCTCCAGGCTCACCGCACGACGGAGGCTGTTTTTAGCAGCACAAAGACTGAAGTAGGATAACAGCTTTATCATAATTACACAGATAGAGAGAGAGAGAGAGACTAAATTCAGCTGGAAAATTCCTGAAAGTCCGTCCGTACAGTAGATAGCGTTTGTGCAGCGACTTTATTCTCCTGAGAAATGAAGTTTGGAGAAGCCTCTTCTGCTCATCAAAGCTGCACTTATTTGATTAAAAACACAATAAAAACAGTTAAAAATGTTAAACATTATTGCAATTTAAAATAGCTGTTTTCTATGTGAATATATAGTGCACTGTAATTGATTGCTGTGATCAAAGCTGAATTTTCAGCATCATTACTCCAGTCTTCAATACTTTTATTCATAAAGGACGCACTAAACTGATGAACAGTGACAGTAAAGACATTTACAACGTTTCAAAAGATTTCTATTTCAAATAAATGCTGTTCTTTTAAACTTTCTATTCATCTGTGAATCCTGAAAAATTAAATGTATGACGGTTTCCACAAAAATATTGTGCAGCACAAGTGTTTTCAACATTACTAATAATCAGAAATGTTTGTTGAGCAGGAAATCAGCATATTAGAATGATTTCTGATGATCATGTGACACTGAAGACTGGAGTAATGATCACAGCAATCAATTACAGTTTAACAGATATTCACATAGAAAACAGACATTTTAAATGGTAATATATATAATTTTTTTGCTGTATTTTGGTTCAAATAAATGCAGCATTAGTGAGCAGACTTCATTCAGAAACATTAAAATACTGTCTTGTAGTGTTTTAGGAGTTTCAGCTTTTGTTTTTAATCAGTGGCACTTGATTTGATATTTTGACTTAATTAAGGAAATTCAGACATTTATGTGTGTAAAAGTACTTTCTGCTGTTGCAGCATGACTACATTTATTTCAGATTGACACACACGCAGGTATATAAGTGTGTTCACGTAGCTTGATTAAGAGGTTTTTCAGTGTGAACAGCAGAAGCGGGTCACCATCTGTTTCCTGCTGGTGTCACTTTCAGTCACACAGAGACGTAATGAGAGAGAGAAACGCTGCAGTTGAGCCACTGACACCGAAAATCAGTCAATGATCATACATGAGATCTTCAAACGCTTTCTTCCTGTGTGCTTGTTGCAGTACAGCTTTCTATATGAGGGAGTCACCGATTCATCAGTTCAAAACCACTGATTCATTCAGAACTGAATCAAATCAAAGGTCTCAGTATGAGTTTAAACATTTCTCAGTGATCTGAGCTCATTTCACAGCTCTGTTCTCTCACCGCATCATGACTAGTCAGTCTTTTGGGTCTTTTTGTGTCTCCGAAGAAATTTTAGAAGCAACATCTGAAACAAAGTTGATATTTAAATGAATCATCTTCTAATTAGTCTCGTGAGCTGCGAAGGAGCGAAATCTGAGAGACGGGACTGTCCTCTGGGAGAAAAGAACGAAATGAGAGAATCAGAGAGAGTCGCCTAGAGCTGCGTCTGACCGCATGAAAACCTCACACACTCACACACACACACACACACACACAGTTTCTGTGTCTGAGAGCAGTGATCGCAAGGTAAAAGTGTTTTCTCTGAGTCTAATCGCGTGTGTGTCTGTAATGTGTCGTTAGCACATTCACACAGATCTGTTTGCCGTCTCACGTTCACACATTAACACCTCAAATTCAGCAGGAAGATATAATGATCCACTCAGAGCACAAACAGGCTTTGTGTCACACTCATCCTCGTGCTCTTCATTATGAATTTGTGTGAGTTAATGCAGAAGCTCCAGACGGATAGCAGGTATTCCCATGATGGCCAATCTCCGTAACTCACTTGCATAATTCATTTCCTCAATAATTCACATCCTCGTGGATGATCCAAGTCCATTATCCATAGGCACACAGGGCTCGAAATTAACTTTTTTACTTGGTAGCACTGGTGCTCCCAACTTCAAAAAGTTAGGAGCACCAAAAAAAATTTAGGAGCACCAAATGGATATTAAGGAGCACCACAACTGCCAATTGAGCAGAACAGCCAGCACTCGGCCCGGTATTTCTTTTCAGTAATGCACCGATCTTGATTTTTTATGGCCAATTCTGATTGCCGATGTTTTTACAAGCAAATGGGCTGATTCTGAAAGCCTTTGTTTAGTATCTATTTTAAGCCTTAGTCGTATTAAGTCCAAACAATAAGTGCAGCCATAATCAAAGTATAGGCTACCCTCTCAATATTCAAAGTGCAAATAGAGACCGAATTTTTCAAGCATGATAAAGAGCTATAGACAACTACACAACCTATTATAGTCTACAGCTATAAGTTATGTTATGTAGCCTAATTTGCCCACACTGGGGAGTTGCTCTCTAAACTTGTGGTATTAAAATTGCTTTTGAAGGCGCGTGCGCGTTTTACTATCGGTTTCGTTTTAATGATGGCGCTAAACTCTCGGCTGTGCTGAGCGTCTATTCTACAATAGAAGACATTAAATTAACAAAACGATTTGAAAGTGGGGGGACACAATCGGGATTTGAAAAGTGTCCCCAGTGCAAATTACGCCCTTGCGTGAGTGGAACTCTGAAGCTGAGTTATCATTTGATGTGAATGTATGCCGCGTTGTACAGTATATTGAGACGGAGGCGCCAGAATTGCGTCTGACAGAATGTGCGCTGTAGCACGAATAGTATATTTCTACAAAAGCAGATTGTGGAGACATTTAAATTGTACACAATCAAAAATCGTCATATCACACACCCCCAATTTCGATGTAGTTTGTGCAGATCCGGAACAGAGGTTGGTTGACAGAGAGAAAAAAAAACAGCCGGTTCCGAGTTTCAGCGGAGCGCAGTGTCAGTGACAGGGAGTGATTGACGGCTAATATCTAAAATCTGCATTAAAGTTAAGAATGTAAAGATCGAGTTTAATTAGTTATGTAATGTTGGAGAGAACGGCGATCCTGACACTGTATCAGCTCACAGCAGTCTGGGCAGTAGTTAGGCTAGTTTTGTAAAGGAATGAAATCAAGTCGCACCACAACAATTTCTCGCACTCGCACAAATGCTTCCAAATATATTTTGAGGTCGCGCAGATTAAATTTTGGGAGCATATGCGACCAAAACGGTCGCAATTTCGAGCCCTGGCACATGGTCAGATGCGACACTGAGAATGGGATGTTTTATGCAGTTTATTTAATTTTAAAAAAACGTGCTTTGGGGGATAAAATACATGTTTTTTTGATGGGGTTCCCCTGGTAAATTCATATTTCAGGGGCTAAAAATGACGTTATTGTGGTTGCTTCAACCGGCGAACATCAAAAACAACCCGTAGCAACACCACAGCCACAAGAAAAACCGTGGACTTGGCAACACTGTCTAAGAGTGTGAAATGTACACACACACAGAGAGAATAGGATATATAAAACTCGGAATGCTCTATAAGAATTTTTAATTGATTTTAATGATTTGAGAGCATTTGTAAAAATTATATTAAACTATATTGACAGTACAGTACGTATCAACTGATTCTCTTCATTTATTTCTCATTCTAATGGATGGAAAGAGATAGGAGAAAGATCAGGCTTAAAAGGTTTCTTATTCTATGACTATCTAGTGGACAACCTTGGAATTACAGCCTTCATCTGTTGTTAGACACCAAAGTATCACAAATTTATGAAACTAAGCATGTTTTCTCAGAATGATTTGTTCTCCATGTGTAAAAAGTTTTGAGGAGTTTGAACAATGCACTCCTGTTTACTTTTATTGCCATTACTTTAATAAATCGCTATGGCAAGATATTTGAGATATCTAAAAAAAAGTTTGCATTTTAGCTTCCTCACTGTTTTGTCATGTAGATGAAGTTCGGTGTAAATCACACTACAGCAATTGGAGGAGCATACAGAAGAAGAATATTAACTTAGAAACGCTGTCAAGGCAACATCATTTAAGATATCAAGAATCCCTTTGCAGTTTTACCTCAGCCATGTTTTGACATTATTCTGATGAACTCTGAAGCAAATTGGGTAAAAATAAGAGGCTGGTTTTAAAACATTTTGTAATTGACAAACTTCCTGCTGCCATTTGGTGCCACTGTAACATCTTATGTGATCTGCCTCATAGAATGAACAACCCACCATATTTCAACATAAATTTATTGCCTCGTCATGGCCAAACCATTCGAGATGTCAAAACTCCCTTAGCAAAGTGGCATCCTTAAGATCATGCTGATTGAGTTTGGTGGCAATCAGATGAAAACCCTAGGAGGAGTATCACAAATTCCACATTGTTTGCTTTTCACAAAACCCTGAATGGCCGACTTCCTGTTGGGTGGAGCTAATGACATGTAGTGTGAAAGTTGTTCAAGCTGATGAGATCTATGTGTGTATGAATTTTGTTGACCGCAGGTCAAATGGTGTGCTCTACAGAGCCCCTCGAAAACAGCCTTATACCATGGCACGGTCAACCCCCATGAGAAGCACTGCAATGCAATACTTCTTGAAGTGATCAGAAACAGAACAAAAGAATGAGCAGCTGCAGAGATGAAAGAGAAGAATGAAAGAATGGCTGAGGATGGTTCTTCTCTCCTCACTTGCCCTGCTGTATCTCTCACTCCTCTGTGTGTGCGTGTATGTATGTATGTGTGTGTGTGAGTGAGTGAGTGTGTGCTTCATGTCTCTTTAGCTCCTGTCAGCTCTTCTGCAGTGGTTTCCTCAGGCTGCAGTAAGTGAGACTCTTGAGCTCCTGCTGCAGACTCCAGACGCTGGAAGTTTGAATCCTGAGCAACTACTGTATGAATGTTTTTAAAACGCATGCAGACATTTTTGAAAAAAAACAAACAAACATTTAGATAATGTATTTTGTGAATGTAAAATAAAAATGTATTAAGATTTGTTTTCATTTTAAAGTTTTCGTAATTTTGCAGTATTTTTTTGTAATTTTTTAAAAATTCTATACAGTTTAATTTTTATCTCAGTTTTAGAATTAGTTGTTTTAGTATCAGCTGAGGTAAAGTTTTCTATCTTTTATTTCATTTATTTTATTGTCTTATGGTTTCAGTTGTAGTTTTAGTTATCTCTAATAACAGTGATGATGTGACTCATGTGAGATGCTGTAGAATATATTTGTGTCAGTGAAACTTGAATCCCGCTCCAGATGCTGCGTCGCACTGGGAGTTTCCTTGTTAATTTGATGTTTTGGTATCCAGATGCTGCGTTCGCCGTCTGACGTCAGTGTGTGTGAGCGTGAAGATGAAGCTCAGTCCCTTCTGTCTCTCTGTCTGTCCGCAGGTGGGATTTTTGAGTCGATAGAGAGCGGCCCGTCCGGACCAGAAGAACTGGCCTTTAAGTTTGCGCTGAACACCATCAACAGGAACCGAACGCTTCTGCCAAACACCACGCTCACCTACGACATTCAGAGAATCAACGTCTTCGACAGCTTTGAGGCCTCCAGGAAAGGTGAGAACCTCAAACACGTTTAAACCTTCATGATTTCATTTTTTTCTTTAATGTAACCACTGCTTAAAAACGTAAATACAAACCAAGAAGCCAAATATTTGTAAATGACAGCCAAAATTGTATAAAAAACAAAAAAGTAAACATTTATAAATGAAAACCAATATGTAAATATTTGTAAATAAAAATCAAGAATGCATAAACCCAAAAACTGTAGATATTTGTAAATACAAAAAATCCAAACATTTAAATGTGTAAATCCAAACGAAAAATAGTTATCTGTAACTATTTGTAAATAAAATTTAACAATATCTGTAGGCCAGTGAACACGAGCGTTTTCAGTCAAACACGTTTAAAGGCTGATGCACTTTCGTGAAAATCGTCTCTTTTTTTCTTTCCCACGCTGCCCTATTTTTCTGCGCTTTGTCATTTCAAGCCCAAAGCTTCAGCAGCGTCCTCATTTGTAATTTTAATGACCCTTTTTTCTCTGGCTGCTTTCAGACGCGACGGTTACGCTGGAATGGAAAGTGAAATTGGGCTCAATTTAGAGAAATCGCATGTGAGGTGCTTCTGCTGTCAGAGAACGTCCTGTTAAACACAGACTGAGATTTGATGGACAAACAGACGCACATGATTTCAATGTGTGCATTAGTGACCTCCACTGCTGCATGGAGAAAACGTTTATACCAGAAGCCAGATGGAAAGAGAGGGAGAAACGTGGCTTTTCTGTGTCTGCAATTATCATTCAGACAGTACGCCGGAATAAATTATGCCATCGTGTTGATCCGAAGCCAAACACAACACGAGAAGACGGTGATTCATACTGTCGAGCTACAAAACGCATGAAAGAATCAGCTCAAATTTTTTTTTTTTTTTGAAGTCTTACTGTAATGTTGCTTTGTGTGAGAAATGACCCAAATGTAAAAGAAGTTTTGGGTTGAATACATCACCAGATCAACAGCATATGTGTGGATAGTAATCAAGAATATAAATATTTGTAAATAAACGTCAAGAATGTAAATGTTCGAGAGTGTAGCTATTTTCTGGCGAGCAGCGTTTGATTGGTCCCTGTGTTGTTTTCTGCCGTCCAATCACCAGCCTGCGAGCAGCTCTCCCTGGGCGTGGCAGCGATCTTCGGCCCCTCCCACAGCTCGTCAGCCAATGCGGTGCAGTCGATCTCGAACGCTCTGGGCGTGCCGCACATTCAGACGCGCTGGAAGCACCAGGTGTCGGATAACAGAGACTCGTATTACGTCAGTCTGTATCCGGATTTCTCCTCGCTCAGCCGGGCCATACTGGACCTCGTGCACTTCTTCAGGTGGAGGACGGTCACGGTGGTCTACGACGACAGCACTGGTGAGTCCATCAGCGATCACACTCACAGATAGACGACAAGCACACGAGAGAACACTAGCGTACACACTGCGACCTGCATACTGCTCTTCAATAACAGTACGTGAAACAGTATGCGGCGATAAACACTTTAAATAGCGCTATTATAATCTGTGATATAATATAGTATTTGTAAATAAAAATCAAGAATGCAAATGTGTAAATTAAAAACAAGAATTTTAATACTTGCACGAGTGTAAATATTTGTATAAATAAAATAAAAATGTAAATACTTGTATAAATAGAACAAAAAATATATATTTGCAAATAGGCAAAAACAACTATTTGTAAATAAAAAAACAAGAATGTATATTTGTAAAAAAATATTGAAATGTTTGTATGAATAAAAACAACATGCATATTGGAAAATATAACGTAACTATTTGTAAAGAATATAAATTTTTGTAAATCATCAAAATCAAGAATGCACATGTAAATAAATCGTAAATATTTCTATAAATAAAAACAAAACATGCACATATTTGCAAATAAGCAAAAATGTAACTATTTGTAAATAAAAATTAATAATGTATATTTGTAAAAAAAAAAAAAAAAATGTAAATAGTTGTATAAATTTTAAAAATGCATATTTGGAAATAGACAAAAATGTAACTATTTGTAACAAGTAAATATTTGTAAATGTAAATGTTTGTAAATAAAATAGAAAATGTAAATATTTGTAAATAAAAAAAATGTTACAAAATGTATTGTTAAATTAAAAAAATGTAAATATTTGTATCAATAAAAACAAAATATACATATTTGTATAAATAAAACTAAAAACGTAAATATTTGCAAATAAACAAAAATGTAAAGTCTTACCAATATTTACATTTTTAGTTACATTTATACAAAAATGAAACTAAAAATGTAAATATTTGTAAGATTATTTAAAATAAACTAGTGAGGAAACAATGCTACAGGACTTAAGATACACACGTTCCCTTACACATATGCAAATTTTACCCTAAAATTGTCATGTTAAATAAATAAAAAGAAAACGATTCACAGACACGTCCATTTGTCAACAACCTAGTAGGTCATGTGGGTGTTTTATGAATATAGTAAACAATCATAATGTGCTGGAGAGAGCAATTCATTAGCCTGATTAAAGCGTTTGACTAGTAGGTGTTGGTGACTTTATTTAGGGCACATTGAGACTGATTTTGATCATGATAATAATACAGACTGAACAGTGGAGTCAGATCTCACTCTCTCTTGCCAAACGCCTCATGAATCTCGCCGCAGCGCTTTTCTCATTAGTCTTTTCTAATTAATAGAAGCGATTTTATTACCTTCTCTGAGCGTTTTGCCTGTAATCACACAAATTGAATCAAACCGGGAGCAGGAGTCGTTTGTTTTAATTAGGTATTCAGCGGCGGCTCCCGCTGTTGGCACATCAGAAGGGCCCGACGCCGGTAAACGGGCTCCGCGGCCGCACATTCACATGCCATTCAGTGTTTATTAGTGACCCGAGGCGGAGAACTCGTATTTTTAGAAAGCGCTGCCATGATGTGTGAAAGGAGATCAGCTTTCCTCGTGCACCGTCACGCTCACAAATACACGCGGCGTGGGCTGAAGAACGCTTCTACACGGAGATTCAGACCAACATTCAGACACAGTCCTGACAGTCAGTATTTCAGCTCACTATAAACACTGCATTTACTCTAGATTTACTGTAAACTATTGGCAGATTTATGGTTATTGCAAGGAAAAAAAATTAAATAATAATGAAATAATGTCAAAAGCATATAAACGACTAAAAATATCATCAAAATGTTAATAAAAACAATAACATTATTTAAAGCAATGCAATTACTAACTGTAAATTAATAAAAATTTAAATAAAAATGAGTCGCATCTAAATAAAAATATTAAATAAAAATGAATAAAATGGCAAAAGCACATCGGAAAATTCAATTATCGTTTAATACAAATTAAACGAAAATGAACATAAATTAAAAAAAAGATTAAATGCACTGAAAATGACTAACTGGAAATAAATAAACACAAAGTAAACTGAAACTGAAAAAAAAAAAAATCAAAATAGAAATATTTTTAAACATTTAAAACTAATAAATACATAAACTAAAGCACAGTAACAAAATTACTGAAAGTTTAACTAAAAAATAAATAAATTAAAAAGCAGATTCGAAATATAAATTGCACACGTTCTTGACAAGTTTTATGATGTTTTATCTCTGAGAAATGTCTGTGTTTTCTGTATCTAGACGTCTCTGTGTGATATATTGTTTTTTACTGCATCTTTTCCTAATGTCCTCAATCTCACCTAGAATAGCAGAGAAGGCGGTTGCCAGGCGACCATTAGTTACCCGTTGTTAAGGTCACATGAAGCGCTGCAGCCCCTCCTTCTGAGCATCCCGGGATGCTCTGCTGCAGTGAGACGTTCCCAGCGGAGCGACATGTGCACACATGTGATCAGGTCACTTTAGACCCGCTCAAGACGCTCACCGAGACACTGAGACACGTGTGTGTGTGTGTGAGATGCAGAACCACATGTCTGACAGACTGTGAAGACAAATCGCCCAGGATCAAATATTCACAAGTAAATCCTTAAGCTGAGATCACATTTCACCACAGAAGTGAAAAAAAACTGGATGTTACTTATGAATATTTTAGGACAACATTATTTTCAGGAGATTTAAGATCATTTCCATCAATTTGTCATTACTGTAATGTTTCCAGATGTTTTACATTTTCAGTTTGCTTGTAATTCTCAATCATGTTTCTCATTAGATTCTTGTTGCTATAAAGCAATAAAGCTTTTACAGTAAAAAAATTTTTTACAATGATTTTATTGTAAGAACAAGAAATTACTGTGATTTGAAAAAATTAATGTAAATATATAAAATATTCAATTTATTTATTGATATGAAGTTAATTTGATAAATATTATATATTCACATTCCCAAAAATTGTTTTTTATTATGGTATCATATTTTTATTGTGTTTTATTGTGTTAGTTAGATGTATTTTTTGTATTTATTTATCAAAATAACCCAACTACAGTTTGATTGAGATTGATCGCAATGACTGGTTTTGTGCTCCAAGGTCACAAATGAACTGTTTTAAAACAAAAAAAAACAAAAAAAAAACACTGCATTATGCAAAAAATAATGTCACATTTTCGTTCTGTACATTGAGAGATTGAGAGTGAGATGGAGATGTTTTGGTGTGATTCACCCACACAGCCGCATCTAGAAGAGCCATCGCAAAACACCTACATCTGACAGCCCGTCTGTGTGTCTTCTGCTACACACAAACATACAAACACACACACACACACACACACGTCTGAACGAGTCGTCTCATTCACAGCTCTCAAAGCTCTCGTCTCATCAGGTCAGTTTGTGGGTGGTCTGATGTTAATGAGCTCTGATGATTTCGCAATCGCCATCGCCAAACTTCTTGGATTCAAATCCGTTTTGCATCATTTGATCCCTTAAACAAGCGTGAATTTCTTTCTTCAAAGTGCTGTAATCGTGAGAGTCTGTAGGTTGTTGAGAGCTGTACTGTGTGTTTGCGGGACGTGCTGTCAGATACGGATCTGCTTTCGTGTCCCGCAGGTCTCATCCGCCTGCAGGAGCTCATTAAAGCTCCGTCCAGATACAACATCCGCCTGAAGATCCGACAGCTCGCCGCCGACACCAAGGACGCCAAACCGCTGCTCAAAGAGATGAAGAAAGCCAAGGAGTTCCACGTCATCTTCGACTGCAGTCACGAGATGGCCGCATGGATCCTCAAGCAGGTGAGCGTCCGTCTCGCATCTCGAGTTTCTCACGACTTTCAGAGATCTACTCAGAAAATACAGTGAGCATCAGCAGATCTCACGAGATCTCTTTAATATCTGTGCTGTTTCTCCAGGAGACAGACTCCTGCTTCTTTAAAAATAGACAAATTCTTAAAAATGAACGTTTTCTCATTTTCTAACTTTAAGTTAAGAATATTTAGTATTTCCACAAATTTTTCTTGAGTGTTCTTTTCTCAAGATTGTTCTAAAGACGAAACTTAGAGAATTTGAGAATAATGTGCACTTCTTAAGTTCCTGAAGAAATTTTTTAATTTCTTTTTTTAGAAATAAAAATGTGATGCACTTAAGAACATTAAGCATGTTGTAAGAATTTTTCAAGAATTTCACTTCTTACAAAACATTCTGAAAAAAATAAATAAATAACAATTACAAACTACTTAGGAAAAAATAAAAAATAAATAAATTTTCTTAAAAAAATAAAGATGTACTTAAAAACATTTTAAAGAACTATTTGAGAACTGCACTTCTTGCAAACCTTAAATTATCTTCTTAAGAAATAAATTATGATGTAGCATCTTAAGAATTTTTCAAGAATTGCACTTCTTACAAAACATTTTTAAAAAATTGTAAATTTTCTTCTTAAATTTAAATGTGATCTACTTAAGGACTTTTTTTTTTTTTCAAGAATTACACTTTTTAAAACTACTTCAGAAATAAGTGTCATGCACTTAAGAACATTTTTGAGACTTGTTAGAACTGTTTGAGAACTGCACTTCTTGCATCTTAATATACTATAAAATATGATGTACTTAAGAACATCTCTGAGGGCATACTGCATATATGAACTTCTAAGAGAAATCTTACATTTTCTTACAAAAACAATGTACTTTAGAACTTTTTTTTGAGACGATATTAGGAATTGTTCAAGAATTGCACTTCTTACAAATGTCTTATAGAGAAATTTTAAATGCTCGAGTAATATAAATATGATGTTGAGAATGTAAGTTTTTTCAAGAATTGCACTTCCTACAAACTTTTTATAGAAATCCTAAATTTTCTTCTTAAGAAATAAAAATGTGATGTACATCAGAAAATTTGAGTAATATTCTAAGAATTACACTTTTTATGAACATCTTAGAAAATCTTTACCTTTGTTAACAAATAAATGTGATGTACTTAAAAACATTTTTAAGAACTGTTCAAGAAATGCACTTCTCTCAAATTTAGAAAAATCGAATTATATTAAGAAATAAAAATACGTATTTAAGAAATTCTTATAGAAATATTACATTCTTTCTTACAACACACTTAAGAACATTTTTCATTACATATAAATTGTTCAAGAATTGCACTTTTTACAAACGCCACAGAAATCTTTCATTTTTTTCTTGAGAAATAAAATGATGTACTTAAAAACATTATTGAGAAAGACTTTTTCAACAGTTGCTCTTCTTGTGAACTTAGAGAAACTTTAGTTTTCTTAAGAAATAAAACTTAAAATTTGTTTTTAAGGAATAAAAATGATGCACTGAAGAACATTTTTGAGAACATCTTAAGAACTGTTGGACTTCTTCTAAACTTGTAATGTTCATAATGGTGTAAAGGTCTCCATCTGATCTCCCGTAACTGCACTGCTCTCCAGGAGAAACATCTCATGAACTAATGAGATCTGGTTTGATGATGTTTGATGCGTAAGGTCGGAAACGTCTCGTCTCTTTCTCGCCGTGAGTGATTCTTTCAGGCCGGATCATTCCTCTCATTTTCAGAGTCGTTTAATTCACGTCTGCAGTATGAGCGATGATTGTTCGTCTCCTCCAATCATATTTCACATCTTAAATCTCAGTGTTAGAAATTCTATTAGTGTGACATTATTACAAAGGCCTCAAACCAAAATGGGAACGTAATTAAACGAGGCGTTTTGGCCGCAGGGCTTAAAGATCTCTGATTAAAGATGCAGCGATGCTGATGAAGCGACTCGCACTTATTAAAAACGCAAATCTTTCTGCGGAGCCCGTCATCTGCGCTCGCTATGTGTGGGTGAATCTCACAAAACCTGTCAGAAAACATGTTTGGGACATTGGGTTAAAAGCAAAATAAAATAAAAAATATATAAAATTATAGCTTTTTTAAATTTAAATATATATATATTTTTATACATAGAAAATAAAACTTATTTTAAAACCATTAGGATTTGTAAGACAATGAAACAAATTTTCCACCCAAACGCTCGTTAAGCTTTATTTACTTTTGTTATGGGAGAAAATCAGTTATGCAATATTGCAATATATTATACAAATAGCATGATGTTCAGGACCATTAAGATTTTTTTAACAATTAAGCACATTTGTGACCCTGGAGCACAAAACCAGTCTAAAGTATCACGGGTATATTTGTAGCAATAGCCAAAAATACATTGTATGGGTCAAAATTGTCGATTATTCTTTTATTGCAAAAATCATTAGGATATTAAGTAAAGATCATGTTCCATGAAAATATTTCCTACTGTAAATATATCAAAACTTAATTTTTGATTAGTAATATGCATTGCTAAGAACTTCAATCGGACAACTTTAAAGGTGATTTTATCAATATTTTATCAATATTTTTTTGCACCAACAGATTGTAGAGTTTCAAAGATTGTCCTATCCTAACAAACCATACATCAGTGGAAAGCTTATTTATTCAGCTTCCAGATGATGCATAAATCTCAATTAAAAAAAAAAAAAAGAACCTTATGACTGGTTTTGTGGTCCAAGGTCACATTTTTAAATGTGAGAATATAAAGATAATTTTTTATTTAGAAATCACAGTATTTGAAGTACTACATTTCATTTATGGTGATTTTATTATTAATGATTAATCATAATGTTGCAGTTATAAGAAAAACTGCAAAAATCATTATTAGGAATAATGGGAATTACAAAAACAAACAAACAAAGTAAAACAGGTTAATAAGAGCTTTTTGTGGGAAATGTGCTTGATTCTCATGATTCCCATAAAAATCTGTAAAATGCGATATTTTGTTCTGTTATCTTTGTTCAAATATGACCAATTAAAGTGTGTTTTATGTTATTTTATTTCAAATGATTTTTGCAGCTTTTCAGGAGATCATATTTACTTACTGAAAATACTGAAATACTGGGTTTTATGTGTGTTATGTAAATATGTGTGTAGTATTTGTTGTACTTTATTGAATTATTGTCCTGCAGTTAATGAGAATATAAGGAGAATCATTATTTGGAATAATGAGCATTTAAAAAAAAAACTCAAAAGGTACTCAGTTTACTTTTTTGTGGGAAATGTGCTTGATTTTCATGAAAATAATGCCAGAAAAAAAAAATCTTCATTTTGTGTGTGTGCGTCTAGTAAAACATGTTCCATTCATGTTGTTATTTTATTTTTCCACAGGCTCTTTCAATGGGAATGGTGACAGAATACTATCATTACATCTTTACAACTCTGGTGAGAAACACACACACACACACACACACACACAGAGTGCATTATTAATAAAAGAGAATATTGAATTTTCCATTTCTGAGTCTGACTCAAAGCTCCATTTTCTAGTAAATCACTCTCATTTAGATTCTTGTTCATCTTGTAGACATAATTCTTGTTATTTTGAATCGCGGCTGCATCTGTGAGAATCTGATGGAGTGTAAAAGCGTATCTTGGGAGTTTTAAAAGAGGAACTCTGAACAGTCTTGGATTGGTCCGGCCCGTCAGAATAATTTATGAGTTCAGATCCGCCCGATTCGTCCAGGGTGGCTCATGAAGCTCATCTGAATCGCTTTGATTCACTGACTGACGAGAGAAACGTCTTCTTACTCAGTGTTTTCGCCCTGAGATTTTTTATGGTTAAGAATAAGAAAAAATAATTTCCAATAGGGTGGAATTTAAATGGGAAAAAAAGATTAGTTTTTTGTTCTCAGCCTCCGGCGATATGTTTACTGTTGTTTTAAACAGAAACCTCTCCATTTCTTGTTTTGCTTCTCAAGTAAATCGGTCTCATTTTAGGGATGTTTAGATATTTAACAACACAAAAACACTGAGCCTGAAAGATTTCTGCAGCATATTCTCAAGGGATTCATAGGTTTGTGTTGTTAATGCAGACCTTCCCCAACATATTAAACACACAGCACTCCTAAACCATATCTGTGTGTAATGCAAAAGAAAACTTCAAATAAAACATTCATATTATTCTGCACTTCCAACTTTAAATATAGTTTGACCTTTGATATCATATTCAATCAAGTTTTCATCAGAATTTAATTATATTTACACATTTAACTCACAGTGATCTGTATTTGGCAAAAGCGCAGCAGTATTGACTGTAAATAGTGTGATATGATGATATTTGCTTGCACAGACTGTTATGCAACTTTTCAGTATAACGGGTTCGAATCGCACCTTTTCCAAAGATTATATTTACTTACTGGCCTTTATAAGTGATGTGTATGTTTATATTTAAATATTTATGTTATATAAATGTTTGTTGAGCAGCAAATCAGGATATTAGAATGATTTCTGAAGGATCATGTGACACTGAAGACTGGAGTAATGATGCTGAAAATTCAGCTGCACATCACAGAAATAAATTACAGTTTAACAGATATTCACATAGAAAACAGCGGTTTTAAATTCTAATATTATTTCACAATTTTTACTGTATTTTTGATCAAATAAAAGCAGACTTGCTGAGCAGAAGAGACGTTCAAAAACATTTAAACATCTTTATGTTTTTACACCGTTTTCGTGTCGTTTGATTCATTGTAAGCGTGTGTTTGTCCACAGGACCTGTTTGCTCTGGATATGGAGCCGTATCGCTTCAGCGGAGTGAATATGACCGGTTTCCGCATCCTGAACACGGAGAGCGCGCAGGTGTCGTCCATCATTGAGAAATGGTCAATGGAGCGACTGCAGGCGCCGCCCAAACCCGACTCAGGCCTGCTGGACGGATTCATGACGGTGTGTGTGTTTGTTCTGCTATTATACAGCCGTTTACGTCTCAATCCTTAAGCTCTGCTCCTCAAGTGCGGCTGACGCTTCTTGTTTGAAAGCTCTTTATCCGTCTTTGTGCTTTCTTTTGCTTTTGGTCTGTTCTTCTCCCTCAGACAGACAGAAATGTGTGTGTGTGAGAGAGAGAAGCTTTCATCACTCACAGATCGTGAACAAACAGACGCTCGACACACAGCTCAGGAAAACACTCAGGCAGAAGCTCTTTTGTGAATCCTAGACAGCATCATCATCATCTATGCGATTCAGTTGTGGCTCTAAACGCAGACAGCAGCCGCCTGAGACGCGTCGTTCGGTCAAACTCTAAGACAGCAACACATGCATCTCTCAAGAAGGAGGAAATTCCAGCTTTATGTATTTTCTAGCAGGACTGTGAGCGCCACACGGTGCATGGAGTTAATGCTGAAATCAACCACGTCATGGTGTTAGACGATGTTCACGTCACACGAGCGCTTCATGTTGACATCTGTCTAGTCTGATCGGCTTCAGATGAGTGACAGAGGACTGTGTGTCAAAATCGAAGAGATTGATTGACATTTTTTCTTTAACTTTTACTATACCTCTGCAAATTACAAACTGCCATCATTAAACACACTCACAATAAATATAACAATATATGATTCACTTGTCACATATAACAATAATCATGAAAATGGTAATTTTAGAATTGTACTTTATATATATATATATATATAGTACAATAGTAGTGCAATTCTAAAATTACCATTTTCATGATTATTAAATATTGTATTGAAAACTTTTATCCACTTGTCATATATAACAGCCGTTATGAATAAAAAGTTAAAAAGAACCACATTTATTCAAATTATTTATCAAAAATATTATTTTTTAAAAATATATATTTTATAATGATTTACACTATGTCTTTTTTTTTTTAAATAAATTAATATTTTTATTCACCAAGGATGTGCTTAATTGCTAAAAAAAAAGCGATAGTGAAGACTTATATTACTAGAAAAGATTATACGTTCAAAAAATTCAAATCCGCAACACTCAACTATGTGATATTCAGAAGTAGCTATTACTTCATTTGTACCCAACAACTCATAACCACATAACTTGACAATATTACAACTGTAGAAAAGACATTCAGTGTCATCTTTGACAACCTACAAAAACATAATCTCAACTGAGTTTGATCAGTAGTTAGTTGCATTATATTGTGGATTTTGCTGCGACTCACCAGACGTGTGAGTGAATGCGTGTCAGCAGTTTCACATAAAATCAATCTGTGATTCAGAGAAACACATACATCCTATTCTCCTGGAAAAGCCTGCAGACGTGCGGATATCGAGCGAATCTCCCACGATCCTCCGCGGAGAAACGTGCTCTGAAATCGGCGGTAAATCATCTCGCCGTTGAACGATTATTAATATCGGAAGATAAAGGGCTGGGCTAAATAATAAATAAGCGACGTGAGGGTGGAGACGTGAGCTGATGAAGCGTTTCATTAGAGTTACGGATGTTTATGACTTTCAATCGTCGTCTGGCCTCATTTGCATGAGTAAAGCTGCTCTTCAGATGTAATCAGACGGACGGATAATGGAATTCATTAGCAGCACAACTATTACTTATCCTTCAGGATGAGCGCAGTGTGTTCGCTCCAAGTTCATTTGCAGTTTGTTGCTTGTCATTTGAAAACAAAGAGATGAAATAGCGGATGATATCAGACCATCAAATGCCGTAATACACACACACACACACACAGCACATCATACTTGATACATTTCAAGTGTCTACATGAACAAAATGTTCTTTAAAAACACCTTCTGTCACCCAGTGGATACTTTATCAAGTAAAAGCTCTTTTAGTGTAACTGTACAAATGTCCACCTTTAGCTGGTGTTTCATGTGTCTTTTTGCTGTCAAATCCTGACTGATTTTTATCAAGTAAATGTCAGAATAACTAGTAATAATATTTCCAGATGAACTTGATTCTCCACGAATCACTTTTTAGAAAAATTCTGTGAGTCTCAAATCTGATCATCAGGATCTTTTGAGGAACGTTTGTTTCCAGAAGCTTCACATTCACTGTTCCTCAGTGGAGGAATGATCTTCACCAGCCTCCAAAACATCTCACATCTTTTGAGGAACATTTATTTGTTCATCTCTCAATCATCATTGGATTGAACTGCAATAATGTTTGGATCATTTCAATCTCATCTTACTAAGACTATATACTAAGATGTTTACATTATTTTATATCAGTATCTGCTTTACCGTTATAAAGATCTCACTGATTTACATTACAAGAATCAGAATTTCATTATATAAAATCAGCATCTGCAATGAATAAAACATCGCTGTTATTTTTTTTCCATATTCCATATCAGACTATACTCGAATTTCAAAACACCAGATTTTTGGGCTATTATGTCATGTGTCAGGCTTTCCAGGGTTAAATGATGACATTTGCTGCGTTTCACTGCTGTACTGATCCTGATGCTGGAGTGTTCCACTGTTGCCATGGTGACACTCTTCAGCCGAACACGGCGTCTGTTTGTGATTGTCTGTTTGGCGCCAAGTGAAAAAACACAATCTGGCAACTCGCAGTGCAACTTTGGGAAATACTGTGGAGACGCTCCTTATCAGATATGTTAATGAGTTCAGACTGATTCGAATTTTTATTTACATTTTGTTTTGAATTCATAACTTTAATTAGTCGTCTAAAGTCCTGTAATCCATGTGCGTGTGTGTGCACCTGGTATTTATCACGTTATGGGGACTAAATGTCCCCACAAGGATAGTAATACCAGTAAATTTTGACCTTGTGGGGACATTTTTTAGGTCCCCATGAGGAAACAGGCTTCTAAATCATGCAGAATGAGTTTTTTTGAGAAAGTAAAAGTGTGCACAGTCTCCTGTGAGGGCTAGGTTTAGGTGTAGGGCGACAGAAAATACAGTTTGTACAGTATAAAAACCATTACGCCTATGGAATGTCCCCATAAAACATGGAAACACAACGTAACTGTAACTGGCATAACAGTCCTACCACTGAATCAACTTCATAAGGAAAATGAGTCTCCAGATTTACACACAAAGATCAAGTTCAAACAATCAAAAGCTCAGTGACTCAATCCAGACAGTTAAAATTATCAGTATTCCAATTCTAACAGTTCAAATGCTCAATGATTCAATCCAAACAGTTCAAACACGCAATGATTCAATCCAAACAGTTCAATCCAACAGTTCAAATGCACAATGATTCAATCCAAACAGTTCAAACATGCAATAATCCAATCCAAACAATTAAATCCAATAGTTCAAACGCACAATGATTCAATCCAAATAGTTCAAACACTCAGTGATTCAATCCGAACAGTTCAAACACGCAATGATTCAATCCAAAAAGTTCAATTTAACAGTTCAAATGCTCAATGATTGAGTCCAAACAGTTCAAACATGCAATAATCCAATCCAAACAGTTAAATCCAACAGTTTAAACGCTCAGTGATTCAATCCAAACAGTTCAGTCAAAACAGCTCAAATGCTCAATGATTCAATCCAAACAGTTCAATCCAACAGTTCAAATGCTCAATGATATAATCTGAACAGTAAAATGCTCAATGATTGAATCCAAAGTTGAAACCCTCAGTTATTAAAACCGAACAGTTTAAACTATCATTATTTCAATTCTAACAATTCAAACATTCAATAATTCAATCCAAATGGTTAAAACGCCCAACAATTCAATTCAATCACTTACTGATTCAATCCAAACAGTTCAAACAATTACTATTTCAATTCCAACAGTTCAAATGCTCACTGATTCAACTCAAACACAAACACTCACTGATTCAATCTAAACAGTTCAAACATGCACTGACTCATCACTGTTCAAGGACTCAGTGATTCAGCTTTCTGTCAGTTTAAAGGGAGAGAGGTGAAGGTGTAAAGAGCAATGAAAGCTCCATCCAGCCTAATCCTTTTTATTTTTAACTAGTTCAAGTTAGTTTCAAGTTAGATTCAGTTCAAGATTTGGCTAGGTCATGATTCGTTTTACCAGAAATGCAATTCATCATTTAGGAATGTAATAAGCAGCTACTCAAAAGGAAAATAAACAGCAAAATACTTGTTCATCCCGTCACGTCTCTCATGAAGCTTCAGCCAGCGATGTGAATCTGGAAGTTCAGTGCCATCTCTCATTTTAACCTATAAAATGATAAAAAAAAAAAAAAAAAAAAAAACCTTTTAAAAATCAACCAGCTTTACAGTTGACAACTGGCCTGGAGACCAGCTAAAACCTGCTAAAACCAGCAAACCAGCTTAGGATGGTTTAACAGCTTTTTTTTCAGCTGCACTCCTATAAAAGTGCCATTTTTTCAGCATACTGCATATTATTCCAGTTATAATGTCACATCTGTTGAGCCTCAGTGTGTGCGTGTGTTTATACAGTAAATATATTTTAATATTTGATACAATACAACTGAGAGAGAGACACATACAGACTGCACTCTCTCTCCTGCCGTCTCTCTCTCTATCATCTTGACAACCGTTGCCGCCAGTGAGGCAGAGTTGCCGTGGAAACAGTTGCCCGTGTGGTGAATCTCTGTTGCTAACGTGCAGCAGGAGGCCTGTGACGGGTTGCCACGGCGATTTAGGCCGTTTTGCAGTATGTGTGGTGTGATTTAAGACTGTCTCGCCGCACAGAGAGATTCGTTACAATTAAACACTGTAGTGATGAAGAGACAGACATTAACATCCAAGCAAACACACTCTTACACACATGCACAATTTTTGCACCACACATTATAATATAAAATAATATTAATAATTTGTATTTAATAAATGTTATGCTTTTTTTGTTTTTACTATATACTTTTTCATATAATTTATTGCTTTAATTATTTAGTTATATTTATGTATTTGTTTATTTAACATTTATTTAAATATGGAAAATGCTGTTTATTAAAAACATTTTCATGTCCAAAGACAAAAACATTGTTCCAAGCAGCACAAGATGACATTTAGCTTTAGTTAAAACAGCAGTTACTGTGTGACTGCGAGTGTGAAAATGAAAGGAAAACGATGGTGAAAAACTAATAGCTCTAACTGTTGAAATACAGACACAATCACAGCTGACGTGTGATTAATGACATGTGAGTTTGAGCCCAAGGACGTGCTGATAATAGATACAGACTATACATTCAGTTCATCAGGACTGCAGTGTCTAACAGGTGTGTGTGTGTGTGTGTGTGTGTGTGTGTTTGCAGACGGACGCGGCACTCATGTACGACGCGGTTCACGTGGTGGCGGTGGCCGTCCAGCAGTCGCCGCAGATCACCGTCAGCTCACTGCAGTGCAACCGACACAAACCCTGGCGCTTTGGAGGACGATTCATCAGCCTCATTAAAGAGGTACGGGCACATACAGTTATTATTAATTAAAATATACATGACTACCTTATGGTTAAAATAAATTAAACCTGCATTTTTCAGAGAGAAAAAAAAAAGAGAAATCACATAGACCTATAACGTTACATTACATTCAGAAATAGACCTGATGCTGACGCAAAATGTTTACAAACACTATAAACATAGTTTAGCCTAGCATATGTTTCAATTTAACAGTATTCAGAAAAGAACAAGAATGGAAAAACATAAGAAGCTGGGCAATATAAACGACAAGCCAAAGTTAATTCATTTAGGCTAAAGTGAAACTGAAACTAATGTTGGGTCTCTCATACGACACAAATCCAAATGTTTCCATATTCGAGATGTATTTGAATGCCAAAATATTATTTATTATGTAAACCATGGTTTTGTACTTCACTTGCGTTCCAATATCCACATAAAAAAACAAATTGTTTGGCATAATATCACGGCAGTATGTTGATAACGATTAAGCAGTGTGATTTTTCCATATGTTTTGCTGACTGTATTTTATTATGATAATGGAAAGGTTGCATTGTCAAGTTTGAAATGCCTAACTGTGTGTGACTCCTAGTCATAGAGATAATCGAAACTGTAAACATTCACAATAAAAACAAACCTTTGTGCTTTTGTAAAATGCCGCTTTCAGCCGTCTTCATTTTTTTTTTACGCAGCACGAAAATGAACCAAAGTTCTGCATACTAGCTACTTGTTGCACAATTTTTTCTTTCATTTTGTTAATTAGGTAAAAATATTTATTGTATAGACCTATTCATTCATTATAAATAGCCTAGCTTTATTACGTTTTTCTCCGTTTGCAGAAACGCTGCAGGTACGTGATGTGATGTGTCAAATTCATCCCTGGAAAACAAATTATGGTATTTTTAACGGGTCACAGACACTTATCCTTTCTAATTTAATTAAAAAATTCTAATTTAAAATAATTTTGTTGTTTAACGGTTAACAAGCGGTTAAAGGGAACACTCCACTTTTTTTGAAAATAGGCTCGTTGTCCAACTCCCCTAGAGTTAAACAGTTGAGTTTTACCGTTTTCAAATCCATTCAACCGATCTCCGGGTCTGGCGGTAGCACTTTTAGCATAGCTTAGCATAGATCATTGAATCTGATTAGACCGATAGCATCTCGCTCAAAAATGACCATATATAATGACAATATTTTTCCTATTTAAAACTTGACTCTTCTGTAGATACATTGTGTACTAAGACTGACGGAAAATGAAAAGTTGCAATTTTCTAGGCCGATATGGCTAGGAACTATACTCTCATTCCGGCACAATGATCAAGGAACTTTGCAGCCGTACCATGAGTGCAGCAGGCGCAATAATATCAGAATCAGTGTACGGAGTGAGGTTCAGAACTTTCACTATCAGATTCAAATTAATCACTTTTTCCCTCAAAACTCAATAATCTGTTCAGTGTGAATCAAGAGCTCAAGTTTTAATGAGTTGATTCAGTTACCCTGAATACATGAATCAAATGATTCCGTTCAAAGAACGGTTGATTCTTTTAGAATAGTTTAGGTCTCTGGTTGAGAATTCAGAGAAAAACAGAAAAATTAACATCTCAATGAGTTCATATTACCAAATAAGCCAGGTTTGTTTCAGTTAGTCTGACTTATTTTAAGCCAAATCAAGTGACAATAAGTCAGACTAGATGAAATAAGCCTGGCTTATTTGGTAAACTTATGAAACAGCCCCCAGGTCCTGTTTGTCCAAAAGCAAAAGAAGAAAGGAAACAAAAGAATTCTCCTACCGGTTTAATGACACAGTTCATCCGTGGGTGACTCGCTACATCCACAAACTTCATCTCATGAGTGAATCAGAAAAAACTCGTCACAGACGATCTCAGTCTCCCAAGAAAAACCCCAGCCTTGCAGAAATACAAGACAGAACAATACTTAGTCTTCAATTCAAACGCTCTCCTCAACAAATCACACGACTAACACATTAACTCAGCACTTTAACACTTACTGAACACACTGGCGCTAAACACAACACTGACGCTTCGTTAACTCGTTAGCACTTTCACAGTCAGTTAGCTTTAGCCCGCGCTAGCAACTTCAGGCCTATGTAAACACACCTCGCATCATAAGTTTGCGGCACTTTTCTCGCTTAAAATCACAATCACGTTACTGTTTGAAATGTAACTCACCAAAGCAGGATACTGATATGTATATTCACACGAGAAAGTTGTTTTGGGCCGCTCCGGTGCTCTGTGAGTCTGCATCGGCCTCTATTTCACGAGTCCCCGCTTCACCCGCTTCTCACTCCGGCGACAGCATCAGCTCAGAAATCAGTTCTTTCTGTTATATTTCATTACTTTTCTCTCTAAGTTGATTATTTAAGGCGAAGGGTTTGTGAAAATCGCCTCATCTCTTGGAAGGGAGAGCGCGTTCTCGCACGCACTCAGAAAGCAGCGCGTGGGCGGGACTTAATCTGGTTTGCTGCTGCTATTGGCTCCTAAAAGAGTCCATCAAATAATTAATAATTCGTTAACTTCATTTATTTTTCTTTACAAGTATCTTCTTTTTTCTTGCCTTTTCTTATCCTTTAACCTTTTTCACTGCCAGTCTGGGTTACGCTATTGTTTTGTTTTGTTTCCTTAGATTATAATATACATAATCCTTGAACATGAATGTGTATTTGCACTGAATTTATTACATTTGGTACCAAAATATATCAAAATTAATTTGATGTAATTAAAGAGTAAAAAATAATTTTTGAAGTTACAAAAATAAAACAAATTATTAAAGTATGTTTTACTGTAGTGGAGAGTGTTTCAATCCTTCACGCGTCCTCAGTAGAGAGTCTCAGCTGTTGTTCTGCAGGTGTGTTTGTTTGTATGTGTTTGGATGGGTTAGGGTCTCCGTGTGTCTCTCGTCAGATGTTCGCTCTCATCACGGGTAATTTGTGAAAATGACACGTTGTACCTGCAGAAACGTCGTTTCAGTCTCCTGTCTCTGTCTTTGCTTTGAAGTCAAACTTCAGAAACATGAGAACAATGAGCTTCTCTCAGAGACAGAGACACGCTTCACTCGTTCTGACGGCAAAAAAACACTGTAACATGAGACACTGAGACAGACTGTGTCAAATATAATACTGTCAAATCCTCTACTGTAAATGTGAGATTTCACTTAAATTAGTTAACAGAATTCAATAAACAAAACTGAAATGATTCATACATCTCTAAAACTAGATCTGAAGTAAACGTAAATCATAATTTATTATGCCAAATTCAATTTTTAAATCATTGGAATTTTAAGCAAAACTTAAGGTATTTTTTTTGTTAATTTAATATGTTTTAATTTATTACTTAGCTTTTAAACATTTTAATACCATTAATATTAATAATATCATTATTCATATAGAAAATTATTAATTAGTAATAAATCAATTTTTTTGAGAAATGTCAGATATTTTTTTGGATTTGTCCTTTCACAAGATAGTGAAAATGATTCCTAAACAAATTTCCATCATTTATTTTATGCACTTTAATTTATTAATTAGCTTTTAAATATTGTTATTTAATAATATTGTTTATTTAATATCAATATTAGTTCATATTATTGTTTATTTAAATACATATTAAATATTAGTTATTTATTTAGTATGTTTTACAAGTGCAGTTTTCTTTCCTGTGTTGTCATATTTCATATATAAATATATATAAAAAAGTAAAAAATTAATTTAAAAAAAAACAGGCAGCCTGTCGTTTAGATAAAAGTTATTTAAATGCATATTTGCTAAAGGTTTATTTGATCACCTTTTAGGACAATGCTAGAATAGAAAAGGTCTCACAACTACATTTGCAAACTGTATTTGCAGAATTACATTTACTGGTGTTTGCAGTTCATATTTTCACTGAATCATTTCAAATGAGTTATTTCTGCTCTGATCATCAGTAACACTGTGGAGAATAAACAGGAATCGCATGTCAGTGTCACGTGTGTGAACGTGTGGTGTGTTTGTGTCTGCAGGCATCATGGGACGGACTGACGGGTCGAATCCTCTTCAACAAAACCAACGGCTTGAGGACAGACTTTGACCTGGACGTGATCAGTCTCAAAGAGAACGGACTCGAAAAGGTGTGTGTTTGTGTGATTCAGGCATGACTGTGAGTGTGTGTGTGTGTATATTCATGCATCATATGTGTGTTTTCTGCACAGATCGGGACGTGGGATCCTCCCCGTGGACTCAACATGAGTGAGAATCACAAGAGTAAAATCACCAACATCACAGACTCACTGTCCAACAAATCACTGCGCGTCTCCACCATACTGGTAAACACACACACACACACACACACAGTAACATGTCTTAGGTAACAGAGAGACTGCACTTTTAGAATATAAAAAGAATAACTCACTCACTAAAAAATATATGCTTTTAGACATTTTGGATGAATTTTTCAAATTAATTTTAGTTTAATTTTTAGCAATTTTTTCTTAGGTGTTTTTGTCATTTTAATTTGTATTATTATTTTTGATCTTAAGAGTAATTCACCCAAAAATGACTTAATTTTAGTGAACTTAATTTATTAACTCTATTTTAAATTACATTTTTATTTAGTAATTTTAGTGCTTTTTTTAAAAACGTATTTTAAAGAACAAAGATGCTGCACTTTTGAAATATTAAAATAATAAATTACCCAAAAAAATTAAATTATGTCATTACAAACTTTTGTAGATTAATTAATATTTACTTCAGTTTCAACTCAGTTTATATTTATATTAATATTCTGCAGATCTACCGACTAATATAGAACAATGACATATGAAATGGTCAGTTTTGCAACATTTGAGATCTTTTCTCTGTCTCGGTCTGTCTCAGGAGGAGCCGTACGTTATGTTTAAGAAGTCTGATAAACCGCTGTATGGGAACGACCGGTTTGAGGGATTCTGCGTGGATCTGCTGCGGGAGCTTTCGGGAATCCTGGGCTTCCGTTACGAGATCCGGTTAGTGGAGGACGGCAAATACGGGGCGTTTGAGGAGAGCACGGGCCAGTGGAACGGCATGGTGCGCGAACTCATGGACCACGTGAGTACTGTGACACTTTATTGCATTTATTCATATTTTAAATTAGCTTTTATTCTTATATTTTCCGTCTTTGTTTTATTTTTTGTTTAATTTATTTAAGTTTGTATTTATTTCCAGTTTGTAATTTCAGTGTTTCAATTTATTTCTTACTTGCCATTTCTAAATTTCAGTCATTTTTTATCTATTTTTTTTTTATTTCAGCTTTAATTTTAGTTAATTATAACAACCCAGATTTTAATAATTTTTAATGTGCTATTATTTTTTCAAAAATATGTTGAATTAGCTTTTATTTTATATTTTTTGTTTTTTACTTTAATTCTAATTTAATCTTAATCTTTTTTGTTGTTATTGTTTATTTATTTTTATTTTTAATTTAGTTTTAGTTATTTCTTTATTTAAATATGTATGTAATTTAGCAAAAGATGCAACATTTTCTGTTTTTCACCCATCTCAGTCTTATAAGCACGAATTGCTTTTTTTGGATGTGTGTTTAATTTTAATACATTTTCATTTCAAGTTCATCTATTTCGGCTTAATTTCAATTAAAAATGAATTTGATGGTGTTAGTTGATGATAATAACCCAAGGGAGCGTTTGCCGTGTTTGGCTGGAAACATGGTGGCGTGAGTAAATCTGGTGTCACTCCTCTGAACTGCACTGGTCTGATAGAAACGCTGAAGTGGTTTTGTCTGGAAGGGAAGCTGAGAGGGAGCCGGGGATTCTGGGAGATTCGGTAACGGCCGCGAGTCTCCGGAGGTCTTATTAACGAACGCTGTATCTGAGCTTGTTCGTGTGTAAGAACTCGACCCGACGCGCGCGACATGAATTAATGATCAGATTCTTAGGGGCGCGCGACACGAATCGACTACATTCGGATTGATCTCACGCGCCGCTGCTAAACTCACTGCTCTTTACCCTCATGATCCGCATCTCAAACCTGCTGCTTAAACACAGAAATATATTCAAGTAAGCTGAACAATTCTACATAATGTCAAAACATATCTAACTAACTTGTTTTGTTTACAGTCAAGAGGAGTGTCACAAATGATTCAGAGTTAACTGATTCAGTCGAATCTTTTCGTTCGTTATACAGCTCTTCCAGAGCTGTCCGTTTAACACATTAACTTGGTGTGATCATTTATGGAAAAGATAATGTGTTAAAATGATTAATGCATAAAACAGCCTTTTAAATGAATCGAGGCAATGATTCAGTGACTCATTCATATAGACAGTCACTTGCTTCAATTCTGACCTGATCTGTGGTTTTGAGTGAATCAAGTGAGTCAATGATTCAGTGACTCATTCATAAAGTCCGTCACTTGCTTCTTTTAAATGAATCTGCCTTTAAACAAAACAGTTGAATGGATGATTCAGTGACTCACTCATTAAGCCGGTGATTCACCGCCATCTACTGGTGCTTTTACTTTCATATCTAAAATATCATTTCATTAAAAAAAATCGTTTTATATGTCAGTGTTCATTTAAAAAATGAATACAAATGTATTATCATTTATGCATTGTTGAATCAAAATATTTCTTTCTAAAGCTACAAATGTCTATTTGATGCTTTTCTCATCTAACACAATACTGACTTTAAATGATCTTTTGTGGGGGAACTGCTCAGCCCAAATTGATGTGTGAATACAGATTAATTAATCAGCACATTATGTAATTAATTAAGTTAGACATTTTATTAATGGCTTGACAGCCCTAATGTGCATCAACATGTCGACGCTCCAAATAACTTGTTCAGTTTAAGGTCTAGAGCAGTGTCACAAATGATTCATTTGAATCTTTTACTCAGTTATGTAGAAACACCTGACGGATCTTTCTGTGCTGATCGGTTCTTTTGTGTTGGTGCTTGACAGAAAGCAGACCTGGCCGTGGCGCCGCTGACCATCACGTACGTGCGAGAGAAGGTGATTGACTTCTCCAAACCCTTCATGACCCTGGGCATCAGCATCCTGTACCGCAAACCCAACGGCACCAACCCCGGCGTCTTCTCCTTCCTCAACCCTCTGTCCCCTGATATCTGGATGTATATTCTGCTGGCTTGCTTGGGTGTCAGTTGTGTGCTGTTTGTCATAGCCAGGTAACATGTGACCCTCGCGCTTGTGTTCGGCCACACGTCCGTCTCTTCATCCTCACTCATCCTCGCTCTCAGGAAACGGGGCCATTTGTGCCTGAAAATCTCTGCAATCTATTAATTCAAAAAAAATGTAACAACCCATAATATTTCCCTAACCATATTATAAAATAAATAGACATATTATTAAGCTAAATATTTTTGTATTTAGTTGTGAGAAAAATAATGTAAAATATAAATATAATTGCACCACACCACATTGTTTACATTTATACATTTATCAGATGCTTTTATCCAAAGCAATTTATAATAGTTATTCGATGGCACAAGTGTGTAAATAAATAAGAAATAACCACTGCATCTTTAAAAATGATAATATTTTTTATATTTAGTAGCAAACATGTTTTTTTAAAATAAAATATAAAAAAAATAGCAACATACCTCATTATTTACAGACAATATTTTTATATTTAGTGGCAAAAAAATTGTAAAATATAAATAAAATTGCCACACACCTCGCTATTTACAGTCAATATTTTTATATTTGGATAAATTAATATTCATAAAATATAAATACAATTGCACCATACCTCATTATTTATAGTCAATATTTTGACATTTAGTGACAAAAAAAACAATTAAAATATAAATAAAACACCTCATTATTTACAGTGAATATTTTGATATTTGGTGGCAGAAAAAATAAATATTTATAAAATATAAATACAATTGCACCATACCTCATTATTTACAGTCAATATTTTTACATTTAGTGGCAAAAAAAAATTGTAAAATATAACTAAGATTCCCATACACCTCATTATTTACAGTCAATATTTTTATTTTGGTAGCAAGAATATTAAATGTATATAAAATATAAATATAATTGCACTACTCCACATTATCTACAGTCAGTTTCTTTTATTTAGTGGCAAGAAAAAAATCTGTAAAAATATTGTGATTATCACTTTTTCCTTCCAAAGTGTAGGTTAAGCTTGAAATATTGAGCTTGAGTGAAAATATAATAAAACACAAATTAAAAATGTGCAAGAAACTTCAGTTTGTACCATGTGGTCAAAAAGCCTCAAATATGATTTTAGAAAAACGTCACAGTATTTTAAAGGCCAGGACGAAGACAAAAGCATGATATTTGTTTCCAATAAAAGCAAAAATGTATTGTGCATTAAAATGCAGTGATGTTTGACAACATGCAATAGGCTAATATTGTTAGGAAAGTGATAAAATGTTTAATTTTTGCAATTAAAACCGAGTAACTGACGTGATTAGGTCGAGTTCGCTGTTAATTCTCCAGAACGGAGAGGCGAATGGCAGCGTTTCCTGATTGTGTGTCTCTGTGTTCTGATGGTGATGTTCTGTTAAAGCCCTCTGGATATTCCATAATTACTTTCTCAGTGACTTTCCCCTTCATCCTCTCTAATATCTGTCTCACTGTAATATCTCTCTCAGCGTTTATGGCCACGTCTCACAGGAGTCTCCAGACTCGGCTTATTAATTGGAAATCCTCTGAAATTTTTCAGAGGAAATCAATCAGGCTCTGTTTACGGAGCAGGAATCGCTGCGAATCGGACGAACGAGCGCTGATGTGAAGCGTTTGTTAAAGCTCAGCGTCGACGTTTAATGTTACCGGCGACATGATACCAAATAAAAGCCACGACTGTCACCTAAGTTAGATTGGAATATGCACAGTGAGTGTGAGGCATTCTGGGTAAGTGTTGTGGTTCTAAAATGATATCGGCGTAATCACGTGATGTTCAACCAGCACTCGCTGGGTTTCCGCTCACGGTGTGTTATTCTGCTCTATAATTGGAATATTGGCTTTTCAGCTGCTGTATTGATTAGAAAAGCCCCAATTTACCTCAAAACACACAGAAGAGTTTTTACAAGTCCCAGAACGCTCATAGAGATGTTCCTCAAGCTTTACACAAACACACACATGCAGTCGGTTTTATTTAGCATCAACAATCAGTCACACACTTGATTAGCCACATAGGAATAATGCACATGTCATATTCATTTTATGGCATCTGAAGAACCTTTAACATCTATTGAACTTTTTCTTTCACAAAAGGTTCTTTATAGTAGAAAACTATTTTTAACAAATAACATTTTTTTTTTATATATATATTTTTAAATAAATATATATCTAAATATAATTGCACCACACCACATTTTTAACAGTCAACAATTTTATATTTGTTGGCAAGAAAACGTTATGAGTGCAGGAGGCATTCAGAAGCTGAATACTTTTATCCACCTGTACTGCTGTTCACATTCAGTACAAACACACACACACACACACACACACGGAGGCTGTTTTATTATTCTGAACATGAGCTCTTGTGTGATGATAGTTCTGCTGTGACCTTACCTGCCAGATACAGTCTGGGAACTGGAATTACACACACAAAGACACACACACACAAAAACCAGGTTTCAGATCAGATGCGTGATTTGTTCGACTAAAAACAGCATCAGTAGATCAGAAAATACAGAGTTATTGTGTATCTGTGGCTGAGTTAATCAGAGAACGGTGTAAATTTGTCTGTTTATCAGCTGATGTAGCCAGAATTCAAGCAGAATGCATTAATACTTGACTTTGGATATAAATGACCTGCTGAGATGAAAAAGTGCCACAAATACTGCACAGTCGATCATCTGTGTTTAAGGCAAGACACTACAGGTGAACACGGTCAAAATGTGTAACTAACAAATGTCACTACTTACCCAGTTGATTAATCACAGTACTTTAAAATATTTCTTAAGTCATATTTGAACATGCAAACGAGGCATTAATATAATATGTACTAATTTGCATACATTTCCAAAGCTTAAAACTGAACATTGGATGAAGCCAGATTCATTCAATTCGTGTTGGATTTTGTTGGAGTATTAGGGTTAAAGGTTTTCCAGAGGGGATTTTGGATTCCTCTTTTTATAACACTGCCAACTGACAGAAAAAAAAAACGTTTTCACCACGTTTTTAGAAATAAAATGTTGTATAAATCAGTGTAAATGACCCCACAGTAAAAACCTCCAGAATACAGATGTGAATAAAACTGTAAGTTTTGCCTGCAGTGTCTTAAAGTTTGGTCTCAGTGTTGATCAGTGTGTTTATGTGAGAGATATTGTGTTCTGGTATATATGGTTTATGAGGACACAAATGTGTATAATGACATGGGTACTACAACGTAAACATGGTTTATGAGGACACTTCCTGTGTCCCCGTAAAACAAAAGGCCTAAAAAACATACTAAACAGTGTTTTATGAAATTCCAAAAGTGTGCACAGTCTCCTGTGAGGGCTAGGTTTAGGTGTAGGGCGATAGAAAATACGGTTTGTACAGTATAAAAACCATTACGCCTATGGAGAGTCCCCATAAACCACAAATGCAAGAATGTGTGTGTGTGTGTGTGTGTGTGTTTGTGTGGGGGCTGTGGCAGTAAATGCGTCAGTCTGTGCTCTCGTTGTGTGCTCAGGTTCAGTCCGTACGAGTGGTACAACCCTCACCCCTGTAACCCTGACTCAGACGTGGTGGAGAATAACTTCACGCTGCTCAACAGCTTCTGGTTTGGTGTCGGTGCTCTCATGCGGCAAGGTGAGTCTGTCAGCGCCTCAGCGCCTCCTGCTGGAGCACAGCTGCTACTGATCACACTTACAGCAATGCAATAAGTGCAAGAGACATGAAATGCCAAATTATTGATAAATGATCATTGTTTATGAATTGATGAAATGATAATAATTATTTAAATCAAATGTAACATTCAAATAAATAAGTGCATACTAATTGAAATGTATGCTATGGTATAGTAAATGATGCAAACTGCATCTCTGCTTATGCTGTGAGTTTAACATATATTTGGGAACCCAATGTGCACTAAAGTTAACTTTCCTCGCATAATATCCAACATCTGCCTGGACAGAATTATACAGCATTTCAGCAGTATTCTGCCAAAATAAAAGATTAAAATTGAGACGTTAAAAGCTTGAAGTTTTGAAAATGTGAAAGTGAGGAATTTAAGACCTAAATATTAGTATTATAACTTTTAGTGCAAAATAAAAAATGTATTATAATTTCACATATTCATTTTAAAAAAACATTATTATTATAAAAAAATTCTTACAATTATTTAAAAATCATCGTGTTCCTAAAAACACTGGTGTGACAGTATTACAACTAAAAAGATGTTTGAGTTTATCATATTAAACTGAAATATATGACAAAATAATTGCAATATATATTTTTTGTCCAAGTAAGGCCTTTTAATTATACAGTATATATCTCACACACAAACTTTACAAATAATACCTAATCAAAATGATGTTTCATGTGTTTACCAGCCTGTCACATTAATCGATGTCGGAGAAGCATGAACATGCAAATAGGTTGTTGAATTATTGAAATATTAACATAAAATCTCAGGGAATCAAGCATATGTTTTATGTCTAATGGGTTTGGTTCTGATTAAGGAGATTCGTTTGCTCAAATAAACCTGTCTGTTCTGCTCTTGTTGTTATTTTATATTATGTGAAAGCAAAGATGAAACGAAAAAGCAATATTCTTATTCTAATTAATGTACAAATTAGTAGTCATTTCTATTTCAAATGTTCTTCACAAATAAATAGAAATGCACTAAATAGAAATTAAATGATGAAAAAAAGTCACTTAACTTGGTCTCTCATCCGCGCTCAGGGTCGGAGCTGATGCCGAAGGCTCTGTCCACCAGGATCGTGGGAGGAATCTGGTGGTTCTTCACCCTCATCATCATCTCGTCCTACACCGCGAACCTGGCCGCCTTCCTGACGGTGGAGCGCATGGAGTCGCCCATCGACTCGGCCGACGATCTGGCCAAACAAACCAAGATCCTGTACGGCGTGGTGGAGGACGGCGCCACCATGACCTTCTTTAAGGTACTGCAGGTCCATGAACATGTGCTCTCAATTCTCAGTTCTGCAGTGCTTCATACCACAAGTCAGCTTTAATGTTGTCAAATTCCTTTTTGAAGGAGAAGTTCACTTCCAGAACAAAAATTTACATATAATGTACTCACCCCCTTGTCATCCAAGATGTTTAGGCCTTTCTTTGTTCAGTCAAAAAGAAATTATGTTTTTTGAGGAAAACATTTCAGGATTTTTCTCCATATAATGGACTGATATGGTGCCCCGAGTTTGAACTTCCAAAATGTAGTTTAAATGCGGCTTCAAACGATCACAAATGTGGTTGTAAACGATCCCAGCGGAGGAAGAAGGGTCTTATCTAGTAAAACTATCGGTTATTTCAATAAAAATAGTACAATTTCTATACTTTTTAATGTCAAGTGCTCATCTTGTCTTTCTCTGTCTGGACTGTTTTTGTTCTGGTTCATGTCAGTTAGTGTTTGTCGAAAAACTCCCATCTCATGTTCTCCCTCAACTTCAAAATCGTCCTATATCACTGTTTTACCTTTTTTGTTAAGGGTGTTTGATCTTCTTTGCATGTTCACTTTGTAAACACTGTGTCTGTTCTTCTGCAGTGATGTAGGATGATTTTGAAATGATTTTTGAAGTTGAGGGAGAAAATACGATTGGAGTTTTTCGACATACACTAACTGTCTTGAGTCAGAATACACAGAGTTCAGGGAGAGAAAGACAAGACGAGTGTTTGACATTAAAAAGTATTTAAATTTTAATGAAAATAACCGATCGTTTCGCTAGATAAGACTCTTCTTCCTCGGCTGGGATCGTTTACAACCGCATTTGTGATCGTTTGAAGCTGCATTTAAACTACAGTTTGGAAGTTCAAAATCGGGGCACCATATCTGTCCATTATATGGAGAAAAATCCTGAAATGTTTTCCTCAAAAAACAGTTTCTTTACGACTGAAGAAAGAAAGACATGAACATGAATGTTTGTTTTGGAAGTGGACTTCTCCTTTAAGCTGTAAATCAGCTTCAGTTTCAGCTGTAAAGCAGCTTCCTTTTTGTTCTCACCTGATAGTATCGGTGCAGTCAAATGGATCTTTGTGAATATGAATACACAGTGCTGGAATGGAAATCCTCTCTGTCTCCACTGCAGAAAACCAAGATCTCGACGTACGATAAGATGTGGGAGTTCATGAACAGTCGGCGTCAGTCGGTGATGGTGAAGAGCGTGGAGGAGGGCATCCATCGCGTGCTGACGTCCGACTACGCCTTCCTGATGGAGTCCACCGCCATCGAGTTCGTCACGCAGCGCAACTGCAACCTGACGCAGATCGGCGGCCTGATCGACTCCAAGGCGTACGGCGTGGGGACGCCCATGGGTAAAACGCACATCACTGCTGTCACTAGACAAACATTTACACTCATTCCTGCACATCAGCATCATTATAAACCTGTCAGAATGATGATCTGTAATGAGTGATGACTGTCAAAAACTAGTTTCATTTCCCATGAGTCTCTTCTTCTCACTTTATATAAACATTCGAATCTGAGAGCAGTTCTGTGGGGGAAGAGCGAATAAAAAGGGAAATATTTATCCATCTTTATCTGCACAAATCCTCTGTGTTTCTGCCTCCCATCTGTGTAATCCTGTTAAGAGCGCACACGCGCGTCAGACGCGTCGTTCAGAATAACGCTAACAGGCGTTCAGTCACATCTCCGGTGACTGTTTGCGATTCTCACACGCCTTTGATCATTTGCGCTGTTCTGGGACGAGGCTTTACGAGTGACTCATTCTGCGGGATGCTGCAGATCCACCGGAGGACTAAACACACACTCCTGGAATAACATCAGTGTGTTACGAAAGAATACAGCTCCTGTAATGATGTGTAGAGCGTGGAGACACTGAGTGTGAATGCAGACCGAAGATATTAAAGGATGTTCCGGATTCAGATTGAGCTAAGCTCCATCAGCAGCGTCTGTGGTGATTAGCACAGAATATCATTTATTTATTTATTTATTTATTTATTTATTTGCTTGCATTTATTTAGATATTTGATTATTTGCCTGCTTTTATTTATATGCTTGCATTTATTTATTTAGTGGTTACAGAAAGGAACTGACAAATGAATTCACAGGATTACAGTTAAATAAAATTAAATTAAAAAAACAAACAAAAAAAACATAACTTTTTATTTCAGCTAGAAACAAACTAAACTAATAACTAAAACTAATGCTGAAATAATTTTAAAAACTATACAGACATGAATTACTAAAAAATAAAATGCACAATAAAATGACTAAAATGGTAATTAAAATAAAAATGAAAAAAAAAAATATATATATATATATATATATATATATATATAATATAAATACATTTCTAAACAAAAATTAAAAAAAAATTATTTAGACAAAATAAATTAATGATAAACTAAAAATAAATAAAATGAAACTAAAATATATTATAAATATATATATAAATAATAAAATAATTAAAATAATCAAACAAAATAAAATAAAAAATAAAATTAATTTAAAAAAAACTACAATTGTATCTAAAAGCCATTCTTCACTGACAACAAAATAAAAAGTATTAAACTAAAAGGATTTTAATTCTCAAAATTAAAGGATTTTAATTGAAGAATAAAAAAAATAACTTTTAAGTTTCTTGTTGAACAAAAAAATTGGTTATTGACATTACGCCACTGTTGGGGCCTGATCTGTACTGAAACTAGAAGATGAAATAGTTTGAAGCTGAATGTAAATGGTAAGGTGATTCAAGTACGCTGTAATAATGGATGTGTGGTGCAGCCCTGCTGTTTTCCCATTCTCATCCGTCCCGCGGTTCTCACGAGGCTCGTCTCCCTCCCGCAGGCTCGCCGTATCGGGACAAGATCACCATCGCCATCCTGCAGCTGCAGGAGGAGGGGAAGCTGCACATGATGAAGGAGAAGTGGTGGAGGGGGAACGGCTGTCCGGAGGAGGAGAGTAAGGAGGCCAGCGCCCTCGGCGTGCAGAACATCGGCGGCATCTTCATCGTCCTCGCCGCCGGCCTGGTGCTGTCCGTGTTCGTGGCCGTCGGCGAGGTGCTGTACAAATCCAAACAGAACGCGCAGATCGAGAAGGTACTGCTCTTTCATATCAGACAGATACTACAGTACATTAGGTCTTAAAGTGACAGTAGCATAATAAACCTGAACTGAAACGAAATCGACACGTGTGTGTCGTTTGCTCTTCTGTGCGCAGCGCTCGTTCTGCAGCGCGATGGTGGAGGAGCTCAGGGTGTCTCTGAAATGCCAGCGGCGGCGGAAACAGAAAGCCCAGCCGCCCGCCATCGTCAAAACGGAGGAGGTGATTAACATGCATACCTTTAACGACAGGAGGCTCCCGGGCAAAGAGACCATGGCGTGACGCCGAGGCCGGGACGCCTCTCCTGTGACTCTCGTCCAAATGACGGACACGAAGATGTTTCCTGTGGAAATCCGGATTCGCGAGCGCTTCAGAACCACGTCCCTCACAGATGAGACGTCCGCCGATCACTTCTGTTCTCATTTCACGTTGCTTTTCTCTGTGAAAATAGGTCAGTGTTTCAAACACGTCAGTTTTTCTCATGTGCTGCCTTTATTGCTGCCTTCAAGAGCACCTGCTAAACAATACTCGTCATACGTGCGCACGTTTTACTTTTTCTCATTCATTTTCTCCATATTCACGAACCAAACCAGCTCGCAAACTCTGATTTCAAAATGCATTTCTAATTTGGGGGATCTAACAATAGATTTAACATCTTTTGATGATTCATTTTTTCATCCCATCACATCTTCTCAATACAATATAAAAATAATTTCATTAATTAAGAAGTTATGTCTCAGTTTGCAATTTTGCAGTCAGTTTTTGGTTCTAAAAACTAAACATGACCACTATAGAACGTTCTGTATTAGTTTATCCAACAGAAAACTCCCTGCGATGTTCTGAGAACATTTGTGTTACACAAAATAGAATCAAAAATCACCCCAAAAACAACAAAACACAAACCAGTATCTATTGGGAAGATATGTCCTAGCTAACAATTCTTGGTTTCTAACATTCTCAGAATCTTCTAGTTTTTGGTTATTAAAACTAAAATAAAAAGAATGTCCTGTATAAGGTTTTATTGGTTTAGTGATATTAAAATCTCCCTGCATTGTTCGGAGAACAAAATAGAAACGTAAATGTATAAAACAAAACAAAAACAAAAGGGAGCCGGTATGAAACTGATGTTGACGTCTGTTGTCCCAGGTAACAACTTTTGGTTCCCAGAATTAAAAAGAACTAAAAAAAAGAACTAAACATAACTTTTAGAGAACAATCTGTTGAAGTTGTTCTTAGTTTTTAGTCACAAAAATCTCAGTGCAACATTCTGAGAACATCTGTTACACAAAACAGAATCACGTCTTTGCATCTAAAAACGTAAGACGCAGCACTCAAGAATGATTTTTAAAAAAGCGCAGCACCGAACGCCTCCTCTGTCATGTTGACATCAAATAAAAGTTGTCATGACAACTTGCTATTGCAAACAAAAGCTGGCAACGTTTGCCCCGCCTCCAGGAGCTTCTGATTGGTCCACCATTTTGGAACTGACATTGATGAGCGCTGCTGGGTGTAAAAGTTGAAATTCTTTTAACTTGACAATTGACAAGGCATCTTAAAAATGCGGCGCTTGTGTGTGAGACGCTGCAAAAGATGCAAGACATACACGTCCCTCTAGCACATTTACATTAACAAAATAATAATAATAATAAAGTAGTACACTGGAATGAAAAAACGCATTCTGTGTCAACAGCCCCTAACACAATGTTTCTAAAATATTAATAAACAAAGTAACGTTAAAGAAATGTTCTTTGTTTGCTGGTCCTGGGATTTTATATGTATTGGCTATGTAAAAAATCATCACACTGACATGCCTTCTGTGGAAGCAAATATCATATGAACTTACTCACAGTCTGTCTTTCTACATTAGTGCTAAAAATAATTTCCTAAAAAAAAAAAAGAACTGAATTGGACTTGTGCATCTGGAGCCTGACTTCTGCTCTCAATTACATGTCAGAAATTTTAATTATGTGTGAATAAATTGAGCTTTTTGTGCAATGTCATATTGCTGTCTCTAAAAGAAAGTATAAAACTATTGATATTTAACACATTATGCCCCAGCTAATAATTTTTGGTCCCCAGAATGTTCTGGCAACGTTAGATTTTGGTTATAAAAACTATAACTATCAGAATGTTGTGGCAAGGTTCTCTCAATGTTATGAACAAACGTTCTTCCAGTAAGTGAAAAAGTGTTTCAAAGTTATTTGGTCTTCAGTAATGTTCTCAAAACATACTATATATACACATTGTTCATGGAACTTTTTTTCTTGGATGCTCATCTAATGTTTTTTAAATGTTTCAGAACGTTCAAAGAATATTCAAAAGTAACGTTTAAAAATGATGAAACGATTCATTTGTAACATTTTTATAATCATGCATATTTTTTAAAACCGGACTTTTTGGCCAATCAGAACATTCAGAAACAACATTCATAATTTAACAGGAACATTTTAGAACATATTTTTGTTAGCTGAGAAACAGCCATTAGCAAACATTATGTTTTATTAGTTTTGTTACAGAAAAACCAGCTAGGCCAAATCTGGAAAGGCGTAAACAAAAACATGAATCATGATCACTGCACGCTTAAATTATTTCTTTAAACCCAGACAGTCAGAGCTTGAAAAAAAAGTCATTCGTCTCATGACTTTTGACTTGAAGGCAGCAATAAACAACATCAAATGATGTCCGTCGGTTGTTCGTCACGCTCCGTCCTGATCAACGACTCAAGCCAAAGTTCTGTCGTTTAGATAAACTTCAACTTTTCTAGAAACCTTTCTACTAGCATCCATTCTGTCTGTCACAGGCAACTCGACTTTGTTTGTCATTCAACAGAGATTTATAACAAGAAAAAAAAAAAAAAAAAAAGAGAGAAACGCAGTTTTTGTACAGATGAATTTTTGTAGTAAATCTTTCTATGGGTGTGTCTGATGCTAATGTAGGTCCAACAGACACACGTTTATGCACGTCCGTCCATCGAGAGCAAGCAGCGTCTCCAAAAACCACCTCTATTGTTTTCCGAGCATATGTTCTGTTTCCGTGTGCTGATGTTTGTGTTTTATCTGAAGACGAGTTTCTGTATAATACTGTACTGAGCAAACGCTAGGATTTCTCCAAACCGGCTTCAATCTACAGGGACCTTTGGAAAAGAAACCACGTGCAAACAGCAGCGGGTGGAGAACTGTTCAAGCTCATCTTGTAATAAAAAAAAGAGATTATACCGTGTACAATGTGTGCTGATGCCTTATTTGTGCATGTTCTTCAGTGTTTATGGCAGACTGTAAGTGCTTTGATTGTCACTCAAGCTATTCGAGTTCAGTTAGACGGTCTGTTTCTTAAAATCAGTATGAAACAGCATTCATAGCCCATTTTTAGCACCACTGTGAACCCATGAATTATGTAAGTTCATTACTATTGAGTCAGTGTCTACAGTTTCTACCTGATCTCAGATCAGTTTTACCAATCTGTAGAGTTTTTAAATGAGACATTTGTGTAATTAAAAGTATAAGTAGTAGTTAATAGTCTATAATTGGCCTGTTCAGACAAGCTTTCCAGAAAACAAACAAGTTTTAATAACAATTATATATTAAAAAAAACACGTGTGTTTTTTTTTTTTTTTTTTAACATACTTTCGAGAAATCATGTGCAATGGGATTTTAAAAGCTGTTTTATGCATGTTCTGGCCTAAGTTTTTGTTTCATTTACAGTTTTGACCAGCAGGCGTCACCAGCGTGCGGCGTTTCGAGCGATTCGAAACAGTGAATCGTTTTGCGAAGCAGTTGGTTCAACTGATTCGAAGCTTCGAAAAGGTTCGTATCTCTCATCAATGCATTTAAAATTTCACCAGAGGTGGACGAATTACACAAATAAAGTACACCCATAATAAAATATTACTCCAGTAATAGTATTATAAGTTACGAGAAATTGAGAATTATGATTTTTTTTCTCAAATGGAATTAGAATAGTAATTGCTGTAGTCTATTTAAAAGTGTATAATTAATTTATGTTATACATTTTATTAAATATATGCATTTAAAATGTAATAGATTTAATACACCAATTTTTAATATTACAATTATGAGTAATAATGAATAAATGATTCAAGGACTCACTTATGAATCAGCGTTTTTGAACGACTCTCTTGAATAAATGATTCATTCAATGACAAATACATTAAGTCACTTGTTGCCACCTAGTGGCGAAACAATGCAATCGACAAAGTAAAAACTTTAATGAATGTTTACTTATTTTACAATTTTATATACTTTATATACTACTGATGATTACTGATAATTTCCCCACACAGATGGTAATACACACATATGGACATGTCTGCCTTCAAGTATTTCATACTGTGAGCTTATTTATTTACTCCGGTTCACTACACCACTAACATGTCACCAATAATTACGTCATATTCATTTTTCATGGATGCTTTCGAAACACTGCTGGAAGAAGGTTCGAAACTTTATGACTCTTGATTCGAATCAGTGATTCGGATCGCGTATTGAACCGTTACGTGATTTCAGCAAACGAGGCTTCACCGCTAGAGGGCGTTTGGACCCATGAATCAGTTTCTAATATATTTTTATCTCGGGTCAGATTTATAGTTTTAACAGCAAACACGTGTTTAAAAGGAGTGATTTTTCTCTGAATAAATGTTCTATAAATTGGCCTGATGCTTTCACATAAAACACACGGAAAACAAGCATCACAAACTATACACACAAAATCATATTTAATGATAGCCTAGCTAGCTACATTTGATAGATCACGCTTTGGTGAAAACGTTCAGTGTTGTGCTCTCGTTGCATTTACATAGTTTGACCAGCACGTGTCGCCATTGAATCGTGCGGCGCGTTTCGAAACACTGAATCGGTTTTCGAAGCAATTGATTCAAATGACTCGGAGTTCCGAAAGGCTTCGTTTCTCCCATTACTGTACAATGGATATTTTATCAAGGCTACAAGGACGTCTTTATGCAAATAATAAACTAAGAATAAGCAAATAATAAAATGCCTGACTGAAAGCTACGAGAAAACAAAACAAGCAAAAAGTGGCACATATTAAAACAGGCTCGAACGCTACAGTTTCGCTTATAACATCAAACTAACAAAAAAACAAGGACCAGGCGCATAAACGTAGCCTCTATGACAAGACTGTCTCTCAGTAATTAGTTTAATTCACTAGCAAAATGGTAATCAGTGTTACTTTTCAGATTCAAATTAGACCAGTCTATGTTTTAATGCAACTGGTTTTAAAAAGTTATGACCCGGTCTTGCTGAGAGAGAGAGAGGTGGAAAAAACTAGATTGCTTTTAAGACTAGTCTAAGCAGTTTATCAAGTTTCACAAACGGGCGAATCTTTTTCTGTATGCGGAAGTTCCTCAAGCTGCGGCTGCTGTCAGCTGATGCTGCGTCACATGACACGAATGCGGTCACATGATCAGCTGCTTCAAACACCACACACACACATAGAGAGAGAGAGAGAGAGAGAGAGAGAGAGAGCGAGCGAGCGAGAGCAGCAGCAGAACCGAACCGAACCGCTCCGTTCACGGACAGCAGTCACAACTGATTCACACAGTGAGGCAAGATCCAACATCCGGATCCGGTGAGTGACGCGCGAACACAATAGAACACAAAACAAACACACACCGGAGGATTCAGGTGAACTCGAGGTTCTGATTCATGCAGTTCTGTAGAATAGCGATGCACACGGAGATTTAAGCAATTCTACATTTGTGTATCATTTATGCGACACATATAAAGATCCGTGTCGTGGATTCTAACAGGAAATGTGTCAAACCGGAAGTAAAAGTCAGTCATACTCATTTATTGTGCGGTTGCGTTATTAAATACATATAAAAATAAAGATACACGTGTGTGTTTTTAAATATAACACTGGTGATATTGTGTGTGCTGTGTAAGGATGTTAGTCTCTCTGTGTGTGTGTGTGTGTGTGTGTGTGTGTGTGTGTGTGAGAGTCACGTGTGTCAGGTGACAGTCAGGTGTGTTCAGGTGTTTTTCAACTCACAGCTGAACTCAAAGCTTTTATTAATGCAAAATATTAATATTAACGCAAGCACAAATGGTGCAATTATTGCATTTTCTGTCAAAAAGACAAACTCTGGCTGCCTTTTCAAATGTCACATTAAGGTCATTTAGACTGATTAAACTATGAATTTAAAGTTGTCATTTTTTGTTTCTTTAGTTATTATTTTAGGTGTACATAAGTTAGAAAAACTGGATGACTTATACATTTACTAGTAGATTTTGTTATGATTTATTTAATGTGAGTTTTGTCATTTTAAAGAGTTCACAAATTCAAAAGAGTGGCCTCATTTGTTAGCAATTTTACAAATAAGTGATGGTCTCAGTGGGAATGCATTCATCATAACTCAATGTTTATTAAACCGTTTCAGAAATGCAGTGCACAGCAGTGTTTTTTCTTCTGGCGTTCTCCACGGCCACCTGGGCTCTGGATAACGGGCTGATGAGGACCCCGCCGATGGGTTGGTTAGCCTGGGAACGTTTCCGCTGCGACACCGACTGTCTGAACGACCCCGACAACTGCATCAGGTTTCATTTCAATTTTAGTTGATATCGTTCTTGTTATTTTAATTATTACTAGTCAGTTGTGTTATTTATTATTATTATGATTATTTTCAATAAGTGCTTTTGTCAATTGTGTTAGTTGTAATTAAAAACAACAACAACAACAAAAAAAAAAAAACACCAAACAGTAATTTTTTTTTTGATTTTAGTTAAGTTCATTTTGTTCATTATTTTAATTATTATGAGGTTTTTTTGTGCTTTTGCCAGTAGTGTTAGTTGCAATTAAAAAAAAAAATATGACTATTAACTAATAGATTTTTAGAAATGAAAATGAATCCAAAACAGTAATAATTTTAGTTTTTATTTTAGTTTTGGTTGATTTTTTTCTTTTTAATTTTTTTGTAATCTTTTCAATATGTGTTTTTGCTAATTCTGTTAGTTGTCATTTTCAAAAATATTACTTTTAATTAATAGATTTTTAAAAATTAAAATGAATCCCAAACTGTAATAATTTTTTGTTTTATTTTAGTTAATTTTGTTTTTGTTGTTTTAATTTTTACTAGATCTTTTTTTTTTAATTATTACAATGTGCTTTTGATAATTCTCTTAAGAATATTACTATTATTTAAAAGTTTAAATGAATAGTTTTTCAAAAATATGTAATAATGTAGTAGTAATTTCTTGTTTTGTTTTAGTTTTTATTTATAGTTAGTAGTTTTACTGCTTCAACTTTTCTAATATTTCTAATATTTATTTGAATTAAAATTATTTCCAGTAGTTTAATTTTAGTTACCAATGCTCTTTTTTTTTTTTTTTTCCCTCCCTGTCATCGCCGCTCAGTGAGAAGCTGTTCATGGACATGGCCGACAGACTGTCGGAGGACGGCTGGAGAGAGCTGGGATACGTCTACGTCAACATCGACGACTGCTGGGCCTCAATGCAGAGAGACAGTCAGGGTCGCCTGCAGGCCGACCCCAAGAGGTGCTGACCTCTGACCTTTGACCCCTGACCTTCTAACAGCAGCAGCGTGTCTGAATGTGCTTCACCTGATGTTTCCATGCGTCTGCCGCAGGTTCCCGCACGGCATCGCTCATCTGGCGCAGTACGTGCACGACCGCGGCCTGAAGCTGGGCATCTACGGAGACATGGGCACTCACACCTGCGGCGGATATCCGGGAACCACGCTGGACAAGGTGGAGACGGACGCGCAGACGTTTGCAGATTGGGGCATCGACATGCTGAAGCTGGACGGCTGCTACTCCAACTCATCCTACCAGGAACAAGGTCAGACACAGGAAACGGCCTCAGGGGCGGGGATCACATTAGAGCAACAGTATTTATTTTTTCAATATTTTACACTATTTGTATTGTATTTTTATTTCATTTTAAATCCAGGCTACCCAATGATGTCAAAAGCCCTGAACGCTACAGGTCGTCCCATTGGCTACTCCTGCAGTTGGCCCGCCTACCAGGGCGGCCTCCCACCGAAAGTGAGTTGAGAGCAGTCGGTGGAAGTCACGTCATGTCATGTAATATAATGTAATACTGCAATAATTGTGCTCAGGTGAACTACACACTGCTGGGTCAGATCTGTAACCTGTGGCGGAACTATGCCGACATCGAGGACTCGTGGGACAGTGTGCTGGGCATCGTCGACTGGTTCTTTGGCAATCAGGACGTCCTGCAGCCCGCCGCCGGACCGGGCCAGTGGAACGACCCCGACATGGTGAGATCATCAAGGAACAGTATTTTTTTATATTATATTTTTATATTCTATATAAAATACTATATTTGTGTTTTATTCTATTTTATATATTTTTCCCCATTTTCTGTATAATAAAAGTAAATGATAACTCCAAAAACACCATTAAAGAAACATTATTTATTTGTACATTTTTTAAAACATTTTATTCTATATTATTTGTATTTTATAGTTGTGTTATATTCTATATTTATATTTTGTTCTTTATTACATCTATTTTTTGTACAGTTAAAGTCACAAAAATGTATTTTTAAAATAAATATTTTTAAATATTTTATTCTGTATTATTTGCATTTTATATTTATTTCCCCAATTACTTCAAAATAAAAATAATATAACCCTAATTTTATTCACTGAGAGTCATTAAAATTTGTCTCATCCTCAGCTGATCATTGGAGACTTCGGCCTCAGCATGGACCAATCACGTTCTCAGATGGCTCTGTGGGCGATCATGGCCGCGCCTCTCTTCATGTCTAACGATCTGCGTACGATCAGCAGCGGCGCTCGTGCGATCCTGCAGAATAAAATCGTCATCGGCATCAATCAGGACCCCTTGGGCATCCAAGGCAAACGCCTGATCAAAGTGAGACATCTTTAGGCATTTCAGTGTTTTAAATGACCAAATATGATCATCCTTGTGCGAGGACCTCCATTTAAATATATATTTTTTTTTTTTCTTCTCTCAGTGATTTTGATTTTTTTTTGTAATTATTATTTTAATAACTTTCTATTAATATAGTTTTTATTTTCATTTATTTCTTTTCACAGATATGTTTTCATGCATTACTTTAGTAGCTTTTAGGATTGAACTGTATTATTGAGTGAATTTAATTCTTTTTAAATAATTTTTTTATTAATCGTGGTGTTGCTTTACACTATTACATTTATTCCTACTATTTTGTTTTTTACTAAACTAAATTACTAAACTATAATTTACTGATTATAGTTTAGTAATTAGTTTAATCTTTTGTTTATTTTTGTATTTTTTGCACTCGTTTCCATTGTTTCTGTCAGGAGAAGAGCGGGATCGAGGTTTACTGGCGGCCTCTGAATAAAGGATCCAGCGCTCTGGTGTTCTTCAGCAGGAGGTCAGATATGCCGTATCGCTACATGACAAACCTAAAGACGCTGAGCTACAAAACTGGAGTGTATCAGGTGAGTGTTCAGAAACACAAACAGCTCTGATAAACACAGGCAATCGCTTACACAGTGTCTCTCTCTCTTTCTCTCCGTCTCTGTCAGGTGTATGACGTGTTTGCAGAGCAGCTCTTGCCTGATCTGAAGGACAGCACAGACTTCAGTGTGTCCATCAACCCGTCTGGTGTGGTCATGTGGTACGTCACTCCAACAGCCGACTGGCAGAAGGAGGCGGGGCCTGGTCGTTTCAGTGAGAAGCTGATGGGGCCAAAGTTTCATCAACATGCTAATGAGGTCGACGCCCCTCTGGTGCTCTGAGCTGGATTGTTTCGGGAAGGCTCCGCCCATCAGGAATAAATTACGCACTCAGGGACATTTAGCCAATCAGATGTGCCTACAGTCACTTGTAATTCTTAGGACTGTTTCTACTGAATGTCAATTGTTTTACATTTTAGCCTTGTATGAAGTGCTGTTGGATGTAATTTGATGCTTTTGCACTGACTTTACAAAGACGCCTGTTAACAATAACATCTCATTTGTGCACATTCGAGTCATTTTGGGATGTAAAAATGAAATGTTCAAATTCTGATGCTTTTGTTCATGTGCACTGCTGTTTTTAAACTCAAACACTTGAGATCTAAAATTACAAAAAATAAAGTATGACTACGTAAGACTAAAAAACGCTTACATTTGGGTGTTCAAATCCCATGAACTGAAGCACAAATACTTACTACAAATAAAGCGGTTAATAAAACTCATGTTAATGATGTCTGTTGAATTGATTTTGGTCCTGAACTAGGGTAGAAACACATTAAAAATCACAATACACGTTAATATTAATAAGATCATTTACATTGTTCCAGATGAGTTTTTCATCAGTTGCTGCTCAACCTGATGACATTTATTCTCATTTACTAGCTGCCTCTGTATTTACTTGTTTACTTTATTTTAACAATACGCCTGAAAGATTTCATAGGTTTTAAAGCCACTTTTAATGCTTCAAAAACAAATAATATGTTGTGAAAGCCGCGGCTGTAGATGCGCTTCATGTTTGTGTCCAGCAGGCGGCAGTGACGCGCGTGCGCTGAAAAGCTTCTATAATGAACACAAATTAAACACACTTACGTGTAAAGTCTCGTTGATTCAGAAGCTTCACTGGACCATAAATACCGAGCTCGCAGGTCTAGTGATGGCAGAACTGTGAATCAATTTCAATCAGCTGTTTGACAGAAGGAATCAGTGATTCTGAAGCAGCTCCACCTGCTGGACAAACGCTGTCAACACAACGACAACACAAACGTGTGTAATGGACACTGACATTAAAAATCAGTGATAATGACACCTTTTACAAAGCAATAGCAAATGTTTTCATGAACGTGCAATCCATCCAACAGAATCAAATCATTAAATATAAAGGGTGTGTCTAAATTATGCCCTTCTAATTAAATTTCAGTGCTTGTTTTGTGTTTTAGGGGAAGACATGGCTAATCTTACCAATTTAAAGACAATTAACAAACAGTCAGTCTCATTACACACACGTGTTTGACATCAAAACTGAACCGACACTATAAACTGACCCGAGATCAGTTAAAATCATATTAAACACTGGTTGATCAGCTCAAACGCCCTCTAGCGGGAACCATCTGTATGACGTCACGCCAGTTACCAGTTCTATTCGCGCTCTGAATCACTGATTCAAAACATTAGATTCAAAGCTTCGAACCTTCATGCAGCAGTGTTTCGAAAGATTCTTTAAAACATTTTTCTCGCAGTTTAAACTAAATGTCTGGGAGGGAGTGGAAGTTACTTTTGAAGTACTGCTTCGCCAACTTTTGAAACTTTTGTGACCTTATGGAAATTAACCATGGGTTTATTATAGTAAAAGTGTAGTAACCATGTTTTTTGGCGTATTAATTACCGTTTGTATAACCACATTATACATCTATAGTTAGAATACCAAAACCATGGTTAATTTGTAGTTGCCATGTTTTTTTTGTTTTGTTTTTAAGTTAATTTTCCTAAGAGGAATCATTTGTTTCCAACAGATCACGTGATTTCAGCAAACGCGGCTTCGTGACGTCACAAGTGATTGTCAATGTTTGGCCGCTGGGGGGCGATGTGAACCCGTCAATCACAGCGCCGTCTTTATGAGTTTGACCTAATGATCTCGGATTAGTTTTACAAATTTGACATTTTTTTTTATTTGAAACATTTGTGTAATTAGTCTCTTACTGCCCCGTTTAGACAAGTCCTCCACAAAACAAAAAACAAGCCCTGCAAATAAAAAAGGAATCATATTATACAAACACATCTTATTGATTGTTATTCGATGGTTTGTTTGCATTTAATATATTATACTTTAAAAATTTGCGGTAGGTTTGTAAAAGTTCTATGCATGTTTTGGCCTGAGTTGTTTTGTTGCATTTACAGTTTTGACCAGCAGGTGTCACCAGCGTGTGGCGTTTCGAGCGCTCTGAAACAGTGAATCATTTTATGATTCAATTGATTCAAGGCTTCGAAATGATTCGTTTATCCTATCTTTTTTTTTTCTCTTTTTTCTTTTTGTGCATTGGTCTCTCCTATCACTGCTTTAAGCTATTTTGTGTCCAAAACCTACAGCAGTTCGTATGGTTTTACGGTAATATAAAATAAAGTGTTTTAACTCAATCTGCTTTCAAACACAAATACACAGTCCCGGCCCAATCACACGCCATCGGACTAAACAATCATACAGATCAACACTCATTTGCAACGAACATTTTTTTAAATTACCACTCTAAAACAATGCAAACAATAAGGTTTATGACACTCAAAGGCATCAGTTAAAGTTCACACTGACACTCACCTTGGTGTCGTTCACCTGGTTCATTCCTGGAAACACGTGTGCGCGACCTGCCATATTTGGTCACGTGCGCTCGGTTCCGAATCAGAGAGCCAATCACAGGCCGTCAATTCAGAAGTAATATAATGACATTTTGGCGATTCTGGATTTATGAGTTTATTCAAACATGTTATTTAATTTAATTTTATATGTGTATTTTCAGTATACATGTGTTTCTCCTGGGGAATTTATTAAAAAATCAAAATAATCAAAATGTGTCAAATAATATAAAAATCAGCTATTTTAAGCCTAAAAAAAAATCTACTAATTAAAAAAATGGAAAAAAAGCCTTCAGACTGAATATCTCAAGTCATTTTGCTTCTCCAGTAAATGTATCCAGATTTAATGAAGTTTAGATATTTGTACTGGAAATCAAGACAAAAATACTGAGGAAGAACATCATGTTTTGTGCCTCTTTACATCAGATGATTCCAAAAGATACACACGGCATACACACAGGAAGAAGAACAGCAGTTTGTTTGTGAAGTTGATGTGGTTTGAGGTCTACAGACGCCATTTGTTCATCACACAAAACAAGTCATTTCCAGCTCATAAGAATACGTACTCAAACGTTTATTTTTTTCCAAACGAACACACACGAAACCTGTGATGGCGACTGTGGATTGCTCGGCTACTTGAAGTCACACGATACACAAGAATGGCACCAAAAGACGAACGAGTTTGACCTGGACACAAACTAAAGAAAACCCATCGAGTGACGTGAAGCCTGTTCTGGAGAGTTTCAGTCAGTTCCTTGAACACATTTCAGTATTTACAGCTCAGTGTCTAGTTGATATAATAAAGTCACATCTCAGCGCCTGTAAACATTTGTAAACTCACTCGTGTGTTTGACGGAACAGGCAAATGTGAAACGAACACTCTGAGCTCGAGTCTAAACCTAAAGATGAGACTAATCTCACGTCTGTCATTTTGCAGCATGCAACGTTCAGCGAACACCACGTGTGGAATCGGTGTCAGATTCAGCAGCGGCAGGTGATGGGATCGGAGCTGCCGGACGCTGGCGTTCAGTCCGACCGCGCTGGAGCTGCGCAAACGCCGCTGGAGGTGAAGCCCGGCGGTCTGGCATGATGAAACCCCCGCAGGAGACTGAGCAGAAATCACAGGCTAAAACACACAGAAGCGCAGCTACCGTCCGCCTCTCTACACACAGCAACACATATGATCGGTGCAAAAGGCGCACAAACGTCTGTGCGTCCGTCCTTCCTTTGTAACTGAAGCAGATGGTCCATGCGTGGCAGTGATCGAAGGCCGTCGGGTCCGAATCGTGTTGTGCGTGCCGACAGGAGGATCTGGTTGTGCGGCCGAAGCGCCCGCCGCTCCTCCGGAGACGTGGAAACTAACACTATTACAGACAGAGTGCCACACAAACTCACGAAACACACGTTACACCGCAGACGCGTCCGGCCGCGGCGCACCAGATGATCCTGAGATTCACACGCAAACTAAAGACTAGATGCGGACGGTCGGTCCGGCGCTGCGACGTTCTCCTCCGGTCGGCGGAGGCGGGAGAACGCGGCAGCTCGTTTAAGGCATCGGATTGGTTCCGTCGTTCGTCCGCTAAATAAGAGCTTCTATGGGAGTAAATGAGTGAAGGATTCTCCTCCGCGGCCGCCGCTCGCTTGCTTTTTGGTGTCGATGTCACACGTCTGTCAACACTGATGTGAGGAGCGTCAGACCTGCAGCACAACAGAGCCACTTACAACTAACACTAAAACCACAATCAACATTTGTGCTACTTGAAACAAAAAACTGAAATAAACCAAAACGTAACCTTTCTTCAGTCAGACGCCCAGGCAGCGTTTTTCACTTTTATTCAGTTTAACTTAATAACACTAAAACTGAAATAAAAATCAAGACCATCCATCTATTCACCCATCCATCCGTCAGTTCATTTATCCACCCACCCATTTTCCATCCATCCATTAATTATCATCCATCCACCCAATATCAGTTCATCCACCCATTATTAATCCACCCATCCATCCAATATTAATCCAACCATCATTTTTTTTATCCTTCCACCCCCCCATTTTCCATCAATCCATCCATCCGTTATTTATCATTCATCCATCCAATATCAATTCATCCATCTATCCACCCCCACCCACCCATTTTTCATTCATCCATCCATTCATCCACCCATGATCCATCCATTATTCATCCATCCACCCATCCATTTATCCATCTGTCATCCATCCATTTGTTACTTGAAATAAAATAAACATGAACTGAAATAAAATATATAAAAACTTACATTAACTTCATGTACCAAAATAACATTAAAACTGAGATGAATTGATTAGAAACTATATGGACATTATATTTCTTTATATCATATTTGAATCATATCTCACTTCATTAGGACTTGCTGACGTTCTCGTAGATGACGTCGCTCGTGTGCGTCTGCTGCTTCTTCTTCTTCCACATGAGGAGAACACACTGATGGATGAACACATACTGCTCCTGCACACACACACACACACACACACACACACAAATACACATTACAAACCATTTTACCGTTCCAGGGCTGGATTGATATGAAAGCCAAATTTTCTCGCAATTTTAACTTTATATCTAACAATTCTGTGTTTATCTGTAACACACAGCCAATATTCTGTCTGTATATCACACAATTCTGTTTATTTCTTGCAATTTTTTTCTTCATTTCTGTAACAGAATAAAACATAAAACATGTAACTAAGACTTTTTATTTCACAATTCAGATTTTTTTCTTGTAATTATAAATTGTGACAAAAAGGTTCAGAATTGTGAGATAAAAAGTCAAAAATGATCTTTTGATCTGGTGGTGGAAACAAGCTTCCATAGATTCATCTAAATCTTCTTAGGAAAGAAGACATTCCAAGAAACTGTAAAAGTGTTATTTTTTAAAAATAATTTCTTTTGAACACTTTTTTTTTTTGGACCGGTCACTAATTGACTCGCTTAAAAACTCTGTGTTTTGCACTTCATTATGCATCACGTTGAGAGGCTATTTACAATGATTTTTATGAAGATTATTAGAACCTAGTTCAGGTTCTGTACCTCAGTTTGGACCATGGAGAGCCGGCGTGAGCGCATATCCGACACCAATCCCAGGACGTCCACATACTCGTGTTCCTGAATGTGCTGCATCAGCCGGTCCAGAGCGATGAAGGTGCCGGTCCGACCCACTCCAGCACTGACACACACACACACACAAACACACAACAGTGTTTGTTACATCATACAGTGTCTGTAACAAACATGAAGATTTGTAGCAAAACCACAAGCAGGAATCAATAGATGGAAGTGAGCCACAGTGATTCCAGTCAGTGTAACGTGAGTGCAGTGAGCCGGAGTGACTCCTGTACCACAGACTCTCACATGAACGCGTCCAGCACTAAGTGACGAGGAGTGAACAACATCTCACCTGCAGTGGACCACGATGGGCCCTTTGGTCCTGTTGACCTGCTGCCGTACGATCTGAACGAACTGTAAGATGCTCTCGATGGCGTTGACCGTCGGCACGCCATGATCAGGCCACGAGGTGTAATTAAAGTGCAGAACGTCTTGAGATTCATCAGCCTGCAGGAGACAAACACACTGAACATCAGACAGGAACAGCAGCAGTGTAACGCAACACTCTCAACACCTAGATACACATCCATCAATACATCCATTTATCCATCTATCCATTTATCTATTAATCATCCATCCATCATTCACCAATCATCTATTCCTCCATCCATCTATCACCTATCCACCCCTTTATCCATCCATTCATCAATCCATTCGTCCATTCATCTGTTATCCATCCATCCATTTTCTATCCATCCATCCATTCATCTATGATCCATCCATCAATCCACCTATCATCTATCAGCCATCCATCCCTTTATCCATCCATCTATCAATCCATCCATCCATCTATCCATCCATTTATTCATCCATCCAATATCAATTCATCCATCCATTCAACATCTATTTATTCATCCATACACCCACCCATTTTCCATTCATCCATCCATTGATCCATCCATCCATCCATCCACCCAATATCAATTAATCCATCCATTCCATCCATCCATTATTAATCCATTCATCCATCCATCCATCCATCTATCCATCAATCGATCCATTTATCCATCTATCCATCCATTCATCTATGATCTATCCAACCATCCACCATTCAATCATCTAGCCATCCATCACTTTATCCATCCATCCATCTATTCATCTCCCCATCCACCCATTTATCTCTACATCCATCCACCTATCATCCGTCCATCCATTCATCCAGCTATGATCTATCCATCCATTTATCTATCTATCATCTTTCCATCCGTCCACCCGTGGTTATGGTTAGTAGTGTTAGTAGTGTTAGTAGTGTTCCTCACGTATCCCAGTCTGAAGTTCCTGATGGTCCACTCGGGCGAGTCGTTCTCTGACAGCATCTCGACTGTGATCTCTCCGTACGTCACGGGCTCCTCAGTGAACGGCCAGTAGTGATCACACTTCACCTGCACAGGAAGCACATTCTCTCGTTAACGTCCGCCCGTCTCCGTATGCTGTCATAGCGATTAGGGAGCGGTTGCCGTGGGAACTGACCCTCCTGCGCTCGTTACACTGGGTCAGCATGACGATGATGTGAGACTTCTGCTGCAGGACCATCTTCCAGAAATCGTTCCTGGTCTCGGGCAGCGGGCCCTGCGTGGCGATGTACTCGTGCGGAGAGTTATAGCCCTGAACGCACACCGGCACACCAATCAGACATCCCATAATCTGTGAACGACTCCACTCTGATCACTGATACTGATGAGATACTCACAGGAATATAGTTGGCATTGATGTAATCAGAACCTTCATCGTTGTGCAGAGAAATCAGCTTCACCCGACTGAAATCATCTGTGACCAGACGAACATTCACAATAAATACAATAAACGCTGATTTTTATTAATAGGTGGGCCAATCAGAACAGTGTTGCTATGACTACAGTGGGCGGGGCTTAGCTGGCGGCCACTCACAGGGCAGGATGTTGGTGTAGCGGTTCTTGGGTCTGTTGACGGGCAGATCGGCCGCTTCATGAGACAGATCCAGACCGACGCTCTTCAGCTCCTGACAGAACCACAAACCAAACAGGTAAATCGCACGGACAGACGAGAGTTTACGTGTTCTGCGGTGAGCGCCGGCTTTACCTCAAACTGCAGTGAGAACTTGTACGCCGAATCTTTGCTCATATCTTTGATGTAAGCGTCGAAATCACTGAGTTGAACGGGACTGAAGACACAGACACGTCACATCACACACAGAGAAAAAAATCAATACAGTCATAACTCAGACAAACACACCGACGGATGTTTTTACCTGGTTAGTTTCCTCTTCTTCAGTGCCGTTTTGCTCCTGCGGGTGAAACACAGACAGACGCGTCACTGAACTGAGATCAGAACACGACAAACTCCATCTCTGTTAATAAACGCTCTTCAGTCCTACTAACTAAACATGCATTACAGGTTGACGGAGCTTCAGCGCTGCCGTGTGTCTGAAACCACAGAGAATAATTCAGATTCACTCACTGCGGAGGATTTACTGCATTAATTACTGTAATTACTGCATTACTGCATTAGTTCTACAGGAAAAAAAACAAACATATATTACTTTGTAATTAATATATATTAATTAATAATGTAGATCTCTATTTATTCTCTCTATTTATTATATATTCCCATTTATATAATTAATATTTTTTACATTTGTAAATTGTATAATAATAATTTTACATTCTCTATTGTTTACGAGTATTTTATTTAAATTTGTTATTATATATTAATTTTATAAATTACATTAACAATATATATATATATATATATTCTCTAAATTTATAATTTTATGAACTTGATTATACTGAACTGATCTTTACTTTTACATTTTTATTTATTATTTTTAGGATTTTAAATATTTACGATATTTGCATTTTTATTACATTATAAATTTAAATTAATAATGTATATATATTTGTTTCATTAATCACATTGTAATTGTAAATTATTGTGGTTATACTGTTTAAACAGTGTCTAACAATGTGTAATTTATATACATTTAATAATTTTACTTTTTTTTTTTGTATTTATTTTTTCTTTCTTTATAACCTTCCATATTACGATTTTTTAATGATTAATTATGTTTCAAAATTTGTGACCCTGGACCACAAAACCAGTTATACGTCACATGGGTATATTTGTAGCAATAGCCAAAAATACATTGCATGAGTCAAAATGATCGATTTTTCTTTTATGTAAAGAATCATTAGGATATTAAGTAAAGATCATGTTCCATGAAGGTATTTTGTAAATTTCCTACTGTAAATATGTCAAAACTTAATTTTTGATTAGTAATCTGCATTGCTAAGAACTTTAAAGGTGATTTTCTCAATATTTCGATTGTTTTGCACCCATTACAGATTACATTACAGATCGGCTAAATGTTGTCCTGTCCTAACAAACCTTATTTATTCAGCTTTCTCAATTAAAAAAAAAACACCCTTATGACTGGTTTTGTGGTCCAGGGTCACATATTACATTTTTAAATATAATTTTAAATAACCAATTTTTAAAGAAATGAAATGATTCTTTTACATATGAATGTATTTTATTAAAATGATACATCTCAAAAAAGCAATTAATTTGTGTATAAATGAGAAAATGTATATAAATGTTACCTATTTTTACATTTTGAGAAAATTCCATATACACAACAGCACTTCCTCATATCCCTCGTATCTTCGTCCACAGACGTCTGTTATAAGCACACGCGATTTTTTCGCATTATTATTTTCTGTGGAGACCGACAGCACGTCCGCAGAGCTCAGCTCGTATGAAACCTGGAACATTCCTTCAGGAAATCAAACTAACGCGCAAGGAAAAACCAAGCAAATCGGCTCAAATCTCTCTGGTGAAAATCTGCATTCAGTCCGACAGAGAACCGAAGAGCTAGAGCAAACATGCAGGACGTGAGAGTGAGCGGACGGACGGACGGCCGCCGGTGAGGACGTCATGCAGGACGGGCCGCCAGCATTAGTGTCATGCGTCGAGACGCTGTTAAACACAGACAAGAGCACAGATGGAGATCCGGCCTCTGATCCGTTACCCATAATGCACAGAATCAAAGCGTCTCCGTCTACAGGGTCTACGTGGAGTCTAGAGGTGGCGTGTGTGTGTTTGTCCGTCCGTCGGCCGCCGGACGCCGCGCTGCTACTTACCACGGATTAATATAAAAGGCCAAAAGATAGTCAGTCCAAAGGCAGGATGGCAGAAGCGTGAGGAACGCAAAGAGACTCCTGCGCCTGAAGCCGTTTGAACAAAACAGAAAGCAAAAGACATAAAAAAAGACCAAGGGCAAAAAGTTGGGGACAAAACATGGTGCTCCATTAGTAATAGTGACACACACAGATGATTGAGCATATTTCATTAGTGTCTGACAGGTTAATGATCGCGTCATGCAGTCAGTGTCATTGGCGTCTTTCTGTCTGTTCGTGTGAATCTGTGATTGCTGCTGATCGTCTCCTCCGCCGGATATTAACACCGAACACAACAAACATCGCACCTACGTCTCAATCAGTCCAGCCTGATCGTAAACCGCTTTGTTTCTAATGCAACATCCAGTACAAATATATAAATATTCTGAAACCTTAATACATAAAATGAGCTAAGACACGATTTTATATCAAAACAAAGTGCTTAAAACAGGAGCAAAAATCTTCCAATGGGCTCAGAAAAATCTAGAGCTGCAAAACGATTAATCAACTCAAAATAAAAGTTTATATTTGCATACTACATGAGTGTGTGTTTATTTTGCATATATAAATACACACATATTATGTAAAATAGTTGTATATAATTTATATTATATAAAAAATACACATTTTATATTTAAATCTAACATATTTTCCTTAAAATATACATGTATGTGTGTGTATGTATATATACATAATAAATATACACAGTACACACACACATATAGTATGCAAACATTTATTTTTATTTTGAATCGATTAATTATGACTAATTGTTTTGCAGCTCCAGAAAAATCAACTTAATTCTACCCCACTGGTAGATATTTGCTCCCGTCTTATGCAAACGCTTAATTAAAAACTTAATTTTGACACATTTTCATACATGTTACAGAAAACAAAATCTAAGATCTAAAATGTAAAACTGTTGTAGTGTACACAAAGTCGGTTTTTATGTGTTATTTTTACATTTTCACATTTTACATTTTATACATTTATCATTTTTATGAACCCAACTATACTGAAACTTTACATTATTTATTTATTATTTTTATTACAATTAAGTACTTTTATTTTTTATTCATTTATATTGTGTATTTATTTTTTATAAATAAATTTAAATTAATACTTTATTGCTCTCTCTCTATAACTGATATTATTTCTATTTTAGAAATGTGTACATTTTATGACCTGAATTTGACATTAAAACAGGACACACAGTCATGTTGCGGTTGCGTCACGAGTCGTGCTCTAAACATCTCAGCGGAAAGTGACAGGAAAAATGTCTTTTGACTTCATTACCAGCCCAGAATCTGCCTTTACTGACGCTCTTTAAGCTCTTATATTAATCATGTGTGTGTGTGAGCGATGGTTCTGATGCTTCTGGAACAAACGAGTCCCGCGTCTTGATACCAACAATTACACTTCCTCTCTGTGTGTGTGTGTGTGTGTGTGTGTCTGCGTGTGACACTGTGACTGACTGATTGACTGACAGCGAGAAACACAGGAGCTCCTACCAGTTATACGGCAGCTTCCCGTCCCGCTCGAAAGAGGCGAAATTCACGAAGGTTTCAGCGCCGCACTCCCTGAAATCAGACACGACACATGATGAAGAAACACCTCAGAAACGACTTCAAATCAATCATTTCATCATTACAAATGAATCCAGTGCAGTTTCACATTCTGAAACACTGCGATCCACGTGCAACACACTGCAACAAAATGATGCTTTTCCTCAGTGTTTTCATCTCATTTTCAACACAAAATCTAAACATCCTTAAATCAAGACACATTTACTGGAGAAGCAAAATAACCCAAGATAGTAAGTTTCGCTTTTATAAAAATGCAAAATGAAGTTTTTGCTTAAAACAGGAACAAATTTTTGCCAGTGGTTTTGGAAAAATAATCTCGCTTTCACTTTGAATTCAGTTGATTCTTCTGACCCCATTAACAGATATTTGTTCTCGTTTTTAGCTTAAATACACTTGTATTTTGATGCATTTTTCATAAAACAACATTTATTTTGCATGTCAGGTACCAGAAAATGACAAAAATACTAACTTTATGAGTTTCTTTTTTCGCACAAACAGTATTTTTGTCATGTCTGAAAGCAGTTGTGGTGGTTTAATCGTGGGATTTGCTGATTATGAGTGAGCTGTATTAAATCATGAGCTCAAGTAAATCACAATTTCAAAATTTGTAGATATTTGAAATGGAAAACGACAAAAACACGATATTCATCCATCGGTCTGATCACTAATGGACTGTATCTGCAGCTCATGATGGATCAGGCTGAGGTGTTGCTCACCGGCTCAGCTCCATGTGTTTCTTGCGCAGCACCAGCAGGAACAGAACCAGCAGACTGATCAGCAGAATGCTGAGAACCGCCAGCGCAGAGATAGCCGCCACACTCGGGTTCATCTCGCGCACTGCAAACACACACAAGGCAAGGCAAGTTTATTTATATAGCACATTTCATACACAGAGGTAATTCAAAGTGCTTTACATAAAAGGAAGTAGAATAATCATAAAAACAATCATAAAAACAATGATCACAACAATAAAACAAAAAAGGTAAAATGTAAAACACACACACACACACACCACAGCTACATTCACTGTCTCATAATCAAACTCTTAAATGTGTATTTCAGATGTTCACTTGTTTGGAAGAAGACATTATGAGGCAAAACAGAGCTCAAAACTATGAATACTCAAAAAAACAAACAAAAAAAAAAAACGGTAATTGCAACTTTTTTCTTGCAATTCTGACCTTTTTTTATATCTTAAAATTCAGACTTTTCTCACAATTACAAGTTCTCACAAGTCTGACTTATTTTACAATTCTGAGTTTATATCTCAGAATCCTGACTTTCTTCACAGTTATGAGTTTGACTTTATCTTCGCAATTCTGACTTGTTTTTGCAAGTATGATTTAACTTTTTTTCTCACAATAACTAGTATGTATCTGGCAAGTCTGGCTTTTTTTTTCTTTGCAGTTATGAATTTAACTTTTTTCTTGCAATTTTGATTTTGTATCTCAGAATCCTGACTTTTTTCACAATTACAATACTTTTTTCTTGCAATTCTGACTTTTTTTTCCTTGCAATAATGAGTTGATTTGTTTCTCACAATCACAAGTTTCTATCTCGCAAGTCTGACTTTTTTCACGCAATTACGAGTTTGACTTTTTTACCACAATTCTGACTTTTTTCTCACAATAATGAGTTTGAGTTTTTCTCGCAATTACGAGTTTATATCTCAGAATCCTGACTTCATTCATTTGACTTCATTCTTGAAATTCTGACTTTTTTCTCACAATTACTAGTTCATATCTCACAATTCTGACTTTTTTTGCAATTATAATTCTGACACATGAACCGACTGAAAAAACATGAATGAACATCAGAACATATTTTATTTTAACTGCAGAAGTCATTACACACAGTTTTTTAAGATGTTTAAGTCCACTGAAGTTAATCCACTCTCCTGTCTGATTTGTTTGTCGGAAACAAAGGTGGATACTGTGTTACGATTGGTCAGATCGCCTGTCAATCAAGCTGTTTGTGAAGAGTCAGTTATGAGTTTATATCAGAATTCTGACTTTTTTCTCACAGTTGTGAGTTTATATCACGCAATTCTGATTTTATAACTCCTAATCGTGAGTTTGTCAAGCACAATGTGAAACTGCTCCGTGTGTGAACTGCTGTAGATTCTAGAGTCAGACTGCTGTGACTGTAAGTGATTGAGTGTTGAGTGTGGCTCAGATGTGTTTCCTCACCAGATGTGCTGACGGTGATGTACGCGGGGTCGCTGGCGCTGCTGTAGCTGCTGCTGATCACGGTACAGTTGTATGATGTGGACGGCTGCAGTCCTGACACGGTCACAACATGAGCGGCGGTGAGCAGCGGCTCACGCACCTTCTGAACCAGAGAAACACACACACACACACACACACACATTAAACCAGCTGTTCATTCACTGAGATGCTGAGAGGTTCAGGTGTATTCAAGCCTCCATCCCAGAATGCACTGCTGTCATCACAATACATCAACACCACCTGACAGTTAACATTAGCTACTAACCACTTTGTCAGTAATTTCAACATTAACTGATACATTATTAAAATCAAAAGTTGCATCTGTTATTATTCAATGGACCTGAGCTGTGATCTATGAACAGCTGCGATTGTATTAACTAACAAGTGTTAATAACTACTGTAACACATTTTTTGCTGTTAATTAATGCATGAGCTAATGTTAACTAACAGGACCTGTACTGTAAAGTGTTAGAGAATGTGAAGGTTTCATTAGTTAACCCCTGTATGGTGTTCATATTTTTGTTACTCAGACAGTGTTCGTGGGTCTGGTGAACCCGCTGCATTTTTGGGTTTTTAATTCAACACAGTGTTTACTTCATCCCAATTACAAGCAACATAAACTGAATGTTTGGCTAATATTTGCCCTTTTCCTTTGTTAGATCACATTTACGAATTAAAGTACTTGTGTGGGAATGGCAGGGGCAGAAACACACAACTCACACTCACACTCGCTCAGACTCTCTCTCTCACACATATTCACACATACACATACTAATAGCAGGCCCAGAAAACAGGGGGACAGAGTGAAGTTACACAGGACCTAAAATGTACACTCTTTTATTGGCCCCGGGTCCAGTGGACCCGAACATCCTGTGTGTAATATGAGTGTGTAGGGGGCGTACAGTGAGCGGTCGTTGAAAATTTGTTCTCATATATGTTCTTCACAGAAAATGAGCCAAGGCCAATGAGTATGAGCTTGAGAAAATAATTTTTAGACCCGAACACCATGTAAGGGTTAGCATGCACTAACAACAACAAAAAACTTCTAAAGCATTTATTACTCTTAGTTACTGTTAATTTCAACATTTCCTAATACACTATTTAAATCAAACATTATTATTATTATTATTTAAATAAGATCAATATTATTTAACCGAGCTAACATGACCTAGTTTTTTTTTAATTTAATAAATACTGTAACAAATGGTTTGCTCGTTGTTAATGTTAGTTTGCAGTGCATTAACTAATGTTAACTAGTAGGACCTTATTGTAAACTGTTCATGAATTATGAATTATGAATCACGAATAAATAAATTATTTGTTAATATTAGTTAATGCATGATCATGATCATTTATTCACATTATTCACAATAGAGTTGTTCATTATATTAGTTCTCAGTGCATTAACTAATGTTAACAAAAACAACTTAGATAATTCTGGAGAAGTTTTGCTGATTCTCACTTCAGTGTAGTTAACAATAGAAATGACAAAAAAATTAAATGTAAAATAAAACCTGGCTGTAAATTGTTAATTCTCTTATTTTTATCATCATAAAGACCATAAAGAAACTCCATCACAATCTCCTTCTCCAGATGTTTGCATACATGTATTGTTATGATTGTTATATGTGACCCTGGACAACAAAACCAGTCATAGGGGTCAATTTTTTGAAATTGAGATTTATATATAATCTGAAAACCGAATAAATAAGTTTTCCATTGATGTGTGGTTTGTTAGAACAGGACAATATTTGGTTGAGATGCAACTGTTTGATAATCTGGACTCTGAATGCAAAAAAATCTAAATACTGAGAAAATCACCTTTGAAGTTGTCCAAATGAAGTTCTTAGAAATGCATATTACTATCAAAAAATAAGTTTTGATATATTTACAGTATGAAATGTACAAAATATCTTCATGGAACATGATCTTTACTTCATATCCTAATCATTTTTGACATAAAAGAAAAATCAATCATTTTGACCCAAACAATGTATTTTTGGCTATTGCTACAAATATAGCCGTGATACTTTAGACTGGTTTTGTGCTCCAGGGTCACACATTATGTTGTGATATTGATCAGGAGTGAATCCCACTCAGCTCTTACTTTGTTTTCTCTGTTGACTCCCAGCGGTCTGCAGACGACCTGATAGAAATCCACAACGCCCTCCTCCGTCCAGAGCAGCGTGACGGCCGTGTCGGTGGCGTTGACGGCGTACAGCGACTTCGGAGGAGCCGGTTCTGTTCGCAAAACAGCCAAGCACCACACTAGTTACGAGATCCTCCAAGAAAACAGCTTAAAAACAAGTAAAAAAGGAAGACGAAACAAACAGCCACAACAATTCTGACACATTCTGAACAGGAAGTCAAAGCGAAACGGGTTATTATTAGAACAGAAAACACACTCTCAGCAGCAAACGAGCAGCGCTTTTACTTCTAGTTTTGTATTTGAATGTGTGAACAGCTCCAACTTCATATTCACGCAGTGAATGGGTGCCGTCAGAATTTGTTTCATCTTTTGTCTTCTCAAGATGTTAGCTGACGGACTGGAGCGGTGTGGATTACTTGTGTTGTTTTTATCGGCTGTCTGGACTCTCGTTCTGACGGCACCCATTCACCGCAGAGCGTCCGTCCGCTGCCACTGACCGAGTTTGATGATGTGCGGCGCAGACGTGTTGCGGCTCCTCTCGGTGCAGGCGGTGACGGTCAGGTTGTAGATGTCGCCGGGAGGAAGAGCCAGAGACGCCTTCATCATGTTGCGAGTCACCTGAAACACAGTCGTTAGGCGCAGTGATGATTCAACCGTTTCCATGGTGACGATGAATATTTAGACAGGTTTCAGTGGAAAGGTTTGTGTAAATGAATGGAGTTTATCCTGCTCTCGGAGCGTCTCGACATCTCAGCTGGGCTCTGTGTGGAAACATTTAGCCGTCGCTAATTAAACGCTGGCTGTGCGTGAGATAAATATGTGTGCTGGGTAATTGGATTCATTGCAGGCTAACGGCGCTGTGACGTCGCGCGAGCCACTCGACTCATTTTAATGAGAAACGAGGAGCACGGAGGGAGAATCTCATGAATCTCAGACAGTTTTACCCTCACATTACTGTGGTAAATGACTACGGTAAAATCATCCTGAGCAGAAAGTGACCAGTGATTGACTGTCACGCAGCGTTTCATCACTCAGAGCAAATCTACATAAAAAATACTTAAACATTATAATTATAATATTATTAATAATAAATAAAATTAGATTTAAAGATTCAAAAAAATATTGTGCTTGTGTATATAATATACATATATATAATGTTTTTTTTAAAATATAAATTACATATATAAAATACCATTATAAAAAAGTGTATACATATTTAGTTTTTTAAACTAAACTAATTTATATAGACTACACTAATTTATTAATTTGGTCTTTTTATTAAATTAATGTATGTGTGGTTTGAGAAACAACAATATCACATGAAAATAAGGGAATGGAAATCAAAAAGTTGAAGTACTAAAATAAGAAAAACTAATAAAAATTCAGACATAAAAAAACAAAAACTAATAAATACGAAAAAAAAACATAACAAATTTATTAAAACTACTAACATGAAAATGAAACAGAAAATAGACCAAATGAACAAAAACTCAAAACTAAAACCTAATAAAAAATTATTTAGACGTAAAAAAAACAAAAACTAATAAATAAGAAATAAATAATAATAAAAATTATTTACTAAAACTACAAAAATTAAAATGAAACATACTAATATACTAATACTAATATACTAACAATACTAATATAACATCATAATATAACAAAAAGTAAAACTAAAAACCTAATGAATGGTGTTTTAGATATTTAAAAAAACTAAACAAAAAATTTAAAAAAAATATGAACAATTTTAATAAACTACTGAAATAAAAATTAAACAGAAAATATACTAAAATAACAAAAACTAAAAAAAAAATTATTTAGCAAAAATATTTATTTAGAAAAAAACCCAAAAACTAATAAATATGAAAAAACACAACAAATTTACTAAAACTACTAAAATTAAAATGAAACAGAAAATATACTAAAATAACAAAAACTAAAACTAAAACCTAATAAAAAATAATTTAGACATAAAAAAACTACTAAATCCAAAAAAATAAATGTACTAAAGCTGCTAAAATGAAAATTAAAAATGTAATAAAAAAAATGCAACAACAAATTTAACCTCTGAAATTAAATGGAAACAGAAAATATACTAAAATTACAAAAAAGAATGAAAATCAGACATAAAAAACCTAACAAATACGAAAAAACAGCAAATTTACTAAAACTACTAGAATTAAAATAAAACAGAAAATATAAAAATGAAATCTAATTCAAAATATTAACAAAAACCATTAAAAGTAAATCAAACACACTAAAGTAACACTAATGGAAAATAATGGAATGCTTATTTTGTGTATTTGCTTTATGACATAACATGTGTTGATCATGAACACATATTTCATGTCCAATGTGCCCAAAATTTCCAGTTTAGCCTGGGTCGACTGGACAGTGTTTGTTCCAGTGAAGGCCGTGTTGTGTTTTCTAGTGAAGGTTGAGTTTTCAGACTCACGTCGATGGAGTAGCGTCTCCTCGCGCCCTTCTTCCCCTCGGCCGTCAGCTGCCAGTGCAGCATGCGTGAGTGTGAGAGATCGGTGAACAGATCACCGTACGTCCAGCGCACGTACAGCATCCCGTGAGCGTAATCCACCGACGAGATGTGAGGAGCTTCAGGAGCTGATGAGCAAACACACATAAGTAACTGTGCAGTTGGTGTCAGTCTGATGAGATGTGATGTGATGTGATGTGATGGGACGCACCTGTGACGAAGCTCACGGTGGAAGCGTCGCAGCAGCTGAGCGGCGGTTCGCCCCACGTCACCATCGTCACGCGGAAGTTATAGAACCAGGCCGGCAGCAGATCCGTCACTCTCTGAGGACCCAAGAGCATTTAATTAGCACCTCTGACCTCGACTGCGGCGTCTCGATTATAATGATTACATAATAATTACGCAGAACGCTGTGTTTACGTTTCCCCGTCTCAGCCGTGACTCATGAAGCATCATAATTAGCATCTCTACTGATCATCTGAGCCACTTAATTGACTGATTACAGGAATGAGGATTCTGACTACAAACCCTCAATTAAGGCAGATTTTCAATCAAATGTAAGACTTTCTAAGATCTGCACCACTGTACCAGTTTAGTTTCACTGACATACTATTACAGTTTTAACCACATAAACAAATTTGTCAAGACAAACCAGCCCGAACGTTCAGAGCAGTTATGAAGTTTACAGCTTGACGTCTGAACATTTAGAAAGATAGATTAGATGATTAGCATGTTGTTAACATGTTGCTAATCCTGTTTCTAACATAATTAACATATTACTAGCATGATTGGCATGTAGTTAGCATGTTGCTAGCATGTTGTTTACATGATTAGCATTTAGTTAGCATGTTGCTAATCATGTTTTAACATGATTTAATCAAGTTTTTAACATTACCATGTTGTTAGCATGATTAACATGTAGCTATCACTTTGCTAGCATGTTTCTAGCATGATTAGCATGTTTTTTAAATAATTAGCATGAAGTTAGCATTTTGTTAGCAAGTACCTAGCATGATCAGCAAGTTACTGGCACGTTGCTAATATGATTAACAAGTTACAAGCATGATTAGAATGTTACTGGCATGTTGTTAACATGATTAACCAGTTACTAGCATGTTGTTAGGGTTAACATGTTGCTAGCATGATTAGCAAGTTACTGGCATTTTGCTAACATGTTTATAACATGATTAGCACACTGCTAACATGATTAGCCTGTAGTTAACATGTTGCTAATCATGTTTTTGTTGCTAGCATGATTAACATGTAGTTATCAGGTTGCTAGCACATTTCTAGCATAGTTAGCATGTTGTTAATCATGTTTCTAACAACTTTCTGTTGTTCTGTTGTTCACCTACCATGATTAACAAGTTACTAGCATGTTGTTAAAGTGATTAGCAAGTTACTAACATGATTAGAATGTTACTAGTATGTTGTTAGAATGATTAACTAGTTACTAGCACGATTCTAGCATGATTAGCATATTACTAGCATGATTGGCATGTAGTTAGCATGCTTCTACAATAATTAGCATGAAGTAAACATGTTATTAGCGTGTATCTAACATGATTAGCAAGTTACTACCATGTTGCTAATCTGATTCTCAAGTTACCAGCATGATTCTAGCATGATTAGCATGTTACTAGCGTGTTATCAGCATGATTAACCAGTTACTAGCATGATTCTAGCATGATTAGCATGTTACTAGCATGTTGTTAGCACAATTAGCAAGTTACTAGCATGAATCTAACATGATTAGCAAGTTGTTAGCATGATTAGCAAGATACTACCATGTTGCTAGCCTGATTAACACGTTACTTGTTAGTCATGTTGCTAGCATGACTAGCATGTAGTTAATCATGTTTTAATGCAGCAGGACTCTTATTTTGAATCACGGGGCCTTAAATTTGATCCAGATGAATTTCAGACTGTTTTAGGAAGCGTGCGTGATGTGAACTGGTTACCACAGAGGCGATGACGGACGCGGTGGCGGCGATCTCGTAGTAAGTGGTCCACTGCGACGTCTGCGTGGCCGAGTTGAAGAAGAAGGTCTGCAGCACGTACTTCCTGAAGGCCACGTTGTACGGCCGCTGCCAGCTGAGGATGACGGCGGTGGGACTGAGAGGATAAACCACCAAATCACGAACACCTGTCGGCTCTGACAGAACACAGCCAATCACAGAGCAGGACTCGGTCACGGGGGCGGAGCTTCGTCACAGGCGTTCATTATATATGCACTCACCGATGTCGATGATGACGGGTTCAGACGCGGGACTGACCAGCGGCCCGTTCGTGTGATAAACCACCACTCTGTACTGAGCGCCGGGCGTCAGGCTGCTGATGATGTCACTGGTGATGTTCTCCTATCACAGAGCAGAGGGCAGGTCACATGACACACTTAGGTTATAAAACACCTTTACAGCTAAACTATTCACATTAAACTTCTGCTTTCTCTGTCAAACATAAACATTTGATGGTTTAAATTAAGACCATAAAAATGTGTATTAAAATGTTACAGTAATCCAAAATAAAATTATTATATTACTTTTTTAAATACAACAGTAATATAACCCCATGTTTTTAATTTTTAAAAATCATGCTTTCTATGATGTTTTCATGTTTTTATTGTATTTTATTGTGTTAGTTAGCTACATTTTTAAATTATTTTTCTTAATCAAAATAACCCAACTGTTTTGTCATCTATTTTTGCAAGTGAACTCTTCATATATTGTTATATATTATTATACATAGTATAATAATAAGCATATACACAAAACACAGCAAGGCAACAAAAAATAGACAGAGAAAATAAATAAATAAATATTGAGTATTTTATGTTTTCTTCATATATAAATACATACAAAATAATATTAATAAAACACCTACAACAATATTAAAATTACTGTTGTTTTGTTGTTGTTGATATTATTATTGGATTATTGATATGACAATCATAAAACTGTTTTTTTTACAGTGAAATATTACAATAGTAAATATTACAATAACAACTTTATTTTTATTAGCCATAAAATTAGACATATTACTACTAACTATATTAACACAAAATCAACACAAGAAAAAAAAAGTTTTTTTTATTTGTTTTTTTTACAGTGAAATATTACAATAGTAACTTTATTTTATAAAAGTTTTTTCTCAAAACATTTTACAGCAGGTAAATTATTATTATTAGTAGCAGTATTAGTATTATTTATTTATTTATTTATTTATTTTTATAGCCAAATTGATATACAATCACAATACACAATATTTTGGCCAAATTCTTCAGCCATACAAACCAGGATTACTTTATTTTACAGTAAAATATTATAATAGTAATAGTTCCTTTTTTTGGTAATGCTTATATGCACTACTACTACTAATAACTTTTTTTTTTTTAACACAGCAACACAAAAACAGAGATTAGTTTTTTTTACTTTAGATATTGTTTAGTTCATATAAAATTAAAAAATAAATTATATATGTTTTTCTTTTTTTATAGCCATATTGACATACAATCACAATATCTTGGCACAGCCAACCTGTTGGGGTTTTTTTGAAACAGGAAAAAAAAAATCCGATTTCTCATCGAAGTGTGCAGCATCTGTTCCAGCACTGCTTTTGTTGACGATGCTAGGGTTTTACTGGTACCAGTCTGTAATATTCTGATTGACTGAATGAACTGGTTAAATCTAAATATTTGCCATAAAGCACAAGACATTTAACGTGTGTAAAGGCGCTGTGAATGAGTACCTCGGAGCAGTAGGTGTTCTCCATGCGCTGGCTGATGCTGGGCCGCAGACAGGTGAGCGACAGCACCGAGATCAGACTGCCGTTATATCTGTGCCGGGACGGAGCCCAGGACACGGTGGCCGTGCTGGAGTCCAGCATCTTCACGCTGACCGCCTGCGGACGCTCCTGCGGCTGCTCCATCCACTCGCCCGACGGGCCTAAAATACACAAACAAACACGCGTGACACACGCTGAGACACACGACTCACATGAGGTCGGGACGGCTCGTACTGAGGTAGAAGGTGAATCCGGTGTCGGCCGAACTCTCTCGGGCTTCGCAGTCTCCGGACGAACTGAGCGTCGTGACGTGAACGTGATACGTTCCTGCTTCTGAGAGCTCGGTGAAGAACTCGTGAGTGTTCTCATCAACCGTCGCCGTTTCGGTGGAGTTTCCTGCTCAAACAAGAAGAACAAGAAGAGAGGAATGAAGTTACAGAAGATTTACACAAACGTCCGTATAAAACACGTGATGATTCTCACCGTCGCGGTAGATGTAGATGTTGAACCCGTCAAAGGCGGTGGGCGGCCGCGGCGGTAACCAGCGCAGCTCCAGCAGGATGGGCGGCAGCGGCGTGGGCATCACGCTGGGTTCAAAGGTCACTTCCATCGTTGAGCCCGGCTCATTAGAGTCCTCATATTCTGGCACTAGTGCATTCACAAACTCCTCCTCCTCTGTGGGGGCGGGGCTCCCCGTCGGCTCCGCCCACAGCGTCTCGGTGCTGTTGTCACGCGCGGGTTCGGCTGTGCTGCTGTAGACGGTGACGGACTCGTTGAGTGGCGTCTGCGTGACGCTCATCTCCTCACTGTTCACTTCCTGCTCTTCAGACGCAGGGACGTCGCGTGCTCGCCGGAGGACTGATGCATTATGGGATGCCTTCAGAACGACCCCGTGCAGGTCAGATCCCGGTGCTCCTCGGTTGCTGAGGTGGATGATTTTGAGCGACACGTTGAGAGGAGGATTCGGGACTGGACATGAGAAATGAACACAGAACATCATATTTATCATATTGAACCCATAATATATTTATTAAACAGATAACACATAATCAATTAAAATTATTTCTAATTTGTGAAGAAAAAATGTGAAATTATACTTCCTATACATGTTTTCAGGATACTATTTTATGACCAGTAAGCACATTTTACTCTTGAGTAAAAGTAAAACTAGTCATTTCATTATAATTTTTTAAAAATTAAGCTCAGCTTAAATTAAATGCAGTAAAAAGGCTATTACAATGACATAAATTACTGATTTAAATATAATTTATAGCACATTTTTACTTTTTTTGTAATTGCAATCATTTTCAAAAGTGATTCTAAAGGAGTCGGTTTTTTAATTTATTATGATTATTTATTAATTAATTTATTAAAATTAGCTTAAATCAAAATAAAAAAAAATTACCATATATAAAATGTATAAAATATATAAAAATTTATTCATGTTTTTTTCTTTTCTTTCACGTTACAGTAATGACTTTGTGGGTAAAAATGTGTTTAACTGTGATCAAAATAATTGGTAAAAATATAAATGATCCTAAAAACAGGATTTTCTTAATACAAAGAAAAATTCATAGCATTTCCTTTGATTTCAGAGTGAAATGTACTCAAATTTCTGACTGGTGTGATTAATTAGTGAATCTGGAAGGCTTCCATCTATAATTAACGAGGTTCATGCGCTGCCTGCTCCCGCTCTAACCTCGTTCAGTCGTTCCAGCACTAATTAAAGGTCATTTAAAGGTGAATTTAGAGCTTATGATCACATGACGGCTGACAGAGGAGCCTGAAGGAGTCGTACCGGTGCGGTGGCGCAGGGGATCGTGGGTAACGTCGCTGCGGCTCACCAGCGTGCTCCTGTTGACGGTGGCCTCTGAGACCAGCTGGAAGCTGATGTTGGTGTAACACGTGCCCGACAGCCAGTGCTTAAACACCGTTTTCCCTTTGAGGAAATCTGCAGAGACAAACCGAGAAAGATGAACACACACACGCGTAACACACAGAAACACACACACATAACGTGTAACATGCAGAAACACAAAAGTAACACAAAGAAACATACACGTAACACACTGAAACACATAAGTGTATAACACACACGTAACAGAGAAACGCGTAGCAGAAAACCACATATAATACACATAACACAGAAGTAACACACACAGAAACATGCATGACACAGAGAAACACATGTAACACAAGGAAACACACGTAAGACATGCTTAACACAGAAACACACGTGTAACACACAGAAACACACATGTAAAACATGCGTAACACACATAACAAACAGAACCACACATGTGCAACACAAAAACACACATGTAACACTTGTAAGACACGCATAACATACACATAACATACAAAAACACACACGTGTAAAACATAGAAACACACATAAAATGTGTAACACATGCACAACACACAGACGTGTAACACACAGAAACACATGCGTAACACAGAAACACACATGCGTAACACACACAGAAACACATGTAAAACATGCATAACACACATAACGGCAAAACGTGTAACACACACAGAAACGCACAAGTGTAACAAAGAACACAAATATAACACATTCATAACATGCATAACACAGAGAAAACACATGCGTAACACAAAAAATACATGTAACACATACGAAAGAAATGCGCAACACAAACATAACACACAAACACACACGTGTAACACACATCTAGAAACACACGTGTAACACATGCAAGAGCACACATTAACACACATGTATCACACAGAAACAAACGTGTAACATGCTAAAACACACATGTAACACACGTGTAACACACGACACCTTTATACAGCATGTAGCGCGGCTGACGGCCCTCCACGTAGCTGATGTTTACTCGTGTGTAGATGTTCCTGTCTGGAGAACGGATCTGAAACACCACACCGGTCTCTGGAGCCGAAGCGTAATCAGACATCTCAACACTGTCTAGAGGAAGAGGCTCTGAACACACACACACACACACACACAGTTCACTAATATATCACACTAGAGAAACAGGAGCCTGAAAAATCAATCAGATTTTCTTGTAATGAGAATAAAGGCACTCTGTTCTGACCTAAAACGGTTACTGAAAACATAATTGTTTAAAATAAAAGCAGACAGTCTGACTAAAACACCACTATATCATGATGCAAGCCATTTCATACCACAGTAACTGTACCACAACATAGCTGATTTTTGCTGAATTTGTTTTTTTTAATTGATTAATTAAAATGTATGCCCATTATTTTATTTCTTTAATTATAAATGTTTTATATTTGATGCACTCATTTCACACGTGTGTGTCAGATGTCCGGCTGTCTTACTGGTGAGCACAGGGACGGTTCTGACGGCTCTGGATGTGCTGCTGTCGTTCCCGAGCATCAGACTGATGGAGTAACACAGGCCGTGGTACGAGGCGTTGAACTGGAGCGGACGTGGCAGCGTTTGACCATCGACGGGTTGTGTGAACAACAGCGTGTGCGTGCGAGGTTCTCCGGAAACCCGCACCGAATACGCGGACACGTCGGGCCTCACGTCATCGGCGTCCAGCGACAGCAGCATCCGGCTGTCATCCTGCAACGCTACCTGGAACGGAGCCGCTCGCTGAGAGGAACAGGCGCATGAGTCAGGCGCACATCGATCGACAATCAATGCAAACCACATCATCATGACGGCATTAATAATGAACGGAAAGGCAGGTAATGGGAATCAAACATGTAAACAAATAATCACAAATGACATTCAAGAGCAGAGGCATCACAGATGCAGATCCGGCTCTCAGAAATACCCTGAATTTCATAAAGATTTACAGATTTTCTCCAACAACCAGTGCAGAAAATGAGCACAGAAACCCAGCGCAGATTCTGCTGAAGAAACGATGAGCAGTGTAATATTGCTCTTATCTTCTGAGTCTGAAGATTCAATATGAGATGAAGAGACTCAAAGACATATGAGAAGAGTGGCATTATTACCTGTGTGTGTCTGTGTGTGTTATAAGGTCAGACCAACACACACACACACACACACACACACACAGCTCTCCACTATAATATTGCTTTAACACTATAACAGTGCTGTTTTAATATCAGTGACATACTATTATAGTGTTTTTGTTAATATCAGACTTTTATCAGAATTGTGACCCTGGATCACAAAACCAGTCTTAAGTAGCACAGATATATTTGTAGCAATAGCCAAAACAATTACTGATTTTTCTTTTATGCCAAAAATCATTAGGATATTAAGATTGTGTTCCACGAAGATACTTTGTAAATTTCCTACTGTAAATATATCAAAACTTAATTTTTAAATAGTAATATGCATAGCTAAGAACTTCATTTGGACAATTTTAAAGGCGATTTTCTCAATATTTAGATTTTTTTTGCACCCTCAGATTCCAGATTTTCAAATAGTTGTATCTTGGCCAAATACTGTGATGACCTAACAAATAATACATCAATTGAAAACGTATTTACTCAGCTTTCAGATGATGTATAAATCTCAATTTCACAAAATTGACCCTTATGACTGGTTTTGTGGTCCAGGGTCACAATTGTGAGCACAAATGTAGAGATACAAACGTGGAATTGCAAGAATAAAGTCAGAATTGCGAGAAAAGAAATTGTAAGACAAAAAGTCGCAATTGCATTTTAAATATTTTTATTCCATGACAAGAACATTTGAATATTTTCTGTTTTCATTTGAATTTTTTCTAGTTTTTGTTATAGTTTATATGGTTTTTATTAAGCCAGTATTTCTTCGCACAAGTGAGTATGGTGGTGTTTAGTGGTATTCAGTGTTAGTGAGAGGTTTTGTGAGCGTGTGTTGTCTTGTCTTTGCTAGCGTGTTCGAGGTCAGACAGATGACTGATAAAAATAAAATCACTGAACGAAGATACAGCGATGACGAGCTGAAGGACAGACATACAGCACAGATTACATGACTTTAAGTGTACGCTCAAGTTCTAGACCAATCAGAGCTCAGTATGCAAATGAGCCTGACTGACTGTTACATTTGAAACGCTGAAGATTCCATCAGTGGAAATCAGAGCAGATTCAAACCTCAGTGCAGAACAGTAACAAACAGAATGCAGTCTGGGCTGGTTAAGGTTAGTTAGGGTTAGTTAGGGGTTAAAAACAAACCCAAACTAGAAGAATGTGATTAATACATTTGCTGTCACACTTTATATAATACTTGATATTCACCATCAGTAAAAGCAGTAGATTACAACGCACTGACAACACTATTATCCCAATAACAAATATATTAAATTATGTTTTTAAATATTAAGTAAAAAACAATTTTTAAATATTAAAATTAATACAATTTTTAATATTAACTGACATGTAAATATTAAATATATTATTATTATTATTATTTTACAAATAATATTAAATTTTACATATTATTTACTTTAAAAATGATATGTAACAGTTTTTAACATGTTATATGTTTTAAATCTGAGGCTTGTTTTCTTTACTAGTACAACATTAAAATATATTGTAATTCATGTGTCAGATCTGATGAAATGCAGATAAAGTCTTGATGAGCTGATGAATATTCAGAGCTCTGGAGATGCTGGACATTAATATTCTGTGTTCCTGCGACACGTGTGTTTGTAGCGAACGCTCGCCGCGACTCAACGCTGCTCTCTGTGTGACTTCAACCTGCTGCCAACGGCTAAACGCCAAGAAACCCAGCGGCGGAAGGTCAGAGAGACAGAGAGGATTATGGGATTACAGCAAACACAAGCATCATTACAGTACAGAAGTGAGACTTCAGCTGCACAGAGATGATGATGATGATGATGATGATGATGATGATGAGCAAGTGTTAATTAGCACAGAAAGCACACGCGTGTTCTGACGCAATCTGACTATCAGATACTGCTTTATCACCAAGACTGATTATGGAAACAAATGTTTACAGCCTCTAATCTAATCAAACATGACTTAAATGTTGAAATGTTAAACTGTAATTGCTTGCTGTGATCAAAGCTGAGTTTTCAGCATCAGTACTCCAGTCTTCAGAAATCATTCTAATATGCTGATTTGCTGCTCTAGAAACATTTCTGATTATTAGCAGTGTTGTGCTGCACAATATTTTTGTGGAAACTGTGATGCATTTTTATTTTTCAGGATTCACAGATGAATAGAAAATTCAAAAGAACAACATTTATTTGAAATAGAAATATTTTGTAACTTTATAAATGTTTTTACTGACACTTCTGTTCAGTTTAATGCATCCTTGATGAACAAAAGTGTTCATTTCTTTTAAAAAAATAAAGCAAATTACCTGTTTTCAACAAGAGTATATTATTATTATTATTACCTTTTCAAAAAACAGGTAAAATTTTACAATCTTAAAATCTGAATAATAACTGATATTTAAAACATTAATATTAAATTACAAATATTGTTTATTATTTATAAATAGCACATATTTAAAATATTTTATGCTTTAAATGATATTTTTGTTGAGAATTTGTCATGAAAAAAATGTAAATACACAAAAATTTGGATTTCTTAGTTTTTTCTTTTGATTTTGGGGGGTTTCACAAGGTTTTCTATGAACATTCTAGGAATATTAAAAAAAAAATCTAAATTCAAAAAAACTATATTAAAAATATTTGATTTTAAAATATTATTTAAAAAATATTTAAATAAATTTTTAAACGCATTTTGTTTTTAAATAATATTTCATGAAAAAAACTTTTTTTCTTTCTTTTGATTTTGAGGGTTTTCAGTTTCTGTTCAGGAGCATCAGACGTGCGTCTAACCGTGGTGCGTTTATAAATGACACTCGTTTTGAGAAGAAAACCTCAGGAAAGACAGAAAACGGGCAAAACGCACAGGTCTGAAGTTGAGCGGATGAACGCTTCAGGACGGACGCACGTCACACTCGAGGAGCACGTGAGGCTGATGAAGCTCTGCTGAGGAATCTGTCAGATAATGTCACAGCAGAGGCCTTTCAGTGCTCAGATGAATGAAGGTCAGGGACTGAATGACGGAGGCCGTCGGCCTCACGCAGCTGCTGACATTATCATGCAAACGGAGAATCGGAGACACAACAGCTCGCTCCTCCGCCGTTTCTGACGCTCGTAACGAGAGAAAGAGCAGCGGGAGCACAGTCTGATGATGAAGATGAAGATGAAGCTAAAGCGCTGGATTATCATCTTTAATCCGTCAGAAAGTGAAGGCGCAGTATTAATCTTGCTTTTAATCGCTCAACCCACAGTACTTTTGTGCTCCAGAGAGACAAAGGTCTCCAGATTAACAGCCACAATAAACCCATTTGTGCTTTACACTCTTAAACATAATGGTTCATTATTGGCATTCAAGAAACCATTAAAGGCTCTTTAGAGTGGAAAAAGGTTTTTTAGATTAACAAAATGTTTTTTACACTAAGAAAAAATGTTATTTTAAGAGCTGAAATTGTGTAGAAGACACAAGAAGCAGTTGATGTCAGTTTTGACCTGGAAGAGATGCGTAATTTAAAAAAAAAAAAAAAAAAAAGCATAGTTTTTAGTAAGGGAACGAAAGTTTGCAAATGCTTTAAGAGCCTCAAAATACACATCATTTATTTCTTTCAGATTTTTTGCAGTTATTTTTTAAGAGATATAACCATTTAAAATCTTTCAGTCATTCTGACTCGGGTTTGTATGGAACGCCATTAGTGTCAAAAATATGTTTTGTTAAATTATGTATGGAGTTATATTAGTGTCAAAAATGTTTGTAAATATATTTCAGATTTTCCCCATATCTCACACACTTTTGGACTGAATTTTGAAATCATAAAAATGCATATTTACGGCTATTAATGAACCACTCCAGAATGAAATTAATCACTTTTTCATTTGAAAGTGAAAGTTTATGCAAGTAAAATGAATTTATGTTGTGTTGTCAGAAATAACTATGTAGGTTTTGGACATCTGGACTGATTTTACGCAATCTCGAGGTAGAAATTCAAAAGAATATAATTAAATTATTCATTCCACTGGTTTAATACTGCTAATTCTCAGATTATATGTACTTATAAATTACAATAAAATTTTTCATCCATATATATTTCTCAATCATATATATATGCATTTTTATATATAATTTAATGTGTTTTTAATTTATAAAAGAGCTAAATGCAGTAATAATGAGGTAATAACATGGTAACATTTAAAACTTTAAAAAAAAAATTTTTTCCACATTAATCAATGATAAGTTGCTGATCAGAGCTGAAAAATGTTAATTTATGACTGTTTTATAAACTAAAGATTCTTGTGAGATGTGAAAATGCATTAGGAGCTATTTTTCTTACTGCAAAAAGCATTTTAAAAATCTAAAAAAGTGTTTTCCACTATAAAGTTCCTTTCGATCCTTGAAAGACTTTTTAACGGCTGTTCATGCCAATAATGAACTGTTATTTTTAGGAGTGTCAGACGAGCATCTGAAAACACGCAGCTCCTGTGAGGGAGGAAGACGAGCGGCTCGTTCTGCAGACGCTGCAGGTGCTGTAATTGCGTGAGGAGAGACGCTCCTCCAGCTTTTAATTAAAACCAAACACACCGGTGTGTTCAGCGCAGCGAGAGGACGGTCAGGCGGCCAGGAAACACAACAAAGAGCCCACGCTGACACACACACACAGGGGCATAAACCCCTCCCACCGAACCACAGGAGGTCCAAACCACCGCCCACTGACCGCCGACTCGCCCAATCAGCTGCTCCGCCCACTCCAGAGGAGCGTGTGATTGGCAGCTCTGACTCAGCAGCTTTTTTTGTCTTGAACTCTTTTGAGAGTTTCTGAACTGGGAACAAAGAGTGAATCACACACACACACACTCCAAAGTGTATTTAAAGAGTATAATAAAATATCTTTTATAATGATCTTTTTTCGTAATTAACGTTACATATTTAGGACAATTCATTTTTTTGCCTTAAAAACTCACAACTTTATTTTTTACTCTCATTATTGCTAATGATGAGATACTTTAATACAATGATTGTAAATTTTAAACCACACAGAATTTTGCAAGGTAAAAAAAAGTCTTATTTGATCAAGAATATAGTACAAATTGTGAAATATTATTCTAACTTCAAACAGCTGTTTTCTATGTGAATATCTGTTAAACTGTAATTTATTTCTGTGATGCGCAGCTGAATTTTCAGCATCATTACTCCAGTCTTCAGTGTCACATGATCATCAGAAATCATTCTAATATACTGATTTGCTGCTCAACAAACATTTGATTATTATTAGCAATGCTGAAAACAGTTGTGCTGCTCAATATTTTTTGTGGAAACTGTCATGCATTTTATTTTCAGGATTCACAGATGAATCTTCTGTCAATCTTTTGTTATTTTTAAATATTATTTAAATTATATTTAAATAAAGTTTTAAACATTAAAAAAAAAATCTTTCTTCTGATTTTTTCAGCTGTGATACATTTTATTGTTCATGATTCTCAGATGAATCGAATTGAAATATTTTGTAACATTATAAATGTCTTTATCACACTCTTGTTGTGAATTTGTCATGAGAAGAACATTAACACACAAAGCGTAACAATCCTAACAACAGGCCAAGTATAATTTGGTCTTTCTTTTGATTTCGAGGGTTTCAGGGTGTTTTCTATGAGAACGTTCAGGCACATCAAATGTGTGTCGGTGAGAAACTGTGTCACACGCGAGCGCCGAGCCTCATGGGAAACTATAAAAACATAGTGCATTTATACAGCGGTGAGCATGAGCTCCGGGGAATGGATTTGAAGCGTCTCCGGTGGAGATACAGGAGTCTTTGTGCCGGAGAGAGAGAGAGAGAGAGTGAGTGGGCGAGGGTCTGACGTCCAGTGAGTGAGAGTCATGTGACCGACACTGCAGACGCCGCACATCACACACCAACACACATCGCTTCATCACACACAGACAGCGCTGGACCAACATCTGACATCACGCTAACATGAAATGAGCTGGAGATTCAATGAATCTCTTGCACGAAATGACTGAAATAACAGCAAGACAATCTGCGATTCTGTGTTTTCGGTGCCAGTGAATGAGACGTGCGGAGACGAGACGAGACGAGCGTCAATGGCTGTCCTGTGTGTGTCTTCATGAATGATGACAAAGAGCGTCAATGAGGCCAGACACACATTCAGCAGCCTTCACAAACACCAGCCAACAGGGAAAACCACACAAAATATCACTAATAGACAATATTTTTTTTAAATGTCAGTGTTTTCATGTCATTTTCCAGTACAAACATCCAAACATTTTAAAATCAAGATATGTTTACTGGAGAAGCAAAATGACTGAAGATATTAAGTGTTGCTTTCTGAAAGATACAGCAAAATTAAGTGCGTTTTTAACCCTAACAAACAAAATAAAATAATAAAAGGCTCTAAATCATGAAATATTTTAACATAAACTTGTAATGAGAAGCTCTCATCAACAAAAGAGAAGCGGTTTCCCACCAAAATAAACATTTGACCGCTTAAAAAGAAAAAAAAAAGGAAAATCACAGATTTTTTAACCTGGATTTTTTTAAATAAAAATCCCCCCAAATATTCTCACTCTTGTAATATTAAATACTGGTATTGATAAAAATTAGTCATAAATATTAATATTGTAATTTTATTTTAAATACATTTATTACATTACTTTTCTTAAATGCACATTTTTTTTATTTTCAAGTCAAATACTACTACAGTATTACTATTTTAATATTCATATTTTTTTAGTAATAACAATAAAACATTTTATTATGTTTGAGACATATTAATATATAATCACAAAATTTCAACCAAATTGTGAAGCCCAACAAGCCCTTCCTTTATTTACTGCGAACACAACTAAAAAAAAAAAAAACACACACACACACACACAGTTTGAAATTTTTCCTGAATTGTGAAGCCCTGGTTGTAAGCATAAAGTTCTTTTAATACATTTTCATGAAAACAAGACTTTTATTTTAGAGTGGAAATATTACCATAGCAAAATTTCTATTTCTGTATTATGTAGTAATAACAATTCATTATATTTTATAGACATATTACTATATATTCACAAATGCTTTGGCCTGGATTTTTGTTTTTTAAATCACAATCCCAATATTTATGAGATTGTATTTTTTTTTTAAAAAGACATTTTTCAAATATTCTCACTTAATTTTGATGCATTTTCCTTGCTTCTCCAGTAAAAGTGTCTTGATTTAAGGTTGTTTAGATATTTGCACTGAAAACAAGACAGAGACAGTGAGGAGGAGCAGCACTTTTGCAGTGCATTTTCTTCAGCGTTTCGGCTGAACATCATTTTAAAGCTCCTGAATGCCCGAAGGTCTGTTTAGCGCAGATTTGGCAAGTCTTTCCAAACTCTACTGAGCGTGATCTGATTGGCGTTTAGTGTTCTGATGGTGAAGATCCAGACGCGTTAAACACACTGATGAAGTGAATCTCTGATGGTTCATGTATAATGGATGGAGCGTTTCACATCCACACACCTGCCGCCGGCTCACGCTCAGGTTAAAGACGCTTTTCATTTACATCTGTCTGATGTAGATGAGGCACACACACACACACACACGCACGTCTCCGATCGCTTTACCGCCTCACAATCCAGCGCTGAGTTAAAACAACAAGCCGTTCAAAGCTTCAGAGCAGCATTAAACACTTTTGATGAAGTTTTTATGCGCTGAGCAGCTGAAAACTTCAATGAAATGAACAGTAGCGTCATCTTAAACAAATCTAAGTTTTTCCACTGAGATTCAGGAGTGTTTTCTGAGGCGTCCCTCGACACGACTATTGAAGTAATATTCATGTGCAGTGGAGCAAATTTACTGAACGTTAGGGGCCGTTCACACAGAACACGTTTTTCAATTCCAATGCGCTAATTTTCCATTGTTTTCTATGTAAACATGCTAGATGGACATTTTTGAGATGTTGTGTCATGTTAAAAGAATTTCAACTTTTCCACGCAGCACCGCTCATCAGTGTCAGTTCCAAAACAGTGGACCAATCAGAGGAGCCCGGAGGCGGGGCAAGCGTTTCAAGCTTTTGTTTACAATAACAAGTTGTCATGGCGATGTTTTAAATATAGTAGAGGAGGCGTTTTACGCTGTGCTTTTTAAAAACAATTCCTGAGTGCTGCGTCTTGCGTTTTTTGCCACAAAGCCGCGTTCAGTGTGAACAAACTCCTAAGTTTTCAACACTACTTCAGTCTTTCTACTTTAAAATTTAACATTTGATGTATTAAACTGTACCGGTTTTTATCTCGGTTAATTTAAGACTTCTTTAGATCAAGTATAATGAACATGACGTCTCGATGGTATTAGCAACGGTCTCCATTTCTAACAAGTTCAGAAAAATCTACTTATGTAAAGGAAAAACATGTTTTGGCAGATATTTGCTCTTGTTTTAAGTATTAAGTCACTTCATTTTATTCAATTTCTCAGAAAATTCATATCTTCATTTTTCATCTCCAGTAAAAGTATCTTGATTTAAGAAAGTTTATATATTTGAACTAGAAAACAAGACAGAAATACTAAGGAAGATACACATTTATTGCATTTAATATGAAGACTTTATAAATTTAAGACTTTCTGCTCTGATTTAAGACCTTCAAAGGCATCTGTTGTAATTATTTGTGAAATTTACTAATTATTTCTGAGTGAAATCATTGCAAATTAAATCTTTCAGTTTTTTTTATCCTGCTGCTTTGTTTCTCAGATAAAGCACACATGAAGACTAACTTTACACTACAGAAAATATTTGTCAAAGTTGCAAATAAAACAACTAATGCTCGAACCGTCTGTTCATCACAGCGTCTGATCACATGAAGGTGAAATCTTTTAGAGTTAATCATGGAAGCTGCATGGTCACGTTTTAAGACTATTGATCGCCGGTGAACACACACACACACACACACACACACACACGGCTGTTGCCATGGTTACCGGGCTCAAGTGTGATGTTAACATTTAATGAATGGTCATATTCATTATCACACACTAGTTTGTTTGTGTCGCACATGAAATATTGCATTATTTATTCATTTGACAGTGATAATATGAAATTAAATATTTAATATTATATACTGAGAATATCTGAATTACAAGTTTTAAATGCAGTGAATTTATTGTGACAAATAAAGCCACCTAATGCAAAGGAAAATAGTGATGGAGTTATTAAAATCATATTAAATATGACTTAATCTGCACGCATCACATGAATGAGACTCTTTCAATAATCGGATCAGATGCAAATAGTTTAAAACAGCACATTCTCACTTTCAACATCATTATAAAATGAACACTAAGATGTTATGAAGCTCATCAAACGACATCCAGTCGAGATAATGAACATGAGCTTTAAACACTAATAACGTACTAATAATAATATAACACACTTTTAACATAATAATATACGCAATAGAGCAGAAAATCTATAACTTTTATTATAATTACAGATAAAGTCACATAATTATATAGATTTCAGGTTCACTGAGGGTTATTTTTCAGTCTGAGGCCAACATGTCTGACTGTAGACTTTAATAAACTGGAAGATTCCTGTAGAGTTTCACAGAAATGATTCTGAATGTAAGCAAACTTGAAGCCTTTTTTTTTTTCAAATTAAAGCTATATTGCCTTTTTAAAATAATAATAATAATAATAATAATAAAGATAATAATAATTATTATTATTCACACATTTACTGAAATATTGTAAATATGTCTAAATATTTTCAAATGTTTCAAATGTTTTAAATAAAGCTACATCACCATTTTGTAATAATAATAATAATAATAATAAATATTATTAATAATATTAGACTGAAAAATTCCTACATACCTTTACTGAAATATTCTAAATATGTCTAAATATTTGTAAGGTTATTTAAAATATTTAAAATAAATTTCAAATATATCTACCATTATTATTATTATTGCTGTTGTTATTATTATGGAATGAATATTTAATTTCCTGTGTAACAGAGTGAAAGCCGACTGATGCTCCACACACACACACACACACACACACACACACATATACACATACACACGCGTTCAGCTGTGTGACCCAGTTTCGCCTGCAGGAATATCGGAGCAGATTCTGATCGTGTAACTCGCATCAGTTCCCGTTGATATCACACACACACAAACACTCCCGAATCCACAACGACACGAACTGATTTAATGACGCGCGCGTGTAATCAACGCCTCGCGCTCACCGCAGACCTGATCGCTCATTTGCGTGAATGAAAAGAACAAACTCACCTGAACGATGATGATGGTGATGATGAAGCACAGCGATAAAACCCAGCGGAGAGCAGAACTCATGTTCGGTCGGGAATCGATCGGACTCTTTGATTCCCAGCGTCGCACATCCGAACAATAGCGAGTGATCGAACAGCGATCGGACCGCCGAACCGAGCCGAAGATGAACGAGCGGAGCTTCTGCCGTCAGAGCGCACGCGTTCCGTCCATCTGCCGGTTCCGTGCGCTCGGGATCGGGTCTGTGGTTCGCCTATGCGGGACGGATGAATGATGGAGACACACGGAGGCTCTAATGAAGCGCAGCAGCGGGTTTCTGTCTCACGGGCCGCGTCTCAAATCCTCCGGCGCGCCCTAACTAGGTTGCAGCGTTTGTGGGCGCCGCGCCTGTGTTCCCTCAAAACGCCTCGTGCGCCAGGGATGCCCGAACGCTGCGCACTATCTAGGCGGCTGAGCGGGATTTGAGACGCGGCCCTCTGTCGCCCCGCCCTGAATCTCTGAACACAGCAAGACTGGATCTCATCACATGAACAAACCTGCTTTACATCATCCTCATATCTTACCTCATTTTTATACGGCAAGAACAGTTACATTCACCATCATAGCCTGTGGTCTGTTTATGTGAAATATGGCACTATTCATTGACATTTATAAGCGAAATAAAATATTTTAAAAATATCTTATATCTGTCCATCTGAGAAGTGAACTGAAATGCAATAAATTCAGGGTATCAAAAAGGCTAAAATATAAATAAATATATGTATAATGCACACACAGATGTTAAATAGAACTAGAGCTCTTCCTTAAACACTGGACATAAACACAAACAAAACCAGGTTAACTGTTTTCAGGTTAACCAGGTCTATTTTATTTCAGCTACTTTCCAAAGCAACATTTCTCATTTTTATTCAGTTGATCTTGTACTAAAATTATATATAATATATATATATATATATATATATATATATAATAAATTAAAATAAAAATGACTATACACAAAAAATGACTAAAACGTTAAGAAAAATTAAAATGTAAAATACAATTTTCTAAGAAAATAAATGAATAAATAGACATACAATAAAAATCAAAATATTAACAATACCTATATATATATATATATATATATAATTACTATTTTGAACTGAATTTTATATATTTTTCTGTTTTTATTTTAAATGTGAGTTTAGTTAGTTCAATTTTTGTCATTTTTATTAGTTTTCTTAATGTGACTATATAGTTTTCATTCATTTTTATTTTAGTTATTTTAGTACATCAAGATAAACTAAATGAAAATGAGAAATTTTGCACTGGCAAGTTTAAGTTTTTTTTTTTATATATATTATTTTATAGTTGTACTTTTAACTAACCCTGATACTAAAATAACAGTGCTGGTGAACGTGGTAAACTCCTCCTACGCGGTCATCATATATGTGTGTTATTACATGATAACTGAAATAAACTATTAATCTAACACATGGAAATCAAGTAGTTTGGACTAGAAGCTTTTCGTCTCCAGACAAGAATTTAAAGAAACCAATAATAAACAGAATCCAGGTACTTACGTGGACAAAACTTCACTGAACTTCTCTGGATTTTCCTCCTTCATCACTTACATTGCTTTTCAGTTCTTCACATTTCTAATGTGCAAAAGAAACATAATTAAACATATTGAAAGAGTCATATGAACAACACAAACTTACTAAAACCAACAGGCTGGTAAACAAACACTTAAGATTGTAGAACTGATCCATTAACCTTCATTATAAGCATAAAAAAGAGGGTCTGCTGCTGGGTTTGTTTTACAATCTTAACTTCATAATGAAGTGCACTGTTTTCATCTTACAGTATATTGTGATTGTGAGGACAGACAGATGAGGAGACACACAGACACACAGACGCTGCTGCTTCTTACCAGCAACAGAGGCGCTTTACAGCCGCCGGCCAATCAGCGCCCAGCTTCCCCTCCTCTTTTTTTCCCCGCAGATGAGAGCTGCTTTCTGATTGGCCGATGAGCTTCACCACGGTGATGGAATGTGGACAAAGGGTTTCCCTGATGAGCTTCGGTCCACAGCAGCGCGCAATTAAACAGCGATCACGTGATCTCTGGAATCAGGAGCTGCCATTTAAAACCACCGGAAACTAGATGCTACATGTAACATTCATATTTAATACAGATCGTGTGTGTTTTATTGTTGCATTGCATGTATCAGTGTGCGTGTGTTTGTAGCAGCAGCTGCTGCAGTAAATCTGAGTGTTGCTGGTCTCACGGACGCGTGTCGCCCTCTGGTGGCCCCATGTATAAACTACAAACTTTATGGGTATTTCACTTAAAAGTTATCATTCTGTCTTCATTTACTCACCCTCATGTCGTTCAAAACTCGTAAGACTTACTTTCCATCTTCTGTGGAACACTAAAGCTGATGATCAAAATCAAGGGTCAAAACAGTGGTACATACGACTAGTTCACTAGCCACCTTATTTAACAACACGACACTTTAATGTGCTTCCGTTTCATTAGCTGCTGCAGGTAAATAACAGGTCACATTTAGCTCCACAGTATTTTTATTTTATTTATTAATTATTTTTATTTATTTACTTATTTTTATTTTTTGGAAATAACATTAGGGAAATACAAAGACGCACAGAAATACATGAATCTATAAAATAGTACAATCAAAAATTGCACATCTTTCATCAAAGATTAATTACTAATACATTAATTTTTGATTAGTAATATACATTCCTTTCAGATGATACATAAATCTCAATTAAACAAACATACAAAAAATGGACCCTTAGGACTGGTTTTGTGTTTCAGGGTCACATATTGTGCATTTCCAATAAACCAGTATAATAACAGAATCATTATGGAAACTCAATTATGGAGACGAGACTAATTCTGAAAAGACAATCGTATCATTATTCGGCTCAATGAGAACTAGAAGAAAAACTAAATGCGCTAAACGGAAAACTATTTGTACAAACCAGCGTGATTATAATTATGATAATAGCTAGGCCTACATTAAATAATTAGAATACAGTTCGCAATATCAAGCCGTTTTTGTGCGTCTAAAATAACTGGAAGCGAATGACACCGGAAGTCTCGCACATTTGAGTTACCGCTCTAAAGTTAAAAACAAGGTACATGTTGTGTGTGTTCGATATGTTGCGGATATTGTGTTGTATATGGTCTCTGACTGTGTGTGTGTGTGTGTGTGTGTGTTGTCCAGCAGGTGTCGCTGTTGAGTCGCTGCTGATCTGCGCTGCTGTGTGATGCGGGTTTGTGGGCGGATCAGTCAGTCTTTAAACACACACTCTCTCTCACACACACACACACACACACACACTCACTCACTCTCACAGCGAATGTCTGCGCTCTCACACTCATCCACATTATCGGATCTGATCGGACTCGAGTGTTTCTCACGGTAAGTCGCACTTTCTCTTCTCACATTACATCAAGTTCAGAAACACTGCAGAAGCAAGTCCAGACAATATTATTATTAAAACAATCATGTCACACCATCATCATCATCATCATCAGCAGCAGCAGCAGCAGCAACACTATGATGATTATATCTGATGATGAGCTTTACGAGGTCTGACTTCTTCATGCTAATTCAGGTCAAGTCTGTTTTTGTATTGTGATGGAGAATGAGCGGATTGTCCTGGTTGAAGTTTGAGCAGCTATTGATGTGTCATTGGTAAAGGTCAGCGTGCTGGTCCGGTTCTGACCCGCTTTTACGTATCCGTCCTTGAACCTGTGTGCTGTTCAATCACGTTAAAAGCTTTTCACGATTCACTAGTGAATCTAATGAGACTTCAGCATCTGCTTTAGGAGAATCTCTAAACTATGTGTTTAAAAAGAGACACAGGTCGTACCATGAATTACTCACTGTGATACTATCACGGTCTGGTAGCATCTGATATCTATCAGTTCAGAAGAACTCAGTGATTTAACTCACAAATGTTCTTCTGAAGTCATGTGATGCTTTGTGTCTGGATATCATTGCAAATCAAACTCGTGATCCAATTGAGCTGAAGGACTCCAGAGCATTCAACATAATGACTGAATGTTCATTACCGGCTGAGCTGATTCTTCAAAACCCTTCATCATCATCATCATCATATCTATATCCACTCCAGTCTGGAATTGGAACTTCAGAGCGCTTCATCACACAACATCTCATCTGTGAACCTGAAGACAACAGGACAGCACTGCAAAAATGACTCTTCCTTGGAAGCAGTGTTGCTAAATCCGCAGTTTTTCACGGAATTGGGCTACTTTAAAACTGTTGCCATGGGTTGTTTTTCATGTCAGCGGGTTAAAGCAACCCCCAAAACATGATATTTAACCCCTGGAATGCAAATTTTGGCATGGGAACCCTGCCATAAAACGTGTATTTTGCCCCCTGAACGCAATTTTTATCAGGGGACCCCCTCTAAAACACGAGTGGGCTAGTTTTGAGCAGCAACTGGGTGGGTTTTGTTATGAAAATCTGGCAACCCTGCTTGGAAGGACTTTCCATTTTTAAATTCAAATTTTTTGCAACTTTTCTAAAACACATTTAATACATTAAAAAAAAAAACAAGACTATTTTATGACCACATTTGGCAGGTTTTTTCATTTTTTAATTTTTCAGAAATTAAAATTTTCTATTTAAAAAAAAAAAATGTTTTTCAACTGGCAGATTTTTTTCTTGTTTTGGGCAAAAATCACTTCATTTTGATAAATCTTCTGTATGTTTCTCCAATAAATGTATCTTGATTTAAGAATGTTTTACTGTAAAACAAGAAATTTTTTTGCGGTGCTGATGTGAAAAAATACAGTACGTGAATCCTGCAGGTTCAGATCATCTCATCCAGATGCTGTAAGACAAAAGTTCATCTACAAACAGGTTCTGACAGAGTCTGGAGGATCCAGTATTTGAGGAACCATCTAATTAGATGTTCAGAAGCTGCTGATCAGTGTCCATTCATCACTGCTCATTTGCCCGTCATTACAAAGCCAATGATGTTCTTGTCATATAAATGTCTTCATGGTGTGTCTGGCTGGATTTTCTCCACACAAGCAGCTTAAATATTTGACTGTAGAAACCCAATGTTTAGTTGAGAGCGAGTGCTGGATTAAACAGATCGTTTATAATGAAGATCTGCTGTTTTACGTTTGTCATCTGTTTCAGGTGGAGATGACGCCGTCGCTACGGTGACTCCGTCAGCTCTGCGATTGGCTCGTTCTGTTTGAATCGTCATGGCGAAGAGTCCGGAGGTGAAGCTGGCCGTGTTTGGCAGAGCAGGAGTGGGAAAGTCAGGTAAGAGCGAGACGCCGTTATCCAGCGTTATCGCAACACTCAAACATCAACACACTCTGTTAACACATGAACTACACAAACCAATATCTCATGATAAAGTAAATCCAACACTGATATGCACAACCAGACGACATTTCCATTAGACCGTACCGCTGCTGTCTGAAGTTCAACATTAGTGTGAATGTACAGGGTTTCCATAAAGGGTAAATTTTAGACTATTTAAGACCAAGAAAAAAAATTGAGAATGAGCTGGAAATATTTTTGTATTGTTTTCCAGTATCTAAACATCCTTAAATCAAGATACATTTACTAGAGATGATTTTATATTTATATTTTAAGTTTAGAATTAAAACAAGAACAAATATCTGCCAATCTGAAAAAAACAAAACAAAAAAAAAAAAACCCTAATTCAAAGGGAAAACAGGATTGTTTTTCTCACATGGGCAGATATTTTCTTGTTTTTCACCTAATTTCAATATTTTTCTAGAAAACAAGTGTTAATATATTATATTTAAATAGAGAATTAATACCATTTTCAAATTCAAATATTTATTTCAAATATAAAACATACAGAAAATATGACTCTTCCTTGGAAATTCAAATTTTTGAAATTTTTCTAAAACACATTTGATACATTTAAAAAATGGCTTAATATCTTAATAACAAATATCTTTTTTGTTTTCAAATTTGCATTCTCAAAATGTTTAAATCTGAATTTTCAAAAACATATTTTTCAAATTCAAATTTTTCAAAAACATTTTGTTCCATTTCGAATTTTCGAATTTTTCACGTTTTTCAAATTCTAAATTTTCAAAAACACGTATTTCAAATTAAGATGTTTTTTTTTTTTCATTTTAAAATACGAATATTTATTAAAAATATAAAATATACAGATAAATTTTTTTTTTAATCTTGTTTTAAAAATGAGCAAAAACTCACCTAACTCTGATACATTTTTCAGAAACCAAGACTTTGCTTCTACAATAAATGTCTTGATTTAAGCAGATTTTAATATTTGTACTAGAAAAGGAAGAAGGAAATTTTTTGCAGTTTTGTCCTGCACACGAGAGCTCAGCTGAAACCTAAAACCACAGAAAGGAGGGTCATAAATGAGACAGATTAGAGTCAGAACGCTGTGTGCTGGAGTACAGGAGCGAGAGACACGTCAGACGGACTGATTTAATGTGACACGTACAGTCACATACAGTCTGACTGTGAGCACAAGTGTGTGTTTGCGTCTCATACCTGTACAGTGGAGTGTTATGAATGGTCTGGCAGGCGCCATGGCAACTGTATTCAGTCACAGCGAAACTGGCAGTGTGAACGCGCTTCGGTCTCCAAATCGTCTCGATGAGCTTCATCCACGCGTCCTCATGTCCGTCCGCTCGCAGGTACATCAGCCCACACACAGTTTATGAGTGTTTATGGCTGTGTTTGGAGAAATACTGCCGTCTGAGCCGAGGAGAGAGAGACGAGATCAGTATGAGGTCTGGAGCGCATTAATGGAAGCTTATTCTGGGCTGAATGTGGGGTGGCTATTTCTGTAACTGGAATTGTGAAGCCTGAATAAAAACTGAAATATATGTTTTAAACCAGTGACAAAAGGACTGATTTACACTTTTTTTCTTTATGAGAGCAAATTTTCTAACCTCATTAAATGTATGCACCATATTTCATAAATTTATTTTTAATAAATGCAATTAAAATAACACAAGATAGAGCTGTTACCAATCAAATGAAATCTATATTAGCAAAATCCATTTTGAACTGCAGAAGTGGCACACAATATGACATACCGATGCATTTATGCAGTGTTTCATGCAGCTCAGAGATGGCATGAACGCATTTACACCGCAGTTACAATTGTGTTAGAAGATAAATGTGCTAAATATAACATACACTGAATATAGAACTATTAAATGTGACCATGGACCACAAGATCAGTCATAAGTAGCACAGGTATATTTGTAGCAATAGCCAAAAAATGATCGATTTTTCTTTTATGCCAAAAATCATTAGGATATTAAGTAAAGATCATGTTCCAGGAAGATATTCTGTAAATTTCCTACCATAAATATATCAACACTTAATTTTTGATTAGTAATACGCATTGCTAAAAACTTCATTTGGACAACTTAATTTCTCAATATGATTTTCTCAATATTTAGATGTTTTTGCACCCTCAGATTACAGATTTTCAAATAGTTGTATTTCAGCAAAATATTGTCTTATCATAACAAATACATCAATGGTTAGCTTATTTATTCAGCTTTTGGATGATACATAAATTTCAATTACGAAAAACTGACCCTTATGACTGGTTTTGTGGTCCTGGGTCACAAATGATGCTTCAAATATGAAAATGAAATCGCCTATAGGTGGCGACAAGTTACAGTCTTAATGAGTGAGTCACTGATTCACTCTGATTCGTTCAAAACGAATGATTCATTCAGAAACGAAGCACTTTTTCCTTACTATTTCTCTTACTCGTACTATTTCTGCTATAAAAAGATTTACTAAAATAGTAAGAGTAGTATACTAGTGTGCCGTTTTGAGCTTTTGAACTCGTTCAGAAACACTGAGTTATAGTGGTGCAACGATCAAGCAAAACAGTCCGTAATTAAAAATGAACATTTTTTAAATGCAGTTATTATATTTATCAAGTGTAAAATTGTAATCTTAAAAGGAGAACAAGTAAGCAGCTCACCTGGTATTTCAAAACTGGACTGTGCGACCTGAAAGCGGACTTATGGCCACGTAATGGACGTGTAAAGTGATTGATCACTGTTTTAAGGTCTGAAATTAGTTTTAGCACACGGGATGGAAGCAGTGTGATTTCTGCATTAACTGCGAGTGCAGTTCAGGACATCAGTCTGAGACGGAGCGGTCAGACGACGGAAAAATTCGACTGTTTGTGTTACGCTCTTTAATCTGTCCGGAGCCGTGATGAAGATGCTGCTGAGGAGCGTTTCACGCCGAACGTCCAGACCACCAAAGATCCAGCCAGATGCTTTTGACTTCATAAATATCAGCCTGCAATAACACAAGGAGAGTTACGGCCGTAATACAGACGCACACACACCGAACACACACAAAAACACAAAAGCACAGAGAAACATTAAAAGCGTTTTAAAACCAATCCATTATATGCTATTATTCCCGTCAGCGGCTGACATCTCGTGCAGGAAATTGAATGTCGGAGCGGCAATGAAATTAGTGATCGCAGATGACATTTTTCAGAGAGCTGTGCGCTTTGACGTGAGGAAATGCTAAAGATAACACACATACAGAACCACGGCCGAATGAACGAGTGATTTATCGGCTAATAAACGTGACCTATTTTACACCGGAGGACCAAGACGTGTTCCAAAATATGACTTTATTTTAGATTGAATGAATAAATCAGAAGTGCAACCGTAAGCACACACGTTTACAGAATATTTACAGATTTTTTAATGATGCTCTGTTTACTGTTAGATGACAAAATGTATCTTTAGTTGTGTCTTTAGGCTGGTCTGACTGCACTCGTTAATGTCAAAATGAATGAGATGGCCAGTCAGGGGCTTTGCTGTTCACAGATACTAATCCACATGACCAATTAAATCAAAGTAGGCGGAGCTTTAGTGTTTCATTACCAAACATGAATTCCAGCGCAACACCTCAATTGTAACAGTAAAAGAATGTGAGATTCAGGTATTTATAAATTAGAAAAATGTAGCTGTTTTGAACCTAGTTGTTCGGTCTTAATGTACAGTTGAGGTCAAAAATTAAGGTCAGAATCTGCAAAATGATAATTATTTTACCAAAATTAGAGGGATCATACAAAGTGCACGTTATTGTTTATTTAGAACTGACATGAATAAGATATTACACGCAAAAGATGTTTACATATAGTCCACAAGAGAAAATAATAGTTAATGGATTCTTGTTTCCTGAATGATCCACAGCTGTTTGTTTGTTTAGTGATAGTTGTTCATGAGTCCCTTGTTTATCCTGAACAGTTAAACTGCTGCTGTTCTTCAGAAAAACCCTTAGGTCCCACAAGTTCTTTGGTTTTCCAGCATTTTTGTGTATTTGAACCCTTTCCAAAAATGACTGCATGAATTTAAGATTCATCTTTCTACACTGAGGGACTCATATGCAACTATTACAGAAGATTCAAACACTCACTGATGCTCCAGAAGGAAAAACCATGCATTAAGAGCTGGGGGGTGAAAACTTTTGAACAGAATGGAGATGTGCACATTTCTCTTATTTTTTTTTTCCATTTAGTACTGCCCTTCTGAAGTGACAGAACATACTTTCATGTTTTCCAGAAAACAAAATAAGTTAAATTCACCTTGTCTTCGAATTCCAAGTTTCCCCCCCTCTGGCTCTTAACGCATGGTTTTTCCTTCTGGAGCATCAGTGAGTGTTTGAACCTTCTGTAATAGATGCATATGAGTCACTCAGTGTGAAAAGATGAATCTCAAAATCGTGCTTACATACTCTCATATACTTATATACTCGTATACTCTTACTCTTATAGCCGAAAGCTGATGTTTCTCAGATTTCAGTAGAGAGGACATTTTGGACTAGTGATGTGATGTGATGGTGGTTTGATTATAACAAGTGCAAGCGCACACTCAAAACACTCTCTCGCACACATGCTCTCTCAGTCCTGAGTGTGTGATGTATGAGGAGGTCCATCTACATACTGAAGAGCTCCTGTTCAGATAATGACCACAGAATAATGACACTCATGAGTCACAGACTGATGCCACCAGAACCTGCTGTGAATCTGTGTGTGTGTGTGTGTGTAGAGCCTCGCCTGAAATGATGGTCCTTCAACTGGATCTCACCGCATATAATCAGAATCAAAGAGGCTTCACCTCTTGTCTGAAGTCTGCGATGTGAGATCTAAGAAAATGAGACAAAAGAATGAGTGATGGAAACATATACTGTGTATTATATATGTAATAATCACCTTCATCCATCAGGATCTTCTCAATTAAGCCCTGAGAAGATCAGATCAACACAGATCAACTGCTTTCTGTGATGATTTACTGACCCTCATGTGTCTGTGAGAGAACGAGCGTCGTTTGTTAAGCTGAAGCTTTATTTGAAAAATCATTATAGCATTTGCTTTACTATTACTAGTAACAGAAACAGAAAATCTGCCGTCGGGATTCAGCAAATGCACATTTAATTCGATTAGACTTATTGAATATCTAATAAACGTTTGAAGTGTGCATTTTTTAAAATCAAATTCTAATGTTTTTTTTTTTCATGTTTCACATTTTCAAAATTTATAATTTGGCAAACACTATGTAGAATTACTAAGTATGTAAAGTTTAAAGTTACTGACATGCATGAAATGATATATGTTGCCCATCAAAAATCAATCAAACGTCTCTTCCTGTCAGAGTGGGTGGTTTTCAGTCAGATTGAGTTGCATTGTGGTCCGGAGTATTTTTAGAGCGTTGCGTGCGTCCGCAGATTTAGAAAGCGTTTGGTGTTGCAGCGCTATTAGATCGTCTCTAATGGAACAGGACGTCTGTAGCGCTCACCGCTCAAGGGAAATAAAATAAATACATACAAACACATCAGCCCACTCACACACACACATACAGAATATGGCAGAGTGTTTGTTTACGAGTGTTTTTCTGCAGCTGATGTGACTCATCCACACCCACACATCCATTAGCGCTCGCAACGCTAATAAGACGTCTATTGAGAACACTTACAGGTGTGTCACTCTAAGTGGATCTGTAGATGTTCGCTGGAGCTTTCAAGAGCCTGTTGTGTGCGTTGAACATGTGATTCAATGAGACGCACACACACACACGTTGTGTTCACATGTTTTATGGGGACATTCCATAGGCGTAATGGTTTTTATACTGTACAAACCGTATTTTCTATCGCCCTACACCTAAACCTAGCCCTCACAGGAGACTGTGCACACTTTTACTTTCTCAAAAAAACTCATTCTGCATGATTTATAAGCCTGTTTCCTCATGGGGACCTCACAAATGTCCCCACAAGGTCAAAATTTACTGGTATTACTATCCTTGTGGGGACATTTGGTCCCCATAACGTGATAAATACCAGGTGCACACACACACACACACACACTGCTGCGATTGTTTGATATCTGTTCATTTAAGTGAAAAACACATGTGAATGTCATTAGATCACTGCAAAACACTTTACCATCAGAACCTCTGACAGACACAATGTTGTTGAGTTTGAAATTGTAAAAACAGTTATAGTCAAATGAATCAAACGAATAAAAATGACAAAACAACACTTAAAAACAACTTAGTTAAAACTTTGAAATTGAAAAATATAAAAATAAAAATATCAACAAAAACAATAATAGTATCTTGATGTTAAAATAACATAGCTTTGAGAATTAGATTTATTTTAGTAGAATTGATGTACTATTATAATTTTAATTCATATTTTCATTTTAGTTTGTCATTTTTATTAGTTTTTTATTTCTATTTGTTTTTTATCAATTGTTTTTACTTAGTATAATTATTTGTTAATTTGAGTTTTTGTTCATTTTTTTTCAGTTTTAGCTTTAATTATTTTAAGCCTGGTTTCATAGCCAGTAATCAGCCATTTTTTATAAACGTGCCTTAGGAATTACTTGTGTGCATCCTGAGACAAAACAAGGGCACTGATATATTTTAAGATCAGTCAGTGCAATTTTCGTTCAGTTGAAACAGCTCAGACTTACATTTTAGTCTAGGACTAGGCTTAAGCCTTGTCTGTCAAACCGGTGGAGAGTGTATCAAATTAAGCTTAATTATAATGAAAAAATGTTCCCTTGCCAAAAGTTAATTCTGATAATCCTGGTTTGAATGTCATATTAGATGCAAGTGCAAAAACCCTCACAAACAATCAGAAGTTAGTTGTTTTTGATGCGTTTATGGAGGTGATCACATGAGTGACAATGGCGCTGAAGCTCTGCGTGGGAAAGCGTGATCGCCGCGAGCGTGTGACGTCCGTGAGCCGTGTCGTTTTCACCAGCGTGTGAAACCGGAGCCGCTGAAGCGCCCTACTTAGGGTTCTTCACAGGGCTGATGTGAATGCGCTCTATTCTTCTGCTATTGTGCTGCTGTTTGTAAGGGCCGGACACACACGGGGCCGAGAGACGAGCGCAAACGAGCTTCAGTGTTTAATCAGATCACTTCATTATCTGCTGCACGTTTGGACTTTCTTCAGCTCTCAGTCTCTACAGGAACGGTCCGGCCGCACCATACTGATTTAACACAATCACAGCCGCTTTAGCTTTATATAAACACACGAGCGTCATTTAGAAACGCCACGCGTGTTTCAGTGTTGCCTTAATGACACTAATTAATTGGATTTAGCTCTGATTTCTGCATAACGAGGCTCAGCGACAGTCATCAGACTGACAGAAAGAAGGATTTTCTCCCAGTTTCGAGTTAATACCTCTCAATTTTTACTTTACGGCACAGAATTGCAAGAAAAAGTTGGATTTTTAGATTAAATAAAATCACATTTGCGTTCTTGTCCAGTTTCTGACTAGCCAGCATTTTTACAATATTTCATGTAGCACATGATGACAGTGAACATTTTTCACACAGTACGCTCAGATAATGGATTAATTTAGCTCCAGATGAAGCTGACGCATCAAACGCAGTGCTGAAATAAAAACGGCGTGATGAATGTCTAGAAGAGCTGTAGAAACGCCATCTGTGGACATTAACTGCGGCTGGAATGGACCATTGTGATGTTCACATGTATAATTATTTCTGTGCATTAAAGCGTGAATGAGAGTCGAGGGAAAATAGAGGCCACGTTCATTTCTGATCGACGCGGTACGGCACAGTCTGACCAACAGTAATTAATAAAACAGCAGCTGATCAACTAGAAGAATGAAGTTTGATAAACTGATGTTGGCTTGACAAAAAAAAACCCACAGCTGAAAGTTCACAATAACTCTGAGAAACTCAATGAAATATTACTAACACGTTATTGCACACTGCTAGCACATTCCTGAAATGTTCAACACTAATATAAGTTATGTTGCTAACATTTCCAGGATGATTTAGCACATTGCTAGTATCCTTTAGCATGTTTTGCTAACGTGTTAACAAGTTAACATTTTCACAAGTTGTTAACACATTTGCATGTTTTAGCATGTTGCTAACATGTTATAACACTTTGTTAGCATGTTTTAATAAGTTGTTAACATATTTTAGAACACTGTTAACAATTTGCCACTTACTATCATGTTTTGACATGTTACTGACAGGTTTAACAACATTTCAGCAGGTGGGCTAGCATGTTTTAGAACACTGCAAGCATGTTTTAACGTGTTTTTTGCTAACATGTTTTAACAAGTTGTTAACATTTTAGCAAGTTGTTAGAATGTATAAACATGTTGTTAACATGTTTTAACAAGCTGCTAACGTTTTTTTTTTCCGCATGTTTTAACGTTGATAGCATTTGTAACATTTTAGCATGATGCTAACATATAACACTTTGCCCACCTGTTTTAACAAGCCGCTAACATATTTTTTAGTACGCTGTTGGCATTTTGCCAATTACTAGCACGTTTTGACAAGTTACTAACATGTTTTAGCACATTGCTAGCATGTCTTAGAACATTGTTAGCATGTTTTAACAAGTTAGTAACATATTTTTAGTACATTTCCAACATGTTTTGCCAATTGCTAACATGTTTTAACAAGTTGCTAGCATGTTTTAACACACCGATAACGTTTTGACAATCGTTAACTTTTTTTTGCATTCTAACATGGTTTTGAATGTTGCTAGCATGTTTTAACACATTTCTAACATTCTTAGTACATTAGTAATACTTTGCCAATTACTACGTTTTAACATGTTTTAAGTTGCTAGCGTGCCCTTAGAACATTTCTAGCATGTTTCACCTATTACTAACATGTTTTAGCATGTTGTTGGCAAGTTTTAACAAGTTGCTAGCATGTTTTAACACATTGCTAACATGTTTGAACATGTTTGTAGCATGTTCTGCCAATTGCTATCATGTTTTGACAAGTTGCAAACTGATTTAACATGTAAGCAAGTTCCAGGCTAGGTGCTAGGATTTGCTACATATGACATCTCAGTTTAGCTCCTGACCTCAAGCAAACGCGGAGCACGAACGTGCCCGAGAGAACATCCGCCGGCCAAAGGCCTTCTGGGAAGGTTCTGCAAGATGCAGAGGCTGCTGACCTTCAGCGAGAGGAAGTGACTCCAGCATCTTCAGCAGTAAATCTGTTTACGCTGTGAACAGACGGTCAGAGACACAAACACAGGCCGAGCAGACGCGCGTAAACATTACGCTTCAGCTCTCGGACTCGCCGACTCTGAACAAACGCTCCTCAGGATCTGCCGTTTATGGCTCATCGATGCCTTCAGCGCTCAGTGACGCTCGCCGGAGAGATCGATCACAGAGACACTCCCGTCCACGTTCAGACCCCCCGGTGCTAATTGATCTCTCGATCGGCTCAAAACGAGGCATGCTGGGATAGATGTGAGAGTTTCTGGGAAGAATAAGGGTAAACATGAGATCCATTGATCCTGCAGCTAAATTCGGTGGGAAAATGATAAATCTGCTCCAAACAGACCAGAATGAGAGCAGCTCCACGAACAAACATCCAGATCATCTGCAGCACAAGCCAATCAATCCACTGATGATAACAAAGCCTGTTTGTCTAATCACATTAACAACTACAGACACCACGACATCAAACACTCACTCTCTTATTTCATGCTTCTGCTCAGATTATCAACGATTCATTTCCAGAAGTCAATGCACTTAAAAGAGCGTTTTCCTGTACAAATATCAAAACATTATTAATTCAAAGTACTTTTCTTGAGATACAAAATGACTATAAAGTCTTGTTTTCACATCAAATGTAAAGGGATAGTTCACCCAAACATTAAAACTCACCCTCAAGTTGAGTTTCTTTCTTCTGCTGAACACATTTTGAAGAATGTTGGTAACCAAATAGTTGCTGGTAGCCATTGACTTCCATAGAATGGGAAAAAATACTATGGAAGTTAATGGGGACTATCAAAAGTCTTTTGTAATATTTGATCTCATGATATATTTGTTCACATTTTAAGTTTAAACATAATTATTTTGACTTAAAAGATGTCATTTTGCATCTTCAGTAAATGCATCTTGATTTCATAATGTTTAGATGTTTGTACTGGAAAAACAAGACCAAAATACTCTTTGTATACTCTGTTTGTCTTTATAATCCACTTCTGACGTCACTAATTTATCATATCGAGGCACTTTCAGCATCTGATCAATCAAACATCTTCACGACTCAGAGTATACTCTAGTCTCTTGACCTGACGATGGAGAAATGTGGGTCAAACACAAGGCTTCTGAATGGGATTTGAGAAGGCGATTCATAACCGTGAAGTCCAGGCTTGAAATAGCACACGACACGTCAACAACCCCAAACATAACACATAGAACAACCAGCATGTCCTGTCAGAATCAGTGCAGCTATCAGAAAGTCAACAGCTGCTCAGATCCGTCCTACAAAGACAAAACAAATGCTTTAGAATGATAAAGAAACAACATCATATAAATAGACAAAGACGCCAGCTCAAAGACTCCACAAATATAACTCACCTGAGATTTCTATCTGTTTTGAGGATGAGGGAGGTTCTTGTTTTAGGCCCCGCCTCTGAGGACCAGATGATGTCATCAACATCACTGAATTGTTTTTCCCAGCTAAAAACGTTTTAGGCAAAGTTTAGCTCGCAGCTGAATGCCACAAAGTGTTTGAAAACTGGTTTAGGAACAATTTTACAAAGAAACAGCAAAAAACTGAATTGAATGTGAAATTTTGAAGTAGAAAGACTGAAATAGTTTTTTTTTTTTGTAAAATGTACTCCAATAATCTTTTATTTACAACTTTAAAAAATATATTTTTATAGCGCATTAGACGACACAAACATCTCTTCTCTCTCGAGTGATTTCTCAGACCGTTCCTCACTGGAATCTCATTCTGCTGCGTCTCTCGTCCGGTTTCGCCCCGCGGGATCAGTCCTGAAACACAGACGATCAGACAGACGGGCTGTTTGCGGGCCGAAGCCTCTCAGATGCCGCGTGTCGTTACTCAATGTTGTGCTGGACAGGAAGTTAATGGAGTGGGATGATAAATGAGCGCAATCCGTGCGGAGCGGCACAGACAGGAACAGCAGCCAAATCACATTTAAGAGTTGATTTCGTTGCATTTTATATATTTGTGTAGTTAGATTTCCATTTCAATCCATATCTTTAATGAGCTTTTTTTGTTACACATACCAAAATCTTTAGTTTTATTCCTCATATATACTGAAGGTTCGAAAACATATATACATGGTGAAAATGTGTGTGTGTGTTTTTTTTTTGTTCTTACAAAAAATACAAAATTGCATTGTGGGATACAGTTTTATACACAATGTGTATGAAGACACATCGAAATCTAATCAGCTACTAAGCATTTTATTTGATAAAATAACTATAATAACACATGAAACACATATTTGTTGTAGTTTCTCTGTATTACTTCTAACTGTTGTTGTTCAGCTTTTAATAACAGACGGGTTCACTCACAAATAATCATCTTGTCATCATTTACTTGGCCTAATGTTGTTCCAAAAGACTTTTTTCCTTGTTAAACACAAAAATGTTGGGAACCAAACAACATTGGACCGCACTGACTTCCACTGCATGAACAAAAACAAAAGCTATCCTTTGTGTTTAGCAGTAGAAAAAAAACTGAAAAGATGAAAATGATTATTTTTGGATGAATTAGTCAATTCTGAACTACTGATCTTGTGAAATAAAATTTACATTTGCAACAAAAACATTAAGTGATATAACGTTGAACCTAAACTTTTTGTAACTGACATATTTTATCATTTTTAATGAACTTTTTTAAATTATGCATTTTATTATTTTAAATTAAACTTGAATTTATTTTGAAAATAAAAACTTCTATGTTTCAGCTGGTGACCATGGTACTTTTGTTTAGTTCAAGTTAAAGTACTAAAATAACTATAACTAATAAATGCAAACACACACACAAAAAAAGCCAAAAACCCTACTTACAGTGAACGGACGTCAGCTAGTTTGTCAGATGAACTGTACGCCATTCACTCTCATATTATATAACACTTGTTTTGTTTTATTTCTGCGCTGCCATTTATTTCCTCATCTGGAGGTTTTGAGGAGACGCTGCCGTGTGTTGATTAGCCCGCAGTAAACCAGTGTCATTAATCAGCGCTGCGCTCCAGCTGTCAGCAGATGTTTCACCAGGAGTCAAATATGAAGGTGGAGGGGAACACGTTCTTCACACACACACATACACACATACATTCCTGCAGGACGTTTTAAGTGGAAGCAGATGAAATCTGAGCCCATTTACGTAAGCGGATTCACTGCGCTCGTTTGTTTGCATGTGAAACGCTCGACTGAGGCCTGACCTCCCGTCAAAGAGAATCCACACGCGTCTCCGTGGGCCGCAGAGCCGCTGCCGCTATTTTTGTTCAGTCTTCAAGCACAGGATGCAGAGTATGAGAAGGAAGGTCACCTGCTCTCCCACACGCTCATTATTTCAGACAGCAGCATAAAAGAGCGGCGCTCATTCAGCTCCTGCAGAGCGGAGATTCACTCCATCCACACACAGCTTCACATTCACCGACACCCACATACCTGCGCTGCTCCGCTTCTGCGTCATGCGCATTTAAATCAATGTTTTCAGCAGAAACGCCGCTGGTTCACGGCTTGTAACTTTTAGTAACTTTTTAGATTCCCAAAGGGAAAAAGTAATGGGAAAAACACTTCCGGAACCAACAGCGCTGGAGAAGCGGCCCTATTCATAATACAAATAAACAACTCTGACAGCACGACTCTTATAGTGCGTTCACTACAACAGCGTTTTAGTGCTACGTTAAAAACAAACAAAAAAATATATATATATATATATATATATATAAAGATTACAAGATTAAACTCATAGTATTTTCAGAATAAAAGTCAAAATTATGAGAACAAAGTCGAAATATTTCAAGAATAAAGTCAAAATACTATGAAAAAAAGTCAATATATTTTAAGAATAAAGTCGAAATAATATGAGAATAAAGTTGAAGTACTACGAAAATAATGTTGAAATACTACGAGAATAAAGTCGAAATATTTGAGAATAAAGTCGAAATACTACAATAATAAAGTCAAAATACTATGAAAACAACGCTGAAACAGTATGAGGAAAAAGTCGAAATACTAAAAGAAAAAAGCTGAAATATCACATCTATTGTAATTACAAATGAATTGGTCTTTATTCTCGTAATTTCGACTTTATTTTTGAAATATTTTTACTTTAATCTCAAAATATTTAGACTTTATCCTTGTAATATTTTGACTTTATTCTCATAATTTTTAACATTATTCTCAAAATATTTTGACTTTATTCTTGTAATCTTCGATTTTTTTTTTTACATTTTTTAATGTGGCACTAAAACGCCGTTGTAATTTACTCCATCTGCATCTTTAATAAATGTATGTGTGGAATCATTTGATGTTTGTGTGGAAAGATCCTTCAACTGACCTGAGTCCAGCCGGTGTCTGTAGAGTTTGTGTGGATGTGTTCAGTATGTTCTGGGTCTTAAGTTCATCCTGAGCATCGGTTTCTCTGTGTGTGTTTCTGTGCAGCTCTGGTGGTTCGATTCCTGACCAAACGATTCATCTGGGAGTACGACCCTACACTCGGTGAGACACACACACACACACACACACACACAATCACATTTTTAATGTTTATCACAACTTAAATGGATAACGTTTACCTGCTTGTAAATGTACGTGCCAGTCGTCCTGTGGGCGGGACTGAATGTGACTAATGTAAAGTCCCAGTGAGACGAGAAGAGCTGTAAGATCAACCGTTTACGCCGTTCATGACCTCTGTTAACTCAAGGAGTCACAGCGAGTGAAATACAGAGACATGAAGCTCATGTGGAATATAAATGGATGTAAAGGTCTCTTTGATAAACACGCCGGAGCATTCTTACCCATCAAACGTAATTGAATTTGCCGCCGCAGACGCCTGCAGGGAATAAAGAACGATTCATTTGTGTCCTCAGATAAAAGGAGTCTGAATCTGAGTTTAATAGAAGCCAAGCTGTTTACAGGTAGAAGGGAATAATTTATACTGTTGTTTCAAACTCAAATGCGTCAAAGAAGCTGAAGAATCTTCACGCAGTATCACACGTACATGATGCTTTATGGTGTTTCTGGAGCTGGACGGCCTGTCACGAACAACGTGAGCAACCTGGAGAAAGAAAGAAAGAAAGAAAGAAAGTCATCTGGGTTTGGAACGACACGAACGATGACAGAATGATCATTTATGGTTGAACTATTCCTTCAAAGGGCTGAGGGTTTCATTCTTTGTGTTCACATTAGGAGGAACCGACGTTCGTGAGTGAATGATACGCTGGCGGAGAACCAGCAGACGTTTGGACTGGCGCTGGAGAAACATTCATAAACACGTTCATTCACACTGTGTTTCTGTCCAGGACGTCAATCCTCAGACGGCACGCAGCCACAGCCAGTGTTTGATGGCTTTTGCATGCGATTGTTTGTTGGCAGCTCATGCGAGCGGTGACGTACGGTCAATACAGAGCCAATGTCCCACAATGCACCTGGGTCAGGCACAACATGCTGTTACAGTGCTGCTCTGATTCCAGATTCTGGAATCAATTCTAAGAATCACTTCTTAAATCACTGTTGATATAATTTCCTTCCGAGAAATGTATATAAAATGTACATAAGTTGTAACAAAAAAAAAAAAATAATAATAATAATTCGCAAAATGCAAATAAATTTTGTAGTTTCCCTTAAAATTATGGACAACTGCAAGCAGATTTATGTTCAAAGAATTTTAAAAAATATATTTATTGCGACTTTTGAGTTCAGATTGAGAGATAAAGTCGAAATGACTTTTTTTTCCATGGCAGAAACAAACAAAACAGAACTGTGAGATGTAAACTCAGAATTCAGATTTTTTTTTTTGATGAGTTTATGTATCTTATCAAAATTCTTTTTTTTTTGTTTCCCCTACAAATTTCAATTGTGAGGTTTTTTTTTCTTGCAATTGTAAGTTTATATCTTACTATTTGGACTTTTTTTCTTATAAATGTAGGTTTGCTCACTAAGTAAAAATAGCAGTTTTTTAAAATCCTATCTTGAAAACAATCTTTTATAAATAATAGTCAAGTTACTACACTATTGTCAAAAAAGATACAACTTTGATAACATTTGATTGATCATTTTGATCATTCCATCAATATGCATGCTTTATTAATTTCAGTAACAACACTAGATATACGGGTTTACTGCTTTCAGAATAAAATAAGTTAGATGTTCAAAAAAAGCACAGAACGTTTTGGGTTGCAGTTGTATGTTTAAAGCAGGGTTGCCAGGTTTTCACAACAAAACCCGCCCAATTGCTACTCAAAACTTGCCCCGGTAAAAATGGCATTCCGGGGGTAAAATACACGGGTTTTGGCAGGGTTCCCCTGGTAAAATTCGCATTCCAGGGGCTTAATATCACGGTTTGAGGTCACTTAAACCCACGGACATGAAAAACAACCCGTGGTAAACCGTGGACTTGGCAACACTGCTTCAAAGGAACAGATTCCCTGGAGTGGAATCGACTCATGATTCGGAACACGTCGGAAGCGAAAATCGATTCTTTTGGGAATGGAGTCCAGCTGGGTGAATACGTACGGACAGCGAGAAAAAAAACAGTGACTAGCGGACAGATACACGAGCTCCCGCCGAAAGATCGGAGCTTTTCTAAGCGAGTGAGCCGCTGTGATTCGGTTCGGAGTCGATTCGGATCTCCGTTTACCTCGGCGTGTGTTTCCACAGATGTTCTCTCTCAGCCTATATGAAGGTGAATGTCACACCTGACCGCTAACACAGCTTTATGTCTGTCTGACAGAGTCCACTTACCGCCATCAGGCCAATATCGACGATGAGACCGTCAGCATGGAGATTCTGGACACAGCCGGACAGGTGCGCTAAAACCAGCCGTGCACATCACCAATAACACACTGCAGCAGCTGTACTTTATATATTTGCATCTAGATATCCTGCGACATCTTCAGATAATCCATACAGCAATTAAGGACGCGTTATAATCTCTAATCAGCGATATTCAATGTGACGTAGCGTCAAATTATCAATAAACAATTTATAAATGATTGGAAAGTCACATTTCATGCGCTCACCTAAACTCTTGTTTTGTTTCAGTCTGATTTCTCATCAGAACCTTCAGTAATTTATATTTAGTCGTTATTTTTACTCAAGTTTCCGTTCCCCGGTTGTACAAACAGTCGTGATGGCGCTCTCAAGTGACTCTGAAAGCTGATTGGCTGAAATGGCTTTCTCTGACGCTGATTGGTTATAAATGAGAGAAGAGGAACAATTAATATCCGTTCTGATTGAACCCGTGTTTAAAACTGGCATGTAACTTAATTAATTATACTTGACAAATATTTTGTCCACAAATGCAAAGTATTAATAACTAATCCCCTTTTTCTCAATTTCAAAGAGATGTTACAATCTAAATTAAATGTTTATTTCTCTGTTTTTTCTTTTTCTTTTTCTTATATATGTGACCCTGGACCATCAAACTAGTCATAATGTTACATTTTTAAAACTGAGATCATCTGAGCACTGAATAAATAAGCTTTTCTGTGATGTATGGTTTGTTATAATAGGACAGTATTTGGCTGAGATGCAACTATTTGAAAATCTGGACTCGAAGTAATGAGACAATCGCCTTTAAAGTTGTCCAAATGAAGTTCTTAGAAATGCGCATTACTAATCAAAACTTAAGTGTTGATATATTTACAGTAGGACATTTATAAAATATCTTCATGGAACATGATCTTTACTTAATATCCTAATGATTTTTGGCATAAATAAAAAATCGATCATTTTGACCCAAACAATGTATTTTTGGCTATTGCTACTTGAGAGTTTTTGTGATGCAGGCTCACATATATTTTCTTCTAGCGCTGTGTTTTGGCTGTAGTATGACATTTTGTCCAATGCAATGAGACAAAATACTAATATTAAAAGTACAGTCTATGAAAACAAGACTGAATATTGTATGTAGTGTTGCGTCTCAGTTAACCTTGTTGTTTTAAAGGATTTTTAGATGTTTTTACTAGAAAAGACATAATGAAAAATGTTTTTATAATACAATGGTTTCGTCATGTTAATGTCTAGTTTAAATATTAATTTATCAGACACTTTTAAAGTCACAATATTATAGTTTTCGTTAAGATTTTAAATTAACTTTTATTATATTTTCTGTTTTCACTTTTAGTTGAAACTTTGTATTACTGTCATTTTTATTAGTTATTATTTTTATTTTTTAAATATGTTTATATTTATTAATTTATATTTATTAGTTTTAGGTTTTTATTTGAAGTCACAGTTTTTAATGATTTTAGTTTTAGTTAACGGTTAAAACCCCCGTCACAGGTTAATTCCTCTTGCGTTAACCAGCGATGAACCGGGTTTGAACCTGCAACCCTCGTTTTTAAGCGCTAGGCCACACCCACAGGTCATGTGACCTTATTAACGTCATGTTTGTGTTCTTCAGGAGGACGTGCTCCAGAAGGAGGGTCACATGCGCTGGGGCGACGGCTTCATCCTGGTCTACGACATCACGGACCGCGGGAGTTTCGAGGACGTGGTTCCGCTGAAGGGCCTCCTGGACGAGGTCAAGCGGCCCAAACACGTGCCGCTGGTGCTGCTGGGAAACAAGGCGGATCTGGAGCACGCCCGGCAGGTGGCCACGGAGGAGGGCGAGCGGCTGGCGGCCGACATGGCCTGCGCGTTCTACGAGTGCTCGGCGTGCGCGGATCAGGTGGGGACGGGCGGAGGCGTGGCGGAGGCCTTTCACGAGCTCTGCAGGGAGATCCGCCGCAGACGCGCCGTTCAGGGCAAAACCCGGCGCCGCAGCTCCACCACGCACGTCAAACAGGCCATCAACAAGATGCTCACCAAGATCAGCAGCTAAAGACAAGACTGCAAAACATGAGCTGCCTCCTCACTATCCGTCTTGTTTTCCAGTGCAAAAACATTCTTTAAAGTGACAGTACACCCAAAAATGGCAGTGTGGTGAAAATGTCTTCATACAAGATCAGTGTGATGGGAATAACGGTGTTATAAATAAACAGCATTATTAACAGCTTTATTTTTTTCAGTAACGAGTAATCGAATGACTGTTTCCCCTATTACAATGTAGAATTCTTCTTTAGAATTCTTCAGCTTTTAAGAACTACCGGTTTCTCCAGTAGTAGGCGGAACTAATGTGCAAACGGCAATCTCGTTGGCTGGGGCTCAGCTATTATCGTCCCTGTTTTGATTTCAGCATTGATTAATATTCATGAACCCAGCAGCGCATTTATCCTTAGTGCATTTTATAATGTTATTAGTAGTAGAATTTGTAGTAGTTTTGTTATCTTATTAGTATTATTTTTAGTTTTTCCTCTTTTTATAGAAACACTAAATTACAAACAATATCTTAAGCACCACCACCAGTCCTAAGTTCAGTCAACATGACAAATATGCATTCATACATGGTTATTCTAATTACTAAAACTCTAATACTAAGGTTTAATGCTAAATTATCAAAAATGTACTAGTTAACGATGATGGTAATATTTGCAATAATGTATTGAATTTGATTGGTTTCTCTCACATTGTCCTACAGCAATATTAAAATACTGTACAATGTTTTATAGTAATATTTTTTTATATTGTCCATTTCATTCATTTAAAATATTTAATATAGGGGACATCCAACTTATTTGACATATTTGAACTTTTTTTTTAGAAAAGTAACACAACAGTTATTTTCCCTGGTAATTAGTTACTTTTATAATGATGTCAGTTACTATTTGTGAGAAGTAACTAGTAACTACAACTGATTATTTTTTTAAAGTAACATGCCCATCACCGTTCATCAGATTTGTAGAAATGCGTCATTCCATCACTTACTCACCAATGGATGTGAATGGGTGCCGTCAGAATTACAGTCCAAACAGCCAATAAAAACATCACAGTAATCCACACCACTCCAGTCCATCAGTTCACATCTTGAGAAGACAAAAGCTGATCATTAAGAGACATTTTTAACTAAAATACGAGTCCATAATCCATAATAAGGCTTCCTCCAGTGAAAAAGTGGTCTGGTCTGAATCAGGAGAGAAATCTGCACAGATCAAACACCGTTTACAAGCTAAAACAAATCAGCTTTAAACAAATGTATGGCTGGATTTTGATGAGGGAGACAACAGGAGATTGACTTTTTCACTGGAAGAAGTGTTATTATGGATTATAGAGCTGTATTTTCAAAACGTCTTGTAATGATGGATTTGTTTCAGCCTTTGTCTTCTCAAGATGTGAACTGATGGACTGGAGTGGTGTGGATTACTTGTGGATTATTGTGATGTTTTTATCAACCGTTTGGACTCTCATTCTGACGGCACCCATTCACATCCATTGGTGAGCAAGTGATGGAATGACACATTTCTCCAAGTCTGATGAAGAAACAAATGCATCTACATCTTGGATGAGCTGAGGGTGATTTTTCTGACTGCATTGGCAGATATTTGTCCTAGTTTCAAGGTAGACTTGCTTAATTTTTATACATTTTTCAGAAAACAATTTGTTTTGCTTCTGAAGTAAAAGTCTTTTGATTGAAGAATCTTTTACATTGGAAAACAAGACAAGCGTAGCGAGGAAGAAACGGTTCAGACACCAGCGCTGGATTGTGAGCTGCGCAGACGCATCAGTGCCTCGTGTTTCTCCGTCTATGTGGTGTGTTTTCTCTGCGTGTTTCTCCACGGTCTGAAGCCCGCGGCTGTATATTTGTTCTTACAGCTGAACTGAAGGATTGTGTGAAATGTCAACACAGATATAAATCAGATGGCCCGCGTCCTCGTTCGCGTGTTGACCCAACAGATATTTTGAGCCGTCAAATAAAGCGCTATCCCGTTCATAATCGCGGCTCTCTGACTTCAAACGAGGATGGTGGAATGTCTCCAGATGATATCTCAGATCAACAGACATATTTCTCCTGTTTCAGGACAGATCATGTCCACATGTTTTCTCCTCCTACTCCTGACTGTCACAAACACGTGTAGATTTCTGCCTTAATGACTCCAGAGCTCTATTCATGTGTACAGTAAAGACGTCTCAGCGTGTTCTCCGTGTATCGTAGATTTTCTCTAGGAGATTCCCACAGAAATATGCAGAAATGTGTGTGTGAACCTCATACATATGAAAAGAAAACAGCTGCTGGTTTGTATTCGTCTCCTGGTTCATCTGCAGTTGATAGAAACACAAACATCACGGTGAGATCTCACAGCATCAGAATGAGAAAACACAAACAAACAGACTACTAACCTGGTAATCAGTCACTGCACTAACTTGGCAGCTTCAAACTGTGATCAAATCATTAAAGAGTTCATACTGTACAACTGCATGACTAAAATGAGCATTTCAGACAAACACAAAAACACACAATACTTTTTTATGAGCTAGAGATACATTTCTTAAGCATTTCTTGATCTAGGTTCATATTAATTTATAATTATACTGTTTACTGTTAATCCATGTTCATTCATAATATGTGACCCTGGAGCACAAAACCAGTCTTAAGTATCATGGGGATATTTGTAGCAATAGCCAAAAATACATTGTATGGATCAATTTTTTTAATGCCAAAAATCATAAGAAAAACATTTTTGATTAGTAATATGCATTGCTAAGAACTTCAATTGGACAACTTTAAAGGTGATTTACTCATTATTTAGATTTTTTTTTTGCACCCTCAGATTCCAGATTTTCAAATAGTTGTATATTGACCAAATATTGTTCTATCCTAACAAACCATACATCAATGAAAAGCTTCATTTTTTGTAAAATTGACCCTTAATGCATTACTTATCATGAACTAGTGATAAAAAAAAACTTCTTAATCTAGGTTAATAATAATTTATAACGTTTACTGTTAATCCACATTCATGCATAAATGTGAATGAATACAATGTGAAATGTTAAAATGCATGCCCTCGTTTTTATTTTGACATTGACAGTAATGCATTAACTAATGAACATATAAGTATTTAGTTAGTTAGTTAGTTAGGTAGTTGGCAGTTATTATTTGTACTTAAAATTAAAACCTAATTGGAACAAAAAATACTTTTACAAAATTATTTCAGCGACAACATTTTTCTCTCCTTTTTTTTTTTTTAGCTTAAAGCACTAAAATAGCTAAATAAACTAAAACTAACAAATGAAAAATAATACAAACTACATGGACATGTTAAAAACACAAAACAAAAAAGACAACTAATTTACTAAAACTTAAAATGAAAAGAGAAACTAATTCTAAAATGTGACCCTGGAACACAAAACCAGTCTTAAGTAGCACGGTATATTTGTGGCAATAGCCAAAAATTATATATATATATATATATATTATATTTCTTTAATGCCCCAAATCATTACGGTAATAAGTAAAGATCATGTACCATGAAGATATTTTGTAAATTTCCTACCGTAAATATATCCAAACTTAATTTTTGATTAGTAATGTGCATTGCTAAAAACTTCATTTGGACAACTTTAAAGGTGATTTAATCAATGTTTTGATTTTTTTGCACCCTCAGATTCCAGATTTTCAAATAGTTGTGTCTCAGCCAAATATTGTCTTATCATAACAAACCATACATCAATGGAAAGCTTAACTTTTTTTAGACCCTTATGACTGACTTTGTGATCCAAATAATAAAAACTAGAATAGTATATCAAAAATACTAAAATAACACTGATATATATACTAAATTCAACGTAATAAGCATCCAAAAACTTGTTTTGTAAAAGAGTATCACAAAGCAGCACAACTATTATCAATGCATGTGAAATGAATTGTCTGAGCACTGGAGAAGCAGAGTGTGTGTGTGTGTTGGGTGTTGTCCTGTGTGTCGGGTGTGTCGTGTTCATACACAGGATAATTACACACACGTCTGTCTGAGAATAGAAACCACAGAAAACCACAAACTCAACGTCAGCGTCCAAAAGCAGACAGAATCACACACATCAAACTCACATTCATGCGTTTAGCAGATGCTTCCATACTGTACCTTCATAATATCAATTTACTAAAGCATTTTTCAGCTGTTCACTGTTGATTCGAAAACAATATAAATGGTGTTTCCTTTCTGAAGGGCTCTCTAAGGGTGCAAAAACACAGTTTGGAATCATGCACCGTCTCCAGACACACACACACACACAGATCAGGACGGCCCTGCAGCATCAGTGTCTCGTCTCAGCATCTGTTTGGCTCTCCTGTGGCGTCCCAGAAGGCCGAGCAACATCCTGCTGCACAAGACTGACAGCGGCTGACCTTTACTAAGACGACGGATTAAAATGAAACACACATTAACACACACACACACTGCTATTCCTATTATTATGGGTTCATTCCATAGGCGTAATGGCTTTTCTACTGTACACACTGTATTTTCTAACCCTACACCTAAACACATTTTTACATTCTCAAAACACTTCGTAAGCTTGTTTCCGTATGGGGATCAAAAAATGTCCCCACAAGGTGAAAACTGGACCAACATTTGGACCCTATAACATAGTGAATACCAAGACACACACACTTACACACTCAGGAAACCAGGTTTAATTCCGTCTGAATGAAATAAAGTGCATTTCCTGTGCGGTCAGACGTTTCCTCTAGCTTTCTCAAACATCAGGGATTTTAGACTGTATTTTTTGGACTTTGGTAGAATGACTGTTCATCGTGTTTGGTTTTAACACACACACACACTCTCACACACACACACGCTTGTTGTAAGTGTCCTGAAGGAGAGAAGCATTCTTGAGTGGATGACATTATAATTTTCCATTACAAGCGACTCAAGCAGCACAAATCCAATAGAAATGAAGCTCTCGGACAGGAAATAGAGGCTCAGCGCACAGGAAGAGCCTCCGCACGATCGCAAACGCTGAGGAGAAGCTTCGCTCTGTGTTTGTGCTTCTGCTCGTTTACTTCAGATCAGACTCACTGACTGATGTGTGTTAGAACGGTGTCACACAAAGACGACACTCGATCACATGATGTCATTCGAATGAGAGGCAGAACCGGTCCTGGACTGAGAAAATACCTGCGGACACACACACACACACACACACACGCGTCTGTCCGTCTCTTGGCGTCTCATCTTTCTCTTTGTGTTTACTAAGGCATTGCTGTTGCCATGGAGACCAAGGCCTTTCCCTGTTTTCAACTTCAACTTAGCATTTCTCTATGGTGACTGAGAAAAAACGCAGAGCTGCGACACACACACACACACACACTTAAGCGCAGGCTCTTATCAGGCGTAAGGCTGCTGAATGACGTTCTCGTGGACCTTGAGAAGAATCTGTGAATCAGAATCTCTAGTAATGTGTCTGATACAGCTCACAATCAACAGAAATATGTTCTAAGAGGTTGCTAGTTGGTTATGAAAACATTATTTCTGAGCATTCAAAGCATTCAGTTTAAATATATATCATTTTGCAAACATTATGGGAAGGTTAGTTTTGAACATTCTGAAACATACCAGAAAAAACATTCCATGTTTTGTGTAAATAATTATTAAAGACAAGATAACTTCGAATGAATACTGGAAGAACGTTCTGAGAATGTTGATCTGATCTCACACCTGTTAAACAGAGAGTCAAACTCCTGAAGCTGTGAATCGTTTGCAGACGAATCAAAGAATCGGTGCTGATGTTCTTTCTGTAGAAGAGAAGTGAATAAAGTGTTTCAGTGAACTTGATCTTTGTGATGAAAAACCGCAGTAGAATTAATAACATTTAAGATCAGTTTAAATACAGACAAAACTGAAATGATTTTTAAAGAGGTTTTAAATAGAAACGATCACTAATGTTGTTTAACGCAGTTACTATTATAATATGTGATCCTGCTCCACAAAACCAGTAAGAAGTGTCTTTTTTAAAAAAATTTGAAATGTATACATCATCATGAAAATAAAAATACTGAGAAAATTGCATTTAAACTTGTCCAATGCATATTAATAATACAAAATGAAGTTTCGATATATTTACGGTAGGAAATTACATTCATGGAACATGATCTTTACTTAATATCCTACTGATTTTGATCGAAAAATGGATCATTTTGACCCATACAATGTATTTTTGACTACTGCTACAAATAAACCCGTGCTACTTAAGACTGTTTTTGTGCTCCTGTGTCACATATTGATTATTTTTTATGGTCTCTCTCTCAAAACGGGACTAAACACAACCTAACCTACCATAAAAAGTACTAATATTACAACTAATATTACCAGAACTTTGTCTAGTGTTTATAAAAACAGTTTACTACAGATTAGCATATATTTGTACCGTTTGTGTGTGTTTTCTTCAATGGTTTCGCCGTCAGTCCCGTTATTCTTCATCTGTGTGCTGCCGCCGCCCAGCGGCTCAGAGCGGAACTACTGCAACTCAAATTTATTTATAGTCAGACACCTGAATAATTACAGATTAATCACAGCTGATGGTCACTCACATCATCATCATCTGACTGAGTTACATCTGGAATAGATAATGGGATCGTAGATTAAATATAAATGTTATGATGAAAATAAAGTAAGTAAATAAATAAGTTACTAAATGAGCGTATCAGGGCTGAACGCTTACATTTCTTTCTAGAAGCACCTTCTGATCAGTGACAGATATTAACCTTCCCATAAAGTGATTTGCAGGAGGCTTTTTTCCTCTCACCTGATTAAATGTATGTTTTAAATAAAACCATAAATTTAGTTAGATTAATAAGACTTAATTAGGAATAATACGTTACTGATCAACTGAAATCAGTATCAACAAAATTAATCTTTGCACTACAGATAAGACCAGAAAAACACAAAAGTGCCATGTTTAACGAGACGCTGGGGTATAATTAATACATTTATATTAATAGTAATAATCTTATAACATGTTTTAAGTATAAATGTTGAGAACGTAGAAAAAATAAATTATTAAAATAATTAAAACCGCCAATAGGTGGCGGCAAATCACTGTCTTTGTCGCTGAATCATTTTTGCAATCGATTCGTTCAAACGGCTGAATCATTCAGGTCCGAAATCGCGTACTGTCTGAGTAGGTACTACAAAAAGTAAATTCTATACAGTATGAAGATGGGCAGTATGAAAGAAATTCCAGACGTGTTGTAAAAGTCACATGACCTACCTGCGTCAGTTGCGTAAGAACTATACTTTTCGCCTACTCCGCATACTGGAAGTATGATTTCGTACGCAGCTACTGTCTTTAAGAAAGCGTCACTGAATCATTGACTCACTAGCAGTGTTGCCAAGTCCGCGGTTTTCCCACGGAAATGGGCTACTTTTCAAACCGTTGCCGCGGGTTAAAACGACCTCAAAAACGTGATATTTAGCACATGGAATGCGAATATTACCAGGGCAACCTACCAAAAAAATGTGTATTTTACCCTCTGGAATGCTATTTTTACCATGGGACTGTGATTGGGCTAGTTTTGAGTAGCAATTGGGCAGGTTTTGTTGTGAAAACCTGGCAACCCTGCTCACTAGATTTGTTCAAAAACGCAGATTCTTTCATAAACCAAGCTGTGTTTTCTTGGAGATTGACTTCGGAAGTATTTTTGAGCCTAAGTCAGACCAATGTCAATGTTTCTAAAATGTAAGTCAAATATTAATTTCTTTGCTATTGAACTATAAACCTCAATCTCACATTTGCATACCCACTTTATAATCATTACAAAGCTGTCGCTCATCTCAGTTCACAATCTGTTGGTGTAGATTCAATATGCTAAGAGATCACTCACAATTCCCAGACAGCAATTAAACCACAACTGCAGCTGTTCATATTAAACACGATTGATTTTAATAGCATTTCCATTCATCAGAGACAGAATATAAAAAATAAAACCAAAACCAGAATGAAGAGAGTGTATAACACATGAAGACACACGTGAAGCAGTGAGATACACAAACACAGACGCGTCATGCCACATTTACCGCGGTAAATCACCTCAGCATCTTCATTCAGATGCACATCGGGACGTGATTTATCACCAATATCAGCTGGTTCTGATTCACCGAGTCAATTAGAAATGAACTCGTGTTCTTCCGTTCGCGGCTGTTTGTGGTTTCTTAGTTCATTTGCTCTCATTCACACAACCTGTTATTACTGAAAACACCTCTCACAGTTCATGCAAACGTTCCTGACGACGACAACACTGAGGCAAAGATCCACACGGAGCTCTGAAAACAAGTCCGAATGATTCGAAAGAATCATATAAAAGATTCAGCGTCACAAAATCTCGAACACGTTTGATTACTAGTTTGTCGGAGGCACAGAACATGATCAGAAGAACCTCAAACACGAGCTGAAGGAAAATCAACACACATGAAGCGTTTGAATCACGCGAGTCGTTGGTTTTATGGCTTCGCTGCACCTTATTCAGTGCGATTCATTCAAACGGAAGCGAACGGCACGTCAGAAAAACAGCAAATCGATTTTCACAGAACACTTCGAGAGTTTGGTCCTTTTTAAAAAGCCGAACGGAAACGTAAAATCAAACACCGTACTGTACAATATTAATGTGAATATTAATTCTGAACACAATCTCACTGGTTCTTTCATAAATTGAAGATTGAACGTAGGTCGGAATGAAAAGCGTTCGGTTCATTTAACCGATTTCAAACGCTAGCCCGGCTAACAAAAATATATTCTAAGAACATTTAGCTAACCTTCCCATTAAAACCTTATGTTCTCTGAACGTTCAAAATGTTTCGTTGTTTCGTTTTCTCGGTTCATTCCATCTTATCTTGCAAACATTATGGGAATGTCACTTTTGAATGAACGTTCTGAATCAAACAGTACCATTTAAATGAATGTTTTGAGAACACTTTTAAAGAACAGATAACGAATGTTCTACTAATGTTACTGGAAGAACGTTTGTTCATAGCGTTGCCAGAACGTTCTGAGAACATTCCCTGTTAGCTGAGAGTGTGTGTTTTTTTTTTCAGGATGTTCTTCTCCTGCATTGCTTTAAATGAAACGTATCTGCACGTCTTTGGAACGGTACAGACTCAGCAGAGCTGAGAAACGCTCCAGACGCCAGAGATACCGGAGAAGAACCGACAGAAGCTCAAGTAGATCGTGGTGCTTCATAAAGGGAAGATTGATGTCAGGTGGAAGACGGAGCTCTATTCCTACACGGGAATATTGCTGCTCGATACTCGTTTGCATCAGATCTGACGATGGCTTTAGACACGCGCGACGCTCCTGCTGGAAGAGAGAGAGAGAGAATCTGCAGGAACGCACCGATTCACTCCCATCTGATTCATGACAAACATCACACTGAATCACTGAACACAAATCAAACGAGAGAGAGAGAGAGAGAGAGAGAGAGTTTATCACAGCGGCTCTCAACCTTCACTATCCGACACAGTATCTAATGGCTGTAACAAGTTTTTCAAAAAAATGTTTTAAAAGTTTTAATTTATAAATATATTAAAATAATAAAAAAATAATAATTACATTTATTAAAAAATCATAATAAATAATTGTATTAAATTATATTATACATATGACTTACAAATAAATTAAATATAATTATTAAATAATATATGAAAAATAAAATAAAACTGAATGTTCATTGCAGTTCAGTTGTGACCCTAATCCACAAAACCAGTCTTAAATAGCACTGTTATATTTGTAGCGATAGGCAACAATACATTTTATGGGTCAAAATTATACATTTTTCTTTTACGCCAAAAATCATTAGGATATTAAGTAAAGATATAAATATATAAAAGTTAATTTTTGATTAGTAATATGCAACTTTAAAGGTGATTTTCTCAATATTTCGATTGTTTTGCATCCTCACATTCCAGATTTTCAAATAGTTGAATCTCGTCTAACTGTCCTAACAAACCATACATCAATGGAAAGCTCATTTATTCAGCTTTCAGATGATGTATAAACCTCAATTTTAACAAATTGACCCTTATGACTGGTTTTGTGGTCCATGGTCACACATGGTTGTTCCACTTTTTTGTGTTAATGGAATAAAGTTTTTAAAAATAGTTTCACTCAGTAATTATTTAGTAACTAAAAACATATTCCATATAGAAATTTCCATGAATTATTACAATTATTACAAATGATTGCTGTGGAAGGAAATAAATAAACAAATAAATATATAAATAGAATGGCATTTTTCATCTTGAATTTTGGTCTTTTTGGCTTATATTTATGAGCTTAAAAGTGACATATTTTGCAGCACTGACCCTGTTATCAAACTAAACAGAACTGAATAAACACTGAACTGAATTGATCTGAATAATGACGCTGTTTTACAGCTGAAATTGAGTTTGTGATGAAGTCTGCATCACTGATTCTCTTATTTTTCTGTTTATTTTCAATAATATTTGAAGTGCTGCAGAAATAAATGTGACTTATTTTAAAGCTTGTTGAGAGCCGCTGGTTTGTCAAGTCTAAAAAATCTTCCATTAAAACAAAACATGAGATACGATGGACTGATGACGGCTCATCAAAGGCCTTCATCTCACGTATGTTTGTTTGACGGCGGATTATTTAATGAACTGCAACTGATCAAAAACACAGATGTGACGCGCCGCCATCGGACCAGCGTGTGTTTGCGTGTGTTAGTCGGAGAACAGGCTGGCGAAGGACTGGCGGAGGCTGCGGATGGTTTCTGCTTTGGCCTCGTCGTCCGTCAGGTTTCCACGCAGCGTCTCGCTGAAGGTGTTGGTGAGCGACTGCGATTTACTGCAAGACACAACGAGCATCCATCAACACTGATCTCAGATCAGAAACACATCATTCATCGCTGTGGACCGTTACAGAGTGTTTAACTGAAAGACGGAGATAAGCAGACTCTTACTTGAGCTGTGCAGGTTGTTTCTGGGATCCGGCTCCGCTGGAGGGAATGGGACCGGGCTGGAAGGCCTGACTGGGCGAGGTAGTGGCAGATCGGGCGCGCTGAGGAGACGCCTGACCCGACTGAGACGGAGAAGCAGAGCCCGAACGAGGACCACCTGCACACACACACGTTAGTGACACACCTGATGAGCAGACACTGGAAATAAAATGAGTGTTTTAGGATTTTTGTGAAAGAGTCTCTTCTGCTTAAAATGTCTGCGTTTGTTTGATCATTAAACACAGCAAAAATGTGAAATATTATTGTGCTTTAAGTCTTCATGTGACACTGAAGACTGGAGTAATGATGCTGAAAATTCAGCTGCGCATCACAGAAATAAATTACATTTTAACATAGATTCACACTGAAAAGAGTTATTTTAAATTGTAATATTATTTCACATTTTTTACTGTATTTTTGATTCAATAAACGCAGCTTTGGTGAACAGAAGAGACTTCTTTCTGTGCTTATGAGTGTGTTGTTCACCTGGAGCTCGTCTCGGTTGAGTCGTCTGTGGTCCAGGTTGAGTCTACACACACACACACACACACAGGTGTTAAACTCCACAGGCTGATGCTCAGGTTGAGTGTAAATGAGTGTGTGATTGCAGTACCTTAGTGGACGTGAGCGGTGTTGTGACTCCCAGCAGAGCGAAGGCCATCTTACTCATGACCAGATCACAGATCAGCTGCCGGTCCTCCTCCACATGCTCACCGATCAGAGGCATCGAGCTGTCCATCACCTGACCAACACACACACACACACACACACACAGCTCAGATTTACCCACCAAAGCAAAGGAAAATACACAGTTATGCTTTGCATAAAAATGAAGCCATTAGAGTTGTTTTGCACTGTGACAAACATGAAAATAACACTGCATGCAGCACAGTAAAACCAGTATGAATGTTTTGACTTCATGTTATCTTATTTTATTTATTTTTTTTCTCTGTCTTTTGTGAATATTCTTGTTGTGTATTATGCTGCTCTGTATTGTTATTTGTTTTGGTGTGAAAACTGGAAAATGTAAAAACTGGAATAAAAATTAATAAAAAGTTTATTGACAAATTAAAAATGAATTCTTATTAGTTCAAAAAACAAACAAACAAATAAATGAATAAATAAATAAATATAGTTGTGAAAATGATCCTGTGTGGTGGACAATTATTTACTAACAGCATTTAAAATCATATTAAAATAATTTAAAATAAAGTGCAACAAATGCTATTGATCAACAAATATTATTTACATAATACTATAATTATTGTTATCATTTTGATTATATTTTATTTTTATATTTCTGTTTTTAATTTTAGTTTTAAAAAAATGTGTGTTTTTAAATCTCTTTTATTTTTTTTTTAAATCGCTTTTATTCATTTTTATTTCACTTTCACTTTTAGTTATTTTAGGGAAATGAAAAAAATGTTAGCCTGGCCACATTTGGAGCACAAAAGCAGTCTTAAGTATCACGGGTATATTTGTAGCAATAGCCAACAGTACATTGTATGGGTCAAAATTCAAGATTTTTCTTTTATACCAAAATCATTAGGATATGAAGTAAAGATCATGTTCCATGAAAATATTTTGTAAATTTCCTACTGTAAATATATCAAAACTTAATTTTTGATTAGTAATATGCATTGCCAAGAACTTCATTTGGACAACTTTAAAGGTGATTTTCTCAATATTTTGATTCAGATTCCAGATTTTCAAATAGTTGTATCTCAGACAAATATTGTCCTATTATAACAAACCACACATCAATGGAAAGCTTATTTATTAAATTAAAAAATGACCCTTATGAGTGTTTTTTTGTTTCAGGGTCACAAATATAAATGTAAACAAGTAAACAAGTTTTTTTTTTTTCAGTAAACATTAATTTTGTTTCAAGCAATGCACTTTTATGGCTTTAGTTTTAGCTATTGATAATAACCCTGTTACAAATGTACTTTACAAATGTTTCACATTATTTGAAATAAAAATGTGCTGCAGACTGCAGTGATCTTCTGCGTCCACTGAGAGGCGCTGTTCACACTCAACACGGACACGATGACTTTTATGGAAAGTAATGCATTATGCAACCTTTGCATCACATTTTGTCACCTGGGCAGGGCTTGCTTATTAATTTTTAAAAACAAAAACCCAAAAGTTTTAATTCTGGCAACTGTAAGCGCCCTTTCACACCAAAAGTGAAAATAACAAGCCTCGTGCTGAAGGAAGTGTCAGTTTCTCTCAACACGGGGACTGGAGAGCTGTCAGTGAATATATGGAAAAAGCAATTCTGATATTTCTTTGTGAATTTAAAAGTGATGCATTACTTTATTAGTTACTTGGGAAAAGAAATGTGATTACATAACTTGTTTTTCGTAATGCATTACCCCTAAAACTGTTTACGAATGATGAAGCAGAAGCCAGGAACATTTGACGACTATAATAGAGCTGAGCAGTGACAGATCTCCACACAGGGCATTGTGGGAACATGTAATGAACGGTGGGAAAGATCAGACCTCTATGATGTAGTCCTTCCCGTCTTTGCCGTGGACGGCTTTGACCGCGCAGACATCCAAACCTCCGAACATCTCCGCGCACGAGTCCACCCACAGACGATACCTGCAGACACACAACGGAGACGATCAGCTGACCGACACACACCTGATCTGATCAATGAGTGTGTGTGTGTGATTGACACCTGTCCGTCATGGCGATCTGCTCCAGCATGGCTGAACCTGTGTTGGCCTTCCAGTTCCCTGAGATGGACGTCCTCCTGAAACACACACACATCCATCTTTTCATAATGATGTGGTTTTGTTTTGTTTTGACTTGAAAGAGAAAATGCTTTAAGCGCTTTAAAACACATCTTTTTTTCAGTTATTTCTTAAGATTGTCTTTTTTTTTGGCAGAGAGCAGTGATGGGGACTCGAGTTTGAGACTCGGACTCGAGTGCGACTTAAGTCGCACACACAGTGACTTCAGACTCGACTTGAGACACATGAGAGGACAACGAACAAAAAACGAGCATCATGTGCGACTGACCCGATCAGCATATTTGTGTTTGCGCTCAGGGCAGATTTAAAGGTTTCTACGTGTTTTTGCAACGTTCAGTAATGTATCACATACATTTTACGAATCCTTTCATAAAGTGTCGAGTGTGTGTAGAGTGTAGAGTGTTACATAGAGAGAGTGTAAATAAGAGACTGATTAGTCACAGTATAGACAGCGTCGTTGATTATAACAGAGCTTTGTGATATCGCGAACTAAGCTTTTACTAATTTTAAGGGAGTTTGTAAATGAGATACTGATTTAATACAGCAGTTAAATCTATAGTGACTATAACTATTGCCTGATTTTGCTCTATTTCGTCGTCAAAAGTAGTCTGAAACAAGTCACAACTGAGCCGCTGCGCATCTCCATTCAAACACAGCGCTGTTTCGTTTATGAATGAACTCGTTTTTAAAACGAATCTAGTGAAATGATTCAATTTCCCATTCATAAAGACAGTCACTCTTTATTCCTAAATGAAGCACCAGTTCGAACGAATCAAATGAATGATATGATTCAGTAATTAAATCAGTCTCTTGCCGCCACCTGCTGGCAGTTATTTAAATCATTTAACATTAACTTAAAAGTAAAGCATTCTTGGTGTTTTTGTCATGTTGCAATAGCCCGTTTACACTGATTATATACCAAAATCAAAGCTGATACTGTATGCTAATAGATAAAGGAGTCATTATAACATATTGCATGCTTTGAATTCCTTATATATAGCTATGCAGTGTTGGATGGGTCGCTGTACGTGATGCAACACTTATTATAACCAGAGACTTAATATAATAAAGAGACTTGAGACTTGACTTGGACTCTAGCTCAGAGACTTGTGAGCATCTCTGGCAGAGAGCAACCATACATCTTTGTTGTTTTACTTTCTTTCTTGCATCAGGGTTCATACAGATTCTGTAAAATAAAATCTTAAAGCACGTTTAAAGCACTACTTTTTTGATGTTCAGGGGCTTCAATCAGAGGTCTCACTTATAGTTTGATGTTTTCTACTGTTGAAGAAAACAAACTGAAAAAAAGACGTGCAAAACCGCAAGTCCCGATCTGAATAATGATTCGCGAACCATAATTTCAGTTCAGGATCGTGAATCGTTCAATTCGCGGAATGACTCAAGAACCCGTTTCCTGAAATTCTGAGACGTTTCTCAATACGCTTTTTGAGAAACAAATGATTTGCGACACGCGATTTGAAGGGCCGAACTGAATCAAATGATTCGCTATACGCGATCCGATTGGAGCGCTTCGAAACAGTGAATCATGTGGCGACGCAATGGTTTTTAAAATCATTACAAGCGATGTCGAAATTCGAAAATGAATTGCTCTTTTAATTTGGTCAGGCATTTGCTAGTGAATCGCTTGAAATGAAAAGAAGTCACGAGTTTGAATCAATCGGAGCGGTTCCATCTTAAATGACTCACTCAATTGATTCGGTTCATCTGTTCCTCTTTTTGAGTCTTCAGCCATGTTTACAGACACTGTCAGTGCTCCTACTGGTTGAACGTGATAATTTAATGACATAAACTGAAATAGGCAAAAATAAATAAATAAAAATAAAAATAATGATGTTTTTTAATTGTGTGAAAAGAGCTTTTAAAAAAATTAAACAGTTATAGATACAGTGTCTTTCAATAATTCAAGGCATTATCAAGTACCTCTTTAGGAGTATTGCTATTTTCAAGGCCTTAAATTTCAAAAAGTCAAATTCAAGTACTTCCAACCCTGTTCTATATTCATTTACTCCTCATTCATTTAAAATAATTTATCATTTAATCATTTTATTATTCTATCTTATTATTTAAAACAATCATTTTAAACCATTTCTATACTCATTGATTCATTAACGTATTAGACCTTTATATTATATTGTAGTTTTGTATTGTTTATTAATTTTGTAATTTTGTATTGTTTAGTCTTATGACTGTGTTTCAAGGGCTGTTTGTCTTCATGAATCAGTGATACGAGGGAATGTTGATGGAAACTCAAGGTTTATGGGATGTTGTTGTGAATCAGTTTGGTCTAACGCTACTTGTCGAATTTGTGTTCATCAGATGAAATCTGAGCATTGAAACAGACTACCCAATAAACTCATCATCATCATCATCACGCATCTGCTCTTCTCTGGCTTTGCTCAGTCAACTTCTTGGCTGACAGAAGACTGTTAATACAGGTTTGGCTACCAGACAACGCTTCCTGCTAACAGATTTTTGGGTATTAGACAATTTAGCTGACTAGCTCTTCTGTTGCCAGACAAAAAAAAACCCAAATATTTTCTGACAGGATCTGGCATCCAGGGCTGGATCTGATATTTCTGGTGTGGACGCATGATCTAACAGAGGTGATTCACTTTCATGTAATAACATTTTAAAGCATTAGTCATTTTTTTAATTGATAAAATTAAAACATTTAAGAGATAAATGCAGTGATAATGTGGTAAAAACATGCTCACATTCAAAACCTTTTTCTTTGTTTTCACATTTACATTAGAAAAATATTAAGTTAGAACTGTTTTATAACGATTCTCGAGGTCCAAACAAATGTGGAATATGACAGATTTTTGACACACACACACACACACACACGGGTCAAGCATCTTTCACATCTTTCACATGCTACATCACATCTGTCCAGTGCCACACCACTGGCGACTCTGGTTACCCACAAACCCCAGCAGACGCCAGTGCAGGGAGGGACGCTTCACACTCACACACACACACACACACACACACACACACACACACACACACATGTTGGGTTTACATGTTTTATGGGGACATTCCATAGGCGTAGTGGTTTTTATACTGTACAAACTGTATTTTCTGTCGCCCTACACCTAAACCTAGCCCTCACAGGAGACTGTGCACACTTTTACTTTCTCAAAAAAACTCATTCTGCATGATTTATAAGCTTGTTTCTTCATGGGGACCTCACAAATCAAAATTTACTGGTATTACTATCCTTGTGGGGACATTTGGTCCCCATAATGTGATAAATACCAGGTGCACACACACACACACACGTGTGTTCTCACATGTAGGCTTTGTAGTTGCTGCCGATCTTCTGGATGCGGATGTCATATTTGGAGTCGACAAAGGGCTCGGCCGTGGCGTAGGTTTTAGCGATGGCCACAACACTGGTGATGTCCTGAAAATCATTGGCCGTCTCCACCTTAATCTGCCACACAAACACACATCAAACATTACCCATAATCCATCTTGAGCAACAGAATGAAGCATTCAGTGAAATGCATTCAATAAAATACTTTACACTAATGTAAATAAGGGTGAACTGAGTGTATATTTAATTTGACATTAATTCAAAGTGCATTTTTTAAAACTGTGTTTAAAAACCAAGGCATGATCATAAAAGTGTCTTTCTTTAAGTATCTTTTATTTCAGTACCTACAAAGACATACAAATGTATTCTACTATCATTTATTACAAAACCAGTCATTTATGTGAAACCTGCTCATGGAAAAAGTTCTGATGAACTTCTGTATATACTTCCTGTGTTTCAGGAAATCACAGACAATGATGTGACATGAACATGACACCGTGACCCCTGTGACCCCAACTCACTGTCACTGTGTGACGACTGAGCAAGTTTTCAATGTTTCTGAACATCTCACTAAGGCTGTGTTTATTGAATCAAAAATACAGTAAAAATGTGAAATATTATTCTAATTCAAAACAGCTGTTTTCTATGTGAATATCTGTTAAACTGTAATTTATTTCTGTGATGCGCAGCTGAATTTTCAGCATCATTACTCCAGTCTTCAGTGTCACATGATCCTTCAGAAATCATTCTAATATTTGAGTTGCTGCTTTACGATTATTAGCAATGTTGAAAGCAGTTATACAAAAAACATTATACATGAAAACTGTGATACATAATTTAAAAGGTTAAAAAAAAGAAATGAATACTTTTATTTATCATATAAAAAGTGCCAGACATTTATAATGTTACAAAAGATTTCTATTTCAAATAAATGCTGTTCTTTCAAACTTTCCATTCATCTGTGAATCATGAAAAGTCTAACGCATCACAGTGTGTAAATAAACTATGATGCTCTGGAGGATCAGATTAAAGCGCTGCTGAATTACAGCCAGTCTCTTACACATCTGACAACTATAAAGACAAATGAGTGATGAGATGAAGAGGTGAAACATCAGTTCTCTTTAGAAGATTCTGGAAAACCCCATCATACTGTACCTCCACCCAAACCTCAGAGACACTTATCTGAGCTCATGAGAGGAACAGACCTCCACCCTCAACACACACACACTAAACAAACACGCTCGCAAACTTCACAGACGGCCCAATCAGGACGCAGTGTGTGTGATGACATCATCGGGTCCTACCTTTCCCATGCCGGCGTGGGCGTGTCCCATCTTCACCACCACTGGGAATGATGCGGCGGGCAGCTGGAGGAGACAAGAGAGGTATTTTAGGCTGATGACGGTTTTATCGTGACTGGTTTGTTCTGAGAACGCCATGTGAGGAGACGAATCACCACCACAGACAGACGCCCAACAACACCAACACACGTCAACATGCACATGGACACACCTGATCAGCACACAGAGAGAGAGTCTGAATCAGTTTGACACTCATTATGAGGCCGGAGCAGAAACAGCAACTCATTTCTCTTTTTCAACAGTCCAGAGTGACGCTGCGCTTGCACAACACAGATAAATGTCATTATCAGTGGACTAAACCCGACGCGTCTTTAAACAAACAATTCCATTCTGCATAAACACAAGCTATTTCTAGCATTATTGTTAGATTAGTTTCACCTTGACTACACTGCATCCTCAAAAAAATCTGACTACAATGCAAGAAAGTATTTGTAAATAAAAGTATATATAAAAAATAAATTAGAAAATACACCATGTTAAAAAAAAAAAAATTAAGGTTATGAGATTAAAGTCGTAATATTTTGAGAATAAAGTTGAAGTTACAAGAATAAATATATTTCAGCTTTATTCTCGTAATATTTTGACTTTATTCTCATAGTATTTTGACCTTATTCTGAAAATATATTATGACTTCAATCTTATAATTTTTTTTTTTTTTTATGTGGCCCTAAAACACTATTGTACAAAAGTTTCCGGTCAATTATATTTAAAAAAAAATACATAGAATACATAACATTTTTATTCACCAAGGACACATTAGACTGATCTAAAGTGCCATATTTCATTTCACTGAATTTCTATTCATCTGTGAAAATTAAAAATAAAATAGTTTTTACAAAAATATTAATGATTTTAACACTGCTAATAATCAGAAATGTTTCTTGAGCAGCCAATCAGCATATTAGAATGATTTCTGAAGGACACTGAAGACTGGAGTAATGATGCTGAGAATTCAGGTTTAAACTCAGCAGTAAATTACATTTTAACAGATATTCACATAGAAAACAGCTGTTTTAAATGGTAATAATATTTTACATTTTTAACTGTATTTTGATCAAATAAATGCAGCCTTGGTGAGCAGAAGAGACTTCTTTTAAAAACATTTGAGAAATATTTGAATGGTAGCGTATATAAAAATAAGTGCACATATTTGTGTGTCTTTCCATTCAAATGTGCATCAGCGTTGAGGAATTCCCCAGGAAACACTCTCTCTCACACACACAAAGGCGTCTGTGAAAGTGGCCATATGAGGGCAGGTTTGGCTGAACACAGCAGCATTTCCTCTACGAGAGACGACCAGCCAATTATCTGTCTCCGTCTGTCTGCTGAAGGGCATCACCACATCCCTCGACATTCCCAGACAAACGGTCCGGAAGAGCGTCCCGCTGCAGCGCGTCACACACCCGAAACACGAAGATGTTCGAGCAGATCGCAGTCACGGCAGAACATCGACATATAATAAAAACACGACAGAAGTCAAAACACAAATCTTTAAATGAGAACAGATGTAGTGCACACTAATGAGGGCTCGATTCACTCCAGCAAATTAGTCGCTTTTCCGGTCTGAACAATTAGCGGCAAACACTGCAGACTCACACGTCTGGAAGAACTTTCACAACACGCTCTCATTTACCGCAAGCGCCGGCCGATAGGTAGACTGGAGTGAAAACAGACGGAGTAATAGTGAAACTGAGACGGAGGGGGGCGATTCCCAAACGCTCCGGTGTGACATTCCAGCGCTCCAGCCGTTCCGTCAGTGTGTAGGTGAGAGCGTGAGCTCCTCGGGGACTTTCCAGCACTGCTGACGCTGATGTTCTGCACATAAACTAGAGCACTGGTGTGAAACAATGAGCGTCAGTCACACCAGAGCATCACTGCTGTGTTCATCTGGTAAACAAGCGTTTAGAGCTCAAACACACCTGTGGAAACTCTGCTGTATCTATCCATTTATTTATCTATCTATCTATCTATCTATCAATCTATCTTCCATCCATCCTTCCATCCATCCATCCATCATCCATCCATCTGTCCGTGCATCCATCCATCTATCATCCATCCATCCATCTCTCCCATCATTCATCATCATCCATCCATCCATCCATTCATCTATCCATCCATCCATCATCCATCCGTCCATCCATCCATCCATCCATCCATCCCATCCATCATCCATCCATCCATCCATCCATCCATCCATCCATCCATCATCCATCCATCCATCTCCATTCCATCCATCCATCCATCCATCCATCCATCATCCAATTTCCATCAAATCCATCCATCCATCATCCATCCATCCATCATCCATCCATCCATCCATCCATCCATCATCCATCCATCCATCATCCATCCATCCATCCGTCCATCGTCTCCATCCATCCATCCATCCATCCATCCATCATCCATCCATCCATCCGTCCATGTCCGTCCCGTCCATCCATCCATCCATCATCTATCCATCCATCCATCCGTCCAGTCCCTCCATCCATCCATCCATCATCCATCCATCCATCCATCCGTCCATCCATCTGCCGTCTCTATCCATCCATCCATCCATCATCCATCTGCCGTCCTCCATCCATCCATTTATCATCCATCCATCATCCATCCGTCCATTCATCCATCCATCCATCCATCCATCCGTCCATCCATCCATCCATCAATCCATCATTCATCCGTCCGTCCATCCATCCATCTATCCATCTATCCATCATCCGTCCGTCTGTCCGTCATCCATCCATCCATCATCCATCCATCCATCCATCCATCATCCATCCATCCATCCGTTGTCCATCCATCCATCCATCAGTCCATCTATCGTCCATCCATACGTCCGTCCGTCCATCCATCCATTCACCTATCTATCTATCTATCTCTCTATCCATCTCTGATAGGTCTGTAATGAATCATGTCAATCTTCCATCATGTTCATAACTGTCTGTCTTTTAACTGAATCTTGTTCACGTTGCAGTGAGTCAAATCTGAAGTGATGTTACATAAGATCTGCTGTCAGTGTGAGTGATGGATGTTTGCACGTATCGTGTAATTACAGACGCCGCCGCTGCTGAACGTGTCCTGATGCGCTCTCGAAACAAACACGTTTGACGTTTGATTGAAGCTGCCGTCTCTACATAAAGAAGCAGATCGAGGAGTTCTGATGCCCCATTTATGATCAAACACAGGTTCAGATTTCCTCACACGTGTGAACAATGCAATGTCCTGCCTGAGGAACGTGTACAGTACAGATCCTGACTGATGTGTCCTGATGTAACATCTAACCCCGACCACTGACTGAACATCTCCTGAAACACAGCCAGCTGCTCTAGAAGGCTCCGGTCTGCTGGGCCCTGCTGCCATCTGCTTTTATTCAGGTCTCCGGTCAGGGTTTCGGACACATCAGAGGGGAGCTGCAGGTCTGGGAACAGCTGGATGATGCTGTGCATCTATATTTAGCAGCGGACGGGTTCGTTCGGTTTCACTGCTGAGGTTTGATTCAGATCCCCACAGCTGCTCGTATCTCCTAAAGGAGCAAAACACCAGAACAGACTGTAAAACAGACCTATAAAACCTGAATGTAAACTTAACATTCACACAGAACAGGAGGCGTTCACACGTCCATGCCAATGCGCTGCTTTTCCATTGTTTTTCTATGTAAACATGCACTAGAAGGACTTATACGACCGCTGCGCTCACGTCAAGTTGGCAAGGGAACTGTTTTATTTGGCGCCAACAATGCAAAGGTCTCGAGATGTGATTTTAAGGCGTGACGCAATAATGAAATCGTGTTGCCGTCAAATAAAACAGCTGCCATGCCAACTTGCTACTGTAAACAAAAGCTTGCAACCTTTGCCCCGCCTCCAGGGTCTTCTGATTGGCTAAACATGAATGCAGCAGTCATACTGCATACATAAAAAAAAAAAATGGGAAAAGTTGCACACTGGAATGGAAAAACGTGTTCTGTGTAATCAGCCCTTTACTGAAATGACCCAAACACAACACGAAGGGTTAAAAATCCTCGCAAACACACCACATTATGTAAATAACAGCTGGCTTTCAGTAACTGACTGTGTTTGTTTGTGTGTCAGGAATCACCCGCAGCGCTCCGTCCAGTTCACCTCAAACACACCCGCCGGTCAGAGCTGACCAAACCACCGGAGCGCATGAGAACACTAACACACTATTAAACACGGAGACTCCAGCTTTATGTGAAAGATCTCAGGAGAAATCCTGATCTGGAGTGGATCTTGTGCTCATAAACACAAGGAAACAATACATGGTCATATTTTGAGTTGGGTGGTGTATACCAACTGTTATAAATATACTTTTGTGTCTGAAGCCTTTTGTCTTTGGAACAAATATAATAGATTTATGCTTTTTTATTAGGTTTTCAATTGTATGAGAGTCTATTTATGGTGAAGGACCACTTTAGCCCAACCATAGCCTTATCTAGTTTCCTGTATTTTGATCCTCTTTTTTCGGATACTGTTACTTAAATATTTATACAAACAGAACAAACTGGAGCTGATTCATGGCTGTGTGTTTCCTTTCCTACAACAGACTGTAGGTAAAATTCACCTCATCCATCTCCTTACTATTTCAGTATTTACTAGAATAAGTAAAGTTCACAGACGAACTTTGCAGTTGGCTTGAGAAAGATTTGTCTGAAAGTTTGAAATAACTCTGAAAAGCTTAAAGTGGGAAGTGGAACACACACACACACACGTTTCTAGCATGAATGAGCATATTGCTACCATGATAACATGTTGCTGGCATTATTTCACATGAATTTCCATGTTGCTAGCACGATTTAACATTAATTATGTCACTAACATGATCTAGCATGCCGACAGCATGATTCTAGCATGATTAGCACGTTACTAGCATGTTGCTATCATGATTAACTTGTTACTAACATAATTATAGAACGATTAGCATGTTATTAACATGCCGCTAACATGTTTCTAGCATGATTAGCATGATACTAGCATGATGTTACCATGATTAGCAAATTACTACCATGTTGCTAACATGTTTCTAACATTATTAGCAAGTTACTAACATGTTAACATGATTAAGAAGTTACTAGATTTCCTAGCATGATTAGCATGTTATTAACATGTTGTAACATGTTTCTAGCATGATTAGCATGATACTAGCATGATGTTACCATGATTAGCAATTTACTACCATGTTGCTAACATGTTTCTAGCATTATTAGCACGTTACTAAAATATTAACATGATTAAGAAGTTACTAGCATGATTCTAGCATGATTAGCATGTTACTAGCATGATGTTACCATGATTAGCAATTTACTACCATGTTGCTAAAATGTTTCTAGCATTATTAGCAAGTTACTAACATGTTAGCATGATTAAGAAGTTACTAGCATGATGTTACCATGATTAGCATGTTACTAGCATGTTGTTAGCATGTTTCTAGCATGATTAGCATGTTACTAATATGTTAGCATGATTAAGAAGTTACTAGCATGATTCTAGCATGATTAGCAAGTTACTAACATGATTCTAGTATGATTAGCATGTTACTAGCATGTTGTTCGCATGGTTACAATATTATTACCAGATTCTAGCATAATTAGCATGTTGTTAACATGTTAGCATGATCACTAGCATGGATGTAGCATGACTAGCATATTGTTAGCATGATTTGCAAGTTACTAACATGATTCTAGCATGATTAGCATGTTACTAGCATGTTAACATGGATAGCCAGTTACTAGCATGATTGGTTGGTCTTTTAGCAGGACCCCCAGCTAAAACTTGGCCCAAACCATTTTAAAACCAGTCTGGGAGACCAGTCAAATCAGCTTAGGCTGTTTTGCTGTTTTTTCAGAGGAGATACTGACTAAGTTTTGGCTTAGAAGAAGAAGAAGAAGCTTAAAATTGTAACATTTTCCCAAGCCAACTTAATGAATCAAATAAATAAACTGATTCACAAACAAATTCAGACCTTATTAAAAATCAGCTTGTCAAATTAAAGCCTGATTTATTAATGGACGCGGCTTTACTGATTCTGATTCAGTTTGCTTCCTAATCTGTTGTTTAATAAACCAGGTATTGCATATTTCACTTTGTTCCTCTTGTAAGTGGCTTTAGATAAAAGCATCTACTAAATGCATTCATGCAAATGATTAAAAACACATTTGAAAATCATTCTCAGGTCTGTGTAAAGCAACACAGTGAACAAATTTAGGTTGTAAAAAAGAAATAAAATGTTAAATGTCTAGTTTTCTTATCATTTCAAAAAGGTTTCTTATAAGATTCTGCTAACTTTATTTTCACCCAAAAGTTCAGCGTGAATGAGAGCATGTTCTCATCAGTGTGTGTGTATTTATAGCTGGAGTCCCTGCAGAGGCTCCGCCTCCAGCTTCCTGCACCCACCAGCGCTGACACACGACCTCCGACCTCTCTGACCTCTGACCCAGATCGCTGAATCACACACACTACTTTAATACAAAACCACCTCATTTACAGGAAACCCAAAGCCACACACTGAGCATGCGCAAAGAGACTCAATCAAGAATATCTGCCCATTTACAGACAGTATACAGTACGTGCCAGATAAAACAATGAAACGCAGCGGAGTTTTCTAAACTGTTCTGGGTCTCCGGACGTCCCGTCATCCGGCCGGAGACCCCGCTGGATTTAAGGATCCACACCTCTATAAAAACACAGGCATTTCCTCTGAGTCACGGACATTTATAGACACATGAGATCCCGTCACACCTCACGCTCCACATCTTCACGTTGTGTTCAGATTCAATGGTGTTCTGTGTATAAGAGTCACAGACTCTCATCTCAGCTCTTCCTGTTTATTCCCCGGAGACGTCTAGATTCAGACGGACAAAAATGGACACTAAACTGATGAAGATGTTCCTGTTTCTCAAATGATGCTTATTTTGATCTGTGGCGTACGAGCATGAGATACGAGATATGGAAAAATGCTTAAACTTTGTCCCAGAGCTATTATAGTTCAAAATAAGTCCTTAACAAATACGGGTAACAGTTAACTTGAAGCCTTTATGTATAATGCATTACATTGCATTATGTTTTTTTTAAAAATAACTGTAATCAAAGTTAAAATGCATTGTAATATTTTCAGATTCCTTGTTACATCTGAAACTGATGATCGCTCATCTGCATGGATGTGACTAACAGTTTATTTCACACTTTTGCATGTACGTTTTTTAATCTGAATGTATTACAGTAGAAATGATAAGAAATGATTCTGCAGTGATGCTGCAGAATCCGACCATCAGTTCAAAAGGAAACAGTTTCTGATTCTCATCGCAATTCATCACATCCTGTCGCTGTAGTGACCGACAGGTCAGAAGGTGCCGGTTACCTTACGCAACCCGTTCACCCTGCGATATCTCCACCAGATCGAGATTATCACGACTAATTCACGAGTCCAGAGCCGTACTGGAGGATTATGGGATTGTGTACTGGGCTTACACTGGCACTTCTGACCAACAACGGCATCAGAAAGCAGATATGAACTTACGCAGCAGTTTGTTGTAGTTTTCCATCACAGAGCAAAAGAAAGTCTGAGTAACTCCACACACAGCGGCACAATGTTCAGTCTGGAAAGCCAGACGGAATCTCGCATAATCGCATTTAAATATTTGTAAAATGATGAAATACTTACACTGGGTGTCTACTGTTAAACAAGCCATTATGCCATATGAATTTAATACAAACCACAAGGAAAACATGAGCGAAGTGCAGGAGTATGTACATCAGCAGACTCATACCACCTAAAAACAGCATTTATCATAAATGAAAAATAAACATAAAAGCTATTGCGACTGGAAATAAAATTCATCTAAACCCTAAATATATATATGAAAATATTTAAAAATAAATATAGAGGTATTATTTACAATAAATATTAAACTACGTGAAAATATAATATATAATAATATATACACATTTATTTTGCATTCCAAATATTTCAGTCCAATTTTTTTTTTTTTTGAGTGAAGTGCAGGACTATGTACTTCAGAGTCATACAATCTCAGACCTTAAAAACAGCATTCGTCATAAATGAAAAATAAACATGAACATAAAATATATTGCAACTGGAAAATGAATCTAAACCCAAACTAAAAAAAAATTAATTAAATAAAAATAAATAAATAAATAAATAATAATATTAATAATAATAATAACAATAATAATTATATATATATATATATATATATATATACACACAGTATGAGAAAGAGATTTTTGGGCCATTTTTATATATATCTTTGAATTTCTGAAAAAAAAATGTAAGTATTTATTTATTTTATTTTATTTTGAATTCCAAATATTTCTGTCCAATAAATAAACATTTATACAAACCCTAAGAAAACATGAGCAAAGCACAGGAGTATGTACATCAGCGGACTCATATCATCACAAAAATATAAAAAGTAATGTGCCTGGAAACAAAATTAATCTAAACTAACCCATTTTGAAAAAGAAAAATATATATATACACTCCTGATCAAAATCTTAAGACCGTGGGAAACATTACAAGTTTTCACATTTTGCACAGTTGGATCATAACCAGGTTGTAAGTGCTGCTTCAACATGCCAAAAGAAGAAACAGGAGCAAGAGACAAAAAATAGAGAGTAGGCAATTTATTGAAAACTGCATTTAAACTCAAACAGGCTTTTCACAGCTGATCAAAAGTTTAAGACCATAGCCCCAAAAAAAGCCACAGCAGAACTAAAAGTGTCAAAAAAGGACTTAGTAGTGAGTAGCCCCACCATTCTTGTTAATAAATTCAAACATTCGTTTCGGCATGCTTGATGCGACTGTTTTCAGGAGGCTGGTGGGAATGTTGCTCCATGTGGTGAAGATTGCTTCACGAAGGGCATCCACAGTTTGGAACTGATGTCCGTTTTTGTAAACTTCCCTTGCCATCCATCCCCAAATGTTCTCAATGGGATTTAGATCAGGGGAACAGGCTGGATGGTCCAAAAGAGTGACGTTATTCTCCTGGAAGAAGTACTTCGTCAAGCGGGCGTTGTGAACTGCAGCATTGTCCTGCTGAAAGACCCAGTCATTACCGCACAGACGAGGGCCCTCAGTCAAAAGGGATGCCCACTGCAACATGTCCACATAGTTAGCTGCCGTTTGACGCCCCTGTACAACCTGAAGCTCCATTTTCCCATTGAAGGAAAAAGCATCCCAAATCATGATGGAGCCTCCTCCACTGTGTCGTGTAGAAAACATCTCCATTGGCATCTCCTTGTCATGCCAGTAATGTTGGAAGTCATCACGACCATCCAGGTTAAATTTTTTCTCATCAGAGAATAAAACTTTCTTCCACCTTTCGGTGTCCCATGTTTGGTGCTCCCTTGCAAATTCCAAACAGGCAAGTTTGTGGCATGGGAGGAGACGTGGTCTTTGAAGACGTTTTTTGTTCTTGAAGCCCTTCTCTCGCAGATGCCGTCTTATGGTTATTGGGCTGCAGTCAGCATCAGTAAGGGCCTTAATTTGGGTTGAGGATCGGCCTGTGTCTGCACAGACAGCCCGTAGAATCCTCCGGCTCAGGACACGTGAAATTTTTTTGGGTCTACCACTTGACTTTTTTGTCCCATAACTCCCAGGATCTTTTAAGAAATGTAAAATGACTGTCTTACTGCGTCCAAGCTCGGCAGCGATGGCACATTGTGTGAGACCTTGCTTATGCAGCTCAACAATCCTGCCACGTTCAAAGACAGAAAGCCTTTTTGCCTTTGTCATCAGGAGGTCATGACAGTGTGACTGCCTGAAGAACAATGACATGAAAGCCATATTTTTGTGCAGATTTAAACTTTTTAAGGCTATGGTCTTAAACTTTTGATCAGCTGTGAAAAGCCTGTTTGAATTTAAATGCAGTTTTCAATAAATTGCCTGCTGTCTATTTTTTGTCTCTTGCGCCTGTTTCTTCTTTTGGCATGTTGAAGCAGTACCTACAACCTGGTTACGATCCAACTGCGCAAAATGCGAAAAATTGTGATGTTTCCCCTGGTCTTAAGTTTTTGTTCAGGAGTGTATATATATATATATATATATATATAAAATAGTATAATAATATAATACAATTATATATATATATATATATATATTATTTTTTTATTTTTTTAATGGATTTACTTTAGATTAAGCACTACATAACTCTAAAAAAATTTCTTTTTTTTTGGCCCCTGAAATATATATTTTGATGTATGAAGGTTGAAATTACATTTCAAATTTCATTGAGCTTCACTGTTTACAGCAAACACTTTGCATTATTTTAAATATATTTTGCCCTTTTTTTTTGCCATGTATTTGTTTATAGTTTCTACATAATTCCATGACTTCCATTTGTGCTCCATTATTATTAATATTTTCCACACTAAAACAAAGAAAAAAACTTCAGACTGGTATTGCAGATGAAAGTGACCTGAAGTCATTTTCTGAAACGGAGTCACTGAGATTTTTTTGGGTTGGGTTTAGATGAATTTAGCCCTAAAGCCACACTGTCATAACATTCATGCGCTCTTTCCATGCGACTATTCGTGCGACTCAATTTTCCGCCTCAATCTGCTGCCTCATAGTGAAAACGCGCGTCTGCTGTAGCAAACCTCATCCAGAGGCGAAAAAAACATCATTATGAGGTCACTTCCATTACGTCATGCGCCTGTAATGTTAATCGGCGCGCGCTGTGATTGGTCGGCGGCCGCAGCGCTCGCGCGTGACGCGCCCGCTGGCGGACTATATGTACTTAGCGCCTGACGCGCTCTGACAGCAGTGTGCAGTCTGACAGCACGGGAGCTTTGGCAGCAGCAGCAGCAGCGTTCACTTCAAAATGAAGCCTTGTTTTGTGCTCGTGTTCCTCCTGTTCTCTCTGGTCAGTCTGATGTACCAGACGTCGGACGCGTGTTCATGCGCGATGTCTCATCCACAGGACGCGTACTGCAACTCCGACATCGGTAAGAAACGCGAGTGTGTGAGTGTGTGTGAGCGGTTGCAGTTCTTAAGCATGTGTTATTCATAACACGCGCTTGATGACAGTATTATGTAACGGTTGCCAACATCAGCGCGGCGACTGTTCGCGCAAACGCTTCGTTTGCGTCCGGTTTTCCGTTTGATTTGTTTCGCTGCGTAGCTGCACATGAACGGACGATCAAACAGAAACAGTCATTAGTCAAGTGCGTCACTGCGCGCTTCCACTCAAACGCGAGAAGCGAAAAGTTCGCTGGTACCCGAGCGAAGAAAGAGTTCGCGGTATCCATGGCAACAAACGCGCAAGAACGCTAGAGATGTTTTTCTTTTTTCACTCTGCTCCTTTTCTTCTGTCATAGAGGATAAATAAACACCAGAGCCGTCTTTAGACTAGACCTTCCGGAGATTCCTACTAGTAATGGGGTAATGGTGAGATGGAGGAGTGTTTCTGAAGGCAGGTGTAGCGGTAGGTGAGTGATGGAGATGATGTGATGAGTTCGGGAGCACCGCAGTAATATATCTGAATCACAGCAGCACAACTGCTCTGGAAAATGGTAGAAACCAAACCATTAGGACAGTGCAGTGCTGCTCAAAGCGCAGTCTGTGAGTCTATTAGCTGAATAATAAAGACTTTAATAAAACAATTATGATCTGTTCACACTAGAATTAAAAGTATAATGGTAATAACAGCTATATCTGCATCCAAACCAACGAAGGATAAAGTTCTGTCTATTCTAAGCGCTGCTAGTCTACATAATTGCAGTACGCAGTATGTTACTTCCAAGAACCATAACTAGAAATGTAACTATTATTATAACTATATTCGCATCTACACCAATGAACCATAATGTTTTGCTTATTATAAGTAAGTACTGCAATTATGTTGACAGAACTTCACTGCAGTGTGCACTTAAAATAAACTAAATGTTTAAACGTTGAAGGAACATTAAAGTAAAACATTAAAGTCAGATGGATTCTGATTGGCTGTCAATGTTTTTGTGTATCGTTGAAAGCGTTTTCAGTGATATCGTTCCTTCCGAGAACAGTAAGTATATTTGCGTCAACATCAGCTGACGATAACGTTCTATTTACTCTAAGTGTGCTGCAGTTTTATCAGCACAATTGCAATGCGCACTTGATTCTGATTGGCTGCCAATGTTTTATCGTATAACGATGAAAGCGATTTCAGTGGAATCGTTACTTCCAGGAACGATAACTATATATACATCCACGTCAACTGACGATAACGTTGTACTTATTGTAAGCGCGCTGCAGTTATGTTCCGTCAACATAATTGCAATGTGCGCTTAATTCTGATTTCTCTGTATTATTATCACATAGTTGTAGTGCAGACTTCGTTATTCTCTTGGTGTTATGACCAGTTCACACAGCAACGATAAATACAATGATAATGAATTTGCGTCCAAAAAAACGGACAATAACGTTTGGTTTATTATGAGTACACTACAGTTATGTCCTGTCAACATAGTAGCAGTGCATGCTTTAAAGTGGGATGGATTCTGATTGGCTGTCGAATAAAAACGCTCAGAAAGTCATTCCAACAATTTCGTTTCTCTGTATTGTTATTGTGTAGTTGTAGTGCGGACTTCGTTATTCCCTTGGAGTAATGATGCGTTCACGTTAGAACGATAACTACAACGATAATTAATTAGCATCCAAACCAGCGGACGATAACATTTTATAATAAGCGCACATTGCAGTTACATCCTGTCAACATAATTGCAGTGTGTCCTTTACAGCAGGATGGATTCTGATTGGCTGTTAATGTTATTATCGCTCTTTAGCTAGAAAAAAAACTGAAAGTGATTCCAACAACATTGTTCCTCCCGAGGGCAATAACTATAACAGCAGACAAAATGTTCAAGTTTTGTTTTCTTCCGCGTTAAATGCTGGAACTATAAAAGCAGGATGGATTCTGATTGGCTGTCAGTGTTTTTACTGTTCTTTAGCTACTAAAAAATGCTCTGAAAGTGATTCCAACGATATTGTTCCTCCCGAGAACAATAAGTATAATAGCGGACAATAACATTGTTTATTATCAGCACACAAAGTTTTGTCGTCTGCTGCTTTAAAGCAGAAAGGATTCTGATTGGCTGTCAGCATTTTTATCATTCATTAGCTGGAAAAAGTCATTCCTTTAATGACATCATTCCTCTGTGTCATTATTGTTCAAATTAGCATGGGCGTCACTGTTCTTACAGAATTAGAGTGAGTTGTAGTCCAGTTATAATTGGGCTTTTAGAGCGATTTATAAAACTGCATGATTATAAACAATGAAAGTGAAACCATTTCAACATTTGATAAGATCTGGCTGCAAGGTGGTCCTGAAAACACTTTTATTGACTTTCGTAATACACATTCCTGGTCAAATTCTTGTGTAATCGTTCATCAGTTTTCTCCATCTCTGAAACGACTTTCCTTTTCAGTCGGCGTCATTAATCAGCCGTCAATCAGCTCCCACACGTTATCTGAGCGATGGCGTTGACGTTAGCGAGCGAGCGAACGCATTTAACGCCTCTCACGCCGGCTTTCCTCATCCGCCTCATCCACAGCTACACCCGCAAACTCCCGTTTCAAGGTCCCGCTCGTGAGCCGCCGAGCGCGGAAACCCGAGCCGGAGCGTCTGGTTAAGAGGCCACGTATGACTTGCATACTGATGATGTGTTTGTGGATAAACTAGATATTGAGATGTCCCATAAAATGTGACTTTGGCTTTGTGCTGGTATTCATGCTGTATGAAAGGCAAAGACTGCAGCTATTGTGAGCGTGTCTGAATCGCTGGCCGGGCGCCAGATTTCCTCCAGTACTACTTTGCTTTCTGCTGCCATGTGTAACATATTTCGAGGGGCATCAGATGGACCGATGGCTCCTGGGTAACAAAGAGCTGCAGAACATACGCTTCACGTCCATACGAGGCCAGACACTCCACTCATGTGCTCCTACATTCAGGATGCACTGAAATTATGATTTTTTTTTACTGAAACTGACATAAAAGCTTTCATTTAGCCAAAAACGGACTCATTTAAATGTACAACTGTAAAATAACAATAAAACCTGTTTCTGCTTAAATTTGTTATTGAAATATAAACATTTAAATGGCAGCTGTAATACAAAATCTGTTTTCATGACAGATTAAGACATCTGGTTAAGTAAAAACATAAAGAATATATGTGTAATTTATTGCATATATTTATCAAATATAATATTATATTCTAAATTATAATATAAACCTTTATATATTGCACATAGTGACAGCATTTTCTAAAACAAAAAAAAATAAATAAATTTTTTTTTTCTAAAAAAAAAAAAAATATATATATATATATATATTTTATTTTATTTATTTTTTTTTACCAAAACTGACATTTAAGCTATCATTTAGGCAAAAACTAATTTACATTTATTTATAAGTGTGAAACAACACAATAAAAACTGTTTCTACTCAAATTTGAAAATATAAACCTTTAATCTGTGGATAATTTTGGCAAAATAATCATTTTATAAATGAAAAAGAAAAGCATTATTTGTGGATTAATTTAACAATATTTGGGGATAATTTTGGCAAAATATTAAGTTAAGAAAAACTAAAATAAAAGCTGAGTTTAAACTGCACACAAGGCAGTTTGCAGATAATTTGGACAATATTTGTGGATGTTCCGTTTTTGAGTTAAAAAAGCATAAAATTCAGACAAATTTGGCAATATTTGTGGATAATTTTGCCTTTTTGAGATATGTTTATGTTTCTAATCCCATTGCTGAAATATAAACCTTTAAACAGCAGCTGTAACAAAAACTAGTTTTCGTGAGCAGTTTATTCCAGTATACATTAAATAATTTACACTAACAGGTTATTTAAAAATATAACAAGTATGTAATACAGTGCATATATTTATCAAAGTGCTGCTTTCTAAAAAACAAGCTAATTTCAGCCAAGACTGAAAAATGATTTCATTTGCCCAGTATTTTTGGTTGTGGATTACTGTCGCTTTAAGCTGTGGGACGAGTCTGTCAGACGGCCGTACCTGTCCGGTGGGACGTCTGGAGGGGGCGGACGGCTCGTTTCTTTCATTTAACTTCAAAGCGTCGGGGCGGAAGATGACTCATGTGTTTAAGCACCTCGCACTCTGTAATCAACTCACGGGAGATGAATCACTAATGCGCAAATGTGCTCTTTCAATCACGCGGAGAGCGAAACGACACGCGAAAACTGTGAAAAAGCGTCACAGCTTCAGCGGCAGACCCACATACCGCGTCCGCACATTAAACATGCACTTCCAGCTCCATTATAGCTGTCGCAGAGCAATTTTCTGCCAATATGGCCTCTGCTGGGCTCCAGAATGAGTTTAGCAGCGCCGATCCCGCATGTAGCCCCAGTTGGCAGCGCTTTTGAAGGCAATTGAAACGCTCTATTCACTCTGGAGCGCCGCACTAAAGGCCTTTCAAGCTCCAGATTAGTGTTTTGCCCTACACTTTGGCCCCTGGAGTTTAATATCCCGCCAGCGGAGGTCTGGTTCCCATCTGACGTGGCGATGGGGTGAGGAGCGCTGGGTGGCCCCGAGCGCCACATCACACAAACTCAAACATACATGAACGATCGCGGCGCGCTTCGCTCACCGCTCCCGTTTCTGGGCCTCGACCTAATCTGGTGTTCCTGCTCAGAGAATTGCTTGTAAATCTCTCATTATGCCATATTATCACCAAATATTGGATTCAGTCTTTCTCTCAGCTTGTTTTATTTGGGTCAGCACCGGTTTTGTGTTTCTTTTTGGAGCTGATTGATCAGAAGCCTCTTTGATCTGAGCTCATGCTCCTCAGTTTTTGAGTAAAAAAAGCATTATATGCTGATTACTTTGACAATATCTGTGGATCATTTTGGCAATGTTACATTTCTGAGTGATTTTTTTTGTGGATCATTTCACCAGTAATCATTTTTTGAGTGAAAAAAAAAAACATTATTTGTAGATCATTTTGGCAAAATATTCAGTTTTTGAGTAGAAAAGGCGTTATTGGTGGATATTTTGGCAAAACAGTAAACTTTTGAGTAAAAAATAAAAAAAACATTATTTGTAGATAATTTTGGCAAAATTTTGGTTTTTGAGTGGATAAAGCACTATTTATAGATAATTTAGCCAATATTCAGTTTTTGACTATATTTTTGAATATTTATGGATAATTATGGCAAAATATTCACTTTTGGAGTGAAAAAAGATCCCAAATTTTGCCAAAATGATTCACAAATATTGTCAAAATAATCCACAAACAATACTCTTTTCACGCAAAAACTGAATATTTTGCCGAAATTATCCACCAATATTGTCAAAATAATCCAAATAATATTTTTTAACATTGCCAAAATTAGGGTGAAAAAAAAAAAACATTATTTGTGGATCATTTAGAAAATATTTGTGGATTATTTTGGCAATGCTCAGTTTTTTTGTTTAAAAAAACATTATTTGAATTATTTTGACAGTATTTGTTATAATTTTGGCTAAATATTTCATTTTTGAGTGAAAAAAAAACTGTTTGTATATAATTTTGCCAATATTAAGTTTTCTGAGTAAAAAAATTGCATATCAGTTTGGCAATATTTGTGGAATGTTTTGCAAAATATTTCGATTTTTTAGTGAAAAAAAACCCATTATTTCAAGATAATTTTAACATTATTTGTGGATAATTTTGGCCATAAAAATGTTGATCATTTTGTCAGTACTCATTGAAAAACTCAGATATACAAAAGAATTACTAATCCTGTAAAAAAAAATGTAAAGAAAATAAGTTAATAAAATGATTTGATCTGAGATTTTGGTAAGAATATCGCATAATGAGAGACATTTTATGTAAGCTGGTCATTTTTAACTGGGTACATTATTGGAGGTGGGAGTGTAACAAGGTGGGAAATAAATAATAATAATAAAGTTTTTGTGAAGTTGTTATGCCCTTTGTGAGCAGTCAGGAAGTTTTAGTCCAATGTGATTTTGAGCAAAAAAAGAAAGCAGAGATTTCACTGTGCAGAATTAGATCTAATCAATGCGACGAGCGATTCCTGAGCGCGTTTGTCAGGTCTGGAGTGATTCACTCTCTGCAGAGGAGGATTTTTGCGCGTTAACCCATTTACCTCTCAGATCGGCCACCTACTTTCTGAAATGTAAGTCAATCTCAGTGCGCTTGATGAATATGCATGAGTCACAGCGGGCGGCTCTGGGCTTTCATCTATGATTCACAGGGCTTATGGGGGGTTACGCTCTTAAATATAGCCGCGAGGGGCGGACGGACGGACGGCGCGGGCCAGACGCAGGGTACAGTAACTCTGGCGGTCAGGTGGACTCAGTTTGGAATTGGGTTACATAAACATTCAGATCAGCGAGGTCGACGAGGCAGCCGAGAGTTCCAGAAAACCGGCTCGCAGCCGTGTCAATGACACGACCTTTGAACTCCAGAGCCGACCTCAGGGTCGAACCTATTAGCACCTGAGAAAGCGTGAGGTTTCCGCTGAAGACGTCAGTGTTGTGTAATAGTGCATCACACGCACATTCACTACAGCATTCACAGTGGAAAAAGGTTTGGTCCGTTAGTTAACATTAGTTAATGCGTTACCTAACAATGAGCAACACATTTGCTCCTCTGATGATTCGTCTGTTTTTGAGTCTTGTGTGTGCGAATGAGTGCGAGCGAATGTCAGATCAGCAGGAATGAACTTTTCCTCGGCTCTGAGGAATGTGAGCCTCACACAATTCCGGGAAGGAAATTCCAGGAGAGAAAGATAAGCAGCATTCCAGCAGCGTTTCTGCGTCGGAGCAGGTGATCCGTTTGTAAATGAGGCGTCTCGCGCGCGTTCGGCTGGATCGGGTTACCGATGGGAAGAGCTGCGGGGGATTATGGGAGAGAGGCCGCTCGTATTGACATGGCCTCATTCTGCTGCGTCTCTGAGGAAGCAGTCTAGTTCCTCACGACACGAGCTTCTGTCCAAACACCGGCGGCACACACTACACACACACACACTTAAGCATCATTTCTAATCATAACTATAATTTATTTTACCTGAAGCACTTAAAAAGCTAATAGCTAAAACTAAAATAGCGACATACAGTGCTGTTGCGCTACGAGTTCAAATCCTGGCTCGAGGATCTTTTCTAATCCCACCTTCTATGTTTCTCTCAGTTCTGATCTGTCCTATCCTAATAAATGCAAAAATGGCAAAAATGGCAAAAAAAAAAAAAAATATATATATATATATATACATATATATATACATATATATTTTTTAAAAAGTGTAAAAATATAAATAACATATTTATTTAATATTTTATTTAAAATATGCTAAAATTAAAAAAATAAAACATGATATCAATTTAATATAAATTATATTAATTTAAAATTATATATTTAAATTCAGAAGAGACATTTAAAATATATAGACAATTAAAAAAAAAAGAACAATATTTTTATTTGAAATTAATTCTAATGATTATAGTATATACTATATTATACCTTTTACATTTTTTTCACTTGTTGCCAATATGGTCACACACAAATATTTGTGTGTGATTACATTCATAAATTGATTTAAATTATTTTTAATCAATAAAAAGTACATTAATAATGCATTTCTCCATATCTGAGCAGCTTGGCTGTTTTATTTCACTTGTTGCAATATATTCTGGGATATTATATCTGTGCAGTCTTAGTTTTGATGCTCCCATGATGCCTTGTTCAGTTTTTGGGGAACAACAACAACAACAAAACAATATTTGTGGATAATTTTGACAAAATATTTAGTTTTTGAGTGAAAAAGCATTATTTGTGGATTATTTTGACAATATGTGTGAATAATTTTGGCCAAATAATTAGTTTTTGAATGAAAAAAAAAAAAAAAAACATTATTTTTGGATAATTTTAACATTATTTGTGGATAATTTTGGCCAAGTATTTATTGTTTTTGAATAAAAAAAAACAACAACATTATTTTCAGATAATCTTAGCATTATTTGTGGATAATTTTGGCAATAAAAAATACATTCTGGGATATTAACCAGCAGGTCTGTGTTTGTTCGCAGTGATCAGAGCTAAAGTGGTGGGTAAGAAACTGCTGAACGACGACTCGTTTGGAACCCTGCGCTACACCGTCAAACAGATGAAGGTCAGTCCATCAGTACGATCTTCAGCATGAGCTCACGTTAAACGGACGCTTACGAAAGCGCTTCTCTATATCAGGCTGAATCTCCGTCCGTAGACTAAACACTTCCTGCACAGCCGCACATCCCATGATTCCTCAAGTGTGTGTGTTTGACTGTTGCCGTGTGTTTTGTCTGCCGCAGATGTACAAGGGCTTCGACAAGATCCAGCACGTGCAGTACGTCTACACGCACGACTCCGAGAGCATGTGCGGGGTCAAGTTCGACATCAACAAATACCAGTACCTGATCACAGGTGAGAAACGCCACCTTCGTCTTCATCGTCATCAAACACAGCCTTTCAGACACTGTTTACTCAAGATGACCAACAGCAGTGAATCATGGGAGAAACAGCCGCCTGCTCTCTCTGTTTCCTGTCACACACTGCTGCTTATTAACAGACCGTTAATATTCAACTACCATTACAGTCTTCAACAGCAACTAAAAATGACACATAATACACAGCAAATCACACTGACTGTCACTTGACTGTGCATTAATAGCCATTATAAATATATAATATAATAAAATATAATATAATACATAAATACATAACGATGCATACTATATATATAGAATATATATATATATATAATTCACTGACATCAAATTAAATGATGAGATATAAAATTGCTGAATTATGTAAAATTTCCCAGATTTATGTTAAAAAAATAAAGATGTATAAAATATATATTATAAATTATATCAATTATAATTTTTATGTGTTATGTAATATAAATAATATACATTTGTAAATACAGATATTTTATATATTTAAATAAAATATTTTAATATATTTTATATAATATATATATACATTTTTTTATAATGTTTGTATGTTTAAATTCAGAAAATACAATTCATGAATAATGTAATATTTAAAAAAATACAATAAATATTAAAAAAGGGAATTTTGTAAATCATCCATAGTTTTTCTTAATTATTTATAATATATAAATAAAGGAAGGAAGGAAAGGACGTGACGTGTGGCCAAGTGTGGTAACTGAATAATATATAAAAATAATTATGCATAATTAAACAAACAAACTAACTAACAAAATAAAAAATAAATTGTAAGTAACTTTTGGTAAAAAAGTATGAGCTCAGTGACAAAAAAAAAAAATTATATATAAAATATTTTAAAATGTATAAAATATATATTTTATTATATATATTTAAATTTATAAATTGTGTAAATTATGTTTAATAATATATGTTATGTAATATAAATAATAAATAACATACACTTATAAATATAGATATTTAAAATATTAAAAATTTTTTTTATATATTTTATTTAAAATATATATACATTTTTATATAATGTTTGTATATTTAAATTCAGAAAATACAATTCATGAATAATGTAATTTTAAAAAAATACAATAAATATTAAAAAGGGAATTTTGTAAATCATCCATAGTTTTTGTTCAATTTTTATATATAATATATAAATAAATTATATATAAAAATAATTATGCAATGAATAAATAAATCACTTTAGATAAAAGTGTGAGCTAAATGACTATATATATATATATATAAACATTGTTTCTATTTTTTTAAATATTATGAATATTTAAATGATTTTATTGTATTAGCTTTTGAATTCTGTTTTTAGTTTTCAGCCAGTGTAGTCACAGTGGTTCATTTTGGTCCATTAATGTGTCTGTATCCAGAAACAAAGCGAAAGTGAAGCATAATGAGCCGTTTGTCCGTCAGCACGCGGCGTTTAATCAGTGCGGCGGTGACTGAGATCATGTGAAGCGCGAGCAGCATCAGAGCGAAGCGTGTGACGTGCACCTGTTCCGCTGGAGCTCATAAGCCACAAACGGTTAAATATAGAGCGCTGCGGCTAATCTAACCACGGTCAGCCTCCGTGACCTACAGAGACGGTCCTGATGAAGGAAAGTGTGTGATTTGTTGTGTGTGATGTGTGCAGGTCGTGTTCACGAGGGGAAGCTGTACACGGGTCTGTGTAACTTCAACGAGCGATGGGAGCGTCTGTCTCTGGCTCAGAAGAAGGGCATCAACCATCGCTATCAGCTGGGTTGTAACTGCAGGGTGAGTGCGGCTATTCTCATCGTCTGACGCGCTCGCTAGCTATGCTCACAATGAGCAGCTGCCGTCCCATAATCCCCGGCGCAGCGGCGGCACGTCCGCGGCTCGCATCAAGAGCGCGGGGCCGGACCCGAACCAGATGTTTGGCAGCCGGACTCGCTCAGTCTGGACTCAGATCTGAGACGCGGACTGACTGATGCGCAGATGTGCTGAGGGATCATGGGTAATGGGCACGCGCTCGTTACAGACGCCTCTGTCATTAGCGTTAGAGCACTAAACATGAGTTTAAGCTCTGTTTGTATTATGTCAGAAATCCAGAAAAAAGAATATTTTTGTAAAAAGAATTATTGTAAACATTTTAATAAATTATTGTTAAAAGTTGTTACAATTTATTTTAACCATTAAAAATGGATTCCAAATTTCTGAACATTTTTTAATTGTTGATAAAATGTTATAAAGTTTCAGAATTTAAATTTAAAATTTAAATAGAAAAGAATACATTTGGGAAAAAATAAACAGAATTTAGGGAAAAATAAAATGGATTTCAAAGGGCCCTAAAAGGACATTTCTGTACAGTTTCTAATAAACAATTTCAATTAATTAGAAATGTTTTCTGATTAGTAAAAAAAGTTATACAATTATATTATATTAGCCATTAAAACAGAATTTAAAAAAAAGAAAAAATAGCCAAATCCTAAAAAAGTTAAATAGGAAAAAAAAATCCATTTTATTTTTAAATAGCCCTAAAATGTAATTATTATCAAATGTTTAAGAAATTATTGTTAAACTGTGTACATTTCATAACTGCAATTAATTAGACATGCCTTTTGATAATTTAATTTGACCACTAATAATGGCCTCCAGAAAATATGTTTTCGATAAATTGTTACATTTCATGATTGCAACTAATTATATGTGCTTTTTAATGATTAAGATTTAATTTAACCATTAAAATGAAGGCAAACAGAAAAAATGGAACAAAAAATGAATGAATAAAATAAAATGAATTTCATAGGACCCTTAAAATATATTTTTTGATCAACACTTAATAAAAAAACTGTTCAGTTTTCACAATCGCAGTTAATTAGACATGCTTTTCGTTCATTACAATTTAATTTAACCTTTGATAATGGACTCCAGAAAAGAGAGTAAACAATAAAAGAAATTTCATAGGGCTCTAAAAATATATATTTTAATAAAGTTTCATGATTTAAATGAATAAGGCATGCTTTTCAGTTACTAAGCATTACAACGGAATTTGGGAATATTAAAACAGGACTGATTCTATAGAGCCTGACACGCATGCAGATGTTCATTCAGCAATCAGAAATCAAGCCGAACGCTTTCAGTCTTTCACCATTTAATAGATCTAATTTCAAAAGAAAAAGCCTGCACATCTAAGCACATAACGAGGGCGTCTGCATAAGGGCTTCACGACGCTCGTGACGGCAGACGCTCTCAGGAGTGAAAGAGCGTTGGGCTCTGCATTCATCAAACACCTGGATTCATAAAGCACAGCAGCATGAGACGCCTCTCGTCGCGTCTGACGACAGCAGCCCATTTGCACGAGGAATAAACGCTCGTCTGTCTTGTGTGTTCGCAGATCAAGCCGTGCCACTACCTGCCCTGCTTCGTCACGTCCAAGAACGAGTGCCTGTGGACGGACATGCTGTCGCACTTCGGCTACCCCGGCTATCAGTCGCGGCACTACGCCTGCATCCAGCAGAAGGAGGGCTACTGCAGCTGGTACCGGGGCATGAGCGCTCGCGACAAGCTCACCATCAACACCACCGACCCCTGAACGGCGTCGGCGCGCTCACAACCGGGCCTTAAACCGCTGGTACGTCAACGTCATCCAACCCTGAGTGCACGGAGCCGTCCTCATTAACCAGATTAAATATGAAGTAATTTATGAACGCAATAAACCCTGCTCTTTTATAGTGATGTACTGCTTTTAAAACATGACTTCATCCGTATCCATACCTGCTATTATTGTATATGTGCGTGTGCCAGATTTATACTGTTCGATATGTATTTATGATCGTGCCGAATCGCTCAGCTCGTTCCGGCACAAACGCAGAGAAACGATTCTTTTCCTTCTTGCTGTTTATGATATAAGCTATCAAATTGTGATTTAGTATTTTTTTATTACTTTAAAGCGAAGATTATAAACAGTAGATCACGTCTTTTCTACATCTAGAACATGTTTGTAATGGGAAAGTCAGATTGGGAGGTACGAATACGAATCAGACACGACGAGCGCGCGTCGGTGTTGGAGTGTGTAACGATTTCTGCCACTAAACTCCTGTTGATTTCTGCTCCATTCCTGCGCTGGAGTCTCGGCCTCCAGCTCCTGTTTTTATAACATGTAAATATTCTGTCTGTAACACAAACATCCTGATCAGATCAGACCCGTCTGACTCTCACTCAAGAGACTGAACGCGCGCGTGTGTGTGTGTGTGTGTGTGTGTGTGTGTGTGTGTGTGTGTGTGTGAGACAGATGACCATTTTTCAATCGATTCGATTCGATTTTTAATTTCTCTGTTTTATATTTTTATAATAAACTTTGTGAAAACGGCTCTGTGACTCTCTTGTCATCATTACTCTGCTGAAAATGCTGAAAATTGCTCACCAATGGATGTGAATGGGTGCCGTCAAAACAGTTGATAAAAACTTCACAATAATCCACAAGTAATCCACACCACTCCAGTCCATCAGTTCACATCTTGAAATGTTTAGACTTTACTCTCAAAGTATTTTGATATTACTCTCGAAATATTTAGACTTTACGCTTGAAATGTTTAGACTTTACTCTCAAAGTATTTTGACTTTACTCTTGAAATATTTAGACTTTACACTCGAAATGTTTAGACTTTACGCTCAAAATGTTTAGACTTTTTGCTCGAAATGTTTAGACTTTACTCTCGAAGTATTTTGACTTTACTTTCAAAATATTTAGACTTTACACTCGAAATGTTTAGACTTTACATCCATCAGTTCACATCCTGACTTTACCTCAAATATTTGATATTACTCGAAAATAACTTTAAGCTTGGAAATGTTTAGACTTTACCTCAAAGTATTTGACTTTACCTTGAAATATTTAGCTCAAATGTTTAGACTTTAATTGGACTTTGCTCGAAATGTTTAGACTTTACTCTTTTCTTTACTTTCAAAATATTTAGACTTTATCAAAATGTTTAGCTCAAAGTATTTAGATTTTACTTTGAAATATTTAGAAAATGTTTAACTTTCAAAATGTTTAGACCAATTTTGAGCTTTACTCAAGTCGTGAATGGGTTTCCTCTCAAAGTATTTGACTTTACCTCAAAGTATTTTGACTTTATAATGTTTGGACTTTACTTGAAGTATTTTGACTTTTACCTCAAAATATTTAGACTTTAATCAAAATGTTTAGACTTTACTTTGAAGTATTTTTGACTTTACTCTCACACTTTACTCTCAAAGTATTTTGATATTACTCTCAAATGTTGTCAAAATGTTTAGACTTTACTCAAAGTTCAATAGGACTTTTACACTGAAATGTTTGACTTTTTTCTAGACTTTCTTTCTAGTAAATAATATTTAGATCTCAGACTTTTTCAAGTAGACTCTTGAAATATTTAGACTTTACACGAAAGTTTTACTTTTGAAGTATTTTGACTTTTACTTTCAAAGTATTTAGACTTTTCTCAAAGTATTTTGACTTTATTTCAAAATATTTAGACCTTACTTTGAAATGTTTAGACTTTTACTCTCAAACAAGCCATTTTGACCTTTCACTTGGAAACTATCTTAGATTTACCTTTTACACGAAATGTTTGACTCTAGATTTTGCGCAAAATGTTTTAGACTCTACACTTTCCTCAAAAATATTTCTTGTGACTTTCCTGTTTGACTTTTATAATGTCTTGATATTTACTCTCAAATGTATTTTAGACTTTTGCTCGAATGTTTAGACTTTACTCTCAAGTATTTTGACTTTACTTTGAAAATGACTTTTAGATCCTTTACCAAAATGTTTAGACTTTTGTTTTCCTCTAAATATTTTGACTTTACCTCAAAGTATTTGACTTTACTTTAACAACATTTTAGACCTTTACACTCGAAATGTTTGACTTTACTCTCTGCAAGTATTTTGACTACTCTCAGTATTTAGACGGCTCAAAGCATTTTGATTTACCTCGAAATATAGACCTTTTAAAATGTTTAGACTTTACTCATTTTGAAGAAATATTTAGACTTTCCTCAAATGTTTAGGACGACTTTGCCTAAAATGTTTAGACTTTACCTCAAAATATTTAGACTTTACACCCCGAAATGTTTGACTTTACCTGGAAGTATTTTGACTTTCAAAGTATTTTGACTTTACCTCAAAAATATTTAGACTTTCCTTTAGACTTTACCTCATTTTGACTTTAGAAATATTTTGACCGAAATGTTTAGATTCTCTTTTACTCTCGAAGTATTTTGACTTTACTTTCAAAATATTTAGACTTTACACTCGAAATGTTTAGACTTTACTCTCGAAGTATTTTGACTTTACTCTCGAAATATTTAGACTTTACGCTCAAAATGTTTAGACTTTTTGCTCGAAATGTTTAGACTTTACTCTCAAAGTATTTCGACTTTACTCTCGTCATATTTTGACTTTTGTAGTATTTCAACTTTACTCTCATAGTATTTTGACTTTATTCTCAAAATATTTCGACGTTACTCTGGTAATATTTCGGCTATGTTCTCAAAATATTACGAGTATAATCTAAAAAATGTTAACGTGGCACTAAAGCCCCGTCGTAATTATGGATTATGGACTCAGATTTTAGTTAAAAATGCCTTGATGAATGATGCCATGCCATGATGAATTTGTTTCAACTTTTGCCTTCTCAAGATGTGAACTGATGAACTGGAGTGGTGTGGTTTTTATCAGCTGTTTGGACTCTCATTCTGACGGCACCCATTCACTGCAGAGGATCCATTGGTGAGAGAGTGATAGAATGACACATTTCTACAAATCTGATGAAGAAAAAAAACTCATCTATATCTTTTTGGGGTGAACTGTTGTTGTAATGAACAGGATATCGCAGAGACTCACCATCTGCGTGTGGTTGGGAAAGAAGGTTTGCTCGTTGAGCGGGAACTTCTCTGGTCCCAGAGTCTGGTAGAGCTTGATCATGTGGGAGAACTGCAGAATCGAGACACACAAACACAGGAATGATTCGTTATTATACGGAACACAATGCTTGTGTTCATCATCTTCCATCAAAACTCACCAAACCTCAAAAATGAGTTTACTTTAGGTTTATATAACACATTGTAATGTGATATCATGGGATGAGACCCACAGTCCTGATAAAGCAGTTTGTTTTGTCTTCTTCATGAGAAGTTTAGTCTGAGTTCACACTGAAAAAAGTCAAACAATCCACAGGGCCAATCACAAGATCATGGTTCTCAGTTTGTCTAAAAGCAAAGAATACTCCTCACAGAAAAAATGACAAGGAAAAAGTTTGGCTTGCAGTATACATACATCAAACAATGATTGTGGGTTTTATTCATTTCTCTGGTGTTTTTGAAAATATGACGCATATTCTACAACCACAAAAATCTTTCAAAATTATCTTTACTTAGTAAGCGAACTAAATTGAGCATTGTCTAACAAAATATTTTAGTTTGATTAGATTATAGACAATTTAGCTTTTGTTTATGGCTAAATGAACTTATAAAAACACAAACAATTATAATATCAACCTAAATGACATTTTGGCTCATGCCTAAAGAAAATATGTTGATTGCTGTTTTACTATGATTATAGTATTGGTAAATGATTTTGTATATTCCTGTTTTCATTTTAAAGTTTTAGTAATATTGTTGTGTGCTTTTGTCATTTCTAAAACATATGTCTATATACTTCTTACTAATATTTATTTCAGTTTCAGTTTTAGTTATTTTGGTACTTCAAACAAAATGAGAACTGATGCAACTAGTGAATATAAAACAATTTAAATAATAAGTAAAAATAAACAACAAAAAAAATAAGTTTAAGATGTTTATATTTTATTATGTTTTTCAAGCAATAATTTTTTTTTCATAGTTTTAGTTTTCTATAATATATCTATAATATAATAATTTATGTAAGTATGGTATTTATACTAATTTATTTTTTTACATCGTACGAATGTAAAAAAAAAAAAAAAAGTTTTTTTATTTTTTGCACTTTTATTAGATTTATATTATTTTTTTTAAGTTGCCCCAAAGTATTTTTTTTTTCAGTGTGTGAATCGGTCGTTTGTTATGACAAGCATCACTAATAGATGTTTGTGCACTAGTAAGTGGTTGAGATTGGATTGACGTACCACCCAGGGTTTGCTGCAGAAGTTGTAGATGGAGAAGAGTGAGTTAACGCTGGGAACGGAGCCGTAGTGCAGGCCGATCACGAGGTTCCTGAAGTCCTCTCCCGGGGTCATGCTGTAGGCGTGCTGGCGGACCAGCACAAAATCTGGCCTGAACGATCTGGAGAGACAAACGCACAGAACCAGGATGAGTTAATGACTCTAATGACTCTTCATTACCGCAAAACCGGCCTGTGTGTTCGAGGACGGACATCTGTCACACATACTGAAGATCCACAAACACCAGGGGCTGGACGTTCATATGTGTGTATATCATCATCTTCATGACATGACTGAACGCTTCTGGAGGAACATCACAGCACACACACACACACACACGTCCACATTCCCTCCAGTCATCAGAATAGTTTGGCATCTTTACGTTCCCTCATAAAACACTCACACATGTGCTGGAGAACATCACGCTCCTCTGTCTTTCGAGAAGCAGCGCTGCTTTAAATATTCAGACCTGCATAGATTGTGTTTTTATTATCAGTGTTTTGAACTGTTTTAAAAATAAACAAGTTCAAAACAAGTGAATAATCTCAAAGACAAAACACTGATATTAAAGACACGATTTATAAAAACAAGTCTTGATATTGTACGTGATGCTGCTTCTCAATCTTATTCAAGGATTTTTAGATATTTTAGTTGGAAAATAAGACAAAACTACAGTTTTTTTTTGTACATTATTCCAAAGTTTGCAACTAAAACTATTTTTTTTAATTTACACTTTTATTAATCAAGGATTCATTTAATTAAAATGGAGTTTTTTTCACTTTATTCTCAAAATATTTTGACTTTATTCTCTACAACTTTTTTCTCGTTGTATTACAATTTTATTCTCGTAGTATTTCAACTTTATTCCTGTAAAATTTAAACTTTATTGCCATAGTATTTTGTCTTTATTCTCGTAGTATTTTGACTTTATTCTGGTAGTATTTTGATTTTATTCTTGTAATATTTCAACTTTATTCCCGTAAAATTTCAACTTTATTGCCATAGTATTTCGACTTTATTCTTGTAATTATTTGTCTTTATTCTTTATTTTAAATATTTTTTTATATTTTAGCTGAAAAGAAGGAAAAATACAGATTTTTTGTACATTATTCAAAAGTTTGAGGTTAATACTATTTTTTTTTTAAAGAATTTACACTTTTGTTCATCAAGGACGTATTAAATTGATTAAAAGTGACAGTAAAGACATTTATAATGTTCTAAAAGATTTCTATCTTAAATAAATGCTGTTCCTTTGAACTTTCTATTCATCTGTGAACCCTGAAAAATAAAATGTAGGACGGTTTTCACAAAAATATTGTGCAGCACAACTGTTTTCAACATTGACAATAATCAGAAATGTTTCCTGAGCAGCAAATCAGTATATTAGAATGATTTCTGAAGGATCATGTGACACTGAAGACTGGAGTAATGATGCTGAAAATTCAGCGGCACATCACAGAAATAAATTACATTTGAACAGATATTCATGCAGATAACAGCTACTTAAATTGTAATAATATTTTTCTATTTTTATTGTATTTTTGATCAAATATACGCAGCTTTGGTGAGCAGAACAAGCGTAAGTGTGTGTGTTTGTGTGTTTCTTAAAGGGCCGGTTCAGCTCATCTGCACACACACACTATTAATAGTGGCTTTTATTAAGCTCGTATAAGATGTCTGCTTAAGTGAGGCAGGTATAAATAATCTCCATGTGTTTGGCAGATGATGGACATGTGAAGCCGAGAGTGGCGCGAGTGTGAGAGGCCCAGACAGGAAGTACATACTGTAGGCTCCATTGCAGCCGCGCTGTTTTCATTAAGATGAGCTTTATTAATACAGCGTCTCAAATCACACGCTTTATTTGCTTTTCAGACGCACACAGAAAACCAGCTGCTGCCGCGGACGTGAATCACACATAACCGACATCACAGGAGGTTGGTACCGTGTCAGTTTGTGGTTAGTTAGTGGATGATGTTGATAGTTCATGTGATTTTCTACACACTTCACACAGCACTAAAAACCACCAAGACACACTGACGAATGGAGAAAGGATTGTGTTTCTGCTCTGAACACACATTAGCATTGAAAACAGCAAACTCATTTCTGTCTGGCTGAAACGCTGGAAAACTGTGTGGAATTACAGTCTGTTTCCCTCATTGACAGCAATGGAAGTGCTGAGATTTGTGACGCGAGGGTCTCGTTCATTCATCACATACTGATTCTTATTCAACTTAAACCTGAACAAACATGCATGAAGAACAGAGTCAATACTGCACTCAGATCAGTCTGTGCTTTAGAGGGAGGTAAACTTCAACAAACGGGCCTAGAAACTACAATTAAAACCACTAAAAACATTACAATACTCAACATAAACGTTAACTGAAATCAAATTCAAGGAATTTTATTTCAGCTATTTGCCATGTCAACATTTCTCATTTGCATTTAGTTTAACTTAAGTTACAGTAAATAAAAACCCTGAAAAAAAAAAAAAAAGTCTAATTCAAAATAATAATAATAAAAGCTATGTGGGCATTTAAAAAAAAAAGAACTTTAAATTAAATGTAAAAAAAGTAACTACAATTTAAAAATTAAATTATTAAAATAAAATATAATTCAAAATCTTAATAAAAAATAGACATTTTTTTAAAGACTGAACAAAAACACTAAAAATAAAAATTATTTTAAATCTGAATAAAAAATGTATATACATCTATAAAAAAATGTAAAGAACAAAACACTAAAACGTTAACTGAAATAAAAAAAATGAAACTATAAAAAATAAAAATAATTCAAAATATTTTAAAAAATATTTCATAAATGAACAAAAACACTAAAACTTTATAATACTTTGTTAATTAGAATTCACAAAGACTAATTCAAAATAATAACAAAAGCTATATATAGGCATTTTTAAAAAATGAACAAACTTTAAATAAAACGTACAAAACAAAAATTATTAAATTAAAAAATAATTCAAAATACTATTAAAAACCAGACATATTTTTTTAAAAATGAACAAAAACGCTAAAATGTTAACTATAATAAAAAAAAATTAAATTCTAAAAATAAGAATATTTTTAAATATGAATACAAGTTTTACATACATCTTTAAAAAAATGAAAAGAACAAAACACTAAAACGTGAATTAAAATAAAAAACTGAAATGATAAAAATAATTCAAAATATTAATAAAAACTATACAGACATATTTTCAAAACTATAAAAAATGAACGAAAACACAAAAACTTAAAGACTAAAAAAGACTAATTAAAAATAATAATAAAAGCTATATAGGCATTTAAAAAAAATGAACAAAACCTCAAATAAAATGTAAATAAAAAATGTAACTAAATTTTAAAAAAGGAAAATTTAAAAAAAAAAAAATGTAAAAAATATATATTTATAAAGTATCTTGGTGACACTAAAATAACATACCTGACCACTTTGGTTCCTCCGCGGTTCACCTGCATGTCCACCGTACAGCCGGAGTTCACATCCGACACCAGATTGATCTCAGAAAACTCAGCCTGAAACACACAACACAAACATTACAGTTAACTACCACTACACATATTAAACAATATGATTAAATACATTCAATTGATTCAAATTCATATTTATCTGATCAAAAAAAACTGTAAAAATTGTGAAATATTATTGTAAATTCAAGCAGATGAGGTCTATGTGAATATCTGTTCAACTGTAATTGATTTCTATGATCAAAACTGAATTTTCAGCATCATTACTCCAGTCTTCAGTGTCGCATGATGTTTCAGAAATTCATTTCTGATTATTGAAAACAGCTGTGCTGTCATAAGTGCGTCTGCAGCATCTGCGCAGGCGGCTGCGTTTAAAGGACACGCAGATGAAAGCAGCAGCGGCTGGAATGTCAAACGGCAGCTCTAGAGGACACACGCGTCGGACGCTCCGATTGGACGCCGGCCGGGAGGCTGAGCGCTATTGGCCGGCGGCGCGGCGGCATGGAGCGAGAGCGTGGGATCGGCGCCAGACTCGCGCTGCCATGGTTACGCTCCGGGTAACGCATTCAGGCCGCTGGGAAAGGAAAACAGGAGAAAGTCCAAGAGACAAACAGACGCTCCATCAGCGTTTCCTTCCTCTGTAACTCACGCCTGAAGGACAAACGCCGCGCTCACGCAGATGTTTGATGCTCATTAGTGGGATTTTCAATTAAAAAATCCTCATTTCTCTTCAAGATATATTCATTTATATCAAATAAGGCAATTAAAAAGCCAATTTCAGGCAATTTAAAAAATCTGGTCCGTAATTTTATGTACCTTTTTAATGGAAACTACCATTAGTGATTCATTTGACGCATTAAATGGATCAAAAGAGACAGTAAACACTTTTAAACAAAATGAATGACTGTTTCCACAAAAATATTGTGCTTTCAACATTGATAATAATCAAAAATGTTTGTTGAGCAGCAAATCAGCATATTAGAATGATTTCTGAAGGATCATGTGACACTGCAGACTGGAGTAATGATGCTGAAAATTCAGCTGCGCATCACAGAAATAAATTACAACTGAACATAGATTCACATAAAAAACAGCTATTTTAAAATCTAAAAACACATCACATTTTTACTGTATTTTTGTTCAAATAAATGCAGCCATTAAAACATTAAAAATCTTCCCAGTTCCAAAGTTTTTAAGTGTTTTAGATGTAAACTTGAACAAACAGACCTAAAAAACTACAACTAAAACCACTATTTGCCACGTCAGCATTTCTCATTTGTATAACTCCGCAAACTATAGAGACATATTTACAAAAATGAATAAAAAACGCACAAAAACACTAAAACTAAAAAAAACCCTGAAAATTTAAAAAAGTCTAATAATAATAATAATAAAATCTATATGGGCACTTAAAAAATTAACAAATCTTTTAAAAAAATCTAAAAAAAAATCTTTTGTAAAAAAAGTAACTAAAGTTTTAAAAATTATAAATGATAAAAATAAAAATAATTCAAAATATTAATAAAAACTATAGAGACATTTAAAAAATAAATAAACAAACAAACAAAACACTAAAACTTTACCTAAAATAAAAAAAAGTATAAAAATAAAAATAATTCAAAATATTAATAAAAAATTATATAGAACAATATGAACAAAACATGAAAAATGCACCTAAAATTTAAAAAACTGAAATGATAAAAATAAAAATAATTCAAAAAATTAATAAAAACTACATAGACATTTTTGATAAATGAAAAAAAAACACTAAAATGTTAACTAAAATGTAAAATGAAATACTAAAAATTAATGTTAAATATTATTACATTTAAAAAAATGAACTTAAAAAAAAAACTGTTCAAATAAAGGCAGCCTTGATGAGCAGAAGAGACTTCTTTCACAAACATTACAAATCTTCCCAGTTCCAAACTTGTCAGCATTAGTGTAGAGTGGTGGTCATTTTAAACACACACTCACACACACACACACTCTCTCTGCTCTGGCGTCATGATCCCATCTGGAATCTGGCAGGTATTTTTGGATCTGAAGCTAATGGGTGTCATTAGGGTGAAGAATGCAAGGTGCCTTTCACCCGATCACATGACCGCAGCTCGTAAACACACACACACACACAGGACAAAATAACCTCATCATCATCATATTTGAGGGCTCATCTGTGTGTCAGAGTGGAACGGACTGAGCTCATGATGATTATGATGTTCGCGTCTCTCAGCTCCTCCTCCTGAATCCTGAATCAGGTTCCAGCTTCAAAACAAGCCAACAGCGAGCAGAACGGACAAGCACAGATAGAAGTATTTATTTGACATTTTCTGCCTTTTTATTACATTTTTTATTTGTATTAATTTGTTTATTTAAAAATCAAAAATAAAATATAAAGTTTCGATGATTTTTTTCAGGTGCGCTGAGGTCATGAGGACGCACATGACGGACAGGAGGAAAAACATGCGAAGCGTCCAGCAGCAGACGAGGCTCAGGTGGGACGCAGATGTTTCCATCAGAACATCAGGACAAACAGCAGGACCTCACAAGACTGTAAACACGCTACTGAAGCGCTGACGCAAGAACGCAAGCGGCACAGCCAGCGGTGGAGCACAAAGAGTCTGTTGTGAGTCGTGTGGATCTGTGGAGTCTTATTAAGAGCCTCAGATAACAAACCTCATCTGGAGATCAGCTTAGATCCACGGCATCCAGACGAAGGTCGACTGAGGCTGAAGTTCAGCTCAATATCTGTGCGTTTTTATCAGCGTGTCTTTCATGCTGCTTTATGTACTGCTGAGAACAGCCAGTACCTAGTGTGTAGTATGCAGTAGGCTGAGTCTGTGTGTGTGTGTGTGTGTGTGTGTGTGTGTGTGTGAGATTTGGCTGCTTCCTACTGAGCACTAAATGAGTCGTTATATGGCATGGCAAACACTGACAAACACTAAACCAGCAGAAGAATCTGTTATGTGGGGATGACTGATTCAGACCATTAACACTATGATCATGAAGGTTTCACTCTTTACATTATGACTCAAATAAAATATTTCCATCACAACAACCACTTCTGCCACTGAATAACACACATGGAAAAAAAAGCCATAAACAAAAAAAAAATCCATGTCAATAAGTAAAATATTTTACAGAATATTAAATAAATAAATAATTTTTTAAACAGTCCAATTAAATAATTATAAAGTAAAAATAAATAATAAATTAAAATTAAAATAAATACTTTAAGAAGTCCAATTAAACAATCATAAAGTACTAATACAGCAAATAATTAATATAAATAAATAAATGAATAACAATGTTCAATGAATTAAAAAACATTATAATAAAAAATACTATAAGAAGTCCAATTAAATAATTATAAAGTAATACTATATAAATAATACATTAAATTAATAAATTTAATTAAATAACTAATACATATAAATAAATAAATAATAGATATTAATTAGAATAAATAATAAATAAATACTTTAAGAAGTCCAATAAAATAATCATAACGTAATACTATATAAATAATACATTCATTTTAATTATTTAATTAATTAACTAAAATAAAAAATAAAGTAAAAACTTTAAGAAGTCCAATTAAATAATCAAAATAATACTAAATAAATTAATGAACTAACATAAATTAATAAATAAATAAAAACTGTAAAGGTCCATTTACATAATCATAAAGTACTAATAAAATAAATAATAAATGTAAATTAACGTATAAATAAATAATAAATAAAATAAATAAATAAATACTTTAAGGAGTCCACTAAAAACAAACAAACAAAATTAACTAAGAAAAGAACACTGCAAGTTGATTTTAATAATAGATAGATAGATGATGATGATGATGATGATGATGATGTATGTGCATGTTTGTTTCTCTGAACAGCAGCACAGTTGCCTAAACCACAACAGTGCTCAGGAAACACACACACACACACACACACACACACAATGGTTCACAGATGTAGAGTTCGAGATGCTATCAGCACTGGAGCGGTGGCCGTCTAGACGCTGGGGGAAACACACACACACACACAAACACACACACACACTCACCTGCTCCACACGGATCTCGCACTCGCCGTTCAGCTTGCGTCCTCTGAAGTACTTCACCCTGAAAAACAGCACAGGAATCACGTTACTCACGCAGCATCTCCATCAGACACCAGACAGGACGGGATCATCTACATCTGCTCTACAGTACTCCAGTCTAGAGTCTATCTCTGATATACTGAGAGAAACGCCAGTCTGTGGTAGGAGAAGCACACTAGTGTTATTCTCTCTGTAACATTCACATTTCATTTTCACATCCATCAGCTCACAGAACAAGCACACACACACACACACACACACACTCATTTGCATGTAGGTTAACACAGACCCTGAAGAACAGAAAACAGCATTAGACTTTCAAACGCTTTCATAAATGATTGATTTATTATTTTACATGTATTATTATTATTATTATTATTATATACACTATTTTTTATTTTATAATTCATTTTGTTGTTGTTATTATTATTTTTGTTTTTAAAAATAAAAAAATTGTCAAGTGTCTAATCGAATAATCATAAAGTAGCAATAAAATAAATAATAAACAATTAATTTTAAAATAAATAAATACATTTTTATAGTTATTATACTTCATTTATAATTTATTTTATTATTTTTGTTTTTATAATTTTTTTATATATATATTCTGTTCATAAGATTTAATTTATTTTAGGTTTATTATTTTATATTAATCATTTTTATTGTTTATTATATAAATTGTTACTATTACTCATTATATTGTATTTCTAAGTTATTATTTATTTGTTTTATTTTTTATTTTTATTTAAAATCACAAAATTGTCACAAAAAAAATCACAAAAAAGTTTAATTGAATAATCATAAAGTAGTAATAAAATAATACACATAATTAATTAAAAAATAAATAAATACATTTATTATAATTATTATACTTCATTAATAAATTATGTTATTATTTATTTTGTTATTATAATGTTGTTATTATATTCTATTCATAAAATTAATAAATTATTATTTATTTATTTTCTATTTATTTTACTATTATTATTTATTTTAGCATCATCTTTAGTGTGTTTGCATCAGATAAAACAGTACCGTTTAGACTCTTTTCAGCTTGTGAAGTCTACAAACTCAAAGAGCTGATGGTGTGAGAGCGGGCGAGCGAGGCGTCGTGAGTGGAGATGGACTGAGGTGAGAGAGAGAGTGTGTGTGTGTGTGTGTGTGTGTGCGTGTGTGCTGACAGACAGAAGGACGGACAGACGGACGGACGGACAGAAGCGGAGCCGGTCTGTGTGGAGTGATTGTATCCTCACACCGAGCAGCAGCGCTGGGAAAGAGGCCCCGTCCGTCAGGGGCCCGTCGTCTCCCAGAGACCCTCTGACTGCGCTCAGGAATGCACAGAGGAGCAGACAGACAGACGGATGCGCAGACAGACAGACAAACAGACAGACAGACAGAATCTGCTCTCCTCATGTGTGTCAGACGTCTCAATGATGACGCACCGAGAGACCACTATTCTTCATGTCAGGATCTGTGTGTGTGAGATGTGGTTCAATTGTCTCGGTCTGTTTTCCGTCGGTCTAGACTGACGGTCCACAGACAGCAGCGATGTGTTTCACAGGCGTCTGACTCACTGCGTCTCTATATGAGGGAATATTCCGACTCATTGACACATGAACTCACAGCACGGATCTGATTGGACGAGTGTGATGTTCATCAGTCTGATGCTGTCGGTGCTCTGATGGACTCTCACTCCCTCTAGTGGACAAACGCTGCCACTGCCTCAAATATATTCATTTATATTAAACTGATTCTGTTTATTAATGTAATGCTCTTCAGGATTCAATAATACATTTATATGACTTTTCCACTTGGTTGATTACAGAATAAAGTTTTTTTTAATGATTAGTTTTATAAATTATTTAAAACTCAAAAGTACATTTCTCAGCAGTTTCAAATCCAAAAAATATTTCAGAGCTTGGCTAGAAATCTAGCAAACTGTACATTCATTATAGCAATTTCCATACTTTTTTTTTTTTAAATCAGATTATTAGATCTAATTAGACGTTAGATTTTATTGCTTTTCCTGACTTTTTCTGATTCTCATGACTTTCTCAGACTGTATTCATTTGCATGACTTTTACAGACTTTTTTATACTTTATTAATTTTCATGACTTTTGCATATTTTATGATTTCAATGACTTCTTCAGATTTCATTAATTTTTATGACTTTTATAGATTTATTTTTTTTTTTTTTCAGATTTGATTAATTTTCATGACTTTTACATATTTTATTATTTCCATGAATTTCTCAGATGTTATGCTTTTGTTCAGATTTGATTCATTTCCATGACTTCTCCAGGTCTATAAATCATTTTGTTTATCCAGCTTTTCTAAGAATTCTGTTCTTAAATAAAAACAGCAGTTGTTGAGGGGAAAAATTACAATCTAATCATGATTTGAACAGTTCTTCTTATTTCAAAGCTTGTTTGTTCTTATTTTAAGTCATCTTGAGACACTGCTGTAGATGAATAACTTCCTAAAAACAGCCCTAAAAATACTGAATTAAATCTGCATGGTATGTCATAGTTTAGATCAAATCCCGCAGCATCAGCACACTTTTACTAGTGTAAGTGTGAATGTGTTTTGAGTGATCTGCGAGCGTTGTGTCTGGCGTCTCTCACCAGTCTGTGTGCGGCTCGTCGATGATCAGCAGGATTTTGGGTTTGCGTATGGCAGGTTTGGCAGGTGGAGCGGCGGCGGCTTCTGCGTGTGCGGCGGAGGCTTTGGCCTGAACGGCGCTGGCGATCTGAGCCGTCTTCACCACACTGGAGAAGGAGCTGAGGAAGCCCGCGGGGCCAGCGGACGGGGCAGGGGCAGAGGCAGGGGCTGGGGCCGGGGTCTGGTTCGGGGTCTGCTGGCTCTGCTGGGCCGCCGGCGGCGGGCGGCGCTCTGTGGCCGGAGACGCTGGAGAGCTGGTGGAGCTGGACGGACGCTGCAGGTCCATCATGTAGCCATTGGGCAGATTGGCTACAAAACTGCTGTCCGACAGACGCCTGCGCAGGTAATTCATGATGACGCCGCTGACTCACCTGAAACACAATTCCATGACTTTGTTAATTTATACATTTTTTATTAATTCGATTTTACATTTTATTAATTAACTTCCATATATTTTGTCAGATTTTATTAATTTATTAATTTCCATACATTCTGTCAGATTTCATTAATTCTCATACATTTTGTCAGATTTTGTTAATAATTTCCAAAACATTTTTTAGATTTTTTTTAATTAACTTCCATATTTTTTGTCAGATTTTATTAATTAATTTCCATAACTTTTTTCAGATTTAATTAATTAATTAATGTCCATAAATTTAGTCAGATTGTATTAATGAATTAATTTCCATACATTTTGTCAGATTTAAAATCATTTCCATAACTTTTTGTCACATTCTATTAAATTCCACACATTTTTTTGTCAGATTTGATTAATTTACATAAAATTTGTCAGATTTTTATACATTTTTTCTACAACTTTTTATTATATTTTATTCATTTCCACACATTTTGTCAGATTTTAATAATTAATTGCCAGAACTTTTTTTTGTACAATTTGATTAATTTTACATACATTTTGTCAGATTTAATTAATTCATTTTCACACATTGTTTAGATTAATTAATTAACTTTTTGTCAGATGTAATTAATTTGCATAACTTCTCCAGGTCTAGTGATCTCATATTCTCTGACATATTCAGATTTTCCAGAGACTGCATTCTGTTCTTCAATAAAAGTTGAAGTTAGTGAAGTAAAATGAGAGAAGTAATGTGCTGTCTTAATGAGCGCTGCAGTCATTAGAATAATGAGCGTTTGACTGCAGGGATCCACAGCAGACGCTAATGAAACATGTCCACTTCACTGATCAACACAACAAAACAGAGAATTAAACTCTCAGTCTTACATAACCAATGTGAGACGACAGCGAGAGCGCTACAAGAGAGAGAACTTCTAGAAGATCCACACATCTTAATTAAGCAGCAGCAGCAGTGTCATTAACATAGCAGTCGCCTAGCAACCGCTTCCGCTTGATCACATGACCTCTCAGAGATCAGATGATGGAGCGCTTCCTCAGGACCCCCCTCGTCATTAGCGTCAACAGCTAACGAGCTACGCCAGCACTGAACGCTGCCCGCAGAACTAAACAGAATATAACAGAAACTCAACTTTAAATACCGCAGTGGAACTGAATAGAAATTCAAACAGATAATACATGATCTAAAATATAAAACTATCAGTAACACTTTAGAATAATTAGCTAACATTCGGTAACATGAACTAAGAATGAACAATACTTCTACAGCATTTATTAATCTTAGTTAATGTTAATTTCAGCATTTACTAACGCATTATTAAAATCACAAGTTATAAAATATCAAAATATCAGCAGAATAGAATTAAATACAACTGAACAGAATACAATGAAAAACCAATGTTTACATTAAAATGAATTAAAATACATAGTTCTAGGAAGAATTCAGCTTTTATTTTATTTTATTTTAACAGATTAATTCAATAAAACAGTGTAATAAAACAAAATCTGAATAAATCTGAATCTGAACAGAATAAAATGTATTTTTCAATTTTGCTGTAAAAATTATCTAATTTGTCTTAGATTTTATATAATAATCAAAAGGAATGTAAAGGATGAATTCAATAAAATACACAATAGAACAGTTACAGAATAAAACTGAATTTTTGCAGAAAAAAAACTAAATCAAATACAGATTGTATGAATTAATTTTCATAACTTTTGTCAGATTTTATTAATTAATTCATTTCCATACATTTTGTCCGATTTTCTTAAGGTACTTCTATACATTTTGTCCGATTTTATAAATTAATTTCCATATATTCTGTCAGATTTAATTATTTAATTTCCATATATTTTGTCAGATATTATTAATTTTCATAACTTTTTGTCAGATTTTAATTAATAAATTTTCAAAATGTTTTGTCAGATTTTATTACTTTATTAATTTCCACATATTTTGTCAGATTTTATAAATTAATTTCCATATATTTGTCCGATTTCATTAATTAATTAATTTTCATACATTTTGTCAGATATTATTAATTCACTTTCATAACTTTTTGTCAGATTTTAAATAATTTCCGTACAAACACGAAACACAACCAAACACACATTCACACACACACACACACACACACACACATGTTGGGTTTACATGTTTTATGGGGACATTCCATAGGCGTAATGGTTTTTATACTGTACAAACCGTATTTTCTATCGCCCTACACCTACCCTACACCTAAACCTAGCCCTCACAGGAGACTGTGCACACTTTTACTTTCTCAAAAAAACTCATTGTGCATGATTTATAAGCCTGTTTCCTCATGGGGACCTCACAAATGTCCCCACAAGGTCAAAATTTACTGGTATTACTATCCTTGTGGGGACATTTGGTCCCCATAACGTGATGAATACCAGGTGCACACACACACACTCTCTCGATCTCACACACACACACACACAGCAGATGGCGCACACAGCAGTGTACGGCCCACCGCAGACACACACACATCACGTGTCTCTGGCAGTCCCAGAATCCCCTCTTGAACACCAGCGCAGGTAAACACTGGATTACTGCTGAAGTTTCGAGTTGAGCTGCAGAGTTTCACCAGCTCTCACACTCTCCAACACACACACTCACTCACTCACGCTGTGAGCGGATGAGGCGTAACGCAGCACATTACAGCTGCAGAAGCTCGGTCTCATCCCGTCAGGCGGTTTGGAGGCGAGCGTGTGTGTATTAATGCTGCTGTCATTACAAAGCCCAGCTAAAAATACTGAACGCGCTGCAGGACTCCAGATACAGACTCACAGCAGCACGCTTTCATCGCGTTTCTGAGCTGAGATTCTCCAGCACGCACGACACGAGCGTGAGGAAAACATCACGAGTGATCCTCATCAACACACTCACGCTCAGATTCCACATACAAGACTTCTGTTCGATTGTCCTGTCTGGAATATGAAACCTAAGTTGTTTTGGTTCTGTTGAACTCTTCTTAAAACACTTCTGCATATTTTAGTTAACAGTAAAGTGTCAGTGAGAAAAAATAATGAAACATTATTCTTAGTCAAAAATGCAATAACTAATGTAATGAATTCATAAATAAACCCATAAATAAAACATATCTTTCTTGTTAAAATTATCCAGAAAAGACAGAAAACCCCAAAGGAATCAGCTTTAAAAAAACACTAAGTAAAAAAAATATCAGTTACAAAATAAATAAAAAAAATACTTATTTTGTTTTGGTTCTATTGCACTCTTCTTAAAATACTTCTGCACATCTTAGTAAATGGTAAAGTGTCCATGAGCTTTGGAAAAGCACTATAGAAATAAACCAGTTCAACATTATTGTTATTCAAAAATGCCATACCAACTTAATGAATTCATTAACAAACAAACAAACTAAAAAAAATATATATATATATATATATATATATATATATATTTCTTAATAAAATTATCTAAAAAAAGAAAAAGGAATCAGCTTTGAAAAAGCACTATGCACTATATCTTGGTTGCAATTTAAATAAAAACATTAATATTTTCTCAAAAAAACTGAGAAAAAGCCAAATTAGCTTATAAAACATAAAACACACTATATAAAAATAAACATTTGTCATTATTGCTATTTAAAGATAAATAGATATTTTTTTATATCCAAAGAAAATGTCAAAGGAATAAAACTTGAATAAAATTAAATTAATTACATACATACATAAATAAATGTTATTTTTACACAGAAAAAAAAACTCAGAAAAAGCCAAAGAAATGAGCGTATAAAACCTAAAAACACACTATATAAAATAAACATTTATCAACATTTATTTATTAATTATTATTGCTATAAAGAAAGATAAATAGATTTTTTATCCAAAGAAAAAATGTCAAAGGAATTAAACTTGAATTAAATTAAATGAAAGTTTAAATACATAAATTCTCAAAAGCAAAACAAAACAAAAAAAACTGAGAAAAAGCCAAGAAATTGAGCTTATAAAACACTAAAAACACTATATAAAAATAAACATTTGTCATTATTGCTATTTAAAGACAGATAGACAGATTTTTTATCCAAAGAAAAGACAAAATGTCAAAGGAATCAAACCTGAATTAAACTAAAGTTTAAATAAATAAATAAATAAGTACATTTATTTTATTTTTGTATACAAAAATGAAAAATCTAAAGGAATGAGCTACAGAGAGGAGAGACCCATTATGACTGATTTTATCCAAAATGATTATCCCCATGCTAACAGTAAAAGCAGCATAAAAAAGGAGAAATGACTAATGTCAAATGAACAGTATGGGGAATGTCAGCTCAGCTCTAGCACACATGCAACAATAACACCCACCCACAGCTAACTACACTAACTAGAACACGATAACCAGCTGGAGTGTGACGCGGTGACGTCACAGCGACAGACAGCAGCGCGGTTGATTGACAGCTCAGTCCAAACACATGAATCAAATGAGAAATGAGCGCATGCGCAGTGAGAAGCGACATCTAACGGCTTCTGTCAGAGAATAAACGCTCGTTTATTCCACTGACCGCTGGACACAAGACTAACAAGTGCTCAGATATTTTCACAGTGAATAATTAATGAGGATTAAACGAAGCAGAAATGAATAAGGGCGGCTGTGAGGCTTGAAGAAGAACAGGTCGATATATGAAGGGATTCCCTCACCGACAGCAATATCAATAGCCATTATAACAATCACAGCAACGCTAATATCTGTGTACAGATATATGATGACGTTTTCATAATTATCCCTCATTTAGATGTGCTACATTACCTCACAGCATCTTTAAATATCCACCGGGAGAACAAAAACACAATATTCGAGGTATTAAAATCTCCCTCGCGCACTAGTAATACTCAACACTGAAAAGGCAATAAAGAAATAAAAAACGTAATAGGAATAGGAGCAGATTTGGTTTATTTACCTCTGTAACGTCCGCGCTCGTGCCACACCGATTCCAGCAGCAGCGCTCGCGCTCACGGTGCATGACGGGAACGTGCGGGACTCGCCGCATTAATTCACTCGGATCCGATTGGCCGAACTGCCTCTCCTCATGAATATTTAATGAGAGGCGCTCACATGCGCAAGCGCAGAGCTGTGATTGATGCGCTGCTCGGGATCTGCACCAGTGGAAGGGATGTGGAGCTTCATCGATTAGATTAGTGAAATACCATTGATAAGTAAGACGAGAGCCATCTGTAGCGTCACTACAATGCTGTATGTTTTTCTTTTTCTGTTTCATTGTTGTATTTTAGTGTTTACTCCTCTTAAAGTGGACTGTCAGAGCGCAGTGCTGCATCAGATTTCACAAATACTGTAAATCACAGAATAATCAGTGAAATGAAATGTGACCTTGGACCACAAAACCAGTCATAAATGTCTTAATTTTTTTTAAACAATAATAATAATATGTGTTTTCTCCAAAAAACTAAAATTAAAAATTAGCTTATAAAACATTAAAGAACTATAGTTAAATTTTTTTATCCAAAGAGAAAATGTCAAAGCAATAAAACTTGAATTAAATTAAAGTTTAATTAAATAAATAAAATAAAAATAAAAAAGCCAAAGAATTGAGCTTGTAAAACATAAAAAACATTATATAAAAATAAATATTTATCATTATTGCTATAAAGACAGACAGACAAATAGACTTCGTTATCTAGAGAGAAAAAGTCAAAGGAATAAAACTTAAAGTTTAAATACATAAATAATTTCTCAAAAAAAAAAAAACTGATAAAAAGCTAAAGAATTGAGCTTATAAAACATAAAAAACTACTATATAAAAATAAACATTTGTCATTATTGTTATTTAAAGATAGATAGATAGATAAACAGATTTTTTATCCAAAGAGAAAATGTCAAAGGAATAAAACTTGAATTAAATTAAAGTTTAAACAAATAAATACCCCAAAAAACTGAGAAAAAGTCAATTCATTGCTATTTAAAGATAGACAGATAGATTTTTTATCCAAAGAAAAGAGAAAATGTCAAAGGAATAAATAAAAAAAATGAAATTTATACAAATAAATAAATAAAACAGAAAAAGCTAAAGAATGGAGCTTATAAAACAAAAAACACTATATACAAAGAAACATTTGTCATTATTGCTATTTAAAGATAGATAGAAAAATATATTTTTGATCCAAAGAAAAGAGATAATGTCAAAGGAATAAATGGTTTATTAAGATGCAACTATTTGAAAATCTGGAATCTGAGGGTGCAAAAAAATATAAATAATGAGGAAGTCTCCTTTAAAGTTGTCCAAATGAAGTTCTCAGCAATGCATATTGCTAATTAAAAAACTAAAATATTAGTATAGTGTTTTTTTATGTTTTATAAGCTCAATTTTTTGGCTTTTTCTCATTTTTTTTTTATTGAAACTTTAATTCAAGTTTTATTTCTTTGACATTTTCTCTTTTCTTTGGATAAGAAAATCTATTTATCTATCTTTAAATAGCAAAAAAATTTTGGCACAAAAGAAAAATTGAGAAATTTGACCCATACAATGTATTTTTGGCTACTGCTGCAGATACACCTGTGCTACTTAAGACTGGTTTTGTGCTCCAGGGCCACGAATGAGTTGCAGATTTAAGCAACAGTACAAAAGCAGCACCTGTTGAGTTCACAAACAGCTACCAGAAACTGATTCGGTGCCAAGCACTAATTATATGTGACACTAAATGACGCACAACATATGAAGTATGTTAAAAAAAACAACCGATTAATATGAAAAATACAGTTACAGGATCCTAAAATAATCAAAGAAGAGCTCTGGTGGACTCGTATGAAAGTTTGATTTGTTCCTCAAACAGAAACACATGCACAATCAAAAGACAACACACAAGAAATTAGTTCTTTTGCATGATTTTTTTTTTTTTGCATAAAAGATTAAACCACCAGCAAGTCCACAGCAAAATATGAAATTATGCAAATGTATTATTTCAAGAAAAGATACAAGAACTGATGCAATGTAAATGTGCAAGCATGTTACAAATGCATGCATGGAAAGTAAATGAAAAAGACCAAAGACATGAGAGAGCTGTTTGGTGTCAGGTTTTATTCTGTGCTGAAGTCCATTCTTATGGACAGAACCCAAAACAAATAGGACTTGGACAGAACTAAATATCACAAGTTTGCAATAAAATCTTGCAGTGTTTTTAGTATGATTAAACTGTAGCTGTCACACTTATATGACTAGATTCTAAGATGATTTCTTAACATAATCATCTGGAAAGCTTTTCAGTATCAGTGTGGGCATGCACTGTATCTGTTCACCCAAAGAGAGATATTAATAATTAACTGTTATGTCTATTTGAAATGCACAAAACATCCTGATATCCTGTAACATTTCCATAAATACCCTTTGAACTCAACTAATGATTTAATGAAGAGTCAAAACAAATATGTCAACTGTGCACACTGAATGCAGTGCAGTAACTTAACGCATGTAATATGAGATCACATGACAGCACAGTTCTTCTTCTGCGCTGCTGGTTTGTGTGGGCTTGTCCCTGCGCTGCTGCCTGCGTCTGCTGCTGAAGAGTTTCCAGTGTGATCACGTGGAAGGACGCGCTGATGAGAGGAACTCGCTGAAGAGCTCGACATGGATCCACTGGAGCGAGACAGACCCTGAGCGGGACAGACAGGGGTCCGGTTCATGTTCAGGTCTGCAGTATTTACGGAATACTTCACCGCTGTGGCTTCACTGCTCAACAGAGTCACGGACCGCTGAGATGGTGAACGGTCCAGTTTCTGAGCTTCCAGAAGTGGATTGACAGCCATTCTAGGACCATATGAGACAGGAAGCGGAGTGGAAATGCGTTCAGTTGTGACAGGAAGTGCATTTGAGGCACTTTTGGCTGAGACAGGAAGTGCAGTGGAAATTTGTTCATTTGAGACAGGAAATGCAGCGGAGACACTTTTGGCTGAGACAGGACGTGCAGTGGAAATGCGTTCAGTTGAGACAGGAAGTGCATTCGAGGCACTTTTACTTGAGACAGGAAGTGCAGTGGAAATTTGTTCATTTGAGACAGGAAGTGGAGTGGTGACACTTTTGGCTGAGACAGGACATGCAGTGGAAATGCGTTCAGTTGGGACAGGACGTGCAAAGGATATGTCCTTCGCTGAAAGAGGAAATGCAGTGAAAATGTCCTCAGCTGAGACAGGAAGTGCAGAGGAGATGCATTCAGTTGAGACAGGTAGTGCATTCGAGGCACTTTTAGTTGGGACAGGAAGTGGAGTGGAGACACTTTTAGCTGAGACAGGATGTGCAGTGAAAATGTGTTTAGTTGAGACAGGAAGTGCATTCAAGGCATTTTCAGTTGAGACAGGAAGTGCACTGGAGACACTTTTAGCTGAGACAGGATGTGCAGTGGAAATGTCTTTCCCTGAGACAGTAAGTACAGTGGAAATGCGCTCAGTTGAGACAGGAAGTGATTTCAAGGCATTTTCAGTTGAGACAGGAAGTGCACTAGAGACACTTTTAGCTGAGACAGTAAGTACAGTGGAAATGCGCTCAGTTGAGACAGGAAGTGATTTCAAGGCACTTTCAGTTGAGACAGGAAGTGCACTAGAGACACTTTTAGCTGAGACAGGAAATGCAGTGGACATGCGTTCAGTTGAGACAGGAATTGAGACGGGGATTTTTATAGCTGGAACGGCAAGTTCAGTTGAGACACTTTTAGCTGAGACAGGAAGTACAGTAGAGCTTAAGACCGTAATGAGAGGTTCTTTTCGTTTGCAGGAGTATGAAGTGTGTTCTGGCTCAGAATCTGGACCCTCGAGTGAACTGACAGAGCTTGTGCACCTGCTCGAGCTGGTAAAGACGACTGTTTTTGCGTCCACCCGAGGGACACCGAACTCCAACACCGGTAAACGCTTGTTACTGTCCTCGTAGGTGATAAGAAACTCTGGGTAAATCTGACACCTGTCAAACACTACAAAGATGGACGGGTCACGTTTATCGTCAACACAGCTGTCGTACAGCTTTCCTTCAGCGTTTTTGGCCGGAGGGTGACGGAAATGAGCCGCTCCTCTGGTGTAGTAGCCGACCAACACCCTGCATGCGAACATCAGCCTCAGCGCAGAGCCGTCCGCCCACTCATTCCAGTACCTGGCGTCCTTTGAAAAATAAATCCCTGACAGAAAGGAGGGAAACAAAGTCAGTTTGCTAACACAAATACAGTCAGTCTGAATCATTTACAGGAATCAGAAACACACCCTGTCCATACGCTGCTGTGTCCGACTCCTCAAAGTTAAAGTTTCTCTGACATACAGCATCGACAAGGGAGGATTTGGTGGCGTGGAATAAAAGCCGATCGCCATATTTCTCCTGCTTGTTTGTAATTTTCATTTGTTCTTTTTTTCTGCAAAAAAAAGCAAGTTTATGCAAACTAAAAGGTGGATTAGTGACAGACGAGCAGTTCTGATACCCACATCATGAAGTCTTCCCAGAGTTCCCTGTTTTGCACACGCTCGATCTGTCGGATGGTAAAACCGCTCAGAGTTTCGGTGAAGCGCTCACGGACTCTCATGTAATCCCTGTGAGACGGCGGGAGACGGACTCTCTGCAAACAAACGACAGATCTGTGGCATCAGTGATCAGAGGTGATGAAACGACTAACAACAATGCAAAAATCCAAACCTGAAATCCAGAGTCAGGAATGGCAGTTTGGTCCCAAAATCCAGGAACGCCTTTGTAAAAGCGAGTCTTATGGGTGCCGCAACATCTGGAACACAAGATCAGGCAGAATAAGACAAAGCAACAGGCAGACGCATGAAATAAACCGGCCTGTGAGTGCCGTCACCTCGATCTGGCGATCTGGACGTCGACCGACGAGACAAACACGGGTCGTCGCCTGACGGGTCTCTCTTCGCCGCTCACTTCATTTCTTTGTTTCATGTCTGTCAACAAGATTAGCAGTAACTAGATGAGATGAAGTTTCACAACAAACTTTGATGCTGGCTTGACAAAAACACAGGCCTGAAAGTTTAGAATAACTCTGAAAAGCTTGAAGGTGAAGGTTTTACTCAAAGAAGGAAGTCAATTTATGTTTCTAACATGTTTTAGCATGTTGATAGCTGGATTTAGCAGACTGCTCCCTGGTGAAAAAAACAGCATATGCTGGTAGCTATGTTGTGATGCTGGTTTATGCTGGTCATGTTGCATCAACCAGCAAAGGACCAGCTTAAACCAGCACCAAAACATACCTAAACAGCATCCCAGCATCAAAACATAGCTACCAGCATATGCTGGTTTTTTCACCACATTTCTAGCATGATTTAAAACATTGCTAGCATACTTTGGCATGTTGCTAACATGATTTTAAATCAGCATGTTCCTAACATGTTTTTAGCACAAAGTTAGCAAGTACATGGCTTACATGAATTAGCATGTGGCTAGCGCATTAACACTATGCTAGCATGTGGTTGACAATTATTTGCACATTGCTAACATTAATTAGCATGTTGCTGGCATGTTTCTATCATTTAGCATGGTGCTAACATGAATTAACATTTGTTAGCATGTTTTAACACATTGCTAAGATGAGTTACCATGTTGTTAACATGTTTCTAGCATGTTAGCACATGGCTAACAACTACTGGCACATTGCTTCCATGATTTAGCATGTTTATAGCATGTTTACCATGCTGCTAACATGAATTAACATGCTGATAGCAGGTTTCTACCTGAACATGAATTAGAATGTTTCTGACATGTTCTTCATGTTGCTAACATGAATTAATATGAATTAACAATAACATGTTTCTAGCATGTTTTAGCAAATGTTGATAGCATGTTTAACACAATGCTAGCATCTTTTAGCACATTGCTAATGTTTAAACATTATGCTAGCATGAATTGGCATGCTGCTAACACATTTTAGCACATAGCTAACATGAATTAACATGTTGCTAACATGTTTTAACAATAAAATATTTCTTGCATGTTTTAATACATGGCTAACATGAATTAGCACATTCCAAACATGAATTGGCTTGTTTTTTTTTTAACACATTTACATGTTGCCAGCATGTTTTTATACACTACTAGCATGTTTTACCACTATATTAGCATGAATTAGCATGTTTTAACACATTGCTGGCATGCTGCTAACACAAGTTTAGCACATGGCTAACATGAATTAACATGTTGCTAACATGTTTTAACAATAAAATGTTTTTAGCATGTTTTAATATATGGCTAATGTGAATTAGCACATTCCAAGCATTAATTAGCTTGTTTTGCTAATTGCTGTTTTTATACACTACTAGCATGTTTTAACAAAATGTTAGCATGAATTAACATGTTGCTAACATAACATTGGCTAGCATGTTTTAACATGTTTGCACGTTGCTTACATGTCCTAAACTAGTTGTTAGGATTTGCTTAGTGACATACAGGGAAAATTTTTTCATTGATTTGATCATCTAGTTTATAAAAACCGTAGGTCCGGTCAGTTCGAAAAGATACAGCAAACTGAGTCAGAACAGAACAGAGAGTTTGACCTGAGTTTGGTGGTCGTAGCCTGAAAGCTGGTGACAATGAAGAAGATGAAATCATAGATAGGTATGTTGGATCGGTCAAGATCTGAGTCTGGTCTCCACACGGAACAAACCTCTGAAGCGGAGCTCGTAGAAGCGGTTTCCCGCTCTGAACCTGATCCCAGCGTCCTCCTGATCCTGCCGTAGATACTCCTGATATCTGTGCTCCAGCTCCTCGCTGCTGACCGAACACAGCCGGTGCATCTCTGCCTGAGAGGAACAGCATCATCAGCAGATTCCGTCTGATCACTCACACTTCAAACACACCAACGCGAGTCAGGACATACTATGGACGCGTACTGGATCCAGCGGTTGTACTCGTCCTTCCAGTACCAGCTCCAGGACGTGGTGAGAGCAAGGCCGGGCAGGAGAACAGAGGGCTGCGTGGAGAGACGCCGGACCTCGTCCAGACCCAGACTCATTTCCTCAAAACAAACGGGCTCGTTTCCAGAACTGTGCAGATGCGTGCATTATTCATTCAGATCTCACATCCAGATTCATCTTAGTTCAAGCAGTGCACAAATAGTTTTAGTTCAGTTTCTCACTCTCTCACACACTTACAACTAAAATCTCTGAATTCTGCTGCTGGATAAAGTTTTAAATGCACTTCAAACGATCTAGGAAAATGTGATTTACATTCATGCATTTGGGTTTCAGTAAAAATTTATAATTTATAATAAATTTGGGCCTTTTTTTATTTATTATTAATTTTCCCTTGTGTGGCTGGAAGGGCAGTTTTCATGTCGCACACCTGTTCTGTGAACGTTACCTGTGTATGTTGGATGGGTCGCAGTAATCCCGCTCGATCTGTTCGCTGTTGGGTAAGTTGTGCCACCTGCGGCCCACCTTCACCTCCCACTTGTAGGGCATTTTACAGTGTGTTTTACTGCATTTATCTGACGGACAGAAAAACACACACTGACTCACATCTCAATCTCACTGACGTATTCCTGCAGTGGTTTACGAAAGATGACTGTGCACAAGTTAACAAAGAGCAACGTGCGCTATTTCTATTCGCACTGAAACTTCAAACAGGCGTGTGTTTATTTGTTATGATGTGGTGGTAAAATATGACTGGAATTATCATAAAACCAGTTGGTCCAGTGTAAGACGTCACTGACATGCCAAAGTGTTTTTGGTTGTTTATTTAGTGAGGTGATTATAGTTAACTAAAACGAAAACCATACAAACATTTTTGTTACAGACTTATTTCAGAAAATTTGGACAACCATGTTAGACCACCTGGGAATATGATTATTTCATAGTGTCACACTGTTTTGTATTTTTATCATTTTCATTGAAATGTGTTTTATTTATGTTTTGTTATTTTTCCGTGTACCAGATTTTTATCTCTGACAATTAATACTGTTTCAGTTTCCCTACCGTTGCTCTTTTTGGACCAGGCTTATTGATCTAGTTTATGTTGTATAAGAAAACTAAATAAAGTACAAAAAAGCCATTTTCAGTAGTTTAAATAAAATAAACTTATAATGAAATGAAAAAAATGGATTTTATTCAAACTAGTCGCCAATTCAACATTTCATTTTCGTTTAGTTTATCTTCATGTAGTATAGTAGCTAAAACTGAAAGAAAATTAATAAAAAAAATATATATAGACATACTTAAAAAAACACTAATATTTTAACTCAAATTAAAATGAAAACAGAAAATGTAAAAATGAAAATGAATCCAAAATTTAAATAAAAACTAACAATAATGATAAAAATCCAGAACAAAGTGAAAAAATTAAATATAAAAACGAAAACATAACTCAATAAAAAAAAATTTTTTTGTTTGCTGATTGACCATATAATATAGTCAGCTGATCACAGTTACTAAAAAAGACAATTAATAATCAGTAAAATTATTGATTTATCTGCACTTTTAGATTATAAAAATGTTGTGGGAACAATGTTTTCAAATTTCTATTTCCATTTCCGTTTTTGTTGTTGTGATTAGACTGGTATTTAAAGGTTACAAAAACATTTTTTATGTTTCACTAACTTATTCTCACTCAAAATCTAATGTAATTTGGATGCTTCTTTTTAATATTCTAAGAATTCCAGTTTTCTTGTTTGTTATTGGAAGGGTATTTCAGAATATTCATTAAGCACAAATAATGTCTTGAGGACATCCTGAGCATGTTGTTCTAAGAATGTTTTCTCAGCATTGTGAGAATGTTTATCAAATATTAATTAAGTTACAAGAAAGTTCCATAACCAAAACAAAAAGCATTCCTTCGCTGGGTAAACACTGAATTTATTTATTTATTTTTATATTTGATCAATTCTGCAACATTCACACTGTTACCTTCCTGTTTATGACTGTAAAACCACTTTGAAAAAATCTGGATTGCATGAGGTGTTGTAGAAATAAGTGTGAGATGCATTCAGGTTTAATCAGGACCTATTTTTCGCACGTACCTGCTCCGCAGAATCCTCTGACAAACGACAGACAGATCTCATTCTCTGAAGAAACAAAACAGAACATATTCAATCACATTATGAAGCAAATACAACCAGTAAACCACTGCGGAGGAACCCCAATACCTCCATCAGAGCTACTGTGAGGCTGGACGTCCGTGTTCCTGCGGTCCCGTTGAGTCTTCAGCGTCTTGAGCGTGAGGATGTTGCGGTAGATGAAGGGCAGCGAGTGCATGAGCTGATTGGACACTCCTCTGAAGCGCAGTATTTTTCTCACGTTAGGATCTTGGAAATCGTGCGATCGGCCGCAGTCCGTGACGCCGCAGCATCCTCTGATGAAGCTCTCGCACAAGTGCAGCCTCGAGCACTTCTCTCCGTCCTGGCAGTTCCCGTGCGGCCCTTGGCCTCGGTTGTACGTGTAGCACACCTGAGGAACAGAGCGATACGTCAGCGTGCCTGGATTCGAAAAAAAACACGTGTGTTTGTCGGATGCTCACGGGAGGCAGGAGGCCACTGTCGGACTGGAGTAACATCACAAGCAGATCTTCTCTGCTCAGCCCGATCATCCGATGAGCTCTCAGGATCCTCGCGTTGTGTTCGGACATCAGCTGGTGTCCGTAATTGCAGCCGTGCCTTTAGAAACAGACACAGGCTCACTAGTCATGCTCACACCGGTCTCAATGTCCTCTAGGATCTGCAGGATATGTTATTTTGTTATTTCTGAATTTTGTCAGAACACTCAAAATGTCTACTTTTTATATATTTTAAAATTCATTTTTATTTATTATTAATTTTTAGCATTCATGTACAGCAAGAAAATATATTTCTGAGGCCAAAATATACTTTAATGCTGCATATATATATATATATTTAAAAACATATTTTTAAAACAGAAAATACATTTTTTATCCACCAAATTACATTTCATATTTCAGGAGAAGGAAATACATTTCCAATCTTACAGTAACCTATGTTTAGACTAAATGCAAATCTGAACAAAGATCAAACCTACTAAAGATTTTTAATGATTTAATAATGCTTAAATTTTGTATGTATTTTAATATTGTCATTTGTTGAAACATTTTAAATGATGCTCTTTGGTGAACTTTATTCAAATGCATAAGTTCAGTGTGTTCAGCAACAAATCAATCAGTTTTTCTTTAAATTTGTATTTTCTTGGACTAAAATATATGACCCTGGACCACAAAACCAGTTGTAAGTAGTCAAAATTAAATTTTTGGGTCGAAATTATTGATTTTCCTTTAATGTAAAAAATCATTATTATTTTAAGACCATGTTCCATAAAGATCATTTGTAGCATAAATATATCAAAACTATATACTAAATATATCAAAAGAACTTCATTTGGACAACTTTAAAGGCAGTTTTTTTCAATATTTTGATTTTTTTGCAGCCCCAGATTCCAGATTTTCAAATAATATTTATGGCCAAATATTGTGCTATCGTAAAACAAACCATACATCAATGGAAAGTTTATTTTTTCCAGCTTTCAGGTGATTTATAAATCTCAATTCCAAAAAAATGTACCATTACGATATAAAATGTATTTACATATATATTATTTTTTTTTAAATATATTTTCAAAAACATACAAAAATAGTCCAAAAATATGCTGATGGAAAATACATTTAGCATATACATATATATATATATATATGGACATTTTTTAATATTTTATTATTTATTTATTTATTTATGGCTGTATAGGTTGTTAGAATGTTACTTATATGTTCTCTGAAAGTTCTTAAATAAGTAGCAACATAAAAATGCTAACACGTTACTGCACGTTACATTACACACGTTACTGGAGGAACGTTACTTGTTCATAACCTTGCATCATCATCATAAACAAACGCAAACACACAATATACTGTCTTTATCTTTAACTCCACATGTGTTGATATGTGTACCTGCTGCAGCGGCCCATCATCAGCTCATATTTACACAGATGGATATCTTCACACAGCTCGTCACAGTCGCTCTTTCTACACAGTTTGACGGTAGTTTGTGCGAAAACCTCTCGACTTTCGTCGCGCTCAATGACGGTGAAGATGTCGCTGTGGCGGATGATTTTATCCAGGGAATTCTCCGCTGTTATTTCTTTCAGCCCGTATGAAATGTCCAGAAGACGCTCATAATCCATCGATCCGTGATTCCCACACAGAACCTTCAAGATTTCCTCCGCCATGATTTCTGACACGGCTGAACCGCGGAGGGTTTATATGCGGTCAGCCAGCGAACCGCTGTGAAAACTGACTCCAGATCAGCGCGTCATTGAGAAGAAAACGAAACTTAAGGGAACAAACTCCCGCCCGGTTTGCTTTCAGTGATTAAACTGTCAACATTATTACGCAAAGATGAATGTATCTTGTGTAGGACATTAATATAACCTAAAATATTCATGAGAAATTTGAATTTTCACTTTAAACAATAAGAACTATAAGCAGTGTTTTAATTAAATTCACATGGCGGTCAAGAGCGCCGTCACAGATGACAAATGTAGGTTGCGGAAACATTGTTTTTAAATATTTAGTTTATTTTTAATATTCTAAAACGTCTGTGTGTGTGATTAAAACCTTATTTAAAGGTTACAGATTATCGATTTTTTAGAACGTTCATCAAGTACAAGTAACATTAGGACGTTTTAAACATGCTGTTGTAAGAACGTTTACTCAACATTATGAGAACGTTCATCAAGTACAAATAATGATAAAAGGACGTTAAGAGAATGTTGATCTCAGAATATTTTCTCTCAACCTTAATAACATAACGTTTACTTGTAAAGTTATAAAATGACAGTAACCTACATTTAGACTAAATGCAAATCTGAACAGCCTACTAAAGTTGAAAACTTAATGATTTGATAATGTTTAGAACATTTTGAAGTATGTTTTTTGGTGAATTTTATTGACGTGAATTTATATATATATATATATAGAAAATATTTAAGCAAATATATTTTTGGCCTTTTTCTATATTTTAAAATAGATTTCAATTTATTTGTTTTATAAAGTTTTATAATAAAAACATTCCTAAACATTATTTAAAGAACATTTTGTCTTAACATTTGTTAACTTTTAAAAAACGCTAGTGGAAATTGTGAATTGTGAGAATGTTCCCATTAGCCAAAACATTCTAAAATTACAGAAGACTGTGATTTGTTGAACACATTCTAGTGCTTTATGGACCAATTAGCATAATGACATGTAATTATTATTGTTTTTTTAATCATTTAATCATACTTCACACCAAATATGTAGGTCTGGTAATTTAACATGATGAATATGCTGAAATTTTGATCAAACGTAGACCTTTCTACTCAATAATAAGAGTAATATTAAAAAGGCACAAGGAGATTTTTTATTATTATTATTATTTTTATTTCAACATTCACGTCACTAAGGGGTACTGAATGGATCAGGAAACAAAAATTATAGTGATATTCCAATCAGTCATTCACATTTAAGGATTATGAGAAAAAAGGTCAACATGGGGAAAAAAATACTTCATTCTGTTAAAGTTGTGTATTGGAAAGCTTTATTGTGTCAAGTATCTCAAATATTGAGATTATTACAAAGATTCAAGTAAAGATCAAGACAAATTATACATTGCCGTTAAAGCTGGCATGAAATAAAAATTCATTCTGACTGTTTTCCAAGTGCATGTTATATATTTTAGTATATATTTTATATATATTTTTTGGTCATGATTTTGTAAGTCTTCTCCAGTTACACTTGAGGCTAGAAGGCATTTTTTCACACTGGACAACAATAATTACAGTATTAGCAATATTGTAAGGAGTAGCTGCAGAGTCAGCAGACATTACTTAAATACAGTCTAATAAGTGGCAAATTTAATTTTATTGTTATTTGACACAACCTCCAGGTATTTCATTACCTGCAAGCTCACGCTCATCTGCATACACTTTTGAGAGCCACGCCCACATCTCAACATCCAATCAACAACTGATGCACAGAACCAAGCCCCGCCCTGCTTTTAATTTCTTTTTCCATAATGTGTTACATTTGGATGTACGTCAGAATAAAGAAGAAAGGATCTGTCGCTGCTACTGCTTCATCATGACTTTAACCTGAGAGTTTAAGACTTGAGATAATTTTTATGCCATTTGTGATTACTGTGTAACGTTTATAACTTGATTATCACTATTAACATTTTACTGGCTTCGTCTAAAGCAAACAATGTGATTACATGGTGCCTGATCACACGGTCAAGAAATGATGCACTGATTGTCTGACTTTGAAGACTTTGGAGAAGTTGAGCCATATGAGGAAGAGGATCGTGGAGGAGAAGGAGCATACGCTGAGGAGGAGGAGGAAGAGGCGCTTGTGGAGGAGGTGTTTAAGGATGAAATATAGGAGGCAGTATATGAGGATGATGCAGCTGAGGAGGGTTTATAGAAGGAGGTGTTTGAGGAGGAGGAGGAGGAGGAGGTATACGAAGGGGAAGAGTGTGAAGAAGATGCAGCTGTGTAGGGACTGATATAGGAGGGGCGAATGGGAGTTGCAGAAACAGCTACGGGTCTTCTCGCTGCCACTGCTGGTTTTGCCGCCGCAGAATGTGATGGTAAATCAAAGCCGCTGGAGTCTCTGTACTCGATGAGATATTCAGGATAGATCTGGTGCTTTTCAAACACTACAAATATGGACGGGTCGTAGACGTCATTCACACAGCTGTTGTAGAGGATGGTGTCTCCGCCGTCTTTGGATGGAGGCCGGAGGAAGCTGGATTCACCTTTGGTGTAGTCGCCGACCAGAATGCGACACACAAACATGGTACGAGTGCCCGAGTCTTTGGTATAGCTGTGCGAGTATTTGGCATCCCTGGCAAAATAACTACCTGCAAAGCGAGACACATTTTGGGCTCTTGAGAACATGTAAGAACATCAAGAAGGGGAAATATGTCACATGCATTTAAAGGACTAGTTCAACCAAAAGGATGTAGATAAGTCTTTGACTTGTAGAAATGTGTCATTCCATCACTGTCTGTGCAGTGAATGGGTGCCGTCAGAATGAGAGTCCAAAGAGCTGATAAAAACATCACAATAATCCACAAGTAATCCACACCACTCCAGTCCATCAGTTCACATCTGGAGAAGACAAAAGCTGAAACAAATCCATCAAGACGTCTTTACCTAAAATACGAGTCCATATTTCTGAATTTTTTGACATTTCTCTTCTCAGAATTGTGATTCACACTTGAGCAAAAAAGGTCAAAACTGTGAGATACACACTTGCTATTACGAGTTAAAAGTTAAAATGACAGTCTTTTTTTTCTCAGAACTGGAATTTGAAACTCAATTGCAAATTTATAGTTTGCAATGCTGACTTTTTCTCACAATAACAAGTTTATATCTAACAATTCTGAGATAAAACGTCAGAATTGAGAGAATAAAGTCTAAATTTTGAGATATAAACTTGCTTTTGCAAGAAAAAGTTTGCTGCAATTCTGACTTTTTTCTTGCAATAGCAAGATTATATCTTACAATTTTGACTTTTTTTTCAATCAATTGCAAGTTTAAATCAAAATTACAAGAAAAAAAATCAGATTTGTGTCCGATCTAAATTTGCAATTGTGAGAAAAGTTCATATCACACAATTCTGAGACAATGTAAGCTTGCAATTGTGAGAAAAAGAGAAAAGTTAAAAATTGTCACATACATATTTTTATCTCGCAATTTTGACTTTCTTAGAAAAGAAGCTAGAATTGTGGGATTTTGTAAGCGCACTCCCATAAAAGTCCATAATCCATAATAACACTTTCTCCAGTGAAAAAGTTCATCCCCTGTTGTCTCTCACATCAAAATCCAGCCACATATTTGTTTAGAGCTGTTTTATGTGTGCAGATTTCTCTCCTGATTCAGACCAGACCACTCTTTCACCGGAGGAAGCCTTATTACGGATTATGGACTCGTATTTTAGTTCAAAACGTCTTCATGGATTTGTTTCAGCTTTTGTCTTCTCAAGATGTGAACTGATGGACTGGAGTGGTGTGGATTACTTGTGGATTACTGTGATGTTTTTATCAGCTGTTTGGACTCTCATTCTGACGGCACCCATTCACTGCAGAGGATCCGTTGGTGAGACAGTGATGGAATGTGATATTTCTCAAGATCTGATGAAGAAACAAACTCATCTACATCTCAGATGGCTTCCACCTGAAGTCCACCTTTTCCGTAGGCCGTGCCGTGAGTTCCACAAATCCTCCAGTCGAAGTTGTTAAGGCAGATGGCGTCTAAATGCTTGCTGTCGGTGCCGTGGAACAGCTGTTTCTCGGGCACGTCTCTGCCTCCGTTATTCTTTTTCATATAGTCCTTCTGCCTAAAAGAGCCGTAAACCATCAGTCGTGCTGTATTTGATTTCGGAGCAGCGGTTTGGACGTCTTGTGGACTTACCACTGATACACTTCCCATAATGCTTTGTTCTGGATTCGCTCGATCCTCAGGATTTTAAAGCCGACCATGGTGAGCTGGAACAGTTCTTTGATTTTGATGTATTCGGGTGACGCGCTCTGCAGCGACACTCTCTGTGTAAAACAGCGCAGAACAACATAAACTGAGAGCTGCGCCACAACATGAAAGAATCATAAAGTGACCGAATAAATGATTCCACTCACCTTATATCCGGTTTCAGGAGTCAGAGCTTTATCCCAGTGATCCGGCAGAGCCTTGAAATTGTTAGGCATCCTTTTCCTGAGAACAGATAGAAAAGGGTTCTTGTGTCATACAGGTTTCAGAGAGTTTGGGAGAGAATGTGAAGTGTTTTCTTACGTTGTCTTGATTGTTCGAACATCAGCTGGCGACACAAATTTGGGCCGACGTCTGATGACTTTTTTGGTTGCGTAGCGTTTGTTTTTCTGGATCATATCTGAGAACAAGACTAGTTGTAAGTATAATGTATGCATGGGTGTGCAATATTGACAATATTTCACAACATTTAACCCCCTAAGTGTCACCGGCTAACCGGTGGGCCCAGGAGCTCTCTATTTGTTGTCTGTTTTCTCTAACACATATTTTAGTAATCAACATAAATTTTATATCATTTGAAAGCCTAAAACCTCAAAATTTATCCTGTGAAACCATTTTTAAAATGGGTTTGGGTGACACCCGGTGGCTGTTTGTGGTATAACGCCCTAAATAAAATCTCACAGGAACCTACATTTTTTTATATCAACTTCAAATTTGGAACATACCTTTTTTAGACATAAGGCTCAATTTTAAAACAATTTTGGATTCAAAAATATTTTGTACATTTTTTTAATTAATTGTTTTACTTTATTTTAGAAAAAAATATATAAAAAATATAAATTATTTTAATTTATATAATTTATATTAAATATATATATATATATATATATATATATATATATATATATATATTATCTTAAAAATGGGGGGTGACACTTAAGGGGTATAAGATATTTTGCTGAGTTTGTCATGTAGAAATAAATGATACTAAAACCACCAATAGATCTCAGCAAGTTCCTGTCTAAATAAGTGATTCATTAAATCATTCATTCAAACAGTTTGTGCAAGTGGCTGACTTTATGAATGGATTATTGAATCACTGATTCAAATGATTCGTTCAAAAAACGATTCATTCAGTAACAAAACACCGCAGTGTTGCTTTGAGATGCACAAATATTCTGCTCCGGCTTTGTCTGGAATCATTTCGTTGGTGAAACAGACTTTTTTAACTTCAATTTTAACTTCATTTGTCAAACGGTTGTAGAAAATCAGTATCACATTTGCAATTCCACTCATGCAATGATATTTAGAAAAACAGCACTTGCTTGTGTGATATTATTTAACTATATCATATCTTATATCTTAATTCACTGAATTATAGGTTCATTTTAACTGCATTCTAACAGGCTTCACACTCTCACTTCGTTAAAACAACAATTACAATCTCATCATAGATGATATATTGCACCCTTACCCATGAAGCTGAGCTCGTACGTCTGCGATCCGGCTGTGAACTCCACCACGGCGTTATTATCGGCCTGATACTTCTGCTCGAGTTCAGCGCTGGAGATGGAGGACAAGTGGTGACCCCCGTCCTGATCGATAAAGACAAAAAACAGAACATCAAAAGAGTGGTTGTAAAAGATCCCAGCCGAGGAAGAAGGGTCTTATCTAGCGAAACGATCGGTTATTTTCATAAAAATAATACAATTTCTATACTTTTTAATGTCAGACGCTCGTCTTGTCTTACTCTGTCTGGACTGTTTTTGTTCCGGTTCATGTCAGTTAGTGTATGTGGAAAAACTCCCATCTCATGTTCTCCCTCAACTTCAAAATGTCCTATATCACTGTTTTACCTTTTTTGTTAAGGGTGTTTGATCTTCTTTGTAAACACTGTGTCTGTTCTTCTGCAGTGATGTAGGATGATTTTGAAATGATTTTTGAAGTTGAGGGAGAAAATACGACTGGAGTTTTTCGACATACACTAACTGTCTTGAGCCAGAATACACAGAGTTCAGGGAGAGAAAGACAAGACGAGCGTTTGACATTAAAAAGTATTTAAATTGTATTATTTTAATGAAAATAACAGATTGTTTCGCTAGATAAGACCCTTCTTCCTCGGCTGGGATCGTTTACAACCGCATTTGTGATCGTTTGAAGCTGCATTTAAACTGACTTTTGGAAGTTCAAAATCGGGGCACCATATCTGTCCATTATATGGAGAAAAATCCTGAAATGTTTTCCTCAAAAAACAATTTCTTTACGACTGAAGAAAGAAAGACTTGGAAGACAAGGGGGTGAGTACATGATATGTGAATCTTTGTTTTGAAAGTGGATTTCTCCTTTAAGAACATCAGAAGTATAGTTAAGATACGTAAAAACACACATACCGCTGTAGCATACTGAATCCAGTTGCCATACTCGTCCTCCCAGTACCAGATCCACTCGGTGGTCAGGATGAAGGTGGGCTGGAGCACCGACGGTACCGTCGACAGACGCCGCACGCTGTAACAGCCTTGGCTCATCATATCGAAATGAACCGGGTTTATTCCAGAGCTTCGACAGACAGGGAAACCGTCAATAAACCACTAATTATTCATGCAGTGCCTATTAACCGCCAATGTTGGGGAGAGTTACAATGTTGCATTACTCCATAAAAAAGTAACTCATTGCATTAGTTCCTTTTTATGGACAGCACTGCATTATGTTACTATTGTGTTACTTTTTGTCACCTCAGCTTGTTTTGTTAAAAACAAAAAAACTAAAAGTTCTATTTTTGGCAACTGTAAAAGCCCTTTCACACCAAAAGTGAAATTAATAAGCCACAGGCTGAAGGAGGCGCTAATTTCTCTCAACAAATAACTTGGATATTTTCTTGTAAACTTAAAAGTAATGCATTACTTTATTAGTTACTTGAAAAAGTAATCTGATAATGTCACTTGCATTACTTGTAATGCATTACACCTGACACTGCTAACCTGCATGTTGTTGCAGGATTGCAGTAATCTTTCTCGATGGCCTCGTTGTCAGGAAGAGCCTTCCATTCGGATCCTTCCCTAACTTCCCACTTATAGGGCAGAGTGGAATGCTCCCTCCTACACGAGCCTGGAAACACAAGCGTTCAGCTCTGCTCACAGTAAACATCATTCAGTGAATGGTGGTGCTGTTCTTACCACCATGTTTGCAGTGTCCTTTGATGAAATACATGCAGATCTCCGTTTTCTCTAAAAGAAGAGACACACACACACACACACACACACACACACACGTCTATAAGCATTGTTCAGGTTGAATTTTTTCTCAAATTGCATTCTCAAATTTAAAACAAATGGAAGCCTGTTTCTGCCACTAAATATAAATAAAAAAGGTAATTGTGAATATTTATGTCACAATTCTGACACTTTTCTCAGAGTTGCAAGATACATAATCAAAATTGCAAAATTATAAAGTGAGAATTGTGTGATATAAACTCACAATTCTGAGAAAAAAATGGTGCAATGTTAACCCAGAATTGTGAGAAAATTATTTATTCTCAGAACTGCTATTCTCTCAACTGTGATTTTATATCTTTCAATTGTGACTTTTTTCACATTAGTAAGTTTATATAATTCTGAGTAAAGAAGTCGAAAGAAATGCACAATTCAGATTTTTTTCTCATCGCAAGAGAAAAAGACATAAACTTGCATTTGTGGAAAGAAAGCCAGAATTGAGAGAAAAAAGTCAAAATTGCAAAATTTAAACTTGCATTTGCAACAAAAATTTAAAATTTTTATCTTGCAAAAAGAGTTTATTATCTTGCAATTCTGGCTTTCTTCTCGCAGTCGCAAGTTTAAATCTCGCAATTCTGAGAAAAGAAGTCAGAGTTACAAGAAAAATGTCAAAATTGCAAAATATAAACCTGCATTTGCAACATAAAAATAAAATTCAGACTTTTTTTTTCTCACAATAGCAAGTTTAAATCTCGCAATTCTGAGAAAAAGTATAAGAAAATTAAATATAAACTCAAATATAAAATTCAGAATTGCAAGTTTATATCTTGCAATTCTGACTTCATTTAAATTGCGAATTTATATCACATTTCTGAGAAAATGAGTCAGAATTACAAGAAAAATGTCAAAATGTTAAAGATGTCAAAAAGTGTGAGACAAAAACTCAGAATCGTGAGTTTATTTCTTGCAGTTCTGACTTCATAACTCACAATTATGAGTTCATATCACACAATTCTAAGACCATGTAAACTTGCATTTGAGGGAAAAAAGAATTGCAAGTTTATATTGTGCAATTCTGACTTTATAACATGGGACTGCAAATTTAAAAAATTGTATAAATTTATAATAACAATTCTGCAAAATATAAACTTGCATTTGCAACAAAAATTTAATTCTGACTTTTTTTTTATCTCACAACTTTGACTTTCTTCTCACAAATTTTATATCTAGAATTTTAGCTAGAATTGTATTGTTTATTGAGTGGTGTAAACGCGCTCCCATAAAAGCACGTATGTGTTACCTGCGTTGTTGTGTGGAGTCCTCTGAGCCTCCTGTCCTCTGCCTGCGTTAAAACCAGTCGACGGCCTCCGGTTCTGTGCGTTTGCGCCTCTTCTGGCGTTCGGTCCGGCTGCGTTTGGAGCTGAAGGTCCTTTGGAAAGATGCCTCAGTACTTCAATATTGGAGTACAGATCCTTCATGATGCCCATGAGCTCGGGGGTGACGCCTCTGTCCTGGAGCGTCTTCAGAGGATGCGGCTCGTAGAAATCGTGAGCGCGAGTGCAGTCGCAAGGGCCGCGCAGATATTTCTCACAGATGTGGAGCCGCTTGCAGTTCTCAGCTTCCTGACAGCGGCCGTACGGCCCCGTACCATTATTATACGAATGACACACCTGACAAACAAGCAACGGTTTTCAGGTTCAACTCAAGACTTTATACTTACAGTAAAACATATGTGAAATACTCACCGCTGGCAGGAGTGAGTGATCGCTCTGCATGAGCAGAATACACAACTCCTTTACATCCAGTGTGTTCAGACCATGAGCCGTCAAAACTAACAGATTCTGACCTGAGACCACATCATGACTGAAACGACATCCTCGTCTGCAAGTCAAAACACAGTTTTTGAAAACTGAATCTGGTTTGTCTTTGACATTAATAACACCTTTTGACCTTTCAGCATATTTAAGCTTTTTTTCTTTTAATAATTCTAAACATTTTACAGCATTTTAAACCACCAAATATTTTTTTTCTATGTCCCCAGGCCTGTGTCTGCCATTTTGATTATGAATACAACACAAACTTTTCACATTGTTTGTTATATCAGTAATAGTTTTCTCTAATGCATATATATTTTCCAAATATTCAATTCATCTAAAAAAAAAAAATTAATAAATGTTTTCAGCTTGTCCCTTAAAATATTTTCCACCTTGTTTTATTTGACTACTGGCCCTTTAAATGAAAGCTGGAAAAAGGAAATTACATAATATCAAATGGCTGACATCATTTCAATAGAGCGAAAACCTCTGTTTTGTTAATTGTTTGTTTTTACTTATTTTATCTTTCCAATTTGATGTGCTCAACTTCAACACGTCCACCCTGTTAAGGGAAATATATAAAAGTAAATAGAAATTCTTATTTGTATAAGCAGCATTTAAAAAAAACATTCAGTTCATTATTTGACAGGCCTTCTATGTCTGCATTTTTCTGCTCAGGCTGATTTTAGGTCAAAATGTCCATTCTGTTAGTGTTAAGTCTGAAAACCTAGGGTGGACACATTTAGTAAATGGATTCTTAAATTTATATACCTAAGATTGACCCAAAACATTTTTCACATGTTTTACATCTCCCTATTATAATTACACATTCATTGCTTTTTTTTTTTAAACAGCGTTTACCTTTTCAAGTGTTATGATGTCCAAAAGGCACAGAATACTGCAGTATTTATCAAGTTACATGTTTTGGAAAGATTTAAACCCATTTTTATGATCAATATCACAATTGTTTTATTTAGGATTATTTTGGAAAGATTTAGAAATCTATGTCAGTCAAAAACTGATACACTACCAGTCAAAAGTTTTGGACAGTAAGATTTTGAGTCTTTTCTGCAAAAACAGTACAAGTTTGAAATATTTGTACTATTTAAAATTTTAAATCTTTTTAAAATGTAATTTATTCCTGTGATTTCAAAGCTGAATTTTACTGCAGTCACACGATCCTTCCGAAATCATCCTAATATTCTGATTTGCTGCTCAAAACACTGTGTTAAAAAAAAGGGCAAAGTGGAATTTTTTTCAGGTTTCTTTGATGAATAGAAAGTTCAGAAGAACAGCATTTATCTCAAATAGAAATCTTTTGTAACATTATAAATGTCTTTATCATCACTTTCGATCAATTTAAAGCATCCCTGCTACATAAAAGTGAATCCTGATTAAAGGAAAACGAAACAAATATATGTATACACTTTTGAATTGTGTTATTTGGTGGTGCAAAGTGTTTAGAATTGTTTATAAAAAAAAACTTAAATATCCTTAAAAGCTCAAAAGGTGTTATTCGTGTCAAAGACAACTTCAAAACTGATGTAGTTGTAAATTCTAAGGTAATAACATCACGATCTTTACTGGGGACACAAAAGGCACCGAATCCCAGGAATGACCCATTTATATTTGAAGAGTTCAGATGCAAAACCAGCTAAATCCATCTGACGTCTTTCTTTAAAAAATGCATTTTTATCAGGCTCAGATGTACAGGTTTCTATGTAAGTACCGGTACTTCTGATTGGGCTGAGGCTGCTATTTTAGCGAGTTTGAAGCAGAAGTATTTGATGGACGTGTACTATGTGTCGAGAGCATTCACTCACTATCATTATCTCATTTTTGACCGAGATGGCTTTTAGCTGGTTTTGCATCTGAACTCTTCATTTATATACACACACACCCTTTTGTCTGAGCATATTTATTAATTTGTTTACTTACTGCTTACATAAACTGAATAAACAACACTGAATTCAACCGGTAACAGTATCTGCAAATGTAATGTGACTCATGAATCATCTGATACTGTGTGAACCATGATTCCTAACGCTTCCAATGTTTCCTAAAATGCCCATTTGGATTAGCGTTTAACTGACACTCACCTTCCTTTGTCGAAGCGGCAGGAACCGAACAGAAACCACTTGCACAGGTGCAGATTGGAGCAGCCCGTGCAGTTTTGTGCTCGACACAGGCGCACTTTGGTTCGGCCGATCACTTTCTTCTGTCCGTTCACGAACGCGACCGCACACGACTCGCTCCTGCCGACCACCGAATCCATGGCTTCATCGTACAGACCGAATATTGATATCAAATCATCGTAATTCATAGATCCATTATGAGCGCAGATCTTCTTGACGATCGCCGCCTCCGTCATGTTGAAGTGAATCAGTCGAGTTTACGGACTGTCAGGCAAACAAAAGTGAATCCGGAGGTAAGGAAAACGAAACTTAAACAAAAGGAGGAGCTTAAGCGAACATCATCGTTATCAGTCATATTAAAGGTCATGAAAGCATAAAAGCGACGCCAGTTGCTGAAAACAAGCTTGAAGTCAAAGGTTCAGCTCAGATTTTCTACAAATTTAAGAAATAAATGATATGTTTACAACCAAGCACATATGTGTTCTATTAAAAGCTGTTTAATTTGACATAAAGCAGTGCAGCATGAGGGTCACAATGTGTTTGATCACATGACTGTCTTTTTTCTCTTTCACTGTGCTTTTATTGAACTTTTGTGGAATTAAAAAAATTGTGGCTTTTGTGTGATGCCGCATTTACGCCACTAGATGTCAGTGTAAGTCCAGCAATGACTAGAATTTGTGACTGGTCTTAAGTTTTTGTTTGTTTGTTTGTTTTTTGTTATATATATATATATATATATATATATATTATTTATTTTTTTAATTGAACATATTGAACATAATATACATATACTATGGCACTAACAAATGTAAGTAAACAGATACCAAGCATGGCACATATCTAACAAAACAGATACAAAGCACCAATAAAATTACCTATATTCTGAGAAAGAAAAAAAGAAAAAGAAAAGAAAAGAAAAATAAATACATACATAAATAAACAAAACAAAAAAATGCAAGTAGGGGTCCCTTTATTCCTCTTCAAGTAAATCAAGCTCTCTTATTAGTCCAACAAGTTTCTGAGCCTTTTTACCTTTCATATATTCTAAAGATGGAAAGTAATTATAAAGAAAGTCTCTTTTAAAAACAGAAAAACAAGGTTTCATCTTCATACATTTACATTTGTGAAGAAAAAATTGGCCTTGAATCTACCAGTCTTAAGTAGCACGGGTAGAGCCAAAATACATTGTTTGGGTCAAAATGATCAATTTTTCTTTTATGCCAAAAATCATTAGGATATTAAGTAAAGATCATGTTCCAGTAAGATATTTTGTAAATTTCCTACCATAGTATATCAAAACTTAATTTTTGATTAGTAATATCCATTGTTAAGAACTTCATTTGGACAACTTTAAAGGTGATATTCTCAATATTTAGATTTTTTTTTTACCCTCAGATTCCAGATTTTCAAATAATTGTATTTTTGCCAAACCATACATCTATGAAAAGCTCATTTATTCAGCTTTCAGATGATTTATAAATTTCATTTTTGAAAATATTGACACTATATACATTATTATAACTGCTTTTGTGTTCCAGGGTCACATTTATAAATATAATGTGACAACATGCCCCACTATGGAGAGCAACGCGTGGTATATGAACAGTGGAAATACAAGTTTTGTATCAATAACAAAATTAAGGAAGTGTCTTATAAAATATTATCCAGGATTTATCAAGTTAGACATGTTTTGGAAAGATTTAAACCTATGTATTTCATCTACATCACAAGATTATTTTGAAAAGATTTGGAAATCTATATTAATCATAAACTGAAATGTATGATAGAGATTTTCGTATTTGATGTGCTTTTTATTATTTACAGAATGACATTTAAAAAGTAAAGCACAATGTATTATTTAAATATTTATGTTACTTGGTAAATATCATGTAACGAAGTGGACTATTTATTTAAAGACTTTTCTTTTCCTTTTATAAATGACTTTATATATAAACCTTCTGGGGGAAAAAAAAACTTTAAAAAGCGCTGCGATGTATGTAATCTTTTGGTAACCGATGTTGATATAATGAGATTGTGTAATACCTTATGTTCTCGAATAAAAAAAAGTTATATGAACTGGAATTTTTAAATTAAAAAAAAAAAAAAAAGGTGTGACAACAAGCCCCGGTCTGATCTGCAATAATAAAGCGTGTAATACCAGTATCATCCAGCAGGTTTTTCTAAATAAGAGTCGTCCATAGTTTGAGAAATTGCAAAAATGTTTTAAAATCTTGCATTTTCATTTTATTTAATCAATAGTAAAATATATTTGTAAAGAATATCCAAAAGTAAGCAATATGGACTTTGCAGCAGGTTTATATGTACATTTTTTTGTGTAATTATGTATGTGTGTACGTATACGCATTCATATATAGACATGCACGGCATGTTTGATTAGCCTCTTGTAAGTAATCAATATCGCAATTGTTTTATTTTTATCTAGTCTTATAAAATTATTATTCAAAATTGAGACGAGTACGATAGAGGTGTGTGTATTTGATATGCTTTTTTATTTGCATGATATTTTGAAAAGTATTTTACTAGGTAAATACCATGTACATGTTTCAAACCCATTTTTTATTTTATAAGTGACTTTATGTATAAACCTATAATTTTAATTTGCGGGCAGCAACTGTGGAAATGTAGTTTTTTGTAGTGTTAAATTCAAGGTAAAAAAAAAAAGTTGTGACAACTAGCCCCGGTCTGATCTGCAATAATAATGCGTGTAATACCAGTATTATCCAGCAGGTGTCGCACGTTTATCTAAATAAGAGTCGATTCGTTTGAGAAACTGCTAAAATGTTTACAAATCTTGCTTTTCATTTTATTTAATTATAAATAATCATTAAGTTCATTAAAAAAACAAAGAAATTAACGTCGATATTAAAATATATTTGTAAAGGATATCCAAAAGTAAGCAATATGGACTTTGCAGCAGTTTTTATGTACAACATTTTTATGTAATTATGTACATATGTATGTATACATTCATATTGATCTATATCAATTATAGATGGCATGTTTGGTTAGCCTATATGTATTCTTTTAAGTGCACTAGTATGTTTAGTTCTAAATAAAAAGAAAAAGTTATAAAGAAAGAAAAATATTTTTTTTATTTTATCAACTCTTGTCTACACAAGATTATTTTGGAAAGGTTTAGAAATCTGTATTATTCGAAAACCAAAAAAAATCGAATTGAATTATAATTAATCATTAAGTTAAGTTAAAAAAACAAACAAATTAACGTCTATATTAAAATATATTTATAAAGAATATCCAAAAGTAAACAATTAGGACTTTGCACAAGTTTTATATGTACATTTTTATGTACATGTGTATGTATACATTTATACATAGATAGATATACGCTTGTATGTGCACTAGTATGTTTAGTTCTAACTAAAAAGAAAATGATAAAGAAAGAAAAATTGAAATGTTGTGAAAAATCAAACGTTACAGTGTTTAATGCCATTCGTCAGACACCGTATTCATATTATTGCGCTTCTCTACGTTTGTATTATGAGTGGTTTATTCAGCGTTTATGGCAGAATAAGTCATTCATCGTGTATGTTTTATATCCGACTGGATGCTGTGATACTCCGCGAAAGCGCCGTGCAAACCCAACTTCCATTCGCTTCCCAGCCGTGCTGAGCTGATTCCAGATCAGCGCGGCGGATTTCACTCGGTGTCCGTTCAAAAAGGCCGCCGTTCCGCGAGTGACGAACGCAAACACCCACAGCGCCGAACACGATCGCTGATTTCCTGCGTCGCGTTTCCCTTTAAGGCGCCGCGCGCTGCCTGGAATTCACGTCATTTCGCCGCGAAGCGTCCGGATCAATGAGGTTCCGCGCTGCGCGCTGCGTTGCGCTCCTGCGAGCGACGCTTCCAGGAAGGTGTTAACCATCGCGCTGCCGCAATGTAGCGCCTGTTTGCGCGTTTACAAACAAGAACAAGGAGAAGTTGAAGTATTCCGCGCGGGGCGAGGCCAATGGATGCGTGCGCGCGTTAGAATCGCCTGCGCGTCGCGAGGGGAACATTATATCCAGGCGCTTTTGCGGCTTTATTTCGCGGAAGAACAAGGGAGAGGAAAGTGGAAACAGAAGAACTTCCTGAATTTCAACGAGACATGTCCGATTCCCCCTCGCAGGTCATTATTAAGGTAATTCTGCCTTTTCTTTCTTGTCGCGAATGCGAACGCGGAGCGTGGGTTGCGGGTCGCGTTTGACGCGGATCATCTGTTGCTGCGATCGATCGATCGATCGATCGGGGATCAATGAGCATGCGTGAGTTGCTCGCTTGTGAACGGGCTCTCATGACTTCATTTGTGCCGTGTGATGCGATGAGCGCGATGAACGCGACTCGCGGTGGCGTTTAAACGCTTCGTGCGTTCACCGGAGGATTCAGAGTGGGAAAAGTTCACCAGCGAGTTTGAGAATGAGTTTGACTGCACATGGCGCAGCTGGACAGGACTTTAACCTGGTCTCGAAGCAGCAGCGCGGACGTGCTCTAACAATAACATTAGTTTGCATTGGTTATTTAGTAACAGGCTCGCGGAAACGGGAGACTTTGCGCTGGAAACACAGTTGTTATCAGCGCTGCTCTTTGACCGCACTGCTAATGCCGTTTCCTTATGGCTTATCTTCATAGCGAGCGATCACATCCTTCACTGGCTTCTTGCACGGTTCCTCGTGCGTTTAACGTTTCAGCTGTAAGTGCAGTGAAGCCTCACACCTGGCCTACGGTGCTTTCTGCTCCTGACGGATCTTGGCACTGGCAGCTTATTTTGAAATGCACGTTTTAGGTGTTTTGTAAACAATTCATCCGTGCCTGTTTAGACTTAGACGTGGCGTTTATTGGAAATGCAATAGCTGGATCTTCCAGTGAAACTTCAGTCTGCTCACTGCTGATGTATGCAGGACTTCTCCAATCATTTAGTGCTCTTAAGCCCCGCCCCTGCATGCACTTGAGTGCCACGCCCACAGTGTTTCGATTTTTATGATACTCTTGGAAGTGCGGTGTTATTATTTCCCCCCTTTATGTCTTAACGAGATGTTGCGTCATTTAAACAATTTATTTTCTCGTAATAATGAGATATTTCGTTAACATGTTATGTTGTGGAAAACAAACTAAAAACTATAAATATAATTTTCAATATAAATAACAAGATAATGTCTTGTTAAAATGACATTTTCTCATAAAATGCTATGTTGTTCGTAATAACGAAATAATGTGTTGAGATAATTTTCTCATTAAATAGCATTTTCTCATGTCGTAGACGTTCGTAATAACAAAGTTCTGTTAATGTTTTTGTTAAAATATTTCGTAATAATGGGATATGTCATTAAAACTATATTTTTTTGTAATAGTAAGATAATGTGTCGACGAAGTGATATTTTCTCTCTAAAACAACACTTTCTTGTAATAATGAGAGGTGTCGTTAAAATGCTATATTTTCTCGTTAAAATGGCATTTTTTCATAACAACAAAATGCTGTGTTCGTAATAACGAGATAATGCGTTGAGATCATTTTCTCTTTAAATGGCATTTTCTCATAATAACGAGATGTTATGTAATGGTAAGATCATGTGTCATTAAAACACTATTTTGTTCATTAAAACATTATCTCGTAATAACGAGATATGTTAAAAATTATGCTTTCTTGCAAAAATGAGTTAATGTGTTGTTAAAATGTTTTTGTTAGAGCGTAATTTTCTCGAAATTACAAGAGGTCGTTAAAAATAACAGTGACGTTAAAAACAATGTTTTTTATAATGAGATTCAGTTTTTCGTTAAAATATCTCGTAATATGAGATGTGTCGTTAAAATCATATATTTTTGTCGTAGTGAGATAATGTGACGTTAAAGTGATTATTTTCTCTGTAAAACAACACTTTCTTGTAATAATGAGTTATGTCATTAAAAAGGATTTTTTTTCATAATAAGAGATAATGTGTCATTAAAATGATATATCATTTTTTCCATTGAGCGACTTTAAAGCATCTGATTGAGATCATGAGCCCGTCATATTCATCGCTGCTCTTGTTGATGCTTCTAATTAATAATAATGAGCGTTTTTAATGCAAACATGATGGTTTTTGGATTTGCATGTTTGGCCCTCCATCTCCAGGTGTTCCTGCAACCGCCGTGAGCTTTCTGACAGTTGTAGAAACATCCTCGCTCAGGTAGAGCGGCTTTGTTCAATGCAGCCGCATGCAAATGAGCCGATAGAGCTGCGGTTTTATCGCGTTTGATTTTGCATGCTTTCATTTGCACAGGCTGCCCGGACACCGGTGGTGTCGTTTGAGGAAGTTTCCAGAGAATCACTCTGTGCTTCCCGGCCCTCGCTTTTACCCTGGAAATTTCAGTTCTCAGAGCAAATGCCACTGTCGCCCTATATGGACAGAGAGAAAGTCAGCAGGAAACTGGACAGGAAATGAGCAGTGATTGACAGAAGGGAAATCACAGCAGCTCAAGAACAATCACATGTGTTTGAGTTCCCTTCAACGGCCAAACATGATCTCAGAGCATCACTGACACTCATATTACTCATATTCAAATCATTGTGCAATATATGTGCAATATGAGACTTCGTATTTATTAGCCTCTATAGGTAAATAACTAGATATTAATGCAAAAAAAATTAAAATTCATTAGCTTATATAGGTAAATAACTTGTTTTTAATGCTAAAAAATGTATATTCATCAGCCTTTATAGGTAAATAACTAGATATTAATGCAAAAATCAATATTCATTCATCTCTATAGATAAATAATGAATATTATTATTATTATAATAATTGATTATTATTCATTAGTTATAGGCACAGCTAGATTATTAATTATGAATTAGCTAAATATTCACTGTTACTTAATATTCATTGGTCACTAAAGTTAGACTAGATAGGTAAATAACTAGATATTTATTGGCACTAATTCACAGTCAGTAGCTGCTGTAGGCAAATAACTGCAAGAATAACAAAGTGCAGTAAACAGTAAAACTATCTGAGCTCCAAACTAGTGTAATTAATTATGATAATAATATCAGTTCACAATATCAATTTGTTGTTGTCACTCAATGCGAATGACACTGGAACACACTCAAATTCCTGTTCTTCCATTAAAATTGAGGTGGATAATGTTGGTCGGGTGCTGATAAGGTGCTGATGTGTCTGCATGACCTCTGTGTGACCTTTGACCTGTCCTCAGGGTCACAGTGCGTTAGTGAAGAACGTCAGCTTCACGTGTCTCTCCATGTTTCTTCTAAGCAAAACAACTCTGAAGGAAGTTCAGGACTTTACGACTTCATGCCACTGTTTGTTCATGCTTGTTGATCTGGTGTGCGTCTGTGTGTGTGTGTGTGTGTGTGTGTGTCATCAGCAGTACAAACACACAGTGATGGATGTCTAACACAGTGTTTGTGTGTGTTGTAGTAACCTGTGTGTGTGTGTGTGTGTGTGTGTGTTCAGCAGGAGAGGAGCGCTTTCAGCCCGTCCGCGAGCCCGTTGCCAAATTCCACTTCCTCTCCCGGCCATGTCCCGCCCTCTTCGGCTAATGCCAGGACAGAAGAGGAACCGACCAGACTGCCTGCACACCTGCGTGAGTGACACACACACACACACACACACACACACACTCTCAAACAGACGAAACTCACCCGGAAATAGTGACTAACACAAACTCTTACATGCTTTATTCAACAACCTGAGACTCTCTCTCACACACACACACACACACACACACATGCGCTTTTGTTGTAGCATGTGCCGCATCAGACGTTTACAGGTGCTGGTTGAGTTTGACGTCACAGAACGCACTCAAGCTGAGGCAGCTCTAGACCGGCACGGTCAATCGACGCAAAACACAACCGTCAGCATATGACTCTGTGCCATTATCAAATGACAAACACTGTAATTTAATGAAATACATGCACTCAGTGATGTTACATGAATGACTGATAGATAAATAGATAAATACAGACATAAACGTTTAAACGTTGTTTATATTTGAATAATTATTAAGTTGGCTTGAGAAAGACAGTTTAGTGATCTGCTATTTAAGCTGCTTCTTTTTCGTCTGGGCCAAAACGTAGTCAGTATCTCCTCCTACAGCTTTACAGCTACAACCACCAAACTCAAGTTAGTTGCTGTATCTTTTCCAACTGATCCAGCTTACGGTTTTTGAAACCCAGACTATCAAAACCACCTCAAATCCCAGAGACTTTCACTGAGGGGGTGAAAACTTTTATACAAAGAGACCTGTGATGTATTTAAGCTGTTTATTGCTATAGCAAAGCTTAACGACTCACTACTGAAAAAGCAGCTAAAACCAGCCTATTAACATACTACTAACTTGCTAATCATGCTAGAAACATGCTAGTGACATGCTAATCATGTTATCAACATGCTAGTAACTTGCTAATCATGTTAGAAACATGCTAGTAAAATGCTAAACATGCTAACAACATGCTAGTCATGTAAGAAACATGCTAACAACATGCTAGTAACATGTTAATCATGCTATACACATGTTAGTAACTTGCTAATCAGGCTAACAACATGATAGTAACATGCTACTAACTTGCTAACCATGTTAGAAACATGCTAATAACATGCTAGTAATATGCTAATCATGCTGGAAACATGCTAGCGACATGCAGATTGTGTTATCAACATGTTAATTATGCTCGAAATGTGCTACCAACAAGCTAGAAACATGCTAGCAACATGCTAATCTTGCTAACAACATGCTGGTAACATGTTAATCATGTTAGAAACATGCTAGTAGCATGCTAATCATACTAACAACATGCTAATCATGTTAGAAACATGCTAACACCATGCTAGTAACATGTTAATCATGTTATACACGTTAGTAACTTGCTAATCAGGCTAACAACGTGATAGTAACATGCTACTAACTTGCTAACAATGTTAGAAACATGCTAATAACATGCTAGTAATATGCTAATCATGCTGGAAACATCCTAGCGACATGCAGATTGTGTTATCAACATGTTAATTATGCTCGAAATGTGCTACCAACAAGCTAGAAACATGCTAGCAACATGCTGATCATGTTAACAACATGCTGGTAACATGTTAATCATGTTAGAAACATGCTAGTAGCATGCTAATCATACTAACAACATGCTAATCATGTTAGAAACATGCTAACACCATGCTAGTAACATGTTAATCATGTTATACACGTTAGTAACTTGCTAATCAGGCTAACAACGTGATAGTAACATGCTACTAACTTGCTAACGATGTTAGAAACATGCTAATAACATGCTAGTAATATGCTAATCATGCTAGAAACATGCTAGCGACTTACAGATTGTGTTATCAACATACTAATCATGCTCGAAACGTGCTAGCAACATGCTAATAATGCTAACAACATGCTAGTAACATGCTAATCTTGTTAGAAACATGCTACCAACTTGCTAGTAACATGTTAATCATGCTATACACGTTAGTAACTTGCTAATCAGGCTAACAACATGCTAGCAACATGTTAATCAGGCTAACAACATTGCACCTATAAAAATCCAAGCAACAAACTAATCATGATCATGCCACAGTAACAGCATGTTAAATCATGTAAGCAATGTGCTAAATCATTATAGCAATAAAGCCAACTCAAAGTATGTTCTCAAAATTGACATATCTAGTTATTAATATTATTATTAATTATTATTAATATTATTACAATTTTAGGAGTAATTTTTATTAATTATTCATTATTATTATTGTTTTAATTATTAAAAAAAATTATATTTTAATTTATTATTATTATTATTATAGGTTATTATTTTATGGCCATGTTGAGATATGTATACAATCGCAAAATTTCTCATTTGATTTGTATTTTGATTCTCAGTTGTGGTTTGTATCAGGTGAATCTGTGATGTGGTGTAGCTGCAGTGACTGTATGTGTTAGCGGTTAGCGCTGTAGCGTCTGTCTGTGTGAGTGAATGTGTGCGTGTGGCGGAGCGGCAGGTCTGGACGCGTCCCGTTCGGATCAGGGTGGAGTTGGACACGTTCCAGCTAACAGGATCCGATCAATATTTAACCCGTGTGTTTGACGTGCGTGTCCTCGTTACAGACGGAAGTAAAGCACTGCTGGACTCCATTCTCATCCAGTGAGCTTCATTCAGGAAGTTACTTATGAATCCAGCTTTTGGTTTGATTTCCACTTCCTGTCTACTAAATCTCTGTGATCCACATTTATCTAGACAAGTTTATCTAGTCTGGTGCACGATACGACACAAAAATGAGTCGAACGATGTTGCCTCTTTTTGAGGCTGAAATCAGTTTTTTTTTTATTCTTGCTGATACATCGGTTGAACACTAAAAATGATCAAGCTCCAATCTGATTGGCTGATTTATTGGTTCTGTTGACCAGGAAACACAGTTGATGTGAATCTTTGGCTAAACGCAGAATCAATTCAACTCATGATTCATAGTTTTTTGATTCAATTCAGGGATTTGGTTCTGAAGTGCATTCATTGAATTTCCTCCATAAACATTTAAAAATAAGGTTTTTAAAAATATATATTTTTAAGTATATATGTTATTTTAAATATATTTTAATTTTATTTTATTTTAATTTTTATATATTATACATATTATAATTATGTATTATAAATGTAACAGATGCTTTGTGTTATAATAAATATAATGTTAATTATATTTAAATATAATTATATGTTAAATATAATTATTAATTGTACATTGATTATATATTATGATAATTATTATAAGAATAATATATTAATTGTTTTTTTATTTGAGTTTTTAAAACTTGAAATAAGTATGCTGCAGTTGGGTTGCAGTTGATCAATTTTTAATAATTTTAGTAAATATTGTGTAACGTAAAATTACACATTTTTGTAATTACACTTACAAATTATTGTAATCTTATTATAAAAGTATATTTAATTTAATTGATATATGAAGAGTTCATTTGCAAAAACAGATAACTCATTTTTTAATTCATTTTTATAAATCATGTCTTTTTTTATTGTGTTATCGTGTTTTTATTGTATTTTATTGTGTTAGTTAGCTGTATTTATTTATTTTTTATTGTTTTGTTATTGTTATTTAATCAAAACAAGCCAGCTGCAGTTTGATTGATATTACTTGGAATGCAGAATAAAAAAGCTTGTCATATATTCATATTAATATATTAAATACTATATGATATTATTATATTATTTTCCGTTTCAAATCTATTCTTGACCTTAACAAATGATTTACGATTCAGAAATCCATGTTTCAAGACTGTCACGAGCTAACAGTTGAGTTTTGTGTTCCCATGTTGCTGCACCTTCGTGTTAGTCATTCTTTATGCAGTTATGAAATGGACTTTGATATTTATTTTTGGTTTGCTGAAAGTGCTGGAGATGTAGTAATGTTGGTAAATCTCTGATGGCTTGATGGATGTACAGAGCATTTTACCCTGCGCTGAAACTCTCTTACCTGCATTAGACTGGAGAGAGAGAGAGAGAGAGACACAAGATAAGACATGAGAGAGAGAGAGAGGGGAGAGAGAGGGAAAATGACAAGAACTTCCGAGAAGCTCTTGGCTGGAGGCGGCTCTGTTTTCCTGACAGTGATCGAATCGCCTGTTTTCCAGCAGGACTCATTCAGTGGGACGGATGGATGGATGGATGGGTGTGTGTAATCATGTTATTGCCTCAGTCCAGTGTGCGTGTGTGTGTGTGTGTGTGTGTACTTGTTTTTGCTACATTGTGGGGACCAAATGTCCCCACAAGGATAGTAAAACCTGAAATTTTTGACATTGTGGGGACTGGCTTGAGGTCCCCATGGGTACAAAAGCTTATAAATCATACAGAATGAGATTTTTTTGAGAAAGTAAAAATGCAGAAAGTTTTCTGTAAGGGTTAGGTTTAGGGGTAGGGTTAGGGTAAGGGGATAGAAAATACAGTGTGGACAGTATACAAACCATTGCACCTATGGAGAGTCCCCACAAGGATAATAAACCAGACATGTGTGTGTGTGTGTGTGTGTGTGTGTGTGCAAGAACAAACCACCATCAGTCTCACATTCATGATGAATTTGTCCGGGGGAAGGAAGGAAGACAGAAAAAAAAAACAGAGAAAGAAGAAGGAAATTGCGGAGTGGGCAGAAATGCTGCTCCTTGGTTTCCTGTAGAGGAAGCGCACGTGTGTGTGTGTGTGTGTGCAAGATGAGCTTGTGTCTCTGTTAACCCTCTGTTCACCCACAATCCAACACACACATGAAGGCTTGCTACGACTTGCACTGATGGAAGCTTTGATGTTCAGATGATGTCATCGGTTGCATTAGCATGCTGACACGTGATTGGTCCGTTGCTGCATCTGTTTAACTGTCAATTCATGTGCAAATCTACTGTAGTCTTTATGGACATTCATTAAATGTGTATTAACTGAATGAAATTTAAATTGAAATACACGAGAATGAGCTGAGATAGGAAGCTGATGCGTGATGGGTGGGTGTGTGTGTGTGTGTGTTTGTGAAGGATGATGGGACGGAGACACTCTGTTCAGACATGACCAGTAAAACCAGAATCACTGACCAGTGAGAGACTGAATCAGCTCATAATTCACAACAATCTAAATTCTATTTAAATTAAGTAATATTATTTAAATTCAAAATAAAATGTGTAAATAATATCTATAATTCATATATATATATATATATATATATATATAATATTTAATTTAATTAAATAAATAAGTTAATTAGAATACAATTATAAAATAATTGTATATGTATTGTTTTATTAATTTCAAAATGAATGAAAAAGAAAACTTAAAGTTAAAACTAACGTTAGAATTATTTTAATAAGTAAATGTTACATTTATTCATTATTTATTTTATTTTATTATTATTTTCTATATAAAAATACATACAATGCAATTTTTATGTATTACTGTATTACTGTAATAAGTATTTATTATATATAATGTGTCATAAATTTGAATGTATTACTTATATGCATTTTAAATGAAAATATTTTAAATATAAAATAAAAAATATAAATATAAACAATATTTAAAAAACGAATACATATATAAAAAATTACATTTAAATTATATATAGTTAATATAATTTATTTGATTTTGTTAATATGTTTTATAATTATTCTTTTATTATTTACCTATTATATACATTATTTACATTTAAAACAAAAGAAAATAAATATAAAAGAAAAATTATAAAATATATATCCACATGTCAGTAAATACAAATATATATACTTTTTTTAATTCAATTTTGCTTAAAGAACTTTGTAACAATGTAAAATTGTTACAATGTAAAAATGCAACAGTGTTTTTCATTGTGGCATTTTTGTGATCGTAAAACGCTTCCCTATTGTCATTAGTGAAATGCAAAATATGTATTTTGCTTAATATATTTTAATGGTTTTTTTTTATATGTGACATTCAAGTAAATGTTTATTTATTTGCTTACTGTGTATTATTAATAATTATATAAATTTCATAGTTAAAATAATATATTTAAATAAATGTTAATTATTTATTAATTAATTATATTAAAATAATAAATATAAATTATATACTTTTTATTTTTTAATTATGTATAATATCAATATTAAACCAACAAATAATTCACATTTACTAATGGGAATAGGGACTTAAATGTGCTTATTTATTTATTTATTCATTGATTATTTGTTCATTCATTCATTCATTCATTCATTCATGTGTGATTTGCAGTGCTCTATCAGAGTGATGAGCATTAAAATGTGTTTTTTTTTTGTTGCTGCAACAAATGTCAGAAAGAATAATGCTAGTGCTGCAAGCAGCCTTCATTTTCTCTGTGCAAAATTGATTTTTTTTTCTTATGATTTTTGTGGTGAAATATGAGATTAATTCTCACACACACACACACACACTGCAGTCATCTGTGAGTATGTATGCATGTGAACAGTCGTTCATGAGTCTTTGAGCATCAGAGTTTGACCGTTGGGTTTCTAACGTCCTCTAAACACTCCTGAGCAGCATTCAGATTCTGTGTGTGTGAGTAAGTGTGTTTACTTAAGCGCACACACACACACACACACACTCTTTCAGTGGGGAAATTTCCTGCGCTGGAAGCCGTTCTCATCCTGAGGAATTTCCTGTGTGGGCAGACGGCACTTCCTGCAGGCCGTGTTTTTTCTGCTGGGCTCTGAAAGGGAAACTGTTCTCTCGTGCCAGCGGCCGCGAGCGAGCGCAGCGTCTCTTCCTGTTCCCAACCGTCTGCTCGCGTCCCGCTCGTGACATTGGCTGGCTCTCGTCTGCGTTTGCCTTTCGCGTTCAGCAGATGTGTTCGTTTGACATGTTTCCCTCATGCCTTCTGTGGGTATCAAACACACAAACACACAGCGAGCGATCAGTTGGTGTGTGTTTGACATGTAAGACGAGCTGCTGGGATTTCTGTGTTTCCTCATTCGTGTGTTTCCTGCTCCGGTTTAATGATTAAAGGTCGTTGTGAAAGAGCCGCTTCACTTCTGTAATGTGAGCCGCTGTTTTCTGAGATTGAGTGGATTTATTGGCGGCGCAGGACTTGATTTTCTCCAGAATGAGCTGATGTGATGCTGAAAGTGTCTCGAGATCAATGAGAGCGATTGATGATGTCAGATGAAGACCAAAGTGGTTTCAGAGGTGAAGTCATGTATATATATTTATATTTATCGGTACATGGAGATATATTTTGTCATTTTATTTGATATTTATTTTCTTTTGTTTTTAATGTGAATCGTGTATAAATAAGTAAATAATAAATATAAAACATAAAAAATAATTGTGTTAACTGCATATATATTTAATATTTTTAATATTGATTTTTTTATATCTTCTTTATATGTAAAATATTTTTCATATTTAAAATGCATATAAATAATACATAAACATTCATGATACATTATAATAAATACTTGTTACAATAATACAGTAATACATAAAATTATATTGTATTGTATGTTTTTTTTTTATATAGGAATATAATAATAAAATAAAAAAAGTAGTAAATGTATTTGTTAAATAAAAATGCATATAAATGCATAACAGTAATACAAAAATTAAAATAGAAATAAATAAATAGAAACATAATGATAAAATTAAATAAATAAAAAATAATTAATAAATGTAAAATGTATTATAAATAATTTAAATTATATATATATATATATATATATACAAACTCTTCACATATATGTATATCAAAGTGGTTTCGAAGATGGAATGAGTTTCACATTCTGGTGAAAGGTCACGAAGACCATTATTGATTTCTGTGGAATAATTTCAGTTTAGATCATTTGAGTTTTGATTTCATGTTGACTGTAATGTTCATCTGTTCCTCTTCTGCTGCTGTTTATAGTCCTCAGCATCACTGCAGAGCAGCTCTTCCTGACTTCCTGTGTGTGTGTGTGAGTGTGTTTGACTTCCTGTCAGGGTGCGTTGTGGGAAGTCAAGTTCTCGTTGTCACGGGTAACGGTCTCTGTGGGAGCAGATGCTGAGACGCATGGCAGATCTCAGCGAGCTTCTGTGACCATCACATGACCTCTGACCTTTGACCTCACGCTCAGATCTGCAGACATGCGCATGTTTATCCCGTCTAGATCATCATGGACTACTAAAATGATAATAAATAAATAGAATATATTTTTTTAAGTAATACATTTGTATATTATACAACATGTTATGAAATACAGATTTTATTTTATTTTATGATTTATTTAATGACGTTTTTTTAGATGTATTATTATTGTGAGAGATGAAGCCAAACCTTAAATGAGTTTAAATGAGTTCATATCCACTAATTCACTATTATGGGATGTAACTGAGCCTCCGGAGATGATCTGGAGTGTGACGTGTGCTGACACGCATCAGAAAGACAGACAACGTGAGTGTGCGTCATGAGTTCACACACACCTGAGACACACACACACACACTCACATGATCCGGAAGGCAGTGGTTCAGGATCGTGTTGGACAGGTTGAGTGACAGATGAGGGCGTGTGAAATTCTTACTGAGTTTAATCTAAAGCCGATTTCAGTTGATTCAGCTTTATAACGAGGATAAAACAATTCAGAACTGAGAAATAAAACACAACTGCTGCAAAAAAAATGTTTTACATTTTACGTGTGTGTGATGCCGCTGAAGCGAGTCGCGCGTACTGTAGTAAATGTTTTGTTTGCACATCACGTGTGTTGTTACGAAGGTAATAAAAGCTTGTATGAGGAAACATGCGTTACTGCTGATAACAAACACCAGCGCTGACACTGCAAACACACGCCGCTGTGATTCTAGACGTGTGCACTGCCGTTCAAAAGGCTGCATTTATTTGAACAAAAATACAGTGAAATTAGTGAAATATTTTTACAATTTAAAATGTCTGTTTTCAATGTGAATGTCTGTCAAAATGTGATTTATTTCTGTGATGCGCAGCTGAATTTTCAGCATCATTACTCCAGTCTTCAATATCACATGATCCTTCAGAAATCATTCTGATATGCTGATTTGCTGCTTAAGAAACATTTCTGATTATTACCCATGTTGAAAACAGTTGTCATACATTTTATTTGTCAAGATTCACAGATGAATAGAAAGTTCAAACAAACAGCATTATAACACTGTAACATTAGAAATGTCTTTACTGTCACTTTCGATCAAAGTAACACATCACTGCTGAAGAAAAATAAGAATTTATTTCAAAAACAAGACAGAAAATGTAGATGTATATGGGTCAAAGATGAAAAAGGGTTTAAGCATAAAAACAATAAGTGTAATACTGCGTTAAAAAACTAAAAGGTTTTCTGTTTAATTTAATTGCATTTTTGTGTTCAATATCATATGTTTTTCCCTAATTGACAGAAGATGCCCGCTAAAATGTCAATCTTGTCAGGCATATTTACAACAAAAATCGATTTCTGACACATTAAAAGAGGAATTACTTTTTACCCCAAATACTAATTGGTTGTAATTCTACATTTTTAAAATTTGCCTCTTCGTCAGTAAGACTTTTTTACTCACAATAAAATTGAATATGCTTCCTTATTCACTTATATATTTTAATATGTAAAGTCACAATAAGCAAGTTTGAATTTTTACACTGAATGACAATGTATCATCATTTCAACCAAATTTTAACTTTTGTAAATTTTTTTCTATTCTTCTTAACGTCTTTGACCCATATATGTTATGTTTGTATATTGTATATATTAATTTGTTTATTCTTTTTTTGACATTTTTATTGTTTTTTTTTTTGTTTCTAGATATTACAATGTAGGATTATTTGACTTATTTCCGTTTTAGTTTTTATTTCCAGTTAGTCATTTTACTGCTTCAACTTCAGCTGAACAAGAAATGTTAGAAATGTTTCTCTGGCAGCTAAGTTTGTTTTTCCATCTAATATTGATGTTTTATTTTATTACGGTTAATAAAGATGTTGTAATCGATTCAGTTAACAGTATGAACGCGCACACATTTATAAACACGAGTGTGTGTGTGTGTGTCTGTGTGTGTGTGTATTCCCATCAGCAGCGCAGATTGAGCACAGGGGCTGATGGGAAGTTTCTGGCAGACACAGTCGTGCAGATGTTTGCGTTTGTGTGTTTTTCCCACGCTGAACCCAAACACATGCGCGTCTCATCTCTGATATCTGTGCTGTCTCAATCTAATGCAGCAGTGTTGTGTGTGTGTGTGTGAGTGGAAGTGAGTGGAAGTGCTGTGTGTGTTGTGTTCAAATGAGCTGCGCTCTAACACACGTCTACATGCAGGGATGCAGCCGGTGTTCTGGAGCCGTGAGGACGTGTGTCAGTGGCTGCGCTGGGCTGAGAGAGAGTTCGCTCTGCGGCCGATATCCAGCGCCAGCTTCCAGATGAACGGGAAAGCCCTGCTGCTGCTCACCAAAGAGGACTTCAGATACCGCTCTCCTCACTCAGGTGACACACACACACACTGCTGCTGTCAATCACACATTGCCCCGCCCACAGAGTCACTCGATTGGTCCACTGTTTCAAACTGAGCACATCAGTACCGCCCACTTTTTCAGTGCCGTTGGTTCCAGAAGTATTTTTACTGTACATTTTTCACATTCCCAAGTCTTCATTAAAGTGTTATAAGCCACAAACAAAAGCAGCCGTCCATGAGAAGAATGACAACCTTACAAACTCTGATTTGAAGAAAAAAAGTGTTTGAAAATCAGACAGAAACGCTGCGAACTTAACGGCTTTAGTAACAGAAAGAACTACAAACCCACAAAGCATTGCAAGTTGTATAATTCAAATATTTAATGTCAAGTGTATAAAGTTGTATAGATGTTAATTTTATCTAGATACAACATATTTTTAAGTTTAATGTAATATGTGTTTATGTGTGTGTGTATACAAACACATATTACACTTATCTTAAAAATATGTTGTTTTTATTCATTTTTTTATATTATATGGCTTTTATTTTTATACTTTTTTTCCATTTTTAGTAATTGCGTTATTTGCTTTTGCCATTTTATTATAAATATTTTGAAAAAAATAATTAAATGTGTATGTATATATAATTTAATTGAAAAAAAATATCTATATATATAATTAAAAATAATATTTTTGTATAATTTAAGTTTTTTAGATACTTTAACATTATTTCTAAGTAAATACAGTTATAATTTTTATTAATATTTTGAAATGACTTCCATTTTTAATTCCTAGTTTTCAGTCATTTTTGTTAAATTGTATTAATTTCATTGTGTTTTTGTCATTTCTGTCAGTTTTTGTTGTTATTATCATTATTATCATTTCTAATAATAATAATAATAATAATATATATATATATATATAATTTTTTTTAAATAAGAAATTAAAAATAAATAATTTTTATAATACATTTTTTTTTAGGTAAAAAATAAAACAAGAACTAGTATTGTTTTAGTTTTAGGACAACTTTGATTAAAGGTTTTAATCCACTTCAAATGTTGACTACAGTATATGTATATGTATATAGATAGATAGATAGAAAGAATATACATTAAGTTTACTTGTGTGTACATGCTCACCACAACTCTCTGATTGGTGATATTTTATACAGCAATTAAACATGATTTTTTTTAAAAGGGCTTTAACAAAAGCATAAACTATTGATTAAGATCCTCCAAGCTCAAACAGCTCTGTCTTTAATGCGTTCTGGGTTTTTCTTTATGGAGAGAATGAATGAAGTATTTACCGCTGTTCCGCTGCATTACAAACACAGAGCAGCGCATGAGACAGTCACAGATGGAGGATTGTGGGTAAAAGTGTTTAATCTGGAATGAAACAGAGCTGTTTCTGTGCTCACTGTCACTAGAGGAAGTTGAAAGTTGGGTAAACGGCCGATAAGGAAGTGCTGGTGCGTAATCGAGCCACAACCGTCACCTGCTCGAACCAGGAATTTCCCTCCTCTGAGCAAACTGACCAGAAACTGAGAACTGAGACACAAGAGTGTGTGTGTGTGTGTGTGTGTGTGCAAACTTCCTTTTTGAGAATCATTTCCTTGAAGTTCTTTCAGGAAGCTCTTTAAAATAGGATGCATAATCTTCATGAGACAACATGAAGACGGATGACTTCCTTCAGATGATTTATAGTGTGTCTCATGTTTGTGTGCTTTTCTAATCCATCAAACTTCTGTCTGTGACTAGATTAAACAATGACAGAAAAGTAAAAAGTAATGTGAAATATTATTACGATGTAAAACAATGTTTTTCTATGTTAATGTACATTAAAATGTAATTGATTTCTGTAATTAAAGTCCTAAGTGTCACATGATCCTTCAGGAATCATTCTAATATGCTGATTTATTATTAGAATTATCAATGTTGAAAACAGTTGTGTTGACAAATATTTTTTTTGCAACCTGTGATACTCTTTGATAGATAAAAGGTTAAAAATAACAGCATTTATTTAAAGTAGAAAGGTTTTCTAACAATATACAGTACTGTTTAAAAGTTTAAAATTAATACTTTTATTCACCAAGGATGTGGTAAATTAATAAAAAGTGATAGCATAGATTTACATTGTTAGAAAAGATTTCTATTTTGAATAAATGCTGTCCTTTTTAACTTGTTATTCATCAAAGAATCAAAAAAAAAAAATCACAGGTTCCAAAAAAATAATATTTAATTATAACTGTTTTCAACATTGATAATTCTAATAATAAATCAGCATATTAGAATGATTTCTGAAGGATCATGTGACACTTAAGACTGGAGTAAAAGCTGATGAAAATTCAGCTTTGCATCACAGGAATAAATTATATTTTACAGTATATTAAAATAAAAACCATCATTTTATATTGTAATAACATTTTGCAATATTACTGTTTTTTTCTGTATTTTTGATCAAATAAATGCAGCCTTGATGAGAGACTTCTTTAAAAAAACATTACAAGTCTTACTGATCCCAAACTTTTGAGTGGCAGTGTGTATATACTTATTTTTGTCCATTTATTTTATTTTATTTTTGTTTAATTTCTGTTCTTATTTTTTTTATTCCATTCATTTTTTAAATTTTATTTCTTTATTTTATTCATTTATTTAATTTAATTTTTTTTACTTATTTGAATTTGTTTTTTGTTATTTTATCAATTAATTTTTTTACTTTTTTTTTTACATTTTAATTCAGTTAAATGTTTTATTTATTTTGTTTACGTATTTTCATTTTCTTTTTGCTAATGTCAGGTGTGCAAATACAAATACAGAAGGTGCACAGCACAGGCCTCATGTGCGTCCAGTGATGATCCTGCATTAGTGAGTGAAGTGTTGATGAGTGTTTGTGCTGTTGATTGACAGGGGACGTCCTGTACGAGCTCCTGCAGCACATTCTGAAGCAGAGGAAGCCTCACTCGCTCTCATCGCCGTACTTTCCCATCGGCTCCTTCCACACGCTGAACGACTCTCCGCTGCAGACGCACAAACTCGAAGGTGAGCTGCTCTTCTGCTTCTGTGAGCAACTGTTTAGCCTGAAAACACTCAGGTATAAGACGAACCCAGAGGAAGTGGCAGTCTGGAATGTTGACAGAAAAACCGGTCGGACGAGGAAGTGCTGCTGTAGTTAAACAGCCGTTTGATGAGTATGAAAAGACAAACAACAGGAATATATGAGAAGACTTCCTGAAAGACGATCGCACACGTCACCTGACGCGTCTGAACACATTTCACCATCAGCAGAGTCATGTCACAACATCACAGAGCAATAGAACCTGAATGAAGGTCTCTGGGATCCTCTAGTGGTTCACATGTGAACTGCAGGAACTGCTGCATAATTTCTGTTTCAAATAAATGCTTTCTGTTCATCTGTAAATCCTAAAGAATAAAATATATCATAGTTTCCACAAAAATGTTCATGTTTTCAACACTGCTAATAATCAGAAATGTTTCTTAAGCAGCAAATCAGCATATTAGAATGATTTCTGAAGGATCATGTGACACTGAAGACTGGAGTAATGATGCTGAAAATTCAGCTGCGCATCACAGAAATAAATTACATTTTAACTGATATTCACGTAGAAAACAGCTGTTTTAAATTCTAATAATATTTCACTGTTTTTATAGCATTTTTAATCAAATAAGTGCAGCTTTGCTGAGCAGAAGAGACTTCTTTCAGAAACATTTTAAAATATCTGTATTTTAGCATCATTCAAATACTTTTATAGTTTTTCAATTTTTTTTTACCATTTTCATTTTGGTTCATTTTAGCTGTTTTTTTTAAATCTCTCTCTCTTTTTTAAATATCTATATAGTTTTAGTACTTCAAATTAAACTATATGCAAATGAGAAATGTTGTTTTGGCAACTAACTGAAATAAAGTCTGTTTAAATGGTTTATTTCAGTTAATGTTTATTTTATTTCAAGAACCTAAAATGTTTTTTTTTTTTATTGTTTTAGTTTAACTTTAATATCCCTGAACAGATTTTCACATAGAAAACAACAATTTTAAATTGTAATAATTTTACTGTTTTACAGTTTTATTAATCAAATAAATGCTTCTTTCAGAAACATTTTTAAAAAATCATCATTTTAATATCAATTAAATACTATTATAGTTTTTTTTTTTGTATTTTTCATTTTAGTTCATTAGTCATTTTGCTGTCTGTTTTGTCATTTCAAATTTTTCAAAATCAATATCTATGTAGTTTTTAGTCATTTTTATTTCAGTTTGAGTCATTTTAGTACATCAAGTGCAACTAAATGTAAATGAGAAATGTTTTCTTAATAAAAAAAGATCATATTGAAATCAGTTGTTGATATTAAATGTGGTGCTGATTTTCTCTCTCTGTGTTTGTCAGAAACGGTACGCCGGCCGCCCCGCGCCACAGACAGTCATTCCCTGCAGCCGCCCACCATCGAGCTGCGCCATCGCTCACGGTCGCCCCATCATCCGCCCGCGCCACTGCGCTCGGCCGAGGACCTCCAGCAGGCGTCCTCACAGCTGCCCGACAGCAACCACCACCTGCCGGAGGACGTGTACCCGCTGTCTGTGTCTCCGGCCACGGCCAACGGCCACTGTGCGCTTCCTCGCGACGCCCCGCGGTCCGCCAGCCCGTGTCAGGAGGAGGCGCTGCCGCCGCGCGTCATCCAGCTCATGCCCAGCGCCATCATGCACCCGCTGCTGAGTCCGGGCCGCGGGCCCACGCCGGGCGACTTCAGGCACGGCCGCGGCACGCCTCAGGAAAACGGCCGCGAGGGCAAGCAGCACAACGCCGTCCACTACGCTTCGCACGGCCTGAACCTCGCTGCCCATCAGACGCCTCTCCAGCTCCCCCTGCAGGACGAGCGCCACTACCGCAACCACATCATCATGCCGGTCTCGCCGCCGGAGGAGCAGGCCACGCCCATGGGCCGCATCGCAGGTGAGACCCCGCCCCCTCCTGCTGATTGGTCAGTGATGGCTGATGTGTGATTGTGATTGTGGTGTGGTGTGTCAGACTGCAGGCTCCTGTGGGATTACGTGTATCAGCTGCTGTCGGACAGTCGCTACGAAAACTACATCCGCTGGGAGGACCGCGAAACCAAAGTCTTCCGCATCATGGACCCCAACGGCCTGGCCCGCCTGTGGGGAAACCATAAGGTACCAGACATACAAAAAAACCTGCCGGATTCACTGCTCAATGAATAAAAAAGTTCTATATTAAAAATTTCAATTAAATGATAAAAATAAAAAAAATATGAAATATCAAAATGAAAATAAAATTGAATCATTAGGGTAAATTAAAACTAAATAAATAAATTAAAATAAAATTAATTACAAATGTAAATAAATGATGAAATATTCAAAATAATATATTAACTATTAAATATGAAACATTAAATAAAAAAACATTAGAATTAATAAAATTAAAATAAAACAAAGTTTAATATTACAAATTTAAATAATAACAATTAAGTTAAATATCAAAATGAAAATACAATTAAGTAATTAGTGTCAATTAAAATATATGAAAAATTAAAATACTTTAATTACAAATTTAAATAAACAATCAAATATAAAAAATAAGTATTAAATATTTGACATTAAATAAAATGACATTACAGTGAATTAAAATAAAATAAATGACACTAAAGTTAATTACAAATTTAAATAAACAGTCAAATATTAAAAAGAATACATTAACTATTACATTTAATATTAAAATTAATATTATTTAAATAACATTAGAATGAATTCAACTAAAGTTTAATATTGCACAGTAATAATTATATTAAAAATAAAATAATAAGGATGAAAATGTAAAATAAACTTTAATATTACAATTTTAGAAATTCAGTGTTAATGTTTTTTTTTTATTATTTTATTTATTAAAATAAATAAAATCAATAAATTAGGAATAGAAACAGATCATAGATATTCATAAAATCTTAAATTGTGGAATAGTCATGGAAATGACTATATTGAATAGAAATTATATCTTTACCCTTTTTATTTTGGTATCATTTATGTGCTATTGTTGTTAATATTTTTAATTAGTTTCTGTTTTCATTTAGATTTTAGTTAAACTTTTAGTAATATTGTTGCATGTTTTTGTTAGTTTTATTATTTTTTATTATTTTATAATTTTTATCTATATAGATTTTTCAGTGTTTATATAGTTGATGTGAAGTTTTTAGTTTTAATGCTTCAACTTAAACTAAATGAAAATTAGACAACTAGCATGTTTTTTTTTTTGTTTTTTTTTCACAATTTATATATATTTTTACATTTCACCAAATATTTAATTTATTTTTTTTTAAAATAATTTTAGAATAACAGCCATACTCTATACTCCGCTGTAATGTTTCCGGATCTAAAATGAGTCTTTGTGAGTGGGGATGCGTTCACAGTAGCGATGTGATGTTTTGCTCACACAGAACCGGACCAACATGACGTATGAGAAGATGTCGCGGGCGCTGAGACACTACTACAAACTCAACATCATCAGGAAGGAGCCAGGACAGAGACTGCTGTTCAGGTCAGTCTGGACCGTCGCTTTCACAAACACACATCATTCGTGAGGTCACCGAATTATTAACACGTGTGCGTATGTACCGCAGGTTCATGAAGACCCCGGATGAGATCATGAGCGGGCAGACGGATCGTCTGGAGCACCTGGAGTCGGACACAGACGATCAGATCTACGTGAAGGAGGAGTGCTGAGCGCCGCGCCGCTCCAGAGCATGAACTTCTAAAGCCGCAGATGCCTCGGTCAGTCCGTCTGACCTTTGACCTCTGTGTGACCTCCGGATCACGGAGGATCTGCACTGCACTGCTCTCCGTCTGTCAAACGCCCATCCTACTCGCTGTTTTTTAGTCTTATACTTCAGCAAACTTCACGGTGACAATCATTTTAACGACAAATGATGCTCTTTTTTCAAATCAGATCTAGAAATTGTTGGTGCAGCTTTTTTCTCTTTGGTAAGTATATTGTACGAAGCCCTGTTGCGATTTGTATAAACGTGGGATTACTAGAATGCTGGTGAAAATGTGATTCAATTCTACAATAAATTTTACTGAGTGACACAGGTGTGTTTACTGAGTCTGTTCTATGTGCATTTATTTCCTTGCAAAAAAAATGTATATCCTATACTATATATGTGTGTGTGTGTGTGTGGCTCGATTAATGTATTAATATTTCTTTTTAATTGTTAATGTGTGCTTAGATAATTTCAATCACTGAAGAGAATCTCACAGGTGATGTGTATTTGTGTCTCATAGTGACAATTTCACTACAAAATTCATTTCTGAAGGAGATTTTACAGAGAAATCAAGTCTATAAATGTTTCTAAAATACAGTTCACTACACTGCTGTGATCAAACAATTAAGACGCTTTTAACTTTATTAGGATGCTAATAAACAGCTAATTCGTGGTTTGTCGGTGAGGGATTGAGGACGATCACCTGAAGCTAATGTTGTGTTTGTGTTTAAGGCGCTATAGCTGCGGGTGCTACACAGTTAACTAATGAATATGCCAAATAGAACGACACTCTTACGACAACCCTTTTATTCAAGAAGTTGTGGAGGTAAACGCTTTTTTCTTCACTTATTCATGTTTAGAAACTCTTGTGTTTGAAAATAAGCGTCGATTAGCATGTAGGATCAAACGCGTCCGCACGATGGCGCCACGCATTCATAAATTAAATATTCAGCACTTCTGAGAAACATGAACATGTTTGGGATGTTTTTTGGGACCTTTATGATAATACCATGGTCAAAGGGAACATTCTCAAAACGTTCTGGAACGTTCTCTCAAAGTCATGAGCAAACGTTCTACCAGTAACGTTAAAAGAACATTTGTTTATATTTATCTGGTCTTTAACAGCATAAAAACGTTATTTATACATCATTCCTGGAACATTTTTAAAACTTTTCAGTCAGACGTTCATCAAATGCTGTTTAAATGTTACTAATTTCATAAAGTCCACGGAACATTAGTAAGGTGAAGTAACATTATCATAATGTCTGCAAAATTATGAAATAAACATCCCTTTAAAGTTTGTGTAACTCAGATTTATTTTAGACTGGTGTGCCGTAATATGGTTTGTTTTGGTGTATTGTATTTTTGAGGCATTTTTGTTTATTATTAATGTCGTAAATCATTCAGTGGCATATTTGCTCAGTATGTTTTTGACATAATTCAGTAACGTGTTGTTAATCTGACGTTTCTGAAATAACATTAGGCTACTTGTTCATAGAACATTTGAAAGTAATATTTCCATGTTTGTAAAGTGGTATATGGAACATTACGTTAAAATTCTTATAACGGAGATTTAAAAATAAATAAATAAATAAAAGAAAACAAACCACTAGACCAGGGGTGGCGAACTCCGGTCCTGGAGAGCCGCAGCCCCGCATAGTTTTGCTTCAACCCTAATCAAACACACCTGAACAAGCTAATCAAGGTCTGAGTGGTGACTAGAAAGCAGCAGGCAGGTGACTTTTAATTAGTGTTGGAGCTGAACTCTGCAGGGCTGCGGCTCTACAGGACCGGAGTTCGCCACCTAGACGGTTTGAACGTTCAAACAGTATTCAGATAGAACGTTTAATGTAAACGTTAGCAAAACGTTCCTACAACATGTTTTGTTATGTGGTGTAGTCTAAGAATCAGATTATTTTAACGAATTATAGTGTGTGTGTGTGTGTGTGAGACAGAGAGAGAGCTTTGATTGTATGTATATTTCAGTCAGTCAGTGTGTGTGAAGCTCAGGGAAGAGCAGCATCTGTTTCTCTCTCTCCATCTCGTTTCTTTTGTGCCTTCTATTTTTCCCGCTCATTATTAACATCACAATTTATTCAAACAGAAGACGCGGGAACCCGGGAATAATTTCGTTTCTTCAGTTCTGGGACGGTTAGTGACGGTTAGTGACGGTTACGCGCCAAACTCGCGCGCGGATCTGAATCATGTGAAGCGCAGCTGACTGAACTCAACCGAACCGAACCGAACCGAGCAGAACCGAAAGGAAGCGGAACCCTGGAGCCATTAAACCCCGACTCCCGGCGGACTGATCGAGCTGATCGGATGGATTGATCAGGAGCGGCGCAGGTGCGGCAGGTACGAGCTCATTCATGCCGCTTCTTCAATCTGTCTTTAATCTGAGCGCAGGTGAGTTTCAGTCAATCAATCAATCAATCAGAACCTCGAATACAAACACAAAAAACTGTTAAGGAATATAAGAACGAGTTTAAAGTCAATTATTAATTGATTATTTGGTGATTGACAGCACGGTTAGTTTCGTTTTGGACATCCAGTCAACACTTGCTATTGCTAACGTGTATAAAATAATAGGTTACAAGTGACCAGTAATACGGTGTGGTATGTTTTGGCTTATGTTTACCATTTTTATTACTTGAGTGCTATATATAAATATACAGTAATCATTCAGTGTTACAGGGTTTGTTCAGGGTACATCTGACGCAATGTACCACGTACTTATAGTGTACTTGACTAGACATAATTAATTCACAAAACGCACAAATTAAAAACAAACACGTTCTGAAAAGTGGTTTTAAAACCAGATTTTTGTTGAAGTACTGCAATGCTACCATGTAATAACATGGTTTTTCGGAAGAATCATGGGAGCCTGGTATGCTTGTACTGATTTATTTATTTGTTATTTTATTGCACGTTTGAGAATTATCTCATATGTTTTGTTTGTATTTTGTGAGGAAAAACAAGCCATCCCACTAGTTGAAGTTTTATGGAATTACATCGGTCATTTCCAGTCTTAGGCATTAATATTGTCAGAACCCAAATGAATCTCTTTCTGCGTTGGTGAAGTCGTTCTGTGGTCACTAATGGCTGTGTTTTCTGCATCTGAGTCCCATGCCGCTGATGTTCAGAGAATGAATGCTGTGAACGGCAGTGAAAGCTACAGCCCATCCAGATCAGACCGGAGAAAAAGCAGGACTGAGAAACTACATGCGATGAAATGTCACTTGTGTTGGGAGCTGACTGAGAATAACGTAGAAGGCAGAGCTGGAGTGTTTCAGTGGAGTAAAACTCAGGAGTCAGAGAATGTGAACGTAAATAGGCAATGTGCATTTCAGGAGAAATCACTGTAAATGTAAAAGTTAGCTGGTTGGTACTTAATATTCAGTTCTAAACAGCCTTTCCAGGACTTCTGTTTACCCACATAAGAATTACAATGAATTAATTAAATTCCAAATCAGTTTAATACAGAGCACATGCAGATTTTCAGTGAGCATGCCGAATATGTAAAAAGTAAAACATCAGACATCAGAACTAGTGTCTATTTTCAGATTGTTTCTTCGTATTCTAGTTGATTCTGGGTGAACTAAATGGCCACCCAGGTGACATTTAGGTTATAAAATTTAGGTTATAAAACGTTGTGAGAACATTTTTACGGAATGTTTCTAAAATGTTAGAATGTCCAGTTGTCTTGTTGTGTTTATAACGTTACTTAAAGGTTACAAAAATGTTTTTTTCAACATTGTACTACCTTTATTTTTTCCCCAAATTCTAACATTATGTGAACAATTACTTTTAATATTCTAAGAACGTTAAAATATTTTTTTTCGTGTTGTGATAGAACCCTAACCCTTATTTAAAGGATACGGAAACATTTCTTAGAATGGTGATCAAACACAAATGACACCATGAGGACCTTTTACAAACATTAAACATTCCAAAATTGTCACTTTAAAAACATTTCGTCCTAACATTTATATAACTTTTAAAAAACATTGGGAGAATGTTCCCGTTAGCTGTGTAATCGCATGTGTGATTACAGAAGCTGGTGACTCTAAACGTTGTCCTGATATCTAGCGTGTGTTTTTTGTCCACTGAGCATCAAAAGGACATGATCAGCTGATTTCTTCGAGCTTTATGCGCCACTTCAGATGCTCCATATGAAGAAAGTGAGCGCTGTGTTTATCATACCAGTGTTTATGCTGAATGATCACAGCGACAGAGGAATCACCTTGAGCACTTACTTCAACACTTGAATGTTTTATTGACGGCATGAAGAGAAGAAAAACACATTTAGATTTTTAACAAAATCAGTTAACAAACATTATAATTTAAAAGATTTAAAATTCAAGAGTGACAGAAGAAGCCCAGATTAAACTAGTTTTTAGAAACAAACATAAAAAGAAGCCAAAAAAACATTGATATAGAATAGAAAAGTGACAATAATCATATTGTATAGCATGTTTGTGTTTGTAATTCTGAGGTCACGACCCCATGGGCTCGGGTTGGATTGGTGGTTTTGGTGTTTAGGGTGTGAATGTGTCTTCTGTTGCTCATTTATAGGACGTCACATGTGCTCCGATTGATTCCAGATGACATTAATAAGCCGCAAACACATCAACTATTGCCATCTGTCTCCATCTTGATGGTCACACTCATATTTTATCATACATTGTCATGCATTACTAAACTTCATGACTGGATTGACAGGTTTGTGTCACACATGCAGTTTCTCACGTCTGTCTGTGAGCACAGCGCTCGTTATTACCGCTTGAAAAAATGAACTGGGAAGATTAAAATCACTATGAAAACAAAAACAACCAATTTTCAGTTGTTTATGGAATATTGCATGTTTATTAAAACTGATTTATCAACACTGGAAAACAAAGCCATTTTCACTTAGTAATTGCCAGCAAATTTAAAAAACGCACATTAATAAAACTTGAAATATTAAAATAGAAAAACTAAAAAAGTACTTTATTGTACTAACATATTATCAGTTTCATCAGTACATACACATGATTATTATTTTTCTTACAACAATCAAGCGCACTGGCAATCTTTAAACAAATCGTTAGCATCTGCTAAATGCATAAACGTAAATGTAAAATGTGACATTCTCCTTGAAACGACATCTCTTCTTTGATGATGCGCACAGTGACATGAGGGCGGGGCAATAATAATAACTCCTCCCTTCCAAAGACCTGTCAATCACAGCAAACCACACCCATCCGCTCAAAATCAAACCCCACCCTACATTTATTCTCATTTAAGAAGCCATTTCACTTGGAAATACATCACAATATCCCAAATCCTGAATCACAAATGAATTTGTCACTGATGAACGCTGGAGATCGTTTAGCCACGGCACAGCGTTTTTATGAGAGAAAATACAACCGGCGACGGTGTGAAAAATAGACGTTATCTGACTCCTGAGTCGCCGCTTCAGACGCTGTAATTACATCGACTTCTTTTCTTGTTTTCTCCGTTAACCCTGGTTATTACGCTGCCGGTCTGACACACAAACACCTGAAGCTGCTAATGAAGCACAGAGAGGCTTCCTGAGATGTTTTAGCTGTGATTTCACAGTCGTGTGTGTGGCTGCTATTATTGGCCGTCCTCATCACCTTGAGTCCTGCATTAATCTGGACTCGTGTTGGTCTCTGAACATATTGTGCCCTGTTGAGATGGAGGAGAGCTCGACCCTGAAGAGAGAGACGGACGTGCAGACTCGGTCTCTTTGGGGTCAGACTGAATTTGGATGTGCTGAACTGATTCTGTGAGCATAATCTCAACCAGCTAACCATATAATAATAATAATAGAAAAAACTGACATTTTAATGTTCTTAGTTTTAAAAGTAATGCATTACAATATTGCACTAATTGCATTAATTAGTTAGACTTTTGAAATTAATAAACATAGTAACTTGAGCAACTGTAAAAAAAACTAACCTGATTACATAACTTGCGTTACTTGTAGTACATTTTCCCAGCACTGGTTGTAATAAATGTTTTGTAACCTTTAAATAATGTTCCAATCACAACAAGAAAATTGGACAATGTAACCATTTAATAACATTTTAAAACATTGTTCCTACAATGCTTTTACAGCCTAAATTTGGCGCCTGGAAGGACAGAATCTTCCATAACTTGTGTGGTTGAGGCCGTATGTTCAGTCAAATGTCAAATATTCATCTGTCATTTGATAATATGACTGGCAGAACAATATTGATGTCATATCTGCTGTAGTTTTATGTATTTACAGGCTTTCTCTTAAGCTGATGTCATGTTAGTAATGTGTGACGGTTGGAGTTTATGAGCTTTGTTTAAAGTTTTTGCCTTTAGAAAAGAAAATACACTTGTCAAAAACAAAAAAGTAAATTGCAATAATGAACTATGAATTATTTACAGAGATTAAAATAAATCCTCCACGATGCACTGCAAAAAAATATTCTCGTCCTCATTATTTTTGTCTTGTTTTCCAGTACAGATCTTAAGCAAAATAATTTAAGATATTAAGTCTTGTTTTCTGAAAAATAGGATCAAAATTATATGTAAAATATGTAAAAAAGAAAATATTTGCCAATGGGACAGATCATTTTGATACTTGTTTTCAGAATATCTGAATACTTCTGTACTTCCGTAGTACTGGAAATGCATATTTGTACTTGAAAACGAGACAGAAATATCAAGTAAGAATCATTTTTGCAGTGTGCTGAAGTCATTTGACGTGCAGTTTGAGTTTAATTGGCTAACAGGAATCTCGGCTGCTAATTAAGGGTGTTTCATAATCACCCGTCACTTCCTGTCCCGTCTGCGTCCAATGAGAGCGCGCTCACGATGAGGCTAAAAATAGACTGCGTTTCTGACACCTTTCATCACACTTCTGTCAGAGAAACAAGTTCATGCTGATGCTGATACTGCGGCGAGATGCAGGAGGAATTACGGCGCCTTAAATCACATCAGAGATTCATAAGGATCACCTTTAAAACAAATAATGTAATGAAATAAGCATTTGTTTCATAGCCGCCGCTCGATAGATCCTGTGCGCAATAATCTATTAAAGTCACATCTCTACTGCTGATGTGTTAAACAGGAAGGACATTTGAAGGAAACAGACGCTGTTTAACAGTTTGTTCTTGCACTATAAAAGCGATTCTGACAGCTGAACCGTTTCATAAGGTCGAAAGGTCACAGCCCGGTTAGGTTAGTGGATTCTGTGGTTTCACAGGTGTGTTACGGCTGTGAAATGACCCACTTTCTGCAGAAACTGGACTGAAGCAGCCAAAAAGCTCATTGTGTGCAAAACATCTCTCTTTCTTCAGCAGCAGCGAAAGAAAACGAATGTTTGTTGTTAATAAGCTGTCAGAAATGCAGACGCACAGCTTCATTTTGGACGGATAAATCAGGAGTTTCGGTCTAAACACACGTGTGTTATAATTAAAGCTCAGTTCAGCTTCTCTCAGAGGTGCGATGAAAACACAAAGCATGCTGGGACGGCGTCTCTAACAGCTCAACGCACTGCTGACGAGACACAAAACAGCAGCTGTAAAGGGTTCGTGTTGACAAATACGATGATTTAAGAGTATTATTAAACAAAGCTTCTGTATTACTGCTGTAGGATTGACTTTGACACAGTTTTCACTCAAAAATACTAGTAAGAATAGTCATTAAAAATGGCAAATAACACATTGAATATTTAGGTCTTTAATTGAATTTCTTTAATCTTTAAATAATGAAAAAGAAAAGGCATCAGTTGTCTTGATCTTAGATCTAGGTCTTCATCTTTGCTCCAGATTTAGGTTATAAAAACGATGTAGAAACATTTTGTTAATGTTCCGAAAACATTAAAATGTCAAGTTTTCTTATTGTGAATATAATGTTATTTGAAGGTTACAAAAACATTTCCGAAAACATTCTACTAACTTTATTTTCACCCAAAATATAATGTAATTTGAATGTTTATTTTTATTATTGTAAGAATGTTAAAATTTCCAATTTTCTTGTCGTGATTAGAACATTATGTAAAGGGTGCAAAGTTTCTTGCAACATTCTACTAACTATATTTCTACCTAAAATATTACATTTTTTTGAGTGTTTATTTTTAATATTCTAAAAACAACATTGACAGAACGTTCATCAAGAATGTTCCATAAGCATTACTTTAAGGATGTTTCGTCCTAACATTTATAACACAGATTTTTCATGCACCTGTCAAGTTTGAGATTTTGGGGTTTGTGGTTTTTCGTAAATACTGTCATTTTAAAAGTATTTTCTGAATTATGGAGTGACAAAAATGAGATACCAAAATTGCCTCTGTAAAACATTTTTTGAACTTCATCCAGTGTTTAGATTTTTGTACTAGAAATATATGCAAATTAGCGCATATTTCATTAATTAATGCCACGTTTGCATATTTAAACCTAACATTTTAGAAAACTCCAATACAAAAATGTTTGCAATTATCAATGTAATCATTCAACTGGGTAAGTAAGGCAATAACTAGTTAATTTTTTTACCCTGTTCAGGACTGTAACGGCAGATTCACAAACTGACGGTCAGATGTTCGTTTCTCTGCTGCGATTTAAAGCAAACATGATTTTTTCCTGTTTCTGAACCGTATTTATTATTGATGCTGCCATCACAAAAAGAGCAATTAAAAGCAGATCAGAAATAGAGCGTTCATATTACACAGGCAAACATTAGAGCGATTGGCATTGATTAGTGTGTGTGAGGTGAAGAGCTAATGGTGGCACACGGAATCTCACAGACATTGATTGAAACATCACACTGGAACGAGAGACGCGGATGGAGGACATGAAACTCGCATTGCTTTATTTGTGAGAGTTCAGAAACTTGACTGATTTCTATCAAGTAAATGTCAGAAGATGAATATTTCCAGATGAACACTTAGTGGACTGAGGCAGCTTGGCTTTACTTGTTTCTCCATGAATCATTTTGCAGAAAAATCAGTGAGTGTCAAATCTGATCATCAGGACCTCTCAGTCATCATTGGATTGCGTTGCATTATATGTTTGGATCATTTCTCATCTATCATATCTCATCTTACTAAGACATATTATTGGACATATATCGCTTTATGTCGGTATCTGCTCTACTGTTATAAAGATCTCATTGATTTACATTACAAGCATCAGAATTTGCAGTAAATTCAGCTGTTTTTTCCTGCATAATCTCATTAGAAGCCTATGACATACATTGGCGCTCAAAAGTTTGGGATCAGTAAGACTTGTAATGTTTTTTAAGTCTCTTCTGCTCATCAAGGCTGCATTTATTTGCTCAAAAATACAGAAAAAAACAGTAATATTGCAAAATGTTATTACAATATAAAATAATGGTTTTTATTTTAATATACTTTCAAATATAATTTATTCCTGTGATGCAAAGCTGAATTTTTTTTATCAGCTGTTACTCCAGTCTTAAGTGTCACATGATCCTTCAGAAATCATTCTAATGTACTGATTTATTATTAGAATTATCAATGTTGGAAACAGTTGTGCTAACAAATATATATATATATATATATATATTTTTTTTTTTGGGAACCCTGTGATTCTTTTTTTTTTTCAGGATTCTCTGATGAATAACAAGTAACAACTTTTGAACAGGAGTGTATATTGTTAGTAAACCTTTCTGTTTTAACCTTTTATTGAACAAAGAATGCTGAAAAAAGATTCACAGGTTCTAAAAAAATATTTGTCAACACAACTGTTTTCAACATTGATAATTCTAATAATAAATCAGCATATTAGAATGATTTCTGAAGGATCATGTGACACTTAAGACTGGAGTAACAGCTGATGAAAATTCAGCTTTGCATCACAGGAATAAATTATATTTGAAAGTATATTAAAATAAAAACCATTATTTTATATTGTAATAACATTTTGCAATATTACTGTTTTTTTCTGTATTTTTGAGCAAATAAATGCAGCCTTGATGAGCATAAGAGACTTCTTTAAAAAACATTACAATGTTACTGATCCCAAACGTTTGAGCAGCAGTAAATGTCTGGTTGTCTGTTCTTGTTGTGAACTCAGAAGCGCTCTGGATCAGACCCGTCTCGTCTGTCAGTGTTGGAGAGGTTCAGGGTCGAGCGTCTGTGCTGTGATTCACCGCAACATCTTTAGAGCTTGGTCTGCAGAGAATCAGAGATTTCCTGTAGAATGTTTGATTTGAGTTTAAACTAGTGACAGTCATACCAGTGTTCATTTTTTGTTCTGAAGCAGTTCTAAAACGGCTCTGAGATGGTTCTATAGCGACTAAAGCAGTTCTGAAGCGGTTTTGGAGCAGCTTCAGTCCTGTGAACTCTGAGAGACGTAACGAGGATGAATGACACGCTGGAAATGAGGAGCGATGACGGAACGTGTGCCGACAGCTTCATTTCGAAACGCACTCGATTCCTATTTTAATAATTCATCGCAGACGCGTGCGAGTTTATTAATGTTTGCAATAGTCCAAACTTTAACGGCGTGTTCTCTTGTTCGCTGCATAAATTATGCAGATGTCCTGAGGGTTTGCAGTACAACACAAAAGCCTGAATTAAACATGAAGTGCTTTTAGAATAAAACACACAATTAGAAACGGCTCGTTCCTCTCTGACAGATTCTTAATGAGAAAATAAGTCTGCGTTTCTCCCCTCTGGCGCTCGAATTAAAGACTTTTATAAGGTCATTTGATCACATTCCCAAGGTGATACTGTACGAAGACGCTCGGAAGCAATTACGCGCCGTTTATGAGTATGAATGAACATAAATATTAGTACGGCCTCAGATTTAGTGTTTAATATATAATTCATTTTGTTGTAACAGCTTGTGTAAAACTATTCTCACCTCTGAGAATTTATAACACCTAATATATGATAATAAACACATTGAATTACAGCATTGACACATCTGCTTTATTTGCATTTGACACGTTTCTAATCTTGCTGTAATTTTACTGTTGTAAAATAAAATTATAATAATATTTAAATAGTATGTATTAATTAATGTATGATTATTTTTTAATATTAATTAATCTAATAAATTTGATTAAATTTTGATTTAAAGAAGGCTTTTATGCTCATCAGGGCTGCATTTATTTGATAAAAAATACAGGAAAAAAACTGTAATATTGCAAAATGTTATTACAATATTAAATAATGGTTTTTATTTTAATATAATTTAAAATATAATTTATTCCTGTGATCCAAAGCTGAATTTTCAGCATCATTACTCCAGTCTTAAGTGTCACGTGATCCTTCAGGAATCATTCTAATATGCTGATTTATTATTAGAATTATCAATATTGGAACCTGTGATTCTTTTTTTTAGGATTTTTTGATGAATAACAAGTTAAGAAGGACAGCATTTATTCAAAATAGAAATCTTTTCTAACAATGTAAATCTATGCTATCACTTTTTACTAATTTAACACATCCTTGGAGGATAAAAGTATTAATTTCTTTCAAAAAAATAAAAGAATAAAAATGTACTGACCCCAAACTTTTGAACAGTAGTGTATATTGTTAGAAAACCGTTCTATTTTAAATAAATGCTGTTATTTGAACCTTTTATTGATCAAAGACTCCTGAAGAAAGTGTCGCAAAACTGTTTTCAACATTGATAATAACAGTAACGATGCAGAAAATTCAACTTTAGTTACAGATATAAATGAATTTTTAATGTACATTAATATAGGAAAACACAGTTTTTTATATTATAATAATATTTCACAATATAATATTTTTTTCTGTATTTTTGATCAGATGAACACAGCCTTGATGAGCATAAGAAACATTTTTAAAAACCATTAAAAACTTTTGAGCGGCAGTGTATATATTTCTTAAATGAACTCAATTTAATTTTTGGAAATTGTACAATTATTAAATAGTAATATTACTATAGTAATGTATTTATTTATTATTTATTGATTTGTATTAATTTAATACATTTTAATTAAATAATATAATCAATTTATATAGAGAAATATATTTTTTATTTTTTTTTATATTTAAAACAAAAATTTTAAATTGCAATGTTAATATTCAATTTTTTGAATGTTTTGAATATTTTTTTTTTCTCTCAGTGTGTGTGTGTGTGTGTGAGTGTCAGTCTCAGATGATCTAATACTCATTACTCAACCACAATCCTAATAGAGATCGGAAAACAAACGGTCGGATCTCCAGCACCTCCGTAATGGAATATAGAAGGTGAATATCAGTTCATAACCAGAGTGTAAGCGATACAACCAGCTGCCAGTAATTACCGTCAGTGTGAGTGAGATCGTTTACATGATGCCTAACGAGGCTCAGCTCTGGAGTCAGTGTGTTTCTGCAGGAGTCTAATAAGAAAATCTGGGATTTTTCCCCACTGACTCCTGTAAAAGTTCACATCAAATAAATGAAGTGAAATCGAATGTGTGTGTTTGTGTGCAGGATGAGCATGAGAGATCTTCAGAAAGTTCTCACTCAGGTCCTGCTGCTGGTTCTCCTCCTGGGATCTCCAGCACAATCCAGGGGACATCAAGGTGGGTTTTGTTTTCCTTGCCTCACACACAAAATTCGATATTCTGAAAAATCAAAATTATGTGTAAAACAAGCACAAATATCTGCCGCTGAGGTCAGAAGAATAGATATTTGTTCTTTTTCTAAGCTCAAACTTACTTCATTTTGATGCTTTTTTCAGTCATTTTGCCTCTGCAGTAAATGCATCTTAATTTACAGATTTTTAGATATCTGGAAAACAAGACACAAATAGTGAGAAAGATCATGATTTTATGCTGTGTATTTACAGATATGGTTTGTCACAGTCCATTTGATCATGTGATTAGAGCAGAGATGTTTAGAACACAGTTCAGCAGAGGAAACAGAGTAATGCACTTCCTGTTTCTTGTTCGATCACCACCGATCCCGGCAGATCTCACTAGTATTAGTCATGCAAGTGCAGTTTAATTAGAAAAACTTGTCCGCTCTGAGGCCGCTATCCAAACTCTTAATTAGCTGTTTACTGCGCGCACACACACACACACACACAGGCGTCTCATAGAAATGTCAGCAGCAATTAAAAGTGCAGAGCTCCGCAGCGTGTGAATAATTGAGCGGCTGGAGTGACGCGTCACCAGATCAACACGAGCGCTCAGCGGGAGGAAGGAGAGTGACCGAGACTCAGCGGCGCCTCCTCCTGCGCTCCTCCAACCCCTCACACCGGCTTCACGAATGCGCTTTCTCTCCTGATCGATACTGAAGTGTGTGTGAACGGAGTTTAGCTGAGCTTGTCACTCACGGTGTCCACTACTCAAACTGATGATGATGATTGAGATCCAGTGTTATTTTAAAATTATTCTTAATTTTTATATTTTCATGTTTTTTAATAATTTTTTTAATAGTTTTAAAACATTTGTTTAGTTATTTTTAATGTCTATGATGATGCCTGTGATCCAGTGCTATTTTATCACTGTTTTGTTGTTTGTTTTTGTCTTTATTTATGTATCTATTTATTTATTTATTTATTAAAAATTATTTAGTTTTTTTATGTCTCTGATTATGATTATGGTTTAGTGCTATTTTAGTATCATTAGTTTTTATCAATTTTTTTTTTAATAGTTTTTTTAATTACATTTTTATGATTTAAAAAAAACATTTAGTTTTTTATTGATATTTTGAATTCATTTTTATTTTCTGCTTTAAATTTAATTGAAAAGTTTTTTTTTTAATTTTTCAACTTTTTTTATTTAAAAAAAAATTCTAATTTATGATTTTTATTTTAGTTATTTTAGTGCATCAAGTTACTCTAAGTGAAATGTTAGCTGAAATAAAAGATGTTCATTTTGTCTATTTTATATTTCTGTTTGTGTTGTGGTTGCAGTGGTGCATCACGTGCGGACGGGCACGTGTGAGGTGGTGGCGTTACACCGATGCTGCAATAAGAACAAGATCGAGGAGCGTTCGCAGACCGTCAAGTGCTCGTGTTTCCCGGGACAAGTGGCAGGAACCACCAGAGCGGCTCCGTCCTGCGTAGACGGTACGTAAAAACACACTGGACGGTCATTCTGAGATATTCTACAAACTCAATCCAGCGTTAGGGAATCCTCACATTACAGCAAGATCACAAGAACATCATGAGCTGCAAATAAAATCTGCACTGTAAAAAAAGATTACTTAGAATTAAAGTCAATTCACAGAAAAAAAATAAAAATAAAATATAATTAAAAATATTGACAGAAACAATAATAGAACTTGATATAACACTGTTTTAATGTTTGGTTGTATAATCTCTAATTCTCAAGATGAGTAATAATTAGCTCTTCACTAAAATGCTGGAAATAAAATCTTTTAATTCAATTAATCAAGCAAATACTGCTCATATGAATGGATTATCAAATGAATTTCTGAGCGCATCATTAGCGTCGTGTTTAAAGTCTGTCCGTTAATGAAGAAGCTGATTAAACTCTGATCGCCTCTAATCGTTCCAGCCGTAATGCTTTATCTGTGTGAAATGAATGTTAACGGATCCGTTCGGATGGGTTCGGGCCCCTGAGTGCCGTCTGACCTATTCACTGACATTTAGTCTCTGACATTCTCTGCAAATTAAAGCACGGCTCTAATGTCCTCCATCGGCGGGTCATCTCTAAAAAACCATCAGGACTTAACCTGGTAATGATTCCCTCCATCATCACACCTCGTTCGCACGGGTTTAGTCCTTATAATGTATTCCACATCAAGTCAAACCAGCAACTGATCATATGAAAAAAAAAAAGTCAGTTTGAGAAATTTCAAATTTGACATGAACAACGCCAAAAAACTGAGGTGCAACATATATATAATAATATAACATTATATAAAACTTATATAAACATACGCATTCAGGTCAAAACAGATTTGAATGTGTTATGAGGGTAAAGCAGTGATTTATTTTGTGTGTGTGTGTGTGTTCAGCCTCTATAGTCCAGCAGAAGTGGTGGTGTCAGATGCATCCGTGTCTGGATGGAGAGGAGTGTAAAGTCCTGCCGGATCTCAAAGGCTGGAGCTGCGCTACAGGAAACAAGATCAAGACCACAAAGGTATAAAAAAAAAACCCCTCAGAAAACAGCGCAAAAACAGTATTAATACATTGATTAATGGAATATTTTAGTTGGATGTTTGTGTAACATTTTTTAAATGTATCTACTTGTTTCGGAATGTTCAGAGAACATTCAAAAGTAACATTCTCATGATGTTTCAAAATGATACAATGTTTCCTTTTATGTTTACTTTCAAAAAAATGGACGTTCAGAGAACATTCAGAAATTAGTTTTTTTTTAACTTAACAAAACAAGTTTGACTGACACTGATGAAAAAACATGATTTTTGTTAAAAACAGATCTGTTTTTGCAAATGAACTCTTCATTTATGTTATGCGGTTGTTAAATTGTCCGTCCAAAAATGAAAATGATCATCATGACCAAACTTGAATGAGTTTCATTCTTCTGCTGAATGCAAAAGAAGATATTCTAAATACTTTCCAGCGGCCACTGACTTTCATAGTAATACAATGGAAGTCAATGAGTGCCGTCACCTGTTTGATTCCCAGCATAATCTATCAAAATATCAATATATATTCAAAATATCTTCTTTTGTTTTCAACAGAAGACTGAAACTCATACAGGTTTGCGGGTGACTGTCTGATGACTGAATGATCTTAAGATGTTATTTGTCAGGGATTTGGCTGGACTTTCGTGTAGTTGTATGTGGGTCGTTTCTGCGGGTCTCTGCTGTTGAAGGTCAGCGGTGGGACGCTCACATCCATCTGTCTCTGGGATCATTTGTTACCAGCAGATGAAGCTTTTAGCCCCATTAATGACTAGTGTGTCACCGCAACACCCTTGAACATCACCAGCGCTTTAATTAGAAGCTTTTAATAGAAACCCAATGCAAATGTCCTTCTGCCGCTGGTTATGACGACTGTATGACTCGAGCCCGTTCAACGTCTATCAATTATTTAAACGGCCTCGCCAAACCTGTCTGGAGCCTAATTATTGATCCTAAATATCCGCAGGCTCTCGTGATTGGCCGGCGTTGCGGTGGTCTTCATCGATTCTAAATAAACCATATCAACCTCAAAGAGCCTATATCTTTCTTTTCTGTATGAAACACTAAACTAATGCCGTTTCCTGCTTTCATTTCCCATGTTACGCGCGCCACAGATCTCCTCAGATCGGGACCAGCTCTGGTAACCGCTGGAAACCGGATACGGGTGAGTCGGCCTTCATCAACATCATCATCATCATCATCATCATCATCACAAACATCGTGAAAGAGTTTTGAGCGATTTCTTCACACAGCAGGCGTTTGACTTCCAGGAAGATCCTCAGATGGAGATGTTTGTGTTTATTTCATAAGAGCTGCTATTCTTGTTGACTCTCATCATTTTGGAATTAGCAGCACATTTATCTTGCTGACAGAATATATGACCGTCTTCATCGCATTTTCTGGTTGAAATGATGCGAAACTCAAATATGATGTGCTTTGTAGTCAATCTGTTCACAAACACCTTTTATCAGTCAAGTTGTAAAACTAAACTTAAAGTAGAAGCTCTAAACTGTCTGGATAATGATTGATCGAGCTGTTCATTCATCTCGTCAGGTGGTGTAGTTATAATCTATTAACCAGCTAAATTAACCAGACTGCTAAACATTCGGTTTTCACTGATGACACTGTTAAAAAATTTTTAAATTACAATAAATAAAGTACATGTTAATGAAATAAAATTTTACAAATAAATAGCAGTTAAATACAAAAATGTAAAATTAAAATAAATAAAAAAGACTTGCTAAAAAAGTAAATATTAATTAAATAAAAAATGTAAATTAAAATAAATAAAAACAAAATAAAACACTTGCTAAAAATGTAAATAGCAATTGAAAACATTTAAAATTAAAATAAATAAAAAAACTAAAAAAGTATGTTTAATTAAATTAAAAATGTAGAATTAAAAAATAAACAAAACAAAACAAGCACTTACTTTCTTAAAATGTAAATACTATTTTAATTTTTTAAAATAAAATAAGTATTAAATAGAAATTAAAAAATAAAATTGTAAAATGTAAAAAAAATCTTATTTCTTAATTTGTTTAATTAAAAAATAAAAAAAAACATTAATTTATTTATTATCAATAATTAATTAATTCAAAAATATTTATTAAAACAATTAAGATTTCATTAAATAAAAACAAACCAAGCACATGCTAAAAATGTAAATATTAATTTAAGAAATTGTAATATAATAAGTAAAAAAATAAACATTTGCTAAAAATGTAAATATTATGAAAAAAAGAGCCAATGTTGATTTAAAAAAGTACATTAAAATTATTTAAATCAATTATTTCCTTACCAGCATGTGACTGTTAATCAACATCAGAGAACTGTGAATTTCCAGAAGTGTTGGTAAATTATTTAAAAACTGGTTATTTTGAGGGTTAAACTGTTGTTGAAATGTTTTTTGTTTGTAATAATGTTTCAGGCACAAAGAGACACTCATCTACTTTGTCCGTCACGTCTGTAATCGAGGAATCATTCGGGGCCGAGACTCACAGCTTCAGTTTTTGTGGGAAAAAACACCGGATGTGCAGTGAGACTCTTACGGCACAGTGAACTCACACTGAACGCTCAGACCTTCTCATTACGAACCTTGATTGAACTGACGGATCTGGACCGATGAAGGTCACGAAGCTCCACCAAAACATGAACTTCATCAGGTATCCAGAGGGATAATGGGAAAAAAAACAGATGAACACTTTGTTCCTGCATTTCTTGAAGTTCTAATATGAATGTTCATATATCCTCCTGATTGAAATCATATCAAAGAAAACTCCAGCAGGTTTTTTCTGCACTGCAGATGCTTTATCTGTGTGTAAATGATGCATACGGTCATAATAAACCATGATTGTCTTAATGTGCTGGCTTTCTCTGTGCGTCTCAGGGCTTGTTCTGTGTCCAGATGTTTTCCAGGTGAGGTGGGCGAAGCAGTAGGTGCTTTATGACCCTCAGGTGACCCTCAGTCATTCACACAACCACAGCAAACTCATGTTCCTGCGGAGCTTTGATGGAATGAGATCAGAGAATCAGTGAATCACTCCAATGATTCGTTTGGACAGAACAGATGCCCAGATAACAGGGAATATTCTCCAGTAACATTAATATAATGTTCTTTTATACAACACTATTTATTTGAACGTTTATCTAATGTTTTTTAAATGTTTGCAAACTGTGAATTCGACCGATGTGAGTTAGATATGATATACCTCACCAGATGCAGCAGATATGTTTACTTCATATCAGCAGTAACTGCACAGGGTTGACACACAGGATTGCCCTTTAATGTATACATGTGCTTTTTAAAATATATATGAAATATTTATTTAAATCATGAGAAATTAATCCTTAGTCTGGTGAAATGATCACGAAAAAAAAAAAAATTGATATTATTTTCTTATTTTGTTTTGTTTTAGACCTTGTTATTTACTTTTTTGTTACTATTGCTATTTTGTGTTGTGTTTTATTTTATATTTTTGTTAATATTTTTGTTTTAGACCATATTATTTATATTATTAATTATTTGTAATCCTTTGTTACTATTTTATTATTTTTTCAATTTAATGTTAATTTTGTTTTAAACCCTTTTTTATTGTTTTTTATATGTACAATTTATTTTGTTTAATTTCTGTTATATTTTTAAATGTACATTTTTTTTCTGTTACGATTTTATTTTATTCTTTTTTATTCTTTTATGTTGCTCAACTTTTTGTTTTAAACCTTATTATTTATTTATTTGATTATTTAATTATTTTCTTACTATTTTTTTTATTTTGTACGTTTTAGACCCTTTATTTTTATATATATTTATTTAATGTAATTTTATTTTTGTTTTTATTTTTGTTTTAGACCATACTGTATTATTAATTATATGTAATGTTTTGATACTGTTTTATTTTATTATTTTAAGTTGTTTAATTTTGTTTTAGACACTGTTACTTTGTTATATTTTATATGTACATTTTTGTTACCATTTAATTTAACTTTTTATTTTATATTGTTTAATTTATCTTTATTATTTGTTTATTTGACTATTTAATTATTTTGTTGCTACTGTTTTATTTTGTATATTTTAGACCCATTTTTTTATTTATTCATTTAATGTTATTAAATTTTTTTGCTATATATTATTTCTATTTTAGATCCTATTATTTCTGTGTGTACATTTTTGTTGCTATTTTATTTAATTATTTTTAAAATTACTATATGTTATTTAATTTTGTTTTGTTTCAGACCCCATCATTTGTCCTTCTGAGTGTTATTAAATGCAGACATCCGTCTCTTCTGCGGTGTGCGGTCTCGTGGGACACTGACTGCAGGTTTAACGTGTTTTGATAACATGTCAGCGCGTCTCTGGGGTCGGTCCGTTCCTCTAATCGGGGTCCCAGAGGCAGACGGGTCTGCGGTGCGGCACACATTCGTGTCAGGCTGAATCACAATGATGTTTAACAGCTGATTAATTCACTGAACAAACACTGATCCACTGCTGAATACACACGTTTAAAATGTCAGTGTGATGAACTGTGATGAGCACCTGAACACCTGTTTAATGATGAACATGAACAGAGTTTCTAAATCTGTGCAGCCTTTGTTTGCACTTCAGCACTCATTGTTGTGTGCTGAAATCCTCCATTCACACTCGTAACAATGAGCCGCTGGACGGGAGAGATTGACAAGCACAAAGAACGGCAGATCTGAGCGTTTCTGAAGCGTCGGGTTTGTCTGAGGAATCTCCGAGTCTTTTGTTATGGTGTCAGATTCTCCTCGCCGAATGATTATTGTAATTGCTCACGATACAAAAGCGTCAGGATTAGTCATGACATCTGTGATCATCTGAAGACCTCGAGATGAACTGACAGCGGTGCTTATATTCACTGTGACTTATAATGTGTGTTTTATCAGAAACAAAGCTCTGCTTGACCCAAATATTACAGATTGTGCAGAATGTCATGTTTGTGCATATAATGTTTTTTTGCTTGTTTTTTAGTTTGACAGCGTCCATCCCCTCCTTCACTTTCATTAAGTGCTAAACATCTCCATTCGTGTTTCAAAAAGTCACTCAGGTTTGTAATGACGTGAGAGTGAGTAAATATGACGTTCTGGTCATTTTGTGTGATTTTCTTTGAGGGTTTTTGTGCCTCATTCATTCACAGGTGTTTCTTCTCCAGTCGCAAACAGCAGAAGTTCTCGCTCTCATCATGTGACTCCATCTGGACGAAGGCGGTCAGAAGCTGTAAACCAATGCTGTGTTAAATCTTCAGCACATTCTAAGGTGCCTTCACATACCGTCCAATCCCCAGCTAACAAAACTTTTGCTGACTGAAATGTTTTATGAATGTTCAAAATGTCCATTTTTTAAATGTTGTGTAATTTTGTAAACATTATGTTACTTTTAAATGTTCTCTGAACATTCTGAGACAAGCAGTTACATTTAAAAAATGTTAAAATGTTTCAGAAATAAAACGTTCCATGAATGATGTATAAATAATATTTTTGTGCTGACACTTTGACAACATTATTAAAGAACAGATAACTCTAAACAAACATATTATTAACGTTACCAGAAAAAGTTTTGTATTAAGACTGAAAAAGTTCTCAGAGAACAGAAATGTTGTGAAAACATTCTTCTAGAATGTTCGTTCAACTTTTATAATTATGATTATTTACCTAATAGTTTCAGCTTTTTATAATTACGATGAGGTTTGTCATAAGTTTGACTTTTTCTCATAAATTATCTCATCAGCTTTGTCATAATTATAATTTTCTACCTCAGAATTATAACATAGTTATGACTAATTATGTCATAATTATGAAATTTTTGACTTTCTATGGCATACTTTTTATCTGATAATTATGACTTATCTCATGAATATATGACTTGTGATTATGATTATCTACGTAGGTTTGTCATAATTTTGTCTTTTTTTCTCATAATTTCATCTTAATGATGACTAATTATGTCATAGTTTTTACTTTTTATTTTATATTTGTGAAATATCTTATTTTGACTTCAACTTTATCTCATTATTGTGACTCATCTCATTATTGAAGCTTTTATCATTATGATTACCTAATAATTTCAACTTTTTTATAATTATGATGAGGTTTGTCATAATTTTGACATTTTTCTTATAAATGATCTCATAATATCAACTTTGTCATAATTATGACTTTTTACCTCAGAATTTCAACAGTTACGACAAATTATGTCATAGATTTTATGTCGTAATTATGAAATGTTCAGAGAACATTTAAATGTAACGTTCCCATAACGTTTGCAAAATTATAAAATGTAATGTTCCCTTAACATCTGCATAACCAAGAAAACGAGTTTTAAAACATTTTAAATAAATAAATAATAGGGTCTAAAACGAAGCATAAAACAAATACAAAAGTAACAATAAATAAATAATAGGAACAAGCAGTAACATATAAAAATGTTGTAGGAACATCTGACTCAAAGCATTCCATAAATGATAAAGAACATTCCCATTAAACGTTTTAAGAATGTTTTGCTATTCCCATTAAGTTATGAAAATGTTATTTCTGAATGTTCTCTGATTGCTCAAAACATCCTGATTTTTATGTTTCAAAAACATTTTATCTGCATTACGTGAACGTTTCATCTGAGTTGAATGTAAGTTAGCGCTGGAGATCAGTGAGGTGTCTCTGCTGATACGAGCGTCTTCAGAAGTCCTCGCGCACACGTGGCGCTCGCGGCGCTCGTGGCCTCTGGACCGCAGGCGTCTGTGGCTCCAGGCGAGCCTCGTCCTCCCTCTCCGTCCGTCGGATGATCCGCGGGATGTCAGCTGGCAGCAGAACCTCTCGCCTGCGCTCGCAGAGACCCGTCTGATTAACATGCTGACGGATCTCAGGCTGCGTGACTCTCAGACCTTCAGAAAAGAAAAACCAGCAGCTTCACGCTCCTCAAACTCAAGCTCACGCTGCTGCTCACTGCTCCACTGCGATTTCTGTCATTCATGACCTTTAAAATCTGAAGATGAGATTCTGAAAAGTTCTAGTAACTCAAATAATGAGTCTGAACTGGAGACGAGAGCACATTTTATTCCACAGCGTTACACAGTTTTGATGCTGTTTTATGTCGGATGATTGCGTTAGATTACATGTTGTTTCGGTTTGTTCTTCGCTTGTGTTTTGGAAATTCTGAACAAAAGATGTGTAATAGCAAAAAAATAGATGTGTAATAGTAATAGCAAATGTGTAATAGCTACTGTATAGTAATGAAAACATGGATTCTCGGAGCATAAGTATAGCTCAAATATATTTGTACTTTTTCTAAGTATATGTCAGGTATACTTAAATGTGACCCTGGACCACAAAACCAGTCATAAGGGTCAATTTTACCAAATTTATACGTCAGAAAGCTGAATAAATAAACTTTCCGTTGATGTATGGTTTGTTATGATAGGACAATATTTGGTCGACATACAACTATTTGAAAATCTGTAATCTGAGAGTGCAAAAAAATCATAACTTTCAGAAAATCACCTTTAAAGATGTTCAAATAAAGTTCTTAACATTGCATATTACTAATCAAAAATTAAGTTTTGATATATTTACAGTGGGAATTTTACAAAATATCTTCATGGAACATGATCTTTACTTGATATCCTAGTGATTTTTGGCATAAAACAAAAATCACCCCAGCGATTTAAGACTGGTTTAGTGGTCCAGGAACACAAATGGCATTTTAAGTATATTTCTGAGAAGTACATGAAAAGTAGTTTAAGAGAAGTATACTAATAACACACTTAAATAAACTTCTTTTTCATAAGGGATACAATGTTCCTATTAAGTCATGAAACATTATTTTTGAATATTCTCTGAAAGTTCAAAACATCCAGTTTTTTTATTTTTTTTAAATGTAACATTAAAAATAATTTTATCATTTTGCAAACATAATGGAAATGTTACTTTTAAATGCTCTCTGAACATTTAAAAACATTAGACAAACATCCAAATAGATTTCATTGACAATGTATAAATAATGTTTTTGCACTAATGTTTTGAGAAAGTTATTAAAGACCAGGTAACTTCATATTAACATGACTGGAAGAACCTTGCCAGAACATTCCCTGTTAGGGTTTATATCTCTGTTTATTTATTATATTTGTGATAAAAGGCTTCATGATTTCTTGATCAGGTCAGGCCGTAAGAGATGTCGGGTCACAGAAAAACATTTGAAAACCACAGCCGTGGTGTAAATGATGAATGAACGTCCCAGAACGATCCGTGAGCATCGACCGGCAGACATCAGAGCCGCACGCTGTAAACAGCGGGACGTCTTGTTTTCATGAATGATGACATTAATGTGACCCCACAAACACGCCATTTAATGCCTCTCGCTCGTCTGCTACTGCATCTTTACCTGCTAAAAATAACTGACCTCCACCAGCGGACCCCATTGATTTCACGACACACTGCGGTAAAACATCAAAACGTCTACCATGCCGCACTAAATTAGGTTCTTTTTCAGTATTTCTGGCTTGATTTCCAGTACAAACACCTGAACGTGCTTCATTGACTGATTGTGAGCTTTAAAACAAAGGTGATGTAATAGTGTTGGACTTTTGTCCATATTCATCTGTGTCTCATTGGGACTGTCTACTTTCTTTAGCCTCTGCAGCGCACTCAGCATAAAGGAGAGACGTGAGGGAAACGAGGATAAACGCTTCACTTCAGCCTGCTTCATGTCTACAAACCCAGAACCGATCAAACAGAACTAAGTCTTTGATACAAGAAGTCTTAGTGCAGATATGAGAAACATCTCTTTGTTTTTATAGGGTTGAATGACTCAAACTGGGAGATAAAACTTGGACGTCATCTTCCTCAGACTGACACGGGACAGAATGATGACAGTAAGAGGATGAATGTCACAGAGCATTTCATATTTCACCCCAAAATACAATGAAAAGTCTTTTTTTGTATAACGCAGTGAACCCTGATGGGACGCTCCTCTGAGGCTGAGGCTGATGAACGGAGCGGCTCTAATGAGACGTAGGATAAACACCGCAGGGATTGCTTTAGTACGGATGAGTTCATCGTTTCTTCATGTTTCTCAAAGGTAATTCTGCTCTCGCTCTGTGTTTATCTGCTCCTTCAGGACAAATAGAGTCGCTGATACTGCACTGGAGCGACCAGATTTAGACCAGCGTCCATCAGCCTCAATAATGACATAACAACATCACTTATGCCACTCAACATCACGCTAGTTTCAGTGAAAGGAGAGGAGACAGTGTTTCTGCTGCATCTCAGCTGTGACCTTTTATATCTGAATTTTGACTAAGTATCTTAGAATTTCAACTTTTATCTCAAAATTATGACTTATTTCATAATTTGGACTTTTTATCTCATATTTACATCTTCCCATGACTTCAGCGTTTTATCTCATAATTATGACTTCCCGTGACATCATTTCAACTTTTTATTTCATAATTTTGACTTTTTGTGATTATGATTATGTACCTCAACTTTTGATAATTATGACTAGGTTTGTCAAAAATTTTGTCTTTTTTCTCATAATTTCATCTTTTAATTATGACTGATTATGTCATAATTTGTACTTTTTATCTCATAATTGCAAAATATCTTTTTGGCTTAAATTTTTGACTTCCTATGGCACAATTTCAACTTTGTATCATAATTATGACTTATCTCATAATTTGAACTTTTATGATTAGAATTACCTAATAATTTCACCTTTTTATAATTTCGATGAGGTTTGTCATAATTTAGACTTTTTTCTTAGAAATGATCTTATATCAGCTGTCATAATGACTTTTTACCTCAGAATTAGTCAGTTATGACTAATTATCTCATCATTTTTGTCATAATTATGAAATTTCTTAATTTTGCCTTTTAATTTTTTTTTACTTTCTATGGCATACTTTTTATCTCATAATCATGACTTATCTCGTAATATCAACCTTCTATAATTATGACGTCATATTTTTTACTTTTTATCTCATATTTATGCCTTCTCATGACTTCAACTTTTTATCTCATAATCATGACTGTCATAATTTTGACTTTTTTGACACATATTTATTACTTTTTATCTGATATTTTCAATTTTTTATATCTTTATTTTGATTAATTGTGTCATACATTTTACTATTTATCTCATAATTATGAAATATCTCAGAATTTGTATTTTTTATGATTATCATTATTTACCTCATAATTTCAACTTTTTATAATTATGAATGGGTTTGCCATTATTTTGATTTTTTTTTGTCTCATAAATTATCTTATAATATCAATTTTGTCATAATTATGACTTTTTATCTGATCATTTCAACTTTTTATATCTTAATTATGACTAATTATGTCATAAATCTTACTATTGATCTCAGAATTATGATTTTTTTATGATTGTGATTATCTTCCTCATAATTTCAACTTTTTATAATTATGACTTGGTTTGTCATAATTATGACTTTTTTTTACCTTAATTTCAGCATTTTCTATCATAATTCTGACGAATGATGTCATCATTTTTTATCTCAATTTCTCAATTGACTTTTTATATTTTTGACTTTCTGTCATTGATTTTTTTATCTCATAAGTCCGACTTAGTTTGTCCTAATTTCATTTTTTATGTCATTCTCATGTTGTGGAAATAGGTTTTTGTAGTTAAAGAAACTTTTAGGGCAGAAAACATTTTTTAACCAAATGAATTTGTCTCCAGATTTGGGAGCCCATGAAATATTAAGAGGTTTTTAATATTTCAGAGAAAGTAATGAGGACTGTTGACCCCGTATTCACATTTAATCATTACATACAGAATTGATGATGTGGCTCCGTCCTGTGAACTGATGGAGGACTGAACCCTGAAATTTCATCTCTGCTGAAATGAGCTCAAAACACACTGCAACCGCATAGCAACCACCCTCATTGTGGCGGTGAGTTTTGCTCAGGCACATTTTGTTCAGAATCGAATAAATAAAGAGCGCAGGATCTGTGATGGTAACACGGCTCCAGAGGTGTAACGATCGCTCCGCTGCGCACGGCAGATTGAGAGATGCGGATCCGTGCAGTTCACATAGCAACCAAAACCTCCAACCTCTGGAGTCCGGTCCGCTGGGGATTCTGGGAAGCTCGCCTGTCGGATCTGGCAGCCGCTCAGGCGTGTGGCGGATCGGCTCCAGTCTTTCCATTCACACGAGTGTTTTCGTTCTCCTTCAGAACCGAAAGTGATCTTGAAGATGCAGAAGGAAGGACCGCCGCGTTCGGTGCCGTTTATAACGGATCAGAAAAGATGTGAGCTCAGGATGCGGCGCTGCAGCAGGAAGAACGTGAAGCACACTAACGAGCTTGTAATATTGATCAGCGCCCGTCCTGAGATCAGGTGACCTCGCTTTCACAGGCCACATTAATTGTTAATATTAGCAGATTGATGCTCACGTCAGGAAGAACACGCTCAAACACGCAGGAGGATGAACAAATCTGAGTTCTGTATTTATCAGTATTATTTTTCACAATGTACAAAGAGGTGAACTGTCACAGCAAAATCTGATTTTCTTACTCAGTGTTTTTGTCTTGTTTTCCAGTACAAACATCTAAACAAAATGACAAGGTATTACATGTTGTTTTATAAAAATAAATAAATAAGAGAGTTTATACTTAAAACAAGAACAAAATATCTGCCAATGGGCTCAAAAAATAAACTTGATGCGAAAAGATTTTTTTCATGGGTTATTTTTCTGACCCCATTGCCAGATATTTCATATCGTTTTTCTCATAACTCTGACTTGATTTTTATATCATAATAATGACTACGTATGTCATAACTTTGTTTTTTATCTCATCAGTTTTAGTGTTGGGGGTAACACATTATGAGTAACTAGTAAAGTAACACATTACTTTTGAATTTCTAAGAAAATAGCTGAGTTACTTTTTCAAATAAGTAACGCCAGTTACTTTTTTCCCCATTTATTGATTGACAAGTCTCCGGTTGGGAAATTGGGAGTAAACATGATGTTACTGTATTTTAGAATAAATGTAAACATGCATTCATTCATCTCACTCACAGAAAACAGATTGAGTATTCCTTAAAATGAATAAAAACAGTGAAATGCAAATTCAGATGACACAACCCTGCAATAATTAAATATGTTAAATAAAACAAATATCCTTTATGTATTTAATCCCATTTCATTAAGCAGTGTCTTTGCTGCTGACCTTAGATGATGCAATTCAACCATACTAGTAAGCAAAAATTACTTTAGATAAACTAACATTTGTGCTTCTCTTTTTTTATAGCTAAAGACTGATCTCCTGTATAAATGCACTTTTCTTTCAGCCTGAGGTGAATTCAGTTCATTTTTGGCTTTTACATTAGAATTGTTATATATTAAAAACAAAGAAGCAAGCCCTGCCCGGATTCAAAAAAAAAACAAAACACAAAAGTAACATAACACATTACTTTCCATAAAAAGTAACTAAATAACACAATTAGTTACTTTTACAGGGAGTAACGCAAAATTGTAATGCATTACTTTTAAAAGTAACTTTCCCCAACACTGATCAGTTTTAATTTTCTCATAAAAGCCATAATTATGACCTTCAATGTCACAGTTTCAACATTTTATATCATAGTTGTCACTAAGTATGCCATTTTGACTTTTTATCTCATAACTCTGACTTGTCTCATAGTTTAAACAATGTCAGTATTATTACTTTCTGACATAATTTCATATTTTTATATCATATTTGTTATCGTAATTATGACTATATCATAACTTTGAGTTTTTATATATTACGTTTTAATTTTCTCATAATTTTGACTGTTGTAATTCTGATTTTATGTCACCATTTCAACATTTTATATTATAGTTATCACTGTCATCATTTAGACTTTTTATCTCATCATTTTGACTTATGAATTATGTCTCATATTTTGACTGTCATTAAAAGGACTTTGTAATAATTTCAGCTATTTATCTAATAATTATGAATAAGTAAACCATAATTGTTACTTTTTATCCCATAATTGTGCCATTTTTGTAGTTATGACTTTGATCTCATGATTTCAATTATTTCTGTCATTATTATCACTGTCATAATTTTGACTTTTTAGCTCATAATTGTAACTTATATCATAATTATGACTCATGATAGTTTCAGCTATTTATATCTTAATTATTACTAAGTATATCACAGTAATGACTTTATATTTCACAATCATGACTTTACTCATAATTTTGACTCTCATAATTAGGATTTTTATGTCACAAACGTTTTATATCATAATTATCACTATGTCATAATTTTGACTTTTTGTCCTCATAATTATGACTTATAATTTTGACTGTCATAATTATGACTTTCAGACATATTTTAAGCTTTTTATCTCAATTATGATTTATCTCATAACTGACATAGTCATAATTAAGATATAAATAGCTGAAGTCATAATTACGACAAAGTATATTAAATTGTGACTATATTTCACAATCATGACCTATCTCATAATTCTGATGTTTCATGTCACATTTTCAACTTTTTAAATCATAATTATCACTGTCATCATTTTGACATATTATCTCATAATTATGACTTAGATCATAATTTTGACTTTGCCATCATAATTATGATTTTCTGTCATCATTTCAGCTTTTTATATCATAATTTAATCATATGACTTGGTCATATTTTAAGTTTTTTTTTTATCTCATAATTCTCTCTTATCTCATTATTTTGACTTTCTGTCATAATTTCAGCTATTTATATCATAATTTTGACTGTCATAATTATGACTTTCTATGTCACAATTTCAACATTTGAAATAATAATCATCAGTATATATGTCATTATTTTGACTTTTTATCTCATAATTCTGACTTGTCAAATGTCAAAATTTCAACATTATAATAATTATGTGTGTAACGGTTTGTTTCTTTGCGTGTGTGTGTGTGTGTTTGAGACATTGGGTCGGGTCGGCTCTGGTCTGATGACAGTCAGTCGTCTCTGGCAGCAGAAGGTCTCCGTCTGTCTCCTGAAACGAGAGCCGATCCCGATAAACGTCCCGGTGTCACTGGCAGCAGCAGCAGCAGCAGCAGCGGTGCGACGGCTCTTTAATTCGGCCCCTGGAGGAACATCTGCAGTCAAACGACGTTTATAGGGGCCTGGGGACCGAATGAGACACGGACACCTGCAGAGGTGACAAACACAAGTGTTCATTCACGCTCCACATCACCTGAGCGCTCAAACCATTCACCAGTTAAATGTAGACATGAGCGGAGTGTGTTTTATATGTCCATCAGCTGAATGTGACTCCGCTCGTTCGCTGCGATATCTCACACCATTCTCAAGAGGCTGGGAAAACACACGCGCGCTTAATTAAAGCTGAAATATTATCACCCGCCCATGACATTTCATCTGTACCTGTGAAATCTTTCTCTGTGTATTGACATTTGCCGGCACTTATGGTGTCTGACATTTAGGATAATCTCAATTAATCTGAGCGGCCCATTAAGATCATCAGATTAAAGTCAAACTCTCGGCTTCAGGGACACAAACACTCGCCGATCTGCCTGTAAATCATATTTGCGCTTATATACGTGGAAATGCAAATTTCAAGTTTTGTTTCAATATGCCAAAGTGTTGCCAAAATACAGCTCTATTTACATCCGTCATCTCGTTCATTTTGATGGATCATAAAGCTTTAAATCAGTTTTGACTGACTCCAGATCATCTGCAGAGATTAAACTCATTCACTGCATTCGCTGAATCCAGATCAAGCAGAGTCATTATAGTAAAAAAAACGGTTATGAAAAAATGTTATGCGAGATAAATGTAAATTCACATAAAATTAAATAAAATTTAAAAACATTTCTCATTTTTATTTAGTTCAAACTGTACAAAAATAAACTAAAACAAATAAAAAATAAAAGAATATAACAAAAAGTAATACAAATGTAAAAAGTAATAAATATTTAAACACACAGAAAGTAATAAAGACAAAAACACAGAACAAAATTACTAAAACTTTAATTAAATAAAAATGAAAACAGAAAATATATTTAAAAAAATGAATTTAAAATATGAATAAAAACTATAATCTCAGTAATACTAAAATAACACTGTAATTAAGATACAATTTTTTTTTTTTTTTTTTTTTTTTTTTACAAATTATTAAAACTTAAAAGTGTAAAAAAAAAAAAGTACGTTTTTTAATAATATTTTGATTTAGTTCTTATTTTATGATTTCCCATTTTCATTGTAGTTTAACTTGAAGGTTTTATTTCAGTTTTATTTTTCAGTTTATTTTACATGAAGTTAAACTAAATGAAAAAGAGAAATGTTGCATGGGCAAAAAGCTTAAATAAAATAGATTTTTAGGTTGATTTTATTTTAATTTATTTAAAGTTTTTCATTCGAGTAACTAAGATGTGTTTTTGTGTGGTGTTAGTTTAATGTAACTGTGATAGGCCTGATCTGAGTGTAAAATCTCATCGGGCTCGAAGTGAATCCATCAGGTGAGTTTAATGTTTGCGATGGACTTGGGTTTCTCTTTATGACAGTAAAACGTTTTCAGTCTCGAGCTCCAGCCCGGAGGAAAATAAAACCTAAAAGAGTCCAAATGAGTCTCGGCATGAATTTTTAATTGCATTTATCTGAGCCGTCCTGCGCAGCGGATGAAGAATATGAGCCTGTATAATAACACGCGCTCCATCCGTCCTCCGCTCTCATCTTCTGTTTGTTTGCTTCATTTGGACCCAGTTTTAGGTCGAATCCATCACGACGCTCTTGTGCTGTTCTGCGTCACCGTTTAACAGATCCCACACGACGAACATTTACATATAAATGAAACACAGTTCACCAGCAGAAGTTCAGACGCCAGCTCAGAATCTGCTCACGCCGCGAGTTCGGCTTTATGCTGCCACACGTTCCTCCATAATTCACACCATGACGAGTTTCGCTCTTAAAACACGTTATTGATCACTTTTATTGATTTATTTTCAACTATAGATGGGAAGTTTGCAAACATCATCTAGAAAACAGGATTTTAATTCTATTGTTTTTATCAATGTCACTTTCATTGTACACAAAATGACAGAATCAACCCAGCATGATTGTTCACAGTTGTTTCTCAGGGTTTTTGTTTTCAAATATATATTTAAATGAATGAATAAATATTTATTTAAATGAAGCTTATGCTTAAAACAAAAACAAATATCTCCCAATGACAGCAGAGAAATCAACTGAGGGAAAACAAGATTATTTTTCTGACTTTTCTTGTAAAGCTTCATTTCAATGCATCTTTATCAGCATTTTTGTCTTGGTTTAGGGTAAAAAAAAATTGTACAAAATTTTTATTAAATTATATTTTTTCCATTGTATATATATATATATATATATATATAAAATATATATATTATTTATTTATTTTATTTTATTTTTTATTTATTTTTTTTTTTAAATGCTGAATGAATTTTATTGATTTTAATAATGAATACATTTTGCTTAAAAGAACAACTAATTATTGGCAATAAGGTCAGAAAAATAATCTTGTTTTTCTGGCCCCAGTTTTTTTTTAAGCTAAATCAATTAATTATTACAATTAATAAAATGATATAATTATAATTTTATTTTTTTATTTAAGAAAATTATTTATAAAAAATAAAAATATATTTACAAATGAATAAAATCAATTTTGACCATCTGTAAAAAAAACTATGACTTAATATTGATTTATGAACGTTTAGATATTTTTACAAAAAATAATCTTGTTTTTCTGGCCCCAATATTTTTTTTAATCTAAATCAATAAATTATTACAATTAATAAAATAAAATGATAAAATTAATGAACATTTTTATGAAAAAAAAATATTGAAAATAAAAATATATTTAAAAATGAATAAAAATGTAAAATCTGTAAAGAAACTATGACTTCATATTGATTTATGAGCGTTTCGATATTTGTACTGTTAAACAACAGAAATGCTCGGCGTGAAAGTGTTTTTTGTGTGAGTGCTGTCAGGATTGAGTTGTAGGAGTAAATCCAGATACTTAAGTAACGCTTTTATTAAGATCTGCCACCTGGGGCCGGGACGGTTCAATCGATTGCAATCTGAGCCTCCTGCAATCACGAGGTGCGCAGAAGTGATGAGCAGCGTCAGCGTTGAGTTTCACGGCCGGCTAATGACCCACGGCACGCCTCACATCCTCACATCCTCACACACCGCTGCATTATCAACTCATCAAACTATTCCAGCTGTGCTTTCGCTCATGCAGCATAAACGTTTCTCAAAAAGGCCACATTAGGATTTAGTCACACGTGACCTTATGTCCATATGAGACGCTGATTTTCTGATGTGTGTTTCTTTGTCCGCATATGCAGATCGTGTACATCTTCAGATCTTCTGTACGTGCGTTTGCACAACATTAAACACTCATTCTTGATGCATTCATTGTGATGCTGATGTTGTCCAACTGAATTGTACAGATCATGAGAAGACGGAAGGGTCAAAGGTCAGAGTCTGATCCTGAGCTGTTGCCATGATGTCAGGAGACTAACCTCAACCAGCAGGTCAAAGGTTAGTTTCAGTAACTTTGCAAGAATCCAATATCTGTATATTTGTAAATAATTAATTTTCACCCACTATTTATTTATTTATTCATTCATGCATTCATTCATTTATTCATTTTTTTTATTGTGAATAAGATTTATAAGCATTATTAGCAAGGAAAGTGTTTGTTTATTTTTGCTTATTTTATTTAAATGTGTTATTTTATTTTATTTTAAACCTATTGCTGTGTTTGTGATTTATTTATTCATTTATTTATTTTTTATTGTGAATAAGATTTATAAGCATTATTAGCAAGGAAAGTGTTTGTTTATTTTTGCTTATTCTTTTTTTAAATGTGTTATTTTATTTTATTTTAACCTTATTGCTGTGTCCATTTATTTATTTATTTATTCATTCATTCATTTTTTTTTATTGTGAATAAGATTTATAAGCATTGTTAGCAAGGAAAGTGTTTGTTTGTTTATTTTTGTTTATTTTATTTTATTTTAAACCTATTGCTGTGTTTGTGATTTATTTATTCATTTATTTATTTTTTATTGTGAATAAGATTTATAAGCATTGTTAGCAAGGAAAGTGTTTGTTTGTTTGTTTATTTTTGTTTATTTTATCTAAATGTGTTATTTTGTTTTATTTTAACCTTATTGCTGTGTTTGTGATTTTTCATTTATGTATTTATTTATTGTAAATAAGATGCCATCTATAGGCATTATTAGCAATGAAAGTATTTGTTTATATTTGTTTATTTTATTTTATTATTTTATTTTAACCATATTACTGTGTTTGTGATTATTTATTTATTTATTTATTGTGAATAAGATTCAATCTATCAGCATTATGAGAAAGTAAGGTGTTTGTTTGTTTGTTTATATTTGTTTATTTTATTTTGTTTTATTTTAACCCTGTTAGCAAATAACTGTTTGTGATTATTTCTTTATTTTAGTTTTATTTTATTTAGTGTGAATAAGGTTCATTCTATAAATTTAATTAGCAACATGTTTGTGCTGAGAAGAGCATTTAATGCAAGTATTATTCTAGTAAAATATTGTTTAACATCACTTAATCGGCCTAATTTAACAAAAAAAAAAAATATTTTTATAGGTTCAATCAGGTCGAAACAGCTCTGAAACATACTTGAGAAAGTCTAGAGGTTATCTTGGAGGATCTTACAGAGATCTCACATATGATTCCGTTTCATTTAATGCTAAAGCTGAGGATCTGCGTGACGGCTGAGTTCAGATTGAGCAAATACCAGCGATCGCAGCGAAGCGCTGGTGCGTTTGTGCAAACAGAGCGGCGGCTCGTGACCTTCAGAGACGTGAATGAAGCGTCTTTCTCTGTAAGCACAGCATCAGCTTTCACGCTCTTCCAAACTTCTCTCTCGAGTGACGCTAAACGCCGCCGCCGTCCCTTTAAAGCTCTAGGCTTTCAGAGGCGCTGCTGTCAGTCAAGCGGCGTCTGACGCGTCTGATCGAGAGTCATCCGATACACACTCCAGTCAAAGCTTCACTGACGGATCGAGTGTGTGGAACGATCGCGAGCGCCTCGTCAAGGGCACCGACACGTTAGAAAAAAATGAACACAGGCCGAGAGGAAATGATGATGTACGCTTTACATTTGAGTTCTGCGATTCTTTCTTTGCACATCGGCTTTAATGTGCTGCAAACAGTTTTAACGCACATGAAGATCAAGTCAAACGAGGCGTCAGATGACCCGAGCTCAAGTCCATTTCTTCCTGAGCTTCAGACTTCATTAAAGCGCGGACGGATCTGCTGTTCTGTGTGATTAATGGCCGGACGAGAGCCTGAAATGAGATGCATTTTAATAAGGCCTTGAGATTCATTCGAGTTCGTGTCATTTTGACTGCTTCGCTCGTCTCCAGTCCCAGAATAGAAAGAAAAAGCCTCTTCCCTGCGGTCTCGGGTAACTTTCATACGTTCTCCTGCTCAAGAATCTACTAGAAATGCAGTTCTTTATTGGCGTTGATGCTTCTTGAAGAATCTTTAACATCCTTGAAAGCTTTCCATTGCACAAGAGATTCTTTGGAGAACCAAAAATTGTTCTTCTGTCAGTGCAAAAAGCCCTTTCGTGAGCTTTAGTTTGGAGAGTGAACTAGAAGATCCATCCTCAACTTAAACGAGAAATGAAATTTAAAAAAAAATTATAATAATTAAATTCAATAAAAAATGTAATTAAATAAAAATGAGAAATGTTGCCTTGGCAGTTAGATTAAATAAGAAATTGAAATAAATAAATAAATAATAATTTAAAAAGTTTTTTACATTTTCAGTATATTTTCATGAGTTTAAGTTTTGAGAATGAACTAGAAGATCCAGTCGTTTTATTTATTTTACTACATCAAGCTAAACTTAAATGAGAAATGAAATAAAAAATTGTAATTAAATAAAAAATTAAATTAAATAAAAATCAGAAATGTTGCCTTGGCAGCTAGATTAAATGTTATATATATTATATTATACATAAATTAAATATTTAATAATAATAATAATAATAATAATACTTAAAAAAATACATTTTATTTCCTATATTTTATGAAATAAAAATATATTATTATATATATTTAATATTTTATGGAATAACTTTTTTTTTTTTTTCATAAAAATATATTTTTTATGCCTTGGCATCTAGATTAAATAAAATATTAAAAAATAATAATAATAATAATTCAAAAAGGTTTTTTTAATATTTTATTTCAGTATATTTAATGTAATTAAAAAGGTTTAATTTTACATTAACTATCTCAAATATTTTAACTTGTTTGTCACTAACTCGCAGTAAAACAGTTTATTACTTATATATTTAATTATTAAAATAGATTTATAGTGCAAAAGGTTCTTCAGATTATTAAAATGTTTCTTTGGGCAACCAAAAATTGTTCTTTTATCAGTGCAAAAAAAGCCCTTTTGTGAGTTTTAGTTTTGAGAGTGAACTAGAAGATCCAGTTGTTTTACTTATTTTAGTACATTAAGCTAAACTTAAATGAGAAATTAAATAAAAAATAAATTAAATAAAAACAAATGAGAAATGTTGCCTTGGCAGTTCAATTAAATAAATATATTTAAAAACAAATAATAATACATTTTTAGAAAGATAATATTTGATCTCAGTATATTTCATGTAATAAAAAAGTTTTTATGGTTTAATTTTACATCATCTTAAATATCTTCATTTGTTTGTCACTGACCCACAGTAAAACAGTTTATTACTTATATATGTAATTATAAAAATAGTTTTTTAGTGGAAAAGGCTCTTCAGATTATGAAAATGCTTTTTTGGAGAGCCAAAAATTGTTCTTCTATCAGTGCAAAAAAGCCCTTTTGTGAGCTTTAGTTTTTATGAGAAGAATCAACTCATGAATGAGTTGTGATTGAGATCCAGTTTCTGTATAACTGATCTGAACGGACCGTCAGACGCTGATGTTCTTTATCAGACTGATTTTCTCTGAGCTGGAGGTTAATAGCATGTGAACGTTTCCATTTTCAATTTCTCAAGCAAAGGTGAAGCAGAGAGAGGAATAAAGCTGCGATTGAACCCAGAGGGGCTGAATAACCTCCGTATGTGTGTGTGTTCTCCATCTGATCTCTGAACAGCCATTAAAAGCTGAAGCTCATCTAATATTAACAGCACATGCATTAGAAACTGAAGCTCTCGCTCCATCCGTCCGTCTCCGAGTTCACTTTCAGAAGCTGCGCGTTGATCCGGCAGAAATAACACTCACCCAAAAATCAGATGAGTTTGTTTCTCCATCAGATTCGTAGAAATGTGTCATTCCATCATCTTCTCACCAATGGATGTGAATGGGTGCCGTCAGAATGAGAGCTGAGAAAAACATCACAATATTCCACAGGTAATCCACACCACTCCAGTCCATCAGTTCACATCTTGAGAAGACAAAAGCTGAAACAAATCCATCATTAAGACATTTTTAACTAAAATACATTGAGTCCGTGATCCGTAATAACACTTCCTTCAGTGAAAAAGTGGTGCGGTCTGAATCAGGAGAGAAATCTGCTCAGCTCAAGCACCGTTTACAAGCCAAAACAGCTCTAAACAAACATGTGGTTGGGTTATCATCTGTTTGGACTCTCATTCTGACGGCACCCATTCGCTGCAGTGCATCCGTTGGTGAGCAAGTGATGGAATGACACATTGAGCTATTGCTTTAATAAGATCAGAAGGATGCTGTAGCTGCAGATGTGTCAGTATCAGAGCGATGAGTGATGTTGGCGGGTGATGAGCGTCTATCGGTGTCTGTCATCAGTGTCCGTGTCACTCTCGGCTCTTGTGTTGAGTGTTGGTGGGCAACGTGAGATTCACACACACTTCAGCTCAAACCGCAGCTGATAAGAGCTTCACATCATCACAAACACTTCACTAACCTGACCGACAGATTCAGTTTCTCACTCAACAGTCACTCTGATGTGTTTGAGACGCTTCAATTCAAGTGTCAAGTCGATTTAGCCGTCCTGCAGAAAAATCAGTTAGAAGTGTGAGAGTTTGACTAAAATGATGTTGTTATATTAATATCTGAAAACTAGTAAACAACATGAAGGAAAGAGATAAAAATGTCTCTTAAAATACCTGATAAGTTTGAAACATCCGATAACAAATCCAATAAATTAAATCCAAAATTAAATCCATTAAATAAAGATTACATTTCTGAACATATGCATTTTAAATCAGCGTTATTTTAGTATATAAGTATGTTTTCTGCTTTCATGTAAAATTAAAACTTGTAAAAACGTAAAGTTTTAGTATTTTTGTTGTGTGCTTTTGTCATTTTCTTTTGTTTTTAAAAATGTCTGTTATTCATTTTGTCAGTTTTAGTTTTACTTATTTATCAAGCTAAACTGAAATGAGAAATTAAATTTAAAAAAAAATTAATAATTAAATAAAATAATGAATAATAATAATGACAAAATTTAAATAAAAATGAGAAATGTTGCCTTGGCAGCTGGATTAAAAAGAATCTAAAAAAAAATTTTTTTTAAGTTTTTAGATTTTATTTCAGTATGTTTCATGTAATAAAAAAAGTGTTTTTATATGTTTAACGTTTACTAACTCAAATGTCTTAATTTGTTTGGCACTGACCTGCAGTAAAACAGTTGATTACTTGTATAGTTAATTATAAAGAGAGTTTTATAGTGGAAAAGGTTCTTCAGATTATTAAAATGCTTAATGTTCTTCTATCAGTGCAAAAAAAGCTTTTTGTGGGTCTTTTTTTTTTTTTCTTCGAGTGAACTAGAAGATCCAGTCGTTTTATTTATTTTAGTACATCAAGATAAGCTTAAATGAGAAATTAAATTTAAAATAAAAATATAAAAAAAACGAGAAATGTTGCCTTGGCAGCTAGATTAAATAAAATATATACAAATAGGTAATAATAATTCAAAAAGTTTTTTTTTTTTTTTTAAGGTTTAATTTACATGAACTCATCTCAGATATCTTAATTTGTTTGTCACTGCAGTAAAACTATAATAAGTACTACATTTACTACTTGCGAGAGAAATATTTTTGATTTTATGTAGGTGTTTTAATCTCCAAGGTTTTCAAACACAGAAAAACATAATTAAAAATAAATCAGCGGTTCTGCAAGCACAAGTAACACTTACAGCATCAATATGATTATGAATTCATAACTATAAGTGAAGCTATAGTCCTCCAGACCTCTATGAATATCATTAAACATGCCTCAATCTGTCATCACATTACTTGTGAGCAAATAAACACTTTTTTCCTGCTCTACTTTATGGATTTTTAGCGTCAGCGATATTAAAAAGTGCAAAGCGGTTCTAATACGGCCTCAATTTACATGATTAAACCCTCTGAAAATCACCTTCAGACACAGCTGACGGCTCCGCTCGTCTACATGAACTCCTCATCAGAATTAACCTTCACCAACGGTCAGGAAAGACGTTAGCTGATGACAAAACACCCAAAACCACCTTCTTGCTAAGGATATTTGTCTTGATTTCCAGGATAAATATATACAAACCTTCTTAAATCAAGATAGATTTACTGGAGGAGCAAAATGACTGAAGATATTAAGTGTTGTTTTTTGAAAAATGTATCAAAAAGAAGTGTGCTTGAGGTCAATCTGAGGTCAGTGTGTGTTACAGAGGTCAAATTTAGGTCGGAAGTCAGTCTGAGGTCACGTGACGGCAGGTCTCCAGATCTCCGTGGCGGCGTCCGTCTGATCTCAGCGCAGCATCATCATGGTTATGGATGAGGCCAAACGTATTGACTGTGTAGAGGAGAATCAGCTGGAGATCAGCTTCTGTTTCACTGCATTCGCTCAACTGACCAGCAGCTTGACTTTTAAAGTCGTGTCTGGTTTGTGTTTCTCTCACTTTCATTGAGATGTTTGGAGGAGTGTTTTACTCTCTGAAAAGTTATTCCTGAATGAAATAAGGGCATAAAGGTGTCAAACACAGAAATGAAGGATGAGAGTCACCTCCTCAAATCTGACCAAAAATCTAAAATAAATAAAGCATGTTTTTGCATGTAGCTAAAGATCGTAAGTGTACAAAATCAGTATCATATATCAAATCTGTTAATAATATATAAATGCATTTAGGAGAAATGTCTTTGATTTGTTTCGTGATTACATATTTATGAGATTGTTTCCAAATGTTATTCCTCATCAGCTTTGTTGACATAAACGATCACACACACAGATGCTGGAGTTTGTTTTACATTTATTTAACGATATGATTAAAATGTATAAAGGAAAAATATATTTTAAATATATTTAAATAAAAAATGCAAAATATATTGGTAGAAAATAGATTTACAGACATATATATTTTAGCAAATATGTTTGCCCTTTTTTATATAAAAAAAAAATTATTCACTTTCTAACTGAAGTCTTTTAAAACCGCTTAAACATCTCAGATAGTGTTTTCTCTCTCTCATCGGAAAAAAACCCCATTCTGTATGGAATGAACAATGCTCTGACAGAGAGAAGGAGAAATCCATATAAGAGCTAAACATCTTCACTGAGGCGCTTTTATTTTGAAGCGGAAGAGCGACTCCTGCTGTTCACTGACGGAACACACACTTCCGCCAAAACACACATTTCTCTGTTTCTCTGTTCAGTGAATATGACAACACATTATTTAAGAATCAGATCTGCTGTTTGTAAATCTATCGGAAATATGTCACATTTATTCCAAATACCATGAGGAAAATAACAAAACAAGCTGCATTGAGGTAAATTGACCGTATTTTGACCATATGTAGGTTGTTTTTTAACATCTGATTTAACAGTAGTAGGTTAGTCAGTTCTGCTGATATCGGGAACTATTTACTATAATAATAAACTATGTATTTCTAATAAGATAAATAATATTCGTTGTGTGATGTTACTTTTCCTGCAGCTTACAGCGTTCCGCCAGCAGGTGGCGTCAGATCACTGTCTATGAGCGAGTCATTTGAATCATTGACTCAACCGATTCATTCCGGAACTGATACATCCGGAAGTAAGTATGGGGAAAATAAGTCTCTGTTTTAAAGACAAACGTTCCACAATACCGAAAACCAATATTAATCTTGAAAAAAATGCAAACTGTTAATTTTTGGTAAACATTTTAAATTGTTATATTTTTATATAACTTTATTTCTGTATTTTTATATGATTTATTTTGTTCCTGTGTTTGCTTATATTAATAATAAATCATGTATTTGTAACAAGATAATGAATATTTCATTGTTACGGCATGTGAATCTTTCTGCAGCTTACATTATCCCGCCAGCAGGTGGCGACAAATCACTGTCTATGAGCGAGTCATTTGATTCATTGACTCAACCGATTCATTCCGTAACGAAGCACCTGCGTGTTTTGGTCATTCTGCGGTGGATTCGTTTGAAACTGTTTAAAGTTACAGTAAGTTACACAAAATATGAACTTATTGTTTACTAAACTATTAACAACAGTATCACACTAGCAGTCGCATATCTGCTGAATCATGTATCAGTCTGATTGTAACTGAATCACTAATTCACATGGCTGTCTTTAAACTGTTATTTAATATAATAAAAAAATATATATTGTACTTATATGAACTAAATGTAATATACATACATTTAAATATGGGGGAAATAAGTCTTCGTTTTATTTTAAATACAGAAGTTCAGTAATAGCTAAAAAACAATGTTAAGCTTAAAAAAATAAGTGCAAAATGTGTTCATTTTTTGTAAACATTTTAAAGTGTTCTTTGCTTTTATTATGAATAAAACATGTATTGTTAATTAGATCAAAATATTTCATTGTTACGCTGTCAATATTTTTGCAGCTCACATCATCCCGCCAACAGGTGGCGACAAATCACTGTCTACGAGCGAGTCATTTGAATCATTGACTCAACTGATTCGTTTAACCGGAACGAAGCACCTGTGCTTTCTGTTCGGATTCTGTTGGAAATGTTCGCGCTGGAGCGAAAAACGCACGAACTGTAAGTTATATAAACACTATATTAACTTCTTGTTTACTGAATTGTTGTGTAACAGCAATATGACACTCGGAGTCGCGTGTCTGCTCAAGAGAATCGTGTATCAGTCTGAATCAACACCGCTGCATGTGTGATATTGCTGAATAGAGTTTTTCTGGAATATTTAACAAGCTGAAGAGAGATATTGAATTCAGAATCGAGTGCATTTGTGATGCATTAACAGAACAGCACATACAGAAACATCCACCATTTAAGAGCATATGCTCTGCATTTGTTAGCATTAATGCAGTAACACCTGTAACCTTCAGCGATGCACAGATGACCTTTGACCCCGATGCCCCATTGAAGGGGTTATTTCAGTGCAAACACATTTTGTGATTTTAATGTGTTTCATAGTGTGTCATTATGAATCAAATGCACTTTTAAATTTAAACAAAATTATATTTTAATATATTTTTAATATATTTTAATATAATGAATATTAGCGGCTTGTTTACTTGCTGTTTTTAATTAATTTCTCAGGAATAGGATGAAATTAGTTGGATGTTGCTTAGGGAGTAAGAGAGAGGAGTTGGTGTAATTTGCATAATTTAATTCATGCTGAAGTCAGATCTCAAGGCTTCTTCCAAATATTGTGGTTTAATTGCAAATGTGAACACAATGATTTAATAACATCTGTGTGACATAACAAGTCATGAGAGGCTAAAGATCGAGTTAAACTCCTTACATTTGTTGGCTACCTTTCTGAACATGACAATTAAAAAAAAAACCAATATTGTCATTAAAATTGATAATAATAATCATAATCATAACTGCATGTATGTGAACGAAGAGTGTGTTGCAGTGGCAGTTTCTGCGTCTCCTGACAAACATGACAACAAATGTTACAAAATATGATACAAAACATAATCATCAACCACATTAAATAATATCATTAGTGGTTTTAGTTATTTACATGCTATAAATAGCGCAACATCTTCATTCCAGCATTATAATTCATCTTTACTACACTAAGGATAATAATTTAATGATGCTAATAATATCTCTGGTGCTCATGGACTTGAAAAGTGAAAAAAAGTGAACAAACGTCTCATATAAACACAACATGGGCTTTAACGAAAATAAATGTAATGCAGCTGATGCTTGTTTCTGCCACAGAATAAAACTTTTAAAAAGGTAATTTGGACTTTTTAACCACACATTTCTGACTTTTTTCCTTTCAATTCTGAGAAAAAAACCTCAGAATTTCAAGATTTAAACTTAAAATTGCGATAGTTGTTGTGAGATTTAAATTCAAAATGAAGTAAGATTTAAACTCAGAATTTTGAGATATAAACCCAGATCTTCAATTTAAACAGAATTATGAGATATAAACTCAAATTGTGAGATTTAAATTCAAAATTGTAAAATATAAACTCAGAATTTTGAGATATAAACTCAAATAGTCAAATTTAAATTCAGAATTACGAGATACAAAAAACTCAAATTGGGAGATTGAAACAGAATTTTGATATAAACGCAGAATTATGAGAAATAAACTAAAACTGCAAGATTTAAGATCAGAATTATGAGATATAAACTCAAATCATCAGATTTAAACTCAGAATTGTGAAATATAAACTCAAATTGTCAAATCTGAACTCAGAATAATGAGATATAAACTCAATTGTGACATTTAAATTCAAAATCGTCAAATTTAAAGACAGAATTTTGAAATATAAACCCAAATCGTCAAATTTGAACTCAGAATTATGAGATACAAAAAACTCAAATTGGGAGATTTAAACCCAGAATTATGAGATATAAACTAAAATTACAAGATTTAAACTCAATTGTGAGATTTAAATTCAATTTTGTAAAACTCTGAATTTTGAGATATAAACTCAAATCGGCAAATTTGAACTATAAAATATATTTTTGAATTATAAAATATAAAGTCAAATTTAAACTCAGAATTATGAGATAAATCTCAGATGGGCAGATTTAAACCCAGAATTTTGATATAGACAGAATTATGAGATTATGAGAAATAAACTAAAATGGCAAGATTTAAACAATTGTGAGATTTCAATTAAAAATTGTTGAATTTAAACTCAGAATTTTAAAATATAAACTCAAAACATCAAATGTGAACTCAGAATTATGAGATTTAAACTCAAAAGTGTGAGAATTAAACTCAGAATTCAGAATTGTGAGCTAAAATGTAATTGCTCTTTTTTATTTCATGGCAGAAACGGGCTTTCATACATTTCATACAGTACATATGTTCAATTATTCAGCCTCTGTTCAATTGATTAGTAAATGTACATCATCAAATACATTAAATAGAGTAATATATACACAGTTAGAATAACAGATGCTTACATTTGTATTTAAGGCAATACATCATGAGTTGGAGAGTGTTGTTGACAGCGTCACTCTCAAACTGAGCACAGAATCACGTCAAACTCAAATACCCTGTGTAAAAATAACCCCCAAAACAGAACTGAACGAGTGTTTGCCCTGAGGACGTCTGGTGGAAATCATATATTGCTTGAAGCTCTAGATTTGGTACTGATCTTCAGAAGTGATTTTGGTCAGGAACGCATTCGTAAGGCCCTAAAACATCACAAACACACCCAGATCTACATTCAGACGGCAAAACACACCGGAACGAGCCGGACGCCTGGCGTTTGGCCGTCAAATAGAGACGTTTGCTGAACCTGAGCCACGAGAAAAGACCCATACCAAGCTATAAAGGCCGTTTATATCAAAGTGCGCGTTTATCTCTACAGTTCTGCCGATTTGGCCGTCTAATAAAGCCTCTAAACGTGACCGGTTGGCTTTGGCAGTGTTTTCAGAGTGCACCGATTGCATAGGCGTTCAGATGTTGGTTTCGCGCTGCATGACGCCGTCTTTGTCCTCGCAGAGCTGCTGCGCCGCTTCAGCGTCCGCGTCCCCGTCCGCTTCCGGGTGGGTCTCCGTCTGCTCCTGCTCCTCGCGGTCGGTGCGTTTGTACGCCTCCTCTTGTTTGCGCTCGCGCTCCAGCAGCCGGTAGTTGATGAAGTTGCCGATGAAGAGCCAGATGCTGGACAGGACCACCACGGATCCGCAGCACAGGTACATGTACTTGTAGTTCTTTGTGATGTCCACTAACTTCCCTGCAAATCAATGCCATGCGTTAATTAATCCAGCATCTGACAGGATTACAGACACAATTAGATATGTGTATGTATGAAAGGGATATTATGTAGCACAAAACAAAGGGAAAAGACAATGAAAGAAATGTGAGGCACTGACATTTAGCGATTTTTAAGTCATAGTAAGTGTAGTGACGTTATTGTAGTGTAGTATTATTTATTTTATTATTTTTTGAATTAGCTTTTATTTTTACATTTTCAGTACATTTTAGTAATTTAGTAATGTGCCCTGTTTTTTCTTTTCCTTTTAGTAATTTTCAGTATTTTTAATTTTTTGTTTAGTAGTTATATATTAATATTAATTTGAACATTTTTTACATTTTTTTTTTTTAGGTTAAGTTTTTCATTAAAATATTCATATTTTATTTTATTACCTGCTAGCAGTGAACACTGGATATTTATTTAATTTTTTATTTCAGTTTTAAGTCTTTACATTTTCATTTAATTTTATTTTTCATTTAATATTGATATTTTATTTGATCTTATTACCTGTCTGCGGCAGTCTGATGAGCAACAAACATGTATTTTTATTCAATTTTAATTACATTTTTTTGTCATTTATATTTTTGTTTACATTTTTATGTAATATTCATATTTTATGTTATCACCTGCCAGTTATTGTCCAATGAGCAATGGACTTTTTTTAAATTTATTTTTTAGTAATTTTCAGTTTTTAATTCAATATTTATATTAATATTAATATTTTATCTTGTTTTATTATCTGCCAACAGCAGTCTGATGAGTAACAGACGTTTATTATTTTTTATTTTATTTCAGTTTTTGTTTTTTTGTTTTTTACATTTTTATTTCATTCACTGGCAGGTAATATAAAATAAAATATCAATATTAAATGAAAAAAAAAAATGTAAATTCAAATAAAAAAATTTAAACTGAAAAAAAAGTCCAGTGCTCATCGGACCACCACTAATAAAATTAGACAAAATATGAATATTTGATGAAAAAATTAGCCTAAAAACTCAAAAATAGTTTTTTATGTCAAAAAAAAGTTTTTTATTTTTATTTCAGTTTTTATTTTTAGTCAATTTAATTGTAGTAATTTGCAGTATATGTAAGTGTTTTTTTTTTTAAGTTGTTTTAATATTATTTGCGCCATTACCTGCCAGCGGCGGTTGATGAGCACTAGATATTTATATTTTATTTGTTATAAATTTTCTTAATTTTTAGTAAGTCTAATTTTTGATTGCTTCTTATTTAATATTAATAGTCATATTTTATGTTGTGTTATTACCTGCCAGCGGCGGCCCGATGAGCACCGGACAGCACTCCACGATGGTGGTGAGCCCCACTGCGCTGGAGAACCTCTGCGCTCCCACCAGATCCATCAGCGTCTCGAACAGGACGGCGCTCACCATGCCGAAGGCGAAGCCGAAGAAGATGGCGTACACCACCATGCCCCTGTAGCTCTCGGCCAGCGGACACAGCAGGTGACACACGCCGTTATACAGCACGGCGAAGCTGAAGAAGTACTGGATGCGAGGCCGGACCCAGCGCGAGTTGGCCAGCAGACCCATGGACGGCCGAGCGAACATGTCCACGAAAGCCAGGATGGACAGCAGGAAGGCCGCCTGATACTCGTCCACGCCGTTGTCTTTGGCGTACGGCGACAGGAAGACGATCGGCGCGAAGAATCCCACGAACATAATGACGTTTCCCGACAGGTAGATGAGGAAGCCGCGGTGCTTGAAGAGCGACAGGTCCAGGTACTTGTTGAGCATCTGCCAGGCCGTGGTCTTCTCTGTCTTGACCGCTGCCGGTTTCTCCTCCAGCGCTTTGGCCGGGTTCGGCGGGGCCACCAGGGGCCTCATGAGCGAGCCGGCCACGCAGCAGTTGAGCAGGAGCCCGCCGAGGATCAGGAAGCTTCCCCTCCATCCGTACTCGTTGATGAGATACTGGTTGAGCGGCGCCAGCGTGCTGAGGAACACGGGACTGCCGGCCATGGCGAAGCCGTTAGCGATGGGACGCTTCTTGTAGAAGTACTTCCCGATCATCGTGAGCGCCGGCTGCAGGTTGAAGGCCAGACCGAAGCCTGTGAGAGGAAACAAGATGGCATTGTGGGATACTGGCTGACTCCAATGAGCTTATAAGCCTCCTGTTGGGTCAAAATATGTGTGCGTTCATCCATTCGTGTCAAATTAACCCACACTGGTTTCCATGAAATTTGCCAAAATGAACACTATAGTCATGTTTTACATAAAACCGTTTATTGTATCTTGTTGGAGATTAGAAAATATATAAAATATGAGAAATTATGAACTCTATATTGTGTTGAAAATAATGGTACACGATTTGTGTTTGTGGGTCATTTTGACCCTGATGGTCTTCCATGCAATTAGACAAAAATCAACTCTACAAAACACTAAAGGTGTTTTTTTTATGTAAAACTTCTACTGTAGCTTTTGGAGACTAAATAATATATTTGTGCTGGATGTCATTTTTTGACCCCGAAAAAAATCAACATTACAAAAAAACACTAAAGAGTCACGTTTTTACATAATACCTCTATTTTAGCTTGTCAGCGACTAAGAAATATTAGAAATTCTGAACTCCTATTTTAGTAAATTATTGTTAACATTTTTTTTTTTTTTTACTGTTTTAATGATTTCAATTGGAGTAATTTTCAGTAATTCAAATTTTTAGATAAAGATAAAAATTTTTATTTATATATTTATATTTTGTCTTGTGTAATTACCTGTCAAAGGCGGTCCGATGAGCACAGGAATTGTTTTATTTTTTTTTTGAGTTTTCACTCATTTTTTTTATATTTTATTTTTTCTATCTTAGCTATTTTAGTATATCAAGTTAAACTTAATGAAAATGAGACGTCGCCTTGGCAAATAGCTAAAAAAGGTTTTAATTTTATTTTTAGTTCACTTTAATAACCCTGATGTGCTTTTTGTAATTGTTATAGGTTTTTGTTCTTTTAAATATTTAGCTTTAATGTTTATTTCAGTTTTAATTTAGTCACTTTAATTTGAATAATTTTCAGTATTTCTACTTTTTTCAAGTAGATTTTTTTAATCTAATATAATATCTTGTTTTATTATCTGTCAGTGGTGGTCTGATGAGCACCAGATTTATTTGTTATTTGTTTTAATAATTTTAATTTGAGTAGTTTTTTAGTATTTCTTTAGTTCTTTAGTATAACAAAAACACTAAAGGGTCATGTTTTTATGTAAAACTTAAATTGTGGCATGTTGTAGATTTAGAAAATATAAGATTTTAAAAATTAAATAAAAACTTTGGCTCTTAAAGTTACATTAATATTTTAGTCTTTGAGAACTTAAAATAAAGATTTTCTGTTTCTGACTGTTTTTCAAAGTGTTGAAACATTTATTGGGGTCATTTATGACCCCAAAATTTTAAGAAGAAATAATAGTTTAACCTGCATTTCAAGCAGTTTGGAAACTGAATGTGGGTCAGATTGATGCAGTTAAATATATTTCTCATCATACTGACCTCCGATGACGCCGATGCAGATGTAGAGCTGCACGACGTTGTTGCAGAAGGAGGCGCTGATCATGCCGATGGCGCACAGAAAGCCGCCCAAGATCATGATGGGACGGCAGCCGTACGTGTTTACCAGAATACTGCTGATGGGACCTGAAACACAAACCCAAAACAGCGACATACTCAGCTCAATACTGATCAACCAGGGTATTACATTAACTAAAATCATTAAAAAACATTTTAGTTAACTTTTTTTAAACTGAAATAAAATAAAACACTTTGTTTGTTTTAGTAATTTTGTGTTTTGTCATTTTTAGTTTTTTTTCTTTAAACATCTATTTAGTTTTTGTTACTTATTATTTCAGTTTTAGTTGTTTTATAATATAAAACTAACAAACTAAAAATCAAAAAGTTACATTTTTTAAAAAATATATATATATTTTTTGTATGTAATTCTTTTTTTGTTAACTATAATAACCCTGCATCAATGTAAACACTCCACTGCTAATAGATTACACATCCTAGTTAACAAAGAATGAAGTCACATGAAGAGGAAAGTGTGCGTGAAACTGATTCTATTCTAAGGAGTAAATGATAAACTATTTCAGTAGTTGTTTTTTTAGCATCATAATCTTTTAAGATGACGTTCTGTGAAAGAAGGTCTAAAGAGAGCGTTGTAGATCATCAGGTGTGTGTTTGTAGTTAAAATCAGGTCAGATCGGCTCTTAATTTAGCTTCTTAAAGCGTCTCGGGCTCCTGAGCTGGAGGGCAGATCTCATTAACATGCAGTCACACAGCCTTCCCGTGATCGTCAGCGTGAAGCGCACACAGTGTCACGGCCCCGCTTGCTTTAGAGCTGAACAGACGCTTTGTAGACTGATAGATCTAATAGTGTGTGTGTGATTCAGTGAAAACAGTGAAAGTGTGCTGTTTTCACCCTGATACAGACACATGCAGGTGTAAACACAGAGTTAAGCACATAAACACAATCATATTCATATCAGACTGTTTGATAAACATATGCTCATGCTTCAGTTCTTATGCTGAAAGTCACACAACTGTTCAAACGTTACGCTTTGGTAAGATGTTTTAATGTTTCTGGAAGAAAACAAAAAAGCTGCATTTATTTGATCATAAACACAGTAAAAAATGTGAAATATTATTAGAATTTAAAACATCTGCTTTCTATGTAATTACATGTAAAACTGTAATTTATTTCTGTGATGCGCAGCTGAATTTTCAGCATCATTACTCCAGTCTTCAGTGTCACATGATCCTTCAGAAATCATTCTAATATGCTGATTTGCTGCTCAGCAAACATTTTTGATTATTAGCAATGTTGAAAACAGATGTGCTGCTTTTTTATTAGTGTTAAAAACAGCATTTATGAAAACAGAAATCTTTTGTAGCATTATAAATGTCTTTACTGTCACTCCTTGATGAATAAAAGTAATAAAATCTTGAAAAATGCAGATACAGTGCAGTATTTGTGTGTGTGTGTGTGGTGTGGGTTACATGACTGATATCTGTCCTCTATAATGCAGCTCAAGTTCACTGGCCACACACACACACACACACACACACTTGTGAATCTCGAGGGTAAAGTGGATTAGAGTCATTGATCTTGAGCCAAAAGCAAGATGAGAGAAACGACATTCTCTGAGGTGGAATGTTTTACTTCAAGTCTTATAATGCAGATGCATCATGGGACTTTTACTCTCACTAATGATTTCCAGTGTTAAATGTGTGTGTTCTCTAGCATGCTAAGGTCAGATCTGCACATTCATGCTTGTTCACGATAAAACATGCTGATTTAATTTAGTAGAGAGCTGCGTGACGTGCGACGCCGGGTGGTTTGTTCTGGCCGTGTGTTTAATGTTAAACGGAGGGGTTAATTTGAATTTCATTTGATGTGAATTGAAAGTGGTTTGTCAGACGTGCTCACATCAACTACAGTGTGATGACACAACCTTTATGTGATGACAAAACAGGTTAAGCCCTTAGAAACCCAATGTCATTTGATTAAAAATACAGTAAGAACTGTAAAAAATGTGAAATATTATTGTGATCTAAAATAGCTGTTTTCTGTGTAAATGTCTGTTAGAATGTAATTTATTTTTGTGATCAAAGCTGAATTTTCAGCATCATTACCCCAGTGTCCATTGGCTCGAGAAGCATTTCTGATTATGATCAATATTGAAAACATTAATATTTTTGCAGAAACTGATACATTTTATTTTTCAAGATTCACAGATGAATAGAAAGTTCAAAAGAACAGCATTTATTTGAAATTTATTTGTAACATTGTAACAAACTCTTTGGAAATGTTTTACCTCCAGCGTACATGACGGCCAACATGATGGAGGAGATCCAGGCCACCTGACTGTACGAGGCGTCGAAGATCCTCTGGATGTCTTTAAAGAACACCGTCGTGGCCTTCGGGAAGGCGTAAGAGAATCCGATGGAGATGAAAGCCCCGCCCACCACAGCCCAGCCCCACCCACCGTCTGGAGGCGGAACGGCTGGCGGTCCGACAGGAGGAGGCATCGTGCACCCTGGATATCACTGCAGGACAGACGGAGACCAGAACACGCCATTAGTCCGAGATGTACAGCTGTCACATTCAACCAATGATGTGAGTGTGGGGCGGGACTATCTGTTCAACTGACCAATGAGAGGCCAGAGGGAGTGTTTAGGAAACCTGTTTAAACTAAAAGGTTTTTAGTGTAATTCTGTGGAAATGACACTGGATTCTGTTTTTAGTCTCTGGTGGGCAGATAGAGAGAGCAGATATAGCAGCTCTGGGTGGAAGCAGCCTGGAAATGAGTACTAATTAACACCAAACAGAGGTAAAGAGAGTTCAGGAGCCAAAATAAGTGCATAAAACGCCTTTGGTTTCGCTCTATAGCAAATAATACAGAAACAGCTGCACGAAAATGGAGATTTGTTTGTATGGCACATTTCACAGGCATATATATATATATATATACACAAACATAGTCAGATGTGAATACCGAATTTGAGGAAAAAAGTCCAAATTGCAATTGCAAGAAAACAATCTAAATAGTGAGCTAAAAAGTCACAGTTATCTATTTTATTTTTTATTTCATGGTGGGAAAGAAAAGTTGCAAAATGTAAACTCGGAATTGCAACAAAAATCTTAATGACCTTTTTATTTTTTTTAATCCCATGGCAGAAACAAGCTCCCATAATATTTATAATTTTAGTCTAAGTTGTGCAGTGTCTTAATAATCCACTTTTGGCATTTTTTTGCATATTAAATTGTGATTGGTCTGCTTTTCCTTTCATGTATTTCATCATTTCATTTACGCACAAGCAGTGACTAAATTCTGGACTCACCTAAATCTCTCACACTCTCCTGCCGCTGCTGATTCTGTTGAGATCTTGACCTTCACATCCAGATCACACAGTGTGTGTGAGATTTAGGAGATTAAAGGCCATTCAGGGTCACTGAGACAACACAAGTTATCACCATGGCAACAGTGTTTACATCTGTCAGTCACTGACCAATAAAGCCCCGCCTCCAGTTCTCTTCAGGATCCGCCTCCTGCTGCTTGAGTTCATGGAAACGTGGGCGGGGCTGCGGACGTAACTAAGCCGTTGTTTACAAACCAAACAAAACCAGAGTGATTCTTATCTTGTGGTATTTCAGTTCTGAATCCAAACGTGTCAGAAACACACACTCGCACACACACACACACACACACACACACACACAGTGCTCATGTGATGTTAACACCCCTGAACTAAAGCCTTGTGTTAGATAAGCTTTTGTTTTTAGCTGTGCTCTTCAAATCCAAATAACCTTTCTGCAAAGTTATTGTAACCGATATCACTGCATGCTGACATCAATTATTTTACTTCAGTTTCAAAGTACCAAACAACATGCTGCTATGTGGAAGCCCATTTCTGCCAAGGGATAAAAACTAAATATAACTGTGACTTTTATCAGACAATTCCAACTTTTTTCTTACAAAATGAAATGACAATTGTGAGATAAAAAAAAACTAAAACAAAAAAGTCAGAATTGTGGGTTAAAAGGTCACAATTAACAACTTTGCTAATAACACAATTTTTTGTTAATCTCAGAATTGTGAGATTTCACTTAGAATTCCCAGAAAAATATCCAGACTTGTGAGATTTAACTAAGAATTCAGAAGAAAAAAATCTGAATTGTGAGATTTAAACTCAGAATTCCCATAAAAAAAAAAGCGAATTGCAAGATTTAAACTCATAATTCCTAGGAAAATGTCAGATTTCTGAGATTTAAACTCAGAATTACCAGAAAAAAGCCAGACTTGTGAGATTTAAAATCAGAATTCCAAGAAAAAAAACTTTATTGTGAGATTTAAACTCAAAATTCCAAGGAAAATGTCAGAATTACGAGATTTAAACTCAGAATTTCAAGAAAAAAAATCAGAATTTTAAAATTTTAACTCAGAATTCCAAGAAAAAAAATCAGAATTGTGAGATTTAAAGTCAGAATTCTAAGAAAAAAAAATAGAATTGTGAGATTTAAATTCAAAATTCCAAGGAAAATGTCAGAATTGCAAGAAAATGCACAATTTAATGTCTGAATTCTGAGAAAAAAAATCTGAATTAAGATTTTGTTTAGATTTTGCGAGTACACTACTAATGCAGCGATGTGATTGGCTGACGGCAGAGACTCAGGTGACACTGTTACCTGACACCTGGAGAGTCGAGCTCACTAAATGAGACGCAATGAGACGTTATGAGAGGTTTGAGGTCTGCATTTTCCTTCAGCTTCAAGGTCGCAATGCGGTTTGAAGCGGCGAGTGCTGCCTCATGAATATTTAATGAGATGGCCTTCCTCCTCTTTAGGCCATGATTTCTTTACAGTTCACATCACGTCTCCATTACTGCTGAACAATTTCAAATGAACACATGTGATCTCAGGGAGTTCTTCTGTGCTGTCTAAAGCACTATTGAGACACAGTCATATTTCATGCACTGCAAAAATCACTTTACACATAAAACAGACCTGACGCAGCCGATCTACTGCGTGTCTCAGGCTGTTTTCAAGGTCTCAGTCTGTCCCGGTTTGACATTTCCAAACTCACAGACTGTGCCGAGGACATTCAGAGTCACGCAAAACCGCTGGAAAACTCCCAGAATTCAGTCAGTCCGGATCACGTCTCAAATGCTGCAGTGTTTCTTCACTTCACTGCCATTAACCCTTAATAGTGCGACCCAGCTAGCAATGTTATACTAGTATACTATTATAGTTTTTATTAATATTTTAGATCAGCTTTTATATTTTCCATTTTCATTTTAATTTCATTTAAAGTTTTAGTAATTTTTTGGCATTTTCAGTAGTTTCTGTTTTATATCTCTATATAGTTTTGATTAATTATTTAGTACATCAAGTTAAAATTAAAATGAGAAATGTTAAAAAAAAAGTAAAAAAATTTTTAAATATATATATATATATATATATATATATATAAAACAAGAAAACAAGAAAATATAACAAATGAACAAGAAAATACCATTTCAGTTTTTCTACTCTAAAATTTCACATTTAATTCAATGTGTTACTTGTTTTTGAAATGTACTATAAATTTCTAAATGAAATGGGTTTTTAGACCAGTTTTTTTTCAGTGTAGGCTAAAGGTTGAACCCACAAACAGCATCCGATCTCCAGCTGTGAACTAAATTCAACAAACTCGTGAAGAGTAGATTACATCAGCATGAGATCCTTCTGATCTTCAACAATATTTATTCGTCGTTGCGCTGATTTCACATCAGCTGACCGTACGCTGTTTAAAGCAGGTTTGAATTAGAGGAAAGAAGGTCACTTTGAAGGTCTGTGTGTTTGAAGGCCAAGAAACCTGAAGTTCAAAAACAAGATCTTGAGTTTCCCACCCAAAGAAAGTGACTTGAAAGAAACAATAGCATAAGGGAGAGAGAAAGTGAGCGCCGCGGGAGGCCACTAACCATGCGGACGTCCGCCACGTCTCCACCTCTGTTGATATTTAACTTCAGAAACATCTGAGGTATCAGAACAGAAATGTACATAATGTACACGTACACAAAAGAAAGAAGAAGACGCCGCTGGAAACTGATAGTCTGGACAATAACTCACATTAAAAGAGCTTTTCGTCTAGTAAAAGCCTATAAAGATACTATATCATGTCTAATACATGAAACATGATCGTAACTTTGCTGTCACACTCAATCTACTCCATGCCTTCTGTGTGATTGATAGTTTAGAGTTTTTTTTATCAAGTAAAGACTCCTCTACCTTCAGCTGGTCTTTTTGCTGTCAGATCTTTTCAGATTTTTAATCAGGTAAACGTAAGAATAACTTTAGTCATATTTCCATATTTTTTCCCTCTATATTCTAATTATAACAGATTGTGAGCCATCATTTTTATAATTAGTCCATTTAAAGAATCAATATTTTTCTGATTATTTACAATTTAAGGTTTACAGGGTCAGTTATTCCTGTCATAATCACTCTCGGTCATTATAGTGACCTTTCACCTACTAGTCCTAAATGACCCACATTTGCTGCAAAAAACTGCATTCATTCATGTTTAAAATTAGAAAAACACATTAGTAGCTGTTATATATTCTCTTATGACCATGTTTTGAGCATGTACCGGATCAGTCAGCTGCAGACTAATAATAGTGTGATGTCGGTGTGGTATCATCTGAAACGTTTGTCACAACTTACCTCATGGAAATAATAACAGCGTACCATTCCATAAACTAAAGCAAGCATTAATTCTCTAGATGAGAGCGGCTGAATGTCAAACTCACCTGAAAGCGTGTGTGAAAGCATGCATGCTCGTTTCTGTGAAACCTTGTGTTTGACCACGTGCAGCCCCAAAACATTGAGGATGGGCGTCTCTGTTAATGCACAGCGTGATGTTTGAACTTCACAAGTTTTAGTTTGAGTTTTAGGGTGGATTGAGACGCACATGCTCAGTGTGTTTATGTCTGCTAATATCCAACATGTACCCAGCGAACAAAAACACGCCATAAGAACATCCCCGTGGAGTTACGAAAATGTTATTTCTGAATCTTCTCTTTTTCCTTTAATGTTCTAAAAATATAAAGGAACATTACATTTGATCATTTTGTGTTATTGGAATGTTACATTTAAAAAACGTTACCAGAAAATTTCAATGAAACAATGTATTAATGTTTTTGTGCTAACGTTGTGAAAACATTTTGAAAGAACAGATAACTGAGTGCTTTATTATTAATGTTACTGAAAGAACGTTTGTTTGTAAACCCTCTGACAATGTTTCCTATGTGACCCTGGAGCACAAAACCTTAATAAAAGTCTTAAGTGGCACAGGTATATTTGTAGCAATAGCCAAAAATACATTGTATGCATCAAAATTTTCGATTTTTCTTTTAAGCCAAAAACCATTAGGATGTTAAGTAAAGATCATGTTTCATGAAGATATTTTGTAAATTCTGATTAGTAATATGCATTGCTAAGAACTTCATTTGGACAACTTTAGAGATGATTTTCTCAATATTTCGATTTTTTGCAACCTCACATTTGAGATTTTCAAATAGCTGTATCTAAATATTGTCCTGTCCTAACAAACCATACATCATATAAATCCCAATTTCTAAATTTCTAACAATTGACCCTTGTGACTGGTTTTGTGGTCCAGGGTCACATATTGTCCTATCCTAACAAACCATACATCAATGGAAAGCTTATTTATTCAGCTTTCAGATGATGTATAAATCTCAATTTTAAAAATTGACCTTTATGACTGGTTTTGTGGTCCAGGGTCACATAATAACACAGTTACAAGAACATTTCATAAACATTACTTCAAGAATGTTTTGTCCTAACATTCTTATATGTGACCCTGGACCACAAAACCAGACATGAAGGTCAGTTTTTTAAAATTGAGATTTATACATCATCTGAAAGCTAAATAGATAAGTTTTCCATTGATGTATGGTTTGTTAGGATAGGACGATATTCAACAAAATCTATAATCTGAGGGTGCAAAAAAATATTGAGAAAATCGCTTTTTAAAATTGTCCAAATGAAGTTCTTAGCAATGCATATTACTAATCAAAAATTAAGTTTGGATATATTTACGGTAGGAAATTTACAAAAGATCTTCATGGAACATTATCTTTAATTAATATTCTACCGATTTTTGGCATAAAATAACTTTGACCCATACAATGTGTTTTTGGTTATTGCTACAAATAAACCCGTGCTACTTAAGCCTGGTTTTGTGGTCCAGGGTCACATATAGCTTTTAAAATGTGAAAACGTTAGCCGGGTACTTACAGTCAAACAGACGCATCCGTCATACAGATAACACAATATTATATTGCTGTATCCTGTAATCTGTCAGTGAACATGATGAACGCGCCATGTCGTGTTGAAGCTCATCAGACAGACAGGGGCACCCGTCACATGACCCGCTGTGATAATGCAAGTCCACGAGCTGAAGTGACCCAGATCAGCCAAACCCGCTTACCGCATCAAAGCCCGGATAAATATAGAAGCGGTACTCTCTGCGGTTCTGTTCTGTGTTTTGGCCCACGAATTGCTGGGACGGAGCACCGGCCGCAGCCTGATGCGGATTCAGACCGGATGCAACCAGTCAACATTCACTGACATTCATCACGTTATTTTGTTCTGCAGCATTAACTGCGAGTATCTAAATCTACAGCATCCGCACATGATGCACAGCATCATCTGACAGCAGAATGTTGACATTCCCATGTTATAACGGGACCGTCCCAGCAGCACAAACACACCATCATTATCATCACCATCGTGATACCGTTATAATCTAAAAAGGCTGTTTACCTTCAGGACCGGTTATCAGTGCTGTCTGTCTCTCTGACCTTCAGCCGCTGCTGCGGAAAGACGCTCCACACGCGCGTTTGAATCAGTCGCTCTGCGGACGGCGGCGGTGACGTCACGCGCGCTTCGCCGACGGGCGAGGTTATTACGAGCTCCGTTATGGCGGAGGCTTGGCTCATGAATATTAATGACGCGGCGTCACGCGCAGCCAGTGGACGCTCTCCGATTGGCTACGAGGCGGGCGTGTCGCTTGGGCGCTATGAATATCAAAGAGGTTCATATCCGGGAAGCTAACCGTCTGCAACGTCGTCAAAGCGTAATATTTATCCTGTACGGGAGCTGTACGAGCTCAACTCTTGTTTGTTATTCTAGTCACATAAAAAATCGGCCCCGGAGCGCGACTGGAATCCGCCTCTTTTAAAACTCTTTCTTGTACTAAAACAATCAGCAGGGAGAAACAAATTTCTCTCACATGTGGTTTTGTCGTAAACACGTTCTTCTGCCAAATAATGACACTGGATCCCAGGGGTGTCCCAGGGACAATAAAGATGAGAGAAAAAAGCTTTTTTTTTATGGTGCAGATTTACAACGCAAGACAGGGGGGAATCCAAAAACGTTAGACAACGTTTAAAAAAATCTTAATGCATAAATATAAAGAGTCGTTCTATATTTATGCATTAAGATTTTTTTAAACGTTGTCTAACGTTGTCTAAGAGTCGTTCATAAACGATTTTTTCCACTTTGCTTCAGTCACGTGACAAATGAACAAAATGACTCGGTACTCGAGAGGCCAACCAATCGTTTCTGTTCATCATAAATTAGATTTGGCTGCATTGTATTTCCTATTCATAATAGGGTTTTTGAAATTTGAAAACGATATATTGATTCTACTCTGCTCAAATGAAATTAAATAATCGAATCAGTAAAATTATCCGATGTTGCCATGACTAAAGATGAACATTTTTTTTGCCTTTAGTCAATTCGGTTATTAGTTTGCAGCCACGTGAGGGCGGTGTGTCACTAGGTTAAACTTCATCTGTGTGTTTTAATATTATTTGTGTTTCATTTGGTACGTTTTCTCAGCATGAATGATGTTAGCTGATGGCAGTCTGAGGGAATGTGGTTTGTTTGTTATTTATTAGCATAATTGTGCATTTAAGGTAACCCAATAATAAAAGTCTTAAAGTTATGAACAAACGTTCATCGAGCAATGATAATAGAACGCTCGTTCAAAGTTATTTGGTTTTTAATAATGTGCTCAAAATATTAGCACAAAAACGTTATTTATGCATCATTTATAAACTTTTTTTTTGTGTAACGTTTTTGAAATGTTATTATTTATTGCAGAACGTTCTAATAAAGTCTGCAAAAGGACGTTCACATAATCCAGAAAAATGTTTAAAACATCACTGTTTTAATTTGCATAACTTAATGGAACGTTAGCTAAACGTTCTTAAACGTGCAATTTTTATTAGTTGCTGTGATGAAAATCAAGGACTGCGGTTGGATCTTGAAAATTAGACATCCAAACAAACACTGCTGCATAAATATCAAGTTATGGACTATATGTTCAAATATTCACCACTAATGGCAAACCAAAACCTAATAGGAACACAAAATTCCATGATCTGTTTACCTGAGAATGAGTTAAAGGTCTCAGAACAGGTTGTTCTCTATATCTGACGCAGAATCCTGTTCGGATCTGTTGGCCTCAATGTTTTTATCAATATTCAAATCAAATCAATATAATTTATATTTTTCACGTGCAGCTTTACAGAAAATCGTGATGTTGATGTTTATAATATCTTAATATCCTATTTTATGTTAGGATATATTCATACCCTCTCCACTGTTAAATCATGAGATACGTTTTTTTTATATATAATTCTGGTGTTGAATATTGTCACTGCCTCCAGGTGGCGTCATTGAGCTTATTCAACCAGATTCAACCTTTTTTTACATTTATTCTTCCCATAGGATTTTAAAATAGTCTTTTTTAAAGTGTTATAAGTCATAAACAAAACCAACCAGCTTTGAGGAGAATCACAACATTACAAACTCTGATTTGAAGCAAAGAAACAGCACATCAAATATACAAATTTCTATCATACATTCTATCTTTCTATTAATATAGAATTCCACATCCCTCCAAAATATATACAAATATTTAAGTATTTTGAGAGCAGGTGCTTACTCGTGTGGGTGGAGCTAAAGAGCTCAACTCTCTCATTAGTGGAATTTTCAGCGTGGCATAATGGGCAATGTAGTTTCTCCATCATAAATTCCGCTGTTAAACACAATTTTTTTTAAGTAGGAATAAGATGTGTTCACAGATGTGTTCAACAAATGCCTGGGTTCACAGCAGATCTGTCTTTAATGGTTTATAAATGACTGTTGTGCTATATTGGATATTAAACTACATGTGCTAAAACACGTAGTATACAAAAAAAATTATTATGCGTGGAATGCTCTACACCACAATGCAATGTGCAGTTTTGGTTTGTTCCATAACTGCTATTTGTGTGCAGAACATTATTGTTCTTTGTTACTTTTATGCATTGATTTTTTTAATAGTCAAAAATATGATTGGACTCTGTATTGATATTTTGGTATTTCTGGACCCAGAATGGTTTTTCTGTCGTCACTGTGAAAACCCAATCTGTTTTGAAACGGTGTAAAATCTCTTATATGTACTGGATCATGTGTATGTCGATGGATCCAGGAATAATCAGCAGCAGCAGCCAGACTCTGACATGTGCGGCGTCAGTCTGGAGATTCACTGTTGACTCTCTCAATCTCCCAGAATGCTCTGCTACATTTATAGTGTGTTTGCACTTCAAAACCTCCTGAAAAGCTGATGGGCTTCTGAGTTTATCTAATCAACATCTTTTAGTTATTCCAGTTACATGCAGAATCAACATGCAGGATGATTCATCTAAAGTGTGCAACTGATATTTGATTCATGAACCATGACAATAATACACTGTGGCTTCAATCAGCAGAATGATTCATTCCAGTGAGTCGGTGATCAGATGTTGTTGTTCAGTGTAAATGAGCTCATGTTTTTTAATGGTTTCCACACACGTTTGTGTTCGTCCGTCCGCTGCAGGCCATCTGCGGTCTTACAGCAGGACAGAGATGAGCCTTTCTCAGCCGAATCTGCACAGCTGCTTTAGTCGTTGAGCGCTCAGCTCATGAAGGCCTGGTTTAATACTGCTGGACTGGGCTCTTTGGCTTCGCTTCTGTCATTTCCATTCTCTGTGTTTCTCCTCTGGAGCTGCAATCGAAGATGGATGGCTCTGTCGAGCATCTGCTCGCTTACGCTGAGGGACAAACGGATCGTCCCGTTTCATATCTGAGCTGCAGATGAGGCTTTATTTTGCTTTTATTTTGTTGAGCTGCTCTAGTGAACATGATCATTACATTTCAGATGCAGTCAATAGTTTCTGCTCCAATCCATGTTTAACAGCCTAGTTTAGCCATGCAAGTGCACTAGTGCATTCTTGTTTAGTGAAAAATATGATAAAATGAAATACATTTTCATTTTAATTAAAGTTTTAGTAGTTTTTATGTCTTCAGTCTTTATGTCTACAGTTAAAAGTCAGAGACCTCAACTGAAATGTGACAAGGAGAAACATCTGAGACTCTGTGAATTCCTCTGGGAAGTGTGTTTGTGTAAACTAGCCCTGTTTAAGAAACCTGGTTTTGTGCACACAGATGGACTGGTCTGGCTCGCGGCCCTAAGGACAAACTCAATGATTCAGTGTGTAATTTCATTAATTATAAACGGCGTGTGTCATACACTGCTCTCTTTATGAGCGGTGCTCAGACTCACAGAGCGGTTCTGTGTTCGGCTCTCGAGCTGTTACGAGCGTTGGCCACACATCGAAACACGTCAAAACCATGAGACAGATGTTCAGCGACAGCTACACGCTTCACGACTGAGTTTGTGTTAATGTGACCTGCGGAGATGGAAGAGTGTATTAAACCTTTAGACAAAATAGTGCTTTTTATTAAGTATCATATTTGATCTATCAGGCCTTTATGGCTCAAAGTCTGATACAGAGAAAAAAACGCTTGATTTTCAGCAAAAAGACATGGATTTTTTTTACTTGATGAAAAAGACTCATTAAAAGGCATTAAGCAGATTGTGAGTGGCAGCAAAGTTTGATCATTTAGAGACCTTATAGTAGGGTTAATGACTTGAGAAATACTGATAGTATTATTACTAAAGTTCCAAAATTCCCAGCATTCCTGGTTCCTCCACAGACCGCGGTGGAGATGCCTGCAGCTGCGCAGTCGGCAGGAATGCCTGCAGCAGAATCGCCTCTTCTTCCACAGGTTCGCTGCGGTGTTTGAGAGTAAACAGAGTCTGTCACCTGTAAAACACTCGATCCGTTCCTGCAAACCAGCCCTGCACTCGTGTTTGTACTGGCTGAGACGAGCCATCAGAGCAGTGCATGCTGGGAAGACACTTTTTTCTCTGTTGCTATTCTAAGTATAATGACTGGCACCTGGCCACACCTCGCCGAACGCCAGACCCGAGACTCGCGCTTCAGGACCTGATTTAAGGGGTTTGATTCAGACTTCTTAGTAGTTATACAATTAAAACCATTTTTAAGTGTTGCACACGTGCAGGTTGCACACCAGAAACACATCATATTATAGTCTTTGTTAATAATGCAGATTAAAAAAGCTTGACACACAAAAAGAAAACGGAGTGTCATATTTACAGTGGAACATAACTAGTCTGCAACAAATCACTGCTGTAAGCATAACTTTTTTTTATTGAGTTCATGTGCATGTGCAAAAGATCTTTTCAAAGGCAAAACTCAGCACACAAACGCACTTTCTCTGTCTCTTTTCCCTCCCTCGGGCCTCTGGAGACGTAATCAATCAACACTGGCGCTCTCAGGTGTGTCTCTGCATCTCATTCACTGATTGTTTCAGCATGTCGATCCTGAGAAACTTCACATGAAAGCTCCTCAAGTCTTTATCAGAGCGAGCACTCGCCGAAAGAATCCGGACAGCAGAGATGTTTAATCTGCATTATTAAATCAATGCTTAATCAGTTTTGCATTTGATAACACAGCGCAACAAGAACTTTGATCTCTTGCAGAGTTTTGTCAATTTGCTTGTGGCCATAATCATGTTTAGCAATTACAACAAATGCGATTTACTTAATAAGAATTGATTTCCCTGTGCTCGTCCTGCTGATTATATAGGACAATCAAATATTCACTCCAGCCACTAACCTACTTATAATAGCCAGGCTCATTTCTAGAAAGTGTGAACTTAGGATCAGTTTTGTTTGGATAAACTTAAACTAATATGAAACAAGGTTTAATGAAGACATCCCCAGTTGATGGGTTTAGGAAATGAAGCATCACTGTGAGGATTGAGCTCATTCACAGCTCATAATAGAGGAGCAGATAACAGCAGACACACAATACACTCATCATCAGCCTCTTCTGTATGCTAATAGAGCAGAAATCAGCCCTTTGTTTCACAAACGAGCCTCACAAACTGATGCAAACTCAATGGCACTCAATGTGTGTTTCATTTGTAACCGTTAATGTAATTGTTAATCCAGCAATTACTGGCTTAATTCACGTTTGAAAAGTCAGAGCTATAAAACATAAAGTCTGTTTTAGGTTCAAGTGTTTTAATGTAAGCCAGGGCTGAATTTAATAGATATAACCCTCATGATGCAATGGAAGAGATATTTAAAAAAAGAAAAATAAAAAATGCATAGTTTTTAGTTTTTAGACACTCAAAATACACATCATTTATTTATTTATTTTTTCAGTTATGTTTTAATCGCAATTAATCGTGTCCAAAATGAAAGTTTTTTTTACGTTATGTATATATTCAAAAAAATATGGTACATTTATATATAAAAATATTTAATCAGTTATATGAATATAAAGATACACATGAAAATATTTTTTAAATATATACTGTATGTGTGCGTATTTACATATGTGACCCTGGACCACAAAAACAGTCAGAAGTAGCACGGGGATATTTGTAGCAATAGATAACAGCAAAGATTTTTCTTTTATGCCAAAAATTAAGTACAGATCATGTTCCATAAATATATCTTGTAAATTTCCTACCGTAAATATATCCAAACTTAATTTCTGATTAGTAATATGCATTGCTAAGAACTTCATTTGGACAACTTTAAAGGTGATTTTCTCAGTATTTAAATTTTTTTGCACCCTCAGATTCCAGATTTTCAAAAAGTTGTATCTCAGCCAAATATTGTCCTATTCTAACAAAACGTAAATCAATGGAAAGTTTATTTATTCAGCTTTCGGATTATGATTACATCTCAGTTTCAGAAAATTGACCCTTATGACTGGTTTTGTGGTCATACATTATGTAAACAAAAACTTTTATTTTGGACGCGATTAATCGTGATTAATCATTTGACAGCACTAAAGCATTTACATTTTTTCAGATTGCTAATACAATATAGTTGTAGTCGAAAAAATAAGTTATGCCTATTTTATAAAATGCGAAAATAGTCCACAGATTTTGAACGCGCAATCTGTCTCTGCACTACAGTACCCAGAATCCCTCTCGCTGTGGCCTTCGGCAATCGTCGGGTGTCTCCGCCCACGGGAGCGCGCGCCGCGGAATGCTGCTCTGATTCCAGCACGGTGGAAAAAAGTTTCTCAGAGATGGAGCGGGTGTTGAGGCGCTGATATCTGCACTTTTACCCATGATATTAAACGCGAAAAGGAGATTCAGTTGACGCGGACCCGCCAAGAACTTTGTCCTTTTCCACATTCGAGCGGAATTAAAACTTTTACGGATCGATTTCGTGAACTTTGTTATTAGTTTTTGTCTGTGGGTGAAAATGCCGCAGCCCGCTCGCGCTGTGAGCTTCGTGCTGCTCGTGTTTCACGTTACGGGATTTAAAGTGATTCACGGAGGCTCGGATCGCTCGGATCGCTCGGAACCGGAGCCGTGTCCGTCTGGATGCTCCTGTACGGGATCTTTAGCGGACTGTAGTGGATTAAAACACGGCAGGATCGCGGAGCGGCTGCCCGCGCGGATCACGCGTCTGTAAGTATTTTACCTCAGATCCTTTGTGTGTCTCTCACTGGAACACCATCAAAACATCCAGCAGAACATTCGCTTTCAAAGATTCAGCTGCAGCTAAATATGAGGAAAAAACATACAGCGTAGAAAAAACATAACAGTGGGTGCGGTTTATAAATGACTACAAATGGGTTTGTACAGAAAAACAACTAAAACAAACACGAGTGAATGTGTAAATATAAACTTTCTCCGTCTACACAGTGACAGTGGTACAAAACACTCAGTGTTGAGTTAGTGTGATTGATTTTGCTTGTTTGTGTGTGTTTTCATTTTAAAGGCCCCAAATCTGAACAAAACCACGATTTTGAAATTCCAAATATTTTCTCATGTTCTGTATTTTAAAACATACAATTTCCTATAATAAGAGAAATTAAATCATATTTTGATCAACATATAATGAGAACAAGTTGATTTATTGACTACAATCAGTGGCCGTTATGTTAAAACACTCTAAAAATAATTTTTCAAAGTTGTAAGTTAAGATTATTGCAGTTTTTCTACTTCAACATGTCATGCTTCATTAATGTGTTATTTGACGTTTCTTTGTAATTGTTTGTCAAATTTATTTGGAATTTAAATTCCAAAAATATTCGTATGGCCTGTGGTGAAAATAGACAAATTATTTATAGAAAGAGAAATGAAACCATATTTTGAGCAGCAAATAATGAGAACACAAAAATGTTAATAAATAGTTTCCAACAAAAACTCCCCAAAAATACAATAAATCAAATGTAATAATTGGCTTAAATTGATAAATATGTGTTATGTCAAAACAGTAAAACCAAGGTTATTAGAGCCATTTCTTTGGAATTGTTTGTGAAATTTACTACCTTTTTTTTGTAAGTGCAGACAAATTTTTAGCTTTAAGAAGTGAATCCAGCAGGAAGCTTTTAGCACATGAATTGGTGTCTTGTTGTTCTGTCAGTAGGGGCTCACAGGACTTTATTTGGACTTCATTTGCATATGTTATCTTATTCATGAAGAACAAACACATTGTAATGAAACACTTTCTAATGCTTTCACACTTTTCTCTTCATGCAACTTATAATTGCATTCATTCTCGTTCACTTCGGTTGCATCGCATTCACAAAAAGTGGAATGAAGTGATCGTCTTGTAAGAGACTCCAACTCCTAGATGTTGGTTTGAAGGAGAACGAGAGTCCTCGGGGCTTCCAGGGGTTCAGGAGGTGATGCTAATTTATGAGCAGCTCTGCAGCACGTTCACGCATTAAACTGCCTGAGCTTTTGTTTTCCCCAGGCCCATTATTTCTGCTGAATTAGCAGCTAAACCCAACCAGAGATGGAAGCCATTAGGAGTTGGTGTGTAGAAAGAGAGAGAGAAAGAGAGAGAAAGAGAAAGAAAGAGAGAGAGAGGGAGGGAGAGAGAGAGAGAGAGAGAGAGAGAGGGAGGAGGGAGGAGGAGGGAGGGAGGGAGAAATGGAGGCCTGAAGTTTTTTGGCTGTGAAGGGCTCTCGCTGCCAGAATGGAAAAATAGAAGGAAAAAGCTTTTCATGATTTACATCTGGAAAGAGCAGAGGGTTTTTTCAGTGCCGTGGAGAGTTTGAGACGGCAGCAGCTGTTTTACACCACTTCAGTTTCATAGTTAAACTCTGAACCCATGCGCACCTTTTACTCAGTGAAATTCACACTGGAAAATTGATCAGTCGGTATTAATAAAAGTGTATAAATATGTTTTAGAAATAGATTTAATGGCAGCATTTTTATTTTTGACAAATTTTTGTTGGAATGTATTTAATTTTTATATTTAGCCACTTTTTTTGCAAATTATATATTGTAGTTTTTTTTAACTTTTTTTGTAAAAAATATTTTTATTTATTTATTTTTTTTAGAATTTTTTTATTTTTGCACACCTTCTTTTTTGGACATGTTTTTATTGTAAATGTTTTATTTTTGGACATGTTGTTAATTATTTATTTTTATTTTATTTATTTATTTTTTTTTAAAAAGATGTTTTTGTAGCGTGTCTATTTTGTAATGTTTTTTGTAATTTATCTATCTATTTGGCAGTGTATTTTGTTGATAGCATGGTAGTCAATATTACCAAAACTTTGCAAAGAAACTGTTGAATTTAAATATGGATAGTTGTGGGTAGTATTGAAACTAATCATCAAACTAGCACAAAAATTGAACACACAATCACACTGAGGATGTGTGTGTCTGGATATGGCAGAAAGTGGAGCAAACATGTGAAGTGTGATGAACTGGAGTGTTAATAAACTGAACAAGAGTCTGAAGCGTCTATCTTATCATAACAGAGAGAGTGTGATATCTCAATGTGTTTGTGTGTGAGGGAATGTCAGGTTTATCTCTGTAAAGCACTTCCTGTTGAATGTGACGAGTTCAGTGAGATTAAAACATCTGTGCATGAAGCATGATTCATAAAACACCAGCATAACTAATTTCTGTGTAAATCGAAGTAGTTCATGAATCTGATTTTACACAGAAATCCTGTTTTATTAAGCTTCATATTTACATCTTGAGCGGAGTGATTAACACTTAAAGGAATAAAAGAACTGTTTTATGTTTAAATTGATGCTAGAAAGCACAAATATGCAGCAGAAACAAAGGCTGGTGATGTTGTTGTATGTAGTGGACGGCTGTGAACGCTCCACCTCTGAGATTCCAGTAAAACGCCCGTCCAGAGCCAGAAACTCCACAAACGGACATGATTTGCAGTTGGAAATCAAAGGCGGCGCTGCACTTTCCCTGCATTGCAAATAGATTAGCAGTCGTTACTTTCCCCGCGGCTGTTCGCCGTTTGAGCTGATGGAGTCCAGATGGGGGTCGAGAGCCATGGAGGCGTCTGGCAGCTTCACGCGACGCTTCAGAACCTTCAGCTGACTGATTCCCGAAACATCAACATGGCCTAAAAAGCTGCAATTTACATTTGACCTGATCTCTGAGAGTCTTTAGACTCTCAAACAAACAATTCTTATGAATCGTTTTAGTGGTTTGAATCAGTCTAACAGAAGTTTTGCTCAGTTCTGACTGGATGTTTATGATGGTGTTAACACATTCACAAAAGTGTTTTGTGTATTTTAATAAAATCCAAAATCAAAATGGTAGACAATTAAAAATAAATGTTTTTCATTGGCATCCATAAAGGGGATAGTTCATCCAAAATGAACATTTTGTCATAATTTACTCATCCTCAAGTTGTTCCAAACCTGTATGAGTTTCTTTCTTCTGCTGAACACAATAGAAGATATTTTGAAGAATGTTGGTAACTGAACATTCACAGTTGAAGTCAGTGACTACCATCAACTGTTTGCTTACCAGCATTATTCAGAACATTTTTAACATCCATAAAACCTTTCTTTATAGTGGAAATAGATTCTTTACATTATTTAAAAAAATATTTTAAGAATTGTTCACCGAAAGATTATTTGGGAATATTTTGACATATAGATGGTTAGTTGGATAGATGGATGTGTAGTTGGATAGTTGGATATATAGATGGACAGTTGATAGACTGGATGGATAGGTGAATGGATAGATGGATGGGTAGTCGGATGGATAGTTGGATAGATAGAGATAGGTAGTTGGGTAAGTGGATAGATGGATAGTTGGATACTTAGATGGGTAGTTAGTTGGATAGGTAAATGGTTAGTTGGATAGATAGATGGATAGATAGATAGACTGGTAAATGGATAGATGGGTAGGTGGGTAGTTGGATAGATAGTTGGATAGAATGATGAATAGTTGGATAGATAGGTGGATAGATAGTTGGACAGTTGGATGGGTAGTTGGATAGGTAGATTGATGGGTAGTTGGAAAACCAAAAATGTATCTTCTGTGTCATTGCTGTAAAAAACCCTTTTGCAACCTTTATTTTTAAGAGTGTTTTATACAATGGTTGCAATAATAGTGTTTTGTTTACTATTTGGGTTTCTATTGAGTTGAACTGATGTAAGAGTGTCGTAGCATGAGTTTATATCACATTTTTTGTGTATTTCTAGTTTATTTTGTCCTCTCGTTGTCCAGGCTTCAGTCGTGTGACAGATTCTGTTCAGAAACTGCGTGTTGATGGCTGTGTTTTTCTTTTGCAGGGATCTGAGCCATAACAAGTTACGCACGTTTCCTGAAGCGCTGCTCGCCAGCCTGCCGCAGCTCAGTGAAATGTGAGTGTGCTTTTTTGGGTTTTGTTTTATTTTCCCCTCAGATGTCACGGATGAAATCTACATGTGTGATCGTTTGGTTTTGCGTTTACAGAAAACTGAGTAACAACGAGTTTGAGTCGATCCCGGAATTGGGCCTAAACGCTGGAAACCTCAGCAGTCTGATTCTGTGAGTATGAAGGTTTATTTTGATTTACTTGCACTAAAGAGTGAAACTGTGATGCTTTCAAAATATTGATCTGTCTGTTTGAGTGGTCCAACATGACGACAGCTAACTCAACCAATGGCGTGTATTTGGGGGCAGGGCTATCTGTTTGACTGACCAATGGCTGTATTTTTGCATTCTCTATGCTTCCAGTAGTGGCACATTTGAAAAGATTAATAAAGTTGGATTTGAGGTCAAATCAAATAAAAAAAAATGAAGAACTCTGAGTTGGATCTGCATGAGTCCAAATGGTTTGGATCTGGTTTTAATCTTCATGTGAAATATTTCTCATTGTCTCATTCATTATAGTCATATTAGTGATTATTTACAGTCCTCCAGCAGATTCCATCTTCTTGAAAATGTGGACACTTAAAATGACAGAATAATGAAATATTAATTTCCCTGGTGTAGAGTGTCTGGACTGAATTTCTGAGCGGTGCGAGTGAGTGAGAGCTGTGTGTGTGTGTGTGTGTGTGTGTGTGGTATTTCCTCTTGGATGCTGTACACAGTTTGGCAGCATTTGGTTGGTCTGTTGTCTGTGACGGCGCCTGTGTGGAGTGTCATCTGAGCTTGAGCGCTCAGTGTTAAATACAACACCGTCCAGATACATCCGACCATAGTGCCTCTCAAACTGAGACTTTTTTAAGAACCAGAGTGCTTTGGTTTTGTTGAGTTCCGTGTTTAGAATGACATTGGACCAGTTTTATGCTGGCTTGTCAAAATCTTGCCTGATAATTATTAAAATAGTTTGAAGTTGGAGGATAAAGACTCAAGATGGATAGACATAGGTAGATGGATAGCTGGATGGGTAGTTGAATAAATAGATGGATAGTTGGATAGAAAGATGGGTAGTTGGATAGATAGATAGTTGAATGGATAGATGGGTAGTTGATAAATAGAAGGAAGGATGGATGGATAGATAGATAGATACATAGGTAGGTGATTATATAGATAGTTGGATACATAGATGGTAGTTGATAAATAAATGGATAGTTGGATGGATGGATGCATAGTTGGATACATAGATGGGTAGTTGGATAGAAAGATGGGTAGTTGATAAATAGATTGATAGTTAATGGATACTTAATAGATGGATGGATGGATGGATAGAGTTGGATAAATGGATAAAACAGATGGGTAGTTGGATGGATATTTGGATAGATGGTTGGATGGGTAGATGGATAAATAGAGAGATGGTTGGATAGTTGAATAGAAGTATCGATATATGGAAAGTTGGATAGATGGATGGATGTTCTCCTTGGTTCCTATGCACTTGCTAGGGTGTTCTGGGTGGTTGAGAAATGATGCAGTATTCATGACATGCAGCAAATGTTGTAACACATTCACTATCAAAGCTCAGTCCTTCAATCCAACAGTCGAATTTTCCAGCTAATTACTCTTGAGCAGTGGCTTCATACGGCTCTTTAATTGTTCAAGGCCATAAATTCCTGTGAAATGGCTGAATTAATTGAGGTGATGGCGAGCGAATTACTCCCAGCTGTGGAGCTGATGCCGTTTGTTTTTGGTGGGCTGAAGGGTCAAAGACGAGAGACGCTCAGTCTGAGAGACTGTTTGAATAAGAGGCACGAGCTATACGATACCCCAGACCCCCGTACAGCTCTCACTCTCTCTCGTATGCAACAGCAGAACTGTGTCAACTGCATTTATACTGTGGTAGATATATTAGTGTGTTTATCAGCAGGCAGTGCTGTTTTATTTACACTTGAGAACAACGAAAGAATGCATAATGACACATTCCAAACAAGTAAAGATGGTGACTTGAATGTCGCTTGTCCAATCATAGAAGAGTCAGAACTGCCTGTTACTTTACTGTTTTTAGCTCAAGTGTGATATTAGACGTAAGACTGATTCATTCATTATGAGTTTGTTAGTATGGATTCATCTAGTTCCAAGTGTCCGAAGGATCTTAGAATAGCATTCTATGAAATGTTACATTTTTTTTCCCCAAATTCCGTATTATTTTTGCCTAAATTACCATTTTTTTAAAAATACATTTTAGCACTCAGAAAGCATGAAATGTTTTATATCATGATTTGAATAATCGCATGGCCCTACTTTTGATTTATTCACCCAAAATTGGAGAAATTCCATAACACTCAGTGGTATGCTGTATTGTCTATTTTTTTTGACTGGATTCAGTGATTCTGTCTGCATTGTCCACATTGTGCAAATTATAAGGTTCTGTAAATGCATAAATGCAAATTTAATAACTGTAAAACACTTAATTGATCAGATTATCTGAAAATAGTCATAACCACGTGGTTATTGAAAATCCAAACATTTTCCATTGAATTTGCAGCTGCAATCACTATGAAGTTCAGTGCTGATGTGAAATGATTTGGGTTGCTCATTAACGTTTGCAGCAGGATCTTTACAGCATGAGGAAAATATGTTGAAACTGAGTTAAGTTAATGTGTTTCAGACCGTGTGTGAGCTCTTCTCTGCTCATCTCAGAGCCAACTTCACTTCTTTCCCTTTAGTCTCATCTGCCAGAAATACGCACACACACACACTGGCGGTGTGGAAAGTGTCTGCGTTGTGAAATTCAGCGAGTGTCTAATAACTCTCATAACGCGCTGACGTGCCAAACATTCGCAGCACTGCTTTCACAATCCTCTTTATGTGGAAACAATCTCACCGTGAGCGTTTTTCTTAGAATGTGTCATATATAACGGGTTTGTCATTTAGCTTGCGACACTAAAAATACCCCGGGCCGTTCAGACGCTGATTAAACTAACGGCGTGTAACAACCTTATTTGCCGAAAATTGGTTGAACAAATTTGAGGTGTGCGGCAGAAAGACACAATGAGCTGCTTGTTTGTCTGAACGCTGAGGAGGAGGGAGAGATAAAACACACACACACACACACACACACACACACACACTCACATGCTCTCAGCAGATGTTGAAGACACACAGAGAGTATGTCTGGTTATTTTATGGCTGTTCATGAGGAATTACACTGAGGTAATAAACAGGAACTAGAATTGAGACTGACATTCCTCAAGCAAACACATCTTTGTTGTTTTTTTCAATCTGAGGGACAAACTTAATTTTTTTTACTTGGAAAAAAAGTTTTTATGGTCAGAGACTCTTGATTGTTCATAAATGAGCTGTTCGACATTCCTCTCGGCTTCCTTGTTTTGCGTTGGATGCTTCATTCACACGTCTGTCTCTCCAGAGGATCTGCTCCGGCACGTCCCGCGTCTTATCTGTCTCGCTCTCTCAACACCTTTGACTCATTCCCCCTTCACTTCACAAAAGCACAGACTTCCCATCATGCCTCTGTGCACCGCTCAACAACACGATTTAATGCCTTGATTTTTTTGAAAGGTGTTTGTTTTTCACTGTGGGCTTTTCTTAAATGGGAACGAGGAATATTAGAGGTTCAGATTTCTGCCTTGAGCTGAAAATGAGAAGCAGAAATGTCAGGATTGAGGGTTGAATCTGTGTTTTTTGTTGTACATAGATTTATCAAAAAAAAAAAAAAAGAAAACCAAAAAAATATATATGTGTAGTTTAGATCTATTAAAATAATAGCACAAATGTTACTGTAATATTGCATGTCTATATTTACTCATTTTATAATTAATAAAAAAATACATAAAATTATTAAAAAAAAAAGTCATAAAATATAATTAATAACAAAGTAATAAAAAAATGCCATTAAACAAATCTAAAAAAAAAAGAAAAAATACAATCTTCATTAACAGGAAAATGTACAAATGTATGTGTTTATCTGCACAGATGTTTACGTTCTTGTCTTTTGACTAATGAAGCATCTTCATTAAGTTTAAGCTCACTTTAGACTAGTTTGTTTTCTAAACTAGTTTGTTTTCATTTAATTTAAGCCCTTTTAGACCAGTTTTAAGCCTTTTAATGGCTAGTTTAAGCTCTTTTAGACTAGTGTAATCTTTTTTTTAAGACTAATTTAAGCTTTACTATTAGTTTGCAGTTTATGACTAGATTATGCTCTGTTATACTAGTTCACGCTCCTATATGCTAGTTAATGGTCCTTTAGGCCACTATAAATTCTACGATTAGTTTAAACTTTGTGATTAGATTATGTGCCATTATACTAGTTTATGCTTCTTTAGACTAATTAATGGTTCTTTAGACTAGTATAAGTTTTTACAATTAGTTTGAGCTTAATGACTAGATTATGCTCCGTTATACTAGTTTATGCTCCTTTAGACTAGTTAGTCGTTTTTTAGATTACACTGTATTATGCTCTGTTATACTAGTTTGTTCCTTTAGACTTAATGGTCTTTTAGACTAGTATAGGTTTTACAGTTAGTATAAATTTTGTGACTAGATTATGCTCCATTTTACTAGTTTATGCTCCTTTATACTAGTTAATGATCCTTTAGACTAGTATAGGTATTACAGTTTAATATTATTTCTAGATTATGCCCCATTTTCTAGTTTATGCTACTGTGGATTAGTTAATGGTCCTTCAGACCAGTACAAGTTTTACAGTTAGTTTAAACTTTGACTAGGTTATACTCCGTTACAGTAGTTTATGCTCATCTAGTTTAAGCTTTTTATTTTTTTAGATCAGTTTATGGTTCTGTAGACTACTTTAAGCTTTACGATTAAGACTAGTTTATGGTCCTTTAGACTAGTTTAAGTTTTTTTTAGATCAGTTTATGGTCCTTTAGACTAGTTTAAGCTTTACAATTAAGAATAGTTTATGGTCTTTTAGATTAAGTAAGCTTGTAAGTTACTGCATCTTGAAAAAGTTATTTGAGATGATTTTCATCATGTTTATCTGCACAGATGTTTTCGTCTCTTGACTAATGTAGTGTCTTCAGTGAGTGTTAACGATCATATGTATGTGCCATGTCGTCATTTGTGTTTATGTTGAGTTATGCTAAATTTCACCCGTATAAACACAAACCGAGTGTGTGAGACTGTCAGAAGGGTTAGACCTGCGTTTGCAGGGAATGTTTTCAGCGTGTCTGACACACAAAGGCGGCTCTGTGCCCTCCGTGTTTCTAACACAAGCAGCTCCTGCACTGCAATTTAGGAGGCGTGCAGCTCGGGAAATTGCTGGGCTCGTCAGCGGCGCTTTCACTAAGGGAATCGGCTTCATCATCCGCGTAATTGGCAGGGTTTTTTTCTTGTTTAAATACCTTGTTAGTAATTGCCTTATAAACCAAATAACACACTTCTGAACCCAACGGCTGTTTTGAGCTGTTGTGAGGCGTGCAGCGACGCTCTTCACCTGTGCGCTCAAATCTGCTTTCTGAAATGCCTCTGCTTGTGTTTTCAGAGCAAACAACAAGATCTCGAGGATCTCGGCAGAGCGGCTCAGCTCGCTGGTCACCCTGGAGACGCTGGACCTTAGCAACAACAATATTATGGAGGTTCGCGCCGGGGCTTTTCCTCCTCTTCCTCTGAAAAACCTGTGAGTCCTTCTTCTGTTCTCTTCTGACCTGCTTTCCAGAAACCGCCAGGAGCCTCACATCAGCTCTTTGTGTCACTCCTCAGTGCTCACCTTGAGCTTTCAGACTAGTTTAAGCTTTTTTTTTTTTATACTAGTTTAAGCTTTTAAAGACTAGTTTAAGGTCTTTCAGATTGGTTTTAGACTAGTTTGGCCCACTTTAGACTAGTTCATTTTAAAACTTTTTTTGTTTGTTTAATTTAAGCTCTGTTAGACTAGTTTAAGCCTTTAAGCTCTTTTTTAGAGTAATTAATGCTTTACAATTAGATTAAACTTTTTTAAAGATCAGTTCATGCTCTTTTAGACTAGTTTAAGGTTTTTAATTACTTTAAACTTTTTTTTAGTCGTTTATGCTCATTTAGACTAGTTAAAGATCATTTTAGACTAGTTTAAACTTTTAAAACACATTTTATAATCTTTTTGATTTGTTTTGCTCTTTTTTTTTTTAAGTAGTTTTTTTTTAAGCAGTTTTTGCTCCTTTAAACTAGTTTAAACTCATTTTAGGCTGTTTTTTTTACTAGTGTTTTTTTCATTTTAAAGTTTAATTCAAGCTGTTTTGGACTAGTTTAAGCTCGTTTTAGACTACTTTAGGCTCATTTGGCTCATTCAGAGTTTTTTTTATTTTTTTATTTTAAGCTTTTTAAGTTAAGACTAGTTTAATTTTTTTTTTTTTTTTTTAGACAAATTTAAGCTCTTGTGTGATGCAGTAGAAGTATTTTATTGTCTATTGCCAGATCTATCAGTGCTTACAGCTTCTGTGAACCAGTCAAGCAGACGTTTCAGCATGTCATGCATCTGTGTTTGAATTGTGTTTCTGCAGGTTGATGAACAATAACCGTATTTCCACGCTGGAGCACGGCTGCTTCAGTAATCTCTCCAGCTCGCTGCTGGTGTTGAAACTCAACAAAAACCGCCTGAGCTCCATCCCGCCCAAGATCTTCTCGCTGCCGCACCTGCAGCACCTGTAAGTGACACGCTCACATCTGTCTCATGCCATCAGTCCTCACATGTACTTTTCTTTGACCACTGTTTTATGATTGACAGAGAACTGAGCAGGAACCGCGTGCGGCGCATCGAGGGTCTGACGTTTCACGGGCTGCACGGCCTGCGCTCCCTGAAGATCCAAAGGAACGGCATCACGCGCCTCATGGACGGCGCTTTCTGGGGTCTGAGCAACATGGAAGTCCTGTGAGTAGACAAGTCCCACTCTTGGTAAGCTTACGTTCAGCCCAGAACTCGTGTATGAGGTGTGTGTGTTTGTGAGCAGGCAGCTGGAGTACAATAACCTGACAGAAGTGAGCAAAGGCTGGCTCTACGGCCTCCTGACGCTGCAGCAGCTCCATCTGTCACACAACACCATCAGCCGCATCAAACCCGACGCGTGGGAGTTCTGCCAGAAACTCGCTGAGCTGTAAGTCTACTTTACTCTCACAGATGCTCTCTTCCTAACCTGTCCCATCATGGGAGAGCGCAGGGTAGGAAATGGGAAACGTGTTGCTCTTTTGCAGCTCTTTTTCTGTTGTCTGTCTGATCTAAAGACTGAAGCTATTTTTATTATCTATTATAATTCATTTAGCAAACATTTGTAAGTAAGTGATTCGCAAGTAAAGAACAGCACAACGTTTGATTTAGTTCTTTATTTACATTCTTTCATAATAGATGACATTTAAAGTGAATCTGACAGTTGTACTGTTGAATGCTTCACTTAATATTTTCGTTGTCTGTCTGTCAGCGATCTGAGCTGGAACCAGTTGAGCCGTTTGGAGGAAGGCAGTTTTGTTGGACTCAGCGTCCTCGAGCAGCTCCACATCGGAAACAACCGCATCAGTTTCATCGCTGACGGAGCATTTCGAGGCCTCGCCAACCTGCAGGCGCTGTGAGTTGAACTTCTGCATCACAGCAGTCACTTCGATCTTTGATATGAATGATATTAATCCTTTATATAGTCAAGAAATAGTCAAAAAAAAAAAAAAATTTAATGCAATATTTTTTTTATTGTGCTTTTAGACCGAATCTAGAAAAAAGTTTGCATGTGTGTTTTGTATCATATTTGATCATCAGGCTTTTATGGCTCATATAGTCTGATTTAGTGAGAATATGCAGGAAAAAAAAGCTCAGCTCAGTTTTACACAAAGGCCTGGCTTAGACCAAGCCAGGATTAGGCCATAGTTCAGTTAGGACAAAAAACATTACTGGTGTCCATCTTGAGACAAAACAAAGGCACTGATATATTTTAAGTTCAATCAGTGCAAGTTTCTTTCAGCTGAAACAGCTCAGACTTGCATTTTTGTCTGCGACTAACCTGGGGAAAGACTGAAACTAAGCAAAAATATGCTATTTGCTGCAGATTCTGATATTTATATGATAAAATTCTGATGCTTGTAAATCAATGAGATCTTCATAACTGTATAGCAGATACTTACATAAAATTAAATACATTTGTATGTGTCAATGTCAGGATTTGTTCTGGTTGTTCCGCTGCAAGCTCATTTCTTAGCCCAACATTTGGTTGCAGCAGCTTTACGACTCTTTCTTGACGTGTTTTCTGGGTGTGGATTTTAACAGTGTGGTTTTTCTGATTTCTCGCCCTTTCCAGAGATCTGAAGTATAATGAGATCTCATGGACCATTGAGGACATGAATGGCCCTTTCTCTGCTCTGGACAATCTGAGGAAACTGTGAGTGATCTTAGTTGGTTATTCATTATTTACGATATTATATAATTACTTTAGAGCTGTCGGTTGAACACATTTGATATACAGACCTGTTTCATCTTACACTGACAAATATGATGCAAGACGACTGACTGCGTGATTAGGATAAGCCTAAAATTCAAGATATGAGTGCCAAAAATTATGATATATATATATATATATATATATCGTATAGCAATATCACACCAGCAGAAGTGCAGTTTATCCCCAGTGTCTGCACCATTGCAAATATGATATTGATTTATTACAGTTCAATAAACAATGTTAAGTTTGTGTTACATTTTAGATGTAATGTCTGTTTTGCTCAATTTTGCACATGAAAATAGTTGAATCAAATCCACAGCAGAACTGAGCGTCTTCTAGAAACACACAGTGGTGATTCATTACTGAATGAATCCACCGTTTTGATCAAATCAAGTGAGTCAGTGATTCATTCAGACAGTCATTTTAGCAAATCAGTTGAATGAATGATTCAGTGACTCATTCTGTTTCATTTCTGAATGAAGCCGTTTGAATGAAATAGTTGTATGAATGATTCAGTGATTCACTCATTAAGACAGTGACTTGCCGTCACCTTCCGCTTTTAGTTTCATATTGAGAGTATAATTTCATTAAAATAAAAATTAAATTATATATATCAAATCATTTTTTTTCTAAAGCTACTAAAGCTTTTCTAAAGTCTAATTAATGCTTTTCTTATCTAACACAATGACTTGAAATAATCATGAATTGAATTGAATTTGAATTGCTCAACAGCACTAGTAATTGATTCACATGCTCTAAATAGCTTTAGTATCACTGCATAGAAGGAAACACTCTCCTGAAACCATTCGTTTCCGTTTCTCAAGGTTTCTCCAAGGCAATCGTATCCGGTCGGTCACCAGGAAGTCCTTCACAGGCCTGGACATGCTGGAGCAGCTGTGAGAGTCTCTTTCAGATCTTAAACGTTTGATGACGATGTGTGTTTGTTAGGTTCCTAAACGTCTCTTCTGTCCTCACATCACAGGGACTTGAGCAACAACGCCATCATGTCGGTTCAAGCCAACGCGTTCTCTCAGATGAAGAAGCTCACAGAGCTGTACGTATGAATCTCTGCTCCTGTGCTAAAGCTGCTCGTGAACCTGCAGTGATTATTCATGTGTCTCTCCCCCCGTCAGGCACCTGAACACATCCAGCCTGCTGTGCGACTGCCAGCTCAAGTGGTTTTCTCCATGGGTGGCCGAACATGCTTTCCTTCCTCTGGTAAACGCCAGCTGCGCCCATCCACATCTGCTGAAGGGCAAAAGCGTCTTCGCCGTCGCCCAGGATGAGTTTGTGTGCGGTGAGTGGGCGAGTTTCAGCCGGCGCTCTGGTTCATTTGGGCTCGTTTTTTTAAAACATCTTATTCGTGATTCCATTTCCTGAAACTGCATAGAAGCAGTTCTGTTCATATTTTAATCAAAACTGCTGTGAATTTGCTACATAAAACTCTGTTTGTGTCTTTTTTTTGAAAGAAATTAATACTTTTATTCATTAAGGACACATTAAATTGATCCAAAGTGACAGTAAAGACATTTATAATATTATAGATCATTTTTATTTAAAATAAATGCTGTTCTTTTGAACTTTCTATTCATCTGTGAATCTTCAAAAATAAAATGTATTATGGTTTCCACAAAAATATTGGGTTTTCAACATTGAAATGTTTTTTGAGCAGCAAATCAGCATATTAGAAAGATTGCTGAAGGATTATGTGACAGGACTGGAGTAATGATTCTGAAAATTCTGATTTGATCACAATTACAAATTACACAATTACATAAATTACATTTTACAGTATATTCATATAGAAAACACCCATTTAAATTGTAATAATATTTCAGAATGTTACTGTTTTTTACTCTATTATTTTTTTATATATATATAAAATTAGAATTAATTAAAATAACATTTGTGTAAATTAATATAAGACTGGTGTAATGGCTGCTGAAAACTCTGCTTCGCATTACAGGAATAAATTACATGTTACAATATATTCACATAGAAAACATCTATTTTAAATTATAGTAATATTTCAGAATATTACTCTTTTCACTTTATTATTTTTGATAAAATTAGAATGAATTAAAATAAAATTTGAATAAATTAAAATAAGACCGGTATAATGGCTTCTGAAAATTCAGCTTTGCATCACGGGAATAAATTACACTTGAGCATATATTCACATAGAAAACAGCTATTTTAAATTGTAATAACATTTTAGAATATTACTGTTTTCACTGTATTTTTAATTTAAAAAATGTAGCTTTGGTGAGCAGAAGACACTTCTTTCAGAAACATTTTGAAAAGTGCAAAAAATAGCACAAAAAACTGAAGCTAAATTAAAATACAAAACATAATAAAAGCAATTAATATTTGATTTTTTTGTGCTTTGCAGATGATTTCCCCAAACCCCAGATCACCGTCCAGCCCGAGACACAGTCGGCCATCAAAGGCACCAATGTGACGTTTGTCTGTTCGGCGGCCAGTTCCAGTGACTCCCCGATGACCTTCGCCTGGAAGAAAGACAACGAGATCCTGAACGACGCCGAGATCCATAACCAGGCTCACCTGCGCTCTCAGGCCGGGGAAGTCAGCGAGGTCACCGAGTACACGACCACACTGCAGCTGCGCCATGTGGAGTTTACTAGTGAGGGAAAATACCAGTGTGTCATCTCCAACCACTTCGGCTCTTCATACTCCACCAAAGCCAAACTCACCGTCCACAGTAAGTGTTCTGCCTCACACATTCACACAATTACATCCATATATATATATATATATATATATATATATATATTGTTATCTTGTTAATAATACTAAAAAAATGAATGAACACATGTGCAAAGTTTCATTCCCATACTAAAAACTATGCATTTTTAAAAAATATTTTTATGTATTTCTTCTAAGTCAAAACTGTCCCAAATGCATTATGGAATTAATTGCAAGGTTAGATTTCCCTAATCTAACAATCCCTAATCTGTTTTTTCCTCTGCAGTGCTGCCGTACTTCACCAAAATGCCGATGGATCTGACGATCCGAGCCGGAGCCACAGCGCGACTGGAGTGCGCCGCCAGCGGACATCCGTCCCCTCAGATCGCCTGGCAGAAAGACGGCGGGACGGATTTCCCAGCGGCCCGTGAGCGGAGGATGCACGTCATGCCGAGAGACGACGTATTCTTCATTGTGGACGTGAAGACGGAGGACATCGGCGTGTACAGCTGCACTGCGCAAAACACGGCCGGTGCCATCTCTGCTAACGCTACGCTAACCGTGCTGGGTAAGAGTATGCATGTGTTTGTCAGAAGTGATCATTCTTAAAGAGTGAAATTACTAGTGACACAACAAAATAATTATTTTACAAAGCCAAAATTAAAGTTTTAAGATTTAAAATAAATAATGGATTAATAAAATTTATGTAATCGACACTCTTATGTAGTAATCAACTCTTGCATTTTAATAAATTTTTTAATAAAATTATAAAAAAATATGTTGAAATTATTAGAAAAGCTTTATACCTGTTTTTCTACCAATTTTTTATTTTCTTAATTTATTTAATGTCATTTTATGTACATATGACATGGAATAACGTCCCGTTGCTCCCGCAGAGACGCCGTCGTTCCTGCGTCCGCTGATGGACCGTACGGTGGTGAAGGGTGAGACAGCGGTGCTGCAGTGTATTGCGGGCGGCAGTCCTCCGCCCCGACTCAACTGGACCAAAGACGACAGCCCACTGCAGGTGACCGAACGGCACTTCTTCGCAGCAGGAAACCAGCTGCTGATCATCGTGGACGCTGCGGACGGAGACGCCGGAACCTACACGTGCGAGATGTCCAACCCGCTGGGCACGGAGCGAGGGAACGTGCGTCTGGCCGTCCTGCCCAACCCGAACTGCGACTCTGGACCGGCGGGCGGCGGAGCGCTGGGATCGGCTGCCGGCCGGGGAACAGAGGAGGACGGGTGGACCACGGTGGGCATTGTCATCATCGCTGTGGTGTGCTGCGTGGTGGGAACCTCACTGGTGTGGGTGGTGATCATTTATCACACACGCCGACGCAATGAAGACTGCAGCGTCACCAACACAGGTCAGTTCTGACCCGACATGAGATGCTAATAATGCAGCTGTGATGTGTAATGCAGCTAAATCTGATTCTGTCTTGTGTTTAGATGAGACGAATCTCCCGGCGGATATTCCCAGCTACCTGTCGTCTCAGGGAACGCTAGCGGAGCGCCAGGATGGGTACATGGCATCTGAGAGTGGCAGCAGCCATCAGTACATCAGCTCATCCATGGGGGGATTTTACATGCCGCCCAAAGACATGAACAGTAAGACATGTCTTTATATGTCTTAATATTTGCTGAAATCAGGCTTTTTTAATCTTTATAATGTACTGACAAGGGTTTTTATAGTTAAGTAAAACATTGTAAAAGTAAAAAGTTGTTAAATTAAATTAAACGTGATTTTTAAAATAAAATATTTTTACAATTAAAATATTTTTTATTTCATGTAGGTGCCAACATTTCTCCATTTTTGGTTTCATTTGATGTACTAAATAACTAAAACTAAAGCTGAAATAAAAATGAAATAAATAAATAATAAAATAAATAAAACTAAAGCTGAAATAAAAATGAAAATTATATAGGTATAAAAAACAAATAAAATAGCAAAAACACACACACACAATTTTTTTTTATTATAATGAAACACAAAAATAAAAACTCAAAACTAATTCATAATAATAATATGCACAAAAAATGTTTGTGAAATTTACAGTACAATGTTCTATTTTCCAGAACTTTACTGTAAGAAAATGACAGCATAAATGCACTAATTTAAAAAATTAACAGAAAATTTGCAGTAAAAAAATAGTGTAATGGCTAAAATAAGGCTTTTTTAAAAATCTTTATAATGTACTGACCAGGGCTGTAAAATAAAAATGAAAACTATATAGATATTAAAAACACTAATAAAATAACAAAAATAACAGCAACACAACAACAAAAACACAACAAAATATTTTTTTTAATTAAAATAAAAAAAACCCTGAAAAATACCTCATTATTATTATTATAATAATAATAATAATAATAATACTACTAATAATAATAATAATAATAATAAAAACTATATAAATATTTAAAAAACTAAATAAATATGCCAAAAACAAACAACAGAATTTCTAAAGCTTGAGCTAAAATGAAAGTATAAAAAAAACTATAATAGTATCTCAATTTTACCATCAAATGTGATTCTGGGGATGTAAAGTATTATCATAAGATGACATTTTTTTTACTTCCAAGAACTGTACATTCAACAATATTATACTGTAATAACTTTTTTCTGTAAGATTTATTGCACCTTTTCGCTGTATATAATATGGGAGCTTTTTTACCATAGTATTTTCACTGACATTATACCATTTCTCCTCCCATAGGCCTCTGCCAGCTGGACACAGGAAGTGAAGCAGACATGGAGGCAGCGATCGACCCCCTGCTCTGCCATTATCAAGGGCCGGTGGGTTCACTGCTGAGACGGAGCAACCACTACAGCCCGGATCTGCCCGACACCTACGGTGGTGAGTGACGCAAACGTGCGCAGGACATGTGCCGTACCGTCTGCGTATTTGTGATTAATCCTGACCTCCTCCTCCAATCTCATGCAGCATGTGCGTCAGAGCAGCGGCCCGTCGGCTCCGGTTCCTCCTGCAGCAGGAAGCACGAGTTCTACACCTGCAGCTCCGCCCTCGAGCCCTTCGATCACATGATGTTGCAGCTGCCCGACACTTCCTGTGTGGAGGACTGTGAGAGAGGAGAGTGTGTTCTGGGCTCCTCGGGATCATATATGGGTAAGTCTGAACAGATATTCATCAACCAGCAAACAGGAAATACGTACAGTAAGCATGAGAAGTGCATGCACAATACAGTGACAAATAAATAATAAATGAGCGGGTGTGCCTGTGTTTTCAGGTACGTTTGGGAAAGCGCCGTGGCGGCCGCAGCAGGAGCTCTGCGCTCATAACGGCGTCATTCTTCACGAGAATCCATACGCAGCGCTTCACGCCGACTCGGATCTGGACGAGGAGCACGCGGCGGAGCCGGACGCGAGCGTTTACGAGCAGCCGTACGATCATAGGACGATAGAGAGCTTTCCCACATCACCGCTGGGCTCTTAGCGCCGTCGAGGATGACCAAAAAGCATAAACGCTCTACCTCAAGAAAGGAGCTATGACTGAATGTAAATGACACGTTTGTACAGAAAAACAGATTATATGCATTTTATACGAGATTATATTTTGTAAATTAATAGTGTAAATATGACCATTATTTTTCCTACTCTTTTCCTGTAAATGTACGCCTGAGTCTGATATATACGACCGATCGGAGGACTAGTGAACTGTGGATTCTAGTTTGATCCAGATCCGTTTATGATGTTTATTCCGCTTTGGCTTTTGCTTTGAATAAAGCACTGTTTGCACAAACTAGTACACAATAAACATTCCCGTGAGCTGCTATACGTGTGAACGCTTGGGTCATCTTTATAAGCTTCAATATTGATTGTGTCGATGTGCTTTTATTCTTCATGGGATCAGATTTGGAGAAATGTCATTCCATCACTGTCTCACCAATGTGAGTGAATGGGTGCCGTCAGAATGAGAGTCTAAACCGCTGATAAAAACATCACAAAAATCCACAAGTAATCCACACCACTCCAGTCCATCAGTTCACATCTTGAGAAGACAAAAGCTGAAACAAATCCATAATTTAGACGTTTTTTAATCAGATGAACCGTTGCATCAAACTGACAAGACAAGTTTTAAAGTCAACATGAACCACTTTTGCAACCAGTTTTACAAATGTAAATGTATTTCTGAGTAAAACGAATGTTTGACAAGAAAAGTATATTTTCTTTGCTGTAGCTCAAACAAGGTCATGTGTTTGATTCCCAGGAAATGCAGTCGATTAAATGCAATGAAAGTTGCATTAGATAAAAAACAGGATGGGATTTGATTTCATCCATGCATAATTAATTGGATGAATGATTAGATGATAAGCATCTTTTCAGCATCCCATTAAGTGCGTTTTAAGTATTAATTAGATACTATTCGATTTTTTAGGCATCTATATAGTTTTTTAAATAATTATATATTTAACTTTTTTGTTTTCATATTGTTTTGCATCTAATTTATTTATTTATTTTAGTACTTTTTTATTTTTATTTATTTTTAGTATAAGTTAAACTGAATTAAATTGAAAAATGTTGCCTTGGCATTTCAGCTCATGCTTATTTTAAGTATGGTTTTATTTTTAGTTTTAATGCTCGTTGACTATAATAACCCTGCACTGATGGACCGTTCACACAGTAAGAATAGGCGGATGAATTCAAGTAAATGGAGTCCATTTGAGTTGCTGCACATTCCCGTGTATTTTCATGCAGCAGGTATTTAAAGGCGTTGCTGATCAAAGCGTTTCGAGCCGAGAAGCGTTTCGTTTCAACCGCAGCCAACAAAGAGTTTCCTGGCAAAAGCGCGAGAACGACTGGAATTCCAAAATAATTCCCCCACTTTGATTTTGGCTCCAGTGAAACTAGACAGGAAATCAACTATTTCTCAGACCACCAGCGGCCGCCGCGGGCCGGATTTTCCCTGATCCCGCGTCGGCCGAGGAGCATCTGAACGTGACCCGGCGTTGGAGCGGCTGACCTCAGATCTGCCGAAGGGCCGGCGTTTACCTCCCATCCTGTGACTAAGCAGAGCAAATGGATTTCACATGTCTGCCTCTTATCTCGCTGCCAGACACGGCGAATTTCAGAGCCGATTGCTCCTCATTGTTGCCAGATGTTGCAGATGTTGAGATAATCGATGACCGGCAGAGTCGTTTAGCTCTCATTAACCGATCTCCAGAGCGTCTTTCTGCCGAGTTCTGCTCGGATTCTGAACGTGCGCGATCTGATTGTGTCAGAGGATGCCTTCTTACTGATGGAAATCGCACTGAAAGTCTTCATCCACCCTTTAGACGATTTAAAACAGATGTTCTTTATGGTGCAGATGTTGCTGTAAATGTGCAGGAACGCTCAGCGCTGCGCTTTACAGTGAGAAAGAGACGCTGGAATCTCGCTGCGGTTTCTTGTAAAGCGGCGGCTCCGTCGGCGCAGGTGGGAATGTGAGAGTTTCTGGGAACCTCGGCCTGTTCGCATCTGCAACACCAGAGAGAAGGGCAGGATAGAAACCCAAAAAGTAAACCAAACCTGTAACCAAATCGACTTGAGTCAAATGGATTTCCAGGGCGTTTTTACCTTAATACGGGCAACTTTTCTAGCTCTTTTAGATGTATATTCTTGTATTTATTCAGTAAATGAGACATTACAGGGCTGTTACCAATCAAATGAAATCTTAAGTGGCATTAGTTGTATTTGCAGCTCAGAGATGCCATGAACGTGTTTACACTGCAGCTACAACTGCATTGTGTTACAAAATGAAATGTATTTAAATATGACATTTAATTATAGGCCTACTTTAAATATTGAACTAAAACCAAGTGAGTCACTGATTCATTTATTCAACTCGTTTAGAATGGCTGAGTCATTTAGGAACAAGTTTACTGTCTTTATGCACAAGTCATTGAATCATTCAGGAACAAATCAAGTCACTTCTGTCTTTACGAACGGGTTGTTGAATCATAGATTCATTCAGTTTGTTAAAAAATGCTGAATCATTTAGGAACAAAGCAAGTCACTACTGCTTTTATGAATGAGTTGTTGAATTGTTCACTCATTCAATTTGTCCAGAAAACTGAATCATTCAGAAGTGAAAAATGTGACTGTCTTAATGAATGATTCACTGCATCATTGACTTAAATGCTGAATCATTTAAGAATGACGATTTAATCAAAAACGTTGAATCATTAAGGAAAGAATCAAGTTACTTCTGTCTTTATGAACGCATTGCTGGATCATAGATTCCCTTGTTTTGTTCAAAAACGTTGAATCATTTAGCAACGAAACAAGTCAAAACTCTCTTTATGAATGGGTTGTTGAATTCACTCAGTCAATTCATCCAGAAACTTAATCATTCAGAAATGAAGCATGTGACTGTCTTAATGAATGATTCACTGAATCATTGACTCACTTGGTTTGTTCAACATGCTGAATCATTTAGGAATGACGCAAATCACTACTGTCTTTATGCATGAGTCACTAAATCACTGACTCACTCGATTTAAATCAAAAATTTTGAATAATTTCTGTCTTTTTAAATGGATTATTGAATCATAGATTCACTCAATTTGTTCAAACACGTTGAATCACTTAGGAGTAAAACAAGTGACTCACTACCGCTTTTATGAATGGGTCGTTGAATTGTTGACTCATGTAATTCATCCAAAAAACTGAATCATTCAGAAATGAAAAATGTGACTGTCTTAATGAGTGATTCACTGAATCATTAACTCACTTGTTCGTTTAAAATGCTGAATCATTTAGAAATAATGCAAATCACTACTGTCTTTATGCACGAGTCACTAAATCACTGACTCTATTTAATCAAAAACGTTGAATCATTCAGGAACGAATCTTGTCACAACAGTCTCTTTAAACAGGTTGTTAGATTATAGATTTACTTGTTTTGCTCAAAAACGTAGAATCATTTAGGAGTGAAGCAAGTCATTACCTTTTTTATGAATGAGTCATTGAATTTTTGACTCATTTAATTCATCCAGAAAACTGAATCATTCAGAAATGAATGATTCACTGAATGATTGGAACTATTTTTGTTCATGGAAAAGAGCAAAAACAGTCGACACTGATAATATTGTGTATAAAATGTATGCAACATAGCCTATTATTAATTAGTTGACTTATTTACTACACACCATTGGATGTGGTATAAAACAGATGATTTGAAAAGGAGGACAAATGACTCAGCTTGAACATTCAGTGCTGTGCTTTGATCAGATCAGAACTGGTTTAACACTAATAATGGCACAGCAGCTGAGGATCCAGTGTAAATGTTTGAATGTGTCTGTGTTTAGACTGTGTGCAGTGAGTCAAGAGCATTTTGTTTCCAGGTGCTTTCCACTCCTCGAGCTGCGACTTCTTCACATTCTTTTACTGTATGATGTATAAAGATGATGGAGGGAGAGAGAAAGAGAGAGAGAGATGACTAGATTCACAGTAGTTTCAGTGTGGTTCTGCATCGCTGGAGTCACCAAGCACTGTTTGTTTTTAAACTGAGTTCATGACACGCCCCCTGTCTGCCATTAGTCAGACCTCCTTATAGCTCCGCCCCCAAACTCAAAAACAGCTCAGCTGATGTTTGGAGTCTTTAAAGATGTAAATCAGTCATATAAAATTAAAAATGACTCGAATGCAGGACAACGATGTTGATCTTGGGTCAGTTTAGATCAGACGGGGAAAAACCTGCAGTTTGTCAAATTCAGTGAGAAAGACCAGTCAAAACGAGTTTTGTTCTCCAGCATTCATACAGTCAAATGGCAATATAAACATTAGTTGACAACAGTCACAGATTCATCATATGAGTGCTTAATAAGCGCTGAAACTGTCAGGTTTGGTCGTGTAGATCGTGTTTGCACGAACACACAACTTTCCCTCTGCAGATCTTACGGTGATTTTTCCCCAGATTCACGGCCCACCCAGAAGAGTCGCACAAGCCGTTTTTATGGGCTCACAGACGTTCCTCTGTTGGTTTATCGGAGCCCGGCCAACTCACATATACTGTCACACGCGGCGGATTCTCTCGTCCCGCTTCCAAGCCAAATTAGCACCATCCAAGAAGAAATCAGACTCCAGAAATAAAAGAGTCAATATGCAGTTGATTTGAGTTGCCATCGCACTGGCTCTCATAACAAAGATCTGCTGATGTTTTCCAGACGCTCTGGAATGAGGCTCCATCATCTCAGCGTCAGATGATGCCAGCGAGACCTTCACAAACACAAAGACAATTCAGCCAGACACGAGCGCTCTGTCGTCATTTACTCGCTCGGAGAGCGTTTAGGAGACGTTCAGCAGAATGTTCAAGCTGCTCTTTCACATACAGTGAAAGCTGATGGTTATTTATACATTTACATTTAGTCATTTTGCAGACACTTTTATCCAAAGCGACTTACAAATGAGGACAATGGAAACATTTAAAATCAACAAAAGAGCAATAATACATAAGTGCTTTGACAAGTCTTTTTATTATATAATAAATAAATATAATAAATAAAAAGAAAAGATAGAATAGAAAAATAGAGCAAGCTAGTGTTAGAGGGTCAATTTTATACTTTATACTTACACTTATTATTTAGACTTATACTTATGACTTATGCTTTGCCCTCCTCTTGTAATAGTTTTATGATTCTTTCTGTGAATGTATGATTTTGTTTTATGAATATTATGATAGTTTTTATTGTCATGATATTTTCAATGCATATTTAGATTTTTTTATGATACCTTTGATGTCTTTTATGATTATTTCATTTTACTTTAATATTTTTATATTTGTATACTACATTTTCCTTTTTTATGATATTTTTTATAATACTTTGCATCATATTTCATGATACTTTTATTGCTTTTGGTATTTTATGATACTTTCACAATTTAAAATGATTTTTTTTTTCATGTTATAAATTTTGGATACCAATTTGTTTTTGATATATATATTTTATGAGACAATGTTTTGATATTATGATATATATATATATATATATATATATATTATGATATATTTGACATTTTTATGGTTTTGTTGTTTTTCATATTTGTAACATTTTATGCTACTTTTATATTTTTATTCGTACATATATTTAATATTTAATTTTTTATGATTTTTATCATAAGCTTTCATTGGATTTTTGTTCTTGTTTTTTTTAAACTATTTTTTGTTCTGTTTTGACATTCAAACAGCAATGTGAACATTTAGCTAAACATGTCCTTTTCTGCTCCACGAAAGTAAATAATACACGTGAGTAAATGGTGACAGAATGATCACTTTTGGGGTGAATTATCCTTTTTAGAGATGTTGACTATACAATGATCAGTGTGTTTTAAAAGAGAGTGCATCAGATGACATTTGAGCACCTGGTTTTCTGTGTGACTGGTGTGTGTGTGTGTGTGTGTGTGTGTGTTAATGTTCCTGCAGAGGCTGAATGACTGTTATTACGCTAATGGCTTGGTAATGTTGGTTTTCCGGACTCGTGTGATTGTTACCAAACCTGCTGTTGTGAACACAGGTGGACGATTCACTCTCTAACAGCACTAAACTTCCTTTCACATGAGTGTGCCTTACCAGAAACTTACTGTAATACACTTACACTGGAAAGAACTGGACATAGTCCCTTAAAGGAACAGGTCACCCAAAAATGACAGGTTAGTTATCAGTCACACTCGCCTTCGTGTCGTTCCAAACCTGTATGTGTTAAACTTTTCTGTTGAACACAAAATAAGATATTTTGAAGAATGTTGATGGTAGCCATTGACTTCCACAGTATATTTTACCATACTATGGAAGTCAATGGGGACCAACAGCAGTTTGGTTTAGCACAAGGGTGTCAAACTTAGTTCCTGGAGGGCCGCAGCCATGCAGAGTTTTGTTCCAACCTTGCTCTAACACACATACTATGCAGTTTTCAATTAAGCCTGAAGGACTTGATTAGTTGGATCAGGTTTGTTTAATTAGGGTTGCATCTAAACTCTCCAGGACCGGAGTTTGACACCCCTGGTTTAGCAACACTCACACAGTGACTCTGACAAACTTTCACGACCAGTAAGTGCACACACACACACACACACACACACAAATGCACAATGTTCTTTGTGTGTTTTAAGTCCCAGATGTTTCTTCAGGTTCTTCAAAGTCTGTGAGCTGCTGCACTTCAAACGCTGTAATTAACAATCACATGTGCAAAACACATGCACACGCGTGCAACGCTGCGTTAATCACCACAACCATCCTTCTGACACCCACACAGATCTGATCACCCACCAACATTATTTCTGAATGTTCTCTGAACATTTGTTAAATACATATTTTAGAAACGTTTTTTTATGGTTGTGTGAACGTTACGGAAACATTGTTTCATAATTTTGAAACTTTTATGGAAATGTTACTTTTGAATATTCTCTGAACGTTCTGAAACAAGTTGCAACATTTAAAAACTTTCTAGAAAAAATGCTTCATGAAGAATGTCTTCGTGCTAACGTTCAAGACCGTTGTTACTTTAAATTTTGCTCATAACTTTGAGAGAATCTTGCCAGAACGTTCTGTTAGTTGGGCATGTCAGCCTACTAGAAACAACAAACTAACTTAATGATGGTGGTAAGTCTGGTGCATTTCAGTCTTGTATGGGAAATGTGGGTGAGTTTTGCAAGGAATTTTGGGTTCATCGCATCGCTCTCGTTCTCTGATCCCATTGGTTTTTGCTGCATCAGATCTCATCAGGCGTTTCTAAGCTCTTCTTCTTCTCCTTCAGTCCGTCTCTGTTTAAATCCTCTTCTCGTTCACAAACCATTTCCACGTGCGCACGGAGGAAACTTGCAAACATCTGCATTTTCCATCAGAAGTGGTTTGTGGGGCTGGTTTAGTGGGGTGGAGGGCTTTGAGGAGACAGACGGCCAGAAGAACCGTAAAAACATTCAACCGACAGGCCAGAGTAAATGATTCTTAATCAACGCTCATGTGGAGACAAACATCATCATCTTCAGCCGAGAACTTCAGATGCGTTTCTCTGGAATCGTTTCCAAAAGTCTCAAAAATTTAAACAGGATTTGTGTGTGTATAGACTAGTTTCTGCTCTGAATGTGTCTGGCAGTCAGAAGCTTCTTTTGCCCAAAGAAAATAAGCGCTGCGCCGCCAGACGCCTGATGACGCTCTCCTCTAATTGGCTAATCAAAGAAACTCGGCTGCAAATGAGCTGTGATGACCCTTCCCAAACAATCAGAGGCCCCGCCCCCCGCACCACGAGCAGCCAATCAGCGCTCTCGCTGAAAGCGCACAAAAGAGAGTTGAACAAACACGCTCTCGATCGCTGATGTTCACTAGAATGTGGAGTGAAAACTACTGGTGAGTGACAATAAAACTCTAAAACTGCATTCAGAACACAAACACACAGGTTTATTAACATCATGATAAATATTACAAAACACTGCTGGAGAGTGAAGAACAAAGAGGCTTTTTTGTGAAAATAAAAATATTCCTTTAGCGCCACCTAGCGGAAACTGTTGGGATTAAAAACAACCCGAACTGTGTTCACGATGGAATCTGTATTTTTACACTGTTTGAACTATATTAAACAGTAGTATTATAAACAGCTGTCACATGACTTAATTATAAGATCAGTGACCCGTTATAAGCTGTATAAATTAAAAAGGTTATTTAGCATTTCAATACATTTATATGAAAACATGTCTTAATCTGATATATTAAATTTGTTAAAATAATTCATAAACATAAATTCGTTAGTTATTTTAAATATAATTATTTTAAATAATGTTACTTTAAATTAGTTATATAATATATATATATATATATATACATGGATGATGTATGTTAATTGTATTTAAATGTAACAGTTATTTATTATTACACAATATCAATGGTTATAAAAATATACATGACTTGAAAAATAAAAATATAGGTATATTAAAAAATAAATTGAATTCTTCAAAAGATTTAACATATAATCATCTAAGTATGTTTTTAATAAAATACATAAAACTAATATGTGTTTTTGTAAAATATATATTAATATAAAAATACCAAAGTTTTATTTTATTTTTTTTTTTATAATAAATAAAATGAAAAGATTAATGTATAATGTATGTATAATCTAAAATTAATTAATTAATTTTAATATGTGACCCTGGAGCACAAAACCAATCTTAAGTAGCACAGGTATATTTGTAGCAATAGCCAAAAATACATCGTATGGTTCACATTTTTTATTTTATGCCAACGATCATTAGGATATTAAGTAAAGATCATGTTCCATGAAGATATTTTGTAAATGTCCTTCCATAAATATATCAAAACTTAATTTTTGATTAGTAATATGCATTGCTAAGAACTTCATTTGGACAACTTTAAAGGCAATTTTCTCAATATTTAGATTACAGATTTGCAAATAGTTGTATCTTGGCCAAACCATACATCAATGGAAAGCTTATTTATTCAGCTTTTAGATGAAATACAAATCTCAGTTTTAAAAAATTGACCCTTATGACTAGTTTTGTGGTCCATGGTCACATATGAATATGTATACGAGTTTTAAAGTGTTCAAAGATTTCACTTTTAATAAATGAGGGCGACTTTTTCTTTATGCACAAAGTAAATGCGAATGCTGTATTGTTTTGGAGGTCAGACGACACGCTGAACCATTGCTGTTGTTTCTGTAATGGAGTCATTAGTGCACTCGTTAGTGTGTTTACTTCAGTGACTCTTAATTACTGACGGACTGATTAGAGGCAGCAGGAGCTTGTGACCTTTGACCTGACGTCTCACATGTCTGCTGATAATGAGAGCGAGGAGATCAGCTGATGACGGTGAGGGTCAGGAGGACGTTTCACTCCCCGCTAATGAACCTCCTGCTGATATCAGACCAGCGCAGGTTAGCGAGCGCGTCAGCGACGGGTCACCTGGAGGAACGGCGCAGGTCAGAGCCTCGTTTGCTTCATTGTTTGATCAGAAAGAAGCTTTGCTGTTAATAAGCCCGCAGCGTTTGACTTTCATTCACGTGTGTGTGTTTACTAGCTCTACTTGAAGTCTAAATGTCAAGAAACTTAATTTTATTGGTTTTAAGGACACGTAACGCATTCATAAAGAGTCATTTGGTGGCCTTGTCCTCATTTAGACAGATAAATGTGTGTGTTTGCTGTCAAAGGGCTCTTTATCCGGTTCCTGGACGGGGAACCGCGTGAAGACCCTCCCGTCTCGTGGGTCTGCTGTCCTTGTTGGAGATCAGGATGGATGAATCCGTTCTGCTCCACGTCTCCTGCAGCGCCTGCAGCGTGAAGATCAGGAGCCGTGGCCGTCATCAGGGACTCGAGAGCGTTTGGGGTCGACGGCCCCGTTCCCTCGCGCAGACGCTTTGGGTCAGTGTGACCCTGATGACTTTGAGTAGGACGTCCAGCAGGTGTCGACCTGCGTCCTTGAAACACTTACAAGAAATAGCAAAACGTGCCATGGTAATACTAGGAGCTCTGTGGAAAAATTTTGAGAAAATCATTGTTAAAAAAAAATTAAATAAATAAATAAACATTTTTTTTAAGGGAACAAACAAATAAAAATTGATTAAAATAAATAGGAGTTTGTTTGGGTTTATTCCGAGTCTATAATCAGAGTCGCCATCACACAAACAGCAGCAGCGCCACCGTGTGGATCAATGACGCAACTGACTTTAAAACCCTATATAATTTAGGATTTTTAAAATATATTGATAAAAAAAATCTGACATAAGACATTAAAAATTAATAATTAAAGGCAATTAAATCAAAAAAGACATTAAAATCAATTTATAAATGAATTCTTTAAACATTTAATATATAATCATATAAAAGAATTTTTAAAAATACAAACGTAATATGTTTGTATAAATGTTTACAAAAAATGACTAAAATTAAAATATTAATGTATATGTATGCATTAAATAAATAAATAAACAAGCAAATAAATAAATACAAAAATGAATTACCTTATTCTTATATAGGTCTATAGAAATTTGAGCCTGTTTGGGTTTAACAGAAACATATTATTTCCTAAATAATATTTTAGAAAACCCTCAAATGTTTCACTTAGTAAAATAGGGAGGTTATTTCTTTATACAGAGATGTTTTTATACACAAAAATATTATTTTTCCCAAATATTACTTGGGAAATGTTTAGTTTCTATTGTTATTGCATTACATCATTAAGTTTTTTTTTTTATACTGTGTGTGTATATTTAGTCAGTGTATTAATGGAAGAAATTTACAGACAATGTTTCTGCAGGTTATATTGTTACTCCAGTAGGTGGCGACAAATGACTTTTTTTGAGTCATTGATTCATTAATCCAAACGATTTGTTCAGTAACATTGATTTATTTAAAAACAAAACATGTGACTGCCGTTATAAGTGATAAATCTGAAGCTGCGTACTAGCATATCTTTTTATGGCATAAATTGTAAGAGTAGTATGCTAGTACGCTGTTCCGAAATGAACACGAGTCATTGATTCGTTCAACAACACTGATTCATTTAGCAACGAAGCAAGCGACGCGACGAACCATTCGCGAGTTTATGAACCATTCGCTCAACTTATGGGGGTTTATTAATTTTCAGTGGAAAAATAAAAATACACAAAGTAACTGAAATGCTGTGTGTAAAATGTAAGTTGCTCAATATTAATCGCAATTGTGCTGCTGGTTTTGAATATCAGTCACGTGATCTGCGGCCTGTACGTTTGTTTTATTCACTTTTATTTTAAACGTTCATTTAATGATTCCATTTTAAATCGTCCTGTGGTTTGAAAGCGAAATGTTAAAAGTACAAATAATCTATACGTCCTTAACATAAATATTTTGTTGTTTTATTTGTGTTTTGAGTCACAAAGAAACTGCACATAATAAGAACCAATTTATTTACATATTTTAAGTATAGGAACTAAAGTAATTTACGTTTACGCCTCAGTCAGTGTTAAATAATACGGAGATATGAGCATGTTCGGGTTTATTCCGAGTCTATAATCAGACTTGCCATCATACAAACAGCAGCAGCGCCATCGTGTGGCTCAATAGCGCAACTGACTTTAAAACCATATTTAGTTTAGGATTTTAAAAATAATATATTGATAAAAAATATCTGACATAAGACATTAAAAATTAATATTAATAAAAAAGGTATATTAAAATCAATTCATGAATTGATTAATTCTTTAAATATTTAATATATAATCATATAAAATACAAACGTAAATATATAAATGAATACTAAATATATAAATAATAAATAAATAAACAAATAAATAAATACAAAAATGAATTAACTCATTCTTATATAATTTGAGCCTGTTCGGGTTAATTCAGAGTCCATAATCAGACTCGCCATCATACAAACAGGAGCCGCGCCACCGTGTGGATCAATGACGCAACTGACTTCCTGAAATTGACTGAAAATCCAAAGGAAAAACACTCAGGTAAAATATTTAATTTGCAATTATTTGAATTGAATGCTATAAAAATAATTACAATATATAACACAGAATCTGACGTAAGGCATTACAAATGAATAAAAACAAAAACTGTATATTAAAATTAATAATTATTTATTACATTTTGTAATTATAATCATATAAAGGATTTAAAAAAAAAAAATATATATATATATATATATAAACGTAGTACGTGCTTGTGTAATGTCAATATTGATATAAAAATATCAAACATAAAAAATAAAATTAAAATATTAAAGTATAACGTATGTATGTATGTTTATAATATAAAATAAATGAATAACAAAAATAATTAACTCATTCTTATATAATTATGGAAATTTGAGCCTGTTCGGATTTATTCAGAGTCCATAATCAGACTCGCCATCATACAAACAGCAGCAGCGCCACCGTGTGGATCAATGACGCAATCCAAAGGAAAAACACTCGCCTAAAAAGTTTTTTTTTCCAATTATTTGAATTAAATCTATACTGATTAAAAATATCTGAAGACACTAAAAATGGATGAAAACGGCATTTTAAAATTAATACGTTTATTAATTATTCAAATATTTAATGTAATCATATAAAGGAATAAAAAAAGAAAAAAAATATTTTTGAATATAAATTATTTAAAAAAATTAAATATTAATGTATAGTGTATATGTTTAATGTAAAATAAATGATTAAAAATGAATTGGCGATGCAACTGACTTTAAAACACAAAGGAGCAACACTCACATAAAATAATGTTTATTTAATTCTCCATTATTTGAATTGAAAGGTTTTCAGTTTTTGTGCAGATCTCAGATTATTATAGAAACCTGAGTCTCCATAAACACTGACTGTTTGCAAGAACAACTCATAAAAACCTGTACAATCATATACAAAGATAGATTTGATCATCAAACCATCAATAAATAATTCCATCCCTTTCAAACTGATGCTCAGATGGAGAACACCACCGATCGTGTTGTCAGACGTTTAGTGATGAAAAAGGCAAGTATGTGCTCATAATTTTTCCTTCAGCATGTAGTGAACATGAACGAACGGCACAGTTTATTATATTTCTGTCGTCTCTCATCCGTCAGTTGGTCTTGACTGCATTACTGAAGCACCGATGTGTTGTGAACAGAGCCGTCAGAGGTTTGCGTAGTATCGGTCTCGGTTCTCGTAATCCCTGTGGGCGAACTTGGCATCTTTCTTGCTGTGTGGGATGCGGCCGAAGGGGGCGTGGTCATGGAAACAGCTGTCAAACACCTCGTCAACCACTCGCTCCGCCTCCTCCCGGCTCACCTTGCGTACGGCGAGGATGGAGCGCAGCGCTCGGCCCCGAACACACGCCTGCGGGACGACACACCGCAATCCCAGCATGAATCTCACACGCACGCCGTCTATATCACAAACACAACACGCAGCCAAATAAACAAACCTGATGGTGCTCTTTCAGGCCAAAGTTAAATCTGGAAATCTCGTTGACGAATGAACAGTCTCCGCTCAGATTGGCGGCTCGGATCTGAAGGGAACGAAACAAGTGTGAGTGAACAAACACAAACATTTCAGAGTGCTATAAAACATCTCACATTATACGTTATTTTAACAGCTATATAAAATATCTTTTTGTGGTAAACACACACAATGTTTACTTTTTTTATATAAAGAAAATGTACCCAGGTTGGCATTTCCACAATGTTTCTAAAAAAATTTTTTTAGTATTTTAATTTAATTTAATTTAATGTTTATATGTGGTTCTTAAAAGGGTTTCATTTAGTTATACTATCTTAATGTTAGACGTGGCTTCTAAAATCTTTTACTTTGGTTACACTTTTTTTTTTTTTTTTTTTCATTTTAGGTTTTTAAAATGTTTTATTTTGGTTACATTATTTATTAATTAAGATGTGGTTTCTAAAACATTTTGGATGCTATTTTTTTTTTTTTTTAAATTTTTTATGTGATTTTTTTCTATGTGATTTCTAAAACTGTTTTGTTTAGTTATACTTTTTAATGCATTTACTAAAACATTTTATTTTGGTTACAATTTTTTTTTTTTTTTTTAGATGTGATTTCTAAAACATTTTACTTGGGATAGTCTTTTATTTTAGGTGTGGTTTTTAAAATGTTTTATTTTGGTTACATTATCAATTACGAGGTGGTTTCTAAAACATTTTGGATGCTATTTTTTCATTTTATGTGTGATTTTTTTTTTGAAAACTTTTTTTTAGAGGATATGTGTTCATTTTAGAAACGGTTTCTAAAATATTTATTTTATTAATTTACATTTTATATTTATATTTTTAATTTTGATTATATTTTTAACATTTTCGACAAGATATCTAGACTTTTGACTGATTACGGGGACACTATTTTTGTTTATTTTTAGATGTGGTATTTAAAATTTTTATTTTGGATACAATTTTTTTTTTTTTGTGAATGTGGTTTCTAAATCTTTTTATTTTGGTTACACTATTTTTTTATTTTACATGTGGCTTAGTTTGGTTAAGTTATTATTATTTAAATTTTAGATGTGGTTTTTAAAACATTTTATTTTGGATATATATATATATATATATATATATATTTTTTTTTTTTTAATTTTAGATGTGCTTTCTAAATGTTTTATTTTGGTTAATTATTTAATCAGATTTGTTAAAATGTGTTTTCCAAAATGTTGTTCTGCAGCACTACATAACTGCAACCAAACACAATGTTGTAAAAGCTTGTAAAAGTGTTTTGTGGGGTTCAAATGTTCTCACCTCCGAACAGGCCAGGTGTCTGAAGTTGCTGAACCAGTCGACTCGGGCCCTGCAGTGGTCGAAGGCGTGGATGAGCTCGTGCGTCACCACACGGTTCATGTGAGCCTGCTGATGGATGTTGTTCTGGCATAAAACGATCTGCAGTGGGAAAAAACACACACAGACTCAGTTCAGACGAATATCATGACACGTTTCGGGCTCATGGAGTGTTTTTACAGGACTCACCTGAGAGGTGGCAGCATCGAAGCCTCCGCTGACGGTCCCATCACAATCCTCACAGGAGAAATGTCTGTCTTTATAAACTGTACTGAGAAGAAAATCAAATAACAACATGTCAGCAACACACAGCACCGGAGAGGGAGTTCATGTGAAAGTGGCTCTTACCAGCCGGAGCTCTTCATGGCACCCAACAGGAGTTTAGCATAAGGACCTGAATGAGACACACACCGGTTCGGTTCAGTTCAGTTCAGTCCAGTTTATGTGTTACAACTGACTATAGCCACTGCATACTTTACTGTAATGTATGGAAGCTTGTTACCAACATGCAACAAAAATAAATAAAGGTAACTGCAACGTTTTATCTCATGATTCTGACTTTTTTCCTCACAATTCTGAGAATTATGAGATGCAATTCCCTTTTTATTTTTTACAGAATTGCGAAACGAAAACTTCTGAGGAAAGAAAGTCAAAATTGTGAGATTAATAACAATAATTAAAAAATATTTTTTTTAAAAATCGCAATTAATATTATTATTATTAATTTTTAAATTGGTGACAGAGGAAAAAAAAATCGTGAGATTAAAAAGATACTGCAATTACCTTTTTTAAAATTTTATTCTATGGGGGAAAAAACAACAACTGTGAAATCAAAATTCTGAGAAAAAAACAGAACTGCAGGACTTAAAATTTTAAATTGTGAGAATAAAAACAAACAATAAATCGTAATTATCTTTTTTGTTTGTTATTTGGCTGCAAAGACAAAAAAAATCAGAATTACAAAAAGAAAGTCAGAATTAAGATAACAATTAATAATAATAATAACATTAAAATTTTATTTTTTTAATTTTATTTTTTTATTTTATTATAAATTTTATTTTTATTTGGTAGAAGAGACAAAAAAAAACGTTGCAAAATAAAAAGTCAGAATTTCAATGAAAAAATTGTGAGTCTTAATTGTGAGATAAAATAACTGAAGTTATTGTTAAGAATCGCCTCAAAATTCAGAGGGGAATTATTATTATTATTATTGTAGTCATGTTTCTAGAATGTCTTACTATGGTTTCATCATTTTATTATTTTTAGAAGTGGTTTCTAAAACCACTTATTTGAGGTTTTTTTTTTGTTATAGATGTTGTTTCCAAAACATATTTTGAATATTTTTATTTTTGATGTGATTTCTAAAATGTTTTATTTTGTCTTAATTGACAAAAACTCAGAATTACGTTGTTGTTGTTGTTGTTGTTGTTGTTGCGGCGAAAAAATAAAGAATCCCCTCAGAATGCAGAGGGGAAAATGTGACAGAAAAATTCGCAATTACCTTTTACATTTCTTGTATTTGTGATGGAAACAAGCTTCCACAGTAATGCGTGTATGCAGATATGATCATTAGACATGACGTGTGTGTAGAGTTCTCTTCAGAAACACTACTGCATTCCATTGTTAGCTAAACTCTAGAAACTCTATTTTGCAATATTGTAAAGAAGTAAGCAGAGCGAGGCATGCGTGCAAACAGCTGCTGTTCCCTTACTAGTGTCCATGGCGAACTGCAGCATGATTTGACACTTGTGTTTAAAGGTGAAGAGACTCTCTCCGATCGAGCCCTGCTTGTACTTGCTGCTGTTGCGCTCGGGATATAAGCTGTAGCCCAACTCCTCTTCCTTCTGCTTACTCTCCGCCGCTGCTTTGTGCTCTTCGGGCACTTTGTTGTCCTGCAGCGGCTCTTTATTACTAAAATCATCTTCTTTAGCCCTATTTTGAGCCATAGCTTGGTGCTGCGCTTATACGCAAAGGTCACGCGGGCGTCCGTGAGTCACGTGACTGAAAGCAGGCGAAGGGTGACCGAGGATTAAAGTACTTCAGCTATTAAAATTGTTGCGATTTTCTTGAATCTAGTTAGTGTAGGCTTTACTTTTTTAACTTAACTCTTTATATGTTTTGCTTTTCAAAACAAGATCTCGTCAGGGTTGTGTTTTTGTTTTTAAAATAAGAGTCCTCTGACTAAACGCCAGAACCAAAATACTATATTCTTTAAAAACACATAGTTCACACCCTGACAAAAGACGAGTTTTTTAAACACCCAAAAACTAGTAATAATGAAAATAATGATTCTTATGATTTTTTTTCGGCGCCATAACGTGAGCGCGCAGTGCGTGTCTTGTGTGTGACGTAGTTCGCGCATGCGCGCAGAAGAGTTTGTGCTGTCATGGCGCTGAACACAAACTACTGATGAAAACTCTTCATCATCACCACAGGTATGACACACGCGTCTGATTCTGCTCTTTACTGCTGTTAAAACTGCTGATTTGAACAGATCTGGATGAGCTTCTGTAAACATGCGTTTATGAAGAGCTATAATTAGACATTAAATATCCCACATGTGTGTTAGCATGCCAGTAACACATGTTTTTACTAAAGTGTTTAAGATCACGTAAATTATAAGTTAATTATCAGTGTGTATATTTGTGTAGATGAGTCATTTAGCTCGGTAACGTTATTTAATTGTGATGCAGAGTCTGTCTTAGATCCAGCGAAAATTCTGGAATGACAGAATGACGTTATTTAATTTCGATTGGTGTTTTTTGCGGAATCGTTTGTTAATCTGTAGTTAGCGGCGTTTTCAGGGCCGCATTGTTGTTAGTTTAACTTTTGAATAGTTACCATGGTAACCGTAGCTTGCTACAGTTGTTGTTTCCACTGTAAAATTGTAATTTGAGATAATCATAATAAGTACTTAATAGTATTTAATTATTTTAGTGAAAAGTAATATAAATAATAAATACAAAAATTCACTGACCAATCACTTCTCTTGATTTTATGTGATTTATAACTTTGTTGACAGTAGTTTTCTATGGTAACCCGGTGCTAACCGTGGTAAAACTCAACAACTTTTACAACTTTTCATTCATAGATATTACCATACCTTTTCAGTTAATTAATATCAGTGCATTACGACATTACATTTTATAATGCAAGTTTTCTCATTAAAAATCTGAACATTTGATAAAGCCAGGAACAAAGTTCTTGTTTGATTTTGCTGACATATTAAAGGTTTTTCCTAAAGGAATTTTGAGTTTCTCTTCGTATCAGTGCATCAATCAGAAAATACTGTCAACAGACAGAAAACACTACATTTTCACCATGTGTTTAAGGAATAAAATGTTAGTGTGAATGATATATGAACAAATCCCACAGCAGAAACCTTCAGAATATAGAGAGGAATAAAACTGTAAGTTTTGGTGTATGTAAGTGTTGAAGTTGAAGCTGAAGTTGAGATAAAAACTAAAAGATGTGCATTTTCACCATGTGTTTAGAAATAAAATGCTGTATAAAATCAGGAAAATGATATATAAACAAACCCTTCAGTAAAAACCTTTAGAATATAGAGAGGAATAAAACCCTACGTTTTGGTGTGTGCAAGTGCTGTTTGAAGCAGAGATAAAAACATTTAAAGATATGTAATGGACTTGAAATCTACATATGTTATAGATAAAGTGCAATAAATAAGCACTTCAGTGTGTATTTAGGATGTTTTCATTCCACTAGTCTGAAAGAAGACATGCTGTAGAAGCAAACTGCATGAATAAACAATGGTTTTGATTGTAGTAGTTTGTAATTATTTTAAACTGTTGAAATCGTGTGTGTTGCAGGGAATCTCTGTCTGTCTGATGTCGTCTAGAAGAGCGCAGTGATGTCGGGAAATAAAGCGGTGGAGCTGCAGATACAGATGAAACAGAACGCAGAAGATCTGCAGAACTTCATGAAGGAGCTGAACAACTGGGAGGAAGAAATTAAGAAGAAAGACCAGCAGCTGCGCACCGGAAACATCAGCGAACCACCGGTAAAACTGAGCAAACTCAACATAGCACTTCAGATTCGGGTGTTTGTTTGCTAAAAATGTACTTTATTCCAGAAAACACTCCCGCCGGTGAGGAACAAAGATTATAAGAAGACAAAGAAAAGGGTGAAGCGTCAGACCAACGGCGACGGTGGTGTGATGAAAGAGCAAAAGGAGATGCAACGCATAAAATCCTACGATTATCAAGCCTGGGACAAATTTGACGTGGTAATACGGCTGTGCATTCTGATTCATGCACTGGTGTGCATAAAGATGTGATGATTTCACTGATGAATGCTGTTTGTTTGCAGGAAAAGAATCTGGAGGCCATGGACGCAGAGGAGAGCCCGGTCCAGTCCAATGAGTCTGACTCTGAAGGGCTTCAGGTGGACAGAGATCTGGCGCTGACTGAGAAAGAGAAGGTCCGTTGATGTTCATTTCGTCAGTAAATAACCAAATAAACCAAACCTGATCTTGACTGTTTGATGTTGATGTTTCAGGGGAATGAGTTCTTCAGGGACGGCCGGTACGACAGCGCCATCGAGTGTTACACCAGAGGAATGGGCGCCGATCCGTACAACCCCGTCCTGCCCACCAACAGAGCGGCCTGCTTCTTCAGACTGAAAAAGTACTGCTGTGTCTCCCGTCTTCTTACAGTTGCGTTTGGATGAATCAGGCCTGACGTGAGTGTTTGTGTGCCGCAGGTTCGCCGTGGCCGAGTCCGACTGCAATTTGGCCATCGCTCTGGACGGTAAATACGTCAAAGCGTATGTCAGGAGAGCGGCGGCACGCGTGGCGCTCAACAAACAACAGGAAGCTCTCGAAGGTCTGAAGCTTTATCAGCATCTTTATGAAGAAAATCATGGAAGTGAATAACGTTACTGTAGTGAATAAATATTTATCTAGTTCTGCTCTGATCTGAAATATTTCATCAGCTAGAATTGCCTGTTTAAGTGAGCAAAACGGCTCTGTTAAATGATTCAGCTGAACTGGTTCACAAATCATTCTGAATGATTGTAATGAATGACAAATACAGTAAAACAGTTAAATATTATTACAACTTTAATTAACTCTTTCCTATGTGAATATATAATAAAATATAATTTATTCCTGTGATCAAAGCTGAATTTTCAGCAGACATTACTCCAGTCTTAATTTAATTTATTTGATTGGTTTTATTTTAACTTATTCAGTTATTTTATTAGTAAAAATACAGTAAAACAGTAATATTGTGAAATCTCATTACAATTTAAAATAACAGTTTTCTTTGTGAATGTGTTGTAAAACTTAATATATTCCTGTGATCAAAACTGAATTTTCCACTGATATTACTCCAGTCTTATTTTAATTTAATTTATTTTAATTATTTTATTTTAACTTCTTCAAATGATACTTTATTCCAATTATTTTGTCATTTTATCTTATTTTATGTTATCAAAAATAGAGTAAAAATAGTAATACACAATCATAATTACATATTATATAAATCTACAAAAGTTTTCACAAAAATAAAAAGCAGCAAATACTTTTCGCTAATCACAAATCACATCTTCTCTCTGTTTATTTGGCCAGATTATGAAATGGTCCTCAAACTGGATCCTGGAAACTCGGAGGCGCAGACTGAGATCCAGAAGCTCCAGCAGGTCTGTTATTGATCAGGTCTGGCAGATGCATGTGCAGTGAGATCTGTCAGTGACCGTTGCTTCGTTTCAGGTGTTGGAATCGAGCGGAAAGACGGCGGAAAAGAGCGAGAGCGCTGCAGAGTCGACTGTGAATCCGTTACAACAGCAGCAGCTGCAGGAACAGCAGAGGAAACAGGAAGCAGTCATGCAGAAAGACAGAGTGAGACGCATCTCTTCTCCTTCATCATGTGATTGAGCCGATCTGAATGCTGACGCCTTTTCTGTGTTTCAGGGAAATGCTTACTTTAAAGAGGGCAAGTACGAGGCGGCGGTGGAGTGTTACTCCAGAGGAATGGAGGCGGACGGGACGAATGCTCTGCTGCCCGCTAACAGAGCCATGGCGTATCTCAAGCTCCAAAGGTAACACACCCCTCTGAAGTGCACTCACTGTGTAGTGCATGCTTGGAGCGTCTGTAAAAGTGCGGTTTGTGTTTGTGCAGGTACAGCGAGGCAGAGCAGGACTGCAGCGCGGCCCTCGTTCTGGATGCCACGTATGTCAAAGCCTTCGCCAGACGAGCCACGGCCAGAGCCGCTCTAGGCAAAATCAGGGAGGCCAAAGAAGGTCCGTCATTTATTTCTTCACTCACTTTCACAGCTGAACACTCATTTATGAGGACCTCAAACGCATGTATGTTTGTTTGCAGATTTTGAGCAGGTTTTGAAGCTCGAGCCGGGAAACAAACAAGCCATGAGCGAGATTGAGAAACTCTCAGAGGTACGTTTGACAGCAGCACATGCTCATGGATTTCATTATTGTGCCCATCAAAATTCTAGTAGCAATTTTTCAGATAAAATTTGATTAATTGTGATTTTTGCTGTGCATGTTTGTAGACTTAACAGTTTGGCCAAAATATAATATGGCTTTATTATTATTTTTATTATTATTATTAAAAAATTATTTAAAGGACTAAATAAAAACAGAATGAGAAATATTACTTCTAGAAATTCAATAGATATTTGATTTAATCAAAATCAAACCTAACTGTGTGATTGTGAAAAAAAAAAAAAAAGTTTGCTTTATAAAAATGTATAATTATGATTTAATTTTATCAAGTAAAAAATGATTAAATAAAAAAATAGTATATAATAATAGTTAGTCATTTACATTTTTATTTTATTCCAGCATTTCTCATGGGAAAAAAATCAAGTTTAAAAAAAAAAAAAAAACCTGCAGGGAGCCCTTAAAGCTTCTATTAAGCTTTTTTTTTTGTTGATATGTTTATTCAGTATTAACATGATAAATGATGAGCGCTTCTCATTACAAGTGTTTTACTGTTATTGATTTGAATTAAATCGCACAGCCCTAGTCTGATCTGTTCACCTGTATATATTATATTAATCAGGAGATGAGGACCAGCGGTCTTCTGGCTCCGGAGGAGAACAAACAGAGGAGAACCGTCCAGCCCATCAACAAACCTGAACATCTCAGATCCACCGTGAGTCCATAAATATGAGGAGGAATTGAGGTCGTTTTAGCTTATTTTGAGCATCAGCTGCATCCCATGTGTGTTTGTGTCGTCTTAGAAACCTCTGAGGAGGATTGACATACAGGAGGTGGGTGGAAAGATCTCACCGTCCACGTCTGCTATCACGACTTCACCACATCCCAAGATCCAGAAGATAGAGGAGATCTCAGACACTCCTCTGTCCAGGTAAGAAGATGATGTGATCCAATAAATCACGATCTCCTGGTGCTGGAGTCTCTGAGGCATTCAATGTCTTGTGTTTCAGGGCTCCGGAAGATTCATCTGCAGATGTTGAAGCGATTCCTCCTCCACCCAGCAACAGTTTTCAGCTGGAGGCCGACCTCAGGAAGATCAGCCGTCAGCCACAATCCACATACAGATATCTGAAGGTAGCATCAGTGCCATTCACGGTCTCCACGTGCCCTCTGTCAGTGGGTCTCATATGATTCAATATTTAATATTTCAGCAAATCAGTCCAGACGCTTTTCCGAAGATCTTCCAGAACTCTCTGGAGCCTGATGTTCTCAACCTCATCCTCAAGACCTTCCATAGCTGCTTTCAGTGAGTACTCAGTGATGATGAAGATGATGAACCAAGGATGATAACTGTAACATTAAACATTATTAGCAATGTTGTTCCTAACTAAAATGATTAAAAAATCATATTCAGTGAGTGAAATAAAATATAAATATTTATTGAAAAATATAAATGAAAATTAGAATTTTTCAACTAACTGAAACTGAAAATCTAAAAAATTAAAGCTTATTCTAAGTAGTAATAAATGCTATAATAGTACATAAATAATATAAAAAAACACCCAACTCTAATAGTAACCATAACTGGCATAAATGACTATAATGGTAACTACATATGGTGTTATTGTTAACTAAAACTTACATTTTTTTTTTAATAAGTGAAAACATTTTAAGTGTTAATAATATTAAAATAACACTGAATTGTAACAGTAACAGTGTTCTGTTTATTATAAGCTTGCTGCAGTTTTGTCATTGCGACTTTAAATGCTTTGATTCTGATTGGCTGTCAATGTTTTTATTATTCATCAGCTGGAAAAAATTATTCTGAAAGTGATTTATTGTAATAGTTATCATCCCTGATGTGAATGGGCCTTTACTGCAGACAAAGGAATTTCAACATGATGATATCATTTCCTGTGTTCTGTGTCTCATGTGTGATTCCAGACATGAAGATGCGTCTCTTCTGCTGGACGTCCTGAGGAACCTGGCGAGCGTTAGGAGATTTGACATGGCCGTCATGTTCATGTCGTCCGCTGAGAAGAAAAGTACAAACACACAAATACACACAAACACTAAACACTGTGCACACAGTGGCGAATAAACAAACTCTTTTCTTACTATCAGTCTTACAGGAGCTGTTTGACCAGATTCACAGCGCCGGTCTGGGAGACGCTTCTGTTCAAGACTTACAGAAGAAATACGGCCTTTGACCTTGACAGAAATCTGGTTTACAATCAATGGACTGAAAACTAAACCTCAGCCATCAATTTCACCAAACCAGAAGGAAACAGCTGTGCCGTCTCACTGCTCGGCTTCAATGTGAATAAATCGGATGCCCTGATACCTCAGAATGGACGCTTGGTGCCTTTAAACTGGTTTATTTGGTTCCTGCATGTGTTCGGAGTGCGTTGCCAGTGCAGATGTGCAAAATTTCATATGATATTATTATGAGTCCATCTAAAACATTCACTGTCAATTCATGTGTCTCTGTGTTTTTCTTCATAGTGGCTACTCTAGTTCTGAATGCTGCAGTATGAAAGTCAACATAAAATCCAAATGAACTCTTGACTCATTCCTGCACAAATAAAAACATCTTTCACCCAACTTTAACTTCTTACTTCAGACTTCACTCTGAAATCATAATCATATTCCTCATTAAATATAGAATTTCACACAGTGATAAACAGGAGAGAATTAACCAATGACACAAATTCACATTCAGTACTGTAGTATTGAGTGCAGTACAGACAATAGTGTCATTATTAAGCACACGTCAGTTCAGTGTTGGTTCAGTTCAGCTCAGTTCGATCACGTGTTGCAAAATTTGAAGCAAATTTGATTCAGTGTTTAGCCGCGCTATAGAAATTCAGCTCAATTTTATAATACACTCATACTGGACAAAAGGAAAGAAAAAACTGTTTTCATTGGTTCTGAATGAATGAGACATAACTTACTCCAAAAAGAAGCATATAATTCTAGACGCTTCCGTGTCGTTCATTCATGAATAGAAAGCAATTTTTAACAGGCACAGAAGAACCAATCAATTTTTTAGTTGAGACAAAACCCCTCCAAAAACCTTCTTCCTTCTTGTCAATTAAACCGGCCTTCAACAAGTTGGTTTCTGTGGTTTAACGGTCTGAGTGTTGCTCCTTTACATGAGGAGTCTTAGTTCAAATCTCATGCCTTACTTTTTGAAAACAATGTTTACCTTCATTGGTTCTGAATGATTAATTCCAACAAAGCTCCCTCCAAAATCCTGGTCAAATGTTGTTCCTGCAGAGAAGAATGCTGTAGTGATACTGCTTTAATTGATCAGTTTGAGATAAAAAAAAATGTATTGCAGTAGAGAAGCTTCTGTGGCTCAGTGGTCTGTGTGTTTTGTTTTTGCATGGAGAGTCCATGTTCAATTCCGTCTCTTGATGAGGTTTATGATTTAGTTTTTTTGTACTGAATGCTCAATTGAGGAAAAACACCATGCAAATAATTAAACCTGCACAAATGAAGCTTATGATTGAGACAAATCTCTCTCCAAAAAGAACCTCTTTCAGCAAGGTGCTCCAGTGGGTCAGCGGTCTGAGCGTTGCTCTTTCATGTAGATGACACTGGATCGAATCCTGTTCTTGCGGTTAAACCCTTTAGTGTCCTTGGTTTAGCCCATTAAGAAGGACAAAACTCCCCCCAAAAAAGAAGATTAAACGTGGAAGTGCCAGTGGCTCAGTGGTTGAGCACGTCCTCTCTGAACGGGAGGATCCCGGTTCAAAACCGGCCTGGTCGCTGAAGCACGGTTGCGGTCGGAACGGTCACCTGATCATGAGCAGAGCATGGTGGGTGCACTGAGAGAAGGCAGGACACGAAGGGGGGGATATATCCAGGCGTCTCCCCCGGGGACTCCTGGGACAATAACCAGCAGTGGTTATATATCTTGTTTGGGTTTCGACTTATTAAAAAAAAAATATCCAGGCCCCAGACTAAGTCGTCATTTTTCTGGCCACCAGTTTCTGATAACCAGCTCATCCACAACCACCTGGACATCACCTCCCTCTTCCACAACCTTCACCATCACTCATTTCTTGGAGATCTGGCCAGGATTCGAACCAGCAACCTCAGAGCTGAGAGGCAACGCTCATACCAGTGAGCCACAGATCTCTTACCAAAGCACATGCTGGAACTTATATTTCACTATTCACCTGCGTGATTTCACAATAAACCAGTTAAAGATCACCGTCACCAACTCAGAACTGGGGTTAGAATATACATTTCTATTGCAGCCTGGCACACAAAGAACGTGCGTAAACACTGACCCGCCTCAACCTCAGCGAATTTAACAGGATTTGAACTCAGGAAACTATGATTAAAAGACAACAAGTCACTAGTAAGTATTTTGAGCTCTTATTGAGAGCATCAGCAAATGAGGATGAGGAAAAGCGTAAGCAATGACAGGATTCAAACCAACGCTCTCTTGCATGGAAGGCGAAAGCTTACCCTCCTACTCTTTTTATTGATTTCATTTGTACAGCTAATTGTTCAAATCTCACTGGAGGTGGATGATGCTTTAGTTTTAATGGTTTGAATGAGCAATTGAGACAAAACACCTCCTAAAAAGACCAAGTCTCCTGTGGCTTGATTTGCAAGTTGATCATCTTTTTAACAATCGCATGATCATAGACGCCACACAAATGTCACATGATTAAATTTATTCTGCACACACTTTATATTTACAGACTGAAATCTTGAACCCAGAGATTGATTTGGCCAAACGTTAGTCACGTTATTAACTAATGCTTGCAATGAGTCATTCACATTTCTGAAGGTTTGATGGCATCATCATCATCATCATCATCATCAATATCATCACTAGAATGAGACTGCAGGAGGATTTTGGCCCAAAATCTGTCAAACGTCCAATAAGACAAACATCAGATCTACAGAAACTGACATTTCATTCCCATTAGATTTATAAAGCTTCTCTTTTGGCAGTACAATTCAGTACAAAACAATCATGTACAGAAATATTATTTTACTAGTAAAAAAAAAAAAAATCTACAAGTTTGACAGCCTTACCCATAATTCTTCACGTACATTCAAAGCGGCTGATAAATAATCTGTCTGAACTTCAAGACGTCATTAGTCAGAATTGTCTGTGAGGAACAATGTGTTAATGGAATCAATATTTGGTCCAAGATCCAGCCAGTCGTGCGGGAATATTTACAGTTTTCTGTCTGGGCAGTAAAAGTACAATGTGATTGCAAATATATATGAATGTTTCCAGAATGTTGGATTATGAAGGCAGAACTCGATGGCACTAGACTACATACTGCTCTGATGTCTGACATTCACATCTCTACAAAAGCCAACTTCCTCTCGCGTCTCGTCACGCGTGTTCGTCCGCGTCCGATCCGGTTCCGTTATCGGACGGGTCCAAGAGTTCTTGGCGACGGCGCATTATGGCTGCAAACTGAGCGCGCTCTGCAGCATCCTGAAAAAGGTCAGAGGTGACAGAGGTGAGTGAGGGGTCAGTGGTTGCTCCCCTCATCGAAGGACTCCACTCCGGAATCGCTCGCCGCCGCTGCCGCCGCCAGCTTCTCCTGCCGCCTCCTCATGACCTCCTGCAGCTCCGAGCCGGAGCTCCTCTACAGACACACAGACAGAACGCCAGTGAGACACACAGAAACACCTCACTAGGGCTGGGTCCTGAGACAAATTTCACGTTTTGATTCCGTTTAGATTTTAAGTTTGCAATTTGATTCAATTTCTGATCAGTATTGATTCCTTTGGATATATAGGCAAACGGGTACAGTACATCAATTTTTTTTTCTCAACTGATGCTGTAAAAACTATACTATGAACAAAAAAGTTTTCAAAATAAAAATTATATAATAACATTTATGTGACGTAAATGTAATGTTATTGATCACAAGCTGATTTATTGATGGCTTTCTGCATTTAAAACACTGATTCTGTACAATGAAACATGATTCATTTCATTAAGATGTTCTGTTTCTGGCGTTCATTCATGTTTATTTGCTGCCGTAACTAGTAGTAAAGAGGAAGAGATGATTCACTGCAGCCATCTGTCACCACATATTAACGAGCACCAAAATTTGAATTTCAAAACTTGAAAAAATGTAAAGCTGATACTTTGTTTCCTATTAAATGTAACTAAGCTTATTGGATGGGATGTGCTACAAATAATGTTACATTAAGTTTTGTTTACACATTAGCAGGAAACAACATTCCATTCTTGGGATTTAAGAATCAATATCGGTTCATCAAAACGAGAAATCAGCATTTCCAACCCAGCCCTACATCTCACAAAAAACTCATTTAAAAAAGCTGCGAGAAGCTCAATACCTCAAAACACCTGCGGCATAATGGAGAGACAGAGAGAGGAAGAGCAGAAATGAGTGAATGAGGATGAAGGTTCATGAAGGTTCTTCATCAGATGCTCTAAGACGATGGATGTGTAAAGGGGCGTTTGAGGGATTCTCGGAAAGAATGTATTCTCTAACTATGACTGGAAACAGCAGACAGAAGCCACTAAACAACATGAGCATCTATGTTGTTTAGGGCACCAAGTTACTAAATTATTTTTTGCATCAGACCATTAAATGTAACTACGCATAAACTAAATATTTACAATTTACACATAAGAGCAGGAGAAACGGCTGGAATAAAACAGCAGATTGACAAATAAATCAAGCACATGTTTTACCTGACAGTTACTGTGCATCATCAGATCAGTCAAAGTTAACAAATGCTATTGTCTATGTGTTTTTTTTTTATTTTGGGGGGGTTTACATTGAGTAATATTAATTTAACTGCACTGACACTATCAGATGAGAACACAAATTGATTTGAATTATGACTATTATTATTAGTACAGAGTTAGTTATGAACTAACTAGTAGCTACTAAGTATGGCCTTTATATTCCAATTTAAGGGGATATAGAAGTTGTATGAGTTTCTCTCTTCTGCTGAGCACAAAGGAAGATATTTTGAAGAATGTTAGGAATAAAATCCAAAATATTACGGGAACCATCAACTCTTTGGATACCAACATTCTTCAAAATATTTTCTTTGAGAAAGCAACTCATACAGGTTTGTAAACTGTCCCTTTAAGTAAGAACTGTTGCAACCCCACAGGGTCAATGTGCGTTTAATAGCGTGATAACTAAACCGCTGTTAACTAAACAGAGCAAAGCCGCCTCTCTGTGATACTAAAGTACCTTCTGAGGAACGTGGATTACATGTGAAGATCATGGGAGGGTCAGAAGAAAACCTGCAGACAGCAAAAACACCACAGAAAAACCAAAGCGACACTTGCCAGAGTTGAGCAACTTAGCAGTTTGTTTGGAGATTTGAGATTCGATTCAGGGAATACTATTAGGGAGTACTATTATGCTATTATTTTATAGATGGATCCAGAATCCTATGCTCAGTGATCCGGTCTGAGATATTGGATTATGACAGAAAAGAAGAATGAAGAGAGAAATAAGGAAGGATCTGCGAGGAGAAACGCAGGAAGTCGACCCACCTCAAGAGCGGCTTTCTGGACGGTGATTTGGCTAAAGACTCGAGCGCCTTCATCAGGACAGACGGTCTTCAGCTCGTCTTTGTTCAGAGAGAAAAGCTGAGCGCCGGTCAGCACACCCAGACTGGTAATAGTCCTGCAAACCAAACCACAACAGCTCAAACCATCACTTTTAATCTTCTATGATGCTCTACAGATGAATAAGGCACTCACACTTCACTGAAGCCTTTGACCTGCAGCCAGGCCTTCACCTCGTCCGGTGTGGAATCGTATGTGACGTTGACGGCCGGCAGGCTGCTGGAGCGAGACGGAGCCTGGAACTTTTTCTGAGCGCTGCGGCCCAGAGTCAGTCTGTGCATCAGCTCGTCCTGAACCTCCTCCATGTTGGACTTTCGGCCTGGGAAACACACAGATAATCTGACATTTGACACTGTGTTCTAGTATCATTCAGATGCTATTACATTTTTTTATTAATGTTTTGAATTAAGCTTATTTTTCAGAAAATGTGCTGTGTGAATATGTGTGTGCGTACGGTTGGCTGGTGCAGATCTCCCTCTCTGATGTTCTCTCATGGTGACGCCATCGCTCTCGCTGCTGTTGTTGTGTTGTTGGCTGTCGGCCGGTGGCGTTTCCTGACGTTGGGCGGCTGATGGCGGGGCGGATGCGGGTGGCAGCGGAGGGGTGGGGATCTGCATTGGGGCGGGAGGAGGCGGAGGCGTCGGGGTGGGCGGAGCTTCCGTCACCGCTGGTTTGGGCACGTAATCTGAGCGCTGCTTCTGAGCGGGACAAACATCACAGTCAGACACCGAACACAGCTGTGATCAAGACCTCATAAAACCAGCGCCATGCTGATGCACTTCCTGTTTACACAGGACATGCTGAAGGGGTCGTGCTTTAGTTTACAGCATGTTCACCTGCCGTAATCACATAATCGGCTTTGATTGGACAATATAAACCCCATTTGCCACAGATGAGCTCATCTAAGGTTTCTAAGGGGCCGTTCACACAGAACATGTTTTTAATTCTAGTGTGTTACTTTTCCATTGTTTTTCTAAAAAAAAAGAAAACGCTACACGGACGAGTATGATCGTTGCTCTCGCCTCTTTTGGAGCGTCTAGCACATGTGCGCCATGTTTTTAAGACGCAGCATCAAGTTAAAAGAATTTCAACTTTTAAAAGCAATGCCACTTATCAATGTCAGTTCCAAAACAGTGGAGCAATCAGAAGACCCTGGAGGCGGGGCAAGCGTTGTTTACAGTAGCAAGCTGGCATGGCAACTGTTTTATTTAAAAGAAACATGGCGAAGGAGGCGATCTGTGCACCTTCTGTATGAACGACCCCTAAGACACAGATCAACAGAACTTCATAAATTATACTGACCGGTCTCTACACAGACAGATAATATACAGTGTATGTCAAAAATCTCTATGAAAAACATACTGAGACATTTGATTAGTCAGAATAATCCAGTTACCTCATTTAACTCGCCCAGTAATTGCTTGAGAGAAAAATGAAGAGTGACGTGAAAATGAAATTCAACAACACACACACACAGCAAATAAAACACACACACACACACACTGACTTGGACATCTATTGTTTTTTTGTAAAACTAATTATAAATTCTATAACTAACACACTAACAGAAAATTTCTGAAAACACATGGTATTTTTATACCATTTTTACAAATGAGGACGACCATAAAACAAGGTTTTGGGAGGTTTAACAGTAACACTTTACAATATGGGTGCACAAATATGCATTAAATAATGCTTAACTAATGCACAGGTAATCATGAATTAATGATTTGCAGAGGTATCATTATGTTATGACTTTACTTGTTGAGGCACAGAACTCTTTGTTCTATAACTATAACTAATTGTTAAGTAACATGTCATTGTGGTTACGGATTTAATTAAAGTAGACAACTGGAAGTTGAAATGCATGGCTTTGACCCATTGTGGTAATTAACACGAGTTAGAATTAGTTAATATGTTTATTAGGGAACTAATATATTATGACACATGACACATACTTAATCTATAAATCATATAGAATGTTCATTGTTGCTGACGCATTAATTATTAATATATGGTTTAGTTCTTCTTGAGTTATACATTAACTCATGATTATCTGTGCAATAGTTAAGCATTAATTAATGCATATTAGTGCCACCATATTATAAAGTGTTACCGGTTTAGCTCACTTCTGTGTACAAATTTGTCCCCAAAATATGATTAAGATGGCACACACACACACACTAACACACACACACACAGGGAGATAAACTGAACTAATGCAGGAAATCATAACAAACTGAACACACACACACTTGTTACCTTAAACAACTCAAATTCCTTTTTTGGCATCATTAGCTTTAAGATGAACAGATGAACACAAACAATAATTCTATGATGTGGCAAAACAAAATGATGAAATGAAACTGAAAATGAAGCAAGCAGACAGAAGCTGAATAAGCATATGTGTGTGTGTCACCTGTATGGTGTGACTGTAAATGGGCTCCCCGCGGCCCGTCACGTCCACCGCCCTGCTGATCTCCAGGATGTTGTTTGGCACGTAACCCGTAGCGCCCGTCCCATTTCGCACTTTCCACCACTGCTTCCTGTCGTCCAGCACCTGGCGACCAATCAGATCGACACGTCACATGACAGACCGTCACACTTACGTCAAATCATCATCACATGACGTACCTCCACCACCTCGTCTTTCATCACAGACAGTTCATTGCTGTTTCTGGCTACAAAGTCGTATCTGGATTTGGCAAAGTTTCTCTGCGTCCGGCCGTGAGCCTCCAGGTTCCTGATGAGAAAGAGTCAGTGAACCTCCACAAATGAGACACTGCCAAAAAATTACATTTGCCTTGTTTTTCAGTACAAAAAGAACTACTGAGAACGAACATGATATTTTGCTGCGAAATCTACACAAGCTGGCTCTCTTTAATTGCTGAATCTACTGATGAATGTTGTTATTGACCGACCGCTGCCGCCGTGGAGGAGCGTCTCAGAGCTCAAAAAACAAGATGGGAAGAGAGTCTTTACACCATCTGAAGACAGAAACCCAAATGCTTTAACAAACTGAGAGTTTAGGTCAGAGCTGAGAGTTAGAGATGCAGAATGAACCCAGAATAGACCCAGAAGCTTAGCACGGTGAGTCGGTTCTCCAGGGCGCACGGTGCGGTTGCTTACCCAGGTGGGTTTTACCTATCTACATGACGGCTGACCGCGTGTTTAAAAGCGGCCACGGCCATGTCTGGCTCCAGCAGGTGCAAACGCTTGTAAGAAGTGTTACTGTAGCCATACCCGTCTGCATTTGGGAAGTCCTGGACCACCGGCTGCTGTCGGGAGAGAAAACGCTTTTACTTCTAAGTACTTCACAGCATCACACTTTAAAGGTGAAAGTGTGTCTTACGTCAAACGGCGGTCTGTCCACAGGTCTCTGAACCTCAGTCTGTGCTGCACCAAGCCTCTCTGCCAGCTGAGCCACGTCCTGCTCACGAGAAACCAACACTGGTGGCTCCCAACCGTCCCGGAATCGCAGCGTGTGTGGAGGAAACGGGTGATCCTTCGGCCACTCCAACCTCAACACAAGACACATGTATCTGTATCGCGCTTTTCACACATGCTTTTAGACTGAGTTTTAGTGCTGGATAATATGGCGATGAGATAAGTGATCCTTCAGATTTAGATCTAGCTATATTGTTTTTATAGTGCGGTCTAGCACATACATCAGTTCAGCAGCGACTATTGAGACAATTAAGAGTTGCTTTTGTTTTGTTTAAATATCTAAATGTCGGTCAACTTTGTTTTCTTAAGAGATTGAATTATTGGTCGGTTTTGTTTTAATAAGACATTTAAATGTTGGTTGTTTTTGTTCCATTAAGAGATTCAAATGTTGGTCTTTTTTTTTGTTAATTTTTAAATATTGATCGTTTTTGTTTGGTTAAGAGATCTAAATATTTGCTGTATTTGTTGTGTAAAAATGTAAACATCAGTCGGTTTTCTGTTGGGAGATTTAAATACATTTTGGTTTTGTTATGTTCAAATATTTAAACATCAGTTAGTTTTGTTCTATTACGAGATTGAATTATTGGTCAGTTTTGTTCGAATAAGACTTTTAAATGTTGGCTGCTTTTGTTTTGTTAAGAGATTTAAATGTTTGATTTTTTTAGAATAAAAGATTTGAATATCAGTTGGTTTTGTTCTGTTAAAATGTTAAATACTCTAAGGTTTTGTTCTGTTAAGACTTCAATATTGGCCGGTTTTGCTCTGATCAAATATTTAAATGTTGGTTGGCTTTATTCTATTATGAGATTAAATTATTGCTTAATTTCTTCCTAATAAAACATTTATATGTTGGTTGCTTTTGCTATGTTAAAGAGATTAAATATAGGTTGTTTTTGTTAAAATATTTGAATTTCGGTTGTTTTTAGTTCCATTAAGAGATTCAAATATCAGTTGATTTTGTTCTAATAAAAAAAGATTTAAAAATCTGTCATTTTTGTTTCATTAGGAGATTTAAATATTGGTTATGTTTGTTGTGTAAAAATTTAAACATTGGTTGGTCTTCTTCTGTTAAGAAATTTAAATATCTGTCAGTTTTGTTTGGTTAAAAGATTTAAATGTTGAATTAATAAGAGATTGAATTATCGATCCATTTTGTTCTAATAAGAAATTTAAATGTTGGTTAGTTTTGTTCTGTTAAGAGATTAAAATATTGGTTGTTTTTGTTCCATTTAAATAACAGTTGGTTTTGTTCTGGTAAGAGATTTAGATATCTGTTATTTTTGTTTATTTAGAAGAATTAATTATTGGCCATTTTTGTTTGGAGATTTAAGAGATTTAAATATCGGTTGTGTTTGTTCTGTAAAAAATGTAAATATCGGTCAGTTTTGTTTTGTTAAGAGATTTAAATACAAGTTTGTTTTGTTCTGCTAAAATGTTTAAATATTGGATGTTTTTGTTCTGTTAAGAGACTTAACTATTGATCATCATTTCTGTTTTGAAAAATGTAAACATCAGTCAGTTTTGTTCAGTTAACAGATTTAAATGTTGTTTGATTTTGTTCAAAGACGATTTTTAAATATCAGTCAGTTTTGTTGTATTAAGAGAGATGCTCCAGTACCTGCATTTGGTCCATCCATCTCCCAGCGTGACCCACAGGTGTCTCTCCTCCGCCGAACCCGATGCATGCAGAAAGTCGATGGCTTCTCTGGTAAGGAGAGGAACGATCACGCTTTTAGCCAGATCCACCCCTCCAGATGTCTGGATCACCTGAGAGACACAAACACACAGACATGCATCAGTCAGAGTTAGACAGAACGGCTGTTCCACACACACACGTGATCAGAAGACGCACCAGTCTGAGAGGATTGAACAGGAAGTGGACCAGATCCACAGCGCTGGGATTATGTATGTGGTTCTTCAACTTGCCCTGGAAAGACAAGCAACAATCACATCACAGATAATCGAAATGAGATTATCCTGCTAAAAATGTTGGGGACCTGGTTATGATCTCTCACCAGCAGGTTGAAAGCATGTTTGAACTTCTGGAAACAGTCAATAAACTCGTCCTGAGACGGAGGTTTAGCTCTTAGCGTCAAAACTCCCTCTGATTGAACACACACAGCAAATACACTCATGACACACTGATGACGGGGTGATGTGAATGTGCGATGAGGAGACGCTCACCTCCGGGGCCTTTCTTTTTGCTCTTCTTGGTTTTCTTGCGTTTGGAGAGCTCATTGAAGGCCTCGGCAGCTTTCTGCAGTTTGATGACGAAGTGCTCGATGTCGTCCAGAATGTGATTGAGGATTTGCTGTAACACACGTCAGTATTTTACCATCTGCTGCCACCACACACACACAAACAGACGCGTGCAACACCAAAGTGACTCTCATACACCATCAGTCTGACTGAAAATCTTCAGGATGTGTTTTATCCAATGCAAAGTATTATATTATAAAACTGCATTATAAACTGCAATCACTATTCGATTTGTTCAGCCTGTATTTTTAAATCATGCACACATAGTTTAATGACTATGTAAAAACTATTTATGCCCGTTAAGTCGCCAGCCATTGGCAGGTGTGTCAAAAAGTTAATTTCAGGCCCTGCAGTGATAATGTCCGGCATGCGGGAACAGGATGTTGTGCATCAGTGTAAACGCTCACCACATCTCTGTCCACATGCGCTGCACGCATCTCAGGAGAGCCGCCCACTTCTGTGTAATGTCTCTGTGGATCATCTGAGGACAAACAGACACACAATGAGATTTGAGAACAGGAATTCAAGAGTTAACAACAGACTTCCACTCACGCTCCTGCTGCTCATTGGTCCACGCAGACCAACTGGCCACTCGGCTCTTGCTGTCCGTTTGATCGACAGCTCCTGGAGGCTCGGGGGCGGGGCCTCCTGGAGGTGGAGGGATGGTTCCGTCACTCTTCAGGATCATTCTGACAAACACAGAGAAATGGATGCTGCGTTACCGTGGAAACAAGCATCTTCATAATTCACAAGCGCTGGACTTACTTCAGCACCTCCGAACGCTTCTTGACTTTTCCACCCTTGTGGTCGCTGACGGCGCTTTCGATGTCCAAGTGGATCAAATTGGCCTGAGAAAGACAAAGCACACAGTCAGCACTCTGCAAACACGTGAGTGAGACAAATGCCTGCGGTGAGATCAGACCTTGATGTCGTCGCACTGGAACAGGTGCAGATCCGGTTTGCCCTGGCCGGACTCCTTACACACCAGCGCCAGGATGGAGTCGTAGCTGCAGGCGTTCATCACGGCCTGACAGTGCTGGATCGAGCCCAGAGAAAAGTTCTCCAGTTCGTTCTGAAAGACATACGAGATCAGGCCACATGCGTATCATCGGGGGTCTGATGGCGGATTGGCAGGTTCGTACCTTGCTGTCGTTGTCTAAGAGGCTGACGGCTTTACCGTCCACCTGCAGGATCATGTCCTGCGTCCACACCTTCCCCTTGGCGTCCAGCAGACGCAGCTTCCTGATGCCATCCTCGATGGTCAGCATGGCCTCCTTTCGATCCATCACAAATGTGGTCAGATGCTGCAGAAGACAAAAGTCAAGACATCTTTATTTCTATAGCACTTCACTGTTTACTGTGATACTCTGTTTTAATTTTACTTTAAGCAAAATGCACTTAATTTAGTTTTTTCCCCCTGGATACAAGACTAAATATCGTTTTGCTTATCTAGAAAATTAAGTCAGGTTTGGATGACATGATGGAGGGCAAATTATGCCAGAATTATCATTCCTTTTATTGCAATCTGTGTTAGATTTTTCCTGGGTTTTCGGAATGAGTTTATGTCACACAACCTGTCCATGTTGACGTGTCTAATTGTTTAATTCAGAGTCTGATTCGTGTGATCAGATTTTCACTCATCTCATGAGTCTGCTCAATTCTCCTGAACGCATGCGTGTCTCACCTCCACATGGTACTGTGACGTGTCAGTCAGGCTGTTGATGCTGTTTTTGGTGTAGTTCCTCCTTTGATCTGAGGGAAGAGCAGATCTCGTTATATAATCGCCGTCAGAGACACACGAGCACGTCCAGACGGAATCTGCAGATTTATTCTCATCTTCTGTTGAGCTCAGCGCAGCTGAACAATCAGCCTCAATCTGCTGGAACAGATTCCGTGTGGACACGTGAAACTGAACACATCAAATCACACACGGAGTTCATGATGCAGGAGCGGATTCAGCTGGAAAACTAGGAGAAGAGGTGAAGACTAGAACCACACACATACACACACATCAGCTTCTACCTTTCTTTTTGTGTTTGGCAGAGGTGTGCAGGAAATACACTCCATCTGTTCCTGAGAGTAACGGTGCAGAGAAAACACACACACACACACACACACACAGTAAGTCTCTCTGTGTAACTGACATGACTGACATCTTCACTGTGACCTTTAACCTCTGCTGTGATGCAACACACACACACACATACTTCCAGACACCTGCAGTGACTCTGAGAACATCTCACATTTTATGTCCCTTCAGCATGATAAACAACGAACACGTCAAATTTATATTTCACCTCAAAATCAAGAGAAATTATGCTCTCAATCAGTGTTGCATTACTTTTCATAAAAAGTAACTAAGAAATGAAATTAGTTACTTTTTTGTTGAGTAATGGAAAATTTTAACACTTTACTTTGAAAAGTAACTTTTCCCAACACAGCTCTCAATAAAGCAAATGAAGCCTGTTTAAGAGGAATCAGGACTGCGACACCATTTTCATGACAATAAAAGACATTTCCACTCAATTTTATGATTGCAACGCATTGGTGATATACATCATGATAATATTTGTTGGCTTCACTAAAATTCATCACATTGCAGTATTTGTTTAATTTAATTGATCTGAATAATGACTATTGTCTTATGTTAAGCTCAAATTGAACTAATTTCATAACTGATTAATTTTACATTACAACTGAACTGAATGTTGTCTCTACTGTCTTCTGTAGAGCAGCTTTAAATTGAATTTGTTTCATAACTGATGAATTCTGCATCAACACTGTTATTTTCCTGTTTACTACTGTGAAGCTGTATTTTATAAAGTGACTTGACTTGAATACAAATGGTGAAATGCGAGTCAGGCGTGTTCTCATGCAATTCCCAGAAATATCTTTCGGATGAATCCCTTCTGGGAATCAGACAAAAGAGCAAATGGCTGAACATCTTCATCATGTTCTTCACGTCACACAGTGAATAACACAATCCCATCATCCCTCCTGAAGCATGTTGTCATGGTGACAGCGTTTCAGAGGGTTCAGGGGTTCAGCGGCGCTGCAGTTCCCTCAACAGACAGCAGGAGGACACACGTACCGTACAGAGCTTTACCACCCAACCTTTTGGCAGGAACATCTGGAGACAGCGAGCCGTGACCGCTGAGAGACAGAGAGAGAGAGAGTGTTAGTACACCAGCGCTCATCCATACTCACACTTTCTCTGCTGTTCTTCTAGGATTGAAGTGAATTAATAATCATTGTGACGCGTGTGCTGTCCTAAGTCACTCATTGCCTCAGTGTGTGTGCGTGTGGAGTTAATGAGTAAAGTGGACACTTGATCTGTTTCTTTGTGTAAGTCACACTAATTGTGCGACAGATCAATAATGAATGTGTTCAATAGATCCGGAGCAGAGGAAACATCAATAAAACATCAGATTCATCACGCTCAAGTCACACCATGACTGCAGAGATGAAAAATCCCAATGATCCATCTAATAAATACAACTGAGAGTTCTGGTCAGTGATCCGGTGAACTCAGATGATCTCCAGTGATCCACTGACTAAATCTTTCTATAAAATCAGATGCTCAGAGATAGATGTGTCCTTCTTTAGGTGTAATTATAAATATACTTTAAAAAACATTTAATGTATTTGTTGCAGGGCTGTGGATTTAACAGACTAAATTAATTCTGGAAAAATTCAATGTCCCGTCCCGACCCGTATGTTATCTTACAGTGATGAACAGGATGCAGGATGATGACTGGCATGATGGAGCCTATTAAAATGTAGTTATACAGTGTTTCCCCTACCATTATATTTGGGGGGCGGCCCGCCCCCCCAACGGCAGCCGCCGCCCCCCTTTAAGGTCATCTAAACTTTATTTTCTATATAGCGCCAGATCACAACAGACGTCATTTAAGTTTACCTTTCCTATAGAACAGGTCTATACCTTGTTCTTTTATTTAAAAAACGAAATATCCTTATGTTATTTATCTTATTTACACAACGGCATGTCATTTCTGTCTCTAACGTTACGTGGTCACGCGTCTACAATTTCTCCTCCGCTAAAACGCGGACGGGATCGCGGAGTCCATTCATAAAAACAGAATTTACTCTATAGCGCGGGATGCCGCAGAATTCGTCAATTTTTGGTTTAATAATTCAAAAGTAGGTCTCTCACTTAATTCGAATCGCGATATAGACTAGTGTCTGTGAATATTAAAACGCAACAAGACGGTTTAAATATGATTCCTCCATGTTCCGCTTGGCTCTGTATGAATGAATGGCGGAGACGCGGCTTTGTTTACTACACAAATAATGAAGCACACGTGACTCGCGGTTATTTTCGGCCTCTGCCTCTCATTATATGACGACATAAACGCATGAACTTAATCTCCAGAACTGCTGTGAGAGTCACTTCATGTAAATTTTACCGTTTCATTTGAGAAAATTAGCATCATACCGTAGTATATACACAAAAACTAACCGGCAAACTGTCAAAATAAAAGTACGGTTTAACATGTAACAGAAATGTTTTAGTCTTGTATTACTTTTGTACAGTATAATGTAGGTGTTTAAATATTCCTATTTCTGGCAAATTTAATTAAACCGTTAAATGCAGAAATTATAATAATAACAGAAATAACAGAAAAACTCTTGTTTGGCAACAAATAAAAAGGTTTAATTTAATTAATTTAATTTCATTAAAAATAAATATTTAATGCCTGTATTTGATTATCAGAAAATTAAAACACAAGAATTTCTGAAAAAAAAAAAAAGAAAAAGATTGTAGGGCCCTATTGTTCAAAATGTTGAAATTGAGATTTTTTTGCTTATTTTTTCACTGAAATAAATGTTTTTGTTATTACACAGAGAGTAATGTACCGTACCGTTTGTAAACCACGCCCCAAACCTGGAATCCTAGGGGAATCACTGGTTATATGAGCCTAAATTTCAAGCTATGAGGGCACAAATGACCCTTGAATATTTATATCATATGATATTTGAATTTAACAATATCACACCAGCAAGAGTGCTGTTCTTCCCCAATATCTGCTCCACTGCAAACATGATATTAATTTTATACAATAGTTCAACAAACAAGTTAATATTGTGTGCATTTTGGATTTGATCAATTAGTTTATTTGCAATTTTGCAAATGAAAACAGTTCTAATCAAAGAAGCAGCAGAACTGTTCGATTCGTTACTGAATGAATCCACGGTTTAGAATGAATCGATTAAGTCAGTGATTCAGTGACTCATTCATAAAGTCAGTCACTCAGTGAATCAGCCATGTGACTCATTCTCTAGGACAGTGATTTGATATTTCAGTATTTATTTTTAAAAGATCTCATTAATACCCATTTATTATACAATGCTGAAAAAAGCTAATTTATTTCTATTAATATTTATTTCTGAAACAAATATATATTTGTCTATTCAGTGCTTTTTTCATTTAACACAACAGTGACTGTAAATTATCTTTTGTGGGGTAATTTCTCCAGAATTGGCCAGAATTGATGTGCAATTAAATTGATTAGTTAATTGGCACATCAGGTTATTAATTAGATTAAGAAATGTTGTGATTGATTGACTTACTTCATCTGCGAGGACTGCGCTGTGACTCCGGTGTATCCGTTCATGTCTGGACTTTGCATTGTGCTCACAGATCCTCCACTGCAACACAATAAAAGCACCGTCAGACACACAATCACACTGCATCAGACTCTCAATTCATGTGACACGGACTGCCAGCACACGGATGGGAGAAATACACATCCGCAAGGAATCATGGGAGCTGTCAAACACTTACATACAGCTGCTGATGAAGGCATTTGAATCTCATTCACCTTCATCATCATCATCATCATCATCATCTCACTGCTCAGACAGAATGAGATTCAAATAAAATTTGCCATCAAATAAAACCGCTGCCATGCCAACTTCCTATTGTAAACAAAAGTTGGCAACACTTGCCCCGCCCCCGGGGTCTTCTGATTGGTCGCTGCATGTAAAAGTTGAAATTCCTTTAACTTGCACTTAAGTACAGACACTGCAAAAGACGCAAGAGTGCAACGGTCATACAATGGAAAAGTAGCACATTGCAATGGAAAAACGCATTCTGTGTGAACGGCCCCTTACTAGTTCACTCAACAGAAGTCAACAAACATGTTCTCATCATGTCCTTTAATTAACTTACATGTAATCAGAGACGTCTGGACTGGAGACAGCTTGTGTGTGTGTGTGTGTGTGTGCACCTGGTATTCATCACATTATGGGGACCAAATGTCCCCACAAGGATAGTAATACCAGTAAATTTTGACCTTGTGGGGACATTTGTGAGGTCCCCATGAGGAAACAGGCTTATAAATCATGCACAATGAGTTTTTTTGAGAAAGTAAAAGTGTGCACAGTCTCCTGTGAGGGCTAGGTTTAGGTGTAGGGTAGGTGTAGGGCGATAGAAAATACGGTTTGTACAGTATAAAACCCATTACGCCTATGGAATGTCCCCATAAAACATGTAAACCCAACATGTGTGTGTGTGTGTGTGTGTGTGTGTGTGTGTGTGTGTGTGTGTGTGGCTGCGTCCAAAACGCATACTGTCTTGAGTAGGTAGTTTCTTTGAATAAGTAATTACTTTGCAACTGCAAAAAGAGTATATTCTATATGTGACAATGGAGCACGAAACCAGTAGCACAGGTATATTTGTAGCAATAGCCAACAATACATTGTATGGGTCAAAATTATGATTTTTCTTTTATGCCAAAAATCATTAGGATATTCTGATCATGTTCCATAAAGATATTTTGTAAATTTCTGACCGTAAATATATCAAAACTTAATTTTGGATTAGTAATATGCATTCCTAAAAACTTAATTCGATTAAGTCGATTTTCTTAATATTTTGATTTTCAAATAGTTGCATCTCAGCCAAATACTGTCCTATTTTAATAATCCATACATCAATGGAAAACGTAATTATTCAGCTTTCAGATGATGCACAATAAATCTAAATTTTAAAAAATTGACCCTTATGGCTGGTTTTGTGCTCCAGGGTCACAATTACTATGAATCTTTGTAGTACGAATGCAATCTGGACATTACGCCATTGTCCCGTGACCTACCAGCGTCAGCCAGAATTAACTTAACATCCCACGTCACATGATCACAGATGGCAGTGATGCTGTAAATTCACTGATGCTGCTGTTAATGACTCGTTTAGTGCGTCTGAGGTCAAACAGAGTCAAACACGCTTCTGATCGGCGTCTTGTCTGCCAGACTCTGAGATGATGAATGATCAGACAGTCAGTCTCCACCGTGCGTCGCCACACGTCTATAATTAGCCCGGCGTGGGCCGTCAGCAGGTTAATCTAGCCGATTGAGTAACGAGTTCGACTGACACGGAGTTAAACCATCCAAGACCATCGGCCTGTGCGACATCAATCATTGAGCCCAATGTAAACACTGAGAGTTTATTTTGACAGATGAACACCTGACGGGTTAAACACCTGAAACGGATCCTTAACCATCACATGTGCTGATATCTGAATGCGCACACACACAAGAATGTATCCTATAGACAGAAACACACAGGTAGAAGGACCAGAGACGCGATCTGGTCCAGCAGCTGCTGACCGTATGAATGATTGATCAGCTCACAGGCCAGTTTGTGGGTCAAACGACTGGAGTCTGTTCCACTACAAACCCATACGCTACTGAAGAAAAGACTGGAATCAGTACGATCAAACATTATAAGAACATCAACAAGAGCATGTAGGTAAGTCTTAAGTCTTATTGTTATCAATGTTGAGAATTCTCAATATTTTTGTGGAAATCTTTCAAAAATGTGGTATTTTTAGAATTAAGAATGCATTAAATAGGTCAAATTGAATGTAAAGACATAATAATAATGTTACATAATATTTCTATTTCGAGTAAATGCTGCTCTTTTAAACTTCGTCTGTGAATCCTGAAAAATAAAATGTTTCCACAAAAATAATGTGAATGATTTCTAAAGGATCATATGACACTGAAGACTGGAGTAATGATGCTGAAAATTCAGCTTCAATTGCAATATAACACAGCTATTCTAAGCTGTAATAATACTGAACAATTTTTACAATATTTGGATCAAATAAATGCAGCTTTGGTGCGCAGAAGAGACTTCTATCATAAACATTAAAACATCTGAATTATTCCATACTTTTGGCCCGGTAGTATTAGGATCCACACAACAAAAACAACGTCCGATGAATCATCAGATGAATCTTTGAATCCTGTATTCCTATATGACTCTCTTATGTAAGAACATCAAACATACATCACTTCTGTTTGATAAATGGGCAATCCAGCATTAGCGTCACATCTGATACTGATCGACTTGAGCCACATCAAACAAACACACACACACACGGATGAATCATGGCACACCTGTGTGAAGCTCTGACTGATGAATCACACAAAAAACAGAACAAACGCTTTTTCACTCATACCTGTTCACAGCCTCGGCATACAGACGGCGTGACGCTCCATGCGTGAGAACCGCAACGGTGTGCCACTTCTTCTCACTGTGGAATCTTTAAGAGGATTTGTAAGGAGCTTTACAAACTCACACAGGTCTGTGATTATCCACTCCAGCGCAAGGGATGCTGGGACATGCAGATTCTGGAAAACTTCACTTCTGTTCTTCTGAAGATCTTTATGTGAACAGAAAATAAATCTGTTAGACTGTCAGATTTAATGAGTGGAATGGAGCCTGATGAATCATTAGAAGTGAATCTCGACTGACCCATTTCCTTCTGCTGGTTAATATAAAAGCGTTCATGTCTGTTTGTTAAACATTTTCTAAATGAGGGCTTGCTAGTGTTTTACTTTCATATCAGTGGTTTTAGTTTATTATTTTATTTTTATTTATTTTTTTACTATTTTATTTATTTACTTTTTTTTATTATCATTGTAAACATAATGAACCACAATATCTTTATTTTACATCACAAATGGGCAGTTTTACCTTTAAACAGAGAGGTTTTGTATTCGGATCTTAACAACATTTTACTTAGTTATGAATTATTTAATTTGTATTATTTTATTTATCATTTATTTTTCATATTATTGTGACCATAATGGATCACAAAAACTCCATTTCGCTTTACAAAATTTTTTTTACATTTATTTTCTATTTATTTTTTATATTATTATTGTAACCATAATGAATCATAATATCATAATTTTACATCAAAAATGGGCGTTTTGTACCTTCATACAAGTGGTTTTATATTTAGATCTTAGCAACATTTTATTTATTTATGTCAATTATTTATTTAATTTTTATTATTTTATTTATTTATTTGTATTTTTTATTTGATTTATTTTCTATTTATTACTGTAACCATAATGAATCACAATAACTCTATTTTACATCACAAATGGACTTTAGCTTCAAACAAGCGTTTTATATTTGGATCTTAACAACATTTTTATTTATTTATTTATTTTTATTTTGTTCATTTTTTATTATTATTATTACAATATAACTATTGTGTCTGTGTGTTTCTGTGTCAGCTGTGAATCCTGCACATTATTCCTCTTTAATCCCGTTATCTCTTCTCTTTGCGTCTCCAGGCCCATGTGTACCCAGAATCCTCAGCGCTCGCTGACATCACAGACCTGTCCTGATCCTATTAAACACCACTATATTAGGATCCTTATGAGTGCCGTGAATACAGTATGGACAACATATGAAAATTAAGCAAATTAACTCTCTTCTTTAGCAATATGAGAACCAAAAACACATTAAAACACACCGCTGGTCTTCATATGTGGCTCAAACTGAGACACGTTCACGGGTGAATATCTCAAACCTCTCAAAAACACATGACAGGTCATTCTGAATCAAAAGATAGAAAAAAAACCATCATATTCTGTATATCATGCCAACTAATCTGGTAATAGCTTTATGTAAATAGTGAAGTGTCTGCTATAAAAGTCTTGCAGCGAGGAGGATCATGTTCAGTGTGTGAATGCGGTTCATCCGCAGTGATTCAGTCTGTCTGTGTAGGAAGCTCTTTAAATTCTCTCATCATCTTCTCTTCAGTAGGATTGTGAAGAGAAGCGTGAAACTTTCCTCTGTTTAGACTTCATTTACAATCTGCTCACAAACCACACTGAGGAGACCAGGCGAGGCGGCTGATCTATATGGAGAAGCTCTCTCTCTCTCTCTGGAGCGATAACAGCATTCAGCTGAAATCACTGCTTCTCCAGCACTGAAAACTCAAGCCAGTAATTAAGACTCACAATAGAAGCTTCCCACAAACGCCCAGTAATCAATCACACACGACAGCACTGGACCAATCAAACACACACATGACAGGCCGTATCATCATCCTTTAACTGTTTTCCATTTCTCTGTATCATGACTTTTTTTTCATAACCATTCTCTCCAGCCTGGGGTTTCAATATTTTCACTTGTGAAACGAGTCTTGGGTTTCTGTCACGTCCAAAACAGTTTTCAACTGCTCAAGGCTCTTATTGAAGGATAACAGATTCATACAACAAACATAGCAACATTTGGTTGAAGGGAATGATTTAATGACTCACTCATAAATACAGTGAGTTGTTTTGTTTCAGTGTTTCTGAATAAATCAACTGAATAAATTATTCAATGATTTGCTCATAAAGCATTTTTGAAGGAATCGGTTGCATGAATGATTCAAATGACTCGCTCATGAATATTAGTTTCTGAACAAATAAGTGTTGCAGAACAAATTGGTTAAATGAACAAATCACTGACTTCTAATTTCTGAGTAAATCAGTGTGCTTGAGCAACTCAGTTCAATTAATGAATCAAACACTCGTAAAGACAGTCATTTTTAATTCCTGAAAAAATCTGTATTTTTAAAGCAATCGGTTAAATGAATAATTCAGTGATTCACTAGCAAAGCAGTCATTTGTTTTATTCCTGAATTTTTTTTTTTTGTATTTTTAAAGCAATCGATTAAATGAATAATTCAATGATTCACTCATGAAGTGTTTTTGAAGGATGTGGTTAAATGTAAGATTCAAATGACTCAGTAAGACAGTCACTTGATTCATTCCTCAAATCCATCAGTGTATTTGAACAAATCAGTTGAAAGAATGATTTAAATGACCTGATTTGTTACTGAATGAACTGTTGAATTAACGAATGAATTGCTCACTTATAACGACATTAACCTTTCGCCAACTACTGGTGTAACGAAAAGATTCAAAGGCCCGAAACAAACTCTTGTATAAGGTACAAAGAACTCCTCTGTCCAAAGATTAAGGAAAAGACTTCAAGATCACACTGCTCTGATATAAAAACTAAAAACTAATAGACCGTCCAGCGTAAAATCACAGCTGAAGGGTTTTTCTTCACTTGTTAGAGTTGTATGACTCAGTGAACTATAATCACGTTCAACATCACAGGAGTCAGTTGGAATAACTGACGTGGACACACACACGTCAGAAGGTTAAAGGTCATCTGCTCTGTGTTTACACTGGCTAATCGACTTCCTGCTTTCTGCTCCACCAAGAGGGAAATGACATCAGCCTGAGGCTTCATTATCTGTTTGGTTCTGCAGCAGATTCTTCTTTCACTAATTGAATCGTCTAATTAAAGATCCGTTATGCTTGAGTCAAACTCAACATGAACAAACCAGCAAAAGATTTATACACACGCACTGCTCACATGGGCCGTGTCACCATGGCCAGCAAACTAGATGTTCACCATCTCAGTAAAAGAGAGAGAGAGACAAAGGGCATTCTGGGTAGAGACAGGAGCGGCAGAAAGTTTTCCTAGAAACCCAGTGATATTCCTGTGATGTTTTGTGAATCCGTTCACGCCCTCCAGAGCAAACAGAGCTGCTCACATGCACTGCCGCTCCGCTCTGGTCCTCCAGCCGCTGCTTAAGTCTCTTTTAATGAAGAGAGATCAAGCAGAGCTTGGCGTGAGACACACACGTGTGTTACTGCGGCACAAAGCAGCAGAAAACAGCTGTGCTGTTTGTTAGTTGTCCATGGTTAACGGTTAATTAGTACATTCCACCTACAGCTGGAGGTCAAGGAACTGCAGGAACTTCTACCAGGAAATAAAACAAAGCCAAATATGATTAGATTACTAGAGGTGCTGACTGTAGTGAACACACCAGATAAAGTCAGAAAGTGATTTCACACCTATGACCCTCACAGTGTGTGTAACGTGTGTGGACTCCAGCAGGGTTTATCATCATTAACTAAAACTAAAACCATAAAAAAGTATACTTTTTAGTTACTTGAAATTTAACATTAACTAAAAAAAAAAAATGAAATATTTCATTATTTTACTATATATTTTTATCATTTAAAAATTTAAAACGCATATTTTATTAATAATTTATTACGTTTCTTTCTTTAAACTTTATTTCAGCTATTTGATAACATTTCTTATTTACATTTAGTTTAAGTTAAAGTACTTAAATATCAAAATAAAAACTAAACAAACTAAAATGAATAAATATAAAGTATAAAATTACACAGACATAAAAAAAATAAGAAAATAAATACTAAAACAAATAATAAAACTTTTTTAAAAATAAAACTACAGACATATTTTTTTTTTAAATTACAAAAAATTGATCAAAACATTTAAAAAAGGACAAAACACACACACACACACACACACACACATAAAAGCCTAACCTTGACTAAAATGAGTAAAAACCTAATTTAAAATAATAGCAAAAACTATAATTGTGTCAGATACTAAAATAACACTGTAACACAGTGACATCAAATCTAATCTAGACGAATCTATGAAATGTGAGAAGATCCCAGAAAAACACGTCAAACAGTCATAAGGAAGTTCAGATAGCAGCTTTATTGATATAAGCTGATGCTGATAATTCCCAAGAAGTCAATTGTCTGTTTTCCAGTGTTACTTCACTATCCACTACAACTCAAATAAAAAAAACAAATAAATAAATAAAAGTATGGATCTAACAGGTGTGACGCGCAGCAGAGTAACAGGAGCAGATGGAACCAGAACCTTCTTGACCTTTGTGACCTTCAGGAACCCGATCTGGCCGCACCCTCTGCCTGAGGTCCACCTTGCACGCGTCACATGACTCTCTTACAGTGCGTTTCCAGTGAAGACAAATACAACCTGATCAAACATCAGCTGTGTGATGACACATTAAACTACATCACAACACACAAGACGTCTGACCCCACAGCAACAAAAACTCAAACCAACCTCAAATTACAAAACAAATTTAAAAAATCTATTTTTTTCAAAATCAGGTTTACAGCAGCTTTACAGAAAATCATGATGTTAATGTTTATAACATCTAAATATCTTCATGCCTTATCGCATTTATCAGATTTAAACTGGACGATAACATGTGACCCTTGACCACAAAACCAGTCAGCATGGGTATATTTGTAGTAATAGCCAAAAATACATTGTATGGGTCAAAATTATTGATTTCTCTTTTATGGCAAAAATCATTAGGTATTTTGATTCATATTTTTAATCATATTGTCCTATCCTAACATACATCAATTGAAAGCTTATTTATTCTAGGGCTGCCCCCAAATAGTCGACTAAACGTTAGTCGATATGAAGAGGGCTTGGTCGAATACATTTTCATTAGTCGGTTAGTCGCAAAAAAAAAATCACGTGAAATTACGCAATCAGGGGCTGCGCAGTCAGTGTATGACATCAAAGCAACGAGAGATCAAGGCGATCTCGTGCCTCGCGGTATACCAAAGCGCACTTGTGGGAGAGGTGTCTGGCTGATGCTAATAATTATGTCAGGAAAAAAGTCCAAAGTGTGGGATCATTTTGAAAAGTCGAAGCAGCTAAACGCCTCCACTGTATCCCTTCCACATCCACTCCATCAGAGCGCATCTTTTCAAAGGCCGGCTTCATTGTGAACAAGTCGAGAAGCTCCCTTCTTCCCAACAATGTGGACAAGCTGGTGTTCCTCTCACATAATATGAAAAAAATAAAATCGAATTGACAGCTTAGGTAAGAATGCTTAATTTCCTTTTTGTAGTGTTTCTGTTTGCTATCCGTTAGGCTATTAAAAAAAAAAACGGGTATTTTTATTCAAATAAATAAATACATATTATTTTTATTTATTCGTTTTTATATAATGCAGAAGTTGTTTTTTATTCTGTTAGAAAAAATAGTCTGATGTTTGCAATTTGTTGTTTCAGGTCAAGACTCATCCGTCGTCTTAATGGCAGTTTGCGGCTTTGCTCTGATATTTTTGATTTGTATTAGTGTTCTTTCAATTATTTGTTCCACATTTTGTCTTAAATATAGTTGTTCTAAACAATTTAATCAAATACTTAGGCTGTTAATTTGTTTGCCTTCTTCTTTTTTATTCTAAGTTTTGGCGTTGTGCGATGTGCCATGTGCATTTATTAAATTGTTCGTTTTTGTTAATTTTCCTTTTGAACAATATAAAAATTATATTAATTTTCCACTGTATTTTTATACCAAACAGCGTTTTTGCTACAGTATTTATTTGTTGTTGTTTTTTTTTGCCTTGTTTTGTACTAGGCCTAAGTTACTAATAAGTTTATTTGATTTATTTTAAAGAACGAATTTTAGTTTATTTTATTCAAAACAGTTTTTTTTTTTTTTTGTTTGTTTGTTTGTTTGACATGTAACTGTTACAGTTTGTATTTTTGATAATAAATTATTAAAATGCACAGGCAGCCTGATTGCTGTTTTTATGTTATAATTAGCCTATAACATTCCGGCCACTGATCTTTGTGTCCGTAAGCGCCGTATACTTTAAACGCTTTAGGCCGCGATCACACCGAACGCGTTTTTGCAGCGAGAGGCGCCTTTTTTGAATTGTTTTCTATGGGCAGTGAGCGTTATGCGCGCTGTTTATGCGCCGCCGGCGCCTCGCGTTTTAACCGCCTGCTGCGCCTGGCGTTTTTGACAGAACACTCTGAGAGCGCCTGAAGTTGAAAAAAAAGCAACTCTGAGCAGAAAAGCGCCCGACGTCATCGCGGTTTTTTCCATTATCCAATCGAATAAATGGAGAGGCGGGCCTTCTGTTGTGGTGACGAAAGTTTTACCGACGCTTAAAAAGTCGGAGACTGCAGTGATGGAGGAGAAACTTTTCGTGTCTATCGCGGGTTACCCGGAGCTGTATGTTTTAAGTTTTTTGCTGATATGACAGTTTACTTAACAGCTAAAAACCAAAGATTTTAGAGCGCTCGCGCTATAATCCTTTGATTAGATTGACAGGACGGCTTATTTGATGGTTGCCTAGCAACATATAAAACCGCAACGCACTGCTCTTTTTTTAAAAGTCACCAGAAAAAGGCAGTGCGGTGCGCCTCGCGTTTTTATAACTAAAAAACGCGTTCGGTGTGATCGGGGCCTTACTATTCTGTTTTAAGCGCTTAATTTTCATTTTGAACGCGCTAATATCATGCTTTAGCATTTTCTGTCATATGGAAGTGTTAAACTTCAACTTGGACTGTACCTTTCCTTGTATATACGCAAGTTATTATATTAATATCATAAATGAACGATTATTCGACTAATCGCTAAAATGCAGGAGTGTTAGTGGACTAGGAATATCTTTAGTCGGGGGCAGCCCTAATTTATTCAATTTCAAAAAATTGATCCTTATGACTTTTTTATGATTTTGTGGTGCAGGGTCACATATAGTTACATTTTGCATTAATATAAACAATCAAGCAACTGATACTGATTACTATACATATATATCCAACTTCATACAGAAGGCTGTGCGATAATATTGACACATTCTGCCCATATGAGATTAGCTAGTATCTACTGCTTTATTTATAATTTATTTACAAAAACATTTATAATTAATATTCATAACTATTTTTAAATATGAAGTATAGTGAAGTAAACACTCATACACACATGCAACCCTTCTCCTGTTGTTTTAACAGAACTGTGATCACTAATTAACCAGTGACTTGGCCTTAGCACACACACACACACACACACACACACACACACACAGTTGTGAGCGGAGGCTGTGATGAATAATGAGACAATAAAACACATTTGATCATTTACAGCTCATCAGAGACACTGTACTGTACTGAGTGTGAAATGAGCTGTTACTCTAAGGATGTGATCCACTTCTTGCTGCGTATGTGTGTGTGATAGTAAAGATGGAGAAGAACAGAGTTACAGCGCTCACTCCTGACACACATCAGAAGGTCATTTCACCCTGAACACACGGTTGAGACGCGCTCACACAACGAACTCCAAACATTTTGTTTGTTTTGCTGTCGTTCTGATAGAGAGCAGTGTGATCTGTCAATGAGCGCTAATGCCATGAACCTCATTATCTCATTAGGAAACCTGCTTGTCAAACACGGCTCATGCGCTGATATGATTCAGCATGTGTGTCTCGGATACTTTTGCTCCGATTGTTGCTTGAATGCAGGAAGTAAGAGCAACAGAAGTCATTGTGCTCTGAGGTCGTTGGCCACACAGGAGCAGCTGGGCTATGAATAGAGGACAATAAAGGACGTTATGACTTTGTAGATAAGGCAAAAGGAAACTCGCTCAATGGAGGCATGTTCGGCTGGTTTGTGTGATCAGAAACAGACAACAACCAAAAAAAAAAACAAAATATAGAAGAGATATCAGAAGTTATGAAACGTTCGGAAACTCAAGATTTCTAGACCCTAATAAGTTGACACAGCGTGTGTCTTATGGACCTCATCTTTGCGTCTAAAAATCCAAAAAATCCCGCTCAGGAATGGTTTTTAAAAAGTTCAACGCAGAACGCCTTCTCTGTCATGTTGCCATCAAATGAAACAGTTGCCATGCCAACTTGCTACTGTAAACAAAAGCTTGCAACACTTGCTCCGCCTCCAGGGTCCTCTGATTGGTCCACTGTTTTGGAACTGACATTGATGAGTTGAAATTCTTTTAACTTGACACAGTGTCCTAAAAACGCGGCGCTTGTGTGAGAAGCTGCAAAAGACACAAGCGCAATGGTCATGCATGTCCATTTTTACATAAAAAAAATCCATTGGAACCTTTCCATTGATCAAAAGTTTCTTTATAGTGAAAAAGGGATCTTTCCATCATTCAAATATTATTTACGCTAAGAAAAAATGTTTCTGGAACTGATCATTGTAAGCATTTATGTTTAAGAGTGTAGAGGAATTATAAGTAAGACATTGCCGATCCAAATTCTCCTATCAAAGACTCCAGAGAGCAGCACAATTTTCCTCCAGAAAACAGCTGAAATCCTCTAGAGACTCCAGCCTCCGCCAAACAAGCTCCACTGCCACTACCAAGAGTTCTCAGCGGCACATGTGAATGTGCCAAACACCGACTCCTGAAAAAAATCGGAGTGACACCAAACCCATGGATTCGGTTTCAGTCTGCTGAGATTCTCTCACAGAGACAAAATGGCATAATCACTTCACAACGGACTGCCAAAACAACGATACAGTTACTGAACACGGCTGACGTCATTATGCCAAGAAAACACACAAACACAAACAAACGCTGAGAACATCCAGAAATACTCCCGCAGAAGCACAGGCCTCGGGCCAGCAGAGGTTTCACATGGTCCCAGATGAGGATCGGCCAGACGCAGCTGGTGTTTTTAACCGCTCGTGGTCAAAAGTGTCTGCAGTGCTGCTGTTTCTAACGTAATGGAGCAAAAGTCTTTACATAACACTGCAAAATGCAGTGCATTACAAGTAACGTTAGTTACGCAATCAAAGTATTTTTTTCAAGTAACTAGTAATGTATTGAATTACTTTTAAATTTACAAGAAAAGGGCTTTTACATTTGCCAAAAATATTATTTTTTAATATTAAAAACAAACAGCCCAGCCTAGATTTAAAAAGTAACTTAATGCATTATTTTACATGAAAAAGTAACAAAGTATCATACTTAGTGACTTATTAGAGAGTAACTCAATACTGTAATGCATTACTTCTAAAAGTAACTTTCCCCTACACTGAAGATATTAGTAAAGAGCATCTTATTTACAGCAGAGAATCTTGTTAGAAATCTCACGTCCTCTGTGAAGACTCATTGTACTACAACGACCAGCAGCTTAAAGCTCATAACCCAACAAAACCCGATGTGAACCTTAAAATACTATAGGACTGCAAGATATCTCAGCAGCTGAAGATAACACCATGGTTCAATGAAATTAATGGAAACATTAGCGGTTATGTAACAGAGCTCCATATTTAACCCGTAGCACTGGGACCTGCACCGCTCATAACACCAATTACTGAAACTCACTAGAGACAGACTCCGTCTTACAGTGCGTCCCTATTAAAGGGCTGTTAACAATTTACTGCCCTGCACAGAACCACCTCAGATTAGAGCTTCTCAGAATTACATTCAAGGTTCAGGAAGTGCTAAATCATCAACAGCAGAGTGATGTATTAATGAAGTGTCATCTCAGCAGTATTTGTAATTAGAGTATATGACATTGTATAATGCTCTTAATCAGATAACAATTACTTTTTATGGATTACGTGATTACATATTATTAATGCAATGGCAATTAATTATACATAATGTAATAATTATCCCAAATTCTTCTTTTTTCTTATTTAAATGTTCTTTAATAAACAATTCGATTATATATGAAACAAATAATTATGCAAGATACTAAACACTGGTGATGTATAGCTGGGAAATACTGTCTTTATCATATCAAGTGAGCTGGACAAAGTCTCAAGAAAATATGTGACCCTGGACCACAAAACCAGTCATACTGTAAGTAGCATGGGTATATTTGTAGCAATACCCAAAAATACACTGTATGGGTCAAAATGATCAATTTTTCTTTTCTGCCAAAAATCATTAGGATATTACGTAAAGATCATGAAGATATTTTGTACATTTCCTACTGTAAATATATAAAAATTTAATTTTTGATTAGGAAAATGGCTTGCTAAGAACTTTATCTGGACAACTTTAAAGGCGATTTTCACTGTTTTTTTGCACCCTCAGATTTCAGATATTCAAATAGTTGCATCTTGGCCAAATATCGTCCTATTCTAACAAACCATACATCAATGGAAAGCTTATTTAAATTTAGTCCATTTCAAAAAAATTTACCCTTATGACTGGTTTTGTGGTCCAGGGTCACAAATAAGCTTTCCATTAAGGCATGGTTTGTTAGGATAGAACAATATTGATGTACAGTGATGTACAGTAGTAATAGAATCTGATACACAGCACGGATATTAATGTAATGGTAATGATGTGCTAGTGAAGTCTGATCTCGGAATGAATAAAAACATTACTAAAGTGATGTATTAATGAAGTCTGATTGCATTAGTGACATAAACATAACCAAACTTCTGTATTTGATTAGTCTGATCTCAGTAAGTGATATAAACTGAAATGATACAACAATGACAGCTGATCATCTGCAGTGATGTAATAATAACATCTGATCTCAGTGATGTTAGTGAAGTCTGATCTCAGCAGTGATATAAACACAACTGTAATGATGTCATAATAAAATCTGATCACAGCACTGCGACTAATGTAACGGCAGTGATGTGTTATTGAAGTCTGATCACATCAGTAATAATAGCGGACAAATATCAACCAATGAATCGAAAAGCGGACACAGGCGCGTGACGGGCTCTGCCATGGCAACCGGGACAGTATTTACCGCGCGCAGCCATTAAACCAGCAAACGGAACGTGACCGTGAACAACACACAAAATAAACACAATAATAAACACAACAACACAGCCACGGACGAGAACGAGCTCTTGTCTATGTTTAAAGAGAGTACATTTACAAACACCGCATGTACGCGGTTTACAACATACAAGTGTGTGTGCGTGCGTGTGTGTGTATGTTGTGTAAACACACACACTCACCTGTTTCTGCGTTTCTCCCCGCTTTTACCGCATGGCAGAAGCACAAACACACACGGCTCGGCAGGTGACGGAGACTGTCAGTGAGTTTCTCGGTTTAATGACAAAACGAACAGCCGCTTGTGTGAGTTTGACTCGCGCTCCGCCTCACCGACACCCGCACGCGACTCGCTAGCGCCTCCGCGCGCGCGCACGCGTCATCACACCTGAGCGCGCAGGTGAACGTGCTGTTCAAATTAATAACAGCTGTATGTATTCATGTATGTATCTATCTATAATTCTAATAACAATGTGTATTTAATAATGACGCTTCAAATAGCGCAGCCCTAAAAGTTAAATGGCCAAAACAAAATCCACATTACCAGCTGAAAATATAAAACCATATTCATTTCAAACACGGTCTGATGATGAAGGTGATTTATTATTGGCAGTTCAAACAGAGCAGAACAAAAGAACTGTTTGACTCTGGGTGTGACGATGAACTATACGAGTCCTGCTTTAACCTCGATGAAAGCTGCTCTCTGACGATGTTGTTCTATGCTAATATTTATTGGAAAATAGTGAGCTCTGCCTTACTGCCCATCATAAACAAAAGATCAATTCAAATGAAAAAGGGAGCATTTCTTGTACATCAAGAAAAAGTAATCAAATGTAATGAGTCACATTACTTTAGAAAAGTTACACTACTTATTACATTTTTAAATAGGGTAACGTGTAACCTGTAACCTACTACATTTCCAAAGTAACCTTCCCAGCACTGCTCTTTACACACCTTCCCTTGTTTACATTTCTTGCTCAATTTAGGTTTTATTTTCCACATGTGAAACATAAGCTAGTATAATGAAATGTAAGCGTTCGGTAGTAAATAACACAGCATAAAGAAATTATTTTAAATTAACAGTGCGTTTCAGTAAAAGTATAAAAAAGTAAACGTGTAGTAAAATATAAACAATATATAAACCCACCGTTTAACAGTAGACTAATATTAGATGTAACTATGGCGTGTGCTACTACAGTAAAAACGTCGGTTGTAGTTCAATGATTCTTTCATTAAACATACGCTTCGTTCATTTATATTGGATATTTATGTCATCGCTCGTAATTTGTTACAAACACAAAAGTTAGCAGAGGATGGTTTCGATCCATCGACCTCTGGGTTATGGGCCCAGCACGCTTCCGCTGCGCCACTCTGCTCATGTCTAAGTTGCGGCAATATCACCGCTTATCAACACAAGACCCCTCTAATACATAAACACTTTCCGCGATATTAACTGTGAGGTTACAGAGCCACTAATATAATGATCACAAAACTTATATTATCTTGATGACTCATATTATATTTATATTACATATTTACATGTATACGTCTTTAGATTTTTAGGAGTTCACTTCGCTTCTTCTGTCGTTACATCTGGGCTATTCGAACATTCGTTGCGCTGAGCAGCGCCCTCTACCAGTCTACTAAAATGATCACACTGCTAACCACAAAAACTGGAAATAACCTTTCTGTGGAAGAGCATCTGGTGCTATAATTAAAATATATATAGAAATAATAAAAAAATGAAACAAAAATATTATTGATGAACAAATCCTATCCACGCAGTAGTTTTCTGTTTTCCTCTACTATGATATTTACGGTTGTGTATGGCTGTGTACGCAATGGAACACTAGCATACTACTCAACGGACAGTATACAGTGTATATACTTTAAATAAATCTATTATGTGAAACTATGCGCGATAAACGTTGCTAAGCCGTGGGCTGTAAACATATATTACTAACTGCGCACTGAAAAAACAAGCTCACAGCATACTGCAGAAGTAGTACGGGTAGTACGGCAGTATGGTATTGCGCACAGCCTGCGTCGTTAGGAGTCTCTCATGTGATGAAAACACGGAAAACGGAAAAGACTTTCGTGCTCTCGGGGTGAGAAAATAAACATCAAACATTGACATAAAATGCATTGTACAATCCTCACACAGCGTTTTTGTCATCTAAGTCTTATTCGTAATCTATTATTGCGGCTTTTACGTGATTGAGCTAATGTTAGCCGTACCAATGCAATGTTTTGATTGAAGTGTATTTATTTGTTTATCGCATGGAAATAAAGTAGGCGCACGTTCAGTGCTGGATATTCGTCGGTTTCTTCATTCAAATCTCTCGCTCACGATAATAAATTGCTTTATTCTCTCATGTGTTTAATTTACTTTCAGTTTTACTCAGTTCGGTGTCATGAACATGCGTAACGTTACAGATGTTCTGAACTGCACGATTCGGTCTCGCTTCTGCTTTTATGTCTTTATTAAGTGATTTTACTTTAGTTTCACGCAAAAATGCTGAAAGAATCACGCGATGATGCGGGAAATTCCCGCAGATCTGTGACGTCACGGCGAAACAATCCCGCAGCTGATTTCACAATATCCTCACTACAGTGTTAAAAACGGACGTTATCATCATATTAACTGCGATTGCAGTTGTGCTTTGTCAGTTTGGTGCTGTTCGGGAAACCGAAAGCTAGAGCGTTACCAAACAGAACAGCTGGGCTGCCATAGTATCAGGTGGTAATACCATGGTATCTGAAAAATATACCATAGTGCTATAATGTAACTTATAGTTAATTGGTGAAGTTCTACTATGGGACTGACAGTGTTGATGCTGTTGTTTGTGTGTTTGATTTGTGTTTTCAGAATTTAGATTGAATCTTCTTTATCTTCATGAATATGTATGCTAATGTGTTTCCAGGTGAATCTACAGCCATCATGCAGAGTACGGCGAACTACCTGTGGATGATGTCTGACCTGCTGGGTCAGGGAGCCACAGCCAACGTGTACCGCGGTAGACACAAGGTATCCGTGTGCCTATGTTGGTATAACACTGTCTGTACTTCATTTGCTTTGTGTTGTAAACTGCAGCTACAGAGATGCTAGAGGTGGATTTTGATTCAGTGACAGTGAATCTTTTAAATCTGTCTGCCAGAATGATTTGTTTACATTTTACACAACTGGTGTTTACTTATTCAGAGCTGAAAATCTGTGTCTGTAGAAAACCGGCGACCTCTATGCGGTCAAAGTGTTTAATAACCTGAGCTTCCTGCGTCCACTGGACGTCCAGATGAGGGAGTTTGAGGTGCTGAAAAAACTCAACCACAAAAACATTGTGAAGCTCTTCGCTGTTGAGGAGGAGGTGAGACTGACGCAGTCTTTACAATCTTAACAGGAATAGTTTACACAAAACTAAAAATGTGCTCACCCTCAGACTATCCAAGACGTAGATGAGTTTGTTTCTTCGTCAGATTTGTAGAAATGTAACATTCCATCACTGTCTCACCAATGGATGTGAATGGGTGCCGTCAGAATGAGAGACCAAACAGCTGATAAAAACATCACAATAATCCACAAGTAATCCACACCACTCCTTTCCATCAGTTAACATCTTGAGAAGACAAAAGCTGAAACAAATCCATCGTTAAGACATTTTTAAGTTCATAATTCATAATAATGCTTCCTCCAGTGAAGAAGTGGTTTGGTCTGAATCAGGAGAGAAATCTGCACAGATCAAGTATCGCTTACAAGCCAGAACAGCTCTAAACAAACATGTGGTTGGCTTTTGAAGTGAGAGACAACAGGAGATGGATTTACACTGGAGAAAGCGTTATTATGTAACAGTGCATTAGTGCGACGTAAAAAAAAAAATCTAAGATTATTTGAGATTATTCTCAAAATATTTTGATTTTATTCTCAAAACATTTTATTCTTGTAGTATTTTGACTTTATTTTCATAGTATTTCGACTTTATTTTTTAAGGTATTTCAACTTTATTCTCAAAATATTTCCACTTTATTTTTGTAGTATTTTAAATTTATTCTCATAATATTTTGACTTTATTCTCGTAATATTTCAACTTTATTTTAGAAATATTTCAACTATATTCTCGTAGTATTTCAAATTTATTCTTGAAATATTTCAACTTTATTCTTTTAGTATTTTGACTTTATTCTCATAATATTTTGACTTTAGTTTTTAAATGTCAGCTTTATTTTCGTAATATTTCGACTTCATTTTCATAGTATTTTTTTTTGCTTTATTCTCAAAATATTTCAACTTTATTCTTGTAGTATTTCAACTTTATTCTCGAAATATTATGATTTTAACCTCGTAATCTTAGATTTAAATTTTTTTTAATTATTTATTTTTAAGATTTATTTTTTGGCCTTTTTCCTTTATTATGAAAGTACAGATCATAGCTGACAGGAAGCAAAGTGGGAGAGAGAGAAGGGGGCGGGATTCGAACTCGGGAATTTTTTTTAACGTGGCACTAAACCGTTGTCGTAATTATGGATTATGGACTTGTATTTTAGTTAAAAATGTCTTAATGGATTTGTTTCAGCTTTTGTCATTTTATGATGTTAACTGATGGACTGGAGTGGTGTGGATTATTGTGATGTTTTTATCAGCTGTTTGGACTCTTATTCTGGCAGCACCCATTCACTGCAGAGGATCCATTGGAATGACGCATTTATCCAAATCTGATGAAAAAACTAACTTGCCAAAGCTGTTCCTTTAAAAAAAAAGTTTAGTTTCTGTTGTTTCATGGTGGTTTTGATTTTCTTCTTCTTTGTTTTTCTGAAGTTCTGCAAACTCTACTCTGTTTTACTTCCACAAACACATGTGATAACACCTGTAATACCTGTTTGCACCAAGCTATGAACATCAAAGGTCACTGTTCTGTGTTCTTGTCAGTCAGAAATATGATGGTAATTTGTTGAATGTTTATGTTGTGTGTCAGTCGAACACGCGTCATAAGGTATTGGTGATGGAGTATTGCCCATGTGGAAGTCTCTACACGGTTCTCGAGGAACCGACAAACGCCTACGGACTCCCGGAGGACGAGTTCCTCATCGTTCTGCAGGATGTTGGTAAGTTCTTCGTTTGCTTATTTGATGTAAAAACATTCTTGAAACTGTTAAAATGTTTCTGACGCCGATGTTTGTGACAGTGGCGGGAATGAATCATCTCAGAGAGTATGGGATCGTCCATCGAGACATCAAGCCTGGGAACATCATGCGTGTGATCGGAGAAGACGGACGATCTGTCTATAAACTGACCGACTTCGGAGCGGCACGTGAGCTGGAAGACGACGAGCAGTTTGTGTCGCTTTACGGCACAGAGGAGTATCTGGTGAGCTGAGGATGATTGGAAACGTGATGTCTGTGTTTCACATCCCTCGCTGATTTCTCTGTATGTTTTTGCAGCATCCTGACATGTACGAGCGAGCCGTGCTTAGAAAAGACCACCAGAAGAAATACGGAGCCACGGTGGATCTGTGGAGCATCGGAGTCACGTTTTATCACGCCGCTACCGGCAGCCTGCCGTTCAGACCTTTCGAAGGCCCACGCAGGAACAAAGAAGTCATGTGAGTGCTGTCGAACACACTTCAGATTCTCATGTCATGAAACCAGTAAGAGTTGAGTGAATCGTTACATCCCTAGATGCGATTGCTCATCTGATTGTTGTTGATCTGGCAGGTACAAAATCATCACAGAGAAGCCGTCCGGCACGATCTCGGGCCATCAGAAGTTTGAGAACGGGAAGATCGAGTGGAGCTCAGAGATGCCCATCTCCTGCAGCCTCTCGAAGTGAGTCGAAGTCTCTGAGATGGTCTGATTCGTTAACAGAAACGTGTCTGATGTGTGTGTTTGTGTGTCTTAGGGGTCTGCAGAGTCTCCTCACTCCAGTGCTGGCCAACATCCTCGAAGCAGACCAGGAGAAATGCTGGGGCTTCGACCAGTTCTTTGCAGAGACCAGCGATATCTTACACCGCATCGTGGTTTACGTGTTCAGCCTGCAGCAGGCCACGCTTCATCACGTCTACATACACAAATACAACACGTGAGCGCGCATGTAACACACACACACACGCTTGATCACGATAGAGCCTTTTTTTGCATTTCCACAGTTAATAACATCTAGCAAAACGTTTCATTTTTAAAAAACGTTACAGATTTATAAGACTATATTTTTTGTTTTAATAACTTACAGAAAACTGTTGCTTTTGACCTATTTGTTTCTTCTGACAAACATATGGAAACCTGTTTCCACTATGGAATTAAAAACAAAAAAATATTCTGTTAAATGTTTAAACGCAATTAGTCACATCCAAAATAAAAGTTTTGATTATATAATATATGTGTGTTTACTGTGTATATTTGTTATGTAAATATAAGTACACACACATGCATGTATATTATTTGAAAATATGTACATGTATTTATATTTATATATTTATATCCATATAATTGATATTATAAATATTTTTAAATATATACATGCATATGTGTGCATTTATATGTACACAATAAATATACACAGTATACTCAAACTTTTATTTTGAATGCAGTGAATCATTTGACAGCACTACACAAAAGTAATTGTGACTTTCTCCGCCATAATCCTGACTTTTGTTCTCAGAATTGCAAGTTTGTATCTCGCATTTATCAGAATTGGGAGATTAAAAAGTTGCAATTACCTTTTTAATTTTTTATTAACAGAATTGCAAGATGTAAACTCTGAAAAAAGTCAGATTATTGAGTGTACATCTCACAGTTTTGTTTTAAATCTCACATTTTTTCCCTCAAATTTGAGATAAAATTGGTGGAAACAAGCTTCCATATTAAAATTATCTTGATAATGGGAATGCAAAAATTATATTTCTTGTAGTTTTCATTCACCACTATCAACCTTGTTTTGCAGTGTGCAGGTAAGATGTTTTCTGTGAATTCAGACTCATTAGCTGCTACAAGAATGACAAATCGCTGTAAATTTTAAAACTATTTATGCTATAAACTTTGATAACTTCTGCTTCTGAGAAAGACGGAAATGTGAAAAGGGTGTATTCATTCTGCAGTTAACGTCATGCTAATGTAAAGATCACTAAAGCCGTATTTGTCTCCATTTATCCAGTTTGTTGATGATCTGTGTTTAGTTAATACTACTACATTCACAGTGTGATAATTTTTCCCTGTTTAGGGCAAATCTCTTTCAGGAGCTGCTCTTCAGACGGACCAACATAACACCACCCCATCAGGACTTCCTGTACGAGGGCCGACACCTCGCCCTCGACCCCAACCGACAGGCTCAGACCTTCCCCAAGACCTCCAGAGAGAATCCCATCATGCTGCTGAGCAGAGACCCCGTCAACACCGTCGGCCTGCTGTTCGAGGACCGTGAGTCTGACGATGCTGACAGTCATGTGATGTTCGCTAATAATCATTTGTTTGCTAATAACGATGGCCTGTGTTTGCAGCCAGCCCACCTAAAGTACAGCCGCGCTACGACCTGGATCTGGACGCCAGCTACGCCAAGGTAAGAAATGACTTCCTGTCTGTTTAGTGATTCAGAGCCGTGGAGCTGCAGCTTTTAGAGTCCCTTGGTCTGTGTTTGGTCAGAAATATAGACTTCAATCACTGTTGCTTGTTTTTTTTTTGCTCAGACGTTCGCAGGTGACGTTGGATATCTGTGGAAGACGTCCGATTCTTTGCTTCTGTACCAGGAGCTTGTGAGGAAAGGCGTCCGAGGCCTGATGTAAGTTCATGAATCAAATGAAACTAAGCAAATCACACTGATGAATTGAGCTGAAGTAATTCGCTTTTGTCTTCTGTAGAGCTGCTGTACAACAGAAATGACAACAGAAATTGTTTTTTATAATTGAAACTGAACTGGATTGAATCAAAATTAACTGAATTGATTTGAATAATGACACTATTGACACTGTTTTTGAATCAACACTGAATTGAATCATTTTGGATGATGTTTTGGAGATGTTTTACAGCTGCAGTTAAATTTGCTTCATATTTCAAATTGAATTTTACAAAATTGACACTGATATTAAACCAAATCAAAACTCAACTGAATTGATCGGAATAATGACACTATAGAACTAAAGTGAATCAGCACTGAACTGAATCATTCTGGATTATGACTCAGAGATGTTTTACAGCTGCAATTAAATTTATTTCATAATTGATTCATTTTACAACTTTGACACCAATATTGAACTAAACTGAATCAAAACTGAACTGAATAATCTGAATAATGACTCTATTTTCTTCTGTAGAGCTGCTTTACAGCTGATATTTGTTTCAAAGTCAAAATTGAGCTGTTAATTAAGTGAATTGAATCAAAATTAAACTGAATTCAGATGAACACTATTGTTTTCTGTAGAGCTGCTTTAAATTGAATTAGTTTCATAATAGAGGAATTTTGCGTCATTAACACTTATTGAATTAAACATTGAACTGAATCAATTTGAATCATTGAACTGAATCAAATTTGAACTAAATTGATCTGAATAGTGACACTACTATCTTGAGCTGCTTTACAGCTGAAATTGAATTCCTTTGATAACTGATGGATTTTTCAGCATTAACACTGTTGTTGAACTGATTGAACACTGAACTGAATCATTCTGAATAATGACTCTATTGTCTTTTGTAGAGCTGCTTTACAGCTTTTTTTGCAGCATTATCAGTTATTGTCCTGTTTATTAGTGTAAAGTGGTCTGTAAGCATTATATTAAACGTTGTGTTGCAGCGAGCTGATCAGAGACGAGTACAGCGAGACGGCGCACAAGAAGACGGAGATGATTCACATGTGTAACTACTGCAGCCAGACGCTGGAGCGAACCGAGCAGCTGTGAGTGATGCTTTAGTTCAGACAGAGCTTTAAATGAGATCACATGAGATCTTCATGAATTCCCTGTGTGTGTGTTTCAGGTGTGAGGTTCTGATGCAGAGCAACCTCCTGTCGGCAGAGTACGATGAGATCCGGGACATGAGAAAGAAGGTGATGCGGGTAAGATGCTGTTGATTCTCAGTGACTTAGGGAACATCGAAGCTCTTCATGAAAGCATGTTCATCATGTCTGATCTGTGTGCAGCTGTCCAGCTCTCTGGGCTCCATGGAGCAAACGCTACAGGACATCAGCAGCATGTTCCTGCCGGGAGGAAGTCTGACTGACACATGGACGCAGCAAGTGGGAACGCACCCGGAGGACAGGAAGTGAGTGTTAATGCTTCAGCGGGGCAACATACTGTTCATAACACGGCATAAAATCAGGTTCTTCCTTATTACATTTGTGTTGTTTTCCGGTACAAATATCTAAACTGCCTTAAATCAGAATGACTTACGATATTGTTTTGTTGCATGAAAAAAATATCTAAATTAAGCATTCATTCATTATTTTTCTGACCCCATTGGCAGATTTTTGTGACTCTGGACCACAAAACCAGTCTTAAGTAGCACGGGTGCATTTTTAGCAATAGCCAACAATACATTGTATGGGTCAGAATTATCAATTTTTCTTTTATGCCACAAATCATTAGGATATTAAGTAAAGATCATGTTCCCTGAAGATATTTTGTAAATTTCCTACCATAAAAATATCAAACTTAATTTTTGATTAGTAATATGCATTGCTAAGAACTTCATTTGGACAACTTTAAAAGCTATTTTCTCAATATTTCGATTTTTTTTTTTGCATCCTCAGATTTCAGTTGTATCTCAGCCAAATATTGTCCTAACAAACCATACATCAGTGGAAAGCTTATTTATGTATGAATCTCAATTTCAAAAAAATTACCCTTATGACAGGTTTTGTGGTCCAGGGTCACATTTGTCCTTGTTTTAAGCGTAATTTTGATAATTTTTTTCTTTCTACATTTACTTTCTTTATTTGCTTCTCTGGTAAAATATGTTGAGTGTTTTGTTGAATTTAGATATTTGTACTGGAAAAAAAGACAAAAAAAACAACGTGTTTTTTTTAGTATCATTGAGATATTATTGTATTTTTGGTTAATATTGAATTTATTTTTATGTTTATATTTTATATTTTTTTGTTTTATGTTAATTTAGATTTTTACTAATTTGGTTGTTTTGTCTTTATATTAGTTTTGTTAGTTTTAAATATGACTTCAATATGTTTATATAGTTTTTTTTTATTTCAGTACATTTTATTTATTTTATTTTTTTATTTATTTTAGCAGTACTATTTATTTAACTATTTATTACTATCTATTATTATTTAGTACTATTTATTTAAGTTAAACTAAATTGGCATTTGAAAAGTTTCCTTGGAAAATAGCGAAAAATAAAATTAATTTACATTTTTTTTTAATATTTTATTTTATTTCAGCTAGCATTTATTTTGTTTCATGTAATGAAAATGTTGTTATATGGTTTCAGTTTTAGTTTTTGTCAACTATAATAACCTTGACAAACATACAGAGGAAGGCACACATTTTATGCATGAACTTGAGTATCTGATTGCTGATTGTGTTTCTGTGTCTCTCAACTAGTGTGGAGAAGATCAAAGTTCTACTGGACGCCATCGGCACCATCTACCAGCAGTTCAAGAAGGACAAGGCCGAGAGACGTGAGTCTGAGAGCTCCTGAGATCTCATCAGCACTTGTTTGAGTTTCATTTGCTTAACTTGTGTTGTCTCCTCAGGTTTGCCTTATAATGAAGAACAAATCCACAAGTTTGACAAGTGAGTATCATGTGTGTTTGCTGTAGCTGAAGAACTGAACAGGTGTGATGACACGAATCTCTGCTTTCTGCAGGCAAAAGCTGGTTCTTCACGCCACCAAAGCGCGGGCGCTCTTCACAGACGAGTGCGCCATGAAATACCGCCTCTTCATCTCCAAGAGCGAGGAGTGGATGAAGTAAGAGTCTCTCGCTCTGCGGTCTAGAGCTCGGTGAAGCTCACCTGTGATCCAAACAGCCCGACTAGAAATGATCATTACAGTTATAAATGTTATTATTCAATCATGGATCTATTTAGCGACCATTGTTTTTCATTATCGCTGAAATCGCTGTTTCAAGCTGCTTGAGTTCATGTTTAAAAGGCCTGTTTTCAGTGTGAACCGGCCTTTACAGTGATTTTACAGCAGGTAAGTAACTGTAGTGAGATCCCTGTCACATGACCTCTCGCATAGAGCAGCGTCAGTGGCTCTTCTGCTGTGTTGCCATAGAAACTGTGTCTGAGATTCACTAGAGATCCGACAGATACACGCAGTGACTGATGAATGAACGTCTCCTTACAGGAAGTTCCATCACGTGCGGAAGCACCTCCTGTCTCTGACCGGACAGTTCAGCAGCATGGAACAGGAAGTGACCCTGCTTATGCAGCGCGTGTATAAAGTGAGTAAACAGGAAGTGCTGCGCATTTAGCTGTGCTGTAGTGGCACGCAGACGCTAACGGCTCTAATGTTTGCAGCTGCTGGAGCAGTTACCGCAGAAGATCGTGCCCATGACATCCGGAGGAATCAAACCGCAGGCGTACCTTAGTCCCAACACACTGGTGGAGATGACGCTGGGGTGAGAGATGAGCGCACGTCTGCCGTCGCTGATTCACTCAGACTGGATCATTACAGACTAAAAGCATCATAACAGTAGATCAGCCTGCCAAGAATTTGTTTTAGGGCTGTTGATTTAACACGTTAATTTGCTGTGGTTAATTGAGGAAAGAATAATGATTCATGCCTTTAACACAGCCTTCATATCCAGACCTGTCTGGCATCTTACAGTGATGCAGTTGCTGATGAACATGATACAGGATGACAAATGACTGTGTGATGAAATGCAGTTATATAAGCCTAAAATTGAAGATATGAGGGCAAAAAATGCTTCTCATGTTTCTATTATAGGATATAGTTTAGTACTATCACACAAGAGTGCAGTTCAGTAAATAAAAATTAACAGTGGTGGGCAGTAACGAAGTAGCTGTACTTCGTTACTGTACTTAAGTACATTTTTCAAGTATCTGTACTTTACTGGAGTAGTTTTATTTTGAGTAACTTTCACTTTTACTTCACTACATTCCAAAGTGTAAGATCGTACTTTTTACTTCACTACATTTCATAAAACATATCGTTACTCCTTATAATATATCACGTGCTCTGAGACGTACAAGCAGTTTCTGATTCATGAATAAACTGATTCTTTTCAATGAACCTGTTAAATTGATTCGCCAGTCGCACCAAACAATTCATTCACGAATTGGAATGATCCGATTGCAGCTGTTCTCGAGTCGACAACCCATTGATTCAAATGATCCATTTAGAGCGAGTCTCCAGTCAACTGAATTCACAAGTAAGAACCGGGAGATCTTGTGCGCGCACGACTGGTGCTGCGAAAAGTAGGTTAATAATGTTGCATTTTAGGATTAATTATTATAACTGAAAATCATATTTAGGTCAAAGCTGTCCGTTGTTTGTGAATTACATCTGCTGTAAACGGTGATCTGTTTAAGCGCACTGAAATGCTTGAATTCAGACACATCAAAAACAAAAAATTTAAATAACAACTTAAATAAAATAACTCCTGCACGTTCATATTCCTCGCTGATGTAACATTAGCAGTTGTATTAAAATGCTACGCATGTAGCCCTACGTGACGTCTGTTTTTATATTGTTTAGCAACAGTATAAATTTTTATACTGTTTGGATCAGCTAGAGTAGACAGATATGAATGTTTATTCATAACCATACTGAAAATAAGTAAATATTGTTAGCTGATGGTAACTGTCTAGCTGCTTGCTGGTGCTAAGTTGATATTTTTAGATACAAAGTCCACATATTTTTATTTAACCACATAGATAGATTACATCTGAGAGAAAAAGAAAGGATGTCATGCTCAGAACATGGTAACTACAGTAATTATCAAAGTGGGAAGTGAGGCCGTCTGGGGGCATTGGGCCAGGGGTGTTTTTACACAGATAATATTTGAAAGGAAAAAATCACTATGAAAATATAATTACATTTTCCTTAAAATGTTCTTGCTAACTTTAGGCCTTATTCTTATGTCATATATAACTGTGACGTTATGCAAAACAAGCTTTAAAACTTTTTTCTTAGTGGTGAAAATTTCATGGTCAAATCTGTTTTCTCTCAGGTACATCAACAACAAAAATGCATTTTTTGGGAAAATCCCAGGTATTTTGAGCAGTAGGATTCTAAAAAAATATGTGCTAATATAAAATTCAATTAAGTAGCCTATATAAAATTGCAAAATAAATCTATCAGTACTTTTTTACTTAAGTTCATAAAAAATCGGGTACTTTTGTACTTCCACTCGAGTAAAATTGAAAGAGGAGCACTTTTACTTTTACTGGAGTAATATTTTATTATACGTATCTGTACTTTTACTCAAGTACTCAACTTGTGTACTTTGTCCACCACTGAAAATTAATAGTGTGTTACATTTTAGACGCATTTAAGTGCATTAGTGCCGTCCCATTCAGCGCAGTTGGCTTTGAAAATATTTGTTATTTTCATTAATTTTTCTGTGAAAAAAGACAAAGGTACAATACTGAACTGAAAGAACTACAATCCCATGAACCATTGCAAATGATATAAATTATTAGGGGATGGAAAATTAGAGAACTATTTATTTAAAGTTGTTAAATGTGTATATAGAAACAATATATTTTACGTTTTTTTTCTTTCAAAATACGCATATATACTCAAATGTTTAAGTGTTTTGAGAGCGTGAGAGTCTGAGTCGATTGTAGTGTTTGTTTGGGGCGATTTGTTCGCTGCGACTCTCTGATTGGTGGAATTTTCTGTACAGCATGATGGGTAATGTAGTTTTTAACCAAGGATCCCGCTGTTAGATACGATTATTTAAAACATACTTTTAAATATAGCATGATGGCTTCAGCCAAATCAACCGTTGATTAACAACCACAGAGCTCACAATATATCTGTCCTTTAATGGTTTAAAAGTTAAAATCCATTTCGGTAAAGAGAAAATTAAATTTTTTTTAAACTTCCGGAGCCGACTGTTGCGTTTCATTGCTGAATGAATCCGCGGTTTTGAACGATTCGAGTGAGCCAGTGATTCAATGAATCGTTTGAATAAAAGACTGAATGACTCACTCATTAAAAGCGTGACTTGCCGCCACCTACTGGCGCATTTACGTTTATATTTAGAGTGTAATATAAAATTCATTTGATATTTGCAATACTCTTTTATTTTTAACAATAGCCATTTTAATTATTATCATTATTCATGCAATGTGTTCAATCTAAATATTTCTTTTTACTAACAAAATTAAATATTTGAATTGCTTTGACAGCCCTAGGTTTTTTTTTTTAGAAATTAGCAGAGAGTCATAAACAAGCAGAGCCAATAATAATCAGGAGTGTGTATTCTACTAACAAAAGGTACACAGTGGGTTAAGCTATCCAGTGAAAATTCACCACCATAAACACATAATTCTGCTTAACAGGATGAAAAAGCTGAAGGAGGAGATGGAAGGAGTTGTAAAGGAGCTGGCGGAGAATAACCTGTTCCTGGAGAGGTGAAACTTTACATTTACATTTATTCATTTAGCAGACGCTTTTATCCAAAGCGACTTACAAATGGGGAATACCTCAAGCGATTTATCCTAAAGAGGCAAAATGACATAGGAAGTGTTCATAATACCATATACATACCTTTACATGTATTTGGACTTCTGTATTTTATATGGATTTCATTTATATGGATTTTATATTTCTTGATACAACACAGATTGTTTTAAAGCAGCTTTGCAGTAATAAACAGTAAAATAACAGTGTAAATATAACAGAATTGAGCCATTATTCATGTAATTTATATTTTGTTCAAACTCGCCACTGGAGGGCGCCCTCGCGCAGAAACTCCACAGGCGTTACTTACTGGAGTAATAAGAAATGGTTTTGACTGATGAAACGTGAAGAGAATTAACAAAACATTGCGACAGTATATGATTTATTTGTGTTTTCATTAGGATAACGCATGTTTATAATTCAATTACAAACATCATAGCATTTAGCGCTTTACAGAATGCTATGAAATGATATCATTTGGGCCCCATTCTGTGACAAGAAGCCAAATCAGACACATAACCCGAGTTTGGAGTAAAAATATGTTATCTTCATGTGTTATTGTACTTTGACGCTGTACTAGGCAGTGATTGTAGAATCGAAGCTTTGAATCATTTGAACCAATTGCGTCACAAAATGATTCACTGTTTCGAATCACTCGAAACGCCACACGCTGGTGACGCCTGCTGGTCAAAAGGTGCAAATGCGATCAAAAAAAAAAAAACAAAAAACAAAAAAAACCAAAACAAAAACCAAAGCATACATACAAAAACTTTTAAAACCATTTTCAAATGTTTTATTGAAAGTTAATGTATCTAATGCAATTAACAAATCATCAAATGCCATAAAATATTAAGTGTATGTTTAATGTGTTCTTTTATTCGTTTGCAGGGCTTGTCTAAACAGGCCAATAAGTGTATTATTGCGTGATATTGTGACAGCCCTGGTATTAATGATGCAAAATCCATCAGTGCTGTATTTGTAATGACAGTGGCGTTTGCATTTCAGGTTCGGGACGCTGACGGTGGACGGCGGCATCAGGGCCGTGGATCGGATGTGACGTGCACGACTCTCTCGGATCATCACAGCACAAATGACAAGCTCTGCTAGGTGTACATATGAACATGAATGTAAATAATACACGTCTTTAATTTTACTTTATGCCATTATTTTAATCTTGCGTTAATTGTCTGAATGTGAACATCAAACTAGAGTAGCTCTTATAAGCCCAAAAACATGATTTGAAAATTCTGTTCTCGTCATGAAAATGAAGTATATTCATCATTATGACCGGGTAAGCATCTGTGCGTTTAGTAAACACTCCTGCTCGTGTGTTGGTGAATGTGGCTGAACGACTCCGACGGTTCATTAAAGCAAAAGTGTTTTTCTTCAGTGTAAATGAAAGCGCTTGAACTATTTATAGACATTAATGTTTGTTTCTGTAAATGAGTATAAAGAACAGCAGAGTTCTGATAAAACCTTTGTGTTTCTTGTTTCTCACATCTTCACACCACATCTCTCAGAATGCTTTTGCTTCTGTTTACAGTATATATATATATATATATATATTGTTCCGTTATGAACAGACACTTTGAACCCACATGATTGACAGCTCATTTTATGTCATCGTGTTGCGGTCAAATAAAGCAGTTGCCATGCCAACTTGTTACTGTAAACAAAAGCTTGCAACGTTTGCCCCGCCTCCGGGGTCTTCTGATTGGTTCACTGTTTTGGGACCGACATTGATGACCGGCGCTGCGCGTAAAGATGAAATTCTTTATGATACGGCGTCTTAAAAACGCCGAAAACGATCATACATCGCGTTTACACAGACCAATGAAACGTAGCGCACTGGAATGGAAAAACGCGTCCTGTGTGAAGCATCGTCCTCCTCTCTGCATCTCTGATGATACAGTTATCAGTCGCCATGACAACAGACACAAAAGCACAATCTCCGCTCAGCTGCTGTTGCCAAGGCAACACCCTCAGACAACAGCTTCAGCGTGACAAGCATCCACTAACAGACGTGTAGAACGTGACGCTCATTTACATACATATTCACTAAAGTCAGAACGGATAAATAGACTGTATACATCAGGATAATTATCTCAGTTTATCTAGAGTTACCAGCCACCAGAGGGCGCTGCGGGTGCGTCGTAATATCTTCGTAATGATAGTAAACACGTTGTTCTACATTGGGGAGCAGGCGATGAAAACGCTTTTAAAAACACGTTAAATAATGTATCAATGATAATACATACATATATATGATACATAGCAGAAATGACAAGATAATTAGCTAACTAATCCTTTAATCTAATAATATAATGTTATATTATGCAGAAATGTTTGTGTAAAAGATGGCTCAATTCACTGGCTCAATAGGAAAACAATCAGTTTTCCCGTGTGAAAAACGGCAAATAAACATTCTAAATAATCTACCGAATATTGAATATAAATGAATATTGTACTAATTGTGATGAATGATAGTACGAATCTCCTGCTACAGCAATCAGTCAAAAAGACAGACCAAGAGCTGAATGAGAGAGAACTTAAAAGAAGACAAGCAACATGGATTGAAGATTTATAATAATAATAATAATAATAATAATAACAATAAATTAATTCGTGTTTTATTACATATTTTTGTAGTTATTCGTCGTGTTTCTATGCTATTATAGTACGACGATCTAATTAATTACATTTTTTCTTTGTTAAATATAGTACAACAATAATAAATAATACATAATATATATATATATATATATATAAACTAAAACAAAAACTCTTGCACAATTACATTTGCAGAAAGCAAACTCTGTGGTCAAAATGAGCCTAAAGTGCAAAATAATAAGCCTAATCATGGATAATAAAGATCCATTTCCACAAGCATAAACAAAATATAACATAAAAATGTTTACTACGATAATATTTGTTAAGTACAGTTTTATTTATTACGTTCTCATATTTATTATTTTTTGTGATATGTGTTTGTAACGTCATAATTTTGTTGTAATGTATTACTGCTTTGATCTGTTTGCTATTTGCAATTGTTGCCATTTACCGATTTTCATAGTGTGATTTTGTACAAAAAATTAGGGTCAATTTGATCCTCAAACATCATTATAATTATTAATTATAATATTAATATATGTGACCCTGGACCACAAAACCAGTCATAAGTAGCACGTTTTTTTGTAGCAATAGACAACAATACATTGTATGGGTCAAAATTACCGATTTTTCTTCTATGCCAAAAATCATTGGGATATTAAGTAAAGATCATGTCCCATGAAGGTTTTCATCTAGTCACCTTATAATATAATATAATATAATATAATATAATATAATATTTGGCTCAGTACAAAAACAATACAAACCAATGTTTTATAACTCGCATATAAATTATTCATGAGCTCAATCAAACTGCCGCGTCACGGATTGACTCTGATTTCCATACACTGACTGGAGTGCGCGCGCGTCCGCGGGTTTGATGAGTGCGTGCGCGCACGCGTCCGTGGATCTGTTCGTCTCGGGTGACGTTACTGGATGCTGTGGATTTGTGAATTAGATGAAATATAAAGAAACAAGCTGCTGCTGCTGATGAAGATGATGAGAATCGACGCGGATTCATGATGGAGGAAAAAAACGATCCAAAGAGAAGAAGAAGCGCGTTTATTTGAGGAGCAGAAACTGAGGTGCGTTTCCATCTGACAGAAACACGACGAGTGAGTGAATGTGTGATGAAAACAACACGACAGACAGGAGAATGAAATCTAAATATTACGTTTTATTGATGCTCGACATTCACGGGCCTACAGAAGATCCGAATATCTTACAAGAGATTATGCTAATTTAATATAACGTTACATCCACACGTTATCCGTCATAAATGAGAGGTCTGAGCTGATATTCAGTTGATTTGATCGTCACAGGCACTCTTATGTACATATAAACGAGCGTTTTCTTTACCGAATTTCGAATGAATCCGTCATAAATCTTTTGTGTTCGAATTATTTTAAATCTCGCAGATGCTGCAGTGTGTTGAGATGAAATGAGATGATGAGATGTTGTCAGGGCTTCATGAATTACAGCAGCCACCAGAGTAAACACCACACACACAGATCAGCACAACACACACATTCTAATGAATGCCTCTGGAGGAACATCTTCAGCATTCAGTCTCTCATGGCTCTAATTGAATATCTGCTTCAGCTCGTTCTCTGGGTGATTCGGATCAAGAGCAGAACGATTTCATTTACAGGGCTTCTGCGGGTTCTAAAATTGCTCTTATAATCGGAGCTTTCACAAATGAAAAGTCTTAAATCAGAGCAGAAAGTCATAAATTCATGCATGAATGTTGCATGCACTGGAAAAATCCACTAACTCTCACCGATTTTTCTATAAAATGATTCATGGAGAAGTGAAGCCAAGCCGCTTTAGTCCAGTAAGTGTTCATCGGGAAATATTACTAAGTTAATCTTACATTTACTTGATAAAAATTTGATTTGACAGCAAAAATACAAGGGACCAGCTGAATGTTGCATGCACTATACAAATGTTAATATTTTCCTCAGTATTCTTGTTTTGTTTTCTAGTATAAATATCTAAATAATCAAGATATGTTTTCTTAAGATGCAAAATGAAAATATAAGTCCTGTTTTCTTACAAATTGTACAAAATGAAATGAGTTTACAGTTTAAAAAATGGAGTATGAAAATTTTCCCTTTGATTTAAGTACATTTTTTGAGAGATATTTGTTCTTGTTTTTTGCATGAACTCATTTCATTTTGATCAGTTTCTCAGAAAACAAGACTACTTCATTCTCATCTCTCTAGAGCGCCCATCTGATTCAGATGTTTCTACAAATAGTCGTCACGTACTCACCATTATGTCATTCCACATCCAAGCTTAACGTTTAACCTGCTCTTTTCCAAGAAGGAGCATCATGAAGTGTATCTCATCTGAGTGTTTGTGTCTGTATTCTGGCACACTGTGTTCAGGAGATTCTGAAGTCTCTCCTCTTGAGCTGTTGAGCTTCATCAGGTGTATTCATGGGCTCATATGTGACCCTGGACCACAACGTCATAAAGATCAGTTTTTTGAAACTGAGATGTATACATCATCTGAAAGCTGAAAATCTGGAATCTGAGGGTGCAAAAAAATCTAAATATTGAAAAAACTGCCTTTAAAATTGTCCAAATGAAGTTTAGAAATTAAGTTTTGATATATTTATGGTAGGAAATTTACAAAATATCTTCATGGGACATGATCTTTGCTTAATATTCTAATGAATTTTGCCATAAAAGAAAAATCGATAATTTTGACCAATACAATGTATTGTTGGCTACTGCTACAAATATACCTGTGTGACTTATTTGTGGTCCAGAGTCACATATCATTCATGTGATTTGAAATTATGTACTTCCTTAAGACCTGTTCATGTAACATCATGTTTTTACCACCTGCCTTCAAATCTCAAATCTCAAATCCTTCAGCACATCATCTGTGTTGTATTGAACAAGAGCAGATGATGGTGACTGATGCACCTTTACCTGTTCAAACCTTCTTTGTGTCTGTGTGTAAAATGGAAAACCCGAAAATAAATGGTGATAGATGACAAAAATAGATAAACTGTCCCTGGTTACAGATGACAGGCTTAATTCAATGGGAACAACAGCTGTGAAAACATGTCTTGACGTGTTTTCCAGCGAAAACAATTGATTTTCTGATCTGTGAGCAATCAAAAAGCCCGGCGTTACGGTTAAAAGCAGACAGTACAGCAGATACTGACATAAAATTATATAAATATCAGTGGTCGCTTCATATCTCCAATAACATGTCTTAGTACGATGAGATTGAAACGATCCAAACATTAAATGCAATGCAATCCAGTGATGATTGAGAGATGAACAAATAAACATTTCTTAAACGATGTGAGACGCACTGGTTCTTCTAAAAAATTAAAACCAAGCTGCTTCAGTCTAGTAAGTGTTCATCTGGAAATATTAGATTTGACAGCAAAAAGGCATGTGAAGCACCAGCTGAAGGTGAACGTTTGTACAATTAGACTAAAAGAGCTTTTACATGATAAAAACCTCTGTACTATCAATCAGATGAAAGAAACCAGCGAGTGGATTTTGTGCGACAGGTTTAACAGCAATGTTTTGATCATTGCGAGGCACTACGTTATAAAAAAATCACACTATGAAACACTTGAGTTCAATCTAATATTAAAAATCAAAGATTTCACATATGCTTGATTGTTTATACTGTCACAAACGTAACTATGTAATCTGCTGAAAGCAGCAATACAGCATGAAGATATTAAAACCATAAAGCTGCTTTGAAACCCAGTCATTTATTTGTACCTGTCATGTCTTTCAGCTTTGATCTGACACAGAGAGGGCAAATGGTATTCTTCCTGTCCCTAGAGGGCATAAAGCCCTTTGTCCTCTTCAACACCACCACCAACTACTCGGACAGGAACGATTCCACCACACCGACGCCTGGCGTCTGCCGTCTGTACGCCTCCGCCGCCACCCCGCAGAGCAACATCTCGCTGACGACGTACGACCTGTCTCCGGCGGAGGTCACGCTCCTCGGCCTGGTGTTTGGGGTGTTCTGGGTCATATCGGTGCTGGGAAACTCGCTGGTGTGTCTGGTGATTCATCGGAGCCGCAGAACCCAGTCGACCACCAACTACTTTGTGGTGTCGATGGCGTGTGCGGATCTGCTGTTGAGTCTAGCCTGCGCGCCGCTGGTTCTCCTGCAGGTTTTCGCAGGTCACTGGCCTCTGACTGCGGCTGCGTGCAAAGCCGTGCGCTACCTGCAGCACCTGTGCCCTGGCGTCCAGATCTATGTGCTTTTGTCCATCTGCGTAGACCGTTTCTACACCATCGTGTATCCGTTAAGCTTCAAAGTGTCGCGTGAAAAAGCCAAACGAATGATTCTGGCGTCTTGGGTCTTTGACGCTGTGTTTGTATCACCGTGTTTGTTCTTCTACGGATCGTCAGCGACGAAAAACCACTGCGACTTCTTTTTGGCGGACAGCTGGGACGGGTTGGTGTACGCCGTTGCGCATCTTCTTTTTGGTTTCCTAGTGCCGGCGTTGCTCATTGTGTCCTTCTACCAACGTGTGGTGCGCTACATCTGGCGGATCGGCGCTGACGGGCGAACGGTGCGGAGGACCATGAACATCGTCCCCAGGACTAAAGTCAAAACCATAAAGATGTTCCTGATGCTCAACACCGTGTTTCTCCTCACCTGGACACCGTTTTACGTAGCGCAGCTTTGGCACCCGAAAGAAACGTCGGGCCCCGGCAGACAGTCGGCGCTCTTCTTCGTCGCCGTGACCTGGATCTCCTTCAGCTCCACGGCGTCCAAACCCACGCTGTACTCCGTGTACAACGCCAACTTCAGACGCGGCATGAGAGAGACGTTCTGCATGTCGTCCATGAAGTGTTACCGCAAAACACCATCACCGAACTACGTGGGTGTGGTCGATCTGCCCGTGCCGGCAAAGACGCTCATCAAAGACTCGGTTTATGACACTTTTGACCGGGAAGCAAAGGAGAAGAAGTTAGCATGGCCTATTAGTGCTAACCCACCCAACACATTTGTATAAAGGCTCAGAAATTAACGCTGAAGAGATAGCTTGCCAAAAAGCTGTCAAGTTGTTCCACACCTATATGAGTTTCTTTCTAAGGGGCAGTTTACACAGAATACTTGTTTCCATTCCAGTGTGCTACACTTCGATTGTTTTTCTATGTAAACACATTCTAGATGGACAGTTATGATCATTGTGCTTGTGTCTTGCTCACGAAATTCACGAGAATTTCAACTTTTAAACACAGCGCCGCTCATCAATGTCAGTTCCAAAACAGTGGACCAATCAGAAGACCCTGGAGGCAGGGCAAGTGTTGTGACCTTTTGTTTACAATAGCATTGGCATGGCAACTGTTTTACTTAACGGCAACATCAGGGTTGCCAAGTTTTTACAACAAAACCTACACTATTGCTACTCAAAACTAGCCCAATCGCATTTCAAGTGGGTCCCCTGTTAAAAATCGCATTCAGAGGTGTAAAATAGACGTTTTTTGGTTTTCCCAGCTACTTTATAGGCTACTTTAACACTGTTGCTGTGGGTTGTTTTTGGGCTAGCTTTGAGTATCAAATGGGTGGGCTTTTAAAACCATTCCTAAGGTCTGCGTTGTGCATTTTTTAAATGTGTCATGTGTGAACGGCCCCTTGTGGAAGCTGTTTTGAACAACGTTGGTAGCCAAACAGTTGATAGTCCCCATTGACTTCCGTAGTATTTTTTTCATATTGTGGAAGTCAATGGGTATCAACTGTTTGCTTACCAACATTCTTCAAAATATATATTTCTTTTGTGTTCACATTTGGAACAACTTGAGGGTGAGAATTTTTGGGTAAATTCCTTTAACTTATTATAATGATACGCTGGTAAGTAAGGCTAATTTTTGAGTGAACTGTTGCTGTAACTGCCGTTGCACCACGATCACACACAACAGAAGCAAAACAACTAAACGTAATCTGTTGAAATGCAAAAAAACGTGGTGCTAAATAGTTCAGATACACACTGATGACATGGAGGACGACTACAAAACATCAAACGTACAAATCATCACTGCTGTGATCCAGTGGAAGGAAAGCATTTGATTGTCTTGTGTTCTTCTGTTTGTGTTTCTGGTCAGTCTGTGATCCTACGGTGGCCTGGTGGCACCAAACAGGGTTTATGTTATTCTTCAGAAGAAGCTTTTGTGTTTTTTTTTGTGCCTGTAGTTACATATAAACTTTTGTCTCATATAGTTTTGTGTTTGTGTGTTGCTTCATGATGCAAAACAGACATGTGTCCCTGTGATTTTAATTAAATATTCTGTACGATTCAAATGTAATCCACTGTCTGAATATTTCTGTGACTGATTAGTTATATTTACTAAAGATGTACTTCAAAGAGTAGTTTGCCCTAAAATGAACTGAAAATGTGCTCATCTGAGATTAGGATGTGTTTGTTTCTTCATCAGATTTGTAGAAATGTGTCATTCCGTCACTGTCTCACCAATGGATCTTCTGCAGTGAATGTGTGCCGTCAGAATGAGAGTCCAAACAGCTGATTAAAAACATCACAGTACTGATAATCCACACCACTCCAGTCCATCAGCTAACATCTTGAGAAGACAAAAGCTGAAACAAATCCATCAAGATGTTTTGAACTAAAATACGAGTCCATAATCCATAATGATGCTTCCTCAATTTGAAAAAGTGGTCTGGTCTGAATCAGGAGAGAAATCTGCACAGATCACAGCCAAAACAGCTGTGAACAAATTTGTGGCTGGATTTTGATGTTAGGAAGCATTATTATGGATTATGGACTTATTTAAGTTACAATTGTCTTAATGATGGATTACTTAAGGATTATTGTGATGTTTTCATCAGCTGTTTGGTCTCTGATTCTGACGGCACCCATTCACTGTAGAGGATCCATTGGTGAGACAGTGATGCGATGGTGGATTTCTTTAAATATGATGAAGATACAAACTCATCTACATCTTGGATCGTATGAAGGTGAGGACATTTTCAGGTGAATTGTTGCTTTAAAGCTGCACGTGCAAACTAATGAAAATGTTTTATTCCCACAAGCTGTGTTAATGAACCAATTATAAGATTTCAGTCGGTCTTTTTGATTTGATCTTTATATTACTGAGCTGTGCTGACTGAACCCGATGAAGACTCGTCATCCGCTGCTCAGTGTGACATTTCCAGCACAATTTCTCCATGTTCAGTGTTGGATGACGACGCTCCATTGTTATTCGGGATGAAAGCGAAGGGCTTTAATGAAACACACACATCATAATGAGATTTCATATTGAGAGCGAGGACAATGAAAGCGCTTGTGCAGCTCTGGATTCTGAACCGAGACAAAAGAAAAACCTTGAGCTGCACAGAATTATAGCAGCAGCACATTTACCTGAATCATTGTCAGTCTGTGCTAGAAATATAATCATCACACGTGCTTTGTAAGTTGTTTTGTCCATCTGACAACACAAACAGAACATTTTTGGGTAGAAAACACCCATTCACAACATTACTTTGATCTGAGCACTTGTATTAGTAATAAATTGAGGCAAGAAGACAAGAAGATTCAGATCCACTGTTTATATTTATGGTCACAAAGCAAAGCTACATTGTTTAATAAGACGTTTGTCAATAAGGTTCATCCTGCAACAAATTACAATCTACATTTTATACATGGCATATAAAAATATACATTTGAGCTTAAACGTTATAGATCATGCCAGCCAGAATAGAGACTCAGGAGCCACAAGGAAAAGTGCTGTAGGCCAATCAAAGTGTTTTACGTTCATTAAAACTTGAACGTCTCACAAAACACTTCTGCATCTGTGTGTTTGGGCCGATCAACACTGATGAAATAGTTTCACATTCATTACATTCATTCAGATCATAACTCATCTGTGATGAAATATTAAACTTTTTTGTTTTGTTTTTGGCAAACCTGCCAAATAAAGCAGAAAGATGAAACTTTCAAAGTACAAAAATTAGAGCTTTGAAGGAAAGTGCTTTAAGGTTCAGTTAGTGAAATAAATACATGATCAACAACAAACACAGACAAACTCTATTTGTACATAGGAAAAGGGAAGTGCTATGCGTTGAAATCTTTCAAATGTTGTAAAGTGCAAAGAGCCGAGCAAGAGATTTTGGCAAAAGTCTGTCTTATAATGTCTGTATCTAAAGGTTTAATGCATTAAACTGATTATAACACACACCAGAGTGACGAATCACCACATTCTGTCAAACTCTCCTGTCTGTTTGCTATGGAAGCTTATTTTGACCACGGATTAAAGGAATAAAAAAAAAGTAACTGCAACTTTTTCTCACAATTCTAAGAAAAACTAGGAATTGCCAGATACAAACAATTCTGAGTTTACATTTTGCAACTGTTTATTTCATAATTTTGGACTACTTGTGTACTTAATATCTTACAGTTTTGTCTTTTTTTCTCAGAATTGCAAGTAACTTGATTATGAACTAACTTGTGATTTCAAATTAAGATTTTGTAATTCTTTATTTATATTTCACAATTCTGACTTTTTTCCCTCAGAATTACAAGAAAAAAGTGTGAATGCAACATTTAAATTTGGAATTGTGAAAAAACTGTGAGATAAATAAGGTGCAATTAGCTTTTTATTTTTTTATCCAGTGGTAGATCGGACTCACAAACGCTGAATCCTTCATCACAAATTATTTGGTACCAGAATGGTTCCAAAATAAATATATAAAGGAGGAGGAAATGTTTACGAATCACAAAGAACATTCACACACACAAACCTGGACGTGAATCACTTCCTCATACAGATGAGGAATCAACAGGAATAACTCTCCAATATCTGAATTATTATTGTGAATTAAAAAACGGAAAAGCTTATTTTAAACATCCCATTACTACAAAACGACAGATAAACACTGTGACTCAACACTGTTCACATTCACGCTTCCAAACGCACTCGCTCCAGACCACCGAACATCCACAGATCCGTCTAAGACGTCTTGTTCTGGCCGTTTCCGCTGGAGCCGTACTTGCCGTTCTTGGGGATCTTGTTGCTGGAGCTCTGTGGCGCCTTCTGCTCGTCTCCGGTCAGGAGGGCTTTGATTTCAGATGGGATCTTACCCTGGTCCATGGCCAGACACCACTGCTTATACTGCAGACACATGAACAGCATCAGCACGGCTGAGCAGACACACATGTTAGCATTAGATCAGATCAAGGGTGTGTTTACCATGTCCAGCTCCTCACGCAGCGCACAAATGGCTCTCTCCTTACTGGACACCAACTCCTCCAGATACTGGTAGCGCAGCTTCTTTCTGGCACGACACTCTCTGGCGCTCTGGCGACTTCTCTCCAGCTTGGCCTTCAGGTCGATTTTGGCAGGTTTGCGGCCACGTTTGCCTGGTTTCTTTACTTTTCCAGCAACCATCTACAGATCAGAAGACACTTTACGGTGAAACACTCATGTGATGATCATGCCACATGAATAAACAACACAATGGAAGATATAAGTGCTGTAAACAATCAAAAACAGAAGACAAAATTACAGGTTGTCTTATGAATGATGAATTTTACAATCTCGACACTGGAACTGATCTGAATTATAGCTAAACTGAACTGAACATGACTCTATTTTCCTATGTAGAGCTGCTTTATAAACTAAAAATGAATAAATTTCATAATTTATGAATTTTATAATATTAACACTGCTATTTTCCTGTTTACTGAACTAAATTTAAGCAAAACTGATCTGAATAACGACATTACTGTCTTTTGTAGAGCTGCTTTACTGCTAAAATAAAATTTGTATCATAACTGGTTCATTTTACAACTTTAACACTGTTATTTTCCTGTTTATTAACATGGAGCTGCTTTGAAAGAACCTGTATTGAATATATAAATAAATGCAAGTTGACTTCTAATAAAAATTACAGAAGTGCTTTAGCGGTACTATGGTAAAATGATGACATCGCACTGGATTACCATGGTATTTTCATATATACCACGATTCAGTGATATTAGTATGCCACACATACATTAATCACGTTATTATAATAGTTGCTTTAGTTGTTAGTGAACTGAAATCACATGAATCCAGGTAAACATGAACTCTGGTGTTTGTGAGTGAAAGCTATGTTAATATATGTTGATATGACGCACTTTACTGTCATCCATCGCGCGTTCTCCAATCGACGCGAATCTGTAGTCCCGTGCTGATCGTCGATCATTCACCTGTAATCGATCAGAGAGTCCGATTGTGATGATTTTTGATAAATCTTCCAGTGGAGCTGCCTGTGTTTTTAGCCGAATGCTAACAGCGCTCTTCCGGTTTGACGCAGGAAACGCCCCCGCGCTGCACGCTGGGATCTGTAGTTTCTTCCCGATGGCCAAAATTAACCATTCTAGAAAGATCATCAGTTAACACACACACACACACACACACACCACATATAATACATACATATATATACATACACAACACCGATATAATAACTCCACGGAATGATGGGTGTTAGATCAGATGGGATCGACTGCTGACACAAAAAGAAGGTAATTAATACCACGGTACTGTTTCAAGTTTTAGTATGTGCTGTTGTCATGTATGATCACAGTCTTTCATGTTGTGAAGGTGTGTGTGTGTGTGTGAGTGTGTGTGACAGGAACACCTGCTGCTGTTGATGCTTTGATAGCTGCTGTCAGTGTCACAGCAGGACACAAACACACACATTCACACACTCATACTTGTATATGTGGTTTAGTGTTTTTTTTTTTTACTGTACAGTCCTTTCTATCCCCTTATCCTAAACCAATCCCCCAGTTCTGGGTAGAATACTTACAAACTGTTGTAGATAATAATGTAATCCATTACATTACACATTTTAGGTAATATAATCAGTCTACTTTTTGATTACTTTTGACCTAACTAAAAAAATAAATAGGATAATCTTGTACCAAACTGATATAAAAATACTAGAGCTGGGCAACAATTAACTGCAGCCAATCGCATCCAAAATAAAAGTTTTTGTGTACATAATATATGTGTGTACTGTGTATATTTATTATGTATATATAAATACACACACATGCATATGTATATATTTAAGAAAAAAATGATGTTTATATATAAAATATATTAATATATAATATAAATTCTATTCATATAATTATATACATGTAAATATATACACACACATATATTTTGTAAACAAAAACTTTTCTTTTGGATTAAAAAAATACAAAGAGTAAGAAAATATATTCCATTCTATGTAATTAACAACATGAAGTGCATAGAACATTACATTATGTCATGGTTTGTGTAAATGTCCACAGAACTGGAAGACTTTCTGATTGTATATAAGCAGTAGGCTATTTTAGAAAGTAACATTTAAAAGATAAAATATAAATTTGTGAGAATCAATAAACTATGAATAATTTATTGCTCTTGTGTGAATATGATTATTTTAAAATGAAGTTTAGTACATAATTTTTTTTAAAACCTGATTACATAGTCCAGATTACATGTAATCAGTTATTACCCAGCACTGCCTACCGCTCACACAAAACCTTCTGCGTTTTTAGATTTTCAGAAAACCTAATTCTGTATGTTTTTTTTTTTAAAGTTTGTTTCCTCATGGGGACCAAAAAATGTCCCCACAAGGTCAAAATTGACTGGTATTGCTTACTTATAACGTAAGGAAGAGAGACACTGGCCCCAAAGAGGACATCGGGAATTTGTCTAATGTCTCTGTGGATCACCTAAAAGAGACAGTTAATGATTTTTAGTTAAATTTGTAGTGTAACCCGTCCAGCAGTGATAAAGCGTACGTGAGTGTAATTAATGGAGTTCTGCTACTGATTGTGTAATGAGAGCCGGATCGCGAATGAAGCTCCGCCTCATAAACTCATTTACACTGTTTTACACTCATTTACACGCTCGGAGTCGGTGTGAAGAGCGGTTTTCTGTCCTCATAACTGAATGTCAGCAGATCCGCGGCTTTATTCTCTGGTTTTTAGCGCTGTTCGCGGAGTGTGTTTGAGGCCGGTGTGAGTTTCAATGACGCCATGATGTTATTTTTACCCGATGAGCTCACAAGCGCCGAACTCACTCAAACTCCACCAGCGGCGAACTGACCAACTTTAACTAGCCTAACTACCCATCCGCTCGTCTCTACTGGGTTCACCACCCATCTGGTCATCTTTATCCGTGGATTTACTGTGAAATGAGACGGCCTGAAACTTTCATGGTGAGTTTCGGACATGAGTTAAATGAGAAATAGCTCGCGGAGGGCCGCAGTGTGTGTGTGAGAGTGTGTGGAGACACGATGTTCTTGTTAGTTTCGTTTACTTGGTTAAACTTTTTTTAAAATGATTTTAAAGTTCTGGAAAGTTCCGTTCGCTGTAGTGTGGGCGCGCGTGTGTTCAGCTAAAGTTTTATAGAGTTTATGTTTCATCTTTACTTTGCTGTCATTAAATACGGTACATTATATGACACAGTAATGAGAGTGACATTTACAAAAACACTTAAAAACACACTCGTGTCTTGTTGACATTTACTCAAATGTTCAGGTGTAACTTTACAATAAAATACCATGGTGATACCATGGTACTGTGATACTGAATGATTAGCACACTTGTGTATCAACTACACTGTACTATAGTATTACCATAGTATGTTCTGTTGTCACATTACCATAATATCACTATCAGTCACTTTGGATAAAAAGTGTGCTAAATGAATACATATAAATCTGTCTAAATCAGGGTTGTTATTGCTACTGCTAAAATTAAAACCATTAAATGACTTATTTTTGTTACTTTAAATAAAATTAATGTTGACTGAAGTTTAATAAAACCTATTTTATTTCACCTAGTTGCCAAGGCAACATTTCTCATTTCCCTAAAATAACTGAAACTAAAACTGAAATAAAAAAGAAATAAAAACTATATAGACATATTTAAAAACAACAAAAATTAATAAGAATGTAACTAAAATGAACATAAAATCCAAAAGTGTAACATTAAATCAAAATACTAATAATAGTATATCAATAATATTAAAAAATAACACTGCTTGAAGCCACATATGTCTTGGGAAACAAAACATGGTAATACCATGGTACTGTGTTATTGTATGTTTTTAGTGTGGGAAGGTCACATGATCACATAATTTCAGGATATTTCTCTAAGGGAAGTTCAGCATGTTTATTCACCAGCGGCATCATAAAAATTACCTGTGGAGGAACAGAAAGCACTTGTGGTGGTGTTGTTGTGTGACTGTTTCTATGTTACAAATAAAGACTGGGCGTAAACATGACATGCGCTATGAAGCGTCACTACCTGCGCTAAAACATATTTTCTTTACAAATCCATAGCTCAAAGAATTTTCCATTGATTTAAAGACAGCATTTCTCAACAGAATGGCTCTTCAGATGTTTGTTCACTACAAAACAAGAAGAGTATAAATAAAGCCAAAGATGGCTTTGGGATTGTGTTTATGTCATGTTTAAGTGAGTCTGAAGGTTTGGAGATGTGGCCCGTGTTCAGATGTCCATATGAAGGGTCAGTATGATGTTGTCCTGCGAGCGTCTGAGAAGGAAGTTGGTCTGCTAATCGCGACCTGGCGTCGCTCCATGGGTGTGACGGCACTAAAGGAGAAGTTCCTAAAATTAACCTCTCACAATCTTGCATCCATGTTTAAAGAGGATGTCATGATGTACGGGTCCTTCACGACTGACAGCAGACAGACAGTGAGAGTAATGGTGCATTTTGGAGCTCGTTATCGTCTCCTCGTTAAACACAGACGCGCAGGAGGAGGCTTGTCATTAGGATGTGCCTCTGCTTCCCGGCGGTTTGTTGTGGTTGCGAATCTGGCGATGAGGAACTCGTATCTGTGATGTTCTGGAGGATTCGAGAATTTCCCCTCGTAAAGTTGAACGTGCTCACGTCACCGTTTCGTTTCCACAAATGTCTTACTTAAAGAAGAAGCCGATTAGATCAGGCTTCAGAAAGCCAACCTACTGATCTATTATTTAAGCTGCTTCTTCAGAGACTAAATTTGGACTGTATCTCCTCCTAGAGTTTTGAAGCTACAACCACCAAACTTGGGTCAGACCTTCAGATTGGTCTGACTTGGGTTGCTATATCTTTTCTAAGTGATCAGACCTAGGATTTTTGTTAAACGGAAGATCAAAGCTACGAAAAATACCATAGACTTTCATTATGGGGGGTCAAAACTTTTGTACAGTAGAAGTGTCATATCACTGGCGAAGCTTAATGACTATCCCAGCACATCATGCTAAAGCATGCTAGCAGCATGCTAATTCATGCTAGCAATGTGTTAAAGCACGTTATCAACATGCCAGCAAAATGTTAATTATGCTAGAAACATGTTAAACATGATAAAAGAATGTTAACGACATGCTAATGAAACAAGCTAGCAACATGTTAACAGTGCATTACTTATGCTGGAAACATGTTAACATGTTAATCATGCTAGAAACAACCTAGGAACATGCTAACATCATGGCAATCATGCTAGAAACATGCTAACAACATGTTCAAATGTGTTAAAACATCTTAGCAACATGCTAATCATGCTAGAAACAAGCTAGCAAAATATTAATCATGTTAACAACATTGTACTCATGTTAGAAACATCCTAACATGCCAGTCATGATAAAAGCATACTAACAACATGGTAACCATGCTAGAAACAAGCTAACACCATTCTAATCATGATCAAAAAACATATTAACAACATGGTAATCATGCTAAAAACATGCTAGCAACATGTTAAAGCGTGTTAAAACATCTTAGCAACATGCTAATCATACTAGAAACAAGTTAGCAAAATGTTAATGATGTTAACAACACTGTACTCTTGTTAGAAACATGGTAACAACATGCTAATCATGATAAAAGCATGTTAGCAACACGATAATCATGCTATAAACATGTTAATCATATTAGAAACAACCTAGGAACATACTAACAACATGGCAATCATGCTAGAAACATGTTAGCAACATGCAAATCAAGCTAACAACACTGTACTTCCTGGCCGTTTTTGGTATATTGATTACACAATATACAGTATATTAAATAATCTTATATTTGATTTTGGGACAGTAGTGTTTAACATAATTTTAAAGGTTTCAGTGTGACTTTGGACTGCTATTCACCACAGAGACTGTAAATCTCAGTTTGCACGTTTCATTTACAGCGTCTCGGGCCTTTAAAGCGTCTGTGGTTTGATTTCAGCCTCGTTTGATCTGTTTGTGTTCTGATGGCCGGAGGACGGGTCAAAGTCCTCCGCGACTGTTATCTCTGCCAGGCAGGTTGAGCTATTAACCTTCGGTCAGAAAAACACACGGCAAACAATTTTAATTCATCTCAGCCTACGCAAACAAGGTCAGAGAAAATTGAAACCGTGACACGACTTGAAGAAACCGTGATTCCAATCCGTTCGCCGACAATTTACGATTAGAGCTCAAGCTGAGGAAAACAATAAATGCTCATGAAGAAACGCTCAGTATCATCAGTGTCAAATGAATCCTGAACATTCTGCCATTAGCAGATCCAGAAATAAACGTTGTGAGAACCATCTCCATGACGTCTGTAATCAGATCTGTGTTTTATATGTGGAAATGCTTGTCCCACCAGTTTCATGTTATTAGAGGGAAACACAAGATGTAGAAACTCTGGTTTTGTTCAATATTTGATGGGGGGATGGAAACGCTTTTCTCCTGGAGGCCCGAACAGACCCTGTTCACCATGACGTCACATGATCTCATGTTGCCGCCTCCGCACACGCGTGTGAAGCTGATCTTCTCACGTCAGCGTGGCTTCGGTCTCGCTCACATCTGGACTTTGCTTTCACTCTTTCAGCTTCTGTGACAGTTTAAAACAGCGATCCTCAGGTCTCTGTTTACATTCTGAATTCATGCAGCCTTTATAAAGTCTTGTTAGTAGTTCATACATGTTAATATGAACAGATGTGAGAATACGTGCCATACATGGAGATGCTCTGGACAACAGTCAAACGGATGGAAAGATTGATGGTTTTTCCAGATGAGCGCTGATCTCGGGATCAGAGCTTTGATTTGATCCAGACACGTGTAACATAAAATTGTTCAGCTGGGGAAAGTCATTTTTAAAAGTAATGCATTACAATATGTCGTTACTCCATAAAAAAGTAACTTTTTTTTTATGGAACGTAATGCGTTATGTTACTTTTGTGTTGTTTTTGTGTTACCTGGGCAGGGCTTGTTGGTTTGCTTGTTTTTAGTAACAAAAAATAATGAAAAAATAAACCTTTGTTACTTAAAAATAACTAATTTTCATTTCAATTTTAAAAGTAATGTTACTGTACTAGTTACCTAAAAAAGTAATCTGATTACCTAACTCACGTTAGGTACAACACTGGTGATGACTATAACAATAACGGCACAGAGGAAAGACATCGTTGGAATCACTTTGAGAGCAATTGTTTTTTCCAGCTGATGAGCGATAGCATTGACAGCCAATCAAAATTCATTCTGATCGCATGACGTAATCAGTGGTTGATGGTGCGACTGCTGTCATTCTGGATCGCTGTACTGTATGTTTTATTGTCTGTCATGTGCGGCTGCTGTTTTTGGGATTTTCTTGTCATACAGGACTGACTGGAGTCACACAGGGGAATTTCACATGACATAATTAAAGCAGACCTTTTGTGTTTTTAACACTCATACACCAACAAACATACGTGAACTCAAAGGTGCTGTCACCAAAATACACACTATGAAATGGCACATTCTGTTTGAATGAGCCATTTTCAATGGTGACATTACGGTAATGCACAAACATTATTATGCATATTACTCTTGAAGTTAAATGTCAAACTTAGACCTAAAACAGTGCGTGGTATAGATGCATTGTGACGTGAGCAGTGTTACGGGTAATGCATTACAAGTAACATGCGTTAAGTAATCAGATTACTTTTTTAAGTAATTAGTAAAGTAATGCGTTACTTTTAAATTTAAAACAAAATATCTGAGCTACATTTTCAAATATGTAATGCAGGTTATTTTGTTTTCCCATTTATTCACTGACAGCTCTCCTGTCCTCGTGTTAAAAGAAATTTGGATTAAATGCAGACACGCTTCCTTTAGCCTTAGTTAGGCTTATTAATTTCACTTTTGGTGTGAAAGGGCTTTTACAGTTGCCAAAAATGTAACTTTTTTATTATTAAAAAACAAATAAACAATCCCAGCCAAGGTGACATAAATAAATAGAAAAGTAACATAATGCATTACATTTCATAAAAAGTAACTAAGTAAAGCAGTTAGTTACTTTTTTTAATAAAGGAATGTAATGCATTACTTTTTTAAAAAAGTAACTTTTCCCAACACTGTATGGGTTGTTTTTGTGTCTCAGCAGGAGATCTTCATGATGCAGCTCAGCAGTAAGGAGGTGCATGAGGTCACGCTGCTGTCGCCTGTCTGTGGAGCCCCTGTGATGGTGTGAATAAAACAAAACAAAACAAAAAACTCCCATCAGCCACTGCACGCCAAACACACACAGACAGGCTGCGTGTAAGTGTGTTTTTCCTCTGGAGTTTCCTCTGGCTTTTTCTCATACGTTTTCGTGCCGCCTGCCGAACGCCACCAGAATGACATCATCAGCTGCTACAATGGGACCGTTGATCTCCTGAGGGCCCGCCGGCAGCGTCACCGAGACAGAGAGACTGTTAGTGCAGAGACGGACTGAGGGATTGTGGGAATGTGTGAGCACACGGCGCGGCCCATCGGGGCCGAGGGTCTGGTGGCTCTGCTGGAGGGCGGCCTGGACCGCGTGCTGCTGATCGACAGCCGTCCCTTCGTGGAGTATAACGCGTGTCACATCCTGGAGGCCGTGAACGTCAACTGCTCCAAACTGATGAAGAGGAGATTACAGCAGGACAAGATCCAGATCAGTGAACTCCTGCAGCACTCGGCCAAGAGGAAGGTGCGTGAAACTAAAGGAGTAATGCAGACGAGTTAATAAAGCGGGCTTTTATGCCTCATATAGTCTGATATAGTGAGAATATGAAGAAAACAACAGCTCCATTTTATTCAGAGACGTGCAAACATGCAGTTTGGTGCAGATGCTGATATATATGTGATGAAATTCTGATTCTTGTAAATCGATGTGATCTTTATAACAGTTATAGCTGACATATGGAGTTAAAGTGTGCAGAAGACCTGAGTGCGTGTCCATAATGAACAAATGGAACAAACAAGCCATCGTCTCTCTCGAGGGCCATTGAGACGCCTTAGCAACAGGTTGCCGAGTGACCTCATCCCATAGTAATCTGTGCGAGCACTCGGTCTCCGTCAGCGCGTATCGCTCTTTATATCTGACAGCGTTCAGACCGAGCATCTGCTCTTCAAGCGCCCTGTTTTTATCAGAGGACGTGAGTGGTGTTATGTGGGTCGCCGCTGTAAATGGGCCAGAAGCCACCTGAGATCTGCAGCACCAGCTTCACTTTCAAACATTAGCAAAAGTACAAGGACTAGTGCATTACAAGTAATGCGAGTTATGTAATCAGATTACTTTTTCAAGTAACTAGTAAAGTAATTTAAATATTTAGTTACCTTTTCAAATAAGCAAAGCAAGTTACTTTGTTTTTGCATTTATTCACTGACAGATCTTCTGTCCTTAGTTAAGAGAAATTAGGAGTGAGTTAAAGAGACACTTAATTTCCACTTCTAGTGTGAAAGGGCTTTTACAGCTTTAAAAATAACCAGCTTGGGTGACAAAAAGTAACACAAAAGTAACATAATGCATTATGTTCTATAAAAAGTAACAAAGTAACACAATTGGTTACTTTTTTTAAAGGGGTAATGCAACATTGTAATGCATTACTATTAAAAGCAACTTTCCCCAAACACTAAAGCTGCTAACTAAAGTAGAAAACTACTGACACAGCTGGACAAACATGAGTATAAATATAGAGCTATCAGATAAATGTCAGAACAGTGACACGATAGCAGTATGATAATACAGCTAGAAAACAGGGAATAAGGAGCACTCAGTATTTCATTATGTGTGTGTGTACATTTCAGCTGGAGCTCCAGGGTCAAGAGGTCGTGGTGTATGACCAGAGCTCATCTGACCCCGCCTCCCTCTCATCAGAGGCCTTCCTCGGCGTCCTATTGGCCAAGCTGGAGAAGAGTTTCCCTTCAGTCCACCTGCTCTCAGGTACACATCACAAACCTACACGCTGATCACACGTGTGTTGTTGAGGAGTGTGACGATGCACCACTGACTGATCAGACATGCATGTTTGTTAAAACCTTACAGATACGCACACACAACGCACATTCACACACAAACACACACACAACAGTGTTTTTTGTTCTGGTCATACACTACCAGTCAAAAGTTTTTGAACAGTAAGACTTTTAATCTTTTTATAGAATTCTCCTTTGCTCACCAAGCCTGCATTTGTTTGATCACAAATACAGCAAAAGCAGTAATATTGCGAAATATTTTTACAATTTAAAATAACTGCTTACTATTTGAATAAATTTTAAAATGTAATTTATTTCTATGATCAAACCTGCATCATTACTCCAGTCTTTAGTGTCACATGAGCCTTTAGAAATCATTCTAATATGCTGTTTTGTTGTTCGAGAATTTTTTTTGTTATTATTAACAATATTGAAAACAGTTGAGTACATTTTTTTCAGGATACTTTAATGAATAGAAAGATCCAAAGATCAGCATTTATCAAATATAAAAAGGTGATGATAGAAATGAATACTTTCATTTAGCAAGGATGCTTTAAATTGATCAAAAGTGATGAAGACATTTATAATACTACAAAAGATTTCAATTTCAGATAAATGCTGTTCTTCTGAACTTTCTATTTATCAAAGAAACTTGAAAAAATTAAACTCAGCTGTTTTCAGCATAATAATAATAATAATAAATGTTTTTTGAGCAGCAAATTAGAATATTAGAATGATTTGAAGGATCATGTGACTGCAGTAATTCTAAAAATACAGCTTTGAAATCACATGAATAAATTACATTTTAAAATATATAAAAATAAAAAGCAGTTATTTCAAATAGTATAAATATTTCTACATTTTACTATTTTTGCTGTACTTGGTGAGCAGAAGAGAATTCTTTAAAAATCAATCAAAATCTGACTGTCCAAAAACTTTTGACTGGTAGTGTATATAATTTTGACTCCAGTGTTTGAGGTACAAACACTCTCTAGAGCTCTAGTATGATGTCAACATTACATAACTGTGTGCGTGTGTGTGTGTGAGAGACACTCGCCGCTGACATCACACAGGAAGTGAATCCAGAGATGGAGAGGAACTGAAGCTCACTGGACTTTTGTTTGGTGTGCTTGTTCCTCTTCTGTATGTTACCATAATGTTTCTCTGGGTTTTCCTTGCGTTGATCTGGTCAGGTTAGCTGTCAGGTAATGATGTCATCGGTGAGACGCTGATAATCAGCTCAGTGTTGTGTAACTCTAGAACACGATTAGCGATCAATCGACACGTCGAGAGATGAGACTGACTCATGATCAGATACCCGTATCATATGTGACCATAAACAGGTCAAAGACACACGGCAGTGACGTCACTCATCAGTGTGTAGTTCATCTAGTGAGGTGAACATCTGATTGCTGCTTAATTCAGTAACTCAACTTGATTAACATGACCTCTGTTGAACGGCACTAATAAAGTACGTTCGGTCTATCTTCATTGAGAGATGAATGAGAGGTTATTAATGTTTATTCATTTTCATAATATTTTTTTTAATGTCTTTAGAGTTTTTATTAATGTTTAGAATTTGTTTTATTCTTATTTTTCCAGTATTGTGTTTTAATCTTTGTGAATTATGAATTATGTTTTTCTCTTTAATGTTTTGTTATTTTATTGTTATTTCAGTTTTAGTTCTTATAGTTCCTATTTAGATTCTATTTAATCCCAGTTAATAATTTCAGTGCTTTCGTACTTCAGCTTTTTAAATATAACTATTTAGGTTTCCAATAATTTTGTTTTTCAGTTTTGTTTTATTTTATTTTATTTTACAGTTAGTAGTTTTAGTGCTTTTAGTGTTTTTTTATATATATGAATATTTAATTTAATTTAATTTCTTTTTCTTTTTTTTTCATTTTTAGTATTTATTTAATACCAGCCAATAATTTTAGTGCTTGAACTACTTTTTAAAATATATTACTATTTAGGTTTCCATTTCATGTTGTTTTCAGTCTTAGTCTAATTCAGCATTATTTTTTTTAGTTAAATTTTTTTTATTTATTTATTTTTTCAGTTAGTAGTTTTAGTGCTTCAGCTTTTTAAAATATGATTATTTAGGTTTAATTTAATTTATTTGGTTTTAGTTTGTTTTAGTTTACTTTCCATTTTTCTTTTAGTTGTAGTCTGTTTTATTTCAGTCTTATTTTTATTTTATATTTATTTAATTTATTTTATTCTGTTTAACAGTTAGTAATTTTAGTGTTTCAGCTTTTTAAAATATGATTATTTAAGTTTAGAAAACTTGAAATCTCAAAGACAAGATTTGCTCGACATTTGAATCTTTTGTACCTTTTGAGGGCGTCTCTTATTAAGCAGGTTTTCATCAGTGTCCATTCACCCTCATTAAACACCAGTCTGTGTTCTGTGCTGGTCCGCAGGTGGTTTTGTGGCGTTCTCGCACCTGTTCCCGGGTCTGTGTGAAGGGAAGTCCACGCTGGTGCCGTCCTGCATCTCTCAGCCCTGTCTCCCCGTCAGCAGCAGCGGGCCAACACGGATTCTGCCGCACTTGTACCTGGGCTGCCAAAGAGACGTGCTCAACAAGGTGACGATCACTACAGACATGTTACAAGTAGGTCTGACACATGTCATTCGAACATGTGCTGATGTTTGTGTTCCCGCAGGAGCTCATGCAGCAGAACGACATCGCTTACGTGCTGAACGCCAGCAACACCTGCCCCAAACCAGACTTCATCCCCGACTCGCATTTCCTGCGCGTGCCGGTCAACGACAGCTTCTGCGAGAAGATCCTGCCCTGGCTGGACCGATCCGTGGAGTTCATAGGTTAGACACTATCATATGTGTATGCATCTTTGGGGTTTTTACTCTAGCTTTTATTATTATTTTCAGTTCATTTTTATGTGCTACTTTTTATTCTGTTATTTTTATATTAACTGTTTAGGTTTCATTTATTTTAGTTTAGTTTAAATTTCTATTTTCCTTCCAGCAATTTTAGTGGTTTAGCATTTATAAACATTTAATTTCTTCCATGTAGATATAATAATGAATGTCATGTTGAGAGTGGGAGGTCAGGTCACAGGAAGTGTTTTTGTGTGTTTCCTGTCAGAGAAAGCCAAGGCCAGTAACGCCAGAGTCTTGGTTCACTGTCTGGCGGGAATCTCTCGCTCAGCCACCATCGCCATCGCCTACATCATGAAGAGGATGGACATGTCGTTAGATGAAGCGTACAGGTACAACAGATCAGACCTCGTTCTTTAAGCCTTTATTAATCTCATAGTATGAATCTCATAGTACTCGTTGAGCTGAATTAAATTTTTTGAATTAAAGTTGAAATCATCCTTATATCAAAAGAAATACAGAAATGACTAGTACTTTCAGCTTAATAAAAAATTTAGTTTTTTCGTCTGGAGTGCAGTTCTGACGTTTTTCTTGCAATTGTCATTTTTTTTCTCAAAATTCAAACTTTTCTTACAATTGCGAGTTTATATTGTTCAATTCTGATAATTTCAGAATTTCAAGAAAAAAAAAATCATAATTTTGAGTTTATATCTTGCAATGCTGGCTTTTTTCTCTCAATTCTGATTCTGAAAATTTTCTCACAATTGTCATTTTTTTCTCAAAATTCTGACTTTTTTCTCACAGTTGTGAGTTTATATTGTGCAATTTTTTTTGTGAGATATAAATTGTGAGATATAAAGTTAAAATTGTAAGTTATGCTGTCCAATTCTGAGGGAAAAAAGAGACTTTTCTTGTCTTTTCTTACTATTTTCTATTTTCTTATGAAAAAAAACTCAGAAGTTTGAGATGTAAACTTACAATTATGAGAAAGTAAGAATTTTGAGATCATTTAATTCTGCAAATAATTTATGAACAATATCAAAGTAAGAAAATCACCGCAGTTTAATTCTCCATTTTAATTATACATGAGAATGTGAAATGCAAAAAAAAAAAGCCTGGACCCGTTTCACAAACATCTGTGTCCATTCACAGGTTTGTGAAGGAGAAACGGCCGACCATCTCGCCCAACTTCAACTTCCTGGGTCAGCTGCTGGACTTCGAGAAAAAGCTGAAGAGCACAAGCGACGCGCCGCTCAAACCCCGACCGCCGTCGGACGAACAGAAGCCGGAGCCGCTGACGATGCCCTGCGTTCTGGCCGGCGTCCCTGAGGAGCATCTGCTGGCCCGGGCGCTCTGCAGCCTTCAGCTCGGCAAGGAACCGGAAGAGAACGTCCGGCCCAAGCGCTCCTTCTCCCTGGACATCAAGTCATACGGCGAGTCCGGAGCGCCTCTGCGAGCGTTTCCCATCAGCACCGACGGCAAGCCCTGCCAGTTCTCGCCGGTGCAGGAGGTTTCGGAGCAAAGTCCAGCTGAAGATCACGCCAATAAGACGCTCCAGCGCAGCGGCAGCGTGGACGGAGCTCCGGCGGGCGTCTCGTCGCACTCGCAGCACCCGTCTAAAGCGGCGGCGGGCACGCTGAAGGGCTGGCACTCGGACATCGTCCTAGGACCCGTGGCCGGAGGCTGGTTCCTCTCCTCAGAGTCGGCGCGCTTCTACTCAACCTCGGCCATCTTCAGCGGCGGTGGTGGAGCTCAGTACGGCTGCTCTCAGGGTCTGGAGGCGGTGAGGAGACGCGGGCGGCAGCGCAGCGGGGACGGAGGAGACTCGCGCAGGAGCTGGCATGAAGAGAGCAGCTTCGAGAAGCAGCTGAAGCGCAGGAGCTGCCAGATGGACGGCATGACGGACAGCCGATCCAGAGAGGAGATGGGCAAGAGAAGCAGCCAGTCCAGCTTCTCCGGCAGCATGGAAATCATTGAGGTCTCCTGAGGACTCCACACACAGTCTTTTTGTTTCTTTGCTTTGTTCTCATTCAGATTTGAACTCGATTCGGTGCTGCTCGGACACACAAATGAAGGTGGAGAGACTCTCTGCACGCTAGACATCCTGTACCTCACAATAGAAATTAAGGCAAGACACTACAGATAAACTGGGCAAACCTTAATATGCATTGATTACATTAAGAATTACAAACCGTTTTTTCCTGAAATGTTGTTTAAATACACAGATGAGGCATTACGTAATAAAATAGGCATATAATTAATTTTCTAATTAAATATGCATTAATTTGCATACATTTCCAGCATAAATCCAAGTTTGTAATTCTTGTTTTTGTTCCAGAGGGGATTTTGGATTTCTCTGTTCGTTAGAAAATACTGTCAACAGACAAAAAACAAATACATTTTCACCATGTTTTTAGTGTGGAAAAAAAAAACCCTCAGTAAAAGCTTTTAGAATTTAGAGAGATGCATGTAAGAGAAAAACTTTTTATAGATTGGAATTGAAAGCAACAGACAGAAAAAGATAAAGTGCAATAAAAATAAACCCAGTGTCTATTTTGGATGTTTTCAGTCCACTAGTCTGAAAAAAGCAGCAAATCTGACTGGTGCATAAAAAACACTCTGGTTTGCATGTAGTGTCTTGCCTTAAGAGTGTCTTTTGTTGTATTTTTGACATGCATGTGTTGAATTATGATCTCAGGAAGCTGCGAATCTGTTGGAGATCTAGAATCAAGCCCACACACACACACATATCTGTGATTCTCTCCATTGTCAGGCTCAAATGTGTGATGATGCTCATTTCTATCAGGGTTGAACAGACTGAGACGTGACGCTTCTGTGTTTCTCAGCAGCATCATTCACACAGTCACAGGATTCGATTCAATTCGCTGGTGCTGCATCCAAACCCCTCCAAACCTCCAGCAGCTTCTTCACTCGAGACGTCAGACCTGATGAGACACAGACGAGAAACACTTCATCAGAGCACCTTACAGCAAGAAACCCTTCAGTGCGTCTGCGTTTCTCTCTTCTGCGTTGGTGCTTTAGTGCGGAACAAATGATCCAGAACAGTTTTGAACAGTACTCGTACTGATCTGTGATTCTGTGCAGGTTTACCTTCTTGCCAGAGGTCATGAACTTGTTCCTCAGATCACCAGCATTGAATGGTCTGTTCCAGGATCAGCTGTCGAGCACCGTAAAGACTCATTCAGACCGTCCTCATCGCGCTGAAACTTTCTTCCTCTGATCTGCGTTTGTTGACCTTGAACAGAAGGACAGAATCAGAGTTTTCTAAAGCTGTGAAAATTGAGCTGCAGACAGAACGAATCAGAAGCGACAACTGAATCACGAGTCTCTGAATCGCATTCGATATGCTTTTACGCAGACCTCAAATCTACAGTGATCAATGTTTTATATTTTTACAATAAAGTCAAATGACTGATTGATATAATCATTCATAAGACATATCAGCCATTATTTTTGTGATTCGTGTCTCAGATGGTACCGCTGTGAGATGAGCGAGAGCGTTTATGGAGATATTAATCAGTAGCTGTTTATTGATTGTTGAAATAAAACACAAGTGGTACTTGAACATCTTCAACTGTCTCCATTAAAACACTAGATGCTTCGAGCTGATCTTCATCTGGATCAGTCTATGAATCGGGTCCATGACATGAGCTTTTGTAGGTGGCGCTGTGACACGAGTGTGTGACTGCAATACATTATAATATATACTTAATAATACAGAAAGTACCATTTAACAAATACCAGTTTGCAATATCAAGCAACATAACAGACTGTTTTTGTGAAGCTAAAAAAAGTGGAACCAAATAACAATGCTGTTGCAGCTTTGACTGGAAGGAGAAAGGAAAGGAAAGGACGTGACATGTGGCCAAGTATGGTGATCCATACTCGGAATTTGTGCTCTGCATTTAACCCATCCATGTGCACACACACAGTAGTGAGAAGTGATCAAACGCGCGCGCGCACAAACACACCCAGAGCAGTGTGCAGCCATATCGCTATTGCTGCAGCGCCCAGGGAGCAGTTGGGGGATCGGTGCCTTGCTCAAGGGACTCACCTCAGTCATGGTATTGAGGATGGAGAGAGCGCTGATTATTCGCTCCCACCACCTTCAATCCCTGCCGGACCTGGGACTCGAACCCTTCGGTTACAAGCCTGACTCCCTAACCATTAACCCCCAGCTGCCCCCAGACTGGACCTCAGACGATCACATGATCATTTTTTCTGCAAGAAATGTATACGTTTATATATATATTTAAGATTTATGGGAGAGAGAGAAGGGGCGGGATTTGAACTCGGGACGCCCGTAGGGCAACGGCGCTGTATATCAGCGTGCTACCCACAAGGCTATCGGCATCGACATAGAAATGCGTATTTAACAATAATTGATAAATCTTTAAAGACACCTGTTGTTAGCTCTAAGGTTGCTAATCGTTTCTATACACATTTTTCAAATGCATCAGTTCGCATTAATAAAACTTTTTTAAAAGTAATTGTTCAATAGCGGAATTCGTGATGAAAAACTACATTTCCCAAGATGCTGCACAGAAAAACCCACCAATCATTGAGCAAAGCACTCCAAAAGAGATCTTTAGCTCCGCCCGGTTTAATATTTATAGCTTCGCCCACTTCAAATGAAGCACCGCGAATGATGTAATGAAGTCGGTCCCCCTACGCACTCAAAAAAAAAGCAATATGCATATTTTGCAGTAACCAACAACTTTAAATGGATCTTTCCCTCATTAAAATTCGTGTTGTATTCTTTTTTTTTTTTTTTTGCAATCAGGGTTTTATTTGGTTTATAATGCTTTAACGGAAACTTTGTAAAAAATCCCAAAGCGAAGAATGAATGTAAACAATACAACAGGAATATGGTTTCTTAGTAATGAACGATATCGCAAGTTCATTCATTACAACAGCGGGTGTTTGTCGCCCTCTAGTGCTGCAGATGCGCTACAGCTTCATCAACAACAAACGTCACATTAAGAGATTAGAGCTTTATTCGTTTCGCCAACTCTGAATTTATCTGTATAAATTTACTAGATTTACACACCCTAACGTATTTTATAGCTTCATAAATGAATAATTAAAATAATAAACGCTGCTGCTATAGATGCGTTTAATGTTTGAGTCCACCAGGCGGCAGTAATGCGCAAAACAGCTCTACTGGCGCGATTCGCTTTCTCTAAAGAATCATGGATAATGTAGTTTTTATCCAGTTGTTATCCAGAAGCACTTATGAAATGGAAACAGTGATAAAATATGGTCAGCGCGTTTTTATTGTCAAATAAGGTAAAGGAAATTAATTTTAAAATATTGCATAGATTACATCCCTGCTTTAAGTTTAAAGAAAATATCTGACAACAATATTCTGTTTGTAATACTGAATCTGAAACTCTCACACATTTATTCTGTAATTATAATTATTCTAAAGACTTTTAGAAGCAGGTGTCGATAAAAAGCAATATCTGCATATTTTGCAATAAACTTACAATGTTTTTTTGTTTTTTTTACTGTAGATACAACCAACAATTTAAATGGATATTTCCCTCATTAAAATTCATATTCTTGTACCTTTGTCTTTTTGTTGGATTTTTCAAATCCTTTTTTGCAATTATAGTAATATTGTGATTTTCCTAGTAGCTGGTTGATCTACAACATCGCGCGTTCATACATTACAACAGCGGGTGTTTGTCGCCCTCTAGTGCTGCACATGCGCTACAGCATCATCATCATCAACAACAAGCGCGCATACGTCACATTTATTAGTTCAGAGCTTTATTCGTTTAGCCAAATGTGCATTTATAAGTATAAATTTACTAGCCTTACACACCCAAACGTATTTTATAGCTTTATAACTGAATAATTAAAAAAATAAACGCCGCTCCTATAGATGCGTTTAATGCTTGTGTCCACCAGGCGGCAGTAATGCGCAAAACAGCTCTTCTGGCGCGATTCGTTTTCGCCGAAGAATCATGGGTAATGTAGTTTTTCAAACAGGAATATCGACGTTAATCTTTTGGATAAGAAATGTAAAAAATCTTAGATTAGAAAGTGTTACCCGTGATATCATGTGTTATCCAGACGCACTTATGAAATGGAACCAGTGGTAAGATATGGTCAGTAAGTATTTATTTCCAAATAAGATAAAGGAAATTCTGGAATTTTTTTTGGAATTCTGAATCTGAAACTCTCACACATTTATTCTGTAATCATAATTATTCTAAAGACTTTTGGAAGCAGCTGTGTAATTAAAAAAAGACAAAACTTCTCTTTTCGGACTGTAGTACTGTCTCCAGTGTAATTCATAACACATTAAGGTAATAATTGCTCTTGGGAAATGTCATATATTAAGCTAAAGTAATGTCTAATACGTCCTATTTTACGTTTTTCTGTAGAGATCTTAAAATATTTTATGAATCATTAAATTCAATTGCTGCAAATAAGAAATTTATAAAAACATATTTTATAATAAAACAAGTAATTTGCAGTCTAATACTGTACTGTGTATTATATAGTAAGATCTGTTATATCCCTCACTTCTGTTTGACTTGTATGCATTGTCTGTTCTTTGAAAGTTAAATAAAAAAAGAAAAAAGAAAAAAGAAAAAAGTAGACCGGTAAACGCTATGATAGACCGCTGGAGTGACCAATAAAAACGCTTTCCGTAAGACCCGCCCTTCGGAAGAGGATTGACGTCAGGAATCTCCGCCTTGCCGCTTCCTCTTTCACAGTGGCCGTCAGCGAGAGACACCATGAAGGCGTCTGGCACAGTACGTAAAAACCTTTTTAAATCATCTCACAGTCGCTTAAACCTCACAGTTATAACCCAAAAACACACATAAGGCACCCACCTACCGGTAACGGTGATTATACCTGACACACATTTAGGATTAAAGCGTTAAATTTGCTTTGACGTGATGATTGTGGCGGAGAGCGGAACATGGCGGCTGTGGAATGACTCCATGTGCTCATCGTTGAACGCACATACACATTATACATCTTGTGGTTTGAGTTAGTTTGCTGTCTGACACGCTCTCAATTGATCTATTCATATACTTTTGAGTATTTTAGTGTTGTGTACGATAGCTGCGCAGTTGTTTATCACAGTCTTTGTTTTCTGCGCGTTAATTGTTCGTATCAGAGCTTTACAGTCCGTGTTCTAGTTTTTGTTTTTTTGCAGTTATGCCTTTATTTTGTGTGTATTTAAGTAAATATGAGTCAGGTTTATGTAAATATAGGTAGGTAAAAGATGTTCATGCTTTTTCCCGCATGGACAAGTTATTAGATCTTAAACAGGATTATCTACTAGTAAAAACAACAATGAAATAAGATATTAATTGTTAAACACCTAATAATCCATAGAAATTTAATAACACTATTTAAACGTGTTGTAGAAACACATTTCACTTGGATATTACAAAATAATTTCTTACAAAATTGCAAAGAATTGGCAAGTAACGTTGTAAAAGTGAAGTAACTTTTTTTTGGTAAGTGGAAAGATGGAAACATTTTTTTGTTCAATACGCTCTGATTAACTTTATTTACATTCATCTCTAATCAGGCACACCTGAACTAGTCAGTCATTTCTCCACATTCAAGTTTCCCAGTGAATTCATGCAAGACTTGGACTAAAATGTCACTTGTATATTTTCCATGAATGTGTTTCTCACTTTCTCTCTGCAGCTTCGGGAGTATAAGGTTGTTGGGCGTCTGCTGCCCTCTGCTAAAAACCCCGCCCCCCCTCTGTACCGCATGAGGATCTTCGCCCCAAACCATGTGGTGGCCAAGTCTCGCTTCTGGTACTTCGTCTCCCAACTGAGGAAGATGAAGAAAGCCTCCGGAGAGATCGTCTACTGCGGCCTGGTACGAATAGGGCTTCTCAAAACCCTAATAGGTCTCGGAGTCGATTTCCTTTGCCTGTAGTCACTATTTGTTAGCTGTGTGTTATTTGATGCACAGTATTACAGAATTGAACTGGCAACACATCTTTCACTGTTTGAAAAGTTTTTATCAGTGTCCATTTACGTATACAACTTTAAGCGTTTCAGCTAGACATAGCATTTTACATGAGTGATGTGAGTTTGACAAACACACCTTTGCGTTCAACCTGCACACAAAAACCCAAGGGCCATTTCCTTTCCATGTAATGCTCTTGCCGTGTGTGCAAAAAGAAACACCGAACCTTGTCGCCTTTCATAGGCTTTCAAACGTGCCACTGAAAGTGAATTCAAGGTGCAACACAAGATCCTGCTCCATGAATGTTGCTGCTTTTTGTTGCTCTATAACCGTTGTCTTATTTGTTTTCGATGGTGAGGGTTGATTCCCCTTTTTGGATGGAGGTCGGTTCCCTTTGGAATCGATTCCCAGTCCTAGTAATGAAAGAAGCAGGCACAGAGCTTTTCCTGTTGCTTTAAGACGCTACAACACGCATTTAATCTAGTTGAGCTATAATGCCTGAGACGACACGCCTGAAGTTTAACCGCTTTATTTCCGTGTTGTGTTCTTGCACAGGTCCATGAGAAAACTCCCCTCAAGGTGAAAAACTTTGGCATCTGGCTGCGTTACGACTCCCGCAGTGGAACCCACAACATGTACCGCGAGTACAGAGACCTGACCACATCTGGAGCCGTCACTCAGTGCTGTGAGTATCACAAACACACTCCTTTAACCTGCACACAAAAACCCAAAGGTCATTTCGTCACATTGTCATGCCCTTGCAATGTGTGCACAAAGAAACAGAACCTTGTCGCCTTTCATAGGCTGTCAAACGTGCCACTGAAAGTGAATTCAAGGTGCGACATGAAATCCTGCTGCATGAGCGATGTCGCTCTGTTTTTACTTCAAAGTAAATGTCCTGTTTTTGATTCACGCTTCAGATCGCGATATGGGTGCCAGGCATCGTGCCCGCGCTCACGCCATCCAGATCATGAAGGTGCAGGTCATCGCAGCCAACAAATGCCGCAGACCCGCCATCAAGCAATTCCACGTGAGTTTGCCTGTTCAAATGATGCTCATGAGTGTCAACATTTATCACATGCGCACTGATGCTGAAGCTGTTTAAACTTGCAACTAAAGGCTTTAATGTGTTGTCTCAATTCAACAGGACTCCAAGATCAAGTTCCCTCTTCCTCACAGGGTTCTGCGTCGCCAGCACAAGCCCCGTTTCACCACCAAGAGACCAAACACTTTCTTTTGAAGTGTATGTTTGTGCTTTTCACATTACGGATGAATAAAATTGGAGAAAATCAAGTCTTGTTTCCTGTTTTTATTTGACTCAATGTCTTTGACATTGGTGAGATTTTTAAAGAATATCTCAGTGTCACCTTAAAATCAGAGAGGGGGAAATGTGAAAACCGAAAACATTTTTAGAAGCAATAAAATTGCATTGTGACACTTTTTGTGATTATTTTTATTTATTTTTTTTTTAAATGTTTCAAGTGTTTTTGTATCATGGGGTTTTGTTAATTTTTTTTTTTTTTTTTTTTTGTGTGATTATGAGTCTTAGTCTTTTTTTTTTTAAATATGTCATTGAATATTTTTCCATTGTACATAAAGAGATTTTGAGTGGAGAGTGTATAATTGTACTAAAGATGTGTCAGTGCATAAGTGTAATGGCTAATTAACTTAAAGGCACAATATATAAGATTTTTTTTTTTTATTTAAAATATACAAAACCTACTACAACAGTTATATATTTTGCTGACTTGTGTGCTTTATCTCAAATGTTTCCAAGAATGTTCAAATCCAGAGGAATAAGCAATTTTAATAAGTGTAACAAACCGTTGTGTCGCCTGCCAAAGAAGTCGTACACCCTTGATTTTCCAGTTGAATTTTGTAGAAAACGTCAGTCCCACATATTTTGTTAAAATTATTTTTATTTTAATGGCCAAATTTCATTTTTATAAATACACATTTTCTGGAAAAATCCATGTTTTATAGCATTTAAAAATAATAATTTAAAAATCATATTGCCCTCAAAGAAAGAAAAAATGCTGTTCGAATTGTGCAAACTTGTGCATTTAATGTATTCCTTTGATATTGTTTATATGTCCCACTAGCATTTGAAATTATTTTGTATTTGTTGGAATTTATTATTATTGAATGCGTTAACATTGTTAAAAAATACTGTAGAAAACCTGGAAACCCCAAATACACTTTAATATGTTATGCAGTTTGTTAGCCAGGTGACGAACGCACAGAATAGCATTACAACAGCTTCCAACACATGTATCTAGTATGATAAGCGCTGTTTTACCTCACATACACATGAGCAGAAGGAGCGGAAGAAGCGGTCGACTGTGGCATAATAAAAGCTCCGCTGCTTTCGAGCCGTGTATTGCGCTCGTCCTTCATTAGCAATCGCTCCAGCGTCCTCGTTTGGCTTCCACGAGTTTCAGCCCCACCGTGCTTCATACTACAGTGACCTTGATAAATCTTTAATACATTAGCTCATCCATGGACATGATTTCTGCCCGAGTCCTGACTGATAGCATCGGCTGTGGGAATAAAGACTACAACTCCCATGATTCCACACAAAATCACAGCGTCATCAAAATAGGCCGTTGGTTCTTTGTTTGTTTTGAATATGCGCCCTCTAGCGGAGAAACCTTACATATTGTGCCTTAAAAACTAGCAGACAAGTTTAAGTGTAATGTAAAGCTGTATTGCTCTGGTAATAGCTATGGAATTTGGTTGGTTTGCACTTTCGAAATGCATTTAGGCCTACACGGAATTGCTCTTAAAATCAGTAGTAAATATACCTAACATTAGGAAGGTGTTCATCATTTTTTTTTGTATATTTACCCAGTCATGTAGTTTTTATATCAATGACTGCATCGACCCTAGTAGTCTGAAAGTTACATGTTGGGTTAAGTTGATTTTAATAAGAACGGATATGTTTGAAAAATGGTAACTGCGATTCTCAATCGCCGCCACAAGATGGCAGAGTTTGACCGTGAACTGAGCGTCTGAACAACAGGCGGCCTCATGTGCTCTATTTAATTCTTTCAACTCGTGCTGTTCTGCAGTAATAGCGTATAATAATGACTATACAAAAACGACATATCATAATTATGATTTTATTATGGCATTCTCAATCTCAAAGCCAGTATCATTGATATGTATCACTGATTTCCTTGGTAGAGTTATAGTTTATTCAGATAAATGAACTTCAGGTGTGTTTGATTAGGCATGGAGCTGAACTCTACAGGGCCTTAGATTTAATCAGATACAGGCATTGCATTACATTACGAGGAAAAGTAAATGTTTGAACATTATTAGGAGGCCTTATATTAATATAGATGACATCATCTGCAACACTGTACCAGACAGTATCATTCTCAGGTAAGACAAAACTCTTTTTGTTCTGTTCCTGCTACATTTATAACTTGTTGTTGGTGGTTGCTAAGGTGTTTTTTTTGGTTACTAGGGCCATGCTAGGATGTTATTGATGGTTGCTTTCTGACTCAAGTCAAATCTCAAGCCAGGTAAGCAAACATTTCCGAATATCACAAAAATGCTGGATAGTAGGACTGTCAAATGTTTAATCACAAAATAAAAGTGTGTACATAAAATACATGTATGTATTTCAAAAATAAGTATGTATGCATGTATGTATGTGTGTATATATATATATATATAGTACATTTTTCTTAAATATATACATGCATGTGTGTGTTTATGTATAGGCCTACATAATAGATATACACTGTACACACACATATGTAAACACAAACTTTTATTTTGCATGCAGTTAATCGTGATTAATCATTTGACAGCTGTACTGGATAGAAACGCCAAAAACATGAGGCGGATACATTTAGTTACTGCATTAGCCTATTTGGTATAAAATAAATAAATAAATAAATGAATAGAAAATAAATGAAACAAACAAATAAATAACGATGGAAAACATTTTTTTGATAAATTCGTAGATGTGTCACCAAGTAAATTATTATAAATAGCACTTGCAGACTGTAACTATAACAATAAAAATAAAGTTTTAAAAACTGCTCTAATCCTATTAGAATAGGGAAGTTCTGACCGCAACTATAACTATAAAGACACAAAGGAATGATATTGTTGGAATCACTTTTCAGAATGATTTTTTTTCCATCTGCTGAGTGATTAAAAACATTGACAGCCAATCAGAGTTCAAAGAAGGTAACATAATACCTTCTTTGAACTTTATAGTTTAAAGAACCTTCTTTTATCTTTATAGTTATCATTCTTGGTGTGAGTAATAGTGATGCTTCCCTTAGCAAACCTCACTAATGAGGTTTATTTCATTTTTTTTTTAATGAGAAACCAAACACAGAGGGCGGAGCCTGTGAGTGACGCTTCTGCACATGTCATGTACAGTCACACTCACCTGCTGCTGCACTCAAGCAGCTCAAACATGGAGCAGCATCATCAAGGTGGTTTATTGATATGTCGATAGGTGAATTGGTGGGTTTGGCAGGTTCAGCTGCGGGCTGTGTGTCGATTTCATCCTGGGATGACACTTTCCAGGAAGCGTCCAGCACCCAAACCTCAAGCCACATATTCCACAGCACATAAAGTTTTGGGTTCAGACGGTTACCGGCAGGTAAAGCAAGTCTCAGCGCCTGCGACGCCTCTTTGTGTGTTTATGTGTTTTATGAGGAGAAAAGTGGAAGGTCACAAATCAGATTCTCTGTAGGACCGTCAAGTGAGGACGACTGAGGTCAAACCTGTGGGTTTTGCAGTAAAAATACTTAAGATGTGTGTGCTTTTTTTTACAGTCATCACAGGATGAAAAATTATATTTTTGGGGTGACACTGAAGATTTCTGAAGTACTATGCAGTAATAAACAGCCATATGCTTCATTATTGTCATATTACCTCCTATGTTACAATTTTAAATTAGCAAGTGGCTCACCTTAAAAAAAAAGTTCAAAATAAAAATTAAAAAATCAATATACACTTATTTATGATATAAAATTTGACTACAGTCATCTCAGAGCCAAAAGGAAAAAATAGAAAAAAATGAATAAATAAATTATATTTTAATATGTAAAATTATAATAAATTATATACACTTAAATCAGCAAGTGACCCACCTTTATCAAAATTAAATTATATATATATATATATATATATATATATATATATATACAAAATTATATAAAATAATCATCCCAGAATCTAAAGGGAAAAAAACAAAACAAATAAATACATTGATTTTTTACTATATAAAATTATAAATAAATTATATACACTTTTAAATCAGCAATATATAATGTAAATGATTATAATGATATTTGAGTAATTGCATTGATCATTTCAGAATTGCACAATTCACAAAAAAGCCTAATAAAATAAATAAAGTAAATATTGATTACATGTTGACTTCAATAAGGCAAGACACTGCAGGTGAATATGGTAAAAATAGTTGATAATAGTTGATTGATTACACTGATAATTGCAAACAATTTTTGTATTACAAGTTTTCTAAAATGTTAAAAATTCTTTTAATTTTTTTGACATATTGGAGTCAAATGTTTTTACAGAGGGAATTTTAGGTATCTCATTTTGTCACTCTATAATTCAGAAAATACTTACAGAACAGACAAAAAACAATATATAAACAATTTTTGGGGGAATAAAATGTTGTATAAAATCAAGCAAATTATATATGAGCAAATCCCTGTGTAAAAACCTTCAGGATGCAGACAGTAATAACAAATGTAAAGTTTGGTGTGTGTAAGTGCTACTGAAGTGGAGATTTATGGGTCAGTGTAGGAGAAGAAACTCATTTTGAGAAAACAGCCTTTAAAAATATGTACTGTAATTGAAATCTATTGACATAAATAGATAAAGTGCTATAAAAGAAACACTTAACAGTGTCTTTTGGATGTTTTCTTTCCACTAGTCTAAAAACCTCTTTATGAAAACCCAAAAGGCCCAAAATCTCAACCTTGACAGGTGCAGTGTCTCCCCTTAGCAGTTTACCTCAAATTTGTTGTTTGTTTCTTTAGCATCAAACCATCCTGAGTAGCGTAAATGGCTAAAAAACGCACTCATGTACGGGCCGTACAGCAGTTCTCCCACACACTACCTGAGCCAGAAGCGCTGACCCAGCAGCTCACGGCCCACGGCAGCCAATTTGATTGATTGGACTGCGAGTTCCCACATTCAGGACACAGGGAGAGTTTCACAGGATGTGCAGTAAAACGCAGAGAGCCATGTCAAAACCTCCCACTGCGGTAGTGCTTCAACACTTGGTCCAAGCAAACACTTAAAGTATAATGTTTTTGAGACGCAGGCCGGCTACTGAAAACTTGCCATGAATGACTGGCCTCACACACGGATCTAAAAAGAGAGAAAATCAACATGGGAAAAAGAAAAAAAAATCATTAAATAGAACATTTCATGCTGGATCAGAACAAATGACTGTAGTATGCAGTATGTACTGTGTGCCGAGTGTGCACAGAATACACAGATGACCTATTTACAGTTTAGCATCTGAATCGCATCATTCATTTGGCTCACTACACCCTGGAAGTATGTGATTAGACATCTGACATACTTTACGCACTGTACAGAATCTGAATTCCCACAATGCATTGTGCTCAACCTTCACTTTCTATGGTTGCTTGTTTGCACAATGGGCTAAAAATTTAAAAAGAAAATTGCAGAAGTTACCTTTTTTTTTTATTCCATGGCGGAAATGATACAAAACAAAAGAAAAATGCACACGCAAAATTGTAAGATATAAACTCAGAATCATAAGATAAGGTCAGATTTCTGACATACAATCTCAGTATTTCAAGAAAAAGTCAGAAAAGAGTTTGAATTGCCAAACGTAAACTCAGAATTCCGAGAAAAAAAATGTTGCAACTGTGAGATGTCAACACCGATTTCTGAAAGAAAAAAGTCAGAATTGCGAGATGCAAACTCAGAATGCCATGAAAAAAGTCAGAATGTGAGATACAAACAGAATTCTGAGAAAAAACTTTCAACTGTGAGATGTAAAATCAGAATTCCAAGTAAAAAAAAGTCAGAATAGCGAGATGGAAATTTAGAATTCCAAGAAAAAAAGTTGGAATTGCGAGATACAAACTTAGAATTCTGAGAAAAAGCTTTCAACTGTGAGATGCAAAATCACAATTTCAAGTGAAAAAAAAAAAGTTGTAATTGCAAGATGCAAACTCAGAATTCCAAGAAAAAAATGTTGCAAGTGTGATATGTAAACAGAATTCTGAGGGGAAAAGTCAGAATTGCGAGATGCAAACTCAGACTTTGGAGAAAAAAGCCAAAATTTTGAGATAAAAAGTTGCAAATACCTTTTTTTACTCCGTGGCAGAAACCAGTTCCCATATATTTCGGTCTGACAAATGAACCAAAAGTGAAATACCATCTTGTTCTAGACTCATTATTTTGATCTGACTGCCAAATGTTAAGATGATTTTATGAAAAAAGAGACTAAAATGCAAAATAATCTATTTTGCTAGATGATATTTTGATGCCACTCACTAAATTAAAAATGCGATGTAATGAGGTCACGTAACAACAACTTATCAGAAATCATTCAAATATGCTGATTTGTGGCTCAAGACACATTTCTTGTCATCAATGTTGAAAACAGTTGTGCTGTTTTTTTTTATATTGTTTGAAACAGAGCTGTTATCACAGTTTGTGTTTGAGGTTTTGAAGAACTCTCACTCTGTTTATTCACGGCTTAAGCCGGTCATGGGAGTGTAGCTGGAAGTGAGCTGTCCACCAGTCTGCTTAGTTCAGTCTCTACTGTGTCCAGAGTGACGAATCATGGCATGAAACTACAAACAAAATGCCTTGTGATCACTAACGGGGCAACAACGTGCACAAAGTCTCTATTCAGACTCATGCTCCTCTTGGCACGAGCAACAGAGCAACAATGAGGGGAAGTAAGAAACTACTTTGAAGCGTCTGCCCGTCAGTATCTGTTTCACAGACTTAATGTTCAGCCGCTGACTGAAGAATCGAGCAGCGCAGCGTGGCGCCAGCGGCCTCCGGGGAAAAGAGCTGCAGCGCGATTGAAAGGCTAAACGCGATGAGTCGGACAGTCCAAACGGCCGGAAAACTAGGCATTAACGCCACCTACGCTCACGTATTTAGAGTGCATTAGTGTGCTTTAGTGAGAATCAAATTCCCTAGGGAGAAAATGAATGGACTTTTTTTGTTACTTCTGGATCCATTGCAAAAACAAAATAAAATGAAACAATAAAAAACACAGAATTGGGCGATACAAACTCAGATTTACGAGGAAAAATTGTGAGATATAAGCACTGAATTATAAGAAAAGGTCAGAATTATGGAATGCAAAGGTTTCAACAGTGAGATGTAAAATCAGAAGTCCAAAAAAAAAAACAAGTCAGAACTGCCAGATACAAACTTAGATTTCTGAAACTCAGTTCTGTTGTGATCTCTTAAGTTGTTAATTGATTGTATGTTTTTGTTGAAAATATCTGTTTGCGTTCATTTAGCTTGTAAAATTATTGTGAAAAACTACATTACCCATGATGCACTAAAGAAAAACTTACCAATCAGAGCAAAGCACACCAAAAGAGGTCTTTAGCTCCACCCACTCTCATTAAGTATTATCCTTCTCCCTATGCTCTCAAAATACTTAAATATGTATTTATGTATATGCATATTGTGAAATTAACTTAAAATATGTTGTTTCTATAGCTTCAGCTATGAATAGTTTTATATTTCTCTATCATTTTAATATGATTAATGTCACTCACAGTGCTTCATTGGACTGTAATTCTTTCTCTCACTAAAGATATTAGGTTCACAGTCTTGTACCTTTGTCTTTTTGTCAGATTTTCATGTACTTTTTTGCTTCAAATCAAAGTTTGTAACATTGTGATTCTCCTCGTAGCTGATTTGGTTCAAAGACTTTTTAAAAATCCCTATGGGAAAACTAATAGAATGCTTCTGGAACCAAAAAGTGGGTGGGTACTAATGCACTCTAATTACTAGTTGGAACTCTCCGACTGCAGAGTCATGGGTAGTGTAGTTTCTCACTAGGAATTCCATTGTTAAACATGACTCTTTAAAGAAATGAGTTGAAATAATGCAAACAGTTGGCTTCAACAAAAGCAAATACCATCAATTAACAACCATGGCAGGTATTAAATAAAAATATCTTTTTTTCTATGGAGATAATGAATTAGTTTTCACTTCCGGAACAGACTGTTCTGCTCTGTAATACATTTACAACTCCCATGAATTTCTTGCTTCATCCAGCTTCTGCAAGAAAAACGCTCCTAGGCGTGTTTCTGGCCAAAATCCCCCTCGCTCGCTCAAATAAAGCCAGCATTATCAGAGGACGGCGCTCTGGGTGCTGAAGGAACTGAATACACACGCTTTTGTATGTTCATTGAGTTCAAATTGACCCCTTTTCCTCTAAAGGTCCAACAGTCTTTCCACAAATGGATTTTTGATCCATTAAGAGAAAAAAACGCAGGAGAAAGAAGGCCTCTCCTTTCAGGTTGACAGCAGGGGAATTCTGGGATGTGTTGCCAGTGGCGACCACAGGATGAACTTGAGGAACGTCAGCGAGAGCTTTGGCCCAAGCGGAGCTCAAATATATCTGCTCTTTGATTCCCACAGACAGGAGAGAAGCTTATTTTAACGTTCCAGAGGTTGAAAGTGCACTGCCAGCGTTTCAGCATTGCTATAAAAAGATTTATTCCTCAAAAAATAAAAACAGCTTGGGCTGAAATAAAAATACTAATCACATTTCATGAGTTTGTTCGGTTTGGTTTAACTGGTGTTTCACAAATTACAGGCATCAGTTGATCACCGTTATGTTTCATTGCAAAATCTTGATTCAGAACAGACTTAATTTGCAGATTTGATGAATTGCGTTTATAAAACCCTTCTGTTGTGTTGAAAAAATGGCTGCTGGGTTTGTGTTGGGGTCAAACTGACCCACATTGGTTTCCATACAAATTCGCCAACAATAAATACTACGAAATAAAACAGAAAGTCATTTTTTTTTTACATTAAAGCCTTTGTTGTAGCTTGCCAGAGAGAAAAAATAAAATATGAAAATTATGAACTATAGTGATTGAAGGATCAAATATGGGTCAAACTGAGGTGTAATACAATAGGAGGGTTTAAAAATCTGTAGTTGGATTTGATAGGTATCATGCATTGGATATTTTAGTCTTGGAAAAGCTACAGTAAAGGTTTACTGAGACTTCTCAAAGTGTTGATTTTTGATGAGTTGCATGAAAACTAATGAGGGTCAGTCTGACCCCGAAACCATCGTAGTCACCGAATTGTGTTCGGGCTTTCCAAAACGCATTTGCATGTTGAAACATTGCATGTGCATTCATGACCCTAAATGAGAAAAATCCACCAAATCCAAAAAGAAATGAACAGTTTAACCAGCATTTCAAGCATTTTAAGAATCAAACATGGATCAAACTGACATGTAATACAATAGGAGTGTTTTAAAAACTGTAGATGGATTTGATAGGTTAATGCATTTGATATTTTAGTCTTTGATAAGCTACAGTAAAGGTTTTCTGAGACTCTTTGTTGTTGATTTGTAATGAGTTGCATGGAAACCGAAAAGGGTCAGTTTGACCCCCAAACCATCGTAGTCACCAAATTGTGTTCAGCCTTTATAAAACGCATTTGCGTGTTGCAACTTTGCATGTGCATTTATGACCCCACATGCAATCAATCCACCAAATTTCAAAAAGAAAGAAACAGTTTAACCAGTATTTCAACCAACTCAAATGTAGGTCAAATTGATCTAATCCACTATACGATAGAGATTTTTAAAACTGTAGTTTGAGAAGCACAAAGTCACAAATCAGATTCTGACATATTCAACATGCATAAAGCATTGAGTCTTAGTGTTGCATGATGGGTAAAATTATGCTTTTTTTTATCACCGCCTCCTCTCTCTTTTCTGGGTCAAGTCACACTGCTGTACGTGTGTTTGATGGCTGCAGACCCACAATGCCTCTGTCATTGAATTCCTGCATCACTACAACAGGCTCCCCAACTGCTCCCCCGCTGTGGTTTCATACAGTGTTCTGGGAAGCAGAGCGATCTGACTCACCGCATATAATAATCCTGATTATTTTAGTACAGCCCATAATGACTGCAGTGAAAGCTGCAGAACTTGTGTTCTGATCCAAACCTCCAGCATCAGAACCTGAAGAGCAGCAACAGATGAGATGCTGCATCCTAATTCACATGCTCGCCTTAATACATAGTATTATTACTAGTTATTTTTTATCTTATCCATGGTGCACAGAATATAGTATGCCAGAGGTTTCTGGTGAATTACTGTAGTCTGTACTGTAGTTAATATTACTTCATTTTAATTTGGAAAAATGAAAAAAAGAAATAATGTTACAAATGTTTGCATTTGTTTTTAACAATAAAATTATATAAAACAATGAAAATACTAATAACCTAATAAAATCCATTTGTATTTAATAATAACATGACAATATATTCTTAAAACATATAATATATGAGTTTCATTGGGTCGTCTTGTAAAGCACAGATTCACTGCTGTAATATCATGAAGTTGTTTATTTTAATGCATGGTGGTCAAAATGTCTAGAATACATCTGCTGAAACAAACGTGAGAAACGGTTGTTTTTCTACGTCCGTTTCTTTCCGAGGCGAACCCTGATGGAGGTTGCTCTTCTGTGGCATGCTGGGAGTTTTCAGCGCAACCTGAGAGGGTGACGAGGCAACCGCACGCTGGAGACTCACCGGGACTGTCATCGACGGGAACCCAGAGTTTGACGAACTGTTTCCCTGTTTTCCAGGGCCCGGCCCGTTCGAGAGCTCCGGCCGTCTGAAAGGAGGCTTGTGTTTGAAGCGGAGCCGCGCCTCTCTCACGGGAAACTTCACACGCGTCTAAATCACGCAGGTAAAGGCCGCTCAGGACGCGGATGTTGAGCTGATTTAAAACAAGCACACATCTCAGGCTCAGATTGCTTCATACTGACTGGGTGGCCAGTGTGGATGTTTAAGAAAAAAAACAGTAAACCTCCACCCACTTATGTTTTACTGTCCATATATTATGGACACATAATTTATGGACATAGATACTACATTTTTTGCTTTTAACGTATAAAAATGATTAAAAATATATATAAATATGTGTGTGAAGATAAAAAAAAACTGAAAAAAAATATGAAAATTAAAAAGTAATAATAACTAATAAAAAATTATATAAAATATATTTATACTGACAATTTAAATACATATATGCCTATTTTAATTGTTCTAGATGGTCTTCAAATGGAGTTCATACACACACATATTTACTTTTTTATTTATTTATTTTTAAGATGTTGTAAAAAAAAGATACATGAGACATGAATGTGCGTGCGTTGATGTGGTGTCGAGGCGTTCAGTGATCAGGGCCGTTCTGACAGGGATGACAGCATTTCCGCTGCCAGCGGGTTTGTGGGACGGGATGCTGCCAGATGCTCCTGTGGTTGAGATGAATAACCGATCAGCTTCCTCTGAGAACAGCTTCACTGTTTCACTGCGCTTTACTGTAATTCTTTGGCCAAACCCAAGCAGCTGATAGTGTTAAAAATTAAACCCTTCACCTTTTGGCGGTGGGGGGTGCCGGAGGAAAAACAGCGTGAGCGCCGAATGACAAGAAAATGCCATCACAATGTGTCAGCGGATGAACCGCGCTTTCCCAAAATGCACCGGGGTGAGACTGAACGTATGATTCAGTTATTGGAAGCTTTTTTTAAACTGCAACATAAACTTACTCCCATCTGACATCATTTAAAGACTTTATTTTGACTTTTTTGTTAATAAGGTTGTAGGTTGTTGATGTAGTTTATAAATGCTGTTTGAAGTCATTTCAGGTGAACAGCATGAACAGCTTGAAATGTCAAGCATTTGGTAATTAGAAGCAATACACAGCCAATTAAATATTCCCAAATGCTAAAAAAAAAAAACAATCAGAACAAATTGATATTATATTTATTAAAAAAATAAATAGCTTAATACATTGTATTTATTTATTTATTTACAGGTCATTCTAGAAAAAATACAAAATATATAATATTATAAATAATTTCTTATGTGGTTGTGTGTCCATATCCGGACACTAAACAACTGGGTCCGGATGCGAGGAATCGTTCCAGACTGTGCAGCGTTTGTTTACTGTAAAGTTCTTACAGCCTCATTTCTACTTTACACACGTAACATATACATACATGCATAAGCGAGAGTGTATTTCACATGGAAACTGTTCTCCTCAATGTATACCGTGTTTCAGGGCTGTTATGGAAAAGTAATTGCAGTAATTTTCTGGGGAATGACATGCCTCATGAGCTCAGGGGCTTTCCCTGCAAAACGCCAATGGAAACACTTCAGAAACACTCTCACCTTTCCACAGAGAGCCGATACAGCAGCACACACACACACACGCCTCAAACCAATGCGCTTACTCAAACATATTAATCGACTGATGGCCAGTCTGTGCTTCTGTAGGCGGTTGAAGGAATAGCCTGGGTTAAATATGAGTTTGACTCTCTTGACAGTATTTGTGGCATGTAAAAAGAAGGTTTAACAGCAGAAATATGTTTTTGTTAAAGCACTAGCATGAATTATTCAGTGAAAATGTTTGTTATTTGATCCAGGAAGTTGTATGAATAGGTGGAGATTGTAGAAATACACTTTATTTTTACTAAACCTGTAGTTATATCATGTCCCATCATGCAAGAGTTTCAGAGTCCACATATATAATTATTTATAAATAATATATTTTATTAAAATAAATAAACAAATACATTTTAGGTATTTTTCCCAGATTTTTAAAATAATAATAAATAAACATTTATTTTTTAATATTTGTTAAATGAATAAACAAATACATTTGTCACATTTATATTTTGTTTATTATATATTTTATTTCTAATTTTATTTACATATTTAAATGTATTTTCTTTATAAATAAACAACTGAAGACATTATATATATTTTTTAAATAAGGGAAAATTAATGAAGATAAAATATAGAATTAAAACACAACAAATATATAATAATAATAACTAAAAATAGTACAACATTCATATTCATTATAGTATAACAAATAAATACATTATATATTTTTATTTTTATTTTTTCATTTACATATTTATTCATAAATATATTTTATTTATAAACAGATAAACAAGTACATTATATTTGTTTTATGTTTATATTTTTATTTACATATTTACAAATAAACATAGATGTTATAAGATTTTATTTTATTATAATTTTTATGTATGTTCAGTTTCAGTTAGTTTAATGCAGAGTACTAAAACTAGAGAAATAAAACTAATAAAAAACATATACAAATTATATATATATATATATATACATTTTAAAAAATAATAAAAAAGACAAAAAAAACCCAAAAACAAAATAGACATTTTTTTTTTTTTTAAAAAAGACAAAAACCACAACACAATTACTGAAATTAATGTGAAAACAGAAAACATAAAATCTAAAAAAATCTAATTAAATGTATTATTAACCATAGTATATCAGTGATGCTAAAAATAGCTGTAAATCTATAAATGAAGGACTCATGCTTGTTCCATCCTTGAATGAAAGTGTTTTTTTGAGTGACACTCATGCACATTCATACTGTGGTCAGTCTGTAATAGTTTCGTCATCATTGCCAGTAGTTTGACTCTCTTTTCTCTCTCTGGAATCTCCATATGAACGGCTGCAGTTTGAGGAAACCTTCTGCTTGACTAAAAATAACCTGCGCTTGATTAATGAGCTTCAAATGGGAGTTTCCCATGCGTGAAACACACCGGTGGTCAGCGGGGCCATAATTCTGCAGAGCGTCAAAGCGCTTCGTTTAAACGCTGAACAAATAACCGGAGAGTCCATGTGTCCTGCAGCAGGACTCAAACAGAGAGAGAGAGAGACACACGTCTGTCCGTCCTCTGCTGCTCCGTGTGTCTCACAGCTGGAATCAGGAATGTTTCCTATGGCACATGCTCATCTCACATCTGCAGACACACGGATGCTACAGGCAAGCTGCTGGTGCCAAAACCATTAATACTGTAGAAAAGACTGCTAAACCAGCTGTGATTAAACCTGCAGCTCTCAAACCAGGAGCCGTTAGTGTGCAGGTAAAGTCCTGGCCATGAGAAGATTTAAAGGCAGCCAAATAATGTATAAAATAGTACAACATCCAGGTGCACTGTGGTAATGAGAATTAAATTAAATTAAAAAATCCCTAAAGGTCCTAAAAATGGGCTTAATTTTCTTGAAAATATGAAAAATATAAAAAATGTTATTCAATTAAAATTATTTTTTTCTATTGAATTTTAGTAAGTTAAATTAGCTTAATTGTTATATATGTTAAAAAAATATGCTTAACACTTAAAATAGGCTTAATTTTAATATCTAAAATATAATCTTTTTATTTTTATTTATTTATTTATTTTTTTCCTTTTTGCAGTTAAATGTGATCTGGACATGTTTTGATGAGATTCATCATCCATGTGCGTGTAAATGTTTTCGGCTGCATGAGCGTGTATGAGAATGGATGTTTCGGGAGAATCTGGAGCGGTGAACGTCCCACCAGACAAGCCGAACATAAATAAACAGAGCTGGTGCTTTTGCTGAGGAGCGAAAGACCCAGATGGATGGAAAGAAGAGAAAGAAAGAAAGACGGGGCTGGTTCGGGGGTGAAGGGTCAGACAGCAGCTTTATGGGCCGTGCCTCACGCTTCACCAGACCAAACTATCCAAACCGGCACAGAGAAACTAATAGGCAGATGTCTGGAATGTTCCACAGATGGAGATCAGACTCAACCTGCGCTTCTGTCCTGTGCTGACAAAATCATTTGAAGTCGAGGGTCAGATCGGACTAAACTCCATCAGACATGCATTGAATAACTGAACGTTATTACTGGAGTTAAATCTGTATTAGAAAATAAAAGATTTGTTTCAATTACATAATAATTGCACATTCGACAAATACTGGTGATATATGATGCCTTTTATTAGACAGGACGATTAAAAAGAAGGGGAAAAAGGGGAAAAAATACATTTGAAGCGAGTTCATGAATGAACGAGCACTTTTGAATAAATCGTGAATGATTCAGTATCTTATTAGTTTAAACAATCATTTCGTTTAGTTCCTTAATAAATCAGTATAAATGAACATATCAGTCAAGTGAACGATTCAGTGTCTTACTTTTAAAAACAATCACTGGAGTGACCGATTTAATATGTCATTAATAAAAACAACTACTTGTTTAGTTACTTAATGAATCAGAACATTTGAATAAATGAGGTGAGTGAATAATTTGTTTCATTCCTTAAATCACAACATTTGAATGAATTAGTTGAGTGACTGATTCAGTGTCTGATTGTTAAAAACAGAAACTTGTTTAATTCCTAAATGAATCGCAACCTTTGAATGAATCATTTGTGTGAATGATTCAATGTCTCAATTAAAAAGACACTTGTTTCGTCCTTAATGAATCACAGTCATTTGATTGAATCGGTTGAGCGAATTATTCAGTGTCTCATTAATAAAAACAGCCACTTGTTAGGTTCCTTAATTAATCAGAACATTTAAATGAATTGGTTGAGTGAATGATTCAATGTCTCACTAATAAAAAGTCACTTGTTTTGTTCCTCAGTGAATCGCAACATTTGAATGAATCAGCTGAGTGAATGGTTCAGTGTCTCATTAATAAAAAAGACACTTGTTTTGTTCCTTAATGAACCACAAAATTTGAATGGATTGGTTGACTAATTGATTCAATGTCTGACTAATAAAAACAGTCACTTGTTTAGTTCCTTAATGAATCACAACATTTGAATGAATCAGTTGAGTGAATGATTCAGTGTATCATTAATAAAAGCAGCCACTTCCTTAATGAATCAGTATGTTTGAACAATGAATAGTGAATAATTCAATGTCTTAATACAGTCACAACCACCTAACAACCACTTAGAACACCTTAGAAATCCCATTGCAATACCCTGGCAACCATATAACAATGCCCACGACATCACTGATCAACAAGCACCACTTACATTTTCTTTGCAAAAATCTAGTTGGTAATATAATCGTTTTGCTTGCCAAGGCATATATTGAATGACATCTAATCCCTAGACAGTGAGGAGCCTTTTATGTACAGTCATCTGCCTGGCATCACCTCACACACACACACACACACACACACACACACACACACACACACACACACTGTTCATTATTCTGTTTTAAGACTCGTCTCTGTCCCTGTGTTCATGGAGTGAGTGAGCAGTGACATCTCCCAGACTCCTCTGATGATTTGCGTCTCCTCATCCAGGAGACTGGAACTGCTTTAGTGCTTATCCTCAGCTGTTTTACCCCATATACCCCTCACCTGAATACAGTGACCTGTCATAGCACTGCAATGCATTACTGATGGCAGGTACAGGGAGTTCTGCTCACTGAGAGGAAAAAAATATGCTAAAAATATTCACATTTATTTGTCATATTCATATTAGTACGAAAAAACCCTATAATTTTCAACAGTCTGTGCATTAATAATGGGATTTTTCACTCACTTTGCAGGTTACATAGTTACACCAGTAAGTGACAACAAGAAACTATGTTTATAAATAAGTCAGTGAATCATTTACTCAACTGATTTGTTCAAACATGCTGATTCATTAAGGAATGAAACAAGTGACTGATTTTATTAGTATCATTCATTCATTTATTAAATCATTCATTTAAATGATTCACCCAAATATACTGATTTATTAAGGAATTAAACAAGTATCTGTTTGTACTGGTGAGACATTGAATCATTTACTCAACAGATTCATTCAAACATGCTGATTCATTAAGAAATGAGACAAATAACTTTTTATTTTTTGATTACTTTTTTATGATGATTCATTCATAAACTTCAAATGTGTTTCTCCCACTTTGTTTCCTTTGTTTATTTTTCCTGTCTAAAAAAGGCAGATACAGTCGGCAAATGTGCAGTTATTATATCATTGAAACAAATCTTTAAATATGTAATATAGATTTAATTCCACTAATATCATAAACTCTGGCGATAACAGCTTCTGATTTTCTTAAGTGTGCGTAATAATGTCAGCATGCATTAAAGTGCCCCTATTATGCCATTTTAAAGGTTGCTAATATTGTTTTAATAGACTCCCAAAACAGGTTTACATGTATGCAAGGTCAAAAAACACTTCAGTTTTCTCCAAAAATAGATTTAATTTTAGTCAAAAAACTTTGTTAAATCTATTAAAAATAGATTTAATTTTACCCCATTTCTAAATGATTCTTAAACGACTCGTGCGAAGCAGTTCGAAGAATCAGTCTCTCTAAACCCCTCCTTTCCGTGAGCCCTCACTGCTGTGATTGGTCAGACGGCGCAGTCCTTTATGATTGGTTTACCGCGTACAGCGTGTCGGAAAACGAAACGCCCATTGCCATAACTGACTGACAGCACTGGATACTTGTCAATACATAGAAAAGATGGCATCGATTTTACCATAACAATTCCAGCCAGAGTCTGACGATGAAACGGCTGAAGTGGCTGATCGACAAGTTAGCACGGTCTACCGTGGAAAGTGCTCGCAATTTGCTTTTATAACCGAACCGGGCACACCTCTATGTTGTAAACTTCAGCAATGTATAATGCATTAAGCGGCTTTCACACCGAACGCGGAAAAGCGCTGCGCTGACCGCAGTGTTCAGTGCAGCCCTTCAGAGCGCAGCGGCAAAAGCTCATTTGAACAACTCATTTAAACTTTGCTCCGCTGCGCGTGCGCTTTAGTAAAGGCAGAAACAAGCCGTCCTCGCGAGGCGGAAGCAATTAAAACGAATGGGTTTCATAGCACAGCGCTTTCCGCATTCGGTGTGAAAGCCGCTTCTGGCGCCATCCTTTATCATTACTCCAACTAATGAGACAGACAGACAGTCAAGCTGCATCAATCACAAATTGTCAGACTACAGTGAGTCCACAGCTGAACAACAGAACTACAGAAGCGTGATTTAGCCGGTTAGCATGACATGTGCAGGGCTGTTACACAACATAACATACACAACTACGTATTTTGAACGATCGCTAGAAAATACAATCTTTGTAGATTCATCATCTTTTGGAAGTGAATATAAAACAGTTTTACTCACAGCGTTGGCTACAGCGTCTTCCGTGTAACGTACATGTAAATTTCCATGTGACGTAAACCACATGGAACTTTATGGGCGGACAAGTTGTTCGCGAAGTAGAACTTGGGCGGACATTATGCAAATCTGTTACTTCGTGACGTGTGGCCGTAACAGAAAAAGATTTGAAATCCTGACGACTCGTTTAGGCAAATGCGAGTCGACTCTTTTTTTTGATAGACTATAACTTTATGTATCGTGCACTGTCGGCTTCACAACTTTGCAGATAGTTTATGTTCACATACAGCTACATGACACACTGCATGAAAGATCATATTTGAAAACGCATAATAGGGGCATTTTAAAACCACAAATCTCTCTGTATAAATATTTTGAAATTTTAGTGCAGATATTCAGTGCAGATTAAAGAACAGAATCAAGGAGAAGTTGCTATCAAAATAATATATATATATATTTTTTTTGCAGATTACAGAGTTGACTGATAGTGGTGCTAATTAACAGGAATATGAATATTTGATAAATTCTGCATGTAGGTAATCACTTTAGGTTCTCTGTTTCCTAACAGACATCATCCCAACATTTTGCACAGTTCTCCTGTTGCAGCTTCTCACACACTGAATCTCTAAACAGAGTCTGAAATTGACTGACGGTTCCAGCTCCTTAGTGATGGAGGCCGTTGAAATAAGCAGATATTACTGCTCCCCAGATGTCTGTTTTTTCCCTCTCTTTCTCCTTCACTCGTAATGAGTTTTCCAGCAGCAGCTTTGATGCTGGTCATTTGTGCGTGTCACAGTATTTCTCCTCACACTTTCCCTCCGTCGCTGTCCAGAGCCGGTCGGCTCCTGAGGGCTTCAGAGTTACAGCACATGGCACACGGAAATCGCTATAAACATTCGCTCTCTAAGCTGACTCCTAATGCCTGCGGTTAATGGAGTACCAATAAGATGTCAGTGCAAATCCAGTAGAGTACGCAAAAGAATGCATGTCTTTTTTGTAACTGTGTTCCCAAAGAATAGTGCAGACTTTTTTTTCTTGCAATTCTGAGTTTATATCAGTTCTGACATTTTCCTTGCAATTCTGAGAAAAAAAGTCAGTTCTTAGTTTATATCTCTCCATTGTGACTTGATTTTCTCAGAATTCTAAGTTTACATACCACAATTCTGAGAACTGGGAAAAAATAGTCAGAATTGCAAAATATGAAGTCAGAGTTACAAGAAAAAAGTCAGAATTGTGGGATAAAATTTTGCGTACTGAGCCAACACTGACAAAAAAAGAAGCAATTATGTAGACAGTTACCCAATCACCATTACTAATAAATTGCATTAATTGCTTTTTTTTTGGAAGCCACAGGTTTAAAAAAAAGGTTGTAATTATGACTTTTTTTCTCACAATTCAGGCTGTTGTCCAAGCAATTCTCAGTTTATATATCATAATTTTGATGTTTTTTTTTGTTTGTTTTTTTTATAAGCAGTTCTCCATTTATATCTTAAAGATCAGACTTGTGGGGAAAAAAGTCTGAATTGTTAGATATAAACTAAGAATTGCAAGATATTCTGGCAGTTTGGATTTTCACAATTTTGAGTTTATATCTAACAATTCAGACTTTTTTTTTCTTGCAATTGTGGTATTTTCTTAGATAACAATTCTGAGAGAGAAAAGAAATGATTGCAAGATAGTCCCAGCTACATTTATTTTTCTTTTGTGGCAAAAAAAAAAAGAGATGTAAACACAGAATACCAAAAAAAATTCATTTGTATAATTTGTAATTTTATAATTTTGAGATTATATCTCGCAATTTTTTGAGATCAAATGTTAATTATATAATAATGTAATATTTTAATGCTGTGCTGAAAATGGCCTTCCATAGTTATTTTCAGCAGCTCTCAATTCGGCAGCACTGAGGTTGTTTTTGTGATAGTCATCTGCTCTGTCTTCATGCCGTTCCTCGTACCCATCGCAGCCCAAGTAAACGCGTCAGCTACAAATGATGTGTGAAGCAGACTGACGGTGATGTACTGTAACTCAATAACAAGTGTTTGCACAGCGTTCCAGAAGATTTGACCAAAGGAAGTCTGCAATAACAAGCCAGAATCCATTTTTAGCAGCAGTGTCTTAAAGTAGGTCAGTTTTTACATTTGTCAGCGCTCTGTCATCTTAATGCGGCCCAGAGTTTGTAGGATCACACATAGTTTGGGTTTGGGGTATTTTGAGGGTAATTATCAGATTCACAGGACAGGGTGTGAATGACAGCAGGGTTTGGAGGATCTGAATCTTCTTATTAAAGCACGCACTTTACAACACGTCATTCAACATATGTATGTGCTGTTGCATTTAACAGCTTGAACCAGCAGATGTCCTCAGTGTGCAGAACGATTTGAATCAGTGAATCATTGAGTGAAGCAATTGATTAATTCATTCAAAGCTTCATGTATTTAAACTGCAGGTGTATTTGCATAAATAATGTTGTAAGATGAATGTTTTAGATATAAACCATAATGAATACAGAAATATGAAATGTTAGGCAAAAATTAAAGTATATTTTATATATGAAACTAAAACCACCAGTGGGTGTCGGCAAGTCACCGTCTTAATAGTCCATGATTCATTCAATCAACTGATTTGTTCAAAACAGCTGAATCATTTATCAACGAATCAAGTGACTGTGATAACTGAATGAGTTATTAAATCATTGACTCACTTGATTCGTTCAGAAACGCTGAATCATAAAGAAGCGAAACTGCTGTATTTATTGGAAACACAAGAATTCTGTGTTTTGGAACTATTTAGAGCAAAAACAGACAATACTGTAGAAAATGTGTTGCTTAATGTTAATTTATTTATGAGTGGGTTGTAAGTTGTAAGTTGTAAGGTGAGTTTTGTTTTGAAACATACAAACATACAGGATAAAGTAACATTTGTTATTCTTTTTTTTTTTTTTTTTTGCTGAAAAATGTTTAACTTTCGTCTTCTGCTGTACAGACGTGAATTTACTTTTCCTTCAGCCTGAGGCTTTTGGTGTGAACAGGCTTTTACATTTGCCAAAAATATAACTTTTTATATTAAAACAAACAAGCATGGCCTGCCCAGATTGAAAAAGTAAGGCAAAAGTAATGTAACGCATTACTTTCTGTAAAAAGTAACTAAGTAATGTAATTAGTTACTTTTTTAGAGAGTAACGCAAAATTGTCATGCATTACTTTTAAAAGCAACTTTCCCCAACACTGTTGCACAATCTAATAAATGTGGCCCTGTTAATCGTTTTAGTCTGCAAATTGCTTTTTAGTGGTCTAAAACGAACAAAAAAAGCATAAACGTGTTGTATTGTGGCTTTGTGCTGATGTTGTTTCCCAAAGCAACAAACCTGGCTGAATAAATAAGCACTTGTGGGTGACCTTTATCCTAATTGTGCCCTAAAATCAGCCTGTGATGGCCATCTCTAGTCTGAAAGTAAAACCCAAACACCTCCATTTGGTGTTCACATGTAGACAAATAACTGAGTAGCAACTGCTGCATGAATGCTCCACTGAATAAAGAAATGAAAACATTGAGTTGAAGAGTTTCTGCCACCGAACCAACAGTATATTTCTGTAAGACGTTTACATGGAGCACAATCCGCTTTCGTGGTTAACAAACATCGCTTTTTGTTTACTACAAGGCCTCACGCAAACCGAGGAAAGGCAGCGTGGCGATAAGTTTTATCTGCAAACTCCTACTGCTGCTGGTTAATGCGAAACATACTCTGTCATAACAGACCACTTCGCAGACCATTAGCGAATGATTTGGGAAAGCGTAATGGGTTTTGGAGCTGGGTGACACGGCCGGTTGGTCTGACAGGACTCAGATGTGATCCGGCCCCCCGTCGGCAGCTGCTGACTAGTGTCTTTGTTCCAGCGCGTCGTCTACTGCGCATTTGATTGTTCCTGTCTGCGTCATTTTAAAACTCAATTACACATGGATTATTTTAACTAAAATGTACGTTTTCTGTTTCTCGTGGAAAGGGGTCAAATTGCGGCCTTCGCTAACTGCACTCGATCTCCGACCCGCCTCGGTGCCGACACACTTCGATAAGACAAATACAGCAGAAATTTCAGCTGCACTTGAGCCCAGGAACATGAAGTGCATTTAGTATTTGCGATGGAGATTTCGTGAGTGTGGGTCCATTATAATCAAATTGAGCTTGACTGCTGTTTAGAGTTTGGCTGCATATTTAAACATTTCTGACCAGCACAATCACCAAATTATATAATCACGCTTCATTACCTTTAAAATCAACATTACGTTAACCTAAGCTGCACTCACCTACTGAAATATTTAGGCCTTAATGTGAGATTTATGAGATTTATAAAATGTGGATTACATGGTTTTAACATAAACAAACTCAACATAATGCATATTTGTCAGTCAAACATGCAAGAAATGTCTGTAATCTGGTTTTATATACACAATATTGAATCCAGTTTATTTTAATCTCATGCATTTGAACTTACTGAATATTGCTTGCTCCACAGTTAGACATATTTCGACCATGTTAATCATAATTTTTAATTAAATAAATGTAATTATTTTCAGAATTCTAAAACTTTTTTTCTAAAAATGTTATTCTGAGTAATGTGAATAAATGCGTTCTGAAAATCTGATCATTTAAATAAAAATAAGATTGCAAACCACATACATAGAAATCTTATATGTAATTATTATTTATATTTTATATTATAAAATGATCATATTATATAAAATTACATATAACTGTAACACTTTTGCTCATTTACTTATAAAATGTAAAACTTTGAATCATCTTTGACATGTCATCAAACTAATTAGAATGTGTGCATTTTATGTGTACGGTTCATTTACATATTCATACAGACAGAAACACTGCAGATTGTTTGAACAAAACATTTTGGAGCAGAGCTTGTGTATAGGAAGTTGATTTATTAATGACAACAGTTGTTGAAAATCTATTATCTGTAGTGTTAGAGAAACTGTTGATCGTGATAATGAGTTTACTTGCGATGTTTATTAAAGCTGAGAAGCTGAAAGGTCAGTCACAGCTTGTGTGCTAATTAAAGCCTGAGAAACACTGCAGTCATTAAACTGATCTGACAGCAGACGTTCAGCGTGTGAAGAGCAAGTCCTTTAGCGATTCTTCACTTAGAGAAGTACACCAGCTACTAGTTCATTACAAGTTCAGTTGTCAAACTCCATCAATGATCTGGCTTCCGGATGAAGCCTTCCAAAAATAATACCGGATCTTCGTCTTTAGTGATTTTTCTCCTCATTAGAGTAATTCATGAACACAGTGGAATTTCAAGTCCCATCATATATAATATAATCTTTAGAAACTAGAATCTCTCTATCATTGTTTTTAGTCTTTTGTCTTCTGACAGATAAAAAAAAAATAAAAATAATAATGAATAAATAAATAAGTAAGTAAGTAAATAAATAAATAAATCATTTTGTTATATGTGACCCTGGACCACAAAACCAGTCTTAAGTCGCTGGGGTTTATTTGTAGCAATAGCCAAAAATACATTGTATGGGTCAAAATGATCGATTTTTCTTTTATGCCAAAAACCATTATGTTCCATGAAGATATTTTGTAAAATTCCTACTGTAAATATATCAAAACTGTTGATTAGTAATATGCATTATTAAGAAGGCGATTTTCTCAATATTTAGATTTTTTTGCACCATCAGATTCCAGATTTTCAAGTAGTTGTATCTCGGCCAAATATTGTCCTATCCTAACAAACCATTCATCAATGGAAAGCTTATTTATTCATTATTCATTTATTTTATTGGTCCTGGGTCATATATATTGTTGAATAAAATAAAAAAAGTAACTCAATGCCTCAGCAGTTAGTTACTCTGAGAGCTGATGGTTTAGTTGATGAATGAGGTTGATTAATGCGTTCGCGTGCGTGCTGCTCTTTTCAAACAGCAGGCCGTGATGGAGCAGGACAGGACGTCCACACAGGACACAGAGCCCTTTACTCTGACATTTAATACTGATAATGTCCTAAAATAAAACACTTGTTCAGCCTGTCAGCTCTGATCTCATCACAAATTAAAACATGCTGACCAAACGCTAGCCAAGACCACTAATTGTAAGTGATTACTGTACATTTACACCCTAATAATAAGCTGACGACTCAACTTTCGTATGAATCCATATCTGATTTTTTCTGCGTGTAACTCGTGGTGTGGGTAAGTAATTGAAAAAAGAGTGGCCAGATGTACGTGTAGAGCCTCATTCATTTCACTTGGACACTCTGTGATTTGAGAAAACAATTTGAAGTCTTTGGTTAACCACCGTAAGCACACAGTACATGTATAATGTACTTAACGGGGAAACACGGTTTCCCTCTGAAAAATGAATTTGTGCGGCGCGGCCCCCAACTGCGCTGCATGTCGCGGCTCTTTTCCGCAGGAAATGTGCAGGACGCTGAGCAGAGGGAAGTGTGTGTGACACGGCTTTGCGTGTGTTTGTATGAGGAGTGGTTTGTGTAGGAGAGAACAGAAGTTGGATTTTATTTTTCATCTAATTATTCTCACATTTCTTACGCAGCACTTGTTTTTGTGCTTTTCTGGCCTGAGCAGCTTTGGGCGAGTGCATTACAAGTCAATTTGCATTTATTTATTCAGTATGGTGCTTTATAGCAGCTTCACTGTAGTAAACAGGAAAATAACAGCGTTAATGTTGCATATTTTTCAATTATGAAACGACAGTACGTCAACAGTGTCATTATTCAACTCAGTTTAGTTCAGTGCTGATGTCAGTTCAGAAACATTGTCAGTGTTGTAAAATTCATCAATTATGAAACAATTTCAGTTTCAGGAGATAATAGTCATTATTCAGTTTAATTTAGTACATAATTATGAAACACATTTAATTTTAGCAGCTCTACAAAAGACAAACTCAGAATGTAAACTCAAAATTGCGCAATATAAACTCAGAATCAAGATATAAACTCAGAATTGCAAACAGAATTGCAAGATATCAACTTAGAATCAAGATATAAACTCAGAATTGCATGATATAGGATCAGAATTGCACAATAGACACTCAGAATTGGGAGATATAAACTCAAAATTGCACAATTAAACTCAGAATCGAGATATAAACTCACAATTGGGAGATATAAACTCAGAATTGCACAATATAAACTCATAATTGCACAATATAAACTCAGAATTGCGAAATATAAACTCAGAATTGCACAATATAAACTAGAATTGAGATATAAACTCAGGATTGCATGATATGAATTCATAACTGATAATCGAGATAAATTAATTACTTTTATTAAGAGCAACTGCTACTGCACCTCAGATGTACTTTGCTCTATAAACGCTGGTCCCGTGTGTCATTTGTAAGGATCTGGCAGCAGCAGCGTGTGGTGGGGGGTCCGTGTTTCAGAGTGGCGCGAGCGAGAGTTTCCTGTACGCTCAGGAAGCGAATCGCTCTGAGAGGAGATGTGTGTGCTGCTTTGTTTCAGAGACCGCAAAGGTCCCGTGAGACGGTAGAACACGTCAACACGGTAAAAGAAGAAACCCTTCGTGAGCTGAAAGCTGTTTGTTCTTCGGCTACCTGAGGGATTGGCATGGATGGGGAACCGAAAATCAAAGAGCAACTCAAAGCCAGTGCCAAATTATTAGCTGAAGGTAATTTATCTCACATCTGGGATTCATCCGGGCTTTAGTGATTTCACTCCGATTTCGCCAATTGTCTCCTCATCGCTGTCAGGTCGCTGATGGGCCAAACTATCAGTGCTGAGAGGAACATTAAGGGGTGGCAGATATTTAGAGTCCAGAGCGATTCCTCATTCGCTTCATGCCATGATTTCATGCGCATCAGTGCAACTGGAAAACATGATATCAGTAATACCTACAGCTCTACAGAGGCCCTTCCCACGCCAAAATGGACATCCTGTTCCAAATTCACATGATTGATTTAGAAACTGAAAGGATATTTCAACAGTGGAAACCCATTCTGTCTAATTCTGTCATTTATTGTTTCTGGATAGTGTTTTGAACTTGTTTGACATGCTGAGACAGTCATTCAGAAAGCAAAATATCAGATAAAACACCACAATGAGAGACTCGTAAATCATCAAAAATGTATACATATCGCTTAGCGATATAGTAAAAGTTACTTTCTACTTCACCTGCGTATATAGTACACTCACATAAAGCAATATATACTACATAACATCTGATTATTTGTAATGTCACAAAAAGTCACCCAGCTCTTTATATAAAGTTGGCTATATATCATAAACAATTTAACCGCATACCTATAATATACTCACATAAAGCAATATATACTATATAGCAAATCCTAAATGCTTGATTGTTTATATTGTAGCAAATTTTAATTATCACACATACATAAAGTTTGTGCATACATACAGTACACTTATGTAAAGCGATGTAAACTATATAGCAGATATTAAACACCTGTTATATTGTCACAAATTTGACATTATTGTCGCTTAGCTCTATATATGAAATTGGATATATATCCAATTTTATACGCATACATGCAGTATCATGGAAGCCGATATATACTATCTAGCAAATTGTCGCATAAATGAATAATGTATTATCATAAAGTTCTGAATATAAAGATGGGCATAAATCCAATTTGATCTGCAAGCTCAACTGCTTGATTATTTATTATGTCACAAAATATAAACTATTATCACACAACTCTCTCTATAAAGTTGGATATATACATATTCCCAACTTTATACACATACATACATTATCACATAAAGCAATATATAATGTACAATGTTATTTTAACATTATTGAGATGGTATTATCATTTTTATTAATATTTAGAATTTATTTAATTTTTTTAATTTTCTGTTTTTATTTTAATTTAAGCTAAATTAAGTAATGTGTGTGGTTTTTTTTTGTGTTTTTTTTTAAATATGTATAGTTTTGTTCATTTTTATCACAGTGTTAAGTAGAACAGATTAAAATAAATGAAAATGAGAAATGCTGTTTTGGCAACTATAGCAGAAATAACTTACATTTTTTTTGTTATACTTTATTTAATTTTCATAATTTTTTTCCAAGTTATAAAAATGTTTTTATCATGGTTTTAGTTTTAGTTAACTATAATAACCCTGATATAGCAAATCTCAATTGCTTGATTTATCGTAAAATGTAACTATATTGTCACTATATTATCAGATATTATAAACGTTAACATTAATTTTCTGTAAAGCCGCTTTGAAACAATGTGTATTGTGAAAATGGCTGTGTAAATCCATTTGACTTGACTTGTATATACACACTTAAGTGCTGGAAAAAGAGATACCTGGTAGCAATTTGCTGAAGGACTGGTAACAAATTAAACTGGTAATTCTGACTAATTGCCAGTCATTTGATAACCAGCAATCTAACACTCTGGCTTTAATGGGAGCCATGGCGTGATTCTGTGAGGTTTCTATCAATGTCGTCATTGTTCCCAGAGTAACTGCTGTGATATATAAGATTATTGTCAGTACAGTGTTGACGATACCACAGCCATCATAACTTAATAAGCTGACCTTGAACTCAAAACTGAACTTTATGGAGTGGCGGTTTACATGAGTGCTGGAGTTCTGTAGAGTTTTGTTCTCCTGAAATGAAGTGCCATGCAGACTGAGTGTCTAGTATTGCTGGAGAAATGCTCAGATGTAGTAGAAACACAAAACCTCAAGCCAACAGACTGCTTCAGTTTGTCTCTGGACTCTGCAGCTGATAAGATATCTTTTGTTTAACAAAAAGATTAATTCATTGACACCTTCTGTGGATTACATCATTACATCAGTTGGTGGTGACCAGTGAGTGTTCTTTTTATTATGAGTGAACCATTGTTTTATTCACTCAATAACTTCATTAAACAAATGCACTTACTAACAGGTCTAGAAATAGTTTAAGCATTGTTTACAGTTAACATTATGTATTTTTTTTGACCTAAAAATATGTGTTTAACAGTGAAGCTCAAAGAAATCCATCTGACTTAATTTCTACATTCATATACTAAAATATTTTTCAAAATGTATTGACATCATTTTTTTTTTGTATTTTTAAAAATGTATATTCTTTCATGTTGAATCATGTTTGTTAAAAAATATGTTAATGTAAATAAATTTTAGCAAGTATATATTTTTGGCCGTTTTTTAATATTTTGAAATGTATTTTATATTTTATGCATTCGTGGTCATTTTAATTGTGTATGAACAAGCCACTTCTGAATGATAATTTTATATATTGTTTTTAAGCTGGCCACTGACCTGTTACGCCACATTCCATGTTAATTTCTGACTCATTTTCAGTGTTTTTGGAAGCATAAAATTGGCATTCCGAAGTGGCGTTGGAAGTGGAGCCGCAGTGCCAGCAATCCTAGAACACTGACATCATCCAAATAAAAAAACATGGCCTGTACACTCCACCCAGCTCATACATCGCTCTAGTGGAGTTCAGTTCATCTTCTCCCCTCCTGAATCACCGAGTCCATCAAAGAGGAAAAAACCTCCGCTCAAAGTGAGCATTCATGGCAAACTCTCCTCCGGTGCATGACGTCTTTTTTCCAAAAGTTTTCCTTTACACTCAAGGCTACACATCATTACTTCTACCAAGTTCTCTCTCTCTCTCTCTCTCTCTGGATAAAACCAAAATAACTTTTAATCTCTTAGAGGTGTTTAAAAATGAAAATGCATAAATTACATGTAACATATGCATTCAGATTTTATAATGAATGAAAAATGAATACAATTTATTTGTTACATTTATTTATTTATGTGTGATACTGATCGATTTACATTAATCCTGATATTAATTCAGTGAAAATAGATAAATAAATGTAGATGAAAGTAGAGACTCCCAAGGTCATATTTCCCCTCTAAATCAAATTAGAACAAAACTTTAATAATATTTTAAAAATTCTGTGTAGACACGTTAATATTTTTTGCATTTATTATTATACTCTCATATGATTATACGGTAATTATTTATTTTATATTAATTTCAATTTAAATACACAGTAATTAAATTTAGGACAACATTTATTACAGTAATTTGCACTTATCTGAAACAATTTCTTTTTTTTTTTTTTTTTACATTACAGTAATGAGAATGAGTTTTTTTTTCATTTTCTTTGTAATGGGCTACTAAGAATTGGGACAGATAACTGTCATGCAAACAAGGTTGTAATTAAAAAAAATAGCTTACTTTTATATTATACTGTTCACAAAATGTGATTTCATCTTTTCTTTGTTTCATGTGATTGAAGGGTGTGATATGGCATGATATTCACTGGTGTCTGAATTTTGTTTCTTTTTTGTTACGTGGCGATATTTAGTTTGATTAATTCATGGCATTGGGATTAACTGATAGAACTGGAGACAGAAAAGAGAATTTTTGAGTAAACAACTATTATTGTAGAAATGTTTAGAAATAGTTATAAAGAATTATGATTTCACTTTCTTATTTGTTTCTTCTGGTTTTCAGGCATTCTTATCCTTTTACCCAGCATCCTTAGCAAACCTCTCACACTTGATGGTGTCGACAGACTTCTGCATGATGGGCACAGAGAAGAATGTGACTGATCCTCTAAACCATCTGTTATAATGCTTTAGAGTATATGGGCTTCTCATTAATCTTATCATAATCATAACATATTCAAACCTCGTCGCCAAAAACATCAAAATACATCACCTGAAAATAAGCTTTGACATATCTATCACTCAAGATCACGGATAAACCCTCACACTGGCACGTCACTGCATCACCAGCCTGCTAGAGGAGGAACCGGAAAATCCATAAGGACAGTGAGCGAAATCCTCACTCAGCGCGATCTCCGCTGAAATATGCTCTCAATTCTGCTGAACAATAAACACCCATGAACCTCTCAGGTGGAAAATGACCATCAGCCATCAGTGAGAGCAGGTCTGCACACACAAACACATGCATACGGGGCCAGGGGTGACAGCATTACGTCGTTCCTACTGGAGAGACCACACAAGCGGAGAGAGGAATGCTGGAGCCTTTCATCTGGATGGAGGAATGAAGGATGAAGGGGTGATGCGAGGGGGGCGAAGGAGGACAGACGCTTGCTCATTCAGACGGGAAGATGTGCGAGACCTGCCAGAGCCCACAGTCTGCGTGTGAGAAGACACAGTGAAGTAAAGGTAAAGACAGAGAGATGGCTTGGAAAGTAATCTTAAGTTTGAGGGATAGCATGTAAAGATAGAAGGCAGACATGTTTTTGATATCATCATCTTTTTTGCAAAAAAACAAAGTGCGCACTTTCACTGTATAATGTGGCCTATTAGAACGCAGTTCGAACGGCCCCAAAATGCAATATGGGGACAAAAATGAGCCTCAGTGATTTTTTTCTCTCTTATATTTCTATATGATACAGCAGTGTTAAACAAGCATTGATTTTTGATTTTACACAACAGTTTGATAAGTTAATATTGCAAATACAATTTTAGACTCAATATTGTCAGATTTTTGCCAACTAAAATACTCAAAAACTACAGTGGTGCAGTGGTCCTTCCCTAATGAATCAGATTTGCTATGAATCAGTGGTTTGAACCAATTAATTGAGTGAAAAATTCAATGACTCACTCATTAAGCCTCCTTTAGATGCAGCTTCTGTGCCACTCCTGATTAAACAAGGTAATACTGTGAGTTAAATTTTAGTACTTAATATTGTCAATTTTTGCCAACAAAAATAATCCAAAACCAAGCAACACACAGTGTTGTTTCCTTCTTAAATGAACCCATTTTTGAACCAATCAAACCTATTACTTAGTCATTTGGATGGACTGGTTGAGTGAATAATTCAATGACTCAATCATTAAACCTCTTAGTTTCATATAATCTTAAAATATTAAAGTAAAACAAATTTGATTCATACATCTAATAAGGCTAGAAAATTTGCTCTTATAAAAGTAAAAATGTGCCTGAAAGTCAATTTAAGGTGGCAAATATCACCTCTTAATGAAAAAGTTCAGAGATTTGGTTCACAAAAATGTTTGGGAATCCCTGAAGGTAATAATAAAGACTTTCGACTTCTATGTCAAAGACTAACGACATGGACTAGTTGTGTCACCTCCTTAAGAACCTAAGGCGTCTTAGCTGCCAGAGTAGATTTTTCTGGCATTTCAACAGCGGCTTCTGTTCACACATGACCTCTAAATGGAAAAATGCTGTTAAATATTTGGAAAAGGCTTTGTTATGTTTTCCATTTTATTCATTTTACTTTATCTTGCCAAAGAGTGAGCCAAAGCGTTCTGTTCGTACATTTGTTCAAACACAAAATCTGACGATTGCAAAAAGTCAAAATGTGATCCTGTACATCCCAAGATCACTGGAACTAAAATCTTTTCAAACATGCGATGAAAAGAGAGATAAAGAGGGAAATTGTGCAAATGTGGCCAGAAAACATTGGCGAGAGTCTCTTTTCTTTTGCTCAAGTGCTTTATTACATTAAAGCGAAGCACATTTGAAGTAAATTCAGCCGTTAAAGGCTACACAATAAAGCGTAATCCAATACCGTCGTTTAAATCGAGGTACGGAGGAAAGGGTGGGCTGAGGAACAAGCCAGCGGCAGAACAGCTTTTATGCAGGGAAATAACGCTTGGCGCATGTTTGTCTTGCTGTGGCATTAATCCTGTCGCCTTTTTTCATCCCTAATCCTTACAACAACACAGCCTTCGGGAACTAATAAATGGACGGATTCGATTTCCTCCATCCATGCCAAACACCACAGCCTCACCTTCATGAGCACGAGGGTCAGACGGGAGAAAAAGGGGACGACCGGGCTGTTTATATTCTGGGCGTTCCCCTTTACTGATATTACATATCAGCTGGTGCTCAGCACAGTCGGGTAAGTATTACAGATAAGCTCAGGGTGAGTCGCGTTACATGGATCATATCAAAGGCCTGATTTACACTGGAAGCGCAAACGCAGATGCCATCGTCCTCAAGCACGTTAATGTTTGTACAGTTTTTACATAACGCTTCAAAGCGTCCAGACCCTCCCAAACTAGAATCAACAGCGACCCGTGAGAACCGCCAGCTCAGGAGAGGACCTGATTGAAAGCCGTGCCACTTCATGACCTCATTCCAGTTCCTGGCCAGTGGCGGCAGAGATGTGTTCGCTGATAACAGACGAGAGGGTGAGCGTGTGTGGTTTGAGTTAAGACAGAGACAAAAAAGCGTTTGTTTGCAGCGACTGAAATTGTGCAGCACATACAGGCGTAATTGCATACAGTAAAAACCAAAACATTTCTACAGATTGAGATTGATTGTAACAGCAGAGCATGGACAACATAATGTCATTATGTTCATTTTTTTTTAATGTCATTTTTTCATGATATGATGTATATATACATATACGGATATAATATGAGTTCATTTTAAATCATTTTACTTAGATTTTTTATGGTTTTAGATTTAGTTAACTTGTCATTTGTATTAGGTTTATGTAAGTTAATGTTTATTTCAGGTAATGAAAGTATTTTTTATATGCCATTAGTTTTGGATTTAGTTATCTTTAATAATCCTGCTATCGATATACATTACTATTTTTTCGGTTTCCTTCTGGTTCTTGGTCTAAAGTCTGGTGACATACTGTGCTTGCAACAAGTAATCAAAGTAATTGACTCGTGTTGTTTTACAAGTCCAATTTAACTGCAGTGAATAATGTTGTTATGCAATGTTGTTTTAGTGCAAAAAACTCCCTTAATTTTCTCCCATTTTTTCCCCTCTTTTTGGAATTCCTCTTCACAGTGGATGCCATAGGACCGTCTTTGGGCATTTTATTATGACAATCAACTCCACTGACCTTCTGCTTTCGGACTATTGTATAGCAGTGAAGTAATCTGTGTCATGGCCAATGAATTTTCAGTGAAAATCCAATTTTGTGAGACCTCAGCAGTGGCCAATCACGTGCCTGACAATCAAACTTATGACTGCAGGAGCATGACAGACTATAACAGTTCATGCACAGAGATTTTGCATGTTTTGATGGACTCCTGAAGACAAGGTGAAGCAGCATTTCTTTGATTTCAATTTCATAACACTGCTGAAATGTATAAGCAGAAACTTGAAAATGCTGTGACTGGAAATTGTGTATGTATAGCCCTAATAGTAATGTATTCTGCCTACAGAGATTTCAGCAACATTAAAGGACAGTCAAAATTAGAGAACAGTTTCAGATTCCAGTGCTCGTCCAAGATCACGGATACAGAGGTAGGTGTTAAGTCAGTCAGCATATGCAATTATCACAACTTTTTCAACTTTACAAAACTATAAAGTTTTAATATTTGTTCTAATGCTTCGACAACAGGAAAAGTTCACATAACTGTAATGTTAACAATACAGAACAACTGTATTGCTGGAATAAATTTTTTCCAGCTCATGAAAGATAAAATCATTGACATAAAATCAGAATCCACGTTAAAGCTCTTGCGCATTTAAAGTGGCAGATGACAAAAGTGCAGCTTATTTTTAAAATAAACAGTGTTATTGTGCATTATTGTGGATGCTAATATAGTTATCGTTCTTGGTGTGAACAGACCTTACTCTAAAAACATGACCACACAGGACAACTCTTTGCATTCAGGGTGAAATCTGAGTAATGGGCAAAAATCTAGTTGTGTGTTTTTTTCTTTTGTTTAAAACTTAGTGATATTTCCCCAAAAAAGAACACTTTATAATGGATTTACTTGACCTTACATGACCACATAATTGGGCTGTTAGGCATAATCAGTAGATCATAGAATGTAAACGCACTCAGTGCCTTTGTAATTGTCACTGCTAATTGTTCTGACAGCTGCATTAGTGAGTCGACAAGGCTTTAAAAACCATTTGGTCGTTCATTTAGGAAAAAGAGGGAATGCTATGCACTCAGACAGCCCTAAATAGCATAATTATTTTCCTTATGCTGTTTTAGAACCAGATATAATTTTTATGTAATGCTGCTCAACCAAGGCCAGTGGAAGTTATAACCATAACACAGTTAGGACAATATCCCTATATTTGTACCTGAGGTGTATTTTTGTCTCTTTGTAGTGACTGGCTGAAGTGACCAGTGCACAAATCATAACAATCATCCCAAAGCTGACCTGGAGAGGAAGAATGTGTCAAACAAATGAAACCAAAGAATGACCCTGATGTCGGACATGTGGTCTAGTCATTTAAACGACACCGAAGCTGGCCAGAGGATCAGAAAAGCAAATGCTGGGGTTTTTAATTTGCAACAGGCAGTGCAGGGGGAAAAAGGTACTTTTAAAAATAACCCATTACAATATTGCGTTACTCCTTAAAAAGTAACAAAAAAGTGCATTACTTTTGTGTTACTTGTTGTCATCTGGGCTGGGCTTGCTGATTTGTTACAACTTAAAAAATTTACAATTTTGACAATTGTAAGGGCCAATTCACACCAAAAGTGAAATTAATAAGCCTCAACAGGGCACAGGAGAGGTTTCAGCAGTTTTGGAGAAAGTTGCTTTTAAAAGTAATGCATTAGAAAAAGCATTATTTCTTTAAAAAGTAACTAATTATGTTACTTAGTTACTTTTTATGCAATGCAATGTGTTCTGTTGCTTTTGTTATTTTTGCGCGACATCTGGGCTTGGCTTGCTTGTTTTTAATATAGAAAAGTTACATTTTTGAGTAAATGGATGTTCACATTTAGTCTAGAACTACAGTAAGCATCATGTTTACACAGCACACACAAAACCTCTGCACTTATTTTCAATTTCAATTTAAAAAAAAAAAGTAGCTCAAGAAATATTTATTGTAAATTAAAAATGAATGTGTTATTTTATTAGTCACCTGAAAAAAGTAATCTGATTACATAACTCGCATTCCAACACTGGGCATCACTGAATTGTGTTACACAAAGACTTGTGTTACTTATTTGAAAAAGTAACTCAGATATTTAGTTGTAAATGTAAAAGTAATGCATTACTAGTTACTTGAAAAAAAGCAATCTGATTACATAACTCACGTTACCCTCAACACACGACAACACAAGAATAAAAGAGCACAAACTCTATACGCCGAGTTAAGAAAACATCTGCTTTTGTCCACTGAAACAAAGCAGCTTGAGGGCTTGGTACTGTCTGGATACCTATAAACAACATAAGGCCTCATTAACAGTCTCAGTGCTGTTTGGGTGAGCCTATGGATCATCGCACAACCTTCCCCCAACGCCTTCCCTGTCTGTGATCCATGTGGCGGCACTTGACCCTTGTTTTCTTGAAACACGATACAACATCAACAGTGACACGCACACTAAGGCAAAGAATTGCATGTCTATCCCACTGTCCCGCCACAGGCATTTACCATGGCAGAAAGTACTTGACAAAGACATGAGGAAGAAACCACTCTGCACCATGTTGGACACAGAGATCTTCTACAATAAACAACAAAGGAGATGTTCTAAACACCAGAGCAGAAGATGCTGCACCAGTATGTTTCAGGATGTGCACCAGGTGTTCAACTTTTCATCTGTGGCTTTGCTACGTGCAAAATACTCTCGTCTTTCTCCATTCTCATCTCTTTTTTTTCCATGCAATTTTTACCTCTTGCCACTCACTTAGCCATCTTGCGCTCCGCCATGGCCAAAGCCCTCGTCTGTTTATTTGCTAAAAGACATACCAGGAAGTACAATTTCAAACAATGGCCTGAAGTTATAAACCTCATTCCTTTCTATGGCCCACCTGGATGTAGCCATGAAACCGAGGGAAAATTCCAAAGAAATTGACACACATGCCATTTCGAGGACTCACCAAACAAAGACTGTCTGGAAGCAGCACATTTTTGGAAAGGTACAGAAAGAAAAGTGTAACACTGAAAAAAAAACATGTCTTGAGTTTACCGAGATACCAATTTTAGCTCCTTTGTACCAGCTGCAAGACTTCCTGGATCTCTGGATGATGGCGCGACTAGTGTGGAAGACGTGCTGAACGAAGAAGACAGGAACACACAGGCTTCACATTTTCAAATAAAATGGAAAACTTGTGCATTTTGGCCATTCATTTACAAAATAATAGCATTTGGGGTGCCTGAAAATGCAACTTTTTCAAACGGGTGTCAAAGTGCAGGTTTTTAAAAACAATACTGTTATTGTGTCTGTGTAAACTACAAAAATGCATATTTGTGAAAACGATATTTGTAGAATGTGTACAGGCACATAGTGTTTATTTACAAAGTGACATTGTCAACTACTGGCCTAGCATGCATAATACAGTATTTTTATTTTTCGCAGATGCATATGAACAGGGACCGTTGTCATCTGTATGCAAAACCTTTCATGATTGAGTATGCTTAATTTTCGCTCCATTCATCTGCCTCTGTTTTTGATGGCCATGCCCACACCTCATCATTCAATCAACAACCAGTGCATAGGACTAGGCCCCCCCCCCTTTTCTTTTTCAATAATATGCCACACTTGGATGTACGTTGCATTACAGAAGAAAAGATCTGTTGCTACTTTTGTTTCATTGCAGCTTTTCCATACTGTTTCTGAGTCGATGTTTCCTGTGCCGAAGTAGGTTAGCAGTCTAAAGTGAATGTATTATGTAAACAGCACATCTTTTTTCCATCCATTTTGTCTGTTGGTTTTGTGCAACTAGCAGAGCAGTCCAATTCATGTATTCTTTTGTTTAGTATATAATTATGGTCCATTTGGATGACTCAATAGAATCAAGCTGACTCAAATGGCAGCAAGCACAATGGACTTTTCATTCCCTCCACCATGACATGTCCATTCCAGATTTCATTTAAAAAAAAAAAAAAGTGTAGATGCCATGAGCACCTAAGTGAGATCTGTCTATCTAGTCTTTATGTGTGTAGGGATGTTTGATGGTCTGATGGTACATTTAATTTAGGTTTCCCCCATTATTAGGGAATACTTACTGTAAGAAACGCTGGTGTATTATGTTTCCTTGTCCATTATATTTTCTCATATATGGTATCAATACTGTAGTGTTATTGTAATACATATTGTAATATTTTTAAAATAATTTTATGACCTTCACCATCTGTTTTTCATATTGAGAGTCCGGATGAAACCCTTCTGGTCAGTATCTTTGAAAGAATTCCTCTGTTCTGTTTCAGCATCTAGAGCAGCTTATGTAACACACAATTTGGAAAAAAGAAGCTAGCAGGTTGTTGAAAGGTGAAGATTCTTCAGGCCACAGAGTTGATTCAGGAAGTCAATGAGAACAACATCTCATGCAGGCTGAGCGCAATCACAGTTTGTTTCTTCTCTGATTTAATAAGCTCCAACACTAGACGTAAGTGAATTCATACAAGTATTTATTACTGAATATATGTGTTGCAGCTTTTTTTGTACTGTGGAAAGATCTATGCACAGCGGAAACAAAACAAACAACAAATTGGGTACAAACCCATGTGTAGCCTTCGTTTTAAATGCAAAAAGTAATTTGTCACTTTGTTAGTCATTTGGAAAGTAATCTGATTACATAACTCGTGTTACTTGTAATGCATTACCCCCAACACTGGCAACAGGCAACACTGACCAAAATGGCAGCAGTTTCATAACGTTAATACACTTTTTACCATTTGAGTTCATTATAGCTGTGAACATCTGATGCACTTTCTATTTCTAGAAAATGGTGGTGAATTAATGGTGGTGGTGTAAAGTATTTTGATTAGTCAAACAATAAAGCTACACATGAATGAATTTTACCATTTAAGGACACAAACAGTTCAGAGTAGAATTTCCGAGTTGCCTAATTGAATGATGTTAATCCAAGATGACACCAAGCCCATTCTTATCTTATGTAAATGCAGTGTTTGGGAAAGTTACTTTTAAAAGTAATTATTTTTTTGATGTTACCTGGGCTGGGCTTGTTTGTTTGTTTTTAAAAAAAAAATAAATAAATAAAAAATTTTATTTTTGGCAGCTGTAAAGGCCCTTTCACACTAAAAGTGAAATTAGTAAGCCTCAGGCTAAAGGAGAAGCACCTCTGCACCTTACCCCCAATTTCTCTTGACTCAAGGACAGGAGAGATGTCAGTGATTAAATGGTAAAACAAAGTAACTTGTGTTACCTATTTAAAAAAGTAACTCAGATATTTTCTTGTAAATATAAAAGAAATACATTACTAGTTACTTAAAAAAAAGTAATCTGATTACTGTACGTAACTCGTGTTACCCCCCCACACTGTGTAAACGTATTATACAGATTTATTATTTAAAATTTACATTTACGTATTTGGCAGAGACTTTCATCCAAAGTGACTAGCATTTCTTTCATTGCATGGATTTTAGCAGTTCTTGCATTCTCTTGAAATCGAACCCATGCTACAGGAACATGCTCTCGGGTTAAAGGTTTATGTAGTTCTGATAGTTTCCTGGACATTGTGCACTGGGGGGGCCTTCCTGAAAACGCACCCTTCAGAGTGCTCCGCAGAGCTCGTTAACCTCCTCAAACGACCCACACACAGACAAATTCACCCAGGGCTATTTTTAAACATTACCTCAAACGAGAACTGGGGTCAGCTGCCCCTTTTCCCCAGTCGTGCCCATGTGTGTTCCAGAAAAAGTCTTGAGTTGATCACTTTAACAGACGAGCCATTCAGTTTGAGTTTTCTATTTAAAGAAAGACCCCTAGATATACGCACCAGGACTCCCCTCACTCGTTTGTTTACCTCTAACCTCCCGGGAGGCCAAATATAAGAGTGTGAATTCTTCAAGGGCCCCTAAATTGGATGGAAAGTATCTTGTAAAGAGCTGGATCATTTACCGCCTTTCTTGAAAACTCTCTTGAAACTGTGAGCGGCCACTGCTAGATTTGCCTTTCTGTCAATGTCTTTGATTTTCTTTATAATTTGGGCTGCTTTCACAGCCACACCGTATACCGTATTTTACTTACTTTCTGTGGCTCCTCCTATTGGTCATTTTCATCTTATGTCATTTTGCATTTTAATGTGATTTAAGACTCTTTACCCATTTGCGCTGGAAAACAAGATAAAAATACTGAGAAAGAACATCCCTTTTTTGCAGTGTGATCAAATATTACAGTAAAATTATTTGCATGTATAAATGTTATTTATGTATATATATATATATATGTGTGTGTAAATAATTAAAAAGTAATGAATATCAGTTGGAAGTTGTATTTTCAAACTTTGAAGTGTTTCTAATTCAACTCATTGTGTGTCCCCTGCCTATGTATTGAGTTCTGTTCAATTAATTCCTTTTTTTTTTTTTTAAACTGGTTTTAAAATAGTCTTAAAATTATCTTCATGAAACCTGCAGAAAATGTAGGTACCTTAGACGTTCTCATTTGCTAAAATTTAGAGTACAAAACTGCTGATGAGACTACGCATATAAAACGGCACTTTCAACACAATCAAATACCACATCTCACGGTCAACTTATCCGCCGTTTGTCCCGTTTAATATAAACGTGGTCACTTCAGACAGCCATAGGACTCTCATTAAACTAGACATGGGCCATTTATCAACCACCTGCACCACAGAGCGTAAACCTCTGCTCAAGTAATCACCTGCGGTTCCTCGTAGATCTCACTGGGATATGTAAGAGCCCAGCCGAAGGAAAAACCTGGAACAAAATCCATAGTCCAACGAAAAACCATTTGGCCCCGCAACAAGCCTATTTCCTTTCTCCGCAATTACTGAATTTCTATTAACATTCCGGCTGTTTTGTTTTCTAGGTTCATTATAAAGGTGAAATGTGGTCTCATGCAGGACTTGAGTGATGGCGTGAGCATAACGGCGTCTGCGCCGGATGCATTGTGATGTGATTAAACAAGGTCTACGCTGAAAGGCCTGATTTGGTGCATTGGCGCTCCTTCGGTGCTGCATAGTCACTTTATCTTAATATAATTTAAATGACTTCTTATCTTTACACTATAGGCAGCTTGTGATATTTCAGCCTTCTAGTTTATCTTTATTTTTAGGTAATGCTTTCAGATGTTTTTTTCACATGTTTTGGACATATATAGCAGTTGAGTAGAGAAAGTAAGTGAGAAGAACGAAGACTGGAAAAGACCTGATGGAATTAATAGAATTACATGGCGCGTCAATGTGAATGTGTGCTACTTTTCGGAGTAATCAGAACATATTGATTGTTGGCGAATTGCAAAACATGCTACCAACATACGAAAAACCACTCAACACACTCTAGCAGTCACATTGCAATCTCCCAGAACACCCTAGCATTGTGGAGACAGCAAATTCAATTCACATTTATTTCAGAACATGTAAAAAGCTTTCTACAAATGAGAGCGGGCTGCCAAACTGTGCTGTAATTTATTGATTAAGGACACTGAAGGCTGTGCATGTGTGAACCCAGCATGAGGCAACAGGCAGAGATTTGCAGTCTTGGGTGGCAGTGCAAAATCTGCAAGCGATTAAAAGACTTCAGATTCTTTCATGATTAGATATAAGATCTCCCCGGGTGTGTTTTGCAAAGGTAGGGCATTTATAAAGTACAGTTACCACTTTAAAAAAATTATAGTTTAAAGTCACATTTCATAAAAGGTTTTAAGGTCCGTGGGTGGCTCACTGAGCTTAAGTGTGTTGGTTTGCATGTGGACGGTTTAATATGTTGTTTTGTTAAGTATCTTGATTTCCTGTTATCGTCACCCGTCAGTTTAATTGCTTTTTGGAGTGTGGAGAAAGTAGATTAAACCACACACTTGAAATATTTTTGGCACTAGGTTTATTGTGCCTGTTTATAGGAGACCGGTTGCAATAATTTACACAACTGCATGTAATAAAAGTTGTGCCTGTGCCAATAATGAATCACCAAGGGCTGAATTGACTGTAAAGCTCAGTGACTCTTTGTATGAGGCTGCTACATGTCTATGACACTTACTGTGTGCAATAAGCACAGTTTAGAGAGGAAGTCACAGGTATTTATGTCATGAAATGTTAGAACAGAAACTTGCCGTTACAAAACATCTTTGAGGTTTGAGGTGTAGCTTGGTTAAGACATTTGTAACATTTGATTGATGTTGTGTTTCTTGATTTCATGAGGTCTTGGTTATTATATAAGTGCTTTAAGATTCAGAACAGTTGCTAAGGTTGGGTTTCTTAATATTATTTTTAATACAAGGCTTAGCACTGATAGATGTGCTCTTTTCAATGAACACTGAAGTGCACAATTATCTTAAGAAACTAAATAAGATATACCGATGAAGAGCCTGCTTAGCCAGAGATGACGGCTACATTCAGGACAGAATGCATATAAAAATATGCTCAAAGAACCCCCAAATGTTCCCCCTTTGAAATCACATTTCATTTCCTGACCTATGCCACACAAGTCATTAGTCAAATCATAGAATTAAAATGCAAATGCAAATGCTGTTATATGTTGAGTTTGGCTTTGGGATGGTGTTGTGTAGTGGTGAAAATCTCAGGACTGGTAACTGGAAGGTAGCTGGTTCAATCCATGCAATAAATGAGTGCTTTTTAACACCATGTTGCTCCTAGGTGATTATCTCTTCTTAAAGGTGTCCCATTTGGGACCTATTTAATTTGTTACACCAACCAGGCCACCCATTTATTTTATGAAAGCTACATATTAGACGTTCAGTGGACAGATCATGACCGATCTCATGACATGAACTGGCAATGCAAAGGTCATAGGTTTAATTCCCAAGGAAAGCAAGAGCTGATCAAATGTACCTTGAATGCAACGTAAGTCGCTTTGGATAAAAGCATCTGCTAAATGCATAAATGCAAATGGTCTAGAACAAGAGGAATGGGCTCCGTGGCTATTTATGGGTTCATTGTTAAACAGTTTCCATCGACAGTAGAGCGTCCGATCTCAGTCATTGGGCTCCCAAAAACCACAAGCCCAAACACACTTAGCTTCGGGCCGAGCCACAAAGGCCTGCTGTTCACCTCCCCTCTGACCAACACGCACCCGGCATGTTTAGAAAACAGCAGTGCGGTCCAAAACACACAACCAGTTTCACCACTGAAATAAATCTCAATTTCCTTCAGCCTTTCTCTTCATTTTGCAGTTATGTAATGAATTAGCAACTGGGTTGACTGCTGAAACCACCCACCATCTCACTCAGCGGCCAGTTAGCGAGGCTTTGCGATCTACATGCGACTGGATGAAGATGAAGATGTCGTTCGGTCGTGTCTCTGTTGATCTTACACAGAACTTGTCCCGGTAGCGTGAAGGAAACCGCTTCACTGACCGTTATTCCTACGACCGGCACGGCCATGTCAGATTTAATGGAGCTGTCAGGAGAAGCTAAGGTGTGTTGCCAGTCATTTTCCAAATAATTACCCTTTCTAACAGAGGCCTGATTGTGTTGGGCCGTGCGGTCAAAACACAGAACGTGCAGGAGGGAGCCGAGCGCTGGTGAGAGCCAGAACGTCTGGGGGGTTCATCTATGATTCACACTGGCTGTGTGGGCCACGTCAGTGTCAGCTGTTTCGGAAAAATTGTCATCACAATCATTCGGTTTATCATGTCCCATTATTTAGACCCGATTCAGAAGAGCCTGTTGGAGCAAGCGGGTCAGTTAGTCATAGGTACAGGAAGTGCATCACTGCTGAGTAACACGGTGGGTGGAGTGACCATGAGATCACCTCAGGAGCTATTGCACAAAACGGTGGGTCACACATCGGACTGGTTATTGACGAACAAAGCCTTTCATTCCTTCTGTCTCCGTTTTAAGCAAACTCTTTTGTTCATACAGTTTTGTTTTACAGATTTTAAAGACGCCTGTTTGTACATGTTCTAGCTGTTGACTCATTTGAAAATGACTAAATGCTCCATAGTTTGGTATTTGTTCATGCTTCTATGCTTTCTCATGCATGTCACTTCCTGCTCTGCTTTGAGGAAGATTCTACTGATGTCTGTCACATTGCTCTACTGATCCATTATATTAACATTAACATTGGCATGCATAAGTTTACATACTCCTTTAGACTCCTTCCTTGTAAAATTTTTATATGCATTAGAGACAAAATATCTTGTTTTTAGACCATTTACACAACATCAGTGTACTAAAAATAATCCCCATTCACACAGGTCCACGAAGATGACTAAAAACGTTGCATTATGCATGCCAGGCCCGTAGTTGGCGATGTCGCTTTATAAAGAAATATGCATTCCTCTATGCATTCAAGATGGCGAAAGGATGCATTGACATGATGTCAACGCTTTCACAAATTCGCTTTGTTGTAGCTTACACAGAGACTTTAAAACTCTTAATCAAAACCCCATTATCATGTAAATGAAGGACCAAAAGCATAAGATACTTACATATTTCCCTCAAGACAAAATAATAAAAATTCACACTGATAGCTCTGTTTACAAAACTGTGCATCCATTTAATTACATCTTGAGCATGAATCAATCGTTTTCAGCTTTCGTAAAAATATTGGAACCCATATTTTATTAAATATTTCCCACAAGACAAAATAATAGCAGTTCACACATTATTCGGTTTACAGAAGTTTGCATCCATTTGGTTGCACCTTAAAGAGCTTCAACGGAATGTTTGCATCTTTTGCATTTTTTCCAGTGTTTCAAAAGTCATCGGACCATATTGAAAAAAAAAAATCCACTGATAAAACAGATGATGTTCATGTACGTTTATCGCATAAATACAATAATATAATTTAGTGTATGTGTTTCTGAGCTTATGAACAGACCTGCATGAGTGTATTTATGTGTGTGGTCAGGTCGAGTGCTCTGAAAGTTGCAGTAGTCTGGGTTATGGGCGTCCTGTCATGACTAGACAGACAGCTTGTTCAGACGTCGGGTCTCCTGTGTTTGTGCAGTCTCAGGACCGGCAGAGTGAAAAAATCCCAGCATGGCAGACCCAAAATAATCAGGCTGTAAATATTTGTACAAGTTAGAGCAACATAATCACTCAGGGCTCTTACCTGCCGTGGGTCTGGGCTTTATGTTTCCTGTTCTAATCATACTGTATGGATGGCCAGTGACACACACACACTACAGCTCTCACGTTTGACCACTTCAAGATATTCAGCCAGTACCTTAAAATCCGGAGTTTAACAAATCCTACTGAAAGCAGGGACTAAATAAGCAAACCGTTTCTCAAACCTAACCATTCATAACACGGTACAGGACACACATGCAATCAGTCCAGGATAAACTAGTCCTTGCGTTAGACCGCCCGCAATCCAATCATTCATGGTATGATGCAAATTCTAAACAAAAATGGCAAGATCTGACTGAAATTGGAGGTTTTAGATTGGAATCTGACTTTATGTTCAGTTGTTTAAAATCTTATTGACAAGTAAAATAGTTAACATATTTATTCTGCTTTATTCTTGTGTACGCACGCAGTGTTAGGGGTAATGCATTACAAGTAACGTAAGTTACATAATAGATTTCTTTTTCAAGTAACTAGTAAGCGCATTACTTTTTAGTTTACAATGAAATATCTGAGATACTCTGAGATTACTTTGTTTTCCCATTTATTGACTGACAGCTCTCCCGTCCCCATGTTAGGGGAAATCGGGAGTGTTGGAAAGTGTTGAACTTTCTTCTCCTGCCTCCTATTCTTCATGCAATCCAGAATGACAGCACAACTGAAAGGTTTGTTTGAGCCTTTTGAATTTACATTTCCTTCAGCCTGAGGCTTATTCATTTCACTTTTGGTGTGAAAGGGCTTTTACATTTGCCAGAAATAGAACAAGACAAACATGTCAGTCTCTTTCAGTCTTTGTTGGCAGCTCATAACCAGAAATTACTGCAAAGTGGACCAGAAAATTGATCAAGACTTTACCATGCCCATCTTTTGCAAGTTATCAAAAAGTCTTTAACATGCTCATTTCTTTGTAAGTATATCACATTACTGTAAAATCACACCACAGGGGACAATGTGGGACTTCAAACACATTTATGGCAAAGTACATCATCAGAAACGGTGCGGTGAACCGTTGTACCAAAAAATGGGTCAATACATTCCTTTCCCATGTAGCATTTATGAGAGTGTCGAGCAACTCTCTGGTTTCAAGGAAAGGAAAAAATGAAGGAAAGAGAGAAGAGAGGAGAAAAAGAGAAGCGGGCTGCTGAGGTGTTTAGTAAGCAGAAGGGAGTTTGTTTTGAGAATGGGAGTTTGTTTAATTACCCTGTGCATGCTGTAATCCAGGAAATGCGGCCATGCAAAATCGAGAAAGTCTGTGTGCGTTTGCAGACGCCATCCATGAGAGGGCAGCGTTCAGGGATTGCTATCATGACCTACGGATGGACTTACATAATTCCTCTGGAAACTTTTGTTCAGTCCAGGTGCGGAAAAATTAATTAAAGCCCTTCAAGCGTGGGTTATTTTAAGTCACGCTCAATCAGAAGTAATAATCCGGCGTACGGATATAAACTCTGAGGGTCTCCTGCTGGTGATGGGGGTCGTGGTTTTCCAGACGCCTCTTTGGCAGGTAAGACATCATGCAATTCGTCATCATGAAAAATAGACAACTTAGTGAAATACAGAAGTAATCTGTAAGGAAAGAAAGCTGACTTCCCAGAAATGACCAGGAGAAGAATGCATGATCACTTCGACTTGCTTCAGGTGAGAATCCTAAAAGTTGTTCTGTTTTGACAGTTTGTATTCCAGTCATTAATTAGGTCACAGTTTGTGCTACTTGTGCTAATTAAACTGTTAATTTTACCCCTAAAGCCATGCACAGGGCTCCGTTTACGCCAGAAAATAAAGTAAACACCTGCTGTGGAAAAACAAAACAGTGATGTAAGTTTTAAATATTTGTTTTTTGACTTGGACTGGGAACTTCGTTAATTAGCTCTGTGTGTGAGTGTGTGTTTTTAATTTCTTTAATTCTTTCCTCACTTAGAGTGTTTCAAGTGGTTTACAAGACGACGCATGACCTCAGACTTCTGGCTCAACGTAAATATATAAGACGATGACTGTTGTCCAAATCTAGAGATGAATGGTACCCTCTTCTCACCCCATGCCATCCCCGATCAGGACGATAGGCTCCGATTGGCTGCAGTGAAACAGACCCCCACTGACTCTGGATCAGTTGCGTTGACGGAGCCTCATAATGGATACGGACCACACAGGACCCAAACTCTGAGTCTGCATGTCGCAGCTATTTCCTCTTGTAAATATTTTGTGCTGTTTGTGTGTGCCAAGCTGTCAGAGAGTGTGTATGTCTGTGTGCTCTGACACAGACGCTACAGCCCGGGGATATTCTTTAATTAAATGGTGCGGTTTAGGTGCTGCCTTTCATGTTGTTTAAACCTGTTTCCAGATATAGTCCAGGTATGCACTTGAGCAATTCGTTTCTTACTTTATGAGAATAATTTCTTTGCTGTAATATGTTGTGATCTGCAAATTACACTTATTATTACCACTTGTTATACAATTGTGCCATTATATGCAACCACAATGTGGGAATGTTTCGGCAGCAGGTTACCCTGGTAAGGTTTTTAAAAACAAGATTAAGCTAAACTAAACAAGCTTTCTTTTTTTGGAAGACAAAGGAGATGTGATTTGTATTGATTTATACTGAGTGATTTACATTGTGATTTGAACTCCAAAAATCAAAATACTCAAAATCACAACAATGGAAGTGGGAATGGTAGATGGGTTAAGACATTGTAAAGCTATAATCAGTGGCTGTGTTGCTTGATTTATATTTAACACTATACTTGTTGTTGTGGCACTCATTTTGGAGACATTTTGAATCATTTACCCTAAATTAAAGGATGTATTTTTGTGAATATTTTGAGCGAAAGACTAAAACTGTCTTTTGCTGTCTCCATGATGGATCATAAGTCATTCTTTTCCACTGGAGAATTGCTCGAGATTTCTGACCATCCATGTACAGTATGTAGAATTTTTGCATCCAATTTAAGCTGCAGTTAAAATAATTCCATTAGAATTCTGTTTTTCTATTTGAAATATATAGAGTGCTGGGGAAAGTTACTGGATTTTTTAAAATATTGCATTACACTATTGTGTTACTCCCTAAAAATGTAACTAATTATGTTACTTAGTTACTTTTTATGGAAAGTAATGCATTACATTACTTTTGCATTACTTTTTCTCATTTGGGCTGAGCTTGCTTGTTTGTTTTTAATATAAAAAAATTCAAATTTTGAGTAAATGCAGATTCACATTTAGTCTAGAACCACACTAATTATATATATATATATATATATATAGTCAAACCAAATTTTATTTAGACACCTCCTCACAGTTTATTCGCTATAGTTTAGAAAATGGTCATAAAATATGACCATGAACAAATTAAATATGACAAGAACAAATTAAACTGTGTCTGAACAAATTCATCTTGATAATGTCACATAACTTTGATAGAAAGGTATGTAATGGATTACAATCAACCAAAAATTCAGACGACTGTTAGTATGACAATATTTACACAACTATCAATACTTTGTTGACCATTTACCAAGCAATGCTTAATTTTGTTCAGTCTGTGGTTTAAAAAGGTCACATTAGCAATTAAAGAAAAAACACTTAAAACTTGGTCAGGTCAAAGTGTGAATACTTTTTGGTCCCAAATTTTTAGCAGTTTTACTGGTGAATTTTTTGGGTATAATATGTCACAGTTTATTTTATTTTGCTATTCTCACTTACATAAATGAACTAAAGTGTCCTGCACTCGCTAGTAAAAAAAAATCATATCTGGTGTCTGAATAATTTTTGTTTTGGCTGTATATACATATATTCTATTTGAAACATGTACAGTTGTATGTGAGTGCTGAAACTGCGAAAGGTGTCTCAAGAAAATAAAAAGACCTGTATTTACCAAGCATGCTAATTTTAAAAGCTGTAAGTTGTCTTGCACCTTAACCGAAGATTAACGAGCCTTCTTAGTTTTTAATCATTCTAAAACAATGAATCATCTGTGGTTGCCTTGTCACTAAAAACACTACCGTTTCCTTTGCTGAGACCGCGTTCGGTCCAACCGCGTATGTGCGTGAAGTTACAAAATCATCAAGTGTACAGGTTGAAAAGATTTATGTTCTGTTAAGTCACTCTGGGTAACTACCTTACTGAAAGTGAAAATGAATCATTACCTGTGAGTGGACGGATGTACACAGAGCTCATAAACCTGTTCAAATATGAGACGTGTTCACGCAGCCGTAGGGCTGATTTGACTTGTAGAGATTATTTGGAAACCACCATTTTAGGTAAGACAAGCTACTTGACACCTCTCCATTGTTGTTTGACATGACAAATCTCAGATTATCATCCATGCTTGCTTTCGTTGGTCCCTAGTCTTGTTCTGTTTGTTTAGCGCCTTCTTGTTCTTCTTTGAAATTAAAGCCAAAGAAGATTTTATACATCTTTCCATGCCATTGTAGATTATAGCACAATCAATTTTGGGGAAAATTCAAAAAACATTTAAGAGAGATTAGTAATGAATCCAGTGGCACCATGGAGGTCTGACACTCATCTTTCTGTGGTTTTATAGACTGTCCTACAACCTTGTGCATCCAAATATAATCACGCTCAGGAAAGAAAAGCGACATGCCAACTATTTGAGAAAAGTGGCTGAGATCAGAGTGGAACAGCCAGGATATTCCCATCCATAACTGAAGGGGAAAAAGCTGTTTGATTAATGAACAAATCAGGAGTCAGACATGCATGGCACATTACCGCCACCTCTGCAGAATCATTCTCTGCCTTGTTTAAAGATGACTCCTAGAAACCCCGTCAAAACTCTGCAATCTAAATTCCTGGGCTGGTGACCCGATAAAGTGAGAGACCCCAAACAGAGTACTGCAATGCTCACTTCATTTGATGAGATAAATGTCCATTTTCTGTACAAAACACAGAGCAGTCTGGGTATTTTTTCCAAGCAATAATCAGACTATTCATTTCCATAATTACAAATCAAGCAAAGAGCTAGTTTGCAGAAAAGAGCCTTAAAATTACCCTTCCGGTTTAATTAGTGCATAACAACTTAATACATGTTGGCTTTCATTACAAAATTCTATACTAGACAGTTTTTATTGTTCAGAGGTTGCTCTTTCACAACTTTTAAATATCAACATTTTGTCAGATGTTTCTTCTATAATTTCTCAGAAGAAATACACAAATGAGTCAGTTGTTGACATACAGTACAAGTACAGAGCTGTAAAATGATTGCGGACAGCATAGCTGTTTGAATCCTCATTAAAATCTCTGACTTTTTAATGGCAGACTTTGGTATCTTGACAAATTTATGGCATTTTTTTTGGGGTTCACAGCGAGCCGTGTAAAGTGTCCCTCAGTATGTCACCCCGTTGTAAATGATGAGTGACGGGGCAAGAGCGGGGAAAGCTGCCCACAAGCTCCACACCGCAGACCAAAATGACAGAGGTCATAACATGCCTCAGTGTCAGGAAATAAGACTTATGGCTTGGCCATGGTTTATAAATATAGCATGAAGGGAATCACTTAGACTCATGGCTCTCTTAAAGTCAGAACTATATTTGGAAAGGCCTGGTTTGTTCACAGTGCTCTTTTAGAACGACTCTCCTGAAATAGACAGAGGAAGTTTGCACTGTTGCGTCGTGAACCTTTACACAGCTGGATAGACGTGACGGTCACGGTGGATGTACGAAGGTCAACGGACCTCTAAAATCGTAATAGAGGATATAAAGAAGGAACATCCACTGGCATTTTGACAGATAGTTTAGCTTAGTGGTTGTTTGTTGATGTTGATAATCCTTGTGTTGATCAATTAGTCATCCAACAACCGCATACTCGTGAGTTATGCAAGTTCTGATATTCAACTAGCCAACTCCTAAGTAGGCAACCCACCAACCAATCTATTTTGAAAATTTGTAGTTTCGCAAATTCATAAACACATGTTGGAACTAAACAATAAAAATGACACACTCTCTTCTTGTTCCACTCCCTAGATCCCTATGACGTTAAAAAGAAAATTGCAAACACAGATTCGTGCCTTTATGCAGTAAACACAACTAGTAGTTGCGTACAGCGAAGTAGCTGGGATTAAATAACAACATTGCTGTATAACATGCCATGTTCTGTTTATCGTACATCTTCGTAGTCACTAAAAAACTACATTGGCATTTTAAAATATGTATTTGTGCTCCTTTTTAACTTGAGAGACTGAAGACATAACGGCTTTCCAGTGAGCAAATCTAGTATGCATAGTTTTATGGTGATTTCTGGGAAATTCTCGGGAGCTAATGTTTCAGTGCACTGAAATGATTTCTACTTAAGCTCATTGGAAATACATGCCTATATCTACATTTCTGCAAAGCTCAAAAAACGTTGAAATGAACAGTTGAAATGAACACTATATGCAGGAAAACTCTGACAACTTTTATTCCTTTTCACACTAAGTATGATTTACAGGCCATTGTTTCGATATAGAAAGCCTAATTCTTGCAACAAAGTATCTAGTATCAGTGTTTCAGAAACATTGCCACAAACACGTATTTTCAATGAGCCTAAGTTGAATGATTCTGACTAGGTGACAGCCTTATAAATGGTGTACATACTGAACTAGGGAGTAGATTGAGAGCAGCGGAAAGCCAAGTGGAACCATAATGCATTAATCTGTTGATGCAGTGACATTCTTACCTGTGCGCCAGGTGTGTTCCTCACATGTCATGCTGCAGTATCCTCTGCAGCTGTGAATGCATGGATGTGTGTGGCATAACCGCTCTATAATCTATGAAGGCGCCACGCTCGGGTTCCCCAGTGACCTGGTTTTGGCACTACTTCTGTCTGCCTCCCCTAACTATTGGCTTAATTAATCACTAGCAAGATATATTACACAACAAGCAGGAGTAAAGGGAGCGCAGACATTGAGACACTTGTTCATTTGTCCTGCTCTGAGCTCCGCCAGAAATAAAACCCTGCGTTTCTGAGACGAGGGTCCTGAGAAAAGCCTCGCCGATGACTGCTGCCATCACCCACCTGGGGCCCTTTGGTTGGCACCCACCAGTAATTGGCAATTACTGCGCTTAGAATTAAAGCAAACAAGAATAATTGGCAGGCGTTGCACTAGGCAGAACAAGACAGGCAGACTGTGTGAGGCTGAGAGAGAGAGACCTCCCTCAAAATGAGAATCGGAGGAATCGGGCCAAAGGCAGTAAGACTTGTGGCCGTCTCGGTGGTTCTGTGGCCTCGCTGTCTGCAGTCATTTCCACTTAAAATCAGATATAAAGTGTACAACCATAGCAACTGCAACACAACTAAGAACCAAGAATCTCTTGACAATTTAGCAGTTATTTGAAAATTAGGACAGATCAATTAATCACAAACATAAAATCTGCATGTAATGCTACAGGTGTAGTCAATACAAGATAATGAAAATACATACTGCTATTTTATTTATGCATTATATAATGTATATATATTTTATATCTCATTAAGGTGGTGTTGCATTATGATATAATGCATTGTGTTACTTCTGCATTATTTTGTGTCACCTTCGCTTCGCTTTGCTTGCTTATTTATTTTTATTAACAAAACCCCAAAAGTTATATTTTTGGCCACTGTAAGGACCCATTATTAAAACCTCACGCTGAAAGAAGTGCCTCTGCACCTCACTCCTGATTTCTCCTAACACAGGGACAAGAGAGATGTTGGTAAACAAATGGGAAAACAAATTCAGATATTTCACTGTGTATTTAAAAGTAATGCTTTACTTTACTAGTTACTTGGAAAAGTAATCTGATTATGTAGCTTGTGTTACTTCGCCGCCACATACGAAGCTTTTTCAAGTTAGAATTAGTTAGAATTAAGTTTAAGTTTAGAATTAAGTTTTAAACATTTATATTGCACTTAGTGTACAGTTGCACATAATTAAAAAAAAAGTTACAATTGGATACATTGTACACTGCACAGTAAGTAGTGCACTATTAATACAGTAACTTCAAGTGAGGAACATGTGGTCCATTGTTCTGTCTCTGTTTGATAAAATCATAAATCACACACTTAATCAGCCAATAAAGTTGAGCTTGAGGACACTTCAGCTGACTCTGACACCAGGCCAGAACGTTACGGGAAATCCATCACTTGATTGTCATAAATTACGCATCGGATGCTTTTGGGAATTGTAGCAAAAGACAATGGCAGTAAAAGTTGTCTCTTCACATCCAGAGCTGGAACCAGCCTACGTGTAACACGCAGACACAATCTAATACGCACACAGTTGTTGTCGTTCAGTAAGCGGCTGGCTTTCTGTGTGGTCTAGAATGTCTTTTCGGTAAAAGCACGTTTACACAGAGCAACAGAAAACAGGAACTCACTTGAGTCACCGATTGGTGTCAGAATGTACGTACTGTTACTGGTGGAGACGGTGCTGTTAAGGAGATGGGTTAGACGAGTAAAACGGAGCTTATTTTTAGAGGAGCTTCAGGGTGGTACCGCTCAGCAGGATTCCTGTAGGATGACTGACTAATAACCCACATCAGACTCACACAACTGCGACAGACACAGCTCAACCCACGGCGTAGACCGTGCAGCCATGTTTACAGAGATGAAGGGAGAATGGTCTTCTACAGCAGTGACAACACTCGGAGCTGGAATTCCCCGGCATACCACAGCCTGACCACAATCTTACGGCCTGCACATCAACACACAAACCGTGAACATGCATGCGCTGAACGCTCGTCTAGCCTTCTCTACCACAGGCAGGGTCGTTAATGCTAATCGAATCCAAATTTTCTCACTCTCTCCTGTCTGTTTGTGTAAACAAGCGTCCCACCTACAGGGGATTAGATGGCAAGCTGTGTGGTTTCAATAACTTGTGTAGGAGAAGCCGTTAAAAAGTAGGTCCACCCAAAGCGGGCGACCAAGCTATTCCCTTTTGGTGGCCTTTATGAGGGCACTAAAGAAATAACAAAGCACCACAGGACTAACAGAGCAGCGTTTGCAGTATCTGTCCAGTTCAGCTCAGGTTTACACTTTAACGGATGCCTACTTTAGAGGAAGGCTTCAGATTTAGTATGAATGTGTTATTTATTCCCTTTTCCCTTTTTTTTGTTCAATCTGTGGGTGTGGGTATTTTTCTTTGCTCCGTGAGGCATCTTCTTTTGCAAGGTTTGAGAAACTTAAGCCTACCACAGAGCTCACAGAGAAAAACATTTATGTGTTCGCATGAAAACAAGCTTAAGTGGGCGTTTGGTTCATTTTGGATCATATCACTGGTAGCAGTCTTGATGGTAATGCATTACAAGTAACCAAAGTTATGTAATCAGATTACTGTTTTTCTAGGTACCTAGTGAAGTAAGTTTTTTTAAACATTACTTTTACATTTACAGGGAAATATCTGAGTTACTTTTTTAAATAAGTAATGACAGCTTTCCTGTCTCTGTGTTAAGAAAATTAGGGAGTGAGGTGCAGATGCACTTCCTTCAGCATGAGGCTTATTTCTTTCACTTTTCGTGTGAAAAGGGCCTTTACAGTTGCCAAAATACAACTTTTGTTTCTTTTTGTTATTGAAAATAAATAAGCAAGCCTTGCCCACATGACAAAAAGAAACACAAACGTAACGCAATGCATTACTTTCCATAAAAAGTAACTAAGTAACTAAATGCATTTAGTTACTTTTTAATAGACTAACACAATATTGTAATGCATCCCATTTAAAAGCAACTTGTCCAAACATTGGCTGGTATGTACTCCACTTTAACTTCGAAGAAAGGCTTTTTTATATTGTGAAGATCTGATTTTCTTAAACGTGTAATGGCAATTTCCACCTCATTCTTCTTGTAGTGACCTTCATAATCATACATGACATCATTCTTCGTCATTTCCTGACTATAAACATTCTCAGGAAGAATACCAGACATATATGCAATAAGAACATCTGCGAGCAGTCATTACCTACTGATCATACACCCCTTCCCATTATGTTCTACTTCAGTGGCTTTGTAGTAAATTACAGAATCAGGGCCGATAAACATATGGACGAAGATCTGATTCATCGGTTACTTTTCCAGAGCCAGCAATGTGTGGAGCTTCTTTCCATGCTGGAGAGATTAATGCACATCCTCACAGACAGGAATTCCAGGTAGCGCTATAGCGCATTATCCTGTATAATTTGGAAGTCTTAACGTCCGTATGTACAGAATGATTGTTAGCGTTTCTACAGGATGCCTGCTGGGCCTTGAACTTTCCAAACATTCCTCAACTCATCTTCACATAATTTCCGCTCATACTGGCTTCTGAAGGCACTTCTAAGGCATTAATGCTCTTTACAAGCACCGTTAACGGCTTCTCCGGTTCCCGCCTGCTGTTCTGGAGGAAATACACAGCAGCAAGAGACAAAATGACAAAGCTTTCACAAAAACCCAGGTGTTCTCCCGACAAGGGGGAACTCTAGAAACTGAGCTGTTTTGAATTTTAATCTTACAGTTTAATTGCAGTATATGAGGTTGCATAAATTATATTTGCATGTATGCATTCCAAAAAGTTTGAATGATCAAATTTACAAAGATCTTAGCAATTCACATGTGTGTTTGTTAATTAAAAATTTGAATCATTTGAATTAGCTTTCAGTTTAAAATCCATTCTGAAAAACTGTACAGATTTCCTTCCAAAATGAACATGAAAATTGGCCTGCAAATTCTGTTTAGACGTGCACATCATTTACATCACAAATGTGTTCCAGTGATTTTTCATTCAAGCTCAAAACTGGACTCAGCGAAGATCCCGGCTAAATAAAATCATTATTTCCACGTATAAATGTCCCTGCATTTCCCCTTCGTCCATGGAACTGATTTGTCTTTGAAAACAATGAGCTCACATTCGCTGGCTTCTGTGCTGATGAAGAGGTGCGGGAAACTGGGCCAGTGAGCTTCTGCACACAGAGGTGCTTCTCAAAGAAAGATTTGTGTACAGAACTTAATTACAAATCCCATGATTTCATCTTTAGCGTCACCTATCAGGTTGCTTAACTCTTCTTTTCCCTTCTGAAGCAGCCAGCTGGCATACAGCGCTCATTTTCTGCGACTTAAGATTATCTGAATAGATGTGTGGATTTTTTTTTTTCTTGAATCATTCTGTGGAATCAACAATAGATTATTGTGCATTTGCACAGAAACTTAGGCTTGGCTCACTTTATAGCGGTATGTTCTTAGCCTATGGGAAATGAAAATAACTAGAAACAGAAAGAACTCGCTGATTGGCTTTTACAAAAGCCTCACTGCAAAAGGAAAAATGCAGTGAAATATGTTATAAAGTATTTAAGGAGGATAACCAAACTTCATCTGTCTGTGAATTATGACCACAATTCCACAGGCATCTCCATTCCACAGACAGACTACTGCTGCGATTCCTTGTTGGTTGGCTTTTCTTCTCTTAATTTTTCTCGTTCAACCCAAAACAATTTGTACTACAAAATAGACGTGGGTGTGTACAGGCTTCCATTTTTATAAGACTGGAGTCATTAGTCTGCATTGTTTTGTCTTTGGAGTTTCATGTAATTCATTTCAGTCTTTCTGTAGGTAGTGCATGGTTTCTTTCTCCTAATGTACTTTGCTACACTAAATGTTACTAACAAAAAAGTATTCTGAGAAATTAAGTCAGAATTGCAAGATATAAACTTGCATTTGTGACTTTTTTTTCTTAGATTTGCGTTTATATCTCACAGTTTTGACTTGCAATTCCAAGTTATAAAGTTAGAATTGTAAGACAAAAACGCACTTTTTCCCTCAGAATTGGGCTTTATAACACGCAATAGCAAGTTTATACCTCAAAATTATGAGAAAAGAAGTTTGAATTGCAAGAAGAAAGTCAGAATTGTGAGATATAACCTGAAATTGCCTGTTGATGTCTTGCAGTTCTGACTTTATAAGTAATAAGTTTATATCATGCAGTTCTGAAATGTAAACTTGCTATTATGAGAAAAAAAAAGATAAAAAGTCACAATTAATTTGTGTGTGTGCGTGTGTGTGCGTGTGTGTCAGAAACAGGCTTCCATAAACATCTTTTAAGTAAATATCATATTATATATTATATATATATATATATTTGTACAAGCACCATTTTTTCTTTTGTGTTCCACAGAAAAAATAAAGTCATACAAGTTTGGACCGCCATGAGTATGAATAAACGATGACACAATGGTCATTTCTGAGTGAACTATTCCTTAAAGTTAGTAACATTGCTACTTTTAGTTCCTCTCCAAGACTGAATTGGTAGTATGATCGAACTTAGAAACTAGACCCGTTAAAATATGTCTTTGACGTCAGTGTAGTAAACTATAAAAAGAAAAAAAATCTTGAATGAAAAACATATTATGCTGGCCAGCTTAACCAGTGACCACTAAAGAGCCCCTTTGCTTGCTGGTGAAATGCCAGACCAAAGCCCTTTCGGTAAAGACACAAGAAAAGAAAAGAGACAGAAAGTGAGAGAAAGTAGCTTCTAGTGAAGTGCGTCACCTTGTGGGCTGGGCGACACCCTTCCGTAGGGACGGTTGCATCATCGCAGTTTACCGCATCATCAAAGCGATGCGTCTCCACTCAGTAGCATAAGCGTGGGAGTATCTGCAGTATGAATAAAGCAAACAAGCACCATCCGCTGTTATATCATCAGAACCAAGCCCTGGTGGCCACAAACACAGCTTTACCTTCCATATTTACAGCAGGACCAAAGTTTTACGCACGTTTTTAGCCTAAGGAGAAAAATACACAGTGTATTTGGGTCGCTGGGTTTTATACTTAGTAACCGCTGCACAGCTGGCAGTCATGACATTTTTGATATGCATTTAAACGTCAGTAGCAAAACAAACAATGTGTTTTCGTAGGAACAGACATCAGTCTCCGGCATCTAAAATGCGTTTGGGACTCACGCCGGAACTGAATAACAAGAGAAATATAGGCAGTACGGATCAGTTAATGGAAAGTCTTGTTTGCGAGCTGCAGTTTTTGGGTGGTGCCGGTTGCATGGTGGCTCCCGCAGCGCTGGCGCTGATCTCCTTTTGTAAGTCCCGTTACTCCCAATATCACTGCAGCCAATTTCCATGTATCCCTCTGGAAGTTGCCTCCGCTTCTCTCTGTAAATGTGAGTGTTATGAGAGCCCCGGTTTTTTGAGACCCACATCAAAGAGTTTTGCCATATCAAAGTGTTACAGCATGTTCTTTAGACCCACTCCAACAGTTCTTCAATAAACCAGTGATATTCAGTAAGCGGTACAGATTCCTGTCTACAGTGGATGTCACATACTTTTTAAAGTAATGCATTACAATATTGCGTTAACCTATTAAAAAAAGTAACTAATTGCATTACTTTACACGGATTAATAACAAAAAACCCGAAAGTTATATTTTTGGCAGCTGTAAGGATGCTTTCACACCAAAAGTGAATTTAATAAGCCTCAGACTAAAGAAAGTGCGTCTGTACCTCACTGCCAATTTCACTCAGCACTGGAACAGGAGAGCTGTCAGTGAATAAATGGGAAAACACACTAACATGCGTTACTTATTTTAAAAAAAAATAAGTCGGATATTTTGTTGTACATTTAAAAGTAATGCATTACTAGTTACCTGAAAAAAGTAATCTGATTAGGCAACTCGTGTTCCTCGTAATACATTGCCCCCAACACTGTAAATGAATAGCGTGAGGTCAATAAACGTCTCGTCATGGTTATTGTGGACGTCACTGAGGCTGATCAAACGCAGTAGAGAGGGTACAACTCAATAAAGCTGCTCTAGAACCAGCCTGTTCCTTTATTTGTTGTCTCAATTTGTTTTGGGGCTGCTTCACCATGTCTTCTGGTTGGCCTCAGCAGGGCTGTTAACACACAGCACATTTTACATGCTGCCATTAAAAGCCGCACTCTTTAAATCCCCGGCTTATTTTTAGCTTGTCTCTGTTCTGGGAAGAAAAAAAGGGAGAAAGTGGTTTGAATGCAGACTGGAGTTCATCTCCTCCAACCGTCCCGCGCCAGCTTAAATAACGCCTGTAAAAGCTCCGACTGAATCATACAAATTTGAGACATTTGCTGTCTGAAAATGGCAGTTTGATAGAGTGCTTTTCGGTTAACGTTTCTAATGCCTGTAAGAACATGCGAGCAGCAAATACTCAGTGAATCATGTTGACGTCAGAACAACGCAGTGCTAATATCCTGCTAACCCTACACAACACCGCATATTATTCCAACATCACTCCGTGGGAGGTCAATCAGAGCCATTACATAACACACATGCAGAGTATTATAAACTTGAACACAGTGTGAGCATTGTCAAGTGTTTTCTCTAATGTCATAATGAAAAGCAGAATTAAAGTCAACTGAAAAATGAAGGCAATTGATGTCAGTTTGGTCAGTGTAAAAGCAGATTTTTGAATTTGTGCAAAGTTTTTGTGAAAAGGTGGTCTTGGGTACAGTTTGTGTGAACTCTGTAGGCCTGTATCGGAAGTCTCATGAGAAAAGTCTCACAAATGTTGTAAATACCAATGCAATTATAATGCTATGAAAAAATAATCAGTGTGTATAAAAATTATTCACTTTCTTGGAAGTTATTGTTTTGCAACACTGAACCACAAAGACTATTTGACACTGATCTATAGAAAAAATATTGTTTCATGCCAAAGCAAAAATTATGGTTATTAAACAAAATAATATGTATTCACCCCCTTAAAATCAGAATTTGCACATTGGGCAGCAACTGCATCAATTCAGGCCATGCAGTTCTTCGTCATTCTTTCCAAAACTTTGCAAAAAAAAAAAAAAAAAAAAAAATCATCAAAGCCATTACTTTGGATTTTATGTTTATATTGGTCACTTCAGTGATTTGTACTTTCACTTTAAAGAATCTTTTTGTCTTGAACATTGGGAAAAAATGGCCAGTTTAAAGAGATAGTGATTTACTGCTGTAGAACAACAGAACACGGAAAAGGAGGTGAACAATTTTATCGGCACTGTATTTTAGAGCTGATTTGTTGCCGTTCAACCCTGGGGCTGAGCTGGAGTTGGTTATGGCACTATTTACTGAGGAAATTAAATAAAACTCTGCAGTTGTTTCCAGTAGTGAATTCATTTGGCTAAACTCAGATCAATCTGTGAATAAGATAAACTAAAAATATAACCCAGCTATGCTGTGAGCTGGGAACTCCAAGTCCTGGTCATATTTCTTTCTCTTTGAATATCCGTTTTCACTTCAAATTCACATTTAGGTAAGGAACATGGGTTGTTTTTATGCAACGTGACATTAGATGTGTTGTGTTTTGGTGAGTTATTGTAGCATCGCGATGATCTCTTCTATTGGGTCACTTTTCACTGACTTGATGAACTGTAAAATGTTCCTAAGGCATGTTTATTGGAGAACAGTTTACACATTTTTCATGAAACAATGTGTTGAACTACCTCCTTATACCATCAGGTATCTTTCTTACAAACACCCCAAATACCTCTACTTAGAGTGTCCATAGCAATTCAGAAAAAAACATAGTGAAGTGATATTAGTTTGCCAGTGCTTGGTCACTATAACTTTAGAACAGGAGTCAGTATGTTTCCACACCTTACATACACAGTAGTCCATCTAAGTCTCTGCACGGATTTCTCATTTCTGAGAAATACTATCTTAAATCAGAAAAGCCAGGGGACAAGGAGCATGGGAGCCCCTTTGAAACCAGGAGAAGTTTTGGCCGCCCGCTGCTCTAGAAATTGAGAGGAAAGGATTACGAGATTAGTACTAACAGGATGCAGTAAATTCTCATTATGCTATTTGGAGAGAAAAGGGCAGAAAATGTCAGACAGCTCTTGAGTAGTCAAGAGAGAATACCAAATATTTACACACACGCATACGCCAACACACACACAAACACTGTTGGACGGGCAAGCGTAGAATATGTCAGGCCTTTCTGGAGGGGCTGCGGCGGGGGGAACCGTCCTGCCGTTTTTTTGGAAAGCGTACGTGAAAGCTGCAGTGTTGGAGTTTTGGTCTTTAAGTGCAAGAGAGAGAAACTCATCTGGATTTGGCCTGGGGAAGAAGTTAAGTATTAGTCTACTTTAAAAATATGCATGCTGTACCTGGAGGATACAGACAAACAGACATCCAGAACGGTTTATGGATGTGCCTGAATACATTTTGCTACTCATATTTACGGTACTGTTTTTGTCTTTCAGTTATTTTTGCTGTGCTTACCTTTTTTTGTATTTTAGAAATCGATTACAGTAAATGAACTGCCTGCCCACTCCCAGAATTCTTTCACTCTCCACAAAGACGTTTTAAAACAATTTACAGCCACAAAGAGTCGCAACAAGGAAGCTTGTAGCTGCAGTTGAGGATCTTTTTCACCACACAAAGGATGGTATTGTCATTAAAACAGTACTTGAGCCTGCCTCCTCAAACTGAAACATCTCACAGGTGGATCTTCAAGTACTTTAAACTCACTCTCTTAATTCTTTTGCCAGGCATCTCATTGGGCCCACAATCACCACGGATCTCGGCGGCTTCATTAAGACGAATCAGCTGTTCTTGAAAGCACTGTAGCTGCATGCATTTTCCACGCAGCTTCCTTAAAATACGCCCTGCGCATACCCAGTGGGCTTCAGCATCTAGTGGCTTGATAGATATACCATAATCCTTGTAAAATGATATGAGATGGAAAGTTTTCCGAATTTTGCGCTCCGAACGAAATCAAGAAAACGTCAAAAAAATAGCCGTTTCGTAAATCACCTCCTCCCCTGAAAAACGAATGCGATGGCTGACTCGCTGGAGAGAATTTACAGTAGGAAACATCAGGGAAACTAATATCTGGCTGTCAAACAGATTTAACATTCAAAAACAAAACATCAATTGTCCACTGAAAGTAGAGACGCCTTCCCTTCTTGATTCCCATGGACATGGACTAACCGAATGGTCGCTGACCGCTGGACTTTGGACACGGTTGGCCTTTGGAGTGCTGAGGCTTTCACCAGACCTCCAGTTGAAAACAAGGTACACTCTCAGAAAAAATGTGCAAAAAAGTATACCTTTAGGGGTGCAAAAACTTGACACTGGGGCTGTACTCTTAAAGGGACACATTTGTACCTAACCCCATAAAAGGTTCAAAATAGTGCCATAAGAGTACATATGTGACCCTGGACCACAAAACCAGTCATAAGTCCCAGGGGTATATTTGTAGCAATACTTTTATTACTTTTTATATTACTTTTAAAAAGTAACTAGTAAAGTAACGCATTACTTTTTAAATACGAGTTACTTTATCAAAAAAGTAAATAAGCCCAGGTGATGTAATGCACTGCATTCCATAAAAAGTAACTAAGTTACTTTTTAACAATCAGTTACTTTTTTGGAGTAACACAGTATTGTAATGCATTACTTTTAAAAGTAACTCTGCATACCACTACTCTAAGGAACTATTACTTATTCTTTAGGGGTAAAGAAGGTACAAAGGTGTCGCTCTGAGGCAGTGACAAGCTGTTGTACTCCTAAAGGTATCATTTTTGCACATTTTTTCTGACGGTGCAGAGTTAGTCCACAGAAAGTTCCCCAGTTTGTCTTAAGGGCAATTTTACAGTGTAAGGCATTTGCACAGTCTTTCATTTTTCAGGCTACCACAGAGAAAAAAAATGCTGAAGCACATCACACAAACAGCAATCAGCTACACAGCTTTCAGGAAACGGCGAGAAAGCAGATCTAAACGGCAGTCGCGGTAGCAAAGTTTTACAGTGACCACACAGACTGCAAAAGCACACTGAATCAAATATATACAGACACAGAGCCGTAGAGGGGGGCGTGCATATATTTTGCTCGCATTGCTGAATGGATTTATTTCCTTGGCCTGACTTCTATGATTCAGCAGACAGAAATGTGGCATTTCAACAGCTACACACATACACCTTTTCATATTAACCTGCTGGTAAAGACATTGGACCGTTAGAAGTGCTCTTAATGTTTTCTATGAACTGCTTCCAGAGGGTAAAATAATCATGCCATCACATGTTCACATTAAAGTGCACTTAAAGAAGTAGAGCAAAACCAGATTTGCCTTAGTGAGCTCAGAGAGGTCTATGATGGAGAGTTATCCTTTAGCATTACCATTTATCTCAAAGGCAATTGCTCGGCTGGACCAAGTAGACAACCTGAACCTTGCCATCTTTGCTCAAGGATGCTCAGGTGTGAGAACTGTTGAGTAGAGATGAAAATGTTGACCATTTTAGACTATACTCGCTCATCATTTGACATTTTGGTATTAAACAAAGCAGAATGTGGTCGTTTATGCCAGTCCAGTCCATCTCATCAGACTTACTCCAGTGTAAAGAAGAATAAAGCCCTACACTGTGGTGGTAACCGTTTCTTAACTGTTGGGGAAACGCTTCATCAGTGCCGCAGCAATTAAAGTTCTCCCATATGGAAAGGCTGTTTAGCTAATTAAATAAGCTGAGTGAGTGAGTGGTTGAGTGCATCAGGGCTTATATGACCTCTTGGCTTCTGAGCCGGAGAAGTTTTTTGCAACGCGGCCAAAGAAAGCCAACGACGACCAGTCGGCTTTTGACTTGAATGACAACACAAACCCAAGCAAGAACAACACTCGCCGGGTCAGCGACTGCTAGGAAAACAACTGACTCCATGCAACCAATTTTTCAGCTCCTCAAGGGATGATGGGATACAGGAGAAGGCTCTGAAAGCCAGAGTCACAGCAGGAACGAGCAGGAAACCGAACCTGTGGCTCTCATTAGGAGACTTTTCCGGGCTCTCAGACGCACGCCCGTGTCCATGTCTCCTCATTACTATCTTCTCACTCACTCGTTCAAGTTCCTCATCCATTTGCTGACATTTATTACAGGTCATTCTCACTGCACCCAGTCAGGAAGGCATGTTGTTTAGGAATAATATTTCTTACTTGTGTATAATTTGGAGTAAATACTCAGCTTCAGCTAATAGCTGTTTTGCACTGCAAAAACTCCTAATTCAAATTACGGAATGCAAATGTGATAGGAGCGGTTGCAAGGAGGATCGTAAATATGGCAGCAAAGCTGGTGTCCAAAAAAGTGTGTTTATTTAGAGCAGAAACATTTTTGTGAGCATAAAAACAAAGGTTAAGTCTAAAAATGAGAACAACTAGGTACTAAAACAGCACCAATTCCCTTCTAAACAAATGAGTCCGGCGCTATAATAACCTTGTTATGCTCTTTATCCATTCACTAGTTCAAATTGGAACATACCATTTTTATAAAATAAACTCTTGCCTCACAATATGATTAATACATGAAATTTAAGAACAAGAAAATACAATAAGGCTGGATAAAACAAAACATATTTGCACAGACATTTTCATAAATTACCTAAAATGAGCACTTCACCGCAAGTTTGCAATTCTTAATGCCACTCCCTCTCAACTAGAACAGGAACTATATGCCAGAACACCCCACGCAAATATTATAAAATTAACAAAAACAGTGGTAACACAATAAAAACAGTGATGGAAGACAACTTAGAGGTCACTGATTTCAATTGGTAGTGGTCTTTTTTTTTCCCTTGGTCTTATACTACACATAAAATGGATATTTTTAGATTCAATACCAACAAATGTACTCATGTTGTTAGTGGCTTGTGCTCTTGGCTACTGGATTGCACTGGTCTGCCGCAAGATTTCTCCTCACCACGGGCCAGCAGCGTCTTGGACGGAGACGTTTCGTGCCGTTACCATTGTGAGTTTGTGCCTAATGTTTGAGGCCCTGCTGTTGTCCTTGCTCTATATCACCATATAATGGGTTTTTCGTCATCTTGTGTGAGTCTTTTTACTGATTTTGGTCAAAAATACAGTTGATTTCTAATACTTGAATGAAGAAAAACAATTAAGTGCACCTTTAACATTTCAACACAGGTAATATGGGTCAACCACAGGCAGGAGTGAATGTTGAATCAAGATTCGCAGTCGGATCTGTCTCCTGTCGTTTATCGATCTGCAGTGGTTGGCAGCATGGTTTCACCCGTGTGAGTATATGGTTACAACACCCTTAACTGCAGCCATTATGGGTCGAGGACTTGTTGAATAATAAATCATATTTTCCATGGTGGGGACCCGTCTGCTGTTCTGACCACAGGGATTGTGGATGAAGCTTGAATGTCCTTCATCAGGTATCCAGCGGCACTGTTCTCATCAGGAGGGTGTTAATCTTTAACGGCGCTGTCTGTGAGGAGACAACCGCCGGGGAGACGTCTGTCGGGTCCTTCAGAGCCACAGGCACCTAACAGGATTCCTCTGACTCTCTTTTATTGTGCGCTCAAGTAACTCAAACCTTTCCTGAGGAGCTAAACTGTTTTCAATAAGACGAGGTACAGTTTACAGCACCTATGTGACACTGAGACATAATTACATGTTAATACTCATTTAGTTACTCAAAAGCAACATAAACATTTATACAAACCCAAGCAGACACACAAATGCATATAATGGACAAAAGTCATAAATGCGTCAGACATCATTAAACATCATTAAAATAAACCAGTGCAACCAACAACGATCGCCTCCAAAGATTAAATTCTTGGCACTGCGAAGAATGCAAGATATTTAGAAAACCCAGCAGCATGTCGAGAATAATTAAGAAAAGAGTCAGAACAATGTCAGTTTCAACTGAATTATGTCTGTTTACTATTGTCGCAGAATTGAATTGCACGCATATTTTTTCAAAAAGTATGTTGAAACGTGTTTAATCAAGTAAAATCGGTATGTTTATCACCTCTTTGAACTGATATCTTCGTACCATTTGGGCTGCTTAAAATTGTAAGTAGTAAAAACAACAATGACTTAGCCTACATTATATGTGCAAAAAAAATCCTGAGAATTATTTCAGAATATCTTCATTTGTGTCCTGGAGGCAAAAGAAGGCTATACAGGTTAATCAAGAATGAGTGAACTGGCAAATCAACTCCCTGTATTTTTCTATTTTCAGTGAAAGGTGGTGTATGCCTGATGAGCCCATCATTAAACAAATGTACCACAACTGCCATCCTAGTCTACCAGAAGGTAGGGTTACACCTGTTCTATCCCAGCATTCCTTGAAGTCATCATGTTCTGATCACAATGAATGGTATAATCTTTGGTTGGTATAATCTAAAGGGATAATTTACTAGTAAATTAACAGCAAGTTGGATTTAATAGTGAATGACTACAAATTATTTTTTTGAAGCTGCAAATAAAAGATTATTGGAGTACTTTTTATCAGAAAACTACATGCCATTTTTTGAGGGGATTATATAGGAAATTTACTAGCAATTGTTGAATGAAAATGGCTTCAAAATAAATCCTACACCAAATTTTATTCCGTCTAGGTTTGTTTTGGACAATAGCCGCAATGTAGTAAACTGACCCCGTTCACTTAAACAGAGAAAATCCATATTTGTCAGAAGTCTGAAAAATCGACATCTATGTGCATAAATGTTGTCTTTGCTTTCCCCGCCGCAAACACAGTTATTACTGAATAAAAACAGCTTTCACGTTCACCACTGTATATACAACATCAATATAAGGTTGAACCCTAACAAGCTACATTAACAAATACAAAGAGGGCTATTAATCGCCCACGGCTCTGCTCTCGGGAGCTCTGTGGGATGCAGACACCGCCCCTGGTTAACCAAACTTTCCAGCGGCCACACTGGCTGAACCGCAGGGCTAGAGGACTGCAGCCACTGTAGTGAGCCCATGATGCTATGCGTAAAACTGTCACACTGAGTTTAACTCTCCCAGAAGACTCTCCTTCAGCCTTAGATGGCAATGGAGGCTATTGCTGTTAAGTCTCAATTGAAATATGTAAGATTGTATATAATCTGTGTGTTAAACACCTCAGATATCTGTTTGGACTTCTTAAAATTGTAAGCAGTAAAAACAATATGGGACCCCACAAATTTTCATTGTATGTAAAAAAAAAAATCTAATGTAATTTTGTGTTTCAGAGAAAAATGACAGCTATACAGGTTTGGAATGACATAATGGTGTTTTTTTTTTTGTAAAGTTGGATAAAGTAGAAAGCTTTAATCTTCTCATGATATATATGCTCATTTCATGATATAGTCTAACAAAAAGTCACTTTCTGTGGTTCCATAAAAAACAGAAAACTGATTTCATATAAATTTCAAAATATTATATTTTTTTCTCTATAAAAAATATAAATATATATATATATATATATATTATAAGTGTTTAAACATTTATTTTGCCTCCCAAATATTTTCAATCCAAGAAAATATTCACCTTTTGAAAAAAATAAAATAAAATAATAATAATCATCATTTTTTTGTCTACAACATATTTGAACATTTCTATTAAAAAAAATAAAAAATTAAATAGTTTATAGTTCAAAAAGGTTCTTTTGATAATTTAAATGTTCTTCACACAAAGAAAAATAGTTCTTTTAAGAAATGATCACTGAAATGTTCTTTTTGGAATAGCACTTCTATGACATCACTGCAAAAACCCCATTTTAGACTTAGATTTTTTAAAGTATTGTTGCAATTCTTGCGCTTCATGTTTGTTTGTAGCCTCTCTCTCTCTCTTTCTCCCCATTGGAGTGATTTCACTGCTCTGGCGCTGTTTCCCCTCTCCATAAGGGCCCACACAGTCACAGCGAATGACACTTTTACACTCTCATTGGCCAAAAAGAACAAGACACAGTACTACACTAAGCTTTCCTTATTGGGGGAGGTGGCGGCGTACAAAAAAAAGGACGAACGTAGACTTTTTTAATTGAAAAGTGCATGCATTTTTCTAAGGTGGACAAGCGTTGCGAGGACTTTGCAGACATTTATTTGACATGTCACGTCATGCGGTTTGATGCCAAGTCCCTCTGTTTGAACTCACTGCCATTTCCACACTGCGCTTATTCATTTGTGAAATAATTGCTACGACCTTCAAGGGTTTTCTTTGGCCCACCTGGAAATATGTATTTTTTTCACCCGATCTCGGTTCTAATTAACAAGCCTGTAAGGGCTTTGCAAGCTTTTTTTGCAGGACATACTTACTTTAATAGAGTTCTGTCGTAATGGCTCCGTGTGAGGTTTGGTGATGTGTCCTGTATATGTACGTGTTTGTGTGTTTTAGTCATCACAGAACGCTCCGGTTCTCCCCTGGATATTTTGCTCTCGTTCACCTCTTAAAATAACGATGAATATGTTATCCGTGATTTCTATTTTTGGCGTTGAAAAAATAACTACACAAAAGGCTATTTACAGTACACATAGTATTTGGTTTAAGTTTGTTTAGACTCTGTGTGCTTCCAGCCAAAGTGCAGAGTACACTAATGCATTACTGCGGCAGACAGATGCATGTGTTCAGCTTACCGCCTCTGTTTATTTACCCCTCAGCTGTTTTAAATGGACAGTATTCAGCACAGAGGGGCTGCATAAGGGTGATTCTCACCTGAATCAAAATCTGAAAGCCCAGAAAAAGTTTTTAGGACCATAGTTGGCATCAATACGTCTCAGAAAAAAACAAATGCATCAATGACATTACAGGTTCCATTGGCACAATATAACATCTAATCTTTTCTTTTAGATTTTAGGTGAAATACGATCTGAACATGTTCATGACAGCTTTCATAAGATTCAACCATGACCTCTGACCCCAGCGAGTACGATCTGGATTGTGAGAGCTGGCATGAATGGCAGGAGTCGATCAGAGATGCTATAAAGCACAAGAGCAGACACTGCAGATAGATTATCCGTTATGCGCTCGACCCATGATTCTCATAAACCTGAGCCCGGTTACTGCAGTCTCAGGGCTAGAGGAATGGCTTAGGATTGCCAGTAGACGTGAATGTAAAAACGACCGAATTGGAGGTCATATAATGTGAGCTTTGTCCATTAAACCCTGGCCTCATAAATACTTCCATGTCCACACGTTGTGAAAAACACTCAATGAAGTCTAGACAAAAGGCAATCAGTGCAGTTGGAGCCACTGAGCTGCCCTGATCCGCACTAATGGAATCTCCATAGTCAACGAAACTGCAGCGCTGCCACCCTTCATGAAGAACAGCTGTGCCCTGCATACTTAAACACAAGGCTGTGTGATGCGCAGGCCGCTTATGATCCGTCTGATGGAAATTAAAAACACAATATCTTCATTTGTTTCTCTGAGACAGCAATAAAAAGAAGGAACACGTTAATTGTCAAAAATAATGATTCACACACCCTCACACTGTTTCAAATCGGTATGACTTAAGACCCATTCACACCATAACGATAGTAAATATTGATTTTATTAAAAATCATTCTAAATGTAAAATAAAATTTACACCACAACTGTAACATTGATGGCACAGAGATTAATATAATAAGACTTGATTCAATTTTTTATAAATGCAAAAAATAACTTTTTAGTACTGTTGTCTTGTTTTCCAGTACAAATATTTAAACATTCTTAAATCAAGAATCAGGCAAAATGGCTTGGTATTGGTATTTTCTGGAAAAAAAAATTAAACTTTGCTTAAACCAAGAACAAATATCTGCCAGTGCGGTCAAAAAAATAAACTAAATTCAAAAAGAAAGCAAGAATTTATTTATTTCTCTGAGCCCACTGGCAGACATTTATTCTTGTTTTAAGCATTCAGTAAACATTTCATTTTGATAGATTTTTCAGAAAACAAGACTTAATGTTATGAGTCATTTTGCTTTTCAAGTAAATGTATCTGTATTTATGAATATTTAGATATTTGTATTGGAAAAATACTGGCAAAGTCATTAAATAAATATGCGTCCAGTTCAAATGTACACAAATTAGATTTTAACAGCTTTGATGTAGCGTAAGATTATCGCTCAAAAATGACTCAAATTCAGTCTGTTCTTTACACAAAACTATCATATGGCCTTTGAAATATAGCACGCAGGTTTTATTTCGCTAGTAATCTCACACGTGATGTCTCAAACTGTTTTTTCTCATCAGCTGACCCAATTGTTTTTTATTTCTTCCAAGAAGACACATTTGAGACAAACCTGATATCTGACACCATGAAAGAGCAACCGCTAAGCCATAAAATGCACTACTAGCCACAGTAAAGGTAAGTATGCGCATGACGTAATGGGAAAGTTTCCAGCATTAGGGTGTGTGGGTGTGCATTTGTGTGCTCGTGCTCAGGTGTATATTATGATGTCAGAGCAGGTGTGGCGCTCTCATAGTGTGCATGTGGTGAGATACGGCTCATTTCCACAGCATTCATCAGTCATGCACATTCAGAGAAAGAGAGAGACGCCACAGAGGGTCTTTCAGTCGTGTAGGGCATCTCGGGTGTGATGCAGTAAGGTAAACACGGTGAAGAGTGTAAACATCTTTCAGCTGTAATTGCTGGTCTACCACTCAGACCTCACGCAAGCACACACAAACATACACACACATGCAAACACGGGCACAAATGATCTGTGTGTGGTTACGTGGCGTACTCGGCGTAATCCATTTACAGATGCACACACACCTGCTGCCAGGTGCTGAGTGGGCAATACGTGGGCAATCTGTACCTGCTTGTGTGCATGTGTGTGGCCAAAATCTGAACAGGTTGTGATTAAGCACTCATTGCTGATGAGCGCTGGGTCAAAATAAGACTGAAAAACCACCAAACTCGTGTGCGTTTCCCAAAACTATGGTCGCAAGTTCCATTACCAGTGTTGTGGGGTAAGTAATGCAAGTTGCGCAATTAGATTATTTTTTAAAATAAGTAACGCAAGTTACTTTGTTTTCCCATTCAATTAGCTCTCCTGTCCCTGTGTTGAGAGAGGAAGGCACTTGCTTTAGCCTGAGGCTTATTAATTTCACTTTTGGTCTGAAAGGGTCCAGTTGCCAAAAATATAACTTTTGGGTTTTTTGTTATTAAAAATAAATAAGCAAACCTAGCTAAGGTGACAAAAAGTAATGCAGAAGTAACGTAATGCATTACTTTCCATAAAACAAATAATGCAATTAGTTACTTTTTTATGGAGTAATGCAATTTTGTAATGCATTACTTTTAAAAGTAACATTGTCAGAACTGATCATTACCAAGATAGTTTAACGATTTAATGTTTCCCAAATCAAACATTTGCAAACAGCATCACAAAGTTTTGTGGTTGGACCTACAGTTCTTGATCTGTGGTGAGAAGCATTGTTTCTAGTTAGTATGACATATGGGGCCAGATTTACCACACAGGGCAAATTAGCAGGAGAGCACAATCCTATAAAAACACAGATGGGAGTTGAAAGTTCTGCTGGTGATCTACTGACAATGTGCACATTAATGAACACGTGCATTGCATTTGCAAGCAATGACCAACACAATTTACAAAGAGCAGCGCAAATTAACAAGCAGAGCTGATTTTAATCAGGTGCAAAGAAATATACTAAATAAATGTGTTAAGACATGCTTTTCTGGGCATTAAATAATAGCGCAAATATCATGCAATTCTGAGAAATAAAGTCAGCATTGTGAGATATAAGCGTGATTGTAAGATTTTTTTTTTTACCCCCTTAGAATTGGACTTCATAAATCAATAAATCACAATTCTGAGTGTATATATCACGCTATTCTCGCAATTGTGAGAAAAAAGTTGGAATTTTTATCTCTCAATTCTGACTTAATTTCTCACAATTGTGAGTTTATATCCAGGAATTCTGAATTTTTAACTCTCAATTGCAATTTAGAATAGCGAGGTGCAAACCCTCAGTTGCAAAAAAAGTCAAAATTGTGAGATAAAAAGCACTTTGTTTTTTATTCATTGCCCAAAACTGGATTCTAGATTGAACTAGAATGCTGTGGCAAACTGTGGCAGTTTTACTGGACAGTGAAAAGTCAGCAGCAGATTCAGCTTCGTTTTAGCACATGATGGAGGGGAAATACTTTAACTGTATCCAATCAAACACTCTGGCCAATCCAATTATGTAGTTACAGAGGTAGCTCAGGTGCGGCTCTCAGCCCTGGTCTAAGCTGGAGAAAATAAACCAGCTCCTGCTTTGTGGTTTCCATGTGCGCACGAGGAAGAAGAGCCCTGCGCTTTTGCTCCAAGCAGAAAAATGGCTGAGAAGATCACAAGAAAAGCCTCTGTCAATAAACACCAGAGACCAGGCCACAGAAACAACCCCCAGAGACGATGAACGGATACGTTCACCAAAGCCGTGGTCCTTGGCTGCCGCCGCGTCCATCTCACCTGAACATTCTTGAAGCTTTTAGACAAGCGGCCTTATATATGCTATATGAAATAAAGCCACGCTCTCCGAGAGTTCTTCAAGGTTGTCCACGTCTAGTTCGGTAGACCTGCGTCAGAAATGGGTTTACGCGCGAGATCAGATCTGGGCGCTTTTCCAGAAACAAATGAAGACCTTGGCTAAAAGATTGAGTTGCTGCTTACAAAGCCTTTCTAGTTATCACCAAATTATATCCAGTCCTCTAGCGAAAACAGTCAGACCTTGTCCAGATTGTCAGTTCATTCAGTCAAGACGTTTTAAAAGCCACAACTATTACCAGCTGGTGCTTTTTGTTTGTCTTCAGCTGATTGTGAAATCAAAATTGACTATTATTTACCTTATTAATACTTACTGTTGGTCTTTGTGATCGTTCACCAAAATGTACTAACCTCTGAAAGAACCTTTATATTCGGCTAATGGCAATTAAAGAGGTTCACGTTGACAATGATTTGCCAAGTGACTAAACACCATTCATTTTCAATGCTGCATGTAATCCAACCTTTCCAAACTCTTTGCAAGAATTGCAAAAAGCAGTACATTTGCAAATAAACCAAGACAAAATATTAACATTAGGATACAAGTAGAGCATGTAGAGCACTTAACCTTAAAAATAGGTTGCCAATTTTCAGTTGCAAAGTTATTAGGCTACTATTGCACAAAATGCATACTTTTGAAATAAAAACCAATACAAAATATTAGCATGGGGGATATATGTAAATGCTTTTGAGGGTGAACTTGGTTGCAAATGTTGTAGATTTTAACCTTTGTGCTGGACTGAAATATAATTTGGTGTTCCTGGTCAAAAATGTTCCACCTTTTAAAAATTTCTCCAAGATTTGGTGATAACACAAAAAATGTATAAGCATTTTTTTGTAGGCCAGTTACTTTTGACTGGGAACACCACAAGTGTAACAAGTTGGGGGAAAAATACCAAAAAAGTACAAAAAATATCCAATTTTTGAGGGGGAAGTTATTATATAGTATTATACAGGGTTAACCTGTCAAATTCAGTAAAAAAATCTCAATCAAATACATTTCATTTACACATTTACTGTTCTCAAAATCATACAAAAGACACTTCAGACAGTCTCAAGAGCTCAAGAACTTCAGAAGTTTGATTCATTGCAGTGCAGTGCTCATGATATCTGTTTTACTCAGAAAACAATCCCCATATTCTATGAAGAGCCGCGACTCCTTTATTTAGAAAATGTAGGTTACTCTAAAGCACAAACACATTTTTTGGGAACCAAAGAGCCTGTAATGGTGTCTAGATGAGCTCGCTGGCAGGCGGCTTTGGGTAAACAGCTCTGTCTGGCCTGGGTGAGACTGAGCAGTGTTGCCCTCACTCAGCACTCGTTTAGCTAATTAAAGCAGTGCTGGTTGCCAGCAGGACAAACAGTATCAGCCTGTACCACACAGGAAAGACTTCACACACTGCTTGAGAACATTAGCAGATTTCTAGAGAACATCACAGACTGGTTATGGAGTGTGTGCTATAGTATGCAAGATATGTTTGGAATATGTAGGGTAAATCGAGAGTATGTGGTTTTCAAAAGAATGTTTATTGATTGGTTGATTGCAGTGTAGAGGATATTTGGGTGCACTTAAAGTATATAGTGTACATCAGAGGTATGTAGGTGTCCTTAGGAGTGTGTAGGGTGAAATGGAAAACGTGTGAAGTTTGTCTGGTTTGAGTAGGAGATGTTTAGGGTGCGGCTGACCATTATGATGCTTTTCAATTGGAAGTTCTTGTATCTGTTTGTGTGAATTGTTTTCTAGAACTTCAAGAGAGAGTCTCACAAGTATAGGCTTTCAGCTTCAACATGGCTGAACCCAGCAGCGGGAAAACTTCAGGTTAAAGGTTGTGAAGGTGTGTAATCGCTCTTCTCTCATCGAGGGAAAAGTGTTGTGTCCTTACCCTGTTATCTGTCACTGGCAAAGATTCTTTCATTTCCTCTCAAAGTATCCATTTACACACCAGCAGGAAAAAATAAATCTTTCAGAGAGTGCATACACCAGAAGCACATTTTAAAATACTAACATTTATTTCTGAAAGTTATAATTTATCCTCAAAAATACGCAGCCGTTCCAAAAACATCAGAGAAATCAAATTATTTCGGTGCTCCAAAAGTAATGTTCTCTGTCCGGTGCAGATTCGCTCTGCCAGGCGTAAAAAGAAAAAGCTGATTACAAGAAATGAAGAATGAGAGCTTTTTTGCTTTTGTTGCCAGTTGCATTTCCTCAGTTAACGGATCTGTATGCACATCCAATGTTGGATCAAAATATGATTATTTTTTATTTTTGCATGGCAAAATTATATTATCTAGTGTCAAAACATTCCCAAAAACAATGATTTGATTTAGTAAATGCCAATTTGCTGCTGTGCAATTAAGAACAATCTAAAGAACTCTGGGGCGTTTCATTTAAAATAATTACACAATGTAATGATCTTTATGAATGCTGGGAAATGCTTGGCCTGACTTTGCAGATGATTGTCAGCACATCATCATAGCGGGGTTGATTTTGGACGCCGCTCGCAAAGAACAGCCTTCTATCGCAGTTTGTGGCGCTTTCGCTGATTTACGTGGAAATCTGGAGTGGAGCGAAACCAAAACAATGGTTGATGTTTCAATAATGTTGACTCAGAAAGTAACCCAAGCATGAGATAAATATACCAGCTGGATGAGTTCATTATTTTAATTTCTGTGTAGAGAAATGTGAAATTTACCAGGTGAGAGAAAAGCAGCATCATTGTCTCTGAGAGAGAATCCGAATTATAGGATAAAGATAATGTCTGAGAACTACACGCAGAGCAATCCAACGACTTTCGCCAGTTTACAGTAGATGGCTGTGGGAAAACAGTCATTTTCAGGCAAAGACGTGGGAATGAAATGCAGTCCTGGCACGCTGGCAGAATCTGAGGCAACGTCGCTCAGAAGCCTAAAGTGTTGAAAGCTGGAAACGACAGTGGTTTGGACGTTTGTTTGGGTTTATTTTAATAAGATAAAGCCATTTTAACTGTAGACAGATTGTCTGCTGTGAATGTCACCACATGACCTTTAGGTGTTTCTCATATTAGTTATTAAATCTTGCTGTCTAACTTGTCCTGCTCTGTTTGTGCAATGCACATGAATGATGCCTCCTATAATACGGCCTTTTGTATGCCTGCTTTCCCTACATTATCTTCATTGGCAAGGGTGCAACACCCTAATATCATGCCAGTGAGTTTTGCATGGGCAAGTACTACTTAAATGTTCATTTTTTAACATAAAAAGCTAGTTTTTATCACCTCTTGCAAAATAGAAGCAAGTCAAAGGTGAAATATGAGGACAGGTGAAGAAAAGTCAATCCATGGCTAAAAAAGCAATAGTGATCGCAATTGATGTAGTGAAACGCTGATACTCTGAAAAGTATGAAGGCGCTGGGCCATTTAGTGCTTTGAAAACAAATAAAGAACTGTAAAATCAATCCTTTTTGAGACTGGAAGCCAAAGCTAGTGTAATGTGCTTGCTCTGACTGGCTTTTGTTAATAACCTGGCTGCAGTTTCGCACAAGCTGCACTCTGTCTGTTTTTTTGGGCAGTTACATAAAAAGTGCATTACAGAAGTCAAAGTGAGAGAAGACAAAGGCATATGTCTGCTTTTTTTTTGCATGTTGCAGTGGGTCTGTTGCAGAAATTTCCCTTCTAGAGGAAGGTTTTTGAGAAATGACGACAACAAAGGACATTTTTTCCCCTTTCCCTATTGTTTAGTCTGTATCTGTTGCACAGACCAGGGCACTAGGGTCAAGGTCATGGGTTTGATTCCCAAAGAATGCATGAACTGATAAAATGCAATTGAATGCAACGCAAGAGGATAAAAGCATCTGCCGAATGCAGAAATGTAAATGTAAATGTGTTACCTTCCATAAACATTGCATGTCCTTCAATAACACATGCTTTAATCTTAAACTGTTACAAAGTGTACTCTGCTAAATCATTTGACCCTGACATTAATTGAGAGACTGCATGGAATATTTAAGTATTTGAGGAGAAGTATAGACTGCAATACAGTTACCAAAGATGTATAAATACTGTCAGACAGTTAAACAGCTCAGTCCAGTTGAGTGTAATTCTAGGCCTCCTAAAAGACCCCAGAATGTTCTCATTTGTAACAGAATCAGAGTGTAATTTATAAATATGACAGTGTACCAAATGCTCTGTTAATTTTAACTTAGCATGTCAACGAAATAAGACATGATCTGTGAGTAGTGGACGTCAGTGGTTTGTGTTTAGTGTAGACACATGCATGAATACAAAGTCAGTCACATTCAAATATTCCTGGAAATCTTGCAGACGGAGAGCTTCGCTCCGTTGCACAATGAGAAGTGTGGAGTTGGATGCTCTCGGAGGGACTGGAAGCGATATCCAGGAGAGAAGTCAGTGGCATGGATCATTTCTCTATCTGCTAATGATCTTGACAACTGACTTGCTCATTTGTTTTCTGCCTTGTCTTTGGATTTGAAACTGCTGGTGGAAAAGTGAAGGCTGAACTATAAATTGGCTAGATATACAGTAGCTGGACAGCTTGCGTTTTTCCAGGGTTTAGTGCGAACAGAAGCAGTGTTCTCAGGGTAGCACAAGGACCTTGCTATGATTTTGAAAGAAAAATATCCTAATAAAAGAACCTACTGCAATCTTTGCGTCAAACATTTCATTAGACGTACTTTGAATGCAAACTCGTCCAGCGACGCAACCTTGATTTCATCGGTTTTATTCGGCAACACAAGTTGCATTCTCAGCTTTATAAAAACCTTAGCTCATACTTGCTTACGATTTCTCTTTCAGGGCAACTTCTGTCATAACAGAGAAACAGTTTGACGATCTTGCTGAGCAGGTGAGTTCAATTTGATGTTTATAGGAGCTACTCGAATAACATATCTTGTTTAATTTGAACGGTCAAATGAGACTTGTGAACCGAGGTTTGTTACCACTAACAATGTGCTCGCAAAGCCTTTCGAGTTTCTGGCCTTGTGCATGATTATAAATGGATTTAAAAAGGTCAAATTCCTGTTTAAAACTTAATATTGGACTTGCTGACGTTAGTTCTTTTTCACTGTAAATTGATGTCTTGAAATATACAGTATGTGCTTTTTTGGATTGGTCAAAACTTCAAAAGGACAGTTCACCCAAAAGTGAAAATTTGCTGTTCACTTACCCCCCCTTCAGATCATCCAAGATGTTTGTGATGTTTTTCTTGAGTGGAACAGTAAAGAAGAGTTTTAGCTGAAACCGTGGCTCTTGGTGAAGTCTGCTTCAATAAAGCACATTAGGCAACACAAAATTAATACCCGTGACCCCTGACAATATTTTAAGGTCTTATGAAGTAAAACTATAAGTCTGTGCAATAAACTACACATTATTTACAACATTATTACCTGTAATCCAGAGCCTTAGACAAACGGACTGATATCTGGTTCTTGAACAAATCATTCTTTTGAACCAGTTCGTTTTAGTGAACGGAATGAACCAGTTCATCAAATCGGACTGAAGTGTCTGAAACAGTTTGTGGCTTGAGGAGCACAGGTCTACAAGTTATTCAATCAGACCCTTTTTCAGATGCCTGACAGTCACTCCGACTCAAATTGAGCCAAAATAGCAGCGTATATGATCCTGTGATGAATGAACTGATTCAACGCTTCAGTTCCTCCAGCAGTCACTGAACTGAGGAAGCAGTTCAGCTCGGACAGAAGACTGATGAGCCGCTGATATGCACATACGTGAACCAAGCACTTGAATGAAGGGGTGAAATGAAGGTTTTTTGTGGTTTCTCATTGTTTATTTAAAAATGTGAGCTGATGAAGACAAGTTTATTGAAGTTCATTGAAACAAGCTGTCCAAAAGAACTAGATTTCTCTGTTGTCTGAGGCTCTGGATTACAGGTAATACTGTTATAAATAATGTTCAGTTTCTTGCACAGACTGATTGTTTCTCTTCTTAAGACCTCAATATATTGTCAGGACCCAGAGGGTTAATTTTATGTTCACTGATATGCTTTTTTTGACTTTTGGTTGCCACTGACTTGCATCGCATGACACATGATTACCAAGGAGCACGGTTTCAGCTAAAAATCTTCTTTACTGTTCTATCGTGGATGGCCTGAGGGTAAATAAATGAACAGCAAATTTTCATTTTTGCATGAATGATCCACTTAACCATCTTTTTAGTTGCAGAAAACATTCTTTACAACAGACGCTGAGGTATAGGTTAGTCTAATGGCTTAATTTTTTTTCGATGCCACTTGGACAAATTGATAGGTGATTCTTGTTGCCATATAAACTGTATGGAAGCTTTCATTATGGTCAGAAGTAACAGTTTCAGCATGTTAATTTGTGCAGAACTGGTCATTAAAGAATGTTAAAAAATAATAAACTTGTGAAATTAGATTTTAAATGTATTTGTTTGCTTTGCAGACAAATCAGCGCAGTAAAAAACCCAAAGTGGCGAGGGAGAGGTTGACTGAAGTCGTATTTTACGGCGCTTTTTTTCTGCGTGTTTTATGATGTGGTTTTCTCAGGGCCATGTTTCCTCTGCACAGCCACTCAAACGGAGGCAAAAATAATGAGTACAACTGCACGTCGAGTGGGTAACACGGAGAAAAAAAACCAGCACAATTAGGTGAATTAAGTTGGGCTGCGTTCTGTTCAAGCTGAGTCTGATTTCCTCCATTAAATCGAGCAGGGGAAGCACTTTATAGAGCAGAACCGTCCCAGTGAATATCCCTGGCGTCAAAATAGCTGCCCTGTCGCCTAGCGCACAACTGTATTTAAACAACTTGATTAAGTTGAAATAAGCGCCCCACCCAAGAGGCAGTGAGTTATTCCTGCAAAGTACAGACGGCTTTACACCCCGCTGGCAAAGCAAACCCCAAAACGCCACACTGTTTTATGTTGGACTTTTCAAGGGTTTTAGTTTTCACATTAGTAATCGTCATAAAAAAAAGAAAGAAAAAAGAAAAAAGAAAGAGATTGATGTGTTTCTAAATTCTGTTTTTTGTTTGTTTTTCTTGTTTGTTTTTTTTTGTTTTTTGAGGCAAGACAGTCTGAATCAAGTTGCAAATCAAGTTATAATTTTGATTAGATTTTTTTTTTATTTTAATCAAAGTTTTAGTAATTTAGTGTTTTTAGTATATATTTTTTAAATATATAAATATTTGTTAACATTAAATATGTAATATTTAAAAAAAATGTAATCAATTTTAATTCAGTTTTAGTTTTTTGGGGGGTTTTTTGCAGTCAGCCTTTATGCAATACTGCCATGATGCAAGGGTTGCCAAATTGTTTCTATGCAAGGGTTGCTAGATATGTGCCAGAAATGTGCCTAGTTTTTCAGTGGCACTGGTTCCAGAGTATTTTTTTCATTAAAGGATTTTAAAAAGTCTTCGTTAATACATTTTAAGTCATGAATTAAACCAGTCAGCTATGAGGAGAATCACTACAGCACAAACTCTTGTCTGAAGCACAAAAAATAAATCGGACAAAAAGGCAAAGGTACAAGACTACAAACCTAATGGCTTTAGTGAGGCAAAGAACTCCCATGAAGCACTGCAAATTACATAATCAAAAAAGCAATAGAGAAATAAGTTGTTGATTTGTGTATATAGAAAATATGTTTTACGTTTATTGCAAAATATGCATATACAGTTTAATATTTAAGTGTTTTGAGAGTGTAGCAAGACCAACTCAGTTGTATCATTTCTGGTGCTTTCTTGGGAGTGGGCGGAGCCCAACACCCATTGTGTCTCTCTGATTGGTGGATTTCTGTACAGCATTATGGGTAATGTAGTTTTTCATCAGGGATTCCGCGGTTAAACATGACTATTAAGTTGAAATTATGTGAACTGATGGCTTCATCTAAAGCATATATCATCGATTAACAAACTCAGAGCTCATGGTAGGAGGTTTGAAAGTTATTGTTAAAATCTCTTCAAAATAAAATTTTCCCTGAAATGTAATAGTACACATGTCCATAGTACAAATTGTACGGCACAAAATATGTCTCAAATTCGCAAACCCCCCTCCCCCTCAACCCCTAACGTCACTTATGGGCAATAGTCATAGTGATGCTTGACTTAGTAAACTCCACTAATAATTAATATGAAGTGGCTGCTCTGTGTGTGTGGGAGAGACATGCAGTCTGTTGACACTGGGCGTCTCCACGGAAAAACAGATCGTCTTGCTGACGCTTCGTCAGACCATCAGCGCCCCCCCCACCCTCCCTCCCTCCCTCTGTTGCAATTGAACACAGCTGTGTGTGTGTGTGCGCACTGATATCTGTTTAGAGAGCATGTCTGTGTGCTGAAGAGACCTAAAGACTGCAGTACACACTACATCACACACTGCATTATGCTGTCATTGTGTTGTGGAGTGGGTGGATTTTATTTGGCACTAGACGCTTTAAATTCCCCGATCAGTAAAACAAATAGCAAACGACACAAACTGCCACACAACAACTGGACAGTGGCTTCTCTGAATCAGACCGTGATTCTTCTACCAATAAACACTGGTGATCTTCGAGTGTAGTTTTAGTGACAAGTTCAAAAAATAATTTTGTGCTCATTTTATTCTCATATTTAGGCCTGTGTTTACAAATATATGTTCAGAAGTTTATCCTCCTCTATATGTCACATAAAAACAGCAAACTATTATTCAAGCAGTCTAAGTGGGCATTTTTTTAAAGTGCCCCTATTATGCGTTTTCAAATATGATCTTTCATGCAGTGTGTCATGTAGCTGTATGTGAACATAAACTATCTGCAAAGTTGTGAAGCCGACAGTGCACGATACATAAAGTTATTGTCTATCAAAAAAAAAGAGTCGACTCACATTTGCCTAAACGAGTCGTCAGGATTTCAAATCTTTTTCTGTTACGGCCACACGTCACGAAGTAACAGATTTGCATAATGTCCGCCCAAGTTCTACTTCGCGAACAACTTGTCCGCCCATAAAGTTCCATGTGGTTTACGTCACATGGAAATTTACATGTACATTACACGGAAGACGCTGTATCCTACGCTGTGAGTAAAACTGTTTTATATTCACTTCCAAAAGATGATGAATCTACAAAGATTGTATTTTCTAGCGATCGTTCAAAATACGTAGTTGTGTATGTTATGTTGTGTAACAGCCCTGCACATGTCATGCTAACCGGCTAAATCACGCTTCTGTAGTTCTGTTGTTCAGCTGTGGACCCACTGTAGTCTGACAATTTGTGATTGATGCAGCTTGACTGTCTGTCTGTCTCATTAGTTGGAGTAATGATAAAGGATGGTGCACGAAGCGGCTTTCACACCGAATGCGGAAAGCGCTGTGCTATGAAACCCATTCGTTTTAATTGCTTCCGCCTCGCGAGGACGGCTTGTTTCTGCCTCTACTAAAGCGCACGCGCAGCGGAGCAAAGTTTAAATGAGTTGTTCAAATGAGCTTTTGCCGCTGCGCTCTGAAGGGCTGCACTGAACACTGCGGTCAGCGCAGCGCTTTCCGCGTTCGGTGTGAAAGCCGCTTAATGCATTATACATTGCTGAAGTTTACAACATAGAGGTGTGCCCGGTTCGGTTATAAAAGCAAATTGCGAGCACTTTCCACGGTAGACCGTGCTAACTTGTCGATCAGCCACTTCAGCCGTTTCATCGTCAGACTCTGGCTGGAATTGTTATGGTAAAATCGATGCCATCTTTTCTATGTATTGACAAGTATCAAGTGTTGTCAGTCAGTTATGGCAATGGGCGTTTCGTTTTCCGACACCTTGTACGCGGTAAACCAATCATAAAGGACTGCGCCGTCTGACCAATCACAGCAGTGAGGGCTCACGGAAAGGAGGGGTTTAGAGAGACTGATTCTTCGAACTGCTTCGCACGAGTCGTTTAAGAATCATTTAGAAAAAGGGGTGTAAAATTAAATCTATTTTTGGAGAAAACTGAACTGTTTTTTGACCTTGCATACATGTGAACCTGTTTTGGGAGTCTATTAAAACAATATTAGTAACCTTTAAAATGGCATAATAGGGGCACTTTAATGTGAATAATTGGATTACATTTTATGCCAGTAGTCTCAATACATCAAACTTTTTTGCATCCCAGTTTCAATCCAAACCGATCACGACAGACTCACACCTGACACTGAATAAATCCATATTTCATCTGTACCAGAGAGAAGAGAGAGAGAGAGAAAGCTAACATATTGAGTCAGATATATTTTTCCTCTGCGGTGTCATGAAATGAAATCTGTTGGTTTCAAACCATCACCACAGTCATGACACCCAAACAAACCCACACACAAACCACAAACACACACACATAAATAAACACACCTACACACGCACAAAGTCATTTTTACTGAGACCCTGAAAACATGTGCAATGAACCACAAACTGAGAGAATTAACATGAAATTGAATAATTTCACCAGGGTGTTATTAGAATTTTTTTAATATTCTCAATTATGGAAATATAATAAGCAATTATTACATTCTAAAGCCAGTACTTATAATGTCAATAGGGAGATTTTATCAGCAAATATTTATATGTAATTAAATTGTGATTTCATTTTAATTAACTATCATATACTGTAATTAATTCAAATACAAATTGTAATGGCAATGGAAATTTAATTTAAATTTGCCTTATTTGAGATAAAAAATGTAAAATATATGAATTTAAATAAATATATACATATATATTTAAACGTATACATATAGAAATATAAATTATATTAATATTCTGAATTTTTATATATATATATATATATATGATAATAACAAACACTTCCATTCTTCTAGATCGCCTACTTCGCCCCCAACTCTGATTTAATCCTTTGGTTTAATAAATAAATTATGAATGATGTGTAATTTTATGTAATTTTATATTCTTATTCACCACTGAAAGATAAAACCTATTTTACCTTCTTTATTTCTATATTGAATTTTGATGCAATAAGACCTAGACATGTCTGGATGAGATTCACCCTGATATGACTGACTAATATAGAAGGCAGACGTCTGAGAAAGAGATGACAGATGATGCATTTCCACTGTTAGAACCAGTGTGACCAAAAGAGTCCACATTTATCCACACAACATTCAACGCGACTCTTTAACATGTAAAACCATCCCTTTTTTAGCCCGTGGCTCCCCGCGCCGGTCCATCAGAGGTCTGAGTCCGGTCCAAACGCGTGCTCATGACATCAGCGTGGGATCCCGCCCTCGTCAGCGCGTTTACAGTAGGGCAAAAATAAGGGCAGACTGACAGAGCTGTGGCCTGTGTTTGTTGGCAGAGCACTGGGCGTTTGTGGTGATGGCTGAGGTTTAGCGTAATCAAGGCCTGGAGCATTAGACAGACAGACAGAGAGACAGATGAGAGTGGGTTACGCTTCGACTAATGCTTTGACACCCTAATGACTGTGTCACCCTCATGAGTCCATGCTGAAATTCATACAGAAATTCATACATGAAAAGCCTTTCACATCAGGTTTAAAAGCAACATATTACACAGTCTTGCATCTCAGAAAAAACAAACTTTTTTTTTTTTGCAAAAAGCTCTAATTTAGCTACTTTAACGATGCTGAGAAAATACAAACAAAAACTCTATAACGTTTTTTTCTTTTTTTTTTTTCTTCGTGAAATAAGGATAAGGATTTTTAAAAATTATATATGTATCAGCTATAATGCACTTTAAAGCAGTGGCATTTCATAATATATATATATATATATACACACACACACACACACACACGCAGAGACATTATATTTAATCATAATATCTAATATATAACTGCTATTTACTTTACATTTAATTATTTTTATTTTTATTTAAATTATTATTATTATTATTTTTGTGTGCAATATGACCTAGAAATGACATTGAGAAAAAGATATCAAAATAAGAAAAGCAGTCAAAGTCATAAGTTTTGCTTTTGAATGGAAGTATTATATCAGGACATCAAAATTAGGCATAAAATAATGTCATAAATGAGAAAAAGCAGTGAACAAACAGTTGTAACCTGGCTCAGATTCAGACAGAAATGATGTGTTTATAGAGTTTTTTTCTTCCGATTAAGGAGAAATAAAAGACTAATTCACCTTACAAATGATTCTCATATTTAGCAAGATAGTGTGACACACTCCAGCAAAACAGACACTGATTTTGGAATTAGAGGCTCAATATTAGTCAGAAACACCTACTGGATTTAACTGAGCAGATATGATGCAGGGCAGTATAAATAAAATTTTTGCAACCGGTTGTATTTCACTTTAAAGCACATGAATGATTATATTGTCTTTCAGGTACACAGACGTCAGTCACTGTATCTCCTGATGTGAATATAGGCTGTAACAGGCGATTCCTCACTAACAGACCGACTGTACTCTGGCAGATCTGCGCTGAGACGCTCCGTCCAATAGAAGGTGGAAATTGGTCTCAGGTGTCGAGTATGTCCAAACGCATGTCTGCACGCTGCTGTTAGAGGTCATTTTTCACCTCATTTATTCTAATATATGTGACAGATGAACTTTTGGAGGCTCAGTTAGTGGAAGAGCTTCTGGTCTTTTTGCTAAGACGCTCTCAGGATGAAATGAAAGATGGAGGTTTGTGCATCGAGAAGAAGACAGTCATTCCTGTACTTCACAGAGTATCTGGATCTGGTTCACACTTCTTCATTGTTGTGTTTCATATATAATAATGTTAACTATACAGAGGAACCATATAGTTTAAAATGTTTTAAATATTAATAAGAACTATAATATGATCTACTAAAATAACACCAGGCTTGAAATGCTTTGCCATTTACATCTGTGTTTGTGTATTTGCGTCAAGTGGGTTTCTAGTGCTACGGGTGCAGTTCAAAGGTCGCTGTGGATTTGTTGTGACCCATGGTCACTTGTATCAAAATAAGTCAGTTCAAATGCCATGGACCCAAATTTAACATTTTTTGTCGTGAAGAATAGTGGAGGCGTGAGTGACTCATCTCGATAAAGGCTTTACTCTATTTCAGACAGATGTGACATTTACAGCTCACTTCTCCTCCAGAGCTGCAGATCGTGGCCGTGGGACAGACAGCAGGACCGAGCGACGGGGGGAGAGATCGTATGCGTCAGTGATCGCGGTGGAAATGCTGGCCAGTGAAACGCTCAGAGCTGTGAAACAGCAACCACACCAGCCACACGCACACAGAAACACAGCGCTGTTCCCTGTCATTACAGCATTATCCAGCACAGTCTGTCTGGCCTGCAGGGAATCCCCTGTGAACACGCACAAATTACAGTCGGCGTGAGAGCATCACAGTACATGCTAACATCTAGGGCTGTGTCTCGAAGAAACACAGGTTTTTCTTTTATATCTCTGGGTTATTTCACTTATGTATGAATGTATGAACCTGTGTCAAATGTTTGGAAGCTTGTTTCTGCCATGTAATCTTTTTATCTCACAATTCATACTTTTCTCGCAATTGAATTAAAAAGAGTTTATAATCTCACAATTCTATTTTTTTTTTGGCAATTCTGAAAAAAACAACACTTAGAATTGCAAGATAAAAGTTACAAAGTCCCTTTTTATTATATGATTGAAACAAACAAACAAAAAACTGAATTGTGAGATATAACCTCAGAATTGCGAAATATAAATGCAGAATTACGAGATGATTGTGAAAAAATGTCAGAATTGTAAGATAAAGCAGAAATTTCAGCAGAAATTGTAAAAGCCTTTTTTAATTTTTTATTCCGTGGCAGAAAAAAAAAAAAAAATTAAATTAGGAGATGTAAACTCAGAATTCTAAGGGGGAAAAAAGAATTGCGATATGTAAAGTCAGATTTGCGCGATATAAAGCCAGAATTGTGATATTTAAACTCAGATTTGCACGATATAATGCCAAAATCGCGGTAGTTAATCTCAGAGTTGGGAGATCTAAAGTCAGAATTGTGATATTTACACTCCAATTTGTGAGATTTAAAGTCAAAATTGTGATATTTAAAACTTTCATGTTTACACTTTTAACTGTTTTAATGATTTAGCCCAGTTAATTAAAGGCGTTTTACTATATGAGTGCCTTGGCATATTGCATCTTCTCGTGATATTTAAACTCAGAATTGCAAGATATATGTAAAGTTAGATTTGCGAGATATAAAGTCAGAATTGCTATAATTAAATATAAAGAATAGCTAGATATAAAGTTAGAATTTCAGATGTAAAGTCAGATTTGCGAGAAATAAAGTCAGAATTGTGATATAGTAAAAAATTGCGAAATATAATAGTCAGAATCGCAAGATGTAAAGTCGGAATTGAGAAAAAGAAAGTCAGGATTCTGAGTTTCCATCATGTAATACAGACTTTCTTCCTCAGAACTGCAAGAAAAACAGGCGTCCATATATATGAAACTGCCAAAGTGACGTGATTTCAGTAAACAAAGCTTTGTTACGTCACAACTGTTTTTAAATGTTTAAAAATCTCAGTGTTCACGAAACACGAAACACGCTTTTCTGAAGCAACCGATTCAGTTGATTCAGCATTTTGAAAAGCTTTGTTTGACTTAATATGCACAGGTAGGTTTTTCTAATATACAACATACACTCAGAATGCAAATGTCCCTTGGCAAATGAGTTTTTCTTTCTTTTTAAATTATTTTGTTGTCAAGGTGGCAACACTGCACAGACCCATGAAAAAGAAACTGATGAGACAGAACAACAACAAACTACTGGAGGCAGAAACAACAACAGATGCCCTCGCTGATGAACGCTTGTGTGAGTACTTTAGTTTATACTAGTACAAAGACAATTTATCACTAGTAACTTATGAAGAGCAATAGCGCAGACACTAAACAAGGATGAAACTTTCTAGTGTGCATGCGTCGCCTGTGTTCACGAATGCAATCGAATGATTCAGCACGCATGACCTAATTGTCATCACGTGTAAAAACTGAAACTTTGGAATGAATAATTTAGCACTACAAAGTCAATGCAGAAAGCATGTGTTTAGACTTTAATCTCAGTACAGTACAAAAGTTTGTTGAGATCTCCTCTGAAACTCACTAGGGTAATTTTCTCAGGAGAAGTGTCTCTTTTAACATTATGTTCTCTCTGTTTAATCCTCATTTCTGTTTATAGGCAACAAGTGAGATATTTAGGAGGTCTCATCTGTGAATTTTCTTTCCTATGGGAAGCTTCATGCAAACCATTTTAAAAGTGGGCCACACAGAGAGTGTCTCATCACTGTTTTCTGGAACTAAACAGCATCATTGTTCTGTTTTCCTCCCACGAAGATCTGGAAAGCTCACAGCTACTCTGTGAAGAACGAGCCCTGTGACATTTTCAGCAAATGCATTAATAATCCCATAGGTTTGCTAGATCAGTTAAAGCCGTTTTCTCGATTTGTACATTTTTTGAAGAAAATGTGGGTGGCACTTAGGATTTTTCCTTGCTGTCCAGTACAGCTATCAAAATTCCACCAAAAAAAGATCAAAATGATGTGATTTTATGTTTAAAACAAGAAAAAAATATCTGCCAAAATAAACTTAATTCGAAGGTAAAACAGCAGATATTTTTTCTGCAATTTTTAAAAGCAAATTAATCTTTATTTGACATAAGCTCTTTTTTCCAGCAAAAAAAAACATATTATCTGATGCTAAAAACATTCTTAAATCAAGATACATTAATCATTCCATAAAAATTGTACATGTTCTATGCAAGTGTAAACACACATTTACTTACATAAGTTCAGTTTTGTGCATGGTTGTTTTCAAGAGAAGCTATATTGGTGTAAATATCTTTTTTATTTTTTTTTTTTTTTACAATGTTTTTTTTTTCCTCATCCAGGTCATCAGCTGTCATGGCAGAGGAACAGTTTGAAGCGAATCTTGGTAAGTGAATTAAAGTTAGTATGTTGGCTAAATAATAACACATCTGCTTTAATGTCAATTGCATTTGAATACATTGAACTATATTGCAGTACTGAGGTTTGTTACTACCATGTCGGCATAATTTCAAATTCACCTTTTTTTTTTTTTTTAAATGCATGTTAATCTGCCTCCACTTTTGAATGCCACGCCCACATCTCAACATCCAATCAACAGCCTCTGCATAGAACCAAGTCCCGCCCTCCTTTTTTTCTTTTTCAGGTGTAGTTCACAACTCAAACGCATTTAAATCTGTTTTAACCCATAAAAATGTATAGAAAATTCAGTTTTAGAATTTTCAGTAAGGGAACAAAACTTTGCAAGTGCTTTAAGACCCACAAAATACACCTCATTTCTCTTTTTTGGATTTTTAAAGTTATTTTTTAAGGGATATAATCGTTTATTAGCGCCAAAATACTCTGCAAGTGTCTTTGTGAAATGTCATGTTTTTCTTGAGCTGCCTAAATGAAGGTGATTAAGATGCGAGAATTTTGTAATTCCAGCACCGTTATCCCACTCACTCTGCTCGGGACGGCCAAGCTGTGTTTGGCCCATGGAGGAAGACGCCAGTCAGTGAGTTTTTCAGCGCCCACCAATAAGCCCCCCCGCTGCGCCGCTGGAGAACTCATGCTGACATGCGCCAAACAATGCACAATAATACACTATTACACTAATCGTAAGACGAGCCAGAGACGAGCAATATGGAGAGAGAGAATGTGTTGCTGAATGCTTGGCTCTACATGAGAAGCTCTGTCCTGGATCGCTTTCCAATGTCAACTCGCTGCCACACAGCGCAAATCAGACACATCACGCGGCTATTAATAGAGCGAACACCACAAATTAATTACAGACTTTGGGTCTTCCATCGGCATCAGCGTACGCGTGTAAGACAGCTCCATGCGTGGAGGTCAGATGAACACGCTAAAGGCTGGAGTTTAGCAGACGCAGAAGAAAGACTGCAGACTGTATCTGGGTCGAGTGGAAAGGACTGCAGATTCAGTTGGGATCTGAGATTCTTGGAAGTGGTTGCAAACCATGAAATTTCAAAATAAGATTTGTTCCTGTACATTTGGCTGCAAGAGGGGTTTTTCTACAGAAAAATTAAAGGGGTAGTTCACAGAAAAATGAACATTCTGTCATAAGTTATTCATCTTCATGCCAGTCAAGGCCTGTGTGACTTTTTTAATGTGGAACATAAAAGATGTTCAGCAGAAAGTTCACACAGTGCATATGCATCCAAAGTATGCATGCTTTAAATAAGTATGCACCATGAAAAGAGTCCAATTTCCTCCTATGTTACATTAGCATCTATTTGTGTGAAAAACAGGCCAAATTTTGTGTCTATATTCGCTAAAAATCTTCACTTTTGTTGTATCTCATGCATCAAAATCACTGATCTGTCTATGCAATTAATGCCATTGTGGTTCCAATGTTGTTTTTGGACCCCTTTGACATTTATTTGGCAAAATACAATCTTTTGTGTTACCCAGAAGAGAGTTCTACAGGTTTGGATTGCCACAATGGTGAGTAAGTGATGACAGAATTTGAGTTTTAGATTAAATATCAATTTAACCAAATCAATGTAACAACCAATGTGACAACCAATATTTTTGTATCATTGAGATACTCTAATAATTTTTCTTTTCAATAATTTTTTTTTTTTTCATTTTAATTAAACCATTTTTACTTTTGTTTTTTTTTTACATTTATTAATTTTCAGTTAATGTTTATTTTATTTCAAGTAACAAAAATGTTTTTCTGATTTTAGTTTTGGCTAACATATTCACAGCTTAACTCCTCAAATGTACTTTTAACACCACTATTTTTCCACTAGACTGTTATTTGCTTCTATTACAGTGATTAAAATACATGTAAAGTGACAGCTTCCTCTTTGTAGTGGGCGAGAAGTAATCAGGAGCATCTTGGGCTAATTCAATTAGCGCAGACTGGTTTTAATTATGGCCCTTCAAAGAGGCTTCTTATTGTAGTTCGCTAAAATGCGTTCCATATCTGTCTATTTCAGCTCTGTCTCCACAACAAACTGTGAATGCCCACATGTGGAAGCATTTTAACTGTACAGTTCGGCTCGATGGTGCTGTAATAAAACAGAGAGTCTCTTAAATGCGCAACATATTGCATCTTCTCTCAGCTATTTGCGGCACTTTGATGAGCAATATCAAATCTTGCTAATTAATTTTTCCAGTTGAGTGTAACTTGTTGCGTGTGTTGTACAGCAATGAAAGATTTTCCCTTGGTTTCTAATGGAGTTGGACAAGTCAGTTAGTTGTAGCATACAGATTTCTTCGAATTACACTGACCCCAAACCTTTTTCTGGAACGAATGGGAATTAATGTGGTGTTAAAGGCACAATTCACTGATTTTGCCATACAACTAATGTCAAAGGGGTCCAGTGAAGTTTGTACCTTAAATCTGTGAATATTTGTTGGCGTCCTGACATTTCTTTCTGTCAGCCTGAAAAAGCGTCTGCTTGACTTTCTCATGCCAGCCAACAGGAAAACGAACTCATTCACTTTCCCTGCAAGTGTTTGATTATTAAAGTAGCCATCGTTTCTGTTGGACCTGTGAGCAGAGGAACATGTGATTGAAGGCCCTGGACTGACCCCATAACATCCATCTTCTTTTTCGAGCCTTCAAAGAGACGGATGTGTTTAAAGCGGGATGCCTGGTATGAGTATAAAATACCTGCCTTCCGCAGAAACCACAGCCATTTACCTCCGAAGAGGAAAAAGGGCTCAGGAATTCGGCTGACCTCCGGGTCAGAATTGCTCTTAGGTGTTTCGTCTGGAAGGAAAGTGGAACGGTGCTAGAAGTACGAACATACAAAATCCCACCATCACTGCCAGGTGGATGTATTTCCAGTCACATCCTGAGGAAGAAGCAGGTAAAAGTGGAGAAGAAAGTCATCAAAGTTTCAGATCAAAGCGAGAAGTGTTTTGGAGACGCTGGCACTCGAGACGGACCACACAGCACCAGTGCTGGACCTCAAGAAATCTCCTGATTCGTGCGATCCGTCTCAAGAGCCATGCCTGGTCCTTCAAGAGTCCAAATTTACTTGCTACTATATGTTTAGAGTCTTAAATATGTCATAGTTTCTGTTTAAACAAACGGAGTCCTGTGCCAGAAATAATTCATCCAAAAATCAACTACAATTCATGTCTGTCAGATATGTCTGTCAGAAAAAAGTACAGTAACACAATTGTGCACTTTCATAACTTTGAAGTCACAACAAAACAGAAGTAGCAACAGGTCATCCGAGTGTAATGGATTATCGAAGAAGAAAAAACTTCAGATGTTGATTGGATGTTGAGATCTGCACATGGCTCTCAAAAGTGGGCGTGGTTTAAGACACCGTAATAATTGGAGAAGTTTGATTTCATGCCAACTTTAAACTTGTTTCTGAAACATGTTGAGATGGGATACAATGAAAGTGTTTTAGCATGGAAAACTTTGTTTGAACACTGTAGTAATTCTGTCTGTCTTTCTGTCATATAGGCCAGCCTGCTGACAGCTCTGCCGAATGTTAGTTACAGCAGTTGGCCGGTGCTGAGATGATTGAGGTGGGATTCAGAACAGCTAGAGGTAAAGAGTGAGATGAGAGTGAGAAAGAATGAGCCCATCGAACGCCTTGCCAGGTATTGGTAGATTAGCTGCACTGGTAGCGTTTACAATACGGTCCTGTTAATAACTGCATTAATAATCTTTGTTAACGTTAGTTAAAGGGACAGTCCACCCAAAAATGAAAATTCCACTATCATTTATTCATATTTGAAGAATGTGGATAATCAAATCGTCAGCTGATTTCCATAGTATTTCTTTCCATACATAAATATACAACTGTTTGGTTCCCAAAATTCTTGAAAATATCTTCTGTGTTTAATAGCAGAAAAAAAATCATACAGCTTTAATATTTTTTAATATATTTATTGTTAGTTCACGTTAGCTCAGATCCATTAAATAATATTAACAGATATGACTTCTGGTTTTAAAAATGTATTAGACAATGTTGAAAGTAACATAGGATAAATGCTTTAGAAGAGTTAGTTCATATTAACTAATGCAGTTAACCAAAGTTATCCAATTGCATTTCGTTTTGGCATGTGCCGTTATTTTTGACCCTGTCAGACCCAACTTTAAACAAAGCAAACTCTTCCGAAGTACATGCTTCATGGGCAGGACTAACTGCTATGTGAACCAGACTTTATGCAGATCAGAATTCTGGTTATGCAAAACTCTAAAGACCCCTAACCCACAAGTAAACAAACACACTTGGTATCAACACCACAAATCACCAAATCACTCATGAACTCCTGCAGCGAAACGCATACAGTCTGGCCACAACTAAACCACGGATAATCTTCATTTCAGTCCCGACTCGGTTCAGACAGACTATGTCCAGACCCTAATACTGTAATCGTCTGGTGTTTTTAGTGTTTTGCGGTGCCCTTCCCAGTCAGCGAGGGAACGCTAGCAGGTCATATACACATGCTACGGGCCAGCGGCTGCGAGACGGATCCAGCACAGTAAAGCCCAAACCACCAGCAGCGTCCGCAACTAAACATAGCACAACCTCAGCTCAGACAAGCTCGCTCTCTCTCTCTCAGATTAGCTGTGACGCTAAGCACACAGCAGTGGGCTGAAAAATTGACCGCCGCACTGAGTTTGGAGCGCGTTCACACACTCGCTCGCATTCCTCCACACGAGGGCCCGACTTAATTATCACGGCACGCCGTTTAACGCCACATCAGAGAGACAATCGGGGTTGCTGCGTCACCTCGCCTGTTTTCATATTTGGCTTTTAAATGATAATATTAATGTTCCTGAGAAAAGTTTAAGCTAGTGAAATAACAGTGTTGGGTATCGCCCGGTGCACCAGTGACGCGACAGGGCAAGTTTTCTGGGAAAGTATGTGCCCATGTGTGATTTCTTTTTTTTTCCAACCGGTGTGAATCACACAAAAAATACTATGAAAAACGAATAACATGTGATTTTCTTGTTTTAAAAAAAGACACAAGTTACTTTGGCATGCGATTGGATATAAAACCCCACAACCCACATTGTGAGCGTCTGTGTGTGTGTGTTGAGGCATCGTCTAATTTCATATGCAGCATGTCTTGTGTGTGTGAGGCGGTAATGTTGACTGTTCAGTGATGTCAGAAGCAGCCCTGAACCTCGTGTATATATATATTTTGAACGTTCAAGTGCTTCACAAGTAGCAGAGGAGCTCAGAGAGTCCAGACAACTTCAGACTTGAGTCACAACATCTCTTTCACCTGCCATCGGGACAAACTCAAGAACGATTTCAGGACAATAGACCCAAAGATTTTGAGCAGCAGAAGAAATATCCTTGTGGATTGTTAAGGCAACTTTGTGGAGTGCCAGCTGAATCGATACAGTGAGTATTTTTCTTATCTTTCACTTCTAATGCAGTCTTTTTGTGAAATATTGATATTTGTGATTTCTTTTGGTTGGTAGTTACAGCTTAATTTATTCAAACAAATGTGTTATAGCTCAGTAAATGTGTAGTTCTCACACTTTATCTGCTGTACATGGTAGTATCTTAATTAATTACTGAAACAAATTCACCAACAAGTCATCATGTAAGGAAGCAACCTTTTCACTTTTCTGACTGCAGTTTGGTCTCATTTAAGTATCAGATTTGTCTCAGTTGATTTGTTTGTTGGAAGAAATAAAAGCAGACACAAATGACTCAATGGTTCATTAACCAACAAGCATTTTAGGATTACATCAGGTTCATTTTTTACACTGCATTCAGGTCTCAATTAAGCATCATCTAAGTCTCAGTTAATTTATTTAGTTAGGAAAAATACAAACAGACACAATTTTTGTTAGAATAAACAACAGACACAAATGAGTCAATAGTTGATTTACAACAAGTCGTTTTAGGATCACATAATTCTTTATTATAACTCCACATTTAACTTTTTGCACTACAGTCTCACTTAAATATCAACTTTATCTCAGGTCGATTTATTTTGTTAAGTGAAATAAAAACAGACACAAATGTGTCAATTGTTATATAGCCAGTAATTATACAGTAAGAGTATAGAGCTTTAGAAGACTTTGTGTAGAGTTTAATGAGAAATATTTGAGTCCATATTGAGATCTCTGTCTTTTTATTTAGTTTATTCAGGAATATTACTGAATCTTTAACAACTAGTAATTTTAGGATGACGTCCAGTAGCAGTAACTGCTCAATGTAACAGGATATTTAACTTTTGGTACAGTTTGGTCTCATTTAAGTATCAACTTTGAGGTCATATTGAGACTTTCCATGGCAGATGTTTATATCTGAGAAAATCTGAGCACAGTTTGAGACATTGTTGAGATTTCTGCTGCAACTCTAAAGTGGCATTGCTGACTTTCTCAGGAATATCTGAGAAGCAGGAGACTTAAGCAAATGCCTCATTGCTGTTTAGGAGAAACAATTGAGAAAAATAAAGAGATATCTTTAATGAATTTTTCCACAGGCTTTCACAGATTTTTAATTAAGCACGTCTGGCATGTGTGAATCCTAATGAAATTCAGTGAAAGCTTCTCTCCGTACTGCACGCCAGTCTATGGCTTGGAAAATATGTTGTTGTTGTGTGTTTGAGATGGGTTGCGATAGAGATGACAGTAAATCAGCGCTACATTGATCCTCACTGTCTGACAGCAGATCAGATCAGATTAGATCTTAAAGTGAGGTCATTTGTTGTCACTCTCTGAACCTTCATGTGCTGGCAGATATCTTTGAGTGCAGAGTCAATGCAACACCTCATTTTGCAATAACAATTCAGTTCTGTTATGTAGAAGAATATCAAGCTTTAAAGAAAAGAAAAATCACAGTTGGGATCTCCTTAATATTTCAGATGTTTCTCCTGAGAGTAAGCGGAGAACAAATTTACAAGCCTTTCTACCTGTACATTCATTTACTTATCTTATATTCTCAAGGGTTTCACTAGAGATCTTATCAGTGTCTTACACTTTGCTCAGGTTTACCATGATTTGACATCAAAAGGCAAATTGATACACCTTCTCTACATCAGTATATCTACCTTTATCAACATATCTATTTCCATATAACGCAGAACAAGGTTAAGTCTCCTGAGCTATAAAAGAGCAACCTGTGAGCAATAATATCTGTATATACATATATACATACAGTGCTGGATAGATTACACATTTTAGGTAATATAATCAGACTACTTTTTGATTACTTTTAGATTACCTTTGACCTAACTCTTTTAAAACATTGATTTAAATAGGATCATTTAATTAAAGAATTTTAGAATTTGAAAACCACACTTAAACTCACTAAAAAAGATGAAATATTTTGTGTACCTTTATGTCATGTGACCATTTGTGTCAGAGAACATGCAAATTTGTTACTTAATTAAGTAAGTTATTACCTCAAAATCTTTTATTATTTAAAATATTTATTTAGTTTTGGTGTTTCATCTTAGTTTGCTGGATAGAAATGTGAGGACTGTCTGTCTTTCTAGAAGTCACTCATAAATTTTCTGTGTAGACTGTGTTTATTTATTGCAGATTTAGCTTTATTTACACTTCAGACACACTGTAACATCATCTGGACTCGTCTGTTATGTGCATTCATATTCATATTCATATTCAGATCAAATATCTTCATTAAAGTTTCAGAGCAGCGTCTCTCTGGCTCTGAGATTTAATTCACTGTAATTCTGAGAAACAAACTCTGCTTATAATTACTACATGAAAAAAAACATGCATTAATGTGACAAAAAGGGTTTTCACTTTGACGTTCTGTTCTGCGCGAGTCTGAATCGTAAAGTAAATGGTGTGATATAATACTTTATGACTCCTGGAGAGAACTGAGCAAAGTCCACAGAAAAGCAGCCAAGACGCTTCATGTTGCCGAATGTGACTTTATTCTGGGACGAGGAACAACGGGGGGATATTTTCTGGTTTAACCCATCCCGCGCCAGCTCTCTGAGCCTTTAACGCTTATTTCACTTTTAAAGTGAAAAAAAAAATGAAACTTCGGACATTTACTTACTCCCAAATTGCTTTAATTTCTTTCAGCTGTTGAGCACAAAAGTTGTTTTAAAGAAGGTTGGTAACCAAATGGTAGCCACTGACTTTCATGGTGTGGAAAAAAGTACATGTAAATCAATGGCTAGAGGAATTGTTTGCCCAAAAATTAAAATTCTGTCATCAAATTCTGTCAACTCGTCCTCAGGTTGTTCCAAACTTGTTTTCATTTCTTTCAGCTGTTGAACACAAAAGAAGATATTTTGAAGAATTTTGCACACCAAACAGTTGACAGTAGCCATTTACTTACATAGTCTGAAAAAAAAAATACTATGGAAGTCAATGGCTTTTCATTTTTGGGTGTACTGCCCCTTTAAGACAAGCAGCTATGAGAGACATACATTATATTACAACAACCTGATGCAAAGATGCCAATTAATTTTTCATAATAAAATACATTAAGACAGCAAATGGGGTGAGTTTTGAATTTATGTGGACTTAACCATCTGGAGACATTTTCACAGGCAGATTCTGTGAAGTCTGTAAATGTAAATGTCAATAATTGCCACATTCTCGTTTCGCTCCAATGCTAGTGTTTAACAGACAATATAGAATCCGATACAGTCGTTCTAATAAAACGTCCTTGGATTCGGAGAGAGATTAGACGACGTGAGAGTGAGAGAGGGAGGGAGAGATGGAGGAAAAAAGCAGTAAGATTAAAAGTGAACATTTGTTTTGTGTATGCCGCTCGCTGCCAAAAGCCAGTAATTTTGGATGAATCTAAAACAGCTTTCCTGGCGCTGTCCCCACTTCACGCCTCCTGCCAGGAAAGACTTTTTTCACCTGTTTATATGCAGGTAAAGTATACTCTACAGAGTGCCCCCGAATGAGGTCTTTTTTTCCAACTCAACACGAAACCCTTATATAAGTGTGTGTGTGCGTGTGTGTTGGTGGACCACAGGGGCTGAAACAGGTAGACAAGACCTGTGTGACTGCATGTAAAGAGCAACTTCTGACATGCCTGTAAAATGCGAGAGTCTCCATGCTATTTCACACTAACCGGTGCAAATCAGGTATAGAACGTCACCTGCGGCCAGTGACAGACACTCACCTCGAAAGACAGTAATTGAGTTGTTTTGTAAATAGGACAACCTTTATATTGTTCGCTTCAAAGAGAAAACCAGACTGCCTTGAGCTAAATGACGCAAGAAGTTCAGTCAAAATCTGTTGCGTTTGCCAGCGTTAGTAAACACAAACACATTTGTATGCACCGCTTCCACATCTGAAGCAAATCAAAACCCCAGTTATTACTTTGTTAGATATACCTACATAACGTTCAGTGATTTGAAGTCTGTTTGCGTCCTGCGATCTGGTGTATTTCTGACCAAATGTCTATGTGAAATAAAAAAGAAGGGCAGGACTGGATCTCATCTGCTGAGAATTGATTGGCTCGTGAAAGTGGGCGTGGCTGAAGGGGTGGAGACTGACGACATCAGCCAACAAGGAAAGTTGTTTCAGAGGCTGAGCATGTTTGATAGTAATTTAAAGATTTTATATACATTGTGGACTGACAAATCATTCAGAATAACGCTAGGTGCTGTAATAAAAAAGTAAATAGCTGGTTTTGATTTCATGTTGACTTTAAACACAAGTGAGCTGAGAATCAGGTATCCAGCCAGTGAATGATGTTTACCATAACAGACAGTAATTTTGTTATTTTGTAAACAGGTCGAGCTTTAAATTATTCTACAGATCTTCAAAGAGAAAATCTCACTGTCTTCAGCTAAATGACGTAAGGTGTTCTGTCAAAAACCTGATACGTGTGCAGAGAGCATTCATAAACACATGATGCACTGTGACTGGCTAAAAACCATCTTAAGCAAACAAACATAATTTGTATTTTGTTATAAATGGATGAAGTCATTTAAAGTCAGCATAAAATTTAAATCACTCTTTTTTTCAACCACTCATTCAGAGACAGTTGTCATAATCCTATCAGTTCCTTTGGGATAAAATCAAGTCTGCAGTTTTTGGTGGTGGTGTCGGTCTCAATGAATCCTACTTCATTGAAAAATATGTTTATTTTACAGATTGCCGTGACTGACCAATCACAATCCAGCATTCCAGAGTGCCACATAATAATGAAGTGCTGCAGGATGATATATTTTTGTAGGCCAAACCTGAACATGAATCGCATTTTAGCACTTCTGGTTCCCTCAATGAGTTTTTTTAATGGGTTTTAGTTTAAATTCTTGAAATAAGCTGAAGATATTTCCACATAAAAGTCATACCCCATTATGATTTTTTAAGCTTTTGCTTGTCTTGAAAAATGTGGCTGCTAACAAGTGGCTAAATAGGACCCAGACCCAGCTAACGAAAATACATTCTAAGAACATTTTTCTAACATTCCTATTTAGATATAAAAAAGAAAAAATTCGGAATGTTCATTGAACATTTAAAATGTCCAGTTCTTAAAACTTTCTTGCTTCGACATTCCATTCTGTTCAAACATTATGGGAATGTTACTTTTGAACTTTCAAAAAACGTTACACAACATTTAACTAAAACGTTTCAGGAAGAACATTTCACGAACAATGTACAAATGTTTTTAAATGTTTTTATTATGAAAGACCAGAATAAATGTTCTATTAAGGTTACTGGAAGAAAAATGTTATAACTTTAAGAGAATGTTCTGAGAACATTCCCTGTTAGCTTGGAAACTCATTTACTCACCTGTCACTTTCACAGCTTTATTGTGTTTATAATTGCACTTTTGCAAAGTATTCTAACTCAAACTTTTGGGAAAAATGTACTTAAAGACGGAAAGAGTTGACAAAGCTTAATAGTGGTGATGTTGAAGTCATGTGACCGTGGTGTAGTCTTACCTTTATCTTTTTACTGACGATTATATACTTCAAAATACATAAGGCCGAAGGAAAAATCCTATCCGATTTTGTCGTTCTAAATTAGCCTACGAAAATACGTCATCGCTGCAGCGCTCTGTTTGTTCTAGACACTTGTGTTGACTGAATTATTGGTTAATTAGCGAGAGGATGTGAGAATTGTGGTTGATTTAATTAATGAGATATTAAGGAATTAGAGCGGCTACAGGATGGAGAGAGACGAAAAGAAGCTTGTTCTGGATGAGTAACACACCGAACACATCAGCTGGGAGGAATTCTTTAAATTCTCTGAGTGAGTCTGTGGGCGGGACGAACACTAATGTAACAGACAGCTGTGAAAATCAATTAATCTGCAGTGAAGCCGTAATGAGTCACCCTTCTGGGAAAGAGGACGTCCGACAAGTGCAGATGTGACAGGCAGATGGACCTTTGAATTAACACCTAAAAACTGCCAGGGTCCACAGACGAAAACAGCTCACCAATCAATTTAGAGTGATATAAATAAATAAAGATCTCTTTTAACCATTGTCTCACCCAAAAATAATCATTTACATTCATCTACTCACCCTTGTGTCGTTACTAATTAAACTAGAAAGAGAGACTAACAGCAAGCAGTTGACTATGGAAGTCAATGGCTGCCGTCAATAGTTTGGTTACCAACATTCGTCAAAATAACTATTTTTGGGTGAACTATCTGTTTAAGTGTGGTGGTCTTCCTCTGCTAACCTGTTAAACTTGAAAGCTATGAATGGAAAATTCAGTGAAGAAGTCACTGAGTCAAGACGTTCATGTGTTTCTGATCTGTGCTGCTGGGAGCCGAAATATCCACCGTCACACATATACATTTTATAAAAAATGGAAAGTTTTACGCAAAAAAAAGAATGTGCTGCTCCAGAAATCTGCTGAGTGGCTGGTGCTCACGGCTGGCCAAAGCAAAAGATCAGGGAGTACAGAACATGTCTTTGCTTAGGAGAGCTTACGTGTTTCTGAAATCTGGCACCAAAAGGCCAACAATAGCCTTCAGTCAGTGTTCAACAAACACACACACAGACACACACACCTGCACCAGCTGTCACACTACTACACCTGAGGAGGTTTACAGCACACGACTTCCTACTAACACAAAATGTCAAACAAACGACTCTCAAAAGTTGGTGTAGGTTTTTTTTTTTTAAACAAAATTCACTGAGGAATTTCACAAGTAACACTGAATTAAATGTGAAATTTTGCAGTAGAAAGATCAAAATACAATTTTATTTTTTATTTGTGAAACATCTTCCAATTTGTTTTATTTACAATATCAAGAAAAAAAAAAAAAACAATATTGTAGTTATAAAAGTAGCTCATGTGATATCATTGTTAGATCTATTAGGACATTGCATTAATTTAATTTTAATATAGTGCATATGTTTTATTATTTTTTATTTATTTTGCTTATTTTTGCTCAAAGACTGATGTTTTAGTAGATATATATACAAATTTTGAAAAGATTCAATCTTCAGTGTCACATGATCCTTCAGAAATCATTCTAATATGATATTAACCGAAAAGTTTCAGATTATGTTTATGAAGTCAAAACATTTTAAGAATGACATCCACTAGTTATTTTATTTTATATTTATTTAAAAATAATTGCCTCTTGCTTTGATATGATATGTATTGATAATGAAGTATGACTTAAGCATGTGCATGTGATTTGGATTTACTCATTCTTAGGACTTTTTAATCAGAAAAAAAAATGGCTTGAATTTCTCCAGAAACCTTTCCAGTACTTTGCTGCCACTCTTCTGCCACATCTGTCTCTCTCTCATGTAAACAGAAGAGTTGACTCCTTATATACGGGCAGAGTCTTTGTTAGGACTCCCAACCGTCACCTCCCCTCTCCTCCCACTTGCTGTTTTACCTCTCCTCCCTCTCTCTCTCTCTCTTTCTCTCAACCTGCACAGACAGTTTTGAAACTTTCCCATCACAGTGTTGGTGGGTTCATCTGACTCCTCTATAACAGAGCGGAGTCAGTCAGTACAGGACAGACCACCTGGAAAACACACACTCGTTCACCTCACATTGGATTCCTGTTGCGCTCGTTGCGCTTGCTCTGGTCTGGTTACTTCAGACAAGATCATCTCAGAGAAAGTGAAGGACGTAATGCTGAAGGACGCGTTTACCTGGACCGACCACAGCACTCATTGATTTGTTTGTTTGTGTTTGATCACAGCCTGGAAACTTTGAGGAGACTCGCGCTCTGTCTTACAGGACAGAAGAGACGGAGACACAGGCATCATTGTGAGTACGCTTCTCTCCTGTTGCTCATCATGGGCTTTTGTTGTGGCTCAGAGGACTTGCTGGAATTCGGTTTTTCTCTCCAACATGTTGAACTGGTTTAAATTAAAGCTGCCCTCTCTTCTTCAGCATGGGGTGGAAGAAAATACTTCTCATGTACACTTAAAAATAAAGCTTCTTTATTGCCATTGATGGTTCTGTAAAGAACCCTGGAGCATTTGCAAGGTTCTTTATAGAGAAAAAAGTTATTAAAATAAATTCAAAATAGTTCTTATACTTTCTGGTTTAAGACTCTTGGTCATTTCTTTGACCAAAAGATGTTATGTTATGTTATGTTATGTTATGTTTTTCGTTTTTTGTTTTTTGTTTTTTTTGTTTTTGGTTTTTTTTTTTTTTTTTAGAATTTTTTAGAATCTTGGGGGGTTTTGGCCCTTGCTATGTGAACATACACACACAAAATTAAATACATGATTCAGAAAGGTTAAACAGTCCTGAAACAAACTGTCACCTCACAGTCAAAAATGACCGCATTGGGAAATGAATGGGAAATTCATTTTCATAGTGGAAATGTTTGGTAATGCGCCCAAACTAAATCTCACCAAAAGCTCATTGTTTGAGATATCAACTTCAAATTTGGAACACAACTTGTTTTGATTTTCTCACAGTTTTGGGAAATATATATTTCATATAAAATTTGAAAAAAGTATTTTTGTGCAATTTTCATAATAAATTACTGTAACTTTATTTTTTCACTTTTTCTGCTTTTTTTAACTTTACTTCAGCAATAATGCCAAGTGTCTTCATTAAAAATAAACCAAACTTAAGTCTGTGCTCCAAAGAATTCAAGATTTACAACAGTTTAGTTACAACAGTCTATGCTCAAAAAGTGGTTAACAGGTAATAAATGGATCATAACAATTCCATAAATATAATTTAGTACCATAAAATCCCCTTAAAAATACAAATGATTACATTTTAAAAAATGTAATGTTATTAAAGCTAAACTATAGTACATTCATTTTATTTAAATAAATGAAGAAAAAACAATCATTTTTGACCAGAAGGTTTAGAACTGTTCACTAAAAGGTACTTTAGGGGACCAGAAATGGTTCTTCTGTAGCAGAAACCCACGTTTTAAAATGTATTTCAGTGCACTTAGTCATTTAAAGTAAACTGCATTGTATGTTTGGACAAATTCACTTTCAACATCACAAGAATGAGTTAAATGACACTTTAGAGAAGTGAACAGAACATGCACATCATGCATAATAACTTCTGGATGAGCTGATCTTCATGTGTGTGTGTGTGTGTGTGTGTGTGTGTTTGCTCAGGTCCAGTAAGGATGAGGATGTTGTGTTCTAGACGGGTTCTGCAGCAGTGGTTTTTTGCACTGTTCTTACTGTGTTCTCCTGTTCCGCACCATGGCAGGCCCATCGATGCCCTCAGCAGCCGAATGTAAGTGTCTCTGCTGATTTTTTGGCATAAACACCAAAAATGTTTTGCTAAAGCATAAATGTTACTGTTGCTTTTAGAGATGATTTGAATTTGAATAAACCCCTAACTCTGAGTATTAGAGTTTATCTGCACTGTTTGTGCAATAGACATGTATCTTTTGGAAGAGAAGTCAAGTCACTTTTATTTATATGGGGCTTTATGCAACACAGACTGTTCCAAAGCAGCTTCATATAAATAAACAGGAAAATAACAGTAAATGTAGCAAGATTAATCATTTAAGAAACTAATTCAATTTCTAAGACAGTAGTGCCAGTTCAGTTCAGTGTTGATTCAGTTCAGTTCAATAACAGTGTCAATGTTGTAAAATTCATCAGCTATGAAAACGAATTAAATTCTGCTATAGAAAGAAACTCTACAAAGTGTCATAATTCAGCTCAATCAGTTACGAAACAAATTCAGTTCCAAAACACAATAGTATTGTTATTCAATTTAGTTCAATAACAGTGCCAATGTTGTGAAATTCACCAATTAAGAAATTTCAGAAGACAATAATATTGTTATTCAGTTCAGTTTTGTTCAGTTTATTAAGTTAAGTCATTATTGTATATTGAAGTGAACTGAAAAATGTCATGTGCTAAGTGTGATAAAACTTGTGATTTTCACCTGATGGATGATAAAACAAGTAAAAATGTAATTAAAGGAGGGATCTAAGTACATCTAGAGACCAGATTATCACAGGATGAACTCTTTTCAACCACCTATTGCATTGCATCACACGTGTGCATTTTCTGAAGCGAATGTATAAATCTAGTGATTGTTGTTGTGTGTGTGGCGTTCGGCTGTAACGTGCTGGAAAATGCTCAGGTTTGTCGATCGTGCCAGGAGATGTTTTGATAGTCTGCGCCCACCTGCGTGTTTGCTCAGGGGTTGAGGGCGAGCGGGACATGGGGCTCTAGGGAAGCCACCCAGACACTCGGCAGGCCACCTGCTGCACGCACAGAGATGCTTTTGTGACAGACGCCCGTAGACACTGTCCTCTGATAGTGAGGCATGAGAGAGAGGCGTAGAGCGAGAGAGAGATTGCTGATGCAAAGTTCGGCGGCAGCCCAAATCAAACGGGCCTCTCCCGCTGGAGTATATTATGCCGAGCCGAGCAAACGTGCTTTTATGTCCTGTGAACCCCTCAGCAGGGCCCAGAATGCAAAACATGCTTCCACAGAGCTTTGGAAAGCCGCACTCCCCCCGCTGTCTGTGATCCGCTTGCGCCTGCCAGGACCTCCCTAACTTCATATCGGCTTTTAATGATGTGAGCGTGTGGGTTTGTGAGACATCGTTCGCCCGTTGTCTGCTGGTTGTTGTGCAGCTTGTGCCAGAGACAGACACACACACTTTGCATTTGATCCTTTAATGCAGTGACATTTATGCATGTTTGGGTTTTCTTTGATTTACTTTAGAAACATATGAACATGAACAAAACTCTAAAATATAGCAAATGATGTTTTAATAATGCAATGCACTTGTACCTGGGTAAAAGCATCGGCCAAATGAATAAATGAAAAGGCAAATACAAATACAAACCCTTTTTATTTAGAGCTAAATTAGTTGCTTTAAATAAATGCAGTAAACACTTTGATTCTCTAGGGTGAGTTGAGACACTAATGCAATGACTATGACATTTTGTGCACATTATAGCAAGTTATTGTGTGTTTACGTCATTATGAAACATTTGCTATATGCACATAAAAAATTTAAGAAAGCAAATGATGTTTTAATAATGCAGTGCAATTGCAATGCCCCTGATTTGTAAGTCACTTTGGACAAAACCATCTGCTAAATGAATATAAATACAAAAGGCTTGCATTTGAGGTTAAATTACCGTTGCTGTATAAAACGAGATGAAGCGTGTGATTGCTACTGTAATTCATCAAAAATACACCTTTTTGCCACCAGGTTTAAAAACACAGGATTTCTGATCAGTAAGCAAGTAAATGTCAGCGAATGTCAATGAGCGTAACAGGGTTAGGCCTCAAGTTCGTTGCGACTTGATGATGTTTTGGCCTGTCGCTGTGATTAAATCTCTCCTAGGATGAGCTGCGCTTTGTTCGAAGGACAAAGTATCGCATAAATCCAGCCGGTGGCCAAACAACACAAGTTCCTCTTTCAGCAGCGCTCACTTTAGCGCTTTTATCGCAGTGATCTCACGGCACATCAGAAAGGGCGTTCACCCTTTATAACTAGCTAATGCTGACAAGTCCATCTGCCGTCCAGGACAATGCCTCCTACTGGAGTTTGACTTGAACCTGAGCCAGCTGTGCCTGCGAAGATGAAACGCACAGAGCCGGAGATCTTTCAGACCGCATGCATCGCGGATAAGGGTGAAAGCAGGTCTCGCTCTCTCTCTCGGCCTGTTTTTTTAATTAAAGCAGCACAAAGCAGCAATTATCTTCAGGTATGCTAAAAAGGAACAGCTGGAAGGATGCCACGCTAAGAGTTTTCTCTCCCACTCGCTGTAGTTCTCCTCGTGTAAAGTTTAAAGTCAACTAAAACGAGTACAAGCAAAAACAAGAGCTTTTTACATTCGTGAAAAGTGTTTGAATTAGTTTCTACAGGATGAGAGAAGCACAAAAACATTCTTATGTAATTCTTACATAAACCTCATAACAAGCTCACCAGTCCACCTTTACTGAGAGTAACGGATGGATGGATTGACAGACAGATAGACAGATAGGTGAATGGATGGATAAGAGATAGATGGATGATAGATATGGTGTGAGCATCTGTCCCAAGCTGAGTTTTTCTTCATTGTCTGCAGACGCACAGAAACTGGCGTTTGGGCTTTTATGGGAAAGGTTTGTTCTCTCAGGACATTCCTCGCTCGTAAATCTGTCCCAGTACATTAAGAAAATAATAAGAGGTGACAGAAAAGAGGAGAACACAAGCTGCCAGGAGGAGCAGCGTTATTTAGGAGCCACCAGAGAGGAATAAAGCCACTTTCCAAAGAAAGGAAAACTAATCGTTCCACGGCCTGGCAAGCAATGATCTCACGGATCGGTTTAACCAGCCTGGAAACAAGCGTCGTTTGTATGCGGTGGGTTCAGATGGTCCAAAAGATGAAGAACGGAGCGTCATTTACCTGTTCAGATAGACGCACATTCACCTGAGCTTCAGTGTGGAGATGCAGGTGATAGAGATCGAGATGCATGGAAATGCACTTCTGTTTATTCTTATTCACGCTCCTAGAGATCAAGGCTGCAACCAATAACTGTATCGATAATCAATTAAAATGTCAATTAGCTCTTGGATTAAACGATGAATAGGATTAAAAGAGCAATTTTATTTTTAGTACCTATATCCATATTACACAGGAGCAGAAGTTATTTTCTGTAAATGAAACTTTAATTCATATAATTAATATTTGTTGCAACCCAAATGCAAATTTCATACACAGACCAAATACAAAAAAGAGATGAATGAGCTGCTGTTTGCTGATTTGCTTTGTTAGTGTGTCCTGATCTGACCAGGGTTTGATGCCCTCTGACGCCCCCTTGTGTTCACGCCATCATGTGCGTTTGAACCCGAGCGACTGCTGGATATTTTCAAACAGCACTGAATTATGCTTTACCTTGGCTGGAGCGCAGCAGCGCCTGTGAGATATGTGTAATTGTTTCAAGACATTTGGACGAAGCCGAACATCCAAAAGCACACACGGTAGCAGAGAGCCGTACGGCTGACAGGACGGACCTCCGAATGATTTAAGTCGAGACACAATGGCACCATTAATTAGAGTTATTGCACTGAGTGTTTAAGCTGCCTGTTTCATCAGCTAAACCTGTGATTATTGGCCGTTGCCGCGTTCGGATCATGACAGTTTTGATGTACTATGTTTAAAAGTGGAGGCGCGTCAGTAAGGGTCCCGTGTGCTGGCAAACAGAGCTTCACATCAGCACTCCTGGTGGTTTGTTTGGGTTTGATGCAGGAGCTGGAAGCAGAGGCCCAGCCCGGGCAGCTGAATACAGCACCAGCGAGGTGTTGGATGAGGGCCAGACCTTCTCAAACCCCCTGGATTTAACTAAAAACACATTGAACAGGCGACAGTACAGACGCTCACTGATCACAGACTGGATTTAGGTTAAAGGCACTGTGTGCATCTGAATGCATGTATGTAGAGCTAATAAGATTGCAGCAAACAGAATGAATTATGGAAGAGACACATTGATCTGTGAAACTGAGGCAATCGTGATTTACACACATTCATACCAAGTTAGTAATGCTGAGGTCACAGGTTCAAATGCAGCAAACACATGCACTGTAAAACATGTGCGGTACACTGAGTTCACTGCAAGCTTGACTGCATAAAATCATTTTATTATTGTGTTCCTGATCAGTTTCCAGTAAAATAAGCTAAAAGACCTTAAAACGAGACATTTACTTGCAAAACGAAATTTTATAAGCTATCAAGACTTGATTCAGGAGAATGTATCTTGCATATAAATATATTTTTCTCCTTCACTCTCAAATTATTATGATTTTGTTGTTGTTTTAGGCACTAAATCCCATGCCTAAAATGAAAGTGAGAATAATGAAACCCAGTTTGCCAGTTTGAGTCAGAAAAATGTGCTTACATATAATATATTTTTAGTGAATTTATTTTGTTAATTTTCCTATTGTTTTCCTATTGTTTGTGTGCTATTTTTGTTTGCTGGTGACCATTTATTGCATTGATCACCATTGGGCAGGTTTTTTATTTTGTAGGAAAAGTTATTCTGTAAGTCAACATGTTACAGTTTGCAACCCATTTTGCTTCTGTAATCTGTAATTTCTGAGTGAAACAGGATATTTAATTGGGAATTGGTTGGATTGAGAAAAATTTAGGGTGAAAAATCAGCCAAAAATGAAAGTTGTTTATAAATGCGACCGATGCCAATTCTGACATCTGATCACTCTTGTCTGTTTCAGGAAGCGTTCGGTGACTCACGCTCAGCTGATGCACGATAAGGGCCGGACGCTGCAGGACTTAAAGAGGCGCATGTGGCTGCAGGAGCTGCTGCATGAAGTTCACACGGCCGAGATCCGGGAGATCTCGCAGCCCAGAGTTGGCATGGCCAGCAGCGGAGGAGGGGGCGGCAGCCTCCCGGTCGCCGTGCCGATGGGCGTGGGTGTGGGCGTGTCCATAGGAACGGAAACCGCCCACCCCAAACCCGCCGGAGGCACCAAGAACCTGCCGAGCAGATTCGGTCTGGAGGACGAGGAGGGAACCAACCTCCCCCAGGAAACCAACAAGTCCCAAACGTACAAGGAGAGCACGCTGAAGGCCATCGGAAAGAGGAAGAAGAAAGGCCGTGCGGGGAAGAGGAGGGAGGGGGAGAAAAGGAAGAGGAGGGCTCGATCGCTGCAGGAGTTTGCCAGCGGTTTCCACCTGGAGTGGCGGCCGTATGTGGACCAGCAGGTGGCGCTGCACTAAAACACTGTCAGTCTTTGACAACGGTAAATAATTTTAAACCACTCATCATTAAAATTCGAACAAAATGACATCCTTTAAACAGTTATCACATTATATTGAACTAAATACAGAATCTGTCTCAAAACTCACTTTTTGAGGGTGGATTTTATGTGATTATTTTGCAATTGATTGATGTTGTTTTTTCTATTTTAATATATGTTTGTTATTTCGGCAAAGTACCTTCAGATAATATAGAAAATAAAGTTTATTGCATTAAAATATACACATTTGCATGAAACACATGTAGTAAAACTAAATATTAAATATAATACAGCAGTATTTAAACAAGTGTTTATCTTAAAAACCTGCTGCTGGTTTTAAAACAATCCTGTTTTGTCTTTTCTCTTTCAGATCCGTGAGGACATTTGAAATGGATGCCTAAATGTTCATGTATAAGTGAGAGGAAAATATTTATTGTCTGTAAATATTCTCAATGCGCCCGAACAGTGACAAAGACAAATATCGATACTGCTAAAGCATTATTACAGCTCTACGGAGCCACACATTTGGATCCTTGTGAATACTTTGCTTTGTTTCTTTTTCGTTTTCCTTTTTATTCACTTTTTATTTTAATTTTTTTAGGACTATGCCTCTATTACGGTGTCAGAATTCCTGTAATTTATTTCGTTTGAATGGTGTATTTATTTTGTAAAGGTATCAAGGTGCTGCTGACCTTCTATATTTTTGTACTATAATGCACTTTAGATATATAAATATAGAAATATATACAAGTCATTTTGTTAATGGACGTATTTTGTGGTTGAGTCGAATGAAGAAGACTATAGTCACGCTTGTGTTTGCCCACATTCTGATTCATTGTATGTTCAACAGCTTTGGCATCCATGCTTCTGTGAGTCTGTTCCAAACCCTAGTGAGCTGCCTAGCTAGACAGCATCTGAAAGGAGCATAGATTCATTCACAATTCGTCATTTTAGCCAAATTCGATCCTTCACGGAATGTACTGTGACAAGGTCATCAAAAAACGTCATATAATACTCAAAAAGGCTTTCATTTAAGATGTGAATTGCATATAAAATTTCCATCATTTTGGATTACACAGTTTTAACATAAACAAATAAATTTCTGCACTCAGCAAATCATGGCCTAGTTTATTAACTATTTGCATTTGATTTTATTTAAATAATCATATTTTTAAAATGCATTTATTCAAATAGCTTAGAATCAGTATAAATCTGTTCATTGCGAAAACTATTTTAATTTATTCAGTTAAAAATTATGATGTGGAACAAACAATATTATAATAGTTAAAAGGTGCAAGATTGAAAGTAATTGATAAATATTGTTATTGTGTAAAAAAGCTGCAATTATCTTTTTAATGTCGGAAATGAACAAATATATAAACTATAATGTAAATATATAACGATATAAACTGATTATGCAATCATGCAATTCTGACTTTTTTCTCAGAAAGTCACAATTACCTTACATATTTATTTATTTATTTATTGGGCTTCCATAGAAATAAGAGAAATGTCTATTATATATTTCATGCAAAAAGTAAACAATATTTTTACTCACATATGATGCTATTTCACATTTAAAACTCAATCATCAGTCACGTTGTTTTCAGTTAGGATGCTGCTCACTGGGGTTTGGAGTCAAGCTTTTTTTTTATTTCCAATTATTTTGGGTTTCTTTGCTGCTGACCTGGACGAGCCCCACATCATCATCATCATCCTCATATCAGCCTCGAGCACCTCCCTTCAAAACCACAGAAGCATCTGTACACGACCAGCACACATTATAGAAGAACTCTTATTGTTTTGCACTGAGAGAGAAAAACCCTGTACTGAATGAATTAAACATCTGACCATTTCCTGCAGTGTGTGGGATATTTGATTGTGTGTGTGTGTGTGTGCTTGAGCGAACAATGAAAGCTCCAGCCGGGCGTTTGGCTGTCTTTCGCCCACTTGCGTCTGATGTTGCTCCCGTGCAGACAGGAAAACCATTCCATGGGGAAGCAGACTCAAAAATGTGTGGAAAAAGCTTCTGGAAATCAGGCTGTAATGAATGGACACTGTTTGAACTGCAGTCCATCCGCTCACCCATTGATTTTCAGAGAGGTGTGGAAATACAAATCGCTGATTAAGGCCAAAAGCACTTTGTGCGAGCACGCGAACACTTGGCGGTGGGCTTAAACGCACTTAATGTGTGTTCTTGAGCTCCTGTGGCGGCAGCAAACCTCAGTCCTCAAGGGGGCGATAGAGTTTCCTGCAAATGTTTGTACCCTTAAACCAGATGTGTTATTTTTCAGGTAGCTCCTATAAACATGTCAACAGTTTCACTTTAACTAACTTGCTCAGCAAGATTTTCTTTAGACTGTTGCTCTGCCGTGGCAGTAGTTCATCTGAAAGAGAAAACTAACTGTAGAAGTCAATTTATGCTAATGCATAATATATCTCTATATATACTACTGAGAATTCAGTGCATGTAAGTTGTGTTATAAATTACTTACGAAGATTGTTTCAGGCCTAATCCACAAAACAATTTCACCAAATGTAATTGCAAAAATTAAAAATATTAAAAAAAAAAATATATATATATATATATATATATATATATATATATATATAGAAGTCCACAAAAGGCATGCATTTGTCTTTATATGCATTAGAAATACATTTATTTCCAAATTTATGAACATATGAAAGCCCAAAATGTCATGCAGTGTCTGGAGCTATTCTCGAGTTATATACATTAGAAATATATTTTGTACATGCATATTTATTTCCAAAGATACCAAAGTCATGCATTTGTGTCTGGCTTTTCTTGAGTTTTTATGCATTAGAAATAGGGTTTGCTAGTAGAAAAACCAGAGGACCGTTGCACAGGTCCCTCTCTCTCCAAGACACCAAAACCCAGAGCATCAACATTCAATTTTTCCATGGCAGAGGGGGGTCTTTGGCACTCGGCATGCTGGGAATTAATTCAATTTTTCTGACATTTATTTGTTTGCCTTTGATGAAAGTCACACAAGCAGCTTACAGCAGTTAATGAAGGCTGAGATCAGCCGCACGGATGGAACTTAGCGCTGCTGGGATTTACTCGCTTTTCCCACTTTCCAGCGGCTCTCATCTCACACAACTTTTACAGGCTATGAGAACTATTTGCTCATTCTGGGATCATTTCAGGATAACATACCAACAGATTTTCCCCCTCGGAGGCTCCGTACACACTTCAGTGCACGCGTGGATCAGGATCGAGTTAGTAAAGTGACCCCCCTCAGATCTGATGAGTTTAAAGCGATGTAAGAGCGCTGGGAACGTGGTACGGTTAGACCACACACACACTAGACTCAATGACATTTGCAATAAATCACACATTAGCTCCAAAAAAATCAATCTGACGATCACATTAAAGCTCCTACAAGCCCAGATGATTCATTGTGTTGCATCAGCAAAATAAAAATGGAGAGTAAATCGAGGCCTTTGCTAAAGTCTTCTAGATGTTTCTCCTGAGAAAAAGACTTCTCTTCTCTAGTTTCAAAAGAGATCTCAACAATGTCTAGTGATGCTCAGACCAGATTTGCCAAGATAACTGAAGATTGCAATCAAAAGTCAGAGATCTCATTATGAACATTTCCCATCAAAATGTTCAATGACCAAATGAGCCACGTTATTTTAAAGGTGTGTACTCTTACTATACAGTATGTTGATTCCTCACAAGCATATATCAGCATCAGGAAATCAGCTATAGACTCTGTTTGTTAATTGTCATCTAATTTAGATTATGTTCCTAATTTTAGGAATGTCTGATTCATAATGGAAGTTTCATTTCCTCTAAGAAGGATCTGTTTTAGATGTCTGGTGTTTTGTTTCCGCTCAACATATAAAGTTTTCTCAAAGATTTCAGCTAAAACAATCGTAGGTGTGACATCACCTGCCAAAGTCGAGTAGTTTCAAGTTTGGCTTGCGTTTCGGCGCCTTTCGGTACACCACAAGCCAAAACAAAAAAGCAGTTCGGCACAGCCATCCTGGAAAATCACAAAGAGTCCTCAAAATCCATCGGTCATGTCTGGCTTTTGAGCGCTTTCCAGTACACAAATCCTGCAAATGACTAAACGTACTGGGGCCTAGAACTCAATGAAGTAGCTGAGCCGATTTCAAAGGCCGTCGGCTGTATTTCAGACTAATAATCAGCTGTTGTGACAGGCGGGTCAGAGACAACACACAGGCCTCGGGACATTATTTCAGAGCTGGCAGGACTTCTGTGGAGGAAAGCAGGATAAATAATCAGCAGGGAATGAAAGCCCACCTGTAAAACACTATCAGCGTGTGGGAACGAGACGAAGAGAGAATGGAGCCATAATGGTGGAAAGTCTGAGCATTTCTTTGATGTTCTGCAAGATCGTCAAACACACTTAAACTCTGAACTTGTAAGTATAAAGAATGGACGTGCTTTTCTCGAGTCTTCGATGTGTGTTACTTAATTGATCTAATTACAGTGCAAACCAACGGCTGATTTTCAAATTCAGCAGAGTAATTTTAACGGCCACACTGGCTGCGGTTTGTTGGCGGGAAGAAGAAACCATGACTCGAGTCAGCACTGAAGTTTTTGGGTTGTCCGAGTGAACTCGATCGGACAATTACCTCAGCCAGCAGGGAAATCAATCGGCCCGCAAGCGTGGGAAACATCTGTACAATTTAGATGGGCGGCTGCTGCCGAGCCATGAAAATTACCCAGGATTATTGGTTCAGAGGATTTCCTGCCTCTGTACCTGCGCGCCACGATCCTGTGAGGGAAGCGTAGTGCTTCGGACAGAAATGAAGTAGTGTGAGCCGATTGCTTTTCAACGCGGTTCCGTGGATTGCGAAGAAAAAGCTTTCCGTTTAAATAAACACGAACGGGTTTATACCGACAGAGAAAGGAAAAAAAGACTTTGGCTCACAGGACCGTGTTTTAAAGCCTGGGTTCGAATCTTTTACAAACAAAGAGAGCTGAGTGTGATTTTCAGAGCAGTTAAAAGCAGTTCAAACAGAAGGGGGAAACCAGCTTCATCCCTCAAACATCTGATTGTTGCTCTAATTGTATATTTGGAAAATACCACCCAACTCCAAAATGTGTGAAAGATGTGAATGACAAAAATGAGTTTAATCCACAGCAAATTATGTAAATTAGATGTACAGACCCTTATACAGATTATATATTAGGGCTGTCAGCTTAAGGCGTTAACTTAATTAATTAGTTATGAAAAATAACGCGATTAAAATATTTTAAGGCAGTTAACGCACTGGCCCCGCCCCAGACCTGTACATCATTTTATATTACATACAGTTGACTGCTGACAAATATGACGTAGGGCAACAACTCTATCCACCTAATTTTTCCCATAAGAGTGGGTGCAGCCATTTGTAAATTGTTTGTGTCTGGCTTCCGGTGTTATGCCAAATTCTGACCCCCGCCAGATTACTAACCCCCTAGTATTGGTAGGTTTAGGGTTGGGGTGGGGGAGGGGTTAGGATTAGGGGTGGGGTTAGGATTAGGCAAATCAGGTAGCGATTTCAACAAGAGGGGGGTAATAATTTGGCAGGGGTCGAAAATGGGCACAACATTCCTTATGGCGGATTATGAACCGGACGTTTAACACATTACCAGAAAACAGCTTACTTCCACTTTGAAAAATAAGTTGGATAAATGCAGTTATGCCCTAAAATTCAGGGTACTGGGCCAAAAATGCTCCTGTATTAGTTTCATATTTATATATACCACATATCACACAATATCACACAGGCAGCAAGAGCAACATGACACCAGTGCTGATTTTGTCCCAATCTATCACGAGCTAAAATGTGATTTTTTAAAACAATTAAGTAAATAAGAAATTTGATATTGTGTTATATTTTAAACACAATATTATGTTTTGCTCATTTTTTGAACATATTACCGTTGAAGCCACAGCAGAATTGTGTTTAGTTTTTAAATGAATCCAATGATCCGAATCTAAATGAACCAAGGCTTTAAAGGCCAATTCATAAAGAGAGCCATTTACGAATGAATCTGCCCTTTGAGCGAATGAATGACTCATATAGACATTTACCGCCACCTGCTGGCAGATTGAGTAGTTTATTTACAGTATCATTTCATTAAAAATAACAATAGTCTAATGATCATAATAATAATAATAATAATAACTTTAAAGGGATAGTTAACCCAAACTGTTTAAATTCTGTCATCTTTTACTCACCCTCATGTCATGTCAGACCTTTCTTTTGTGGAACATAAAAGAAGGTATTTTGAAGACTGTTGGTAACAAAGCTGTTTTGGTTACCAGTGACTTTCATTGTATAAACAAAAAATACTGAGATGTTTCTCAAATTATCTTCTTTTGTGTTCCATATAGTTTCCTTTCTAAAGCTACAATTTGTAATGTCTACTTGATAATTAATACAAAAATAGCTTTAATCTTTTGTGGGTACTTCAGAGTCAAATTTATTTTGCGATTAATTTGATTAATTAATCTAAACATTAGGTAATTATTAGATTAAAAAATGTAATTGACTGATATATATTCTTGCACTGGTCTGAGATAAGACAAGTTATGGAAGCAAAATTGGCCAACTCTTCTGTCATTAGTTGGTGAACAGAGCCCTCTAGTGGAAAGAAATAAACACAACAGACTTATTATGTAGTGCACAACTCTGATTTTTTTAATAAATAATTTTATTAGATTATATGAATGTATTAGTGAATGTGTGTGTACCTTACAATACGTTTAACTTCCGCCAACAAACCGTAGTTCAGTTTAGTGTTTCTACTGTAATTTCATTTTTTAATGATTTTTTTTTTATTTTAATGAAGTTTTTGCTGTTATAAAAATTGGATTCTCCTTCAGTTTTCATTTTTTGTCATTTTGTTTATTTCTTTAATGACGCTTTTTATTATGGTTCTCACCGTGGTCATATTTTCTTATTTCTTTGGTACATATCGTAAATGTGTCATTTTTCTATACTCAATTGGGGGAAAAACTATTTATGAAATGTACAAAACGTTTTCTTTGGGGGTTAGTCTATAGTCGTTGAAAAAATGAGACGTCCTCAGTTATATACGTAAAGAGTGCGTGCGTGCGTGCGCCTAAGCGATGAAGTTCTTCCTGTTCTCGTGCCCCGCACATCCGCTCGGCCCGACACGCCGCTGTTTAATCTGTTACATGCGCACTGAGTCACTTGAGCTGGGCGGATGATGATGGAGCGGTAAAGTTCACGGTAAGGTGCGGTAACCTTTACCTTATCCATACATTTTAACGGTTACGGTATATTTTATTCATTTACATGAAAGTTTCGCGCGAGTCTTTTGTCTGACAGCGCGCGCGGAAGGGTGCTGCTGCGCGAGCCGTCATCATCACATTCACAACAATCTTGTCCTCCAGTTAAGCCGATAACTTGCTAAACTACCCACGTGTGTTGGTTAAAGCTACACACGCGCGTCGGTTTTGTATTTCAGTTGCTGTACAAAGGAGATTTGTCGTTATTTCGGCGTGTTTTCTTAGTTTGTCACGCCACGTTCGCTGAGATTCGGCACGCGCGTGACACGCTTGTCGGTTAGCAGCGCGACCGGGTAGGTATAAGTCGGTTATTTTGATAATATGAGATCGTAGTCGCTAGTTAAGCGAGTATCTGAGGTAAATATAATTGTTTGTTGTAAGTATAACAATGTTTTGGATTTGTGGTTAGTATGGCGTTGATTAAGCTCACTAGCGGGCCCGTGTTGCATCAGAAAAAAGTGCTGTGTTACAGAGGTGCTGTCAGATGGTAATGCCATGATAATATTTACCATAGTATTTATACTTATAGAATACTATAGAACTGCCATGATGCATGTAAAAAGACTGATATTATTATGGGACCACGTCTTAAAAGCATTATAATGCCATACCAGGATATTTTGACGCTTTTGTTAGTGTACACACAGTAAAAGAAGGAATAAAGGAAAGAGAAAGACTGAGTCAGTCGTGCTGAAAGAGTGCTGATTCAGCGTGTGTGTGTGTGTGTGTGTGTGTGTGTGTGTGTTTGTTTGTTTGTTTGGTCACTTATCAGTTGTTCTCATGAGGTCATTGTCATCTAAAAGTGTATTTACACAGCAGACTTAAGGCTGCTTTGACTCTGCTTTGTTTAAAAGTGGCATAAATGCATTTACACAACAATTAAAACTGTATAGCATTAGCAAGTCTGTGTAAGGACTCCCAAATGCCACTTCAGAAGCTCTTCTGTGCCATCTTTGCTGTTAATGTGACAAAGATGATTGTCTGAAATATTCATCTCATCATACTGTAATATTTTTTTATATTACCATGTAATTATTATGGTATTACTAAACACAGTTTAGGGTTAGGGTTAGGGTTACAGTTTAGTAATAAGTCAGTCAGGTTTGAAGTAAACAGTACAGTTTTTAAAGATTGATTGTTACATTGACAGATTAATAAGGCATTTTTTTTATCAGAATCAACATTTCAAACTGTTTACCTGTTGTATTAACAATTGTTAACTTGCTCATTGCTAACTAATACTCTGAATTTCTTATTTATTTATTTAGTCTTAATGATATATAATGATATATATCTTGTATATAGTCAATAATTTGTATTTTGTATATTTGTATTATATCAGTCATTGGTCATCCTGCGCTCAAGGTTGTCAGTATACCAATTATCAATTAAACACTTTTTCCTTTGCAAGACTTTAATGATATTATTATGTTATTGTTTTTACTGTAAGATAGTTAAGCCTAACTTATGTTTGTGTGGATGTCTGTGTCTCTCTCAGATGTGTGTGTCCTGTTTGGAGATTTGGGATAAACTGATCGAGGACAGCAGCTAACCCACGTATGGCCTGCGAGTCGGCGTTACCTGCCATCATGGACGAGCAGGCCCTCATGGGACTGAACCCCAACGCTGATGCCTGCTACAGGCAGAGGGTGAGCCCAAAACCCTAAATCAGATTTTTCAGTAGACATAAACACATAAATCAATAATTAACTCAGAAATGAGTTATGACTGCATGCAGTCAGTGTCTGCAGAATTCAGACACTGCACATCAATCTCAGTCTGTTGTGTGTTATTTACATAACTCATACTCTGAGTGTATCTTTGAGGAAGTAACACCTAATCTGTACTCGTTTTCATTGTGTGTTTTAGGCGCTGGCATATTTTGAGCAATTGAAAGAGTCTTTAGATGGATGGGAGGTGTGCGCTGAAGCCCTGGCTAAAGGAGTTTACAGGTAAGATGGACTGCATACTGTAGTCAGTGCAGGATACTACAATGTTTCATGTAATAATATTGGTTAATGCAATGCATTTGTGTTTCTCTGTCAGTGACGATCATGTCAAGTTCTTCTGCTTTCAAGTCTTGGAGCACCAGATCAAATTCAGGTATCACTAAATCTTTGTTTTTATATAAACTCTAAAAATTGAAAATGTCCATGAGCTGCTAAAATGTATTACATAAGTCGCTTTGGATGACAACATCTGCCAAATGCATGAATGTTTAATTTATGATATTTTAATATATTTTGATTTTGGTATTTCTTTTGCAAGGTCCAAAAAAATGTAAACTATACTGATGAATTGTTCACATTAAGATTTTTAAAATGCATTTTGAAAATATATGGGGTGAAATTTAATTTCAAGCTAACTTTAAACCTAGAGAACACATATTTAGCGGGAGATTGTGTCAGTCACATACTAAACATTTGCAAATAACTAATTAGACTAGATTCTAAAATTGATAGCTCTTGGTCTGATTTTGGTCTGTGTTTGCATTCATTTTAAAAAAAGTGTATAAAATGTCAATGTATTCACCCTATTTTTATCTTAAGAGCATGTGCAGCAAATTGTAATATGAATTTGTCTGTCGGTGTCATTTGCTTTATTTTAGCTGTACTAAACCAGTCTGTTGTGCTGCTTGATAAAGCATTAAAAAATAAGGTGGACAGAGTTTCATACAGTTTTTAAAGTTGTATAAATGCTGTGTTTTGCAGGCACGGGTCACGTACTGCAGCTCAACAGCAGCTGATCCGTGAGACACTGATGAAATGGTTGCAGGCTCAGGTTAGTATTTTGATATGCATTAGAATGATGAATAATCCGGCTGCACGTGCATTTGAAATATGATTTTCTGTCATGTATTTGCATATTTGTCTAGCTGATGAATGTGCATCCAGAAAAGCCCTTCATCAGGAATAAGGCGGCGCAGGTTTTGGCCCTGACGTTTGTGATGGAGTATCTGACTTTGTGGCCCAAGTTCTTCTTTGACATCCTCAATCTGGTGGGACTGAATCCAAATGGTGTGGACATTTACCTGCGCACGCTGATGGCTATTGATGCTGAGGTGGTTGATCGGGACATCCTGCACAGTCCTGAGGTAAAACCAGCTCAACTTGAGGAAAACTACTTTTTGGCTCTTGACATGCCATTAAAACATCTCTCTCTGTCCTACTTCAGGAGACACGCAGAAATACTCTGATCAAAGACTCCATGCGCGAGCAGTGCATCCCGGCACTGGTTGAGTCATGGTTCCAGATCCTACAGACGTACCAGCACACCCACAGTGAGCTGACCTGCCAGTGTCTGGAGGTGGTGGGCGCGTACGTGTCCTGGATCGACCTCAACCTCATCGCCAATGACAGGTCAGAGCAGCTCTGACGAAGGTCATGCATATGTGACTTCGTCAGACTGACTATAATGACCTTCCTTGAGCTTCCTGTCTGTTTATGTGACAGCTGTGTGTGTGTTTGTGTAGATTTGTGAATCTGTTGCTCAGCCACATGTCCATGGAGGAGCTGCGTGAGGAGGCGTGCGATTGTCTGTTTGAGATCGTCAATAAGGGCATGGATCCTGTTGACAAAACCAAACTGGTGGAGTCTCTGTGTCAGGTGCTGCAGTCCGCAGGGTTCTTCAATATCGAGCAGGTGTGTGAATGGATAATTGTTCTAGCAAATGCTCATCTTGTCGAAAACCCTTTCTGGAACTTGTTTATTCTGTTGATAGATTTAAAAAGGTTTTTAACCAAGTAAATCCAAATGTAGGTTAAGGGATTTTAGCAATGATGAAACTGAAACATCCTATTTAGTTTTCTTTTGAATAACTAAACCAGGCCCTCGGCATGAATATAGCCATAGAAACTAGCATAGCGTTAAAAAAAATTCTGTCAAGTAAAATACTCTATAGTTATATGAACAAATTTATATGCTTTCTGTGTTTTTTTTTGGTAGAGCTTAATAATATTGGCAGAAATTGACAATGCATATTAGTGATGTCATCTCGGAAAACCCAACACATGGTGAAATTTTGTCCATAGCTTGAAATTTTCACAAACTTGAATATTTATATTTAAGATTATTTTTGTATAAAATAATATATATATATATATTTTAAAATCTAGGAAAAATGACTTTTTACTTTTTTGAGTGCAAACCATCTTTTTTTAGGGCTGAATGATTTGTGTTAAAAAAAAAAAAACCCTGAAAAATCTGAGTTTTCGCACGTTGGTTTTTTCAAACCTCTTTTAGTAACCATGATGTCAACAGAGTTACCAAAATATTTTTCATAAATTCAACTTTCGAGTTTTTGTATGCCACATTCTCACTGTTTCTTACATACACAATATGAAGTTGTATATTTTTAATAACACAGTCGTACCATAAAGTCAAAAACTTAGTACAATTTTGTAGTGCAACTGTAAAATCACATTAATAATATTTACACCTTAATTAAAAAAAAAAAAAAAAAACATATTCAAATGTTAAACCATCAAGCTTTTATTTTGGCAGGTAGCCAGGAGTGCCACTCTTCGCTTTGAAACTCCACATAGTTGCCAATATAGCAGTCGCACTGTAGCCATATTGCGATATCAATTTTATTTTGATGTATCTCAAGTTGCATGTTAATCAGTCCAGATTCTCTTGTCTTTGGTTTTCTCATCTGTCACGCCCATCAGGAGGAGGATGTGGATTTTCTGGCCAAGTTTTCTCGATTGGTTAACGGGATGGGTCAGTCTCTGGTGCTGAGCTGGACTAAACTCAGTAAGATGGGAGATGTGAAGGTTTCGGCGGATACGTTGCGTGCTGTGGAGGCGAAGGTTCCCCTGATGCTACAGCTGCTAATTCATGAAGACGACGATATTTCAGCCAACATCGTGGGCTTCTGCTATGACTACTTGCATGTTCTCAAACAGGTACCTGTTCAAAATCATCATTTTGAGACTGAGAGCTGATCTTCCCGTGATTCTCATTTTCAACTCTGTGTTTGTTTTTCAGCTTCCAGCTCTCAATGAGCAGCAGAAGAGCAATGTAGAGGTACGGCAGTCTCATATCTCAGCTGCATGAGTGTTAATTAGTGCTGTAGTTTATGATTGTTGTTGTCTTGCTTACAGGCGATCATGCTGGCTGTGATGAACAAGCTAAAGTACGATGACGAGTATAACTTTGACAATGAGGTCAGTTTGGAAAGTGTGCTTGTACAGTGTTGTGACAACAAAGCATTTATAGTTTAACTGTAATATAAAGTGGGTTTTTTTAAATAGTTTCTTCTGGCAAAATATTAGAATATTTACTAATTGATAGTTTGTTTATAATTTTTATCTATTTTTCTATTTTTATTTATTTTTGGTTTTGTTTGTAAAAAACATTATAGCATGCAATTGTTATTTAGGCTATTTTAAATCTTGTTACTTTTGAGTTTTCCGTTAATATAGCCTTGTTGATATGGGAAAAAAAATCTATAAATTCAAATAAAAAGTCAGTAAATAATTAGTTTGACAGCAACCACAGGAAGCCCTAAAAAGACTTTTTACAAACTCTTCACTTACTCTTTTGATACAGATGTCTCATTAAAAGTATGGGAAGATGGTTAGCTTATGTTCTGTGCATAAATATTTAGTTAAACTGCCTTCTTTTTGTTTTTACAATTGCATGAAGCCATATTGCGATTTTGGTTTTATTATAATTAATTGTTCAGCCCTATCCTAAAATACAGTTTGTTTGTTACCCTCAGGGTGAGGATGAGGCCATGTTTGTCGAATACAGGAAACAGTTAAAGATGTTGCTTGACCGACTGGCTCAAGTCTCTCCTGAGCTTCTACTGGAAGCTGTGCACAGGGTCTTCAATGCCACCATGCAGTAAGACACAAACCTGCACAACATCCTGGGACACTGTTTTCCTTGCTCTTTTGAGATGAGAGTTTGACACATTTAACAAATCATAAACTTGAAAGCCCTTTCAAAGATGTGTTATCATTGATTTCCGTGTGTGTGCGTAGGAACTGGCAGACGGTGCAGTTCATGGAGGTGGAGGTGGCCATCAGGCTGCTGTATATGCTGGGTGAAGCTCTTCCTGCGTCTCACGGAGCACATTTCTCTGGAGACACCACGAAAACCAGCACGCTGCAGGCCATGATGAGAACGGTGAGACTAACGTTCCTCATTTTCCTCTAAATGAAAAGACAAAGCTGAATGAAAAAGACAAAGCACAAAGTAACATGTACATCATGATGTTGTGTATTTGTTTGTGTAGCTGATCTCATGTGGCGTGAGTGAGTATCAGCACTCCTCTGTGACTCTGGAGTTCTTTGAGACCGTCGTCCGTTATGATAAATTCTTCCTTGTGGAGCCGCAGCACATTCCCAGTGTCTTGGTGAGTGTTTGAAGCCTGATCCTCTGACTAATTTTACTCAGTTACCCAGCAGCAAGAGTTTAAACACTTCTGAGGTGTGAGAAGGTTGTCAGATTCAGTTTGACCCGTAAAAGGTGAATTTTGAAAGACTTTGTGTGTTTTGTTTAGATGGCGTTTTTAGACCATCGTGGTCTGAGGCACAGCAGTCCAAAGGTGCGCAGTCGAGTGGCTTACCTGTTCTCACGCTTCATCAAAACCCTGCAGTGAGTTACTCTACAACTATATATACACACACTGGGTGAAAGGGTCAATGTATAATATTAGCAGTTAACCCTCATTAATTTTATATAACCCTTATTATATTTTTTGAGAGTAATTATAGCCATTCAACATTACAGTACAATTGAAAGCCTATTTTTTTAACATTTAATAGGTCTAAACTGCAAGTTAGCGAATTTTTTTTCATTCCTTAATTACAAAACGTTTAAATGATTTTTAACAGATAATTAGCAAATTTTAATCACATAAAATTGACTTTAGTTTTTACTGTTTTTGTTTTTTTTATGTTTTTGTTTTTTTAATGTTTAACGTTCTGCAGTTGTTAATAAATGCATACAAATAACCTGATAACTTGCAGTTTAAATAATGGTATGTTATATATAGTTTTTATAATAGTTTTATAAATCTGGCATTAAACATTACAAATATCGTTGGTTCTTTTGCAAACTGCATTCGTTCTGCTTTTGTAATTCACTTTGGATAAAAGCATCTGCTAAATGCATAAATATAAATTTAAAGAAAATAATGACTGAATTTTCATATTGGTGCATCTCTAGTAAATGTTACACTTATGCATTTGCCAGATGCTTTAAAGTGCATCCATTGTATTCATTTTATCAGTTCATGCACTGTTAATAATGCTGTTTTCTTGTTTATTTGAGTAGTAAACACATGAATGCATTTATCGAGGACATACTCAGCAGAATACAGGACCTGTTAGAGCTCGCTCCCCCGGTAACAGCTCATAAAATTCATATGAAGCAGCATATAAATCAGCTTTAAACATATGCACAATCACTTACCTGTCCTCATGTGTCCAGGAGAATGGGTTTCTGGCGCTGCTGAGCAGTGATGATCAGCTGTTCATGTTTGAGACTGCTGGCGTGCTGATCGTGAATGGAGAGAGTCCAGCCGAGCGTAAGCAGGCTCTGATGCGCAGCCTCCTGACGCCGCTAATGGAGGCGTTTCGCATGCTGCTCGCAAAACTGCCGCAGGAGGCAGACGAAGAGAGACAGACGGCGCTGGCCGATTGTCTGAGTCACGCTGTGGGGTTTGCCAGGTAAACACACTGCTGACAGGTTAATTATATGTTGAGTTGATCTGACTTGAATCAAACTTGTAATTTTTGTTGTCTTTCAATGTGCAGATGTGACAACAGCCATTATTTATAAAAAAAAAAAAAAGTTAAATAAATCAGATGAAAGATGTCAACAACTGTGTTCTTCCTCAGTCGCACCAGTAAGGCGTTCAGTAACAAGCAGACAGTGAAACAGTGTGGCTGCTCTGAAGTGTATCTGGACTGCCTGCAGACCTTCCTGCCGGCACTCAGCTGTCCCGTCCAGCGAGGGCCGCTGCGCAGCGCAGTGCGCTCCTTCCTCCACCGCATGATCATCTGTCTAGAGGAGGAGGTGCTTCCCTTCATTCCAGCGGCGTCGCAGCACATGCTGAAGGACTGCGAGCCCAAAGACCTGCAAGAGTTCATCCCACTCATCAGTCAGATCACCGCCAAGTTTAAGGTACAGATGACTTACCTCAGGGCTGCATGATTAATCAGAATAAAACCAGAATCATGATATGGTTTACAGTAAATGCTGTACCACACAAACTCTATCTTTGCATCTAATCCAGCTTTGGCTTGGTTAAATGTACGTTTGGGAATGCAACATCTGTAAGGTGAAGAGCGTATCAACAAAAGATACAGTTTAAGGCATTATTTGCCATCAATAATGGTTTAGCATTTGAAAAAGAAGTTAGATTTTACAGTGAAATATTGAAATTGTAACATGTTTTTATTAAAATTTTATTATATATTTTTTAACTGGTAAGTACAGAAAAATCAGAATTACTTTACTTTTTTTTTTTTTTTCCCCTTCTCCCTTCCCAAATCATGCAGTCATACTTTAGCGGAAATTTAACTGTTGGTGCTACAATAATAGTATAATTGATATAATAGTTTTAACTTAAATGGACACTCTCGCTTTTTCTCTCCAAGAACCAGGTGTCTCCTTTCCTCCAGGAGATCTTCATGCCTCTAGTGATGGCCATATTCGAGACGCTGTCTCGTCCAGCAGAGGAGAACGATCAGACGGCTGCTTTAGAGAAACAGATGTTGAGAAGAAGCTACTTTAGTTTCATTCAGACCATCGCCAGCAGTGGCATGAACGAGGTCATGGCCAGTCAGGGTGAGGCGCTGTTCTGTTAAGAAAGAAAACAAACCAGTGTCCCTGAAAATGTGCACTGACTTTGTTGCTGTTTGACAGAAGCTGAAAATATCGAACGTGTGCTGTTCACCATCATCCAGGGAGCTGTGGATTTCCCAGACCCCATTGCCCAGAAAACCTGCTTCATTATCCTGTCCAGATTGGTGGAACTCTGGGGTATAAAAACACTTCAAGCACAGCAGATTCAGCAGCGTCTAGACTTTTAGCATCTAGGGTTTTTGTTAATTGAAATAATGCTGAAATAAAATGCAGTATAAATATTGTTTTTTTTTTTTTTTTTGTTTGTTTTTTTTTAAGGTGGAAAAGACGGTTTGGTGGGATTTCCAGATTTCATCTATAAGCATATCGTCCCAGCATGCTTCATGGCCCCTCTTAAACCAACCTTTGACCTTTCAGATGCTCAGACTGTTCTGGTATGTCAATCAAGACTTTTATAAACTGCTTTTATTAAATGTCTAATGGTGATTTGGAATGATTTGCCGTTCTGTTACAGACGCTGTCTGAGTGTACGCTGACTCTGCACATGATTCATCTCAAAAGAGTGAGTCTGATAACACCTCAACTGATTAGTCTTATTTGGACTCGAAACAAGTGACATTCACGTTAGGGAGAATTGGAGTAATAGTTAACAAATCTAACTGTGGGCTGTTTTAATGCTTATGTCTTGTTGACACAGGGCCTGGAGTGTATTCAGTTTCTTCAGGAGTACCTGCCATCACTGCAAGTCTCACCTGAAATCACGCAGGTAACTGTGACATCCAAGAAAAATTACACGATGCAAGCATTTCATTTGTCAAAATAAAATTATTTCAAAATGAAAGCTTGGTTTAACTTCAGGAAATTGTGACAGAAATATATTACTATTTTACTGTAGAATATACTTGTCAAAGTAATAATGCTGACAATAAATTAAAAAGGGAATTTGGGAAAACAAATAACTTGTAAGGCGCTATATAGAACATTTTTTTTGCACCTAGTCTTTAAACGTTAAAAAATAATATCATCACAGATTTATCCATTTATCTGTGTTTTAACAGTTTTATGGTACTTGCTTAAATTATGGCAACAATATATATTTGATTATGCTGAATCTTCTAAAAGGAAGTATAGAATGATCTAGACTGCATTATCATATGATGATGAGTCAATAACTGATTTATATGAACTGTTTTTCTTCTCAGGAGCTGTGTCAAGTCCTTCAGCAGCCGGATGTTAAGGTTCTGAAAAACTACATGAAGGTATTTCAGGAGCTTTAGGATTGAAATGCTAATTTATGTTGTTTTGTTATATCGTTCAGTGTTAGATACTGTTATTTGGCCGTTTTAACACTTTTATTGTGTGTGTTTGTGTGTGCAGGTTTTCTTCCAGCAGGCCAAACTTTAAAACTGGAACTTTCAAGCGGAGCGTTTCGGGAGCTCATCAGTCAACGCCACTTACAGACCACCATAACGACAGAGCTTAGCATAGGAGCTACTTTTGCACTTAAAGAAGCGTAACCACATCCATCCTGTCTGTGGGACACGGACCCCCAACAGGAGTCACGTGGGGATTGGCTGTCACGTGACGTGACCACGCCTCTACACCGACCTTGGCCTAATCAGAGTTGTGCTCTCCATGGAGGTTTAGCCACCCGGACTGGAGGCGACGTCTGCGTTTGGCGAGACGCCATACTGTAGGTGGGGTTTGTGAGGGTGGGCGGGGCTTTAGTCCTGGACAGAATTTCAAGGGAAAAACGCGTTTCCATTTGAAAAACAACAGTTTTGGTAATTGTTTGGAAATATGACTTAAATGTTACAGAAAATTCTAGAATGAATTTAATGATATGTTTATTTTTTGTGTGCGAGAAATCTGGATTTTTCTCAAATTTCAGCTTAAGAAGGGCCGATTTAAGAATATTTAATTGCTCATTTTTCTTTCTTTTTTTTTTTTTTAATTTGCATAAATGAAGCATAGGTTTTAGTTTGACGTGATGAGGTTAACAAACGGAAGTGCTCTTGATGTGGGCTTAGCCTGGCAAATTGTTTGCTTTTTGGATCTAAATTTTTTTTTTTTTTTTTACTTTGTTTATAAACTGCTAAATCATCAGTGATCCCCTCTAGTTTTCCATGATACGGCATTCCCATCAAAGCTGTACTGTAACACGTATCGTTTCCAAACACTAAACGTTTATCTGCTCCATCACAGTCTCAGATTTGCTGTCGTTTAATGCCTTTAATGCCCATTTGAAATATGCAATGTAATGTTATGAACTGTGAAAATACTACGAGGTGGTTTGATCCTTGGATCTGCAGTGGGAATGTTTGGTTAAGTTACGCTGCTAGCAATTTTTGTTTGGACATGTACTTGTGTAAAGTTTAAACTCATCAGAGAGACAATCGGTTCAGATCTCTCTGCTTCTGCTTCAGTCTCATTTGTAAAAATGACCTGTTACGACTGAAAAAAAAAAATGACATTCTTGACAATCTGTGTTGGATTTTTAGAGATGCTGCACATGCATTAACCCTTTCAGCCCTGGATCCCACTTCAGACAGAAGCACCAGTCAAAGGTTTGGACCTAAATGTTCTTGGGTCTTGACATCACATTGGCTTTAATGGTTAAGAATCATGATAGGGAAAAATGTTAACCCAAAATAAACTGGATGAAGCACTTTGTCATAAGCTGAAATGTAATTCTAACATGAGAGTGACCGTTAAAGATTGTTTTCTTTGTCATTACCCATGAGCCCTTGTTATGACTTGTTACTCAGAAATGCTCCAGTCCTGCTCGTCAGACCCACTGCGTTTATGCCAAAAAAGAGGAGAGAAAGACACGAAAGGTAGACTGTGTAAATTTGATTTATTTTTGATATGCTGGGACAGGCCCTCTCACTCCCTTTGTGGATCTTTTGTCATGACCAATAAAGTATTTACTAATCTCCGTCTGATTTCCAGCTGGAAGTTTATTCCAAGCGGCTGCATTGATGTAATCATTCGAATAGAGTCAGGAGAACAAGCAAAGGCGCTGATGCAACAATTTTATTTGACATAGGTAGCTCTTGGTGTAAACATGTTCACCCTTAAACCTGAAACGAAACACAAATAATGCTCGAGCCACTTCACCTTCATAAGTGCTAAATATGAGGCACAGAGTCTTCAGCGGTATGGACTTGTCTCTGCGGTCTCTTGCGTGCAGCCGTGTGATGTTTCAGCCTTTAATTACAGCAATGGGCCTGAGCTTGATGGCCTTTTGACTGATGCCAGCATCGTGGCATGTGTTCACCACGTCTGTGACATTCTTATAGGATTCAGGAGCCTGAGGTGCAAAAAGATAATGCGTGTTAAAAAGATGCATTTTAATAAGAGACTTGATTTGAAATTATCTTCAGTGGCTATTCACCTTAACCGTTATTCAGTATCGGACCTGCTAAACTTAACAGTTTAACCAGTTAAACAGGCAAGATTCATTTATCTGCAACAATTTAGGTCACAAGCAACTTGTGTAACAGCATAAAATTATTTAATGCATTTTATTGTGATTTAAAATATATATAAAATAACTAGCATGAACTAGGGAAAAAAATTTTTTTTTGGAATTGTTAAAAATGTAAACAAAAGGAAGACAAAAGAATTTGCGACCATTTACATCACAAAGCAACTTAAATATAAAAGCAAAATTCGTCAATGCATTTTATTGGAGGATGTTTATTTAAACAAGTGTAGGTCTAATATAAGACAAATATATAAAAATTGTTGGATAGTACTGAAAATGAAAAAAAAAAAAAATAAAAAAATAACAGCTTAAATATAATAGCATAACATTATTCAATGCATTTTACTGTAGAATGATTATTAAAAAACTAAAAATATAAACAATTTTAATGCTTAAATAAACATTATTCTACATGACCTGATAAAAGTTGTACAAATATTTTATATATTTTTTTTATATATATATATATATATATATATATATATATATATATATATATAAAAAGTTGCCTTAAAATCTACAAAGTGTTATAGTTATAGTTTCTGTTTTTGGGTTCTTAAAAATTGGAATCGGATCTTTAAAAAGGAAAAAAAAAAAATGTTTGCATAGAGCTGGAGCTTCTTGTTGTGAAAGAATGAAGAAACCTTACCTCCTCCATCACCAGCTTTGGTGATGCCACTCTGATGGCAATGCCCATGTCTGCCAGTTTATCCAGAACGTCCTGGAAGTCCAAGTTGCGTCTGGATTTGGCTCTGGATAGAGCTCGACCCTACAGTGTTCACAAACACACGTCAGACAGGTAAGCACAAAGACAATCACTGCAGTACATCTGATCACAACTCACCGCTCCGTGACACGTGGTGCCGAACGTCTCTGTCATGCCCTGCTCTGTCCCCGTCAGCACATAACTGCAGGTGCCCATCGTTCCTCCGATCAGAACTGGCTGGCCGGTCAACTGTAGAGGAGGAAACAACATTGAAATATTTGTTTAATGTCATGTGAAACTAATTTCCAAACTTTCAAAATAAGCTGCATTAATAAATCTTTCACAAAAAATCCACAAACGAGAATTAAAATAAATAGAGTTATAGAGTTATATTTCATATGGTACATATTCTAATTCACCTGGTAGTCAACAGGTATGAGCGGATGGTGTGGTGGGAAGGCTCGTGTTGATCCCTTTCTGTGCACGAGAAGCGTCTTCTGTTTGCCATCAACCATGTGCTCTTCCACCTTGGCGATGTTGTGTGAGACGTCATAGATGACGTGCATGTCCAGATCATCTGGTGTGGTGTTGAAGACTTTGGAGAACGCCTGCAGTGAAGGTCAGTACAGACACATTCAAAAGCAAAACTCAAAATGGGGCATAATGCTGCTGTTCTTGCAGTATGTGTGCAGTACTAAGTACGCCTAAAACACATGAGGCTGCTTGATTATATGAACTATTTTTTCCATGCATACTAATCACAGTGCACAGGGCAGGAATATTAAGCGGTATTTCATTTTATTCTCTGTAAGTGTTCAGCTCACCTGGCGGGTGAGGAAGGTCATCGAGGAGCGGTTGACCCAAGCGTAATTGCCGGCCGCTGCCATACCCTTCAGATAGTCCTGACCCTCAGGAGACGTGATGCGAGCACAGGCCAACTGACGGTCATTCACCGTGATTTTATCCCGCTTCATCGCCTTCTCCATCGCAACCAAAGCATCTAAATGCCAGAGTGAGATAAATGAAGCAGGACTATTATAGTTAACTAAAACTACAAGAAAAAAAAATTAATTTAAACTCACTTAAAAAATGAACTAAAATGTAAATAATTTAAATCTATAGATGTTAAGAAATACTAATAAAAATGACAACAAAATTACTAAAACTAGTTAAGTTTTAGTTTAAATAATTAGTTAAAATAAAATGCTTAAAGTATAAAAAAAAATTTAAATAAAAAAAACCTTGAAAAACAAACAAACAAAAATGGAAAACTATAATAGTATCTAGATACTAAAATAAGATTGATGTGATGCCCCTGCTCACCTGTTGCCACCTGATGGCCGAGGCCTCGACTGCCGCTGTGGATCATCACACAGATCTGCCCCTTGTGGTCGATGCCCATCTTCTTTGCTGCGTAATCATTATAGATCTCATCCACTACCTGAATCTCAGCATAGTGGTTTCCTGCACCCAGCGTACCTAACTATACAACGACAGCAGGAGAACCAGAACATGAGTTTTGAGTATTTGCTATACTTTGCATGATTTTGCCTTGTAAATGCATGTGTACTTGTGGCAGTCCTCTCTTCTTGGCTTTAGAAGAGACTTTGTTGGGGTCGGCCTGCAGCATTCGGCCATATTCCTCACAGTGTTCCTTATCCTCGGCCCAGGCGTATCCTTCCCTCAGCGACCAATCAACACCCATCTCTAGAGCTTCCTCCAGATCTCTACTCACACAAACACAACGCTGGTAAACTCATGAAAAAACATATTAAAAGTATTAAGTTTGTTTCCACGTTTACTTTGCTCCCATGGGAATAACGCCTTTGGATCCGACTCCGACGGGAATGTGGTCAAACATGGACTGAGCCAGCTGCTCCTTCACCGGCTGCACGTCGCCCTCATCCAGGTTAGTCCTCAGCAGACGAACCCCACAGTTAATGTCAAACCCCACACCACCTGCACAGACCAACCGTGAGCCGCCACAATGTTAACCTTAATCTGAACGCAGCTTGATTACATACCGGGAGAGACCACAGCCGTTGGGTCATCCATGTCAAAGGCAGCCATGTTTCCGATAGCAAAACCATATCCGGAGTGGACGTCAGGCAGGCCAATAGACCTCTGCGCAAAACGGATACAAATGAGAAAACAGGATGAAGTATCATGATGCATTTCCACTGACAATAAATCCTAATAATGTAACTCACATGTACAATTCCTGGTAGGGCAGCAACATTTCCAATTTGCTTCATAGCAGGCAAGAAACCACCAAAACCTGTGAAAACAGTATTTTTCACAATATTTTATATGCCGTTTAAACAATCACAATTTCAATTAGCTCAATATGATTCATATGATAAAAGTGATTTGTGATTATGTTTATTAAATAAAATATTCACATAATATTTATATATATTATTATATTTATTTAACTATTTATAGTAATAATAAATACAAGCTGCATTGGTAAATATTATGTTCATCATTTAATAATTAAATATTCATCTTAAAAAAATAAAAATTAAGTCACACATATATTATTTATCTGGAGGAAACTTTTTAAAACTTTTAAAACATTTTATTTCTAGAATTAAATATTTTGCATCTAAGTGGTTACAATAATGGCTGTTGCCAAGTAAATTCAGAGCAAATACATATGTTGAATTAATCAGTTACACTGTTAAATACAATTTCATTTCATGTTTTCATTAAAAGAGATTGACAACTTGTAACAATAAACTTAAGTGTGAGTTTGTGTGTAAGGTGTTTTATGACTTTCAACTGTGCCACATGTATGATTGACATGCGTGTTTGTGTCTGACTGATTATACAGCACAATCATGTGCTTTTTCTTAAGTATTTTTCAATCATTTCTAAGCCATAAACCAAACCAGCTATCCATGTGTATTTCACAACGAGCCCTCAAGCTGATGAAAAATACAAATGCAATAAGACGCCTTGCTATAATAGAAGAATGATTTACAAAACAATCCATAGTTCTTTTTTGCTTACGGACATAAATATATTAGTCATTTTCCTGTATACCTTTTCTTGATCCTAATCTTCTAATCCAAATAAATATTGTTATTGACAAGGGGTTTGTACAAATTGTTCAATAATTTTATGAAAAATCTGATGTAACTTCACCTCCACCACGACAGGCGTTTCTCAGCTCCTCGAACATGAGCTTCTCCAGAGGATCATTCACATAGAAAACACCCTCCACCTGAAGATCAAACATCAACATTTAATTCAATCTAAAAAAACAACATTTATTATTAAAACCACAATAAAATGAGACACAATCTGATTTTCAAACACATGACAGCTGAACAAAACAACTATTATTCAGCACAGAGGCACAATTAAGTACTTCCCAAGTACTAATAATTGTATTTATTCTGGTTTGTTTATTTCTAATTTCGGTTTATTAATGTATTATATGATTATATACGCGTCACTGAATCGCACCCAAAAGTGAACACGTTTGCGGTTCTGACAGCTGGTTTACCTGCATATTCGGCACGAAGCCCTTCTTGATCCGCCAGCAGTTTTTGTGGATTTTATCCAGATACTGAAGCTCGTCGTTATAAGTGCGACTCATTTTAAAATATAAATAATAGACGCACTTTTCACAGAAACTATCTTCACACGATTCTCCAGGTCTTCCTTCTTCTTCACTTGCGTTTATATGGACTGACGCGTGTTTGTTTAGCGCCACCTGCTGCTCGCACACAAACAAGCAAAAATGCAAATCGAAGATGGCGCTGTCGTTAAAGAGTGGTATTTTATTAAATATTTGTAATTACGTTAACAGCACGAAAATATGTGTAAAAAAACGAAATATTTTAATGGTTTAATTCGTGATCTTTTATGACAGCACTGTAACCAGAGACTTGAGGATTCCACTAGGTTATTGCAATGGTTGTTGCAACAGAAATATGCCCAAGAGTTGTAAATATAAAGTAGTCAGTCTAATAATAAAATAATATTTATTATTATTATTTAATCTGACGAAAATATGCACTTTCAATTTTGCACAAAATTAAATAAATGCCATTGTACCAACCTACGATAGTTAAACACCTTTTAATAGTTGTCTATTTTCTTTATTTCACCTTTGACAAAATACAATGCATATTTGTTATTTGGCTGACAAATAATAAACTAGAACTTCAAAGCGTGTCATATTTGTTACATACTTGCGGGACTTTTATTTTGAAAATCTCGCTCAGCTGTTTTGTTCGGCTGCTGAGTTTTCTGGCTTCACCGCGCTACTTTGACGCATCTGAGAGGTTCGTTTGTTTTTGTTCCATTTTTATTGAAAATAAACATAAATGAACAAATTCAACAGTGGCTTTTCTTGTTTAGTGACCTAATAACACTGAACTAAATGCAATAATATTGTTGTATAAGTAAAAGTAAATTATTATTAAAGATGTTTGCGGAGTTTCAGTGACGTCACATGATTTGCTCTGACAACGAAATGAAAGTGATTCTGAGCGCGGATCTGCCTTCCTTCAGTGCAGAATGAAGCTAAGGGTAAGAATCAACAAACAGACCAGCAGACTGGAGCTGGACGGACCAGAACCGATGCTGTCCGAGCTCAGTGCCCGGATCAGAGACATCCTGCTGCCTCAGTGCGGACTGGGGTGAGTTTGAGATGCTGCTGCTTTTTCTGTCTGCTCCTTTTGGTAATGTGTGTTAGTTCTGGGGGTTCTGATCAGGTATGGATTGACATTGGTTGTATTCTGATGGCCAGCAGTGCATGTTGTGTTTTTAATGCATTATATCTGGTACTATTAGCTAGATTTTCCATATGGGTTTGAGTTCATCTGTTGAATTGCACAGTCATGTTGCTCACACTTTCATTTCTGCCCATCTGAAGCATGTTTCATGTGTTTGTCTGTTTCTGCACAGATCTGATGTGGAGTTCAGTCTGTCTCTAAATGGGAAGGAGGTTCTGGTGGACACAGGACAGACACTCTCCTCCTGTGGAGTTGTTTCCGGCGATATGATCACTGTAATTTTGCCCCAGCAAATTCAAACTGCCCCAGAAACCCAGAGCAGTGCAGGAGCCGTCCAGACAAACACACCCCCATCCAGTGAGGAGGTGAGCTCAGAGCCAGAAATATACTTCATGAAGTAATAATAATAATACGTTTTGCAAATAATAATAGTAATAAAAGTCAAGTAAGCTAAAATTTTTTTATTACATTTAATGTTTATTTTACTGAAAGTAATGAAATATTTTATGGTTTAAAATTTTGTTAATAATCATAACCCTGATTTGATTAAATAAAAAAAAAAATGTATTAAACCGTTAAAGTTTTGTGCATTCATTTGATACATGTCACCAGTATTGAAAATAAATTGTATTAAATCGTACAATACAGGATTCCTAAAAATTAAACAGCCAATACTGAATTTAAAACTGCACTGCTAGCATTATTTTATAAGCCACAAGAACCAAAAAAAAGAGAAAATGAAATTAAATGAACCTGATGCCATGAGTCAGCACGATTGTGTGTGTGTGTGTGTGTGTGTCAGAGTCCTCAAAGCATCCTTTGTCTGTTGTCTCAGGCTAAACCAAGCGGTGGCAGTGGAGCAGACAGCAGCAGTGTGGGTGATTCTGGGATAGAAGAGTGGATGGAGGATGAGGAGGGTGTGTCGACCTTCGCTCCGCCGCCGTTGCTGTGCTGTGAGACGGAGGATGGAGTGATTCCTCACACACTGGAGCGGCTGCTGGACTCGTCAAACTGCCGAAACCCATCCGACTGTCTGATGCTGGCGACGCATCTCCTGCTGTTGGAGACCGGCTTCCTGCCACAGGTTGGAGTTCACACGATGACCTCTGCTGACCTCTCAAACACTCTCTGAAGCACAGGAGATTGGATTAGAGTTAATGATATTAATTAACAGGATCAAACAAATTTGAATTAAAATGTACATTTTTAGAGATTTCCATAATTATAATAGAGATTTCATTTAATTTAACAACCAAATAATCGATGAATCATTAACGTAAATACGTACAGATATTTAAAACTTCTTAATTAAAAACAATCACATATTAATTATTCACATCTCTAATCTGAATATCCAAACAATGACACGCTTTTTGCTTAATTGCTGAGCATTTAATTGCTGAGACTCACATAGGTTATTCCCTCTCTCTTTCTCTCTCAGGGTTGTAATGTGAACTCAGGCGAGATGCCGATTGGCTGGCAGGCAGCAGGGGGCGTGTACAGACTTCAGTATTCCCACCCACTTCTGGAGAACAACCTGGTGTCAGTGGTCGCCGTGCCAATGGGCCGAACGCTCGTCATTAATGGTGCGTTCATCTGCATATGGCTGCTTTAATTAGTCTTCCTTCATTTGATTTGATTAATTGTTCATTTGTTGTGAAACAGCTGTTCTGAAGATGGACAAGACTATGGAGAATTCACGAAAGCTGGTGCTGAAACCAGATGATTATGTGACAGCTGATTGGGCAGGTAATTTTTAGATTGCACGTATTGCATTTTGTATTTATATTGCACATTTATATTTATAAGCAGTTCAGTATGATTGAACTGTATCACCTGGATTATCGCTACAAAAAATAATGCTGATCCTTACAGTCAGAAGTAGACTGTATTGTGACTGTATTTCCTGCATTGTTATTACTAAAAACTATATAAACATATTTAAATTATACAAAGTAAAATGTTCACTAAAGTTAAAGTGAAACTGAAAATTCAATTCAAAATATTAACAAAACCTATAATAGTATATTGATACTAAAATAAAACTCATGTAAACTTTTTTTTTTTGTCAAAATGGAAACTGGCTTGTGTTTTATTTTATTTTGTGTTTATATTATTTTATTTTCTGTAGAATTGTCAAAATCTCACAGATTCTGTTATTTGTACCCTGAGCATTTGAGCAGGTTTTGTGTCTGTCTGCAGGAGGAAGCACAGGCGTCGTCTACACAGACTTGCGCAAACTGTCTCGTCTCTTTAAAGATCAGCTGGTGTATCCACTCATGGCTGCCGCCAGACAGGGTGATTATCATTATCTCTCAGTGCTAGTATCATGTGTCGTTCGGAGTGTTTAAAGTGTGTGTGTGTGTGTGTGCGCAGCGCTGGGTCTGCCAGCTCTCTTCGGTCTGCCTGTTCTTCCACCTGAGCTGCTGTTGCGTGTGTTACGACTGCTGGACGCCGCCTCTCTCGTCTCGCTGTCTGCCGTGTGCCGAGACCTGAACATTGCTACACATGATCCTTCACTTTGGAGACACCTGCTGCACAGAGATTTCAGAGGTAACACACACATACACATACATACATCAGACTGTGTGTACTGATGAAGTGTCAGTAAGTTAAGAGTTGTGTTGTTTTGCAGTGTGTTTTCCTGCAGGAAATCAACAGAGAGACACTGACTGGAGGGAGGTAAGCCAAATCTCTAATTTATATTTACATCTTTTATATTGATGCATTATTGGCACTCAATAATCATTAAAAAAAAATCATGTTGATATATGTAAGAATCTGCTATTTTATAATCGAAAACATTTATTAAATGAACTATATTGAACAAATTCAAACTAATTCAGTATTCAATTTATTGTTTTTCACAGTATTGTTTTTCAAAATAATTAATAATATTAATAGTTAATAATGATTATTATTATTTGTAATAGTTTAATTATTAATAGCATTTTTAATATATCTGTTGTTTTTTCTGTTATTCTTATTAAATTGTTATATAATTTATTTATTTAAAAATTAAATAATCATACAGATAAATTAATTATAATCGTTTCTAAATAGATATTATAACAATATGATAATATAATTTAGCAGCTGATTTTATGTGATTATGAAATTATTAATATTTTTAATATATCTATTGCACTTTTAATATAATTGATTTCTCAGTCACCACACAATCTAAATTATTATACTTTTTATCTGATTAACATTAAATTATCATGCTGATAAATAGCTCAAATCTGTGATTTTTTTAAATATAATGTATAAACTTAAATGATAAAACTAAACTGAAACTAATAATACAGGGACTGTAATTATGATCATGTTGCAAAGATGTTGAAATGATTAAAATAATACAATTACATTTAGCACCTGATTTATTTTAAATAAAATTATTAAATTGTTAATAACTGTATTTTTGAAAAAGCTATTGCTATTTCCATTATTCTTATGATTGATTTCTCACTGAGCACACAATCTAAATGTATTTATTTATTTAAAATTAAATAATCGTCTTGATAAATAGATAATAGTCTGTCGTTTTTATAATGGAAAACTGAAACAATTAACCCTCCTAAAAATATGATCATGTTGATAAGTAAAAGATAAAGATCAAAAAAAATGAACAAATTTATGGCAATATCCGATTTAGCAATCGATTTTATTATTTTGATATGCGATTATGAAATGATAAATATTTGCTTTTTTTTTTTTTTTCAAATAATTCCATTAATTATTACTAAAAACTGAAACTGTTACTATAGATACGCGATTATAAAACGGTAATCATTTCTGATCATTAAATGAATGATACAATTTCAATTTATGTATTACCTATTGCTTTACAGTCAATACATAGTCACCAAACTAAATTCAATATTATACTTATATTTTTATGACTTATTTTTAGGAAATATCATTCTAAACTCCTAACTGTCCTTTTTTGCCCTCAGCTTTACAAAAAGAAGTATAAACAGAGGAAGGAGAATGAACGCAGGGGCAGATGTCGCTTTTATCCGTCCCACGTGCCTCCGATTTTCCCTCTCACCCCCATCCCGTCCGCTCCGGTTCCCCTTCCTCTCTACCCTCCCGGCATCATCGGCGGAGATTACGATCAGGCACCCGTCATCCTGCCCCGTCCACGCTTCGACCCCATTGGCCCACTCCCGGGTCATCTGCCAGGAATGGGCGTTCCCATTGGCCGACGGAGTCTGAGGCCGGGAGGAAATCGACCGGCGGACATCAGGAGAGGTTTCATTTGAACTTGAGCTTCAGCACTTTAAATGCTTATTTTTCCAAACAGGTAGAGATAAAATTATTTTGATGGTCTTATGTTTTTGTTCTTCATTAATTGAAGCATTCCTGGGTCATTCAGACACACAAACACACCGCAACATTTGAAATTAATTCATTAAAGGACTAATTTACCCAAAAATTACAAAGACATTATAAGGGATGCATTGGAGCCAAATGTGGTAAAGGCACAAAAACACTCAATAAAAAGTTTAAAAAAATTATTTTTAGTAAGTCTTGAGTCTGATTGCTTTGTCAAACTATATTCATATAATTATCATATATTCATTTTTATTTTATATTTCAGTTCATTGTTTTATAATTAGAGTTAAATAATAAGAATTATAATATTATTACATTGTTTGATAATATTATTTATTGTTTTATAATGTATTTATTTATCATTTCTTGTTGCTTTTCTATTTTACAGTACACGGTAATATATTTTAGTCTTTTTTAAATTCAAATCATTATAATTATTATTATTTTTATGCCTGTTAAGGCATTACAGATGATTAGAGCAAGATGTGTTTGAGGCACAAAAAAATCTGAATAAAGCTGCATATACTTGAGCTTCTGTTTGAATGTTTCAGTCAGCACAGAGTCAGAGTTTGTTTGTGTTGACAGCATTTGGAGTCACGTGTGGCTTTTTTCAGCGCTGTTGCTCCACACAGGTTTGCGTTTCTCCAGGAACGCCCTGATGCCCTCTTGCCCATCCCGCAGCGTCAGGTTTTCCACCATGGCGGTGGCAGCAAAGGCGTAGGCTGCGTCCCGGCCCTGAGCCATCTGTCTGTGAAACACGGCCTTCCCCAGAGCCACCACGGGCCGGCTGCACTCACACACCCGCCGGGCAATGGCCAGTGTCTCTTCCTCCAGCTGCTCCTCACGCACCACCTTACTGACAAGCCCGTGCAGCAGCGCGTCCTGAGCCGAGATGGGACGGCCCGTAAACAGCATCTCCATGGCAACCTGGAGACAGGGTACAGACTAGATTGAGGGGGACATAATAATATTTATTTTTCTTTATTTTATTATAAATAGTAATATTGTAACTTGTAGTTTAAAGTATAATCTTTATAAAATATTCGTTTTTAGTTTTACAGTAAAATTGTAATTTATAACAGTAAAATAATTCATTTTTTTATAATTAGTTAAAATAATAATAAACATTATTATTATTATTATTACTATATGACATTATAATACTATTTCTTAATTATTATCAAATATTAATGTTTAATCCTAGAGTAATTTTTAAAAAAATGTAATATTAAATCTGTCTTTTTTTATGATTATATAAAATAATAATAATTATTATTATATGGTTTGATAAATTGACAGTGTTACAATTATTATTATCAAATATTAATTTTTAACTTAACAGTTAAAAGTGCAATTTTAAACAATTAAATATTTAGGTTTTTTTATTAGTTAAAATAATAATAATCCTTATTATATGGTTTGATCATTTAATAATATTACAGTTATTATCAAACATTAATTTATTTTACAGTATGTTTGTAAATTACAACAGTAATATTTCAGCATTCTTTTTAAAATGAGTTATCAATAAAGACATTATATATCTAATATTATTTAATAGTATTATAATTCTTATCTTAAAGTATATTTGTAATTGACAACAGGAATAAATAATAGTTAAATTAATAAGATTAATAGTTATCATTATGTATTGATAACATTTTGATAGTATTATAATTATGAAATGTATTTGTTTTTACAAATTATTACAAATATATATTATATTTTACAGTACATTAGTTTTTAATTATTGATTTCATTCAATTCAATTGTAATCTACAATAATATGAATTTATTATTATAATATGGTTTGATAAAAGTATTTGATAATATTCTAATTGTCTTTTTTATTTTACAGTACAGTTGTAATTTACAACAGTAATATATTTTAGTTTCCGTTATAATAATTAGTTAAAATAACAATAATTTATTATTATTATTATTAATGTGTCATTAAATTATTGTAATATAAATGTAAAATCTCAGCAGGTACTTTAAGTTAGTATCTTTCTTTAGGTCCATTTAAATGTTAGTGAAGCTTTTTTATTACCATCTTCTCTTTCTCTCACTACTATAATTAATGTGGCCAAATCTGATACACTGTAGGAGTAGGTTCACCTTTCTGGGCACCGCGCGTCCTATCGCTACTCCTGGTGTGGAGCAGAAAAGGCCCACGTTGACTCCAGGAGTAGCGAAAGTTGATTTATCCGACGCTACAGCAATATCACAGCTTGCAACTAACTGGCATCCTGCTGCTGTGGCGATACCGTTCACCATTGCAATGACTGGTACCGGGATGTCTTGAATCAGGGTCATGACCTTTGAGAAAGAGTTAAGTTATTCTATTGCGTTCACATACACATAAAACACACACACCCCTCTGACTGGTACAGTGAATGAGCTCTGACCTCTGAGCAGGTCTGGAACACCCTGCTGTGATAGTCTTGGCCCTGAGCGGCTGTCAGCTCCTTCAGGTCATGACCCGCTGAAAACACGGGACCCCGTGCTGCAGAGAGACACACACAGTTACCGCAGATGCCTGCGTTTCAGCACATCCGTCTCTAGATGAACTGTAAATGCTTGCCTGATATTATAATGACACGCAGATCGTCTGTTTGTGAGTCTGTCAGCAGGTTTTCTCTCAGAGATTCCAGCATCGCCAGAGACAGAGCGTTCCTCTTCTCAGGGTTATTCAGGATAATCCTCCTGAAATTGCAACACACACTTCAAATGAGACTTACAGATTTACTGTCTTCATTTTATGTTTAGTTAGCATAATAACAAGACTAACTGTTCACACTGATTTGTGAAAAATAATAATAATAAAAGACTAAAGAATGATTCACAAACTGAGGTTTAAGTGTTTGCTAGATAATAGATCATCACTAGAAAAACGAATATTCACTACAACGACAAGCCTAATAAACTTTTTGTCAAATGTTTTGCTTGTGAAACATACTGTTTTTCTCTATAAACACTTACATTCGCTTTAACAATTGGTTAATAAATACGATGCATTTAGGTCAGAAGTAATTATGATTTAGGTGTTCAAATAATTTTAGGGTCACGGTAATAAATAGTGATCGACGCTGCTGAGTGTTTGTTTGGGGTCAGAGGTCACGCGAGTACCAGCACCTGATTCCGTCCTGTTGCTCTCTAAGGGTCAGAGATGAAGAATCAGCGCTCATCTTCCTCGTCAAGATCCTCCAAGACGCCCTGCTGGACTTCAGAAGTTTTGAAGCTTTGTAAAATCCGCCTAAAATCATATTTAATTACCGTTGATGCATTAAAGGAGCACAGTATAACGAAAACGGCTGCACCACCGGATGTGCGGAATTATCTTCAAAATAAAAGCCTTTTTAAATTGCGAAACAATTAACATTCACAAAGTAAAATACAACATGTATGTAAGTGTACAGATTATTGTGTTCAACATAATAGCACCACTAAATAAAGCAATATAATAATATGTAAATAAATGTCAGAAAACAAAAACAGAAATAAAAATGTATTCATGTAACTCACATAATTCACCACAGGAGGGGGGTTTAGTAAATAAAAGGAGGATAATTTGACAAATATTTTCAGCTTCTCACGGTAAGTGGCAAGTTTTTAACTCATTGCACAGTAATTTAGTGAAAATAAATCGCATTAATGTAATTCACGCAATTCCACAGGATGGCGCTCAGATATAAGAATATATATATATATATATATATATATAAAAGAGCGTTTTTGTCATGTTTTGTCGTTGCACAGTATTATCAGCAATTTATTAAATAACAGGAAATCAGTGCAAAGTACTTTTTCTCTGCATCGCGTTATATCTATAGATATAAATCGCATTAATGTAATTCATACAATTCACCACAGGAGGGCGATAAAACTCGAATTCTAGATGTAAAATTTAATAGTGGTAATTTGACATTATTTTCTGCTTCTCATGGCAATTAACAATTTATTACATTTTAAATAAAATAATTGTGTACATTTTTTTGCTTTGACTTGAATTAAATTTTAAATAATGAACAGCAGTGTAATACATACAGAGTTCAATCGATTTTTTTATGAAAAAATCTATTTTGTCTCCACAATATAATCAATAATTCATTAAATAATTTTTAATCAATGCAAAAATTGTTTAACATGAAGTTGCGACAGTGTAATTCACAGAATTAACCACAGGAGGGCGAATTGTTCAGTGGAGATATAAGAAGAAAAGGGCGGTTTTTCACGCTTTGTCGTTAGGGTTAGTTAATTTGTTAAATAATATGAAATTAATGCAAAGTAATTTAATGCAAGGTTTTCGTCTGACTCGCGTTATATCTGTAGACATATATAGCATTGATGTAATTCACACAATTCACCACAGGAGGGCGATGAAACTCGAATTCTAAATGTATTTTAAAAATGTAAAAATGTATTTATAGTAAATAAAGGGTTCCTTTAACAGCCGTTTTTCTGCTTCTCATGGTAGTTAATAATGCATTAAATTTTAAATCAATGCAAAATATAGTTTCCCTCTGACTATAATTAAAGACGTAGAAAATGATGCAATCAATACAAGGACTTTTGTCATGTTTTTTCTTTGGTTTATCAGTCTAAAATTATATTTCTTTTAAAATGATAATCAATCATTTATTTAATAATTATGAATCAATGCAAAATTATTGCAACAATTTCTCCTGACTCCAGGTTTAGTCGTAGACGAAAGTAGCAGCAGTGTAATTCGCACAATTCACCACAGGATGGCGCGCAGATATAAGAATATATTTCAGATGTTTTATTGTTGTAGAGGGTCGTGATTCTTTAATTAAATAATATGAAATTAGTGCAAAGTAATTTAGTTCAATATTTTTTCTCTGAATCGCGTTATATTTGTAGAAATAAATCGCATTAATGTAGTTCCACAATTCACGATGAAACTCGATTTCTAAATGTAAAATGTTTATAGTAAATTAAAGAAGCAATTTGGCGAATGATTTTCTGCTTCTTATGGCAATAAAAAAAAATCTGAAATCAGTTAAAATTGTTTAATGTGGTTAATGTTTTTCTTTGACTATAATTAATGATGTAGAAATAATTAACAGCAGTGTAATTCATACAATTCATAGAGTTGATTCAAGTTTTTCAAAATGTAATATTTATAAAAAATCAATTTTGTCGCCAGAATATAATCAATAATTCATTAAATAATTTTGAATCAATGCAAAAATTATTTAACATGAAGTTGTAACAGTGTAATTTACACAATTTACCACAGGAGGGCGATGAAACTCGAATTGCTCTGTAGAGATATACGAAGAAAAGGCTGGTTTTCGTATTTGTCGTTGCACAGGATTATCAATAATTTTTAAATAATGTAAAATCAGTGCAAAGTAATTTAGTGCAAGGTTTTCGTCTGACTCGCGTTATATCTGTAGAAATAAATCGCATTCATGTATTCATGTAATTCACACAATTCACAATTCTAGATGTAAAATATATTTATAATAAATTAAAGGGGTAATTTGACTAATCTTTTGCTTCTTAAAGTACTTAAAGTAAATATAGTACTTAACTTATAGTACTTAACTTAAAGTTAAGTAATTAATCAATTTAAAATAATTTAATGCATTTGATGTTTTTAGAATTAAAGATGTATAAATAATTAACAGCAGTGTAATTCATACAGTTCACCACAGGAGTTCATTTGATTAAAACCTTTAAAACTGTAATAGTTATGAAAAATATATTTGTCGCCGCACAGTATAATCAATCGTTTACTAAATAATTTTTAATCAATGCAAAAATTTGCAACAGTGTAATTCACATATATAACAGTTATTATATATATAATAATAATAATTATTAAGTTCAGCTTGAAACTATGCTAATTTTTGTGTTCAAATTGTTGAAACGGTGCATTATAAATGAAGTTCATATGAACACATGAACACTCATTTAGTTCATATTTGCCCTTTCAGACATGAAGACGCATCTCTCTGCTGGACGTCCTGATGAAACGAGTTCTCGAATCTAGAAGTGGATGTAACTCGTCATGTATGTATGTAGTGAAACTATAACATCTCCCGGTACTGTTTAGTGTGTCTGCATAAGATCATTAAATATGTCTGATACTTTAAAACGGATCCTTGGTGGCTTTAAATAATTCTGGAATGTGAATCGATGTCACTCGACAGAATTTATGATTATTTTGACCTTAAATTTTTTAGTTCATGTGTTGTGTCAAACAGTTGATCAGGTGAGCAATACATTTCAAAGACTGAATAAACCTTGTTTTCCTTTTTGTATTCTGACTGTGCATTAAAGATAATGTCTTTAAGGATCTGGTTTGTGTGTGTGTGTGTGTGTGTGTGTGTGTGTGTAGACAATGAAGTTCATGTTCATAAAAATATACAATCACCCTTTCAAACTTTGTCAGACATACATTTGCAGTAATATATTGCATGTGAAATATATTTCTAAACGAAATGAACAAGTCACTGAGAAAAAAGGTTTTATTTGTGCACTCAGAATGTACATTTGAATGCATGTTAACTAATACTACAGCAATTAAAAAAACTAAGTCCAGTATATGCTCAATATTATACAATTAAAGTTTATAACTATTTTATCTCTGAGAACTCATAAAAGTCACCATGTTCTAAACTGCAGGAATTTGTGCTTTTGATAAAAGTAACGCCATCATAAATGGTGTCTGCAAGAAATAGCCATTTTTTTGCTGGTTTCACATCCATGTGATCTCCTGTATCAGTAACAGAGGTCTCTTTGTGTTCAATTCATTAAAGTTAAATAAATATATTCCTATATGAATGTCAATAAAGTCTCTCTGAGCAGTCAGAGTGTCAGTTCATGGCCTGGGAATCCTACGTTCAACTCCTGCATTAAGGTGGAAAATGTTTAGTTTCACTAGTCTTTACAGAAAAAAAATTCAAAAGTTAAAAAAAAAGGGGAAACATGTGGAAGAGCCTGTGGCCCAGTGGTCAGAGTGTCAGCCCACAACCTGGAAATCCCAGGTTTAAATCCCCTATTGGAGTGGGAAAATGTTTACTTTCACTAGTCTTTAGTGAAAAATGACAAAAGTGAAAGAAAAGAAAAAAAGGGAACAAATGTCAAAAAGGCTGTGGCCCAGCGGTCAGAGTGTCAGCCCATTACCTGGAAGTCCTAGGTTCAAATCCCTTATTGGGGTGGGAAGATGTTTACTTTCACTAGTCTTTGGTGGAAAAATGTCAAAAGTATTAAAAAAGAGAATAGACAAGCATCAAAAAGCCTGTGGCTCAGCGGTCAGAATGTCAGTCCACTTCCTGGTAAGCCCAGGTTCAAATCCCCTATTGGGGTGGAAAAATTTATACTTTCACTAGTCTTTAGGAAAAGTCAAAAGTTAAAAAAGAAAGATAGGTAAACGTGGAAGTGCCAGTGGCTCAGTGGACTGAGCGTGTCCTCCCTGCACGGGAGGTACCGGGGTTCAAGCCCCAGGCTGGTCACCGAAGCACGGTTGCGTAGCAGTTGTCCGGTGGTGCGCTGTGACAAGCCGCAAAGCGGATCAGAGCACCACCTGAGATGAGAGAAGGTTACACAAGAAAAGGGGGAGTGAAGATCCAGATGCTCCCCCTGGGGCTTCCTAGACAGTAACCAGCAGCGGTTATGCAGCAGGAATCAAACTTTTAAGTTTCGACTTCTAAAATTTATCCAGAAACAGAGTAAGTCGAAAAGTCCCCCTTTTTTTTTGGGGGGGGGTATGTTTAGTATTAGTATTAATTACTAATAACAAGCCCACCCATTTCAGTCTCCACCCCCACAGCAGCTCATTTTACCTGCAAATTGCTCCACCAGGAACTTATCCAGGACTCTTCCAGTCACATCACTCTACCAAAGAAGAAGGGTGCGTTTGGTCCACTTGGAGGTATATTGATCAGACATTTGTTCATATACAGATGAACAACAGCTCGAGACTCCATGCCCAAAATCACTGACAGCTGAATGAGTCGCAATACAGCTGCATCACATTACAGCCATTCAGATGCAAACTTTGCTGATAAACAGTCAGTTATTTGAAGCAGTTCTGTTAAAAACAAATAAACTGGACAGTTTTAACTTCAAACTACAAATCCGCCACAGTTTATCCAAAGACAAATCTGAATGCGTCAGATGTGCACAAACCTTACTCAAAAAGATTCAACAACAGATTAGAAGTAACAGCAAATGTTTGGAGAACTGAGATCAGATGATCTTTGGAAATCATGAACAGCACACAAATATCACATTACATATCCTTTTATTTTGCACACATTATACAAACAAATCAGTGATCAGTTTCTAACTCAAGGCATTTGGTTAAACAAATGGTCCGTCAAAGCGTCCGAGCTGGTATAATCGGATGAGTCCAAGAGCTCAAAGGTGCATTACAGCAGCAAACTGTGCACTTCAGAGTCCAGAAAAAGGTCAGAGGTCAACAAGGATCCAGCAGTTGCTCCCCTCATCGAAGGATGCTCTCCTGCTTCTCCTGCCACCTTCTCATGACCTCCAGCAGCAATGAACCAGAAATACCCTACAGACAGAAAGCAGAAACTCAAAAACTGCTCAAAGTTCTTCCTGTAGGAAGCCACAAGTCTCAGACAGACATACAAGAAGAATGTTAAAGAGATGTGCACAAAATAGTGTAAATTAACATTTTAATGTGAAAATACCACAATTCAGATAGTGTACACATCCATGATCTAAAGACAATTATTTTAAAAATGCACATTAGTCATAAAAATGTCTTAAAAATATGTGAGGACACATGCTGAAATTAATCAGTGACAGGAGTGTTAACATAAAACTAGTCTTTAAAACTACCCTTACAAAAACTGAATATATGTTTTTTACTCTATTAAATGTGTAGAGTAGACTAACTCTTTTTTTGTCTAGTCACTACAAATACTGTGGTTAATCTATGTAGGCTACTGTAGCAAAACCATTGGTGATTTATGGTTACCACAGTTTGTTGTGCAACATCAAGCAGACTAACAATAATGAGATAGAAAATTAAGAACATATTAAAAGTTACTTAGGCTTTAATAAACTTAAAGAACATTAACTTACCACATTCAAAGATGACTTCTCTGTCATCTTCTCTAAGTTCATGTCACTTCTTGTTTGTTCCACTAATCTCTGCCAGGTGTCGTGTTATTAATCACATTGTCAACCAGTAGGATTACTGCTTGTGAGTTAGTCCTACCCACTGCTGAAAGAACTCTGCAGTTCAGCAAAATAAACATTTTAAAATCATCATCAGCCACCGTGAATGTATTCAAAGAGAGCAAAAAACAATATAGTGTGCTGTTGAGAAAACTTCATGCGATCAACTCAAAGCTGGCAAAGGGCAGATTTCAACACTCTATAGCAGGCCAGGGTTCGACAACCTATGGCACACAGAAGGATAAACGCTGGCATGCGAGCAATAGAGAAAACTGCATGTACATCACCGGGTAATCATTCCTGAAAGTCACACAGCCTGTTAGCAGCTATAAGTACTATTAAAGTGTGAGAATGAACCTGCGTTAGTTTACAGATGTTCACGGGTCCGGCAAACTATTAATTAAAAATGACCAAACTGTCCACAATATAGACTCAATATAATGCTTCACTTCATTTTTAAATACTGAAAAACATGTTTTTTTTTTCTGTAAATGTACATTTATAAATATGAAATTTAGCCATTAAAATGAATAGTAATAAAAGTTTACAATAATGGCTAAAAGAACATCTTTCCACTAAAAAGTAACATTGTAACAAAGATTTCTACAATAAAATCAAGTACATTTTGGCAAAAAAAACAAAAAAAAAAAAACATAAGGGCAGTGCTAATATGTGACCCTGGACCACAAAACGAGTCATAAGGGTCTATTTTCATCATCTGAAAGCTAAAAAAATGAGCCTTCTATTGATGTATCGTTTGTTGGGATATGACAATATTTGACCGAGATACAACTATTTGAAAATCTGGACTCTGGGGATGCAAAAATCGAAATACTGAAACAGATCACCTATTATTTTCCTAAATTAAGTCCTTAGCAATGCATATTACTAATCAAAAATTAAGTTTTGATATATTTACAGTAGGAAGTTAACAAAATATCTTGATAGAATATCTTTACTTAACATCCTAAAGATTCATAAAAGAAAAATCGATCATTTTGACCCATTCTATGTTTTTTTGGCTATTGCTACAAATATAGCCGTGCAACTTAAGACTGGTTTTGTGCTCCAGGGTCACATATAAATGAACAGCTGTGTCTGGCTTCTGCTTGTAAAAGTTACAGCTTACATCTATATCTTTTTTTTTTTTTTTTTTTAAATGTAATTAAATAAAGTTTAGCAGGATCTTCAGGATCTTCTAAAGCAGCAGTTTGCACAAACTAAACGCGAATTTACATGGGTAAACCTAAACCACACCGGCATCGTGCAACACCTGGCGGTGTTTCGCCTTAATCTCACATAGTTCTTAGCAGTAATAATCCTATTGGTTGACAACGTGATTAATCAGCCCACACCTGCCAAAGATTAGTGTAACAAACAAGAAGCTGCACGAACACGTGCGCACAAAGACGTTGTCTTTGAATGCGGTAAGTTAACATTTTTGTTTTAAGATGATAAAACATTTTGTGTTTAAGTAACTTCTAGCATGTTCTTAATTTTGTGTCTCATTATTATAAGTTTGTTGGCGCTGCTTGATAGTGCGATTGTCCTAACTATAAACACGCTGGTGTGTTATGCAAGTACAGTTAAAAAATTAACCATGGTTTTACTACAAATAAACGATTGTTATTGTAAACCATGGTAACCATAAATTACAAATCCGCCCAAAAAGCATTGGTTGTTCTACACTTGTATTGAAAACTTTCTATAGCTAGTAAATTTGAGGCATTGCACATCTAAGACTTAGGCCTACTTATGCTAGTGAAATAAGGTGGATGTCTGTAATGCTTTTTATGTTCGCACCCCTGTCACATGAAACCGATTAATTTCAGCATGTGTCCTCTCATATTCTTAAGGTGTTTTATGACAAATGTGCATTTCAAAATAATTGTTTTAGATCATACATGTGTACATTATTTGAATTGTGGTATTTTCACATTAAAATGTCAATTTCCATGTAATTTTGTGGAGTTGTAGCTTACAGATAGCTACTGCATTACTTTTTTTTTTTTTCTTCTTCTTCTTCTTCTTCTTATTATTATTATTATTATTATTATTATTATTATTATTATTATTATTATTATTATTATTATTGAGACAATTGTTTTACAACCTCAATCTATTTAAATTCATATTGTATGTCTGTCTGAGACTTGAGTTACTGCTTTCTGTCTGTAGGGTATTTCTGGTTCAGTGCTGCTGGAGGTCATGAGAAGGTGGCAGGAGAAGCAAGGGAGTATCCTTTGAGGGGCGCAACTGCTGGACCCTCATTGACCGCTGACCTTTTTCTGAGCTCTTGGACCCGTCTGATTATACCAGCTCGGACCCATTCTCTTGGTAAACGCTTTGGGCCATTTGTTTAACCCAATGCTTTGGATTAGAGAATGATCACTGATTTGTTTGTATAATGTGTGCAAAATAAAAAGATAAATGTGATGTTTGTGTGCTGTTCATGATTTCCAGAGATCATCTGATCTCAGTTCTCCAAACATTTGTTGTTACTACTGTTTAGTTGAATCTTTTCAAGTAAGGTTTGTGCACATCTGACGCATTCAGATTTGTCTTTGGATAAGCTGTGGCTGATTTGTAGTTTGAAGTTAAAACTGTCCAGTTTATTTGCTTCAAATAACTGACTGTTTATCAGCAAAGTTTGCATCTGAATGGCTGTAATGTGACGCAGCTGTATTTTGACTCATTCAGCTGTCAGTGATTTGGGCATGGATCAAAGAGTCTCGAGCTGTTGTTCATCTGTATGTGAGCAAATCAATATGATCAATATGCCTCCAAGTGGGCCAAACGCACCCTTCTTCATGTGCAGGTGTCAGTCGGTAGAGTGATGGGACTGGAGATGGAAGAGTCCTGGATCAGTTCCTGGTGGAGCAATTTGCAGGTAAAATGAGCTGCTGTGGGGGTGGAGACTGAAGTGGGTGGGCTTGTTATTAGTAATTAATACTAATACTAAACATACTCCCCCAAAAAACGGGGGACTTTTCGACTTAGTCTGTTTCTGGATAAATTTTAGAAGTCGAAACTTAAAAGTTTGATTCCTGCTGCATAACCGCTGCTGGTTACTGTCTGGGAAGCCCCAGGGGGAGCTTCTGGATCTTCACTCCCCCTTTCTTGTGTAACCTTCTCTCATCTCAGGTGGTGCTCTGATCCGCTTTGCGGCTTGTCACAGCGCACCACCGGACAACTGCTACGCAACCGTGCTTCGGTGACCAGCCTGGGCCTTGAACCCCGGTACCTCCCGTGCAGGGAGGACACGCTCAGTCCACTGAGCCACTGGCACTTCCACGTTTACCTATCTTTCTTTTTTAACTTTTGACTTTTCCTAAAGACTAGTGAAAGTAAAACCCACCCCAATAGGGGATTTGAACCTAGAATTTCCAGGTTGTGGGTTGACACTCTGACCGCTGGGCCACAGCTTTTTGAGGTTTGTTTTGTTTTTTTTACTTTTTTTTAGTCATTTTTCACTAAAGACTAGTGAAAGTAAACCTTTTTCCACCCCAATAGGGGATTTGAACCTAGAATTTCCAGATTGTGGGATGACACTCTGACCGCTGGGCCACAGACTTTTTGACATTTGTTCTTTTTTTTTATTTACTTTTGTCATTTTTCACTAAAGACTAGTGAAAGTAAACATTTTCCCACCCCAATAGGGGATTTGAACCTGGGATTACCAGGTAGTGGACTGATATTCAGACCGCTGAGCCACAGGCTTTTGGCTTGCCCTTTTTTTTTTTTTTTTACTTTTGACATTTTTCCCCTAAAGACTAGTGCAAGTAAACATTTTCCCACCCCAATAGGGGATTTGAACAGTTTTTCCTGGTTGTGGGCTGACACTCTGACCGCTGGGCCACAGCCTTTTTGACATTTTCCATTTTTTTTTTTACTTTTGTCATTTTTCACTAAAGACTAGTGAAAGTAAACATTTCCCACTATTAGAGGGATGAACCTGGGATTACCAGATAGTGGACTGATATTCAGACCGCTGAGCCTGGCTTTTGACGTTTGCCTTTTTTCCTAAGACTGAGTGAAAGTAAACATTTTCCCCCCCAATGGGGATTTGAACCTAGGATTTCCAGGTTGTGGGCTGACACTCTGACCACTGGGCCACAGCCTTTTTGACATTTTCTATTTTTTTTTTTTTACTTTGACATTTTTCTGTAAAGACTAGTGAAAGTAAACATTCTTCCACGCCAATAGGGGATTTGAACCTGGGATTCCGAGGTCATGAACAGACACTCTGACTGCTGGGCTACCAGCTCTTTTATGCTTTCTGCCCTTTTTTGGAACATTTGTCTATTCTTTTCTTTAAAGCCTAGTATAAATAAACAGTTTCCACCCTTAAGACAGAAGTTTTGTCTTATTTGTGTAAAAGAAACATTGTGTCAACAGTGAGTTTTCCCTTCACTTGCCCTGTTTTTTTTGTTTTTTTTTGGAGGAGTTTGTCTCAAACTGAACTGACTGTAACTGAACTGAACACAAGCCTCATGTGATCTGTCGATGGACTAGTTAATCTCTGTAACTAGCAAACATCCTTAAATGCCTGAGAGAGGCTAAACTCCTGCCTGAAGCTCTTCTCATCTGCTCTGAGACTCATGTTTAATAAGCCTTAAATCTCATCTAATTTTTTATATGATAAATCCTATTCATCAGCTACTGATTCATGTAATGAGCTGATTGTCAATTTTGTTGGTGTTTGCCGCTGTAGCTTATTTCTTCTTATGATCTGACTTATGATTTATTCATTCAAGAACACACCTGAAACACACCTGAAGATCCCATGAACTCAGAGAGACTTTATTGACATTCGTATGACAATATATTTGACTTCAATGAATCTAACACAAAGACACTTGAGTCTCTTTGTACATCCACTTCAAGACTCAAGAACTCTGGATGCTTTTCAGTCCACGTGAGACTTTGATTTTAGGAGCTCAAAAGCTGTAGTGTGTTCAAGTCACTTGCCTGTATAAACTGCATTTATAATGTACCGTTCAACAGTTTAAACACAAAAATGAGCCTAGTTTCAAGCTGAACTCTCTGTAGATGTCATCATCTGGAAGGTCAGGGTCCTGAGAGTTCTCAAAGATCTGTGGATAAAGATCTAGACCAATTTTCTGAAATGTTTCCATTAAATGAGAAAAACACAAGAACATGAAGAGAAAGTGGGTAATGACTTATCTTTGTGAGGTTGAAAACTGTATACAGTATGTTTGAGTTCCAGTCTGAGTTCCTCCTGAAAACTACCTAAAACACAAGCAGAGACACAATCTGGCATTTTGTTTAGAAATATATATTTTTACATGCAATTTACATTTAGAAATTACAATATTTTCCGTCTGTAACACTTTTAAATTCCGACTGTGTGAATTACATCATTAATGCGATTTATTTCTACAGATATAACGCGAGCCAGACGAAAGCCTTGCATTAAATTACTTTGCATTGATTCCATATTATTTAACAAACTATTGATATTCTTTTGCAACGACAAAATATATGCAAAACCGCCCTTTTCTTCTGTAGATATATTATTATAGCTGAGCGCCATCTTTAATTCTAGACAGATAAAAACGTTAAATTATTTTGCAGTGATTCAGAATTATTTTCGTTATACTTTGTTACAGCAAAATATCTGGTAAATGTATATGTTTTTATAGAAGAAATATAATTTTAGATCGATAAATCAAAGAACAAATATGACAAAAGTTCTTGTATGGACTGCATCATTCTCTATTTATCGTTGTTTTATCTCGTAAATTGTTTAAATAAATAAATAAATAAAATATATTTTTAGAAAGCGAGTCAGAGGAACTTAACCAAACTGTATGAATTATCCTGATGTTAATTATTTTATTTACTATAAATAGATTTTACATCTGTAATACATTTAAATTTCGAGTTCGCCCTCCTGTGGTGAAATGTGTGATTTACACTGTTGCTACTTCATGTTTAATAAAGTTTAAAGTTTTGCATTGATTCAAAATTATTTAATAAATTATTGATTATGTTGTGTGGCGACTAAATATATCTTTCTTAAATATTTCATTTTTAAAAAAATTGAATCAAATGAACTCGAATCAAAAGAACTGTATGAATTACACTGCTGTTAATTATTTCTACAGCTCTAATTCTAGTCAAACAAAAACATTAAACACATAAAATTATTTTAATTGATTTAATACATTGTTAGCCATAAGAAGCATAAAAGCATTGGTCAAATTACTCCTTTAATTTACTTTAATTTATTTAATATATTTCACATTTAGAATTGGAGTTTCATCGCCCTCCTGTGGTGAATTGTGTGAATTACATGAATGCGATTTATTTCTATAAATATAACGCGAGTGAGACGAAAACCTAAATTGCACTAAATTACTTTGCATTAATTTAATATTATTTAATGAATAAATCAAGACCCTCTGCAACAATAAAATACATGGAAACCGCATTTTGTTTAGTAGAAATATATCCTTATATCTGAGCGCCATCCTGTGGTGAATTGTGTGAATTACACTGCTGTTAATTATTTCTATGTATTTAATTCTAGACAGATGAAAACGTTAAATTAAATCATTTTGCAGTGATTCAGAATGATTACATTTTTCGTTAACAACAAAATATCTGGTAAATGTATCTTTATTTACAAGAAATATAATTTTACTTCGACAAAACAAAGAAAAACATAACAAAAGTACCTGTATTGACTGTATCATTTTCTATGTATTGTTGGATTTTATTTTCGTTAAAATAAACACATAATATATTTTTTAAAAATGCGAGTCAGAGGAACTTCGGGAACTGTGGGAATTACACTGATGTTATGTATTTCTACGTCTTTAATTCTAGTCAGAGGACAACCATATTTTGCATTGATTAAATATTTAATGAATTATTAATTACCACGAGAAGCAGAGAAACGTCTGTTAAATTAACAATCTTGTTTACTATAAATAAATTTTTACATCTGTAAAATACTTTTAGAAATCGAGTTTCATCGCCCTCCTGTGGTGAATTGTGTGAATTACATTCATGCGATTTATTTCTGCATATATAACGCGAATCAGAGAAAAACCTTGCACTAAATTACTTTGCATTGATTTCATTTTATCGAACAAATCACTGATATTCCTGTGCAAAAACAAAATATATATAAACGCCCTTTTCTTCTGTAGACATATATTCTTAAATCTCAAGAATTGCGTGAATTTCACTGTTGCAAATTTATGTTGAATAATTTTTGCATTAATTTAAAATATTTAATAAATTATTGATTATACTGTGCGGCGACAAAATGTATTTTTTATAAATGAAAATTCGAATCAAAATGAACTGCTGTGGTGAACTCTTTGAATCGCACTGCTTTTCATTATTTCTACATTTTTTATTCCAGTCAGAGGAAAAGATTAAATGCATGTCATTATTTGTAACTGATTTAGTATTTAATAAATTGTTAATTACAAACAAGGAACAAAAATCATTTGTCAAATTACGCCTTCAATTTAGTATATTTTACATCTGTAATATAGCCTACATTTAAATTTCGAGTTTCATCGCCCTCCTGTGGTGAATTGTGTGAATTACATTAATGCGATTTATTTCTACAGATATAACGCGAGTCAGACGAAAACCTTGCACTAAATTAATTTGCATTGATTTAATATTATTTAATAAATTAATTATGACCCTCTGCAACAATAAAACATCTGAAAACCGCCTTTTTCTTCTGTATAGATCACATATTCTTATATCTGAGCGCCGTCCTGTGGTAAATTGTGTGAATTACACTGCTACTTCTATATTCTACGACTAAAACGGGAGTCAGGAGAAAATCTTGCATTAAATAATTTTGCATTGATTCATAATTGTTAAATAAATTGGTGATTATACTGGGCGACGACAAAACAATCTGCAAATGTATCTGCAGATTTGAAATCTGTATATGTTCAAATGTTTTTGAACGAAATATTATTTTAGATCGACAAAACATAGAAAAAAACATAAAACATAATAAAAGTCACTGTTTTGACTGAATCATTCTCTATGTATTGTTGTATTATATCTGTTATAATACATACATAATATATTTTTAAAAATGCGAGTCAGGGGGACTTAACCGAAGTGTAAGAATTACAGAGATTAATGCAAGAGATGTTAGTTATTTCTACGTCTTTATTTTAAGTCAGAGGAAAACCATATTTTGCACTGACTTAATATTTAATAAATCATTATTTACTACAAGAAGCAGAAAACAGCTGGTAAATTAACCCTTTTATTTACTATAAATACATTTTTAATATAGCCTACATTTAGAATTCGAGTTTTGAATTGTGTAAATTACATCAATGCATTTTTTCTATAGATTTAACGCGAGTCAGAGGAAAACATTAAATTATTGTGTAATGATTTAAAAACTTTCCAAGTACCATGATCAGCAGAAAATCTGTCAAATTACCCCTTTTATTTACTAAATATATTTTACTGTAATATACATTCTGAGTTTCGTCGCCCTCCTGTGGTGAATTGTGTGAATGACATGAATACGGTGTATTTCTGTGTGTATAGTTTTATTCCCCCTGACATTTTTTTAAATTTATTTACTTATTATATTACTTAATTTAGTCGTTAAAGTGTGATGAATATAATGCTCTTTGTAATTTCATGCACATTGTATTTGTGAATGCTGTTTCGCAATTTAAAAGACTTTTATTTTGAAGATAATTCCGCGTATTCGGTGGTGCAGCCGTGCTCATTTAGTCTATCAGCGGCAATTAAATATGATTTTAGGCTGATTTTACAAAACGTCAAACCTTCTGAAGTCCAGCGGGGCGTCTTGGAGGATCTTGGCGAGAAAGATGAGCGCTGGTTCTTCATCTCTAACTCTTAGAGAGCAGCAGGGGGGAATCAGGTGCTGGAACTCGCGTGACCTCTGACCCCAAACAAGCCCAGTTTACATTGTCGATGCAAAATCTATTACTATGGCCTTAAAATTATTTGGACACTTCAATCATAATTAGTTACGTCTAACATACATTGTATTCAATAACCAAAAATAAAAGCAAATGTCATGGTTTGTAGGGAAAAACAGTCAAAGCTTTTCGTTCTCAGTATATTGGAACAGTATATTGAAGCTTTAGACGAGATATAAAGGATAAAATGCATGTGTGTGTTATGTATTGTGTCATTGTGTCATTGTGTCAAAAAACTGCCCAGTTCAGAGACTCAAACTGAGCCAAAATATGCAATTTGATAGAGATGCTGATATCTGTATGGACAAAAAGATGAAATTCTGATGCTTGTAATGTATATCAGTCAGATCTTAATAACAATATACTTAAAATTACATAAAAATGAGTCTTTATATTTCCAATATGTTTAAAGATGATATTTCAATGCTTAGTTTTGTAATCAAAGCACACAATGCAATGCTATACAATGATGGAGAGACAAACAAAAAAAACCTCAAAAGCCTCATCTGGTGATCATATTTGATACATTTCAACATGATTTTATGGCTAACCACATAAATCAAGCTGCTTCAGTTCACAGAAAGTGAAAATATTTCTAGAAATATGAAAGTTATTATGTAAAAAAAAAAAAAAAGATATGAAGCACGAGCTGAAGGTAGACCTTTGTACAATACTTTTTTTTTTAGACATTTATGTATCAAGTATACATGATTACTTTGTGTTGCAATTTAATATGCAAACCAATGAGTAGATAATCCTAATATTATCTGTGAAGGTTTTTTTTTTATTGACATGCTGCTCTTGTGCTGTCAGATTTTATTGATGGCTTCATAATCTGAATTAACCACACTCTGATATTCACATTATGAAGCTGAATAATAAGGAATTGTGCTGTTTGTCATAATTTAAATTGTAATAAACTATGTTTGATCTATAAACAGTTTCCAGGCAGTAAACTTGACGCTGTGTTTCTGCTTTGTAATTGGTTTTGTTTCTGATCTGGAATTGTTTAGACCAACAGAAGATCAGTCCCGTGTCTGGGTTTCATGGACAGCAATAGCTTTCATGGTGGAGATCTGCTCATGGACAGGTAATGCTTAAAACACGTCCACATTTGTTTTACTAAAGCTTTGCTTTGCTTTTAGCGAGCCACCATATATACAGTTCACATTTATAAATCCAAACCCTATATGCTTTCCATGCAGGAGATTGGGTCTGAAAATAATACTGAAAGTTTTTACTGTCTAATAAGAGAAGTTCAGCTTAAAGTGTTGCTTTTCCTGCTAAATTTCTCAGTATGATTTTCTTTTTGCAGCCTTTTCTGGCAATGTTTTAAAGGATTCTGGAACCTGGTGTCTATGTTAAAATGTCATACATTTTATAAAATAATTACAATCAATGAACCTATAATAACACATAAATTTGCTTGGGAGGTTTCTTCTGCATGAAGCAAAGGTGTTGATCATTAAACCCTGTTTCCGATTCGTACAGTTTGTAATAGAAGTCACCTGCCACAAGAGGGCGCGACAGAATAGCGTTGACGACACTGACTGATTTACACGTACAAAAAACACAAATGTTCCTATATTTGTCAGTCAAATCTCACACTTCTAGTCGTTTTCTTAATTCTAAAAGCTGTCAACCATGCTTGCTAAGAGATTTAGGAGGAACGCCGAGTATTCGTCATGATGATCGCGCTGTACGTAAGAGGAGGCAGAACCAGATGAGCGAGACGAGGCTCTGATTTAAACACATTCACTCACTGTACCGAGACACAACTGGGATGACACTCGATTTGTTCGCTTAACTTCCTCTGCTCAGCTGTTTCACGATGTTTGAGTAAGTTAAACTTTTTCCCCCTCAAAGTCTTTTACTTTTTAAAACTTTTTAGACTAGGGGGTTTGGCTGAATCTTTTGAAAACGTGTCCAGGTCGTTATTTCGCTACAAAGAAATATATGTGTTGTTGTTTTTAATTATCATTATTTAATTATTGAAAACTACAGAAGTATACAGTGTAGTATTTATTGCACTGGATTTACCTGATCATTTTTAATACTGTAATTCAGTAATGAGATCGACGGGGAAATGTGTTTGTCAGGAATAGTCACAATACAAGCAAACAAACGTAAAACTTTAATGTTTCTTTAAAACAAACCCTCATTTTTCTTTGAAACAAAATGTTTATTTTGGAATTAATTGCACTATTACATAATGTTATATTTAAGTATATTGTTACACGTGTTTCTTTGTATGAAAATGCTGTGGAAACAATTCTCACTCAGAAACTACTAGTAAATTTCACAATTATAAAGAAATGTTTAGTAACATTACAATGACTACATAACCTGACTTAAGTATTATTCTGATAATCTTTAAGATTTTGTTTTTCCAATATGCGTAAATATACGTATATTATAATATAAGTATGTATGTTATTATTTTGCACTGAATGTTAAATGATTACTCATTGAGTTTCTGGTGGATCAGAAGTGCTGTAGTTAGACCTCAGGAGATGTGTATGACAAACACAATATTCCTCAGTGATCTGACACCAGCAGCTCTGTGTGTTAGTTCACCTCAACCATTCATTTTTAACTATATATCTTTACATTGTGTGTTCCAGGTGTATCATGTGAAAGCGGTCAGTTGGGTACGTGGAAATGCATAGACCATTTCGCACGACCCCTGACCTTTACTGCTCGACCCCTTCACGAGACGCCGAGCCCTGGATGCTGTAAGCATGGATGTTCACATGCACAACAGCCGGACGCTTCACTACGGCCTGAACGACTGTCCTGTGAGTATTAAAAAAACATCAGAACATGTATTGTTATTATATAAAGCTAATTATAAGCTAAACCCTACCTTATTTATGATTAAAACATATGAAGCGGGTTTTTTTTCCGCAAAGGAAATAATCCACACATTCACAAACACTGATTCATCCAGAAATTGCACAAGCAGAGAAACCAGTTTCTTCATCTTTAAAGCATGACGGGATGCTCATTGTGTTTCGGCGGACAGGTGTGGTGTGTGTTAGATAGCCTTACTCACTGCGTCTCATACGCTGAACCCTCAGAGGAACGTGATTCTGTAGTAAAGACAAGAATGCAGTCGAGCAACATGTGAAACATTAACACATGACATGATCTACATAAAACCAGCAAGTTCCAAATGACACTCAGATGGGTTTAAGATAAGTATCACTATTATTACCAAGCACACTTAGGATTAGTGATTTGAATAAACCCTAAACCATGTCCGTTTAACGTAAATGATTGCTGTTGCTTTAAGTGATTACAGTCAAGTCTGTGGCATTTTTCCACCTGTTTTATTGGTGAAGGTGGATGATAAAAACAGGTGAAAACATTCCACGGATGCACACTGAATGAGAACCCGAGCCGTATTTAGAGACCAGAAGATCATTAAAACCTGATTCATGCAAGACAGTAAGAAACCACCTAGCAATCACTCAGAAAACCTTAGCAACTGCATTGCAAGCCTTTTTTTAATAGTAGTAGTAGGTTTTATTTAATGCCATGTCAGCATCTCAGGCTATTTTCATGGCAAAAACAATTCAAAAATACAAGCATAGCAAATACAATAAAAACCAGCAAACAAACAAACAAACAAACAAAAAAAGTTATATTACACAAGATTTACATTAACATATGATAATTCTAAACCTTTTTCTGGCAAAATTATACTAAACTCTTTAAGTGTGTTCTTTTTAATAGTTAAAAAAAACATAGTAAAACCATCACTTTAAATAAATGTTAATTGTATTAATAATTAATTTAATTTTAAAAATACATTTTAAATAATAAAATATTTTAACTAGTCGCCAAGGCAACATCTCATTTATTTACTAATCTCATTCATTTCGAATAACTAACACTGAAATAAAAATAAAATTATACACATTAAAAGGGGTCATAAAAATTACAAAAACTTTACTACATTTACTTTACTGCACTAATCTCAGTGACATTAGTATTGTGGCGGCAACTTTTGCATGTTTAAACACCACTTACATTTTCTTCAGAAAACATAAGTCAACATTATTTTAAGGTCTTATACAATTAAGATTTGTCATTGTGGAAAGATTTAAAAAAAAATTAAAATTAAAAATTAGAATTAAAAAATTAATTCTAATTAAAAACTTAAACTTAAATATAATTTTTGACTTTTTAAACCATAGACTGAATGAGCAGAATGAGCTCTTCCTGTTGCTTGAATTGTGCATCAATTTTTTCAAGTTCAATAATTCAAGTTTCAGTTAATTTTGTAAGTTTACAGCAACAGTATTTTATCCACTTCCACCGATGGCAGATTTTTAGCAAGTACAGTAGGTCAAAGGAATTACGTGCACAAAAATTGCATACTGTGCACAACTCTGCATATACACTCTGTAAAAATAGTAGTAGTAGAATGCATACCATCCTAATTATTATTTTGACATACTATATTTATATGCCACAAACCATTCAGATGGGTTGATGCACTCTCTTTCTCTCTCTCTCTCTCACACACACACACACACACACACTCAATCATTTCCTCATGACATGATTGAGCTGACTGTAACTTGATAACTGTTTGAACAAAAGCCTCTAGACTTGTGTTTGAGATAAAGGAATAACACTCAAACCATCAGCTGTTCTCTACAAACCTCGAGCAGAGAAGAAAAGCCGGTCCTGCTTCTGTCTGCTGCTTGTTTTCTGAATATCTAATGGCGCAGACTAAAAGCAGCCCACAAAGGTGATGCAATGTGTGCGTGGAACATCATGGCTTACAGAGGGGCCGTTCAGGGTGAAGGGTGTGTTCGCGGGGCGATGAACAAGCAGCCCACTGTTCACACAGACACACACACACACCTGTGCGAGCAGCATGAGTGGAGTCTGTGTTCTGCTGTTTAAGCAGGGAGAGGCACTTCAGCAAGGCGACCACGTCTGAAACACACTCACATTCACAGCCGATTGATCTCCGGAGGTCACAAAGCACATGCATTGTTTAAATGAACAGGTTTTAAGATTATGGGAAACAAATTCAGTTGTGTAGATTGCAGTGCATAATGCTGCATGTCACACACTAGAGGTTTCCAAACTATTTTTCTAGCTGAAACATTTGAGCTCAAATATTACACTTTACAATAAGGTTTCATTTGTTAACATTAGTGTGTGTGTGTGTGTGTGTGTGTGTGTGTATGCATGCATGCATAAGTTTATTAATTTTCATAAATCACTGAATAAAAAAAAAAAAAGATTTTGGGACTTTTTTTTTTTTTATCAGTGTTTTTGATCTTTTATATTGTTTCAAAAGATTTCCATTTCAAATAAATGCTGTTCTTTTGAAATTTCTATTCATCTGTGAATCTGTGAAAACTATTCTATTCATCTGCCTGGTTGTGTACATTACTTATTTGACTCTTCATCTCTCTCTAGGATGATGATCTGCAGTTCCTCAGTCTGGAGGAGCGGGAGTGTATTCTGTTCTTTGAGGAGACCATCGGCTCCCTGGAGGAGGACAATGAGAGGACAGGAATATCCGCAGGTGACCACAGGCTTGCGGTGGAGCGTCCGGCCTCATACACTACAGCTCAACATCCCAGCCCTGTAGATCATGACATTATTGACCTGGTGCACCCTACACCTGACCTCAGCAAACAGAAGGACACGCTGCCCGTCATGCCAGGTACCTGAACACAACCGCCAATATAAACCAATATAAGAATGAATTTGTTTAGCAAATATAGTATGTCATCAGGGTATTGTATGCGTATGATTTGCTTACTGTGCACAGTTATATATATTGTGTAATCAAAGCATGAGTAGGATGCTAGTACACCATTTCAGACATAAACACAGTATACAAGAACATGTCAGATCAGCAGTAATGTCCAGCATGCTGTCATTGCTTTTTTAGCTGTGATAAGGACATTGTACTATACATAACACATATTAATGTTCATAAACATTGTATAGCAAGAGACCAGACAATAGGTCTCATTACGTATCACAAATAATAGCATAGAATATTTTATATTTATATATGCACAAATTCATAACCAGTGTTATTGTAGTATCATTTATAGAGTATTATAGTTTTTATTCATATTTTGAATTTTTTTAATGTTCAGTTTACATTTTAATTTGTAGTAACAATTTAAAAAAAGGAATTTTAGCAATTTTGTTACATGCTTTCATGTCATTTTTATTATTTTTGGTAATACTTCACAATCCCACTAGTTCTCACTAGTAAATAAATAAATAAATAAACTAACATTGACGAAAAATGGACAATTTGTTATGGTATGTTAATGTTAGTGTAATAAAAATAAAACGGTTCATTGTTAATTAATGTTAGCTCAAATCCATTAAATAATATTAATAGACACAATTTTTGCTTTTAATACTGTATTATTAAATGCTGCAGTTAACATTACCTAAGATTAATAAATGCTTTAAGTATTTTCAGATGTTAGGCCATGTTAAATAAACCTTATTGTAGTTTTATTTATTTATTTACTTACAGGTAGGAATTAAGTGTGGTTAACATTTCAAATTTTCATTTAGTTTAAGTTTTTCCATCTAATATAATCTATATACATTTACACTTTAATATTTTATTTGTTTCTTAATTATAATAATTTTACATTAAATTTCAATTACAAACTAAAAATATTAAAAACATTTTATACCAAACCTTTTTTTACAACACATATGTTAAGGCTGCCTTAAAATTTTAAGTCTAGTCAACTTGAATGTGAAATTATCTTTAGCGTATTTCAAGCTTACATTTTTTCATTTTGCACCACTGGAAGTGCATTAACCCAACATCAAATGTGTTTTCTTTGTCAGATTTCCAGGAACTGATTGTACCTCCGGAGACCCATTTTGAAGTGAAGTCGACACGTGACCTGGACGTCCCAGATGGGCCACAAGAGGAATTTGGACACCAGCCGCCTGCAGGTTCAGTTCCCACCCCGGTAGTAATCGCCAGCAAGATCGCAGAGCATCAGGGCACAGGCAGCACGTCTGCATCGCAGCTGCTCCAGCGCAGACGCAGTCTAGAGTCGCCGACGAACCCCTTGGCCAAACTCGGCCCTCCGACTCACGCCAAGCCCACGCGTCTTCCCGATAACATCAACGTGTTTCGGGGTAGCCGCGAACACATTCCCCACTCCATCGCCACCGAAGCCGCCAGCGTGCAGGAGCGCCGGGCGCAGATGCTCGCTAACCTCACCGGTCCGGCGCATCCTTTGGATGGCGGAGAACCGGCCTGCGTGCGCAACCTTCCCATGCGGAGCATTTCGTTTCGAGATCCGACGCCAGACAAGTCTAGGATGGAGGCGCTTTCGAAGCTCGGACTTGTTCAGAGGCGAACGCAATCCGTCATGCATTCATCTCAGAGGGATTTGGAAAGCGTCAAGACCGCCAGCACTTTCAACATTACCAATACAGCTAACACTAACGCCGACTTCCAAGCGATAGACACTACAGACCACTGGCAAGCCAAATCTACCCCCGCACCAACTTTGACGAGTGCCGAAGTCACGCACAGTGATTTTAACAGCTACGGCGGTAAGAGCATTACGGTAAACCCCACAGCGTCCTTCAGGGGCGAGTACCTCTCATCTTCGGCGGCCAAGACTGAGTCAGCCGAGGTCCATCTCAACAACTTCGGCGGCAGATCGAGAGTCATGACTCCATCCCAGTCAAACCACGGAGCCCGAACCATGACCATCGTCCCGGTAAAAGAGGAAAACGCAAGCTCAAACAGGACTTCAAATGGAGACTTGTCCAAGAGGAAAGCGTCATATTCCGAAGCACCTGTGAAGCAGCCGCCATCTCCGGCTCCAAAACCGCAGCGCCACCAAAGTCCGCTGAGTCCCACCGGGTCGCGCCCTGCTCCGCTGTCCCCGGAGTTGCGCCGCAAATCTTTGCCAAAGCCGTCCTTCCGCACTCAGGGAGTAACGGTACAGTTTTCTGGGAGGGGAGCCACAGATGAGGCCCGACGTGATGCACTACGCAAGCTAGGACTGCTTAGGGACACGTCTTAAATGTTGAAAAACCCTAGCTAATAATGTGTACACTCCAGTACAGAAACAACTGATAAGCTGTCATTTAACCAGTGCTGGGTAGATTACAAGAAAACTTATAGTTAGTAATGTAATCTTAACAGATTACACATTTTATGTAATGTAATCAGACTACTCTTTGATTACTTTTTAGATTACTAGTTGACCTAACATTTTGAGTAGAATAACTTTGTACCATATTGTTATAAAAATACAAAGAGAAAAGTAAAATAGAATAAATTTCATGAAGACAACATAAATTGCATTAGGGTTTGTAAAGGAACTGTAGTGGGTTTGTAAGTTCATGAGAAATTAATAATAATACTTAAAATTGACATAAATCAATAGTTTTACTAAAAAACACTTAACTAGCTATATTCCACATGACCATTAACCAACATTATCGACTTAATTCCTAACTAAATACTAAAAATCTCAGGGGGACTTTGAATAATTAAGTCAAAAAGGTTTGGCTAACAAAAAAGCATCACATGGCATAAAATTGAGTGCATTAAAGACAAAAGCTTTACAAAGACAGGCATGGTTAATTGACTCACTGAGTCAAAATATGTTCGTCAGGAGGTGATTAGATATGCAATATTGTAAAAACACTCTTTAAAAGTGTAATGATGTTTGTAAATAGTGGATTTATTAGGGAGAATTAATAAATTATCAATAGTTTACTGACATTTTGTGAATAATATGTAATCTATATTAAAGTAACTGTAGTCTAATTATGAGTATTTCAAAACAATATAATCTAATTACAAGTCTTTCATTTTTAATACCGATTTAATCACTGATTTCAACCCAGCACTGATTTCAGCTAATCATGTGTATGCACAAAGATTATTGGCATTACCTTATTTGTAAGATTTCCAGAAGGTCAAAGCAGGGTTTCTGATTGTCTGCTGGGCAGCTGGACAAGAGCGGTCACCGAACTTGATCCCGGAGGGTCCTGCAGAGTTTAGATCCAACTTGCCTCAAAACACCTGTGTGGAAGTTCCTAGTATACCTAGTAAGACCTTGATTAGCTGGTTCAGGTGTGTTTAATTAAGGTTGGAGCTAAACTCTGCAGGAAACCCACCCTCCAGGACCGAGTCTGGTGACCCCTGGTTTAGAAGTTTTAGAGCAAAATAATCTAATATTTAAAGAACCTAAGTAGTTCTCTGAAAACATTTACATTTATTTTTAAACATAGTTGCCTCATGGTCACATGGTTCCAGAACTGAGCCAATCACTTGAGTCTTAATTGTCATGTGACTGATGACACGCTGAGTGATGAGTCGCTGCAGTTATGCTTCTAATTCCTACATTTTTTGTTCTTTAGTAATACAAAAAGCAAAATTCAAAAACGAATTACATAATTAACCTAATTGATTTTTTTTTTTTTGTTTTGGTTTTTGGATATTTCCTTTTATTTTGACTGTTTCACTTTCATTTCTTTCTCCTCCATTTTAACTTTCACTTCCACTTCTTTTTTTTACTTTCACTTTACTTTTTGTTTTAGTATCTTCTGCTCTTTTTAATAATTGTGTCTGATATGTTATATCTGAAGAACCCAGACTGTACGCAAGAAATACCTCAAGGGTCTTCCTAGAGAAATATCTTACATGTCGTCTTTCATGTTTATTTCAGTAGGTTGTTTGTATGCTAATGTTTTACTTTTATTCTCTGGATGTTGAATAATGGTTTTGGACGATGATTGTTAGGTGGAGATGTTTCCCTTCTTTCTCTCCCTGCATGCCACAGCCTTCAAACATGCAGAAGGTCTTGTAAATGTAGGTTTAGTTCCTCCCACACTAAACCACAGCCATCCAAATCTAGATCTGGAACCTTTCTGTTAGATTTGCCACCAATCACATGCTGTTGTTTTGTACCTGTAGTGTGTGTAATGTGGAGTCCAGTGTGATTGAGCATGAGTGTGTGAGTTTATGTATGAGTGTGTTTGATTTTTTTATTATTTTTTTTTTAATCTTGCGACTCCGGTTTTTTGCTTTCATTGAAGCAGTTATTGAAGGACACAGAATGCATGATTGTGAACATGTGACACCACTATATAAACACACACTTGCATGAAACAAAACAAGAGTTTATTTCCACCTCTTTGTGTAAATGTATATTGTCTTGCATTGGTGAAGATCTTTAATTTTCAGTGATTGTTTCTAAATAAATTCAATGAAACCCATCATGGCGTGAGAAGATGTTCAGTTGTGAAGATGTTCCGATGCAAAATAGACACTTAGAGATTCACAAATGTTCACCAAGTTTGACAGTGACATTTAATCAATCAAGTCAATGAAATGACTAGAAAAATCACAAATTCGAAGCACAATACAAACAAAAAGCACAGAATAGAGAAGAACAAAATCAAAAACTGCAGAGCGGTCAATCTCACAAAATCTATGCATTAAGATATTTAGAAAGAAAATACTTTTTTGCATTGAAAAATCATTTTAAATGACAATCAAACTCCTAATATCTCATTACGGTAATATTGAAAGTACATTTATCAGCTTGAATTGAATCATGTTGTGGTTTTATAAATTTTAATAATGTGTTTGGACAGGATGAGCTGCAAAACTTGTGCCAAAACAGCCTCTGGGAGTGATTTAGGTTGTTTCTATCAATTTCTTGATTTTGAAGATGCTTAAAATCGTCCCAAACTTACAGGCCTTCAGCAGATCAACAGACGTTCACATTTCCTCATGTTCGGCTTAAGCTTATCACCTGAAACCTGGGTTAGATCTTACCTGTTCCGCCCACAGACGCGTGTTTTTGCGTCCGGTTGGACTGCATTCTGATCAGCTGCGCTAGTTAGTGAGTTCAGTGACTCACGACGGCTGTAAAACAAGCTGGTGAGTGTTTGAGAGCACAGAGACAAAAAGAGACATTCTCACAGTCACAGGAAGTCACTTTACTGCAACAGCGAACATGTTAACAGCTGCGTTCAGCCCATGCACGTCTCGCTCAGGAACGATCGCTGCGGACCGGCTGAGGTTAAAGAGAATAAACATCAGGAGAAAGAACAGAACACGTCCCAAAGTTTGTCTGAAGAACAAAAGCACTGAGTTTTCCTCCGTTAGAGTCTCTGTTCGCTCACTATCGAACCATCAAACTGTACCTTGCAAAATAAAACCACCTCCGCATTGTGTGTGTGTGCGTGTGTGTGTATCTGTGTGTGTCCATGCTGAGACATTTCAGCCCAGCGTTTGTGTGTGTGTGTGTGCGTTCCCGTCTGTGTCCACCAGCTGATGCGGCTCGTCTCTGGTTGCCGTGGTGACGCTGCAGTCAGGTGGGTGTGTCTCCATCCCAGAGCAGCACCGCTGTCCATCTCTCATGTCTTTCTTGCTCTTTTGACTCGTCGTTGCTCAGTTTGACATCATCAGCGTCTCCTGCAGTACAGGGTCAAAGGTCAGGGGGTCATTGAGCAACTCTGTTCCAAACACAAGTGAGCTGCCTAACTAGGCTACTTGATGGATGTTCTAGAAGTAGTTATAACCACAATGCTGAGCTGTTGAGGGTAGGGCTATGCAATTCGGGGAAAAATGTAATAGTGATTTTATTATTTACATAATAGTAGTTTTATGTTAAAACTTGCAAGTACAATTTAAAATACAATTTTTGTTAAAAAAAAAAGGTTTACTGTGTTTGTTTGTAGGGCTGCTTATCAATATGACAATAAAACTGAATAGTTATAATAAAATTAAAGTAGCTGTTTTTAGAATAATAATAAATGCAATACAACATTAATAATAAATAATAATAATAAAACAAAAAAACTAATAAAAATACAAATAAGAACAATTAAATGTATTTTAATAAAAATAAAAATTCAAATTTAGTAATATAAAACAATAATAATATATAATTAATAAAATATTATTAAAATATTTATTTAAGAATAAAATGTACATTTTAAAGTACAAATATTACATCTACTACAAAAATATTAAAACAAGAAATATTTTTAAAAAATGAAAAATAAATTTAAAAAAATATTTTACTGTAAAATAAAATGCAAACTTTGCAATAATTGCACTAAGCCATATATCAGTTTAGGTTTTATTCTGATTAATCATGCAACCTTTGTTGTGAGTTGTTAATTGTTATTAGATATTTTCACTATAATACAAAATACTTATAAATAATACATATAAAATATAATAATGATAATAATGAATTAAATTAAAAATTAATAAAAATATTAAATATATAATATAATAATTTTACATTTTAATACAATAATAAAAAAAAGAAGAATGTTAAACAAAATACATATTAGTAGTTTCTACAGTATTTAAGCAACATCAAGGTTTTGGTTTTATTCTGATTAATTGTGCAGCTGTAGTTGTGGGTTTTAGCAAGACACTGCAATTACTATCCCAGAATGCTTTGCAACTGTAATATTTTATGATAAGCAAAGTCACATCCATTTAAAAAACTGAGTTTGGACTATCCATTTTGTTAAAAGTGTTCATCTAATTTCATCTACAACTTAATTTCAGTTATTTAGTATGTGAGCATTTCATGCATTTCTGCGGTCATTAGACAGACTGAGTGAGCTCCACTGTGTGTGTGTGTGAGAGAGTCTGACCTGCCACCGGTCTTGAATATGAGGTCCGCGTTCGGGGCTCCTTTGGGGTGCTGGTATCGCGGCCGGCGCTCTCTGTTGGTGTTAGCGGGAGCGGGTCTCTGAGCGAGTGACTGCATCATCTCTGAAACAACAAACGAGCGGACGGTCAATCGATCAGTCAGCGCCAGCAGCTGTGAAACTCTGAGAAAGCAGCGTTCGCTCCCGCTCTGCGTCTCACCCTGATAGTCCTCCTGCTCCTGCCGCTCGTTGATGTCCAGCGTCAACTTCTTCATGCGCATACGCTCCTCCTGCTCCGCCTGCTGCTGGTTGAAGTGATTCGCCGCCAGATGAGACGACAGCGGCACGTTCAGGATCTTAAACTACAGACACAGACAGGTCAGGCTTTAACCCTCTTGAAGATCATTATGTGAATGAACTGAAATATGAAGCTATAAGGAAGTATATGAGAAAGAATTTTAACAAAGAAAGACAAATATCACTTGTTTAAACAATTCATTTTTGTTACTTTTTTTTTCACTTTGCTCTAAGAAAGTATAATAAAGTAACTAAACATTTTTTGTTAAAATATTTTCTAATAGCTTAATTCCTTGTTAAAATCATTTAAATACTTTAGCTTTTTTGCTACTTTTTTAGTTTAATTTTATTTTAATTTACTGTGCATATTTTAGAATTGAATTACATTTTAAATAATTAAATATTAAATGATGAAATAATTATTATTAAATTACTCTTAAAGATCACATGTCATTTCTGTGGATTAAAAATGGGTAAATATTAATGGATAAAATAAAATAAAATATATTACATTTATTTTACTTATTAACTATAGATACTTCACTTGTACTATTGTTATTATATTTGTACCTTTTTGGCACAGTCTCTCATTGCTCACAGCTACATGTTAAAAGTATTCTGGCACTACAAACGTAGTGAGAAAAACAGAGAGAAGCCAAAGTACAGAATGTCAGATGGATGTCAAGTTTCTGAAAGACTGTGAATGGTTAAAGTGGGTCACTGAGACACCAGCAGAATGAAAACAAAGACGCTGTGTGTTTGTGCTGTAGTTTACACTCCCAAAGCCACATCCTGAACACACCCTGCAGACCCAAACCATTCCTACACACACACGCACACTGTGCGCTGTACCTGCTGTTTGTTGCCCTTGCGCGTTAGCATGACGAACTGCATGGTGTCGCTGATGTCTGCCTCTGCGTCTGCGGTGCAGGAGGGGGTGGGGCTTTTCTTCAGCTGGCTCTTTAACTGCAGGGGAATGGCCACGTCCAGCTGATGGACCTTCACTGCCTCTCCACTGCGCTGCTGCTCACACACACACATAGTCAACAGATGCATTTATCCAACTCACACATGAATGACTTACTGTATGTAGATAAACTCAGATTATGAAGCTTGAATACACATATTTTGCATATTTTTTTATATTAAAAAAAGATCAATACCACATTTAATTCTTTTCATATTTTTGTTACATTTCTTACTATTTTCTTGTTAATTTTATTTAAATTTATTGTGAACTCATTTATTTAACATTTAATTATTGTGAACTAATCCGTAATTGAATTACATTTTATTTATTTTTAAAGATCATGTGCACTAATTTATAATTAAATAAAATATTTAATTAAATGACATTTATTTTACTTTGCACCAAGTAGCCAAAAAAGTAACAAAAAAACAATTCAACTATTTATATGGAATTTAAATGTGATGTCATTTTTGCACCAATTTAATTGTTAATTAATAATTGACAGTTTATTAAAAAAAATGATAATGTTAGTTTTATATATATATATATATATATATATGTATATATATAAAATGTAATTGTTTAAATGTATTTTAATTGATTAACATCTAGTAAACACTTTAAATTAAACATGACATTCTAAAAAGATAGAAAGACTGAAACTGTATTTTCTTGTAAAACATACTACAGTAACCTTAATTAGTGTATTTTTTTTTTGCATTGTCATTTAATTTCGACTTTTTGCATAATTGCACAGCTATGTGTTAAAATGTTTAGATATATGTTAAATATTCAAGCTGAAGTGATTATTTTTAATTCCTTTTCATGTTATTTCATACTTGAATCCTGTTATTTTTTCTGTGGTTTACAACTGAAAATTGTAAAGCAGCTGTTCTCCATAAAAAAGTGCTCATAGTGACCACAGATGTTAAACCCCAAAACTGACAAAAACACACCACCCAAGTATCATAAAAATAGACCATATGACTTGGAATAGAGCACACAAGTGCTACTGACTACATTTATGGTGTAGTTTTATAAACTAAAAGCATCCTTCCAGCACTACACTAGCACATATGTGAGCTCAAAGCATCCAGACATGGACTAAAAGCCACAAAGCTACAAATTTTAAGATTTAAGAGGGTACATTTTGCTCCCAAAAGGATGTAGAGGAGCTAAAACTCTATGGTTTAGAGAGCTTGTGCACCTGCAGGTTCTCCAGCATCATTTTGTCCAGCGCCTGGATGAAGTCCTCATCCTCTGCACACGCCACGTGTTTGAGTCCTCCGCCGCGGATGGTGACCTCCTGACCAACACAAACAGCAGCGTTAGCTCAGACCTCAGAGAAACCACCAAACAGCCGCTTCAGCCTGACGTCACACTCACATTGTTCTCTTCGTCGGTTTCGTTCTCTTTGTTGGAGTCGGTCAGATAATCAGTGTTCTCCTCTTCCTCCTCACGCTCCTCTTCCTCATTGTCTGAGGCCTCCTGAATATGTGCACGCCAAAACATACATTCAATAATGCACAAACGTTAAATGCATTTTAATTTGTCTCATAAAAATATAAAATATATATGTTATTTAATTTATATGGTAGATTTTTATTATTTTATGTATATGCATATTTTTTTTTATTTTTCATATGAATTTCATTTCGATTTTGTAGTGACTCGTGTTTGTGTGTGTTTTTCTCCAACTCAGCATATCATCAGTAAACTGTATGTAAGCATAAACTATAATGTATGAGAGAGGAGGTGGGGTTCGCAGCTGTCAATCACACGTCTGAAAACAGTCACCTCCTCCTCGGGTTCATTCATCTCGCTCTCGTTTCCAGACTGCTCCTCTGTCTCCGCTCCTCCCTCATCTTCATCATCATCATCCTCCTCATCCAGAGGTTCGTTCTCACCCATGGCGCTGGAGGAGCGGCCGTCTTTCTCCAATCCTGGACACACACAGGAATGCTGCTACTGACCAAACCAGACCGAAAGGATAAAAATAAACCGGCACTAGAGAATGACTGTGGTTTAAAACCAGCCGGACGACAGACACACATGGCAGCATTCCTCAAGAGCTATTCTGGGTCGGAGCTGCTTTAACACTGATACTCTTACACTATCTGCAGGAATGTATGGCTTTTTCACAGCACACGTCAGGCATGAAGGCGTCGATGACTGAATGCATGAAACAAACCAGTGTGTCAGTGTGAGGAATGCTGCTGGACGGGGAGAGCAGAAACGAGATCGGAACAACTAGAAGAACGACTGCACACACACTAGGGCTGGGTGGTGTAATGGTATGCGGGTGTTTCCATAAATATGGCCACATTTGGCTCTGCAGACTTCAGCAAAACACTGCATAAAACACACTAGCACTAGGCTATTTAATCGGTCTACTCCAGTGGACAACAGTGATCGAATAAAATGGCTAGTCTCATCTGATCACAATCTAAAATCTGAACTGTTTTATAAGATTATAATCTGTTCGGTTTCATAATACTAATTTAGGCTGAGCCTTTAATTGTAAACCCTCCTCCTTTTTAAAATGTTCAGCTGTTTTTGCACTGACATTACACTGATTGATTCATTTGTTATGAATCATATCAGGATTATTACTATTAACTAACACTAAAACGATTAAAGATATTTTTGTTAAATAATTTAAACAAAAAATAAGATGAGAAACTTAAATGAAACAAAAGTTTGAGATATTGCCTTTAGTGAAATCACTAAAATTACTACCTGAGGAAAAAAAACTAAACTAAAACTAAAAAAAAATGAAACCTAAATATTAACATAAAAAACTAAATTGACAGAAGCACAAAACAAAATACTAAAACACCAGAAAAATCAAACCAATTTGAATTAAATCTCAAATTTAAAACTAAAACAAAACTAAATGAAATCAACATACTAATGTTTATATATATATATATATATATATATATATAAATAATTTAATACTGCCTTGGCAAGTAATTAAAATCAATTTACGTCGAAGCCCTAAAATTGTGAAATGGAATATTAATATAAAAATAATCTAATATATAATTGTCAAAACACATATAATTATAAAAGCCAATTTAAAAAATGTATTTAAAAATAACACTGAAACATATATGAGTCATGTGAAATTTTGTGAAATAAAAGGAAAAGAGAGTAAAATGATGAAGAATTCATTTGTAAATTACTTCATTCACAGGCTTCATTCAATTACTTCAAAAACAGGCATGACCTCATGTTTATTTAATACACAATTTATAAAATGTATAAACTGCTCATACTGTATGATTTTGGCCATAACACCAACCTCTAACACACACACTCTCACTCACACAGACACACACACACACACACAAACACACAGTGTCGGACGAGTGTTTTACCTAGTTTGACGAGGAACTCTCTCTCCAGCTGTGTGACTTGAGCACAGGCCTCATCCAGAGACGAGCACAGCTTCATTTTGGGCCGCAGCAGCTCCAGCGTGTCTGTGATCATGTACTCAATGTCGATGGGGAAGGGCTGATCTTTAGTCCACACATCCAGACTCTTCTTCCACCAGATGTACCTCTAAAACACACAAATAAACAGTGTTTCACTCAACTGAACATCATATCTGTAGTTTGTTTCAGTAAGAAGTCTCTTCTGCTCACCAAGGCTGCATTTATTTGCTTGATTGAAAATAAGTAAAACTATTGTGAAATATAGTGAAATATTATAATACAAAATATTGTAAAATATTATTAGAATTTAAAATAGCTGTTTTTAATGTGAATATCTGTTAAAATGTAATTGATTGCTGTGATCAAAGCTGAATTTTCAGCATCATTACTCCGGTCTTTAGTGTCACATGATCCGTCAGAAATGATTCTAATATGCCGATTTGCTGCTTAAGAAACATTTCTGATTATTATCAATGTTGAAAACAGCTGTGCTGCACAATATTTTTGTGGAACCTGTGATTCACTACCATTTAACAAAAAAAGCAATCCTTTCATTCATCAAGGATGCATTATTGTTTAAAACTAACACTAAAGACATGTATAATATTTTAAAAATTATAAAATTATATAAATTCTTTCAAATAAATCCTGTTCTTTTGAACTAAATAAAATTTAAATCAAATGTATCACAAAAACATAAAGCAGCAAAACATTAACATTGATAATAAAAACCATTAGAGAACCAATAATAGATGATACTTGAGCACCAAATCATACGATTAACAGTGACACATCTGTATAATTAAGAGTTAACGCATTTACTTAATGTGTTTAATTGCCATGATAATAATGCCACAATGCAAAAGAAAAAATTAAATGCACTAAAAATAGGCTTCAATTTCGTTATGCAAATACAATGTTTTTATTTACATTTTTGTAATTGTTCTTGGGAGGTAAGTTATGATGCAGACATTGCTTTATAAGTATGTAATGAACAAACAAACATGTAAACAGCTAATGCAATGATTAAAAAAAAATAAGACTGAAGAAGTCATTTACCGTCACTGCATTATTTATTATAATATACTATGAAAAAATAAGAACACACATTTATACACTCTAGTACAATATAATATTTAATTTACAATATTAATAATTACAATATTACTTTCAAATATAGTATGGTGGTTAGTATGGTGGAATTTAAAAACTGGTAAAATTCAATTAAACAATTTAAAAAATGAAATTCAACAGCCACGTTTTAACACTAGTCACAACACTTGTAGGAGACGTCACACATGATCACCCATCCGTGATTGGTTGGTCTAAAGACAAACGCTCACCTGGAAGTAAATGAGGAAGCAGTCGAGCTTCTTCTTGCTGGAGCCACGATCAAAGTACTGTCCGCAGGTGTCCAGCAGGGTGCAGACCAAACGGATGCGGAACAGGTGCTCGGGCGGGTCCAGCGGGCTCGGAGAGCCGTCCGTGTTCACGCCGAACGAGATGAAGGAGAAGAGCGTACGGAAGATGACAGCAGACTCCACCATACGGTAGTTATACAGCTCCCCCAGAAACTTAGCGCTGCTGATCCGCCGCTGGTTAAACTTGGGCTGGTTCACCTGAAAACCAAACACACATCATTGTATTACAAATAATTGTATTACAAATTGTTTCAGATTTACAATTTGCATCATATGAAGTTGCTTTTTTCAATTAAGTAGCATGTTTTTCCTCTCTCTTTATTATAACTGCACTAACAAATACAATTAATCTTTTTGGCCAATTCCCCAATGAACCTCACTGTCTTAATCTTGGTCTCAATGTTGATTTAGTGCTTCTTTCTGTCATATAACTAGCTAATATCATTACAAGTTACTACAGAATTAGTTACTATATTAGAACTAAACTGAATCAACATTGAACTAAATAGATATAAATAACCCGAACAATCCTGAATAATCTGTATATCTCGGTTTCTATGAAAAAAAACTGATTATAATCAGAACTTCTTGAGCAGCAAATCAGCATATCAAAATGATTTCTGAAGGATCATGTGACACTAAAGACTGGAATAATGATGCTGAAAATTAATTTAGATCACAGCAATCAATTATATTTTACAATACATTTATATAGAAACTTTTACAAAATATTTACAATTTTTAACTGTATTTTTGATCAAGTAAACGGAATCTAGGTGAGGATAAGAGACTTAAAACATTAAAAAAAAACTTTTGACAGGTAGTGTATATATATATCAAAGTTCATCAAAGTTGTCCTAAGACAAAAATGGGTTTTGTTTTGGTTTTAGGACAACTTTGATGAAAGGTTTTGAATCCACTTCAAATGTTGACTACTGTATATATACATATACACACACACACACACCTCCATGCCAAGGCGAATGTCCTCCAGCACGCCGTCCACCACATGAATGCCCACGTCCTCCTGATATGCCACCAGTCCGGCCAGCAGGTTGGCCACGCAGTGGATGCTGTTGTACTTGACGTTCCAGATGTTGATCATACAGCAGATCAGGTAACTCTTCACATCAGCATCGTGCCAGGGCAACTTCCTCATCTGCCTCAAAACCTACAGACACAAATGATACTTTTGGCCACAAATTATAATTATTATAAGTTCATATTTAGCTCGACGCGGGCCACAAAATAAATTCTGCAAACCTATGCGGTACCCTTGTTATGACGCATCACTTGCGAGAACCGCATATGTGACGCACCTTCTCAGTGGTGACCTTGGACAGGTCTTTATAGAGGAGTTTGCGGATGTACTCTTGCAGCGGCGGCCTCTTCCTACGGACCGTCTTCTCCATCGGCGGTGGGTTGCAGTAGTAATAGGCGTTCTCCACCATAGTCACATAACGCACATCCAGATGCTGAGCCTGTTTCTTACGCATCATTTGCTCCTGTGAACACACACACACGCTCAACAGTGTCAGCAAAAAGAGTGCGGCTGCAGGTTTGGATATTTGTGTGTCTGTATGTGTGAAGACGGACCAGTAAGACGCTCGTGCGCAGGTGAGATTCTGGTGAGCGGAAGAGAAAGCGTCCACACGTCTCCAGCAGTGTGCAGGCCATCTCGATATGATGATGAGAGAAATCAGACAACAGCATCTGCACAAACACACACACACACACACTGTTAGAGATGCTGGAATAAACATGTGTATTGGGGTTACGACAAAACCAAAGTTTCAGCAGTCATTGTCATTATCATTACATGAACTTCAATATCACAGCAAAACTAAAATGCTACTAAACCTACTTTTAGTTTTACTTATATACTATTATTGTTTCTTTTTTCTGTGTGCATTTTTGTCAGTTCTGCTGATGGAGTTGCCACTGCTGACATTCCTAGTTAGTACACAATGTAGGTGTCATCAGATCATCAGCTCACCTTGAGGCAGTGCAGAGTGTCCGTTTTGGAAAACATCTTGAACTTGGCCAACTCTCCGATGAACCTCACCGTCTTATTCTTGGTCTCAATGTTGATTTGGTCCTTCTTTCTGATCTATAAGAATCACACACACAAACACACTCACTTTATGATGTGTTATTTTTGTCTTAATGGTTTCTGGTGACTTGCAGACCCACAAAGCATTTTAGGGCATGCTCATTCTAAAATAGCTTGGTATTAGAATACCTTATTTGACAGTGTTTAGCTACTGTGTGTATTTATGAGAAGCACACTCACATGAAATCTGAAATCTCCTTTGAGCATTGAGCAGAGATCTTCAGCCACGTCAGACATACACGGGTGTAGAGTGGCCACCAGACGAGCGTAGAACGGCAACAGATCCAGCCTGACACAAAGAAATATAAAATCATTATTGCACAGCTACACATCAAATCTGAATGAAAACTTGATGAAGATCAAATGACTGAAAACTCAAGAGCTCCAGCTCCATCTAGTGTTGACATCTACAGATGCTGTAAACTCACACACCTCTGTCTGGGCACCGTGAAAAGAGCTCGAACCAACTTCCTGCGGTTGGACTTGGTGTTCATATTCATGCAGAAGTCCATCGCAGCCTGAAAACACACAGGAACATGTTTGAACACAAAACAGACACAACAGTAACAACCCACGAGCCCTATATGATCAAGCACTGTCACTGTTAACTGAAAACATCAATCAAAAAAATGCCTATGGTACTATTTGTGTGTTTTAATTTTTTACCTTGTCAATCAGGTCTCTGTTGATGCAGTTTGGGAGCTGCTGGATGAAAGCATCCACAATGAGCTTGAGATGCGAGCCGGTGCTGGCCTCCTCATCCTCCTGCTCTGTACACACACACACGAAAAAGAACAAAGCAACAATTCAAACACTGACTTATGATAATGGGTCTGCACATATAAAGAATTAGTCACTGGGGGAAAAAGGTGCTGATCAGTGTGTTTTACTGAGAAAGCGTGTTTACCTTGTTCATCCAGCAACTTCTTGGCCAGTTCTTCACTTTCAGTCTCATCGGCTGTGTCCAGATCCATCGGGTCATCAGTGATGTCCAGTGCTTCTAACTCCATCTCTAACTCCTCAGTGCTGTTACCCTCTCGTCCCTCTGCACACAAACAACACATAGACAATTCTATACTGCTTCACATACTAAAAAATAAAATGAAATCAAATAAAAATTCAGTACCTTTGCTGCTCTGGCTGCTCTTCTCATTGTCCTTGAAGAGGATGGCAGGTACAAAAGCCTTCAGATCCACCAGGTTCTCGTAGAAGTTCCGCGCATCCTCATCCTCCCAGATGCCTCCTTCCAGATCATACTCTCCCGGTTTTCCCGGCGTAAAGATATCAATGCCCGGACCGTGTTCTGCCACACAAATCAACAACAAATGATGTGCATGCCAACACAAAATCTCTACACAGATGAAGTTGTGCCGGCGGTCGCACCTTCCTGGACGGTCTTGTCCTGAGGAAGTTCGGGCATGTTCTCGTCCAGCAGATCGGCCAGCGTTTGAGTGTTTGCCAGCAGCTTCTGATAGGAGGTGGCGAACTCCTCATACTGCTTGTGTCTGTCCTCGCTGAGCTCTCCTTTAGAGTGCAGGATACGCCTGCAGAGAGACACAAAACATTGTTATTATTATTATTATTATTATTATTATTATTCAGATGCAATTAATGAATATAATTTCAAAGCTAAAGCAGAAGTAGAAAACACTGAAGCAGAAGAGCAAAACAAAGCACTGTTTCTGAACGGATCAGCTGTACTCAAAGAATCACTAAGTTAATGATTGAATGACTCACTCATTAAAATAGAGACATGCTGCCATCTCCTGGTGGTTTTAGTTTTATAGGTAAAGTAACATTTTATTTTTTAAGTCATTTTATATTGCAATATTTTCATAACAGTACTTGTGTGACTTGCAACTGTAATTTAAGTAAATGCATTTATGGCAATTCTGAGCTTCCTTAAAGAGTTAAATGTGTAAATAACAGTATTATTTTAGTTTAGTTTTTATTAATATTTTTGAATTTGTTTTTATTTTTAGATTTTTTTTATTTTTTCATTTTCATTTTAGTTAAAGTTTTAGTAATTTTGTTGGGTGTTTTGTAATTTTTTTATCACTTTTATTGTATTTTAGTTTTATTAATATTTTTCATTAGTTTCTATTTTCATTTTTTTTTGTTTTATTTTCCATTTTAAATTTTTTGTCATTCTGTTGGGTGTTTTCATCAACTGTATTAGTTTCATTTTTTATTTTCATTTTCCCTACAGTTTTACAGTTTTTGTTGGGTGCTTTTGCCATTTTTGGTAGTTTTATTATGGTTTTTATTTATATTTGGAATTTTCATACTTTCTTTTTTTTTTTTTTAATTTGAAAGTTTGTCATTTTTCTTAGTTTTATTTCATTATCATTTTTATTAAACTAATTATAGTTTTTATTATTATAGTTTATAGTTATTTTATTTTATTTTTCTATTTTCATTTTCATTTTAGTTAAAGTTTTAGTAATTGTCTTGGGGGTTTTACTTTTTGTGATGCCAACAACTGAGCGATTCCAAATGATTCTCACCCCAGTGAACCCTTTTTATAGACTTTTACAATGCATTTCCAGAGTTATTAACATTATTAACACTGTGTAAATTGAAGATTTCTGCTTCTGAGAACCCTGAAATGTCAAAAGGGTCCATATATGAACTGACCTGTTCTGTCTCTCGATGTTCTGCAGCTCTCTGTGGTCTTTCTTCAGGTGTTTGGTGAGCGAGGTGAAATATTCTCTCAGCAGGTTCTGGAATGGCTGCTGTTTCTCCGCATTAATGATTTGACTGGGAGGGAAAGACAAACCGAACTTCTCGGCCGCGTTCTTGACCTTCCGCGGCACCAACCCGGCGATATCGTCTCCGCAGTGCTTGCAGAAGCTGATAATGACGGAAACATGAGTGTGCGTCTCTCGGTCGGCGCTGATGATGTTCTTCAGCTGCTCGTAGATGAGCGACAGCCCTTCTTTATCCGTAAACAAACCAACGATGGTGAGCTCGGCAATGAAGCGCAGGTCGGTCCGAAGTTTGCTCACGTTGGGCGCCTTTTCCTCCTTCCTGGCCTCAAAGTGTCTCTTCCAGGCGGCGAGCAGGAGTGGTGCGAAATCGGCGTAGCGCTGGTGGAAGAGAGAGCAGAGATGCACGGCACAGCCCACGTCTGAGATCTTCAGCTTGGCCTCCACCATGGAGCTCACGGCCTCACCGATGTACTTGCTGAGGTTGAGCGAGTCGAAATCTTGCGACAGCGAGCTGCGCTGCTGCTCCGTGAGCGTGCGGAGCTTCTTGACGAATGCCGTGTTCTTCTTCAGGCTGGAGTCCAGTCGGCTGAAGAAGGCCTCCTCAGGACGCGTCTCCTGTGCATGCTGGTTTTTTGCGCGTAGCTCCTTCCTGCCATGGTGTCGCTCCCACGCCTCCTGCTGGAGCTGTTCAGCCTCCTCCTTTTCCCTGAGAAGACACAACGAGCAAACTTTGATTTCAAACGATAACTGTTATTTTAGTACCATTGAGATACTATTTTAACTGTTTATTAAAAGTTTAAATTAGGATTTATTTAAATTTTTTCTACTTTTATTTAAATTTCTAATAAATAAAAGTTAAATAAAATGATAATAATAAAACCATAATAATGTTATCCTTATTATTAATATTACTATTATTATTATTTATTTATTTTATTTTGCAAGTAAAAAAAATACTTTGTAAAAATAGCTGTCCTGTCCAGACAATGTCTGTTTTTACTAGAGGCAAAAAACCCACCTTTTAACATTAACAAAAGCAAATGCAAAAATATCAAGTTATACATATAACATAATCAAACTTGGAAAAAAAACATAGAAATTTGTTCTATATTGCCCTCTTACTTCAGCTGTGCAGCCTCTTCCTCTTTCTGTCGTTTGGCTTCCTCCTCCAGGAGCTTCTTCTCCTGCTCCTCCTGCTGTCTCTTCTCCTCCTCCTCTTTCTTCTTCTGCTCCTCCTCTGCCCTCTGCTTCTCCTCCTCTTTCTTCTTTCGCTCCTTCTCCTCCTTCTTCCTCTTCTCCTCCTCGGCCCGTCTCTTCTTATCGTCGGCCGTCTTGCCTCCGTCCTTCTTTCCACTCATCTTACTCTCGTCTTTGCTCTTGTCGCGGGACGTGGCGGCCTGTCTGTCTGCGTCTCTGTCCTTGTTGCTAAAGGAGCCCGTCTCCCTCTCCTCCATGTTGACGGACTTCTTGCGCTCAGCAGGCATACTGCTACTGCAAAACAAAACAAAACAGAACAATAATACAAATAAAACCGTATCTCTTAATAATTGAGATAGAAATTAGAAATTATAATTAGATAGAAAATCAAGATTTGTTTTGCATACTGCACTCTATACTGTCAAAAAAAATTGCATTGAAACATACTACGGTATAGACCGAATATTGTTTTTTTCAACAGATATTTTGCACTTTTAATCAAATTTTGCATACAACCTACAGTTTAAAAAATTATTTAGCACTTTTAATACATTTTGCATTAAAATATACTGTGTACAGCATACTGTTTTTTTATATTTAGCATTTTTAAACAAAGTTTGCATTAAAAATATACTGTACAGGCTATACAGCATATCTAAAAAATATATTTTGCACTTTTATTCAAATGTTGCATATGGCATACTGCTTTGTTAATCATATTTTGCCATTTTTTTTATTATATTTTATATTTATACTGTATACAGCATACTTTTTTGAGTTTTGCACTTTTAATCAAATTTTGCGTTGAAAGCTATTATCAGATCAAACTCATTACTCATTAGTTATTAGCAATGTCAGACACTGGATAATCTGTACCGTTACTACTGCATTATGGGATACATCCCAGCCTGCACCTGTTGTATAACGCACATTTTGGCCATGCCTTGTTTGTTTATTTCATGCACACAGAAAATGTGCATATAATAGAGAAACACTGCCGTAGTCCCGGTCAGGTGGTCTCAGTGCCACTCCTCCTCAAACACACCTGTCAGTCACACTCAAGTAATCAGCTCCTTCAGGTGTGTTTGATGATTTATTAACACTGGACTCTGCAGGAAGCGGATTTCCAGGAGCAGAACTGAACACGTCTGATCTACATGCAGGACTACAGCTGATCGGAGGCACACGTGGACTCAAATTCAACCACGTCCCGGTTCCGTTCGCAGACTCAAACAAGCGAAAACATACACAAACACCCTTAAAACACATTCACACACATATCCTACTTCGTATACCGTTATTTGACATAATAAAGTCTCTCAATTACAAAAAAAACTAACGAACAAACAAATCAAACCAAATAAAAACAATCAGCAACAGCTGCATGAATAAAATCCGACCAAATAAATAAATATCCTCATATAAATATTGTCTGTCACTGTCATCTGAATACAATGCCATTTTATGACATGCAGTTTATATATAGCAGAAATTCGCTCATTTTAATGAAGGGATTTCATGTTTTAACTGAGTGTTTATGAATTAGCATTAGCCATTAGCTGTTTGAGGCCGCTCATATGTTAAATATCAACACGTTTATGCCGCAAACAGACGGAAATAACATAAACCAACAGGTTTTCTGTCAGCCATGTGTACACAGTTGTGTTTTGAATGAAATGTCAGTCTTACCTCATGTGCTTGTGTTAATATTCATAAGTTTAGTCTGTAAATGACGGCGCTGGATAGTTTTCAATATTAGGACCCCTGAATGTGGCGCCCCCAAACATGCCTGATCAAAAAAACATTATTCGCCACAAAAATATGTGAGGATAAAACAGATTGCAAACCTAGAATAATAATTATAACACGTAACCTAATCATAAAATAAATACATGTCACACATCAATGTTTAGTTTAGACCCATTTATTTTATGCCGCTTTAGGTGAATTCAACGTATACGTTCATTTCATGTTAACGTTACTGTAACCCGTCAGACGTTGCTAACGTTCACAATCTTCTATTGTCATTTTCTGTGTTGTTTAATGTACATCTATCTATCTATCATTAATCACATTTTTATATATATTGAACGATATATTTATTGTTGTATGTATTTGTCAGAAATTTCCCTTAGACTTACAAATAAAAAAAGGTGTTTTTCAAACATACAGATGTACATAATCTTTATTCAAGAAGGTAATTTTTACAACAGAAACTGTCATAAACCTGAGAAACACCTGATATGACAAAAAAAGAAAACTTTTACTGGTGACATTAAGCTCGCAAATGTTCATATATGTTTATGTACGCGTTTACAAGTTTCTAATAACTGTTAACTATTTGAATGCCACAAAACGATCATATTCGTGTCCTGTAGATGGCGCTATTGATGCATAACAAACACACACATTTGGAAGAATTCCTGAGCCTGGATGCACTGGGTTTTGATCATTTGTTCATCATCATCATCATCATTGTCTCATAACGCTTTTGCTCAGGTGGCAGATGCTGAAACATTGTCTGAGGTGTTCAATAAAACACCAGTGAAGTGCAAACTCGAGTCATTTATTGTCTCATGTAGGGGGGCTCGTTTAACGCAGTGAAGAAGCTGTGAAGTTTTAACTTTAATATCAGTCACATTCTCCGCGACGTTTTCTCCCGACCACAGATTTCAGCCGAGCGGAGAGCAGGTTCTGATGTGCCACTGGGAATATTTCCAGGTGAAAATGCCAGGCAAACACGGTCAAGGACGTGATAATGATTCTATTAGGAGATGCATTATCTCAGGAAAAATGACAAGCCTCGCAAGGACACCAGAGCTCATTCTGCAGCATAATGTGCCATCAAATTTGACTGCGGCCTGGACCAACAACACGTTTATGCAAAGAATTCGATCTGTCATTGTGAAGGTGAACTTATGCAAACACAGTCCTTAAGATGCACATCATATTCATCTGCCCACACTGTAATTAGAGAGTACAGTGCAGTCAGAGCTTCTCAACCAGTTTTGCACAGGAACCAGATTTTACAATGGGTCAAAACCATATTGATCCTCTTCAGAATAAATGTTGTTCACAGTAATACCACAGAAGATAATCTTTTGGAAAGAAAGAACCAGTTCTTATTTAAAGGACCATTTCTTCTTAGTGTAAAGAGCATTTTAACAATCTAAAAAAACACTTTTTTAAGTGCTGTTGCAAGTTTGGGCTGTATTTTCCTTTACTTTATAGAGGTTTGTTCACTTTTTTGAGAGTGATGTTTTACTTTAATTTAAATTTTACATTTTTTATTTTGTAGAATTTGTTGTGTTTTCAATACTATAATAGTTACAGAAATAAGGTGCTATCTAAACTATAAATGTTTATTGTAGATACATTTTGATCAAGTTCAAATGTGATTTATATTTATTCATTTCCAAATTATTTATTTCTTATTATTAAGTTGCTTATTTTACAGATTTATTTTTAATCAAATTTTGTAATTGTTGTAAAATAAATATAATAAAAAAGCCATTTTGTTTTTGTTTTTCATTTAATTTTTTACACTTTGTTTTTGACACATTTTATTTATGAAAAATACTATAGAAGGATTACAGAATTATGCTAACTATAAATCTGTTTATTTTCAGATTTATTTAGACTTCAAATATAATATTCGTTTATTTTCAAATTATTTACTTCTGATTTTACAAATATTACGTAAAAGAAATATAAATTGCATTGCAATTATTGACATTGTCTAATTTGACTAGCTCTACATGATTATATTTCATTATTTACATTTAGCATTGTTTTTTTCCTCTGATATCTGCGATCAGAATGCCAGCTAATAAAAATATAATAAAAACTTTTTATGGTTATGTAAATGTTAGCGAAAACATTAAGGGAACATTCTATTTTATCATTCTGCAAACATGGGAATATTACTTCTGAATGTTCTCTGAAACTAGTAAGCAGTAAAGACCATATAACTTTGATCGAACGTTCTATTAATGTTCCTGTAGGAACCTTTGTTTAACTTTGACAGAACTTGCCAGAACGTCCCCTGTTAGCTGGGACAATTCTGCAACCTATTTTGTCTCAGTCCTCCAGCTGAGAAGCACTGCAGTGGGCTGACGTGAGTCGCTCCTCTCAGTGTCTGTCAGTCATCCGTAGCTTTATTCGACTCGGGCCGCAGGTCTCCTTTAATGGCTTTATACAGTTGTACAAGTGCGTTCGCCCACAACTCCCTCTGGTGGCCGGGGTTGGTACGTTGGAGTTGTTGAGCCGTAAACACCATCGTGAGGACGGTGCGCTCAAAGTCGTCCATCCGCAGCGAGCCACGACGCAGGTCCAGCTGAGCACCGAGCCGCTGGATCTCAGAGAGGCTTCTGGGAAGCACATCCTCACACAGGACCTCCAGAACCTCTAGCTTCCGCATGGAGGCCAGCTCCTCGTCGGATATGTGGAGCGTCCCGTTCGCTGCATCCATGTATCCTCCTGACCACAGCACCTATGAAACAAAACCATCGCAAATAACCTCATTTGTTTAAATAACACTTCAAAGCTGCTTCACAGAAACAAACAAGAACCCAGTTAACAGCCAACATTCTCAGAACTTTGACTAATGTTCTGGCAATGTTCGTTCTTCGAAGTAACAGTAATAGAACATCTATTTAAAATATCTGGTCTTTAATATGTTCTCAAAACATGATTTATACATCGTTCATGGAATGTTTTTTTTTTTAATGTTTTAGTTCAATGTTCACGTAACATTTTTAAAATGTTACTACTTGTTTCAGAATGTTCAGAGAACATTCAAATTGTCTGCAAAATTCTAAAACAGAATGTTCCCTTAACATTCGCATAACCAAAAAAACATTTTTAAAACATTTCAAATACTGGACTTTTTTTAACGTTCAGATAACATTCAGAAATAATGTTTTCATAACTAGGCTACATGGGAACGTTGGCAAAATGTTCTTAGAACAGATTTTGTTACCTGGGAAAATATCAGCAGCCTATTAATGTTGAAAAATGTAACAAATATGAAACAAATTCAATTTCTGCTGTTAAGCAGTTTTGCAAAAGACAATACTGTCAATCTTCAGCTTAGTTCGGTTTAGTTTATTAATAACTCTCTCAAAGTTCATCAGTTACTACAGAACGTCCACAATGCAGTTTAAATGCGGCTTCAAACGATCCCAAATGCGGCTGTAAATGAGGAAGCCGAGGAAGAAGGGTCAAGACGGTTAGGTTATCTAGTCAAGCGATCAGTTTTTTTCCATAAAAATAATACAATTTATATACTTTTTGATGTCAAATGCTTGTTTCGTCCGGTTCATGTCAGTTAGTGTATGGCGAAAAACTCCCATCTCATGTTCTCCCTCAACTTCGAAATTTTACCTGTTTTATCGGTGTTTGATCTTGTTTGCATGTTCACTTTGCAAAGACTGCGTCTGTACTTCTGCAGTGATGTAGGATGATTTTGAAACAATTTTTGAAGTTGAGGGAGTAAATACGATTGGAGTTTTTCGACATACCATAACTGTCTTGAGCCAGAGTTTCAGAATGCCTTATCTCTCTCAGTTCTGAGAGAGATAAGGCAAGATGAGTGTTTGAGAAAAAAAAGTATTTAAATAGTATTTTTTTAATGAAAATAACCGATCGTTTTGCTAAATAAGACCCTTCTTCCTCAGCAGGGAAGCCGCATTTAAACTGCATTTTGGAAGTTCAAACTCGGGGCACCATATCAGTCCAGAAGAAAACTATGGCAATGTTTTCCTCAAAAAACATAATTTCTTTAAGACTGAAGAAAGAAAGACATGAACATCTTGGATGACAAGGGGGTGAGTACATTATATGTGAATGTTCGGTTTGGAAGTGGACTTCTCCTTTAATAAAGACCAGATAACTCAAGTCAAGTCAAGTCAAGTCACCTTTATTTATATACCGCCTTTAACAATACAGAATTGTGACAAGGCGGCTGTACAGTATTAAATAGAAAACAGTACATCAACAATGCCAAAGGCAACAGTAAACACTCACATTTTAGGTAAAGGTAGTTAATCAAAAATAATAAAATAAAATGCAATATTGTGTTAAGAGAAATTGTCCCCAACTAAGCAAGCCAGAGGCGACAGCGGCAAGGAACCAAAACTCCATCGGTGACAAATGGAGAAAAAAACCTTGGGAGAAACCAGGCTCAGTCGGGGGGCCAGTTCTCCTCTGGCCAAAAACTCTGAATGAACGTGCTATTACTGGAAGAATGTTTGTTCATTACTTAGCAGAAGTTCTGAGAACATTTCCCGTTAGCTGGGCATGATCCAGCGCCATTTAGTTTGGTTCTCATTCAAAAGTGTCAGCGCAGTCCAGCTGATAGTATTACTGAATATTAAGCATCTTCTAAAAGAAGCACCGGAATACAAATGAACTCCTGATTTGCTCCCATTGATTCAGTGACGTTCAGCCGACCGAGAGCTCAATAAAACAGCTGTTATGGATGATTCTGCAGAACCTCATATCTGCTATCTGATGAGAGTTCAGTCTGATGTCTTGTTCAATCTGTCTTTAGAGCGTGATGAGGCCGATCGACAGTCTTTAGTTTGTGTCTGATATCATGCAGAGTCATTCAGAGCCACGCTGCTGGAATATTAATATTTCTTTTTGTTTTTTGGATTGAATCTAAACGGAGATCTCACGTATCTCTCAGTACGGAGTGGCTGATGGATCTGACAGCTCAGGAGATTGCAGAGCTTAGCACAACTCGATAACTGAATAAACTTGAGTGTATGAAGAGCTAATAAAAGCTGAGCTATTGATCGCTTCCTTCATTCAACCAAAGATGCTGAAAAACACTGCAGATAAACAACACAGATGAAAGTTTTAGTGCTCAGCAAACTTCAGCTTGTCCTAAAATTCCTTGTGAGAAAATAAAACAGACACAAGTGATTCTGAGCTTGACAGAAACTGATGAGACTTATCTGAGCTCATACTGAAAGCTTTTGATCGCACATATTGCAATCTTGGCCATTACAATTTGGGAATAGTTTAAATATAGTTTGAGGCATTTTTGACATCTATTTTGGTATCACTGAGAGACTATTATAGTTTTAATTAATATTTTGAATCAGTTTTTATTGTTATTTTTTTTTTCAGTTTTATTTATTTATTTATTTGTTGTCATTACAGTTTCTATTCATTTTTATTTTCAGCTTTCGTTTTTAGTCATTTTTACTACATCAAGTTAAACTAAATGGAAATGAAAATGGATGCATTGGAATCTAGCTAAAATAAAATGTTTATTTATTTATTTATTGTTTGTTTGTTTTAGTTAATTATTATAACCCTGTTTTGGCATTTTCAAAACATTTTATAACATTTTTCTTTATTTCAAGGAACAAAATGTTTCATTTTAGTTAACTATAATAAAAAATATTCTCATAGAACATGCAAGCCTGTTTGAATATTTAGTTTGACTCTGAAATCATATCACAAAATGCTGTTTAATGTGCTCTAAAATCTCCATTTAATTTCACTGCTGTCTTGGAGAAAGTGTTGAGATATTAAATGCACTGAATGTGAGATTTTTCTTTGTTATGTGTGAATATCACGACATATTGCACAACAGCGTGAGCCGTACCTCATACAGAAGGCTGGCATCCTCCGCTGATTTCTGAAACGTGGGGTTGAGCAGCGCTGGCGTCCCTCGCTTCACTCTGAAGGCTGATGGGAAAAGAGCTGAGAGACAGAGAGGATCATGGGTAATGTGTTATGTGACTGATCACAAACTCGAAATCCAGCTGAAATTCTCACAGCAAGGCAAGAAGTGTTGCTGGTTTAGATTCTCTACAGTGATTCACAGTGCAGTCGCCTCAAAATAACTTTAACTTGCAGATTCTCAGACTAAAGCCAATGTTAATGTTCAGACAGAAGCAGGCATGGCTTATGTCGGAGTGGGTCAGTTTAATAAAAAAAAAAAAAAAGGAAATAACAACAATAAATCAGCAGCTGTGGTTGCCAGAACTTTACACTCTTAAAAATAAAGGTGCTTCGTGATGCCAAAAAAGAACCTTTTTACCTTTTTTGTCTAAATGGTTCCATGAAGAACCTTTAACATCTTTGTGAAGAAAGAAGGTTCTTCAGATTATAAAAAGGTAGGAAAGATATGGTTCTTTAAAGAACCTTTGACTGAATGGTTTTATGTGGAACCAAAAATTGTTCTTCTATGGCATCGCTGTGAAGAACCTTTTAAAGCACCTTTATTTTTTAAAAATGTACTGTGAAAAATACATAGCAACATTTTAAGTTTTACAGACTGAAATAAAATTTACATTAAAAAGGTGTATATTTCCTTAATAGTGTTAAGATATCAAATTCATGAATTGTTTTTTTTTTATATTATTATTATTATTTATTATTTTATAATATACTAATAAACCCTTAAAAACACTTGAAGGAAAAATGCTTTAAAGGAGAAGTCCACTTCCAGAACAGCAATCTACAAATAATGTACTCACCCCCTTGTCTTCCAAGATGTTCAAATCTTTCAGTCATGAAGAAATTATGCTTTTTGAGGAAAACATTTCAGGATTTTTCTCCATATAATGGACTTCATTGGTGTAGTTTAAATGCAGCTTCACAGGGCTCTAAACGATCCCAGCTGAGGAAGAAGGGTCTTATCTAACATAACGATCTGTCTTTTTTTAGAAAAATAAAAATTTGTGTACTTTTTAAGCACAAACACTTGTGTAGCACAGGCTCTGGGATGCGCGTCTACGACGCTACAAATTAGTAATGGGTCATTCTTGAACGATTCTGTCATTTTGAATGAATCTTCAATGTGACTAGGGAAGAACGAATTGCCTCGGGAGTGATTCATTCAGTCGCGCATGCGCAACATCCTACTGGAATTAGTTCACCTGTTTCGAGTCTTCGGATTTTTCGATCTTATGGGGCTGTCACGTGATGAACGAACGACTCAAACCCGAAAACTTGTCAGATAAGAGGTGAGGTGAGCTAATCATAGACTAAGGACCCAGGTAAACAGTGAATGAATCTTTGCTGTTTCTTATAGCATTATAGTTTTGTCTTGTTTGTAGTGTGATCAACGTTTGTGTAAGCAGTAGATGTGGAAAGTAACACGTAACATTTGAATCATATTTTGCTAAAATGAACGAAATGACTCGGAAAAAAGATTTGTTCATTTTGCTGAACGAGACTCAAAGGTCCAGTCGGTAAAATGATCCGAACTTCCCATCACTACTACGAATCACGTGTAAGTTCATCGTCTGTGTACTGAGTATGGCGAAAAATGTTTTTGCTTAAGAAGTATGAAATAATTTATTTTCCGAAAAAAATGACAGATTGTTTTGCTAGATAAGACCCTTCTTCCTGCATTTAAACTACATTTTGGAAGTTCAAAATCGGGGCACCAATGAAGTCCATTATATGGAGAAAAATCCTGAAATGCTTTCCCTAAAAACCATAATTTCTTCACGACTGAGTGAAGAATTTACCCACCTGGGTGGGTAAATTATTTGTAAATTGTTGTTCTGGAAGTGGACTTCCCCTTTAAGGAAACCTTTCAGGAAAAATGTTCAGTGAATGATGTATTAATAATGTTTTTGTGCTAATGTTTATAAAACATTATTAAAAAAAAAAAAAAAAACCTCTAAGAGCGTTACCTGTTAGCATTTACCAGAATTTGTCTGTATATATTGCCAAGTTTTGTTGTCTTTAACAATCTTTTATTTAGCGTTACAATTACAAACATTTTTGCAGTGTTGTTTATTTCCTGTAACGCACGGTTTTTACACGTTTTAGCGCATGTGTTCAGCAGCTGCGCATTTATGTGTCTTGTGCGCATGTCGGTGACTGACAGCGAGGCGCCTGTCGCTGAAAGATATTGGTCTCATTCCATCATGAAGGCTGCTTTTAACATCTGCATTACAGGCCTGGAGCCGAAAGACACTGATCCGATGAAGCTGAATAACGCAGGATGATATATTTTAAGTATAGATCCGTTATTAGTCCTCCAAACAACTAGCAAGTGAAGTCAGCTAGTTGAAAGGGAAGAGAAACTCACTGGAACAAGACACTTGAACCAAAAACAAGTCGAGGTTGACGGGAGCCGGTCACGTGTTTGATCCGCTCAGGATGTCGCCAACATCACAGACATTCCACATCTGTTTGTACTGATCAGCTGCAGATGTGTGTCGGTGGGTCCTCAGACTCTCACCTTCGCAAACTTGATCCTCCTGCTCTAAACTGACCTTTAAAAGCTCATAAACACAGTCGAGCCACAGCCTGCAGCCGCCGCCAAATCTCCTCGTGACCGCCGCACTTCCATGGAAATGAGACGCAGGCGTGCGGATGATGTCACCTCACCAAAACATCCAACTGGTTTTCTGAGGAAAACTCTTTAGAAATTCTGAAGTGTTTTCTTCAGAAAAACAGTTGGATGAAGGTGTGAGTGTGTGTTTTGAACGATAAACCACACACTCACAGAAATATAGGCCACTTCAAATGTCTCTGTGCAGCAGGATTAACACTTCAATTCACAATGCATTCAATTGATCAAAACTCTCAACAGTTTAAGATTTCTATTTCTGTGAATCTTTTCCATAAAAACATGAAGCAGCACAACTGTTTTCAACATGTTTCTTGAACAGCAAATCAGCATATTAGAATGTTTTCTGAAGGACTGGAGAAGACTGGAGTAATGATGCTGAAAATTCAGCTTTGATCACAGCAATTAATTACATTTTACTATATATACACTTAGAAATCAGTTTAGTTTTAAAGTTTTAAATTGTGATAATATTTCATAATTTTACTGCATTTTTAATTAAATACATGCAGCCTTGGTGAGCAGAAGAGACATTACAAAATTTCACTCACACCAAACACACACACACACACACATATATATATATATATATATATAAAGTTAAGTTAATTAAACATTTCTGAATGTTCTCTGTGAACACAAATACAGTTTTTAAAATTGTTGTGCAAATTCCATTTCATCATTTTGCAAACATTATGGGAATGATATTTTCCAGTGTTTTATGAACATTCTAAAACAAGTTGTAACATTTAAAAAAATGTTTCCAGAAAAAACATTCAATTAGTGATGTTTATAGAACGGATAGTTCCGGTCCTTAATTCTGATTGGTTGAGCTGCGTTCGAAGCTGTTGTAAATTACTCTAAAACATGCACCTTTGTTTACATCTGTGTGTTGCTCGGCAACCACTTTGCTGCAACCTCAACCATTTCTGAGGAACTACACCGTTTGGCAGAAGAATCATTTTTTATCAATATCATTACGCTTTATTTGCTCTGTTTTATTTTGTGAAACCTTACTACGTATATATGGAATAACTATTTTATAAAAGAAGTAAGCCCTGTGAGGCTGTGGTTTACAGTGAATTTATTCTAGTAAGCCACTACTAAATATATTGTAGAAACTTTAATTTTCTGTAAAGCTGCTTTGCAACGATTTGTATCGTGAAAAGCGCTATACAAATAAACTTGAACTGAATTGAATTTATAACAGCTAAGGCGTGTTGTTAGGCATGATGCATAGCAGAGTTTCTTCTTGGGGCTTATTGCTTTTCTCTTTTTTTTTAAGATTTATTTTTTTGGCATTTTGCCTTTATTACGACAGGACAGATCAGAAAGGACAGGAAGCAAAGTGGGAGAGATATATGGGGATTGAACACGGGACGCCCGGAGCGCAATGGCGCTGTATATCGGCGGGCTGCCCACAGGGCTGTTGGCGCCGACGGGGCTTGTTGCTTTAATAAATAATATTATTGTGCTAACATTTTGAGAACATTAATAAAGGCCAGATAACAAACATTCTATAGACGTTACTGGAAGAACATTCCAAGAACGTTCCTCACAAATCTCATTTACTGAAAAAAATATGCAGGTTAGTATAGGGTAAGTAAATATCTCTCTTTTTTGGGGGGTGAACTACCCAGAAAACCCAGAAAGAACAAAAAATGTAATTTTCAGAAATGTAATCTAATAAAGAAGCATGCTGCAACTCAACAACCCGATAAATTGAAAAAAAAAAGAAGGTTGTTGAGAAACAAAGTGAATGTAAAGTGCTGCAAAGAGCCAATGAATATGCTTTATTTGAGTGTTTATCCCAGTGATTTCACAGTAACACTCCAGTAAAACACACTGACAGTGCGTGTCATTAGCACTTTGTTTTGATTAAAGGACTTGCGAGGTGGAAACTGTTTGCTGCCGCTTTGCCAAATTCCACTCAGAGGTGAACGTCCTACAAGCACTGGAGTAATTGAACATCTCTGTTAGCGGCTGCAGATACGCCTCATAAAATTCCAGCAAAACCTCCCAAAAACACTTGACTTTGAGTCCAAATGGACACCAGAGGCCCGGCTTGTGCCCTTGGACGGCGGAGGAATCTAATGAAATGCCAAAGCAGATATACAGAGACACTGAGCCACCGGCACCGCGAGCATCCCGCTGTTATCGGCCCCCGTCATCTGGGCCTGCGGAGGCCGCCGAACGCTCGCTTCCACAGATCTCACTGTAAAAGCGCAAGGTCACCAATCTCACATGATTAGCGCCTCACGTCCCACAAACAACAGACACAAACTCATCCATCACGTCCGCTGTGTTTGTTCCTCTGGAGGTCAGAGACTCAAGCTCTGGCTGCAGGTCAAACACGCTTCATTGAGATACTATTATAGCATTTGTTATTTTGAATTAGATTTTCTGTTTTCATTTGAAGTTTTTTTAATGTCTGTACATTTTTATGCTTTTAGTTTTAGTTAACAAAAATAACAATGGTTTGGAATCCTGTTTAAAACAATTAGGGAATTTTAAAATATCATAATTATTGCATAATTCTTTTTTCTTGCAATTCTGAGTTTGTCTCACAATGCAAACTTAGCAATTTTGCAACAAAAATTTTGGACCGTATTTTTCAGAATTTAAAATTATGCCTCAATTTTCTCAGAACTGCAAGTTTGAATCTTGCCAAGAATTGTTGGATATAAACTCAAACTTAAATTTTTTATTCTGAAATGAAATTAAAATGAGCTTCCATACTCTGGACACCACATATTAATTTCTAACAAAATATGTATTCTGACAACAAAATGTGCTCAAATGTTTCTCATTCACAGCTCAGGAGACATTTCATTTATTTGCCATCTCAGATGTTTCTCAACTTTGTTGGCACAGTTTATGTGTCTTCAAAACTCACTTGAAGCTTTTAAATAAAGGCGTGCAGATTGTAAGTGCTCATGCTTTCTCTTTGAGTGATCTGATGTAACCGGTACACTGATGTGGTGTAAGTGTCTCCTGTCGTACCTTTCCTCCAGTGCAGAGACGCAGTGATGGACATCTGACACATCAGCGCAGACACAGACAGAATCCGGAGGGCCGTCATCCTGTTGCTCCTCTTCTCTCCTGACGTGCTCAGTGGTAAATAAACAGAAGCTCACAGAAAGAGAGAGAAAGAGTCTGGCCACATAAGCCTCCTCCTGTTGTTCCTTTTCCTTCAACATACTACCTATTTCTCCTCCCTCTTTGACGGGCTGGAATGTGTGTGTGTGTATGTGTGAGAGTGTTTCATCTGGAAATCATCTAAACTCAAAGGCAATCTGCCTGTTTTTTTCACAGTCACCAAATTCAAGAGCACCAGCTTTCTGTGGCATCCGGATCAGCCATTTATGGCATTACTAAATATAGTTTATAATAATCGCATTAATAGTACATCTGGAGTCAGATTAAAATAAACCGACTATTATAAACCCCAAAGTATTAAAGCATATGCTAATGTAAAAAAGTGATAAATGTAATTACAACTTCATTCCTTTTACTTTTGAGTGCACCTCAAAGAAGTTGTTTTGTTGTATTTGTCACATAGTTTTGTCAGCAGGATGAATGCACACACACTGTGCTTCATATGAATGTGTCTACATGTGTTGTTTTTCTAGACATTTACCATCAGCGTCCAGTGCTGCATGAAAACAGTCTCAGTGTCGGCTCAGGAATTCACAGACTCTGTTCTTCCAGCAAACGGCTGTTTTCATTGGCGACAGATTGCAGGAGAATGTGAAGTTCAGACAAAACAAGAGTCCAGGAAACTGACCTCAAACTCCACCACAATCACCCTTAAACCTCACCACATGTTCACACATTACACTTAGAAATGTACTGTTTCGTATAAATAAACATGCACAAACACACTTTACAGTCAAAACAAAAGCAAGTTTGAACTTCTCGACACTAGACGGAGTGCTGAAAATGAAGGCAGCCAGTATTGTTCACCCAAAACTGAAGACCTCAGACCATCAAAGATGTAGGTGAGATTTGGAGAATTTGGAGAAATGTAGCACTGCATCACTTGCTCACCAATGGATCCTCCGCAGTAAATGGGTGCCGTCAGAATGAGAGTCCAAATAGCTGATTAAAACATCACATTAATCCACAAGTAATCCACACCACTCCAGTCCATCAGTTAACATCTTGAGAAGACTAAAGCTGAAACAAATCCATCATTAAGATGTTTTAAACTAAAATATATCAATCCATAATCAATAGTAATGCTTCCTCCAGTGAAAGTGTTGTCTCTCACATCAAAATCCAGCCACATATTTGTTTACAGCTGTTTTGGTTTGTAATCAGTGCTTGACCTGTGCAGATTTCTCTCCTGATTCAGAACACTTTTTCATTGGAGGAAGCGTTATTATGGACTGTTAGTTTAGTTTAAAAAGTCCTGTTGATGGATTTGTCATCTCAAGATGTTAATTGAAGGATTGGAGTGTTGTGGGTTACTTGTGGATTATTGCGATGTTTTTATCAGCTGTTTGGACTCTCCGACGGCACCCATTCACTGCAGATGATCCCCTGGTGAGCAAGTGATGCAATGCTGTAAAAAACTCATCTACATCTTAGATGGCCTGAGAGTGAGCACATTTTCATTCTTCATAGAAGCAGATGCCAGTTAAAGAACTTAAATTCTTAAGAGCTCAGTGAAGGTAAAAGCAGTCGATGCAGCAGGTGAGTCTGACTAGAGAGACAGCAGCCGAATGAGAACAGCTGGTGTGATTTTAACCGAGCGCTGGCCCACATCGGCGGCTGATTAAAACGCATCACACGCGCTCCGGGTCTCTGCTGTGTTTGTACTGAGTGCCGGCAGATGCTGCGAATGTCCTGCGGCACACAGATGGCTCAGATCTCACACGGGACGACCCGGGACGACAATATCCGCTCAAGACGCTTCCCAGGTGCTCCGAGATCAGTGTAGCGACGGGTCACCGCGCAGGTAAACACAGAAGAACCTGCCGACGAGCGCTGATCCCAGAACGGCTCTGCGTCCAACTACTACAGAATACAAACATGATGGAGTCCACAGGAAAATATCAGCGCTCTTCTCAGATATTTATCAAAGCCGTTTCTGCTAAAAGTCCTCGGGATGCCATAAAAACAAACCCAAATCAGTCAAGTCACATTTATTTCTATAGTGCTTTACACAATACAGATTGTCTCAGAGCAGCTTCACACATTTGGGACTTTGAGATGTTGGTCAATCTAAGCACAATTTAAGACTTTAAGATCTGGTCTGAGATCTCAGGAGAACCATCTGAGGAGCTGGAGACTTTCCAGCATTTCTCCTCAGTTGAATCCAGAAGCGCCTGATGTATTTTTTTTTGGAGATGCTCCTCTTACCCATTGATGGCGCTACTGGAGCGTGTTTCCATCTGCCAACGTGGGATTCTCTTCCTCAGAGAATACTTTAAGGTGTTGTTTGGGTTTGAATCCAGGTGGGCGCTCTTGTGAGCCCCTTGATGTAATTGCCGCTGTGAACCTCAGATATGTAAATGTCCTGCGATTGTTGGCTTTGTGTCTCTGAATAGCTGTAATTGCTGCACCGTGATGTTGCGTATAAAAGCACCGGTTTATCTGCTTTTAAACCGAATGAAAGAGTGCGATGGAGAACAACATCTAAGACACCAGCCCCGCATACGGTAAATCACCCTTGAGTCACCGTGTGAAACTGCTTGTTTGTCACCGGTAACATGCAACTGACATGAAACCTGACCTGCAGACACCGACACATCCAGACACATGCAGAGCGACAACATTAGTTCAACTGGCACACAATCTAGCCTAAATTAGTATGCAAGATTGGAATGGAATTGGACTTTTTTTTTTTTTTATTACATTAATGCAATATTTTGTTCATAGTTATTTGGTCTTTAAAGGAAAAGTTCATTTCCAGAACAAATGTCTTTCACAAATGTTCATGTCTTTCTTTCTTCAGTCGTAAAGAGGTACATCTCATTTTCTCCTCCAACTTTAAAGTCGGCCTACATCACTGCAGAACTGAACATACCAAAATCAAATGCTGTTCAAATGTATAAAAAAAGGTAAAACAACGATGTAGGATGATTTTGAAGTTGGAAGAGAAAATGAGATGGGAGTTTTTTGACCTACCCTAACTGTCATGAACCGGAATACACAGAGTTCACACAGAGCTAGACAAGACGAGCATCTAAGGTTAAAAAATATATAAATCTATAGTATATAAAAATAACCGATTGTTTTGCTACATAAGACCCTTATTCCTAGGCTGGGATCATTTAGAGCTCTTTGAAGCTGCATTTAAACTACATTTTGGATGTTTAAACTTGGGGGTACCATAGAAGTCCACTATACGGAGAGAAATCCTGAAATGTTTTCTTAAAAAATATATAATATGTACATTTTTGTCCTGGAAGTGAACTTCTCCTTTAATAATGTTCTCAAAATGTTAGTACAAAAACATGATCTATACATCATTCATGGGACCTTTTTGTCCTGTGAAATTTGTTACGTGTTACTTCTTGTTTCAGGACATTCCGAACATTCAAAAGAACTGAACATTCTCATGATTTTCGCAAAATTTCACATTGGAATGTTCCCTTTACATTTGCATAACCAAGAAAAAATATATACACTCAGAAACAATGTTACTTTGTACTGTTCTTTAAAAAGTATAATTAAAAAAAAATGGTATACAAAAATGTTCCATAAACGATGTGTGTTTTGAGGACATTAAAGATCAGACAACTCTGAACAAGCGTTCTATTAACAATACTGGAAGAATTTTTGTTCAGCTTTTGTGGGAATTTAAACAGATGCACATATTTACATGTAAACACAATCAGTACTTGACAAGGTTTATAATATCAAGATTTAATTAAATAAATTTAAGATTTATTTTAATCTCCATTGCTGGCAAGTTATTTCCAATATGTTTTCTGCTTTTTAAAAATTGAAACAGTATGTCCCAATAGCATACTATATACGCCAAAGTATGTGACCAGTAAAGTATAAGGATGTGAACTGGGACACAGAGTGAGAAACAGCAGCTACTAAATAGTGTTTCTCAGTGGAAGAGTCAAAGATCAACACACACACACACACACACACACATACAGCACCAGCGAGGGCCCAGATGAGATGATTAACACAAACTCAAGAGTGCGAGGAGAGAGACTGGATCACTTGGGGTCACAGATACATGATGATGATGACGATGATGATGGTGGTGGTGAAGGCTGGTCTGCTGTTCTGTTTCTCCCACAGTCTCAGAAGAACAGCACAGGGACTGAATGGCCATGAATCACAGCAATAAAAACACTGAGACAGAACAAAGAGAGAGTGTGCAGGGAAAACAGAGCTGCTCTAATAAAAACCCAGTCGTCTCAGTGGTCTCTCCTCTGCTTTTCAAGAGACGAAACCCCTTCACAAAGTGCTAAAAAGTAATCAGACGAGAAATCTTTTTAGATTAAATAATTCAGTGCACTATAAAACACACCGAAACTTTCAGGACTCAAATCGTCCTCTCCGGTCCAAAAAAAAAAGCATTTAAAGCAGCTAATGCTGAACAACAACTGAGAGCTTTAAGCTAATCTGCACAATTGAAGCATTTGTATTAAGAGCAATGTCAGTAAAAATGTTCCTTTAAAGTTATCTGTACTTTAACATCACTCTCACAAGGTTAGCATGAAAATATTCTTTACATATTGTTCATGGAACATTTTTTCTCTGTTTTTTTATTTATTTATTTATTTTTTAAATTTTACTACTTGTTTCAGAACATTAAGAGAACATTCAAAAGTAACATTCTCATAATGTCTGAAACAATGGAATGTTTCCTTAACATTCCAAAAATGTTTTTAAATTGTAACATTGTAACTTTTAGGACTTTTAGAACGTTTGTATTGAGGGTAATGTCAATAAAAATGCTCCTTTAAAGTTATCATTCTCATAATTCTCATAATCAAATATTCATCCAACCTTTTTTTTTAATGTTACTAGAATGTTTGGATTCAAAAGTAACATTTTTAAAGTGACTGCAAATTGAAAAAATTGAATGTTCTCTTAAGTTAAGTTCTCTTAATGTTTGTAAAACATTTAAAAACAGAACGTTCTCAAATAACGTTAGCAAAATGGTCTTAACACACAGAGAAACCTGAGGAAGAGGATATTTATTTTACAGCATTTTTTTTAGTCAGTGGTTCCCAGGAACTAACATTCTTCAAAATAACTTCTTTTGTCTTCAACAGAAGATAGCTGTTCATTTTTTGGTGAACTATATCTTTAAACACAGCATAGCAGCAAAAACCAACTGATGCTTCTTGCTTATAACAAGAAACCTTGACAGGTGAAGCTCAGGAAAGTAATGACAGGAAACCATGATATGAGAACTTTAACTGCACATTAACTGGACTCTATCTGTCATCAAACACTGACAGCAGCGTGTGCTAATACAGTAAACGCTGAACTGACTGACAGCACATTTACTTTACCTGCATCTGCAGAGAGACGGACGCGTCTTGCTCGCAGGAGCGAGATAATCGCACTAATGGCAAAATGTTTTGGACAGCCACGCTTTTCCACAGACTAAAATAAATGCATTCAGCGTGATTTCAGTGAGGTGACGATCGTCGAGAGAAAGAGGGAGAGAGAGACAGTCCGTGGGGGCCGCGAGCGTCTGACAGCTTAATTGCAGGTGCGCGCGCTCAAAGGCAATTAAACTCGGAGAGACAAGAGACAGAAAGCGCGCGAAATGGGACGTGGTTAAGACTCAATTCAGCACTGCTGATGAAACATCATCAAATTCCCTGAAACATTAAAGCAAACACGAGATGAATGCTGATTATTCGTGCTGTCTCTGAGATAAAGCGCAACTCGCGGACTTGATGACTGGCCGTCGGATGCGCGGTTCGGGCGCGTGCGCGCCGGTGACGGTGGCGCGCCGGTGGCGTTTAATCAAGCGTGTGCGGCTCTCAGACGGGGCGGTTCCGACCTGTCTAAACTAGTCACCCAACACAGACCCAACTGAGCAAGAAAAACACAGATCCAGATCACCCACACAGAAAAAGACTGAAGGGTTAGAAAGAAAAACACAGTCAGAGATGAACTCATGAAAAAATATTAGCACATATTTCACCGCATAATCTTAAGAACAAAACAACTCAGAATTTAAGCGTAAACATAGTAAAGCCTGTTATTTGACAATTAGGGTTTTTTGTACATTATGATTTTTTATTTTTAAATTACTGTACATCTCAATGTTATTTTTTTCTCTTTTTTGGTAATTCTCATCACTGTCAGAGATTATAATTTGTATGATTTTGTGCTTTTTTTTTTTTTTAAAGATTTTTAAATATATATGCTGTTTTATATATATAAAAGTATATATATAAAATATATATATATATTTTTTTTTATCACATCATTTTTATATTACATTATTATTATTATTATTTTATAACATAATTTTATTATTTATAGTATTCTCTTTAATACATTTTATTGAGGCTTCATTAAATTCACTTTATATAATATTTATCAAATAAAATGCAATATTTAATAAATATTTATACAAATAATAATATTTATAAAATAATTTTATATACAGTAATAGTTTTTTTTATAATATATCCCTGAACTATAATTAAAAATTATATAAAATATATTTTTTTAGAATACATTTTTTGACAGGCTTCATGAATTTAAAGACCAGAATCCTAGTATATTGTACACTGCACAATATACACCCTGACAACCCTGGACCACAAAACCAGTCGTAAGTAGCACAGCTATATAGCCAAAACTACACTGTATGGCTCAAAAGTTATCGATTTTTCATTAGGATATTAAGTAAAGGTCATGTTCCATTAAGATATTTAGTCAATTTCCTACTGTAAATATTAAAACTTATCTTTTGATTATTAATATGCATTGCTAAGAACTTCATTTGGACAACTTTAAAGGTGATATTCTCAATATTTTTTTCAATTTTATTTTCAGCTTTCAGGTGATGTTTTATTTCATTTAATTAAAAAAAAATGGACCCTTATGACTGGTTTTGTGGTCCATGGTCACATATAATAATTATTTTTTAAAACAGCATGCATCAATAAATACTTTGACTTGTTTTTTTAGAAGCCTGAGTGGGAGATTGTGTTTGTTTGTTTCCCATTCATTTGTCACACTGGAAATGGAAGGTCAAACCAAATGCATTGCATTGTGGGATACAGTATCTGTCAGTGTGCTCTGGACATTTGTATGCATAATGTATGCAAATGTAGCAGGTTGTGCATACATTTAATTCCCATTGCAAATACAGCATACTGTGTTTAGCAGCTTACTAGAAACAGAATTTCAGAGTAGTACAATATATTAGTGTGCAAAGTTGTAAAAGTCTAAGGTTCTTGGAGTTAAAGATCAGATTAAAGTTGACCAGACATTCAGAGTCTCCTGCTGTTCCTCCAGTGAATGAAGACGCTCTCACAGAAAGCGAATTGACTGCATTCTGAGAGGATGTATATCTGATCAAACAGCGGCCTTTATTAGCAGGGAGGCTGAGAACAGCACAACTAATAGAAAGTCAGCCGAGCATTAAACTGCGTTTCATTACTAATTCAGATGAAGGAGCTCTAAACGCACATAAACAGCAGCAGAAACGAACAAAACCTGCGGCACGACTCTTGAAACTCTCCGCCTTCATACCGTATGCCGAATGACTCCACACAGGTCATGAATATTTAATGAGGGAGTTTATGATTGACAGCCTTAGCAACTTAGCAACTCGCTCAAACGTTCTAACGGCGACATACTGATACATTTAGATTCATTTCCATGCAACGTTCCCACTATGTTTCAAATCGGAGTCTCAAATCGGAAGTGTCTCATGTCCAGAAACAATTAAAGAGTAAAATTGCACAAAAACAGTCAGTAACTTAAGGGTTTAAAAGCAGGTGAAAAATGAATTCACATCAGTTTTTGGTTCCTTGACTAACAATATAAGTGAACTGGGAAAAGTAAAATATGACTTCTTGAAACTCACTCATCTGTAAGAAAAGGGCATGTATTCTGAATATTTAATATCTATAATCTCTTTTCTTCTCTCGTCGGAGCTGTGAAGGTTTGGGTCTCAAACCTTGGATCTCCCATAACGTTCATCTGGAGAAGCAAACGAGCATCTCTGACCCTCAGAAACGCCAGAAACTCGGCTCGGATGAACCTCGCATGGCGTATTAACGGCTGATCTCTATGAGATGGATCTTAAGAAAGGCCAGACATCTTTATGAAGTGAAGCTTGTAGTTATTTTAGTCTCGCTCTTGTATTTCTGTGTCTCTCCTTTGAAGTTTTATGAGATTTTTTTGCCCGTTTTATCAGCTGGTGAAAATCCAATCGCTTCGAAAAAAACACTATATATAGTATCTCAGAAATAATAATCCAACTGAGCCGTTGAAGTATAAATGTTTTACAGACAGGAATAAAAGACATAGAAAGTGAAAATATGGAGCACGTATTAGGTTAAACTAAATGAAAACAACAACATAGAGGTTTGCCTTTGGCTCCCGAAAGATTTTCAATGGAAAAACGCTGTGATTTAATCTGGACTTAAACTGTTTCCAGGAAAACAGCCTAGGGAAGCTTAATTTAATTCTAGCGAAAACCCAAAGCATCCGTGGCGCTCGTGACGGATCGGCCCTGAAGGAAAGTCGCTAGACGCTTTACATCTTCATATTCTCCACAGTCTAAAGGTCAGAGGATGACGTTTCCAGACTATTAGCAAAGGAAGAGAAAGCGTGCCGGTGAGATTATTCGCGTTGCTGGGATCAAAGGGATTGAATCAGGTGGGAGTTTTTACAGCGCGTTCATATGCAGATCACAACCTGTTATTCCGTCAGTCAAGTAGATCCTCATTAACGACCTTCCTAAAAACACACCGATCACGAGACGGCTGGCTCCGTTCGGTCAGATTACTGTCAATGACAAGAGAAAGCCTCCAAAATGCTCATTAAGAACTTCTTAGAAATGTCTTGTTCATGGAAAAAAAAACCTTTATGGCATCTGGAACGAACGATTAGATTACATCATATTTTGAATGTGAGTTTGCACATTTAGAATCAATAAATACAATATAATATTTTTAATTAGATCATTTTTAATTACATTTTTTTTACTTTAATTTTAGTTCAAGGTTTAGTCATTTTTTAAATTGTATTTTTTATTCATTTTTAAAATTAATTTTAGTTTATTTAGCTTCAGTTATTGTAGATCTTTCAGTTAAACTAAACAAAAATGAAAAATGTTGGTTTGTCAACTACTGAGATAAATAAGTGTTGTTTTTTAACACTTTATTTTAGTTAATTTACAGTTCATTTTATTTCAAGAAAATGTTATTTTTATAGCCCATACTTTTTCCTAAATATAATTTTTACTAAAATCGTATATTTTTTAATGATTAATACATTGGGATCATTGTATAAATGTAAATAATTATACAATTATTAATTGTATAAATTTTAAAAATAAAAATAAATAAAATATTTTTATATTTTTATGCTCAATAATGTTCATGTAGAAGGAGCGCCATCCTGCTGAAGAATTTGCCCTCTCCTGTGGTTTGGAATGTAATGGGCAGCAAGAATTGATACCTCAGGCTGTTGATGTTGCCATCCACTCTGCAGATCTCTCGCACACCCCCATACTGAATGTAACCCCAAACCATGATTTTTCCTCCACCGAACTTGACTGTTTTCTGTGTGAATCTTGGGTCCATGAGGGTTCCAACAGGTCTTCTGCAGTATTTGCGACGATTGGGATGCAGTTCAATAGATGATTCATTGGAAAAATCAACCTTCTGCCACTTTTCCACAGTCCATCCTTCCTGCAAGCTGTGGGCCTTGGCAAATGCAACACGATTTTTTAGTTGTCTTTTGTTTAATGCTGGTTTCCGAGCACTAATTCGGCCATTGAGACCACTGCGTGAGAGAATTCGACAGACTCTTCTTGTAGGTACAGGGGTTTCTGGTGACCAGTTGTTATGTAGCTCCGCTGCAGTTGAAAAAGGGCTGGCCCTGGACCGTCGAACCAACAGACGGTCCTCTCGAACAGTTGTCTTACGGGGTCTGCCTGACCTGGGCCTGTCATGAACTTCACCAGTTTCTACAGATCTTTTTCTTATCCTCTCCACTTGACGTTTAGATACATTAAAGATGTCTGCCACCTCAGCAGGAGGCTTGGTCTTCAGGCTCTTGATGATCAGCATTTTGGTCTGTGGTTGAATCTTTGGCATGCTGTCAGGTCAGGATGCATTTCAAATGAAGGTTGGGTGTGCTGGGGTTCTTCTTCTACACACCTGGGAATGTGTTAATTACAGTATTTGTGATTGGTTGAATCCTTTAAAGGTGTGACAAGACTTTTGTCTAAGCAAAGTCTGACCTTTCTGTCCTAATTAAATAATTAAAAAAATCAAGGCATGATAAGATTTTATTTTGGTAAAATGAGCGTAATCTAGAGGCCTTTGCCTTTCATATAAGCCACTTCTGATTCCAAATTCCAAGCTGTTGTTCCTACAGCTTGGATAGGCGACAAGACTTTTGTAAGGGTGTGTATATATATATATATATATATATAAATTTATATATATATATAAAAACAAAACAGTGTTTTTAAAATCCTTAAATGATTTTCCCAAAATATTTAAAAATGCTAAAAAAAATAATTCTGAATTATGACTTTGAAACTCAGAATTCTGACGCTGTCTTGCAATTATTTCTTTTTTTTCATCCTTTTAAATATTTTTTTTTTTTACTTCTGGTACTGCTTCTGTATAAATTGCTTTCGAGTATATTTTTAACTTAATAGATTCGTACAGCAATAGAGGGAACTATAAAACCAAATACAAAGACTTTTAACAGACACAGAGAAAAAGAAGTTCAGAAGTGCTGGAAAATGTCAGATGTGGCCGAGACTCATAAATATTAGTCACAGGCCAGCAACTTTCACTTCAGCGTGAGAGAGACAGATTTAATTAATCACAAAGCCTATCGCTGCCCCCAATAACAAAACTTTACTTCTTCCATTAAACTCCTGTCCCACTCTGGAGTATTTTCCTGTCATATCCGCTCAGATAAGCCGGCCCGTGTGTGTGTGTGTGTGTGTTTCTCTCCAGCAGGAGATCAGGTTTATTAGCGGAGCTCCTGAGATCTCCTATATCTGATATCAGAGTGGAAACGCACCTGCTCATGGATTTTATCGGTGAGTTTGGCAGCCGTGCGACACTAAATTCATCCACAGAGGCGGAAAGTGAAGGAACGGCAGCCAGAGGAGGCACAAAGCCGCAGAGATGTCATTTCTGCACGAATCACGACGCCCATAACAAACAGACCTGAAACAACCACAGTCATTTAGAACGAGGCAGTTGTGCTAGAAATGAGCAAGAAGTGAACACTTTCATCAATATCATACTTCCTTCTACAGAACACAAAAGACGACGTTTAGCTGAACAGCTCATGCTGCTCTTTAAAAAAAAAAAAAAATCAGAATTATGATTATAAGTCACAATTACGTTTTAATTACATCGTTACAATTGCAAGAATGTCAGAACAAGAAACAAGAAAAAGGTCAAAATTATGAGATTAAAAGTCATGGAAGTGGCATAATTAATTTTAGCTCTCATCGTCTCACTTCTAAGGCTAGAGGCGAATGTGACGAGATCTGATCTAGTCCCCAATGTGCCGCTGCCTACTTAGACAACATTTTTAGGCCTAATCGGCACTTTCTCTATACAAAGACACCTTGTTTGGACCAAATTAGAATTCAAATTAGACCTCGCAGCATCTCGCTAGGGTTTAGGACGGTGCTCAGAATCAGACAGGTGCAGAAGGTCTCCCGTGTGCTCCAGACACTAATAATCAGGTCTCTTCATATGTAGCCGGAGGGTCTCATTAGCCGAGAGCGATCCGGACGCCACGGACTTCCTGCCATTGTTTTATATTTTAAGGAAGCCAATTGGGAAATGATGAAGAGCTCAGCGGCGTCTCCTCATCACAGCAAGGAGTAAACAAGATGCCATAAGATGCCGTTACGGCACACAACAAAGATGAACGCATTAAAAACGTCCGGGCGCATAAAATGCGGCTCTGCGGGGAGGAATCAATACCGTAATGCAGAAGCTCCTTTATGCGCATTCGACCCCAAAAATAATCAATTCTCGGTTACCGTCCCGCTGCTGGACCGCGAGGGGCAATATTCACTCCTGCACTGGGAATCTGTTCATTTATCACGGGCTCTGTAGCGCTGGGCTGCCGGTGAGGGCGACGCTCAAGGCTGTCAGATATGTTTTACCCGGCAGCTTTTAAAGCGGCAGCTCTCTGATTACAATCACGGTTTCCAACTTTACTTCTCAGCACTCAAACTTCAGATGGAGCCATAAAAAAACCCGCCTGTACGGCCACACTGTGATTACAGAGAGGAAAATGGCCGCTAGAGACAAGCTTCTAAGAATATTCTGGGTTAAAACTCAAGGAGAAAAGAAAGCTGATGTGTTTCTACAGTCTTAAAAAAAAAAGGTTCTTTATTGGCACTGATGGTTCCATGAAGAACCTTTCCAGTCCACAGTAGTGGATGAATACGGACAATTTAACTGCAACTTGTTTACTCGCAATTCTGAGATAAAGTCAGAATTGTGAGATGTAAATTTAAAATTGTGAGCAAAATAGTCTGAATTTTGGCAATTTTTTCTTGCAATTCTGAGTTTATCTCACGATTCAGACTTTCTTCTTGCTTCCACCATGACATGAAAAAAACAAACAAAGAATTGCAAGTTAATTGCAACTTTAATTCTGACTTTTTCTTGCCATTTCAAGCTTATGTCTCACAGTTCAGACATTTCTTCTCAGAACTGACTTTATGTCGTTATAAACTCACAATTCCAAGTTAAAGTCTCAAAATTCTGACTTTACATCTCACAATTTTGTGTTCTTGTCTCTGCCATGGTTTTAAAAAAAAATGTGGACTTTCCTTCAAAATTATGTAATGCAGTGTTCCCTTAATGTTTGCATAACCAAGAAAAATGTTCTTAAAATATATTATTTTCCTTTGGGAAAAGGCTAATCAGAACAATTTACATGAGCAGCAACTCTAAAATTACAAATGATTCCAAATTGTACATGAATACATTAGGTAAAATAGTCTTCCATAATAGTCTTTGTGAGAAACAAAGTCAGAATTGTGAGTTGTGATGTCATAATTTTATTTTTTTCATTCTGTGGTGGAAACTGGCTTTCATAAGAAAAGAAAAAAAGATTAAAAAATGGTTCTTTAAGAACTGATCACTACGAGATTCTTTGGGGAACCAAATACAGTTCTCCTATGGCATCACAGTAAAAGTCCTTCTATTTTTGAGAGTGTAATATCATCTGATACAGTACGTCTAGCAGGTCTGATAAGACTGAAGTAAAGGCAGGATATTGCATGCATCTCTATCTGACACTTGAGGGACCTTTTCTCTCTGGACCTCTGGATCCTTCACATTAATTGTGTCCAACTCAATATATGCCCTTTCGTGTAGGTTCCCCTGAACATTTGTCGCTCTGACAGCAGCGTGATTGTTATTTCCATCTCAGATGTGCAGATGTAGCAGAACTCGGCGTCTTTGAGAACAGAATAAAGGTTAGAGATGCTTCGGCAGGCCCACTTCCTCTACTGCCGCCAAACTATTTAGAGAGACTCACGATTCCAGCGAAAACAAACAAAGATCCAAGACTTCACTTCCCATTCAAGGCCTCTTCCGGGATTTGCTCCAATCACAGCTCCAAAAGTCCTCCCAATCTGTAGCTCTGCTCCAAAACCTAGTGAACTCCTGTGCTGTTTACTGTCTACATAGGCAGCACCCTTCCAAAGGTTAGCATGCTAACTGACATGGAACCTGTTCTTCCAGTTATGTTAACGGAACGTTCATCTGAAACGTTTTAGTTGGACGTTATTCTAACATTTTTTTAATTGTTACTACGTTTCAGAATGTTCAAAGAACTTTCAAGAGTAAAATTCCTATAATTTTGCAAAATGATAAAATGGAATGTTCCTTAAACATTCTAATAAAAAAATTGACATTTTAAACATCTAGAAATGATGTTTTTTGTTGGAACTTCATGGAACATGAAGCAAAACATTAAACTTATTTTAGCTGGGAAGAGAGTCATTAGAAACTAGTCAATTTTTAATTAGAAGAAACTATATTTATTGATACCTTCTGTTCATTATGTCTCTTGTCTCATCCGGCATATTTAATCTTGTAAAGCCTGACATTAAAAAACGAACATAAAAATCTGTTTTTTTTCCTGACATGGAAAGGTTCACTGAACCTCTAGGCTAAATATAAAAGACAATCTGCATCTGTGTTTTATGTTTTGTATCATATTTAATAGATCAGGCTTTTATGGCTCATATAGTCTGATACTGGGAGAATTTGGAGGAAAAACAGCTCAGTTTTCTTAAGCAAACATACGCCAATATTGATGAAATTCTGATGCTTGTAATATAAAAAAAATCAGTGAGATCTTTATAACAGCGTAGCAGATACTTGCATCAAATTATTTAAATATCAGTCAGTCTGAATAACATGTCTTAGCAAGATGAGATTGAAACGATCCAAGCATTTAACCTAATGCAATCCAGTGATGATTAAGAGATGAAGAAACAAACGATGATCAGATTTGAGACTCACTGATTTTTCATGAAGCCAAGCTGCTTCTGTCCAGTAAGTGTTCATACGGAAATATTCCTCAAGTTATTCTTATGTTTACTTGATAAAAATCAGTTAAGATTTGACAGCAAAAAAAACCAAAAAAAACATGTGAAGTACCAGCTGAAGGTGGACATTTGTACAATTATACTAAAAGACCATTTACTTGATAAAAACTTCCTAAACTATCAATCAGACAGGTTTAACACCAACATTTTGAGCACCTGTGCTCCCTTAAAATACTGCCTATCTAGGTGGCTCACTAGGTTTTGGAGCAGATACACATCTGTGTTAGTGAGCAATGACTATCCATCCTAAATTCTATGTGATATTAGTCATTTTCAATTCTATTTAAGGCAGATAGGGTGGATAGTATGCACATTGGGACACAAGGTCAGTATGAAGCGGAGAGCACCCTCAGCTCATTACCAAGAATGCAACAGTGCTCGTCTACATACCGGCAGCAGTGATAAATCCTCTTTTATTTGCAATTAAACTACTCCTAATAGCAGTCCAGCGGCCATCGATTTCCCAGCGAACGCTCCTCCAGCTAAAGAGGCCGGACTCTGATCGGGAGGAAACGGGGAAATTTCACGGCACGTTTCCTACAGATCTACTTTAGAAACACACATTAAAACACACACACTCACACAGGACTGAAGCGCAATATGTGCTAAAGCCATAAGCTCTAATATGACTACAAACATCATATTTGCTCGGCCTGTTTTCGTGACTTTTTATGAATCCTGGTTAAAGAGAAAAGCCAAACAACACACAGGTTTATTTTAAGTCAAGAAAATCTCCATTTCAAGCACTACTGGAAATAAAAAAGGGGGTAGGATTTACTTTGAAACTTTTCACTCCAAAAAAAGAGAGTACATTTTGCAAAAACCCGCTACGTCTAACAAGCCCTACACTGCAGGGCAAATAGGGCACTGACGACAGACAAGTAACCAAGAGCAGGTTACTTTTGGTATGAAAAAGTCTCAGCTTTTAAATGTTGTCATTTTTAAATAAAAATTCAAACAATAAATACCATTTTGTGGCTCTTTCATGTGTCGTGACAGATGGCTCTGAGCACCTCAGTTTAAATGCCACATGAACCGATCATCTCTTCATACTTACTATTATTTAAAGCACAGAATAAACATGAAAGAACATCAGAAGGTATGTCGTTTCAACTGCGGAATGACACAGATACACAGTTTAAGTCCACTGACATTAATCTGCTGCACTGCTGTCTGGTTTATTTGTTGGTGGATTCTACATTATGACTGGTCAGATTGACTGTCAATCAAACTCCCAGTGAAGGGTGAATTTGTGACATTTTTAAGTACAAAGACTAAAATATTATTTCAGTCTATATACTCCAATAATAATTTAATAAGTTTAAAAAAAAATCAATTTACAGTGTAATAATACCATGGTACACAGTGATTACCATATTCATATCCGATATTTGCATGTCACTTCAAGCTATTTTAAAGAATGCTATGGTATTACCATGGTATACGTCCAAAAAACATAGTACTATTAACAAACACAACAATAATACCATGGTAATTTTTGTGAGCATCATACAGAATAACAGCAGATAAAAAAAACACAGTAAGGATTGCAGTAATAACACAATATCTTCATAGTATTTACATGGTAGTACCGTGGTAATGTTTGGTACTATGTTTGGTAAGTGTCTTAAAATCTTAAACATCCACCTGTTGATTTTACCATGGTAATACTATGTTCTTTAAACATAAAAAAGTAATTAAACTTGCCCATTTTCCACAAGTTGATATGATTCTTCAGGGTCTTAACGAAAAGTCTACAATATACTTTGCTTAAAAATACTCAATGGTAGTGTAAAACAACACTCTTTTTACCTTGCCAAAATCAGCTCTGCAAAAATCATCCCATTCTGGTCGAGGCTGCTTTAAATGCAAATGAGCTCTGCTCGCCCCGCCCCTCTCTTCTCTCTGTGGAGTGACGAGCCTGTTTACTTTAGCCGCTAAACTTGCTAACTAGCACATTATTAGGAAAGATGATCGCAAAGATTCATAAAAAAAACCCTTATACTCACTTCTGCTGCAAGTGAAGCTGGATCACGAATGATTCACACGAACATAGACAGATATATGTAGATCGGGAGGCGCATCCTCTTCACAAACAAACGTAATCCACTGCATCTTCAGCGACTCAGATGTCGCGAGTAAATAACAACCACTATTACATCCAGCAACACAACACCTCAATCGCTCAATTCTTGTCTAACTTGCATCCCTGACTGGAGGTCTGACTGTTACAGCTGATCTGAGGTAAGACGCTCATGTCAATCAACTATCGTGGGAGCGGCCTCTGTGGGTGTGACGCCACAATGACAGGCATCTGAGAACGGCTCGATTTGAAAAAGGGGATATTATTTTTACAGATTAATTAAAAACCACTGCATGGATTTTTATCATTATAGGGTAGATTTGTACATACACTGACAACACACATTAATGTTCAAACAACATGAATAAGTGAACTTAGCATCCGATGATCCCTTTAAAAACTTAAGTTCAGTTGCTGTGCTTATTTTTTAAGAATAATCAAATTAGCTGAATTAATTTCCACTCATTTCCATTTTTAGTTAATTTAAATTATATTAACTGACAGAAAAAGGAAAATTCAATCTAATTAAAAAATAGGAAACAATATTTTAATGAGTTAAAAGTACTGGGGGAAAAAAAAACCATAAGATCATATCATATTTCATAATCAAGGGTAGCCTATTTCACACACTGTGGTATTTGAATATGGTAATCATTCAGTACCATGTTATTACCGTCACTCTACCGCGGTACATAATGAAAAAGGAAGGTCTGTTAGTTATAATTGCAAATACAAAGACAAATAACAATTATCAAGGTAATTTGGATTTGATACTTCATTAAGCACAATTTCGGGGTAGCTGATCACGAGCCGTCACTCTGCATGGAGTCGCCGTGGCAACAGACAGACAGGAAGTGAATGTGCATGCGCTAATTAGCGCAGCTGGTGCTTCTATCAGTAAGGTGGACTCATTAATCAAACATTTCGATAAAGTACTGAATTTGGTTTGGAATACTGGCATACTGTGCTGTTTATACACTTATTCAATCAACAGTGAGATAAAATGTGAAATAGTATGCAGTATGCAGGCAGCAGCAGTGCGGCTCTCGGCCATCAGGTGGCGCTGCGGCTCAATGATCATGTCTGAAGTCACAGAAAATGTCTAAATAGGGCTGAAGTCTTGAGTTCAATTGAATGGAAAGGCAGTTGACTAATAAAATGGACAAGAGAGAGAGAGTGTTACATAACATCATGGTGTAGGAGGAGAAGTTTGTCTTCAGAGCGAAGAAAGAAAAGGCCAGACGGCCACCTGTGTGCTAAAAGCGTACTAAAAATAGTAGACACACACACACACACACACACACACACACACACACACTAGTACTTCAGTTCATTCTCAATTGGAACGGCTGATGAAAGACTCCCATTTTACTGCCACGTAAAATATTGAATGAGGAATTAAAATCAATGACTAAACCGCTATTTGCGTACATTAAACTGAAGTCAGACTGAGATGAAAGTCATTTCAAAGGTGTAGCAAGTTATTACATTTTGATGAAAGATTATGAAGACAAACACTTTTGTTTCTTTAGAACATCATCACTGAATTATTCGCTCATGGGAACGCGTATTAAGACGGTAAACAGAGTCAATTTAGATTGGATGTTGACTTGCGGGCTGATTTGTTTATCGTGATTCTTCCACACGTCATGTCGAGCACGTTCACCGTCTTGAAAAGACAAAACAAAACGAGCTGTTTTATATTCACGGGCCGTCGGTTCAAAGCTCCGGCTGACGGCGCCATTAAACTTTATCAGTAAGTTGTGCAGCACCTGAATAATTGATTTCTTTGTGTTGTGACAGTGACAAAGGTCTGAGACTCGTCGGGTGGATCAGTAATTAACAAAAGCACTTAATTAAAGGGAAAAAACACAGTGACCACGAGTGTGTTCGTGATAAAATCCTTGCCAACGCACGCACACGCGCACGCACACGGTTGTTCTGCAAAATTAGTCAAGACACCTCACAGACTTCCATTGTTTTTATATCTGGTTTTGATACATCACCAAATCGAACACTTTACAATATGGCATCCATATCATGAACTAACATTAAGATTATTACTTATTTATTAAAGTATTGGTAAAATTGTATATATCTATTTATATACATAAATAGATATATGAGTAATGTTATAATATATATGTTTCATAGTTTATTATATAGTTATTTTTTGTTCAATTTAAAAAATGCATGAGTAAATAATCAGTGGTAGCTTATTAAGCCATTTGAACTTCACTGTAAAGCGTCACAAATCATTTTAATTATTAAAATAAGGGGTAATACACGTGTATAGATATATATTATTAATTAACAAATATTTTAATAATTAAATACATCATTAATTAAAAAAATAATAAATTTATGCCAAACAATAATAAAAATATATGAATACAAATTATATTTATATATTATTAAAATATAAATGTATTCAACATATAAACATAATTAACAACTTAAATGCACACTTAATATAAATGTACTACATAGTAATAAATATCTATATGTACATATATAGTTATTTATTGCTATATATTATTTATTTCTATACATAATATAAATGTATTAAAAAATAAATCTGTCAAACAATAAAAATACCATATATGAATACAAATTATATATATATATATATATATATACACTGTGTGCAGAATTATTAGGCATGTTGATATTCTGGTCATATTTTTTTTCCAAACACATTTTACCAATTCCAAACCACATCAGTCTTAATAACTACTGTCAATTTTGTATTTAATCATTTATATGTGATATATAATTGTCCGTGAAGGCAGGAAGTGAAAAACTCCTTATATTCAGGTGTGCATAATTATTAGGCATGTTTTCTTTTACAGATAAAATGAGCCAAAAAAAGATATTTAACCCAGACCGAAAAGTCCAAATTATTAAATGCCCATGAGAAGAATGCAATACTAATGCAATACAAGAATTTGCAAAGTTAAGGCTTGACCATTGGACAGCGAAATGCTTGTTGAGTCTGCATGGTCAGAAAAAACAGGTGGAGAAGAAAAGATGCATGTTAACTGCAAAAGAATTAGAAATTAAGGTGAAGAATTAGGTGTGACACCATCAGGAACCGTTTGCTTTCAGAAGTGCAATGTGTCAGGTTCTCAGAGACTTTGCTTGGTAAAAAATCCTAAAAAATGCCCCTGACTTAATAAGAATAACAAGCTGACGTGTTGTGAAATACATGAAGACAGTTTTTTTATAGGCTTTATAGACAGATAAGTTGAGAGTGACTCTTGAAGGACAAGCATCACATCCTCTTGTACCTCTGATTCAAGAATTTATCTTCTAAAATCTGGCAGTAAGTTTTGGGAGTTCATTTTAGCCCATCTCTGCAAGTCAGACTTTTCAGGATAGGAGACTAAACATGAACTCCCAAAACTTACTGCCAGATTTTGGAAGATGAATTCTTGAATCAGAGGTACAAGAGGATGTGATGCTTGTCCTTCAAGAGTCACTCTCAACTTATCTGTCTATAAAGCCTATAAAAAAACTGTCTTCATGTATTTCACAACACGTCAGCTTGTTATTCTTATTAAGTCAGAGGCATTTTTTAGGATTTTTTACCAAGCAAAGTCTCTGAGAACCTGACACATTGCACTTCTGAAGACTCCAGGTAGGTTGCAGTTCTGGAAAATGGTGGCGCTGGAGAACTGGAAACGGTTCCTGATGGTGTCACGCCTAATTCTTCACCTTAATTTTTAATTCTTTTGCAGTTAACATGCATCTTTTCTTCTCCACCTGTTTTTTCTGACCATGCAGACTCAACAAGCATTTCTCTGTCCAATGGTCAAGTCTTAACTTTGCAAATTCTTTTATTGCATTAGTATTGCATTCTTCTCATGGGCATTTAATAATTTGGACTTTTCAGTCTGGGTTAAATATCTTTTTTGGCTCATTTTATCTGTAAAAGAAAACATGCCTAATAATTATGCACACCTGAATATAAGGAGTTTTTCACTTCCAGCCTTCCCGGACAATTATATATCACATATAAATGATTAAATACAAAATTGACAGTAGTTATTAAGACTGATGTGGTTTGGAATTGGTAAAATGTGTTTGGAAAAAAAATATGACCAGAATATCAACATGCCTAATAATTCTGCACACAGTGTATATATAAATAAATGTATACAACATATAAATATATAAATTAATAACTTAAATGCATACTTAATATAAATGTACTACATAGTAATAAATAATATCTATATATTTAAATAGTTATTTATTACTATATATTATTTATTTCTATACACAACGTGTATTAAAAAAATGAATAAATCTATCTGTTAAACAATAATAAAAATACCATATATAAATACAAATTATACATAATACTGTATATTATAATATAAATGTATTCAACATATAAACACATAGAAATGAATAACTTAAATGCATACTTAATATAAATGTACTACATAGTAATAAATATCTATATATACATATATAGCTATTTATTACTATACATTTCTTTACATAATATAAATGTATTAAATAATAAACAACAACATCATATATATATATATAACACCTTCTTTCAGTTGAAGCTTTATAAACGTGACAAAATCAAAGTGATCATTTGAAATCGTTTTATTTGTTTTCAAACGGACTTTTTCACAACAATGCCAGATATGGATTTTTAAAATGTTCATTTGCTAATCGATGTGAATTTCAGTTCAAGACTGTATTGAAAAGCTAAAACACCATCATGCAGAAAGAGAGAGAGAGAGAGAGAGAGACGGCCTAAAAGAGTGAGATAGCCTGGAAAGGGTGACGCCTCAGGAGTGAGACGTGTCCCCTAGACGGAGGAGTAAGACACGTCCTGCCGGAGAGAGAGACAGGCGTCCCTTCAGCTTTAACAAACCTGTTTAACACTCTACAAGCGCACAGCAGCTGAGAAATCATTTATTTTTGCCACAACAACACAAATTTAAAGGGGCACAAAAGCAAACGTGCGCGTCAGCAGAACGATTCAAGCGTCTGTAATATTTGTTCTTTGAGCATCTAATGCGACGGGAATGTCGTCAAGCTGAGGGAGGGAAACGTCGGGCCGGAGTGCAGGGAAATTCATCAGCTAGAAGGTTTTCGGAGCCCTATGAACTATACAAACCACTCGTTTCTAATTAACAGTCTGAAAAATAAATGTACACATTATCATCATCGTCGTAATCATACACTCGCTCACTCGCTGTAGTCTGAACTCTAAAGTCCGTGTTTAGTGGTGTTAGACAGGCGTTCCCATTGGTCCTTATGGGAGGCATGAGTGACAGGTCCGTCAGCCGATGGCTGACTCTGATCAACTAGAGGGAAAATTAAGCACCTCCCCCAAATCAAATGAAAAGGTCATGGAGGAAAACAAAACAAAAGGAAACCTAGAGGAGCAGCCAACGGGCAGAGACAGAGAGGTGTGTGTGTGTGTGTGTGTGTGTGTGTGTGTAAGTGTGTTTGTGTTTGCTGGATCCAGTGGCTGCGGTCTGAACCTCTCCGCTGCCGGCAGCGTCCGACTCACTTCAGTAGATCTTTGATGGCCTCGCTCTCGGCCGCCTCGAACGCACTGAGACCATCAGGACCTTTCCGTTCCTTGTCGGCACCCTGGAGGAACACACACACGCACGCACGCACACACACACACACACACAGAGTTAATAAACACACAAGTCCTGGAGCATAAACATAAACACACACACACTTGCATTCATCCTTATAAACCCACAGGTTCACATGTGGTGCATGTGTGAGCGCTGAGACAAGATTGAGACACATTTACACAACACTGCGGTGATTCAAGACCAAGCCGTTCTTACACTCACACACACAATTACACAAGGCTCTAATACACACAACAACCACACTATTACACAACACTATAGTATACACCATAACATTTTATCTTAAGAAATGCATGTTACAAAATAATTTTTCTGTGATTTTTTTCTGGCAACAGTTGTGATTGTGACATAAAAAAAAAAATCGCCAGGTTTGCCGTGCGTCTTTGTTGGGCTGCACAAAATGCTGTGATCATGTTAATATGACTACTGTTTTTATTGCTATTGCTACTAAATAAATAAATACATAAAATAACTGTAAAGTAGAGGAGTCTTTAATAAATTAATAATACATTTATTTTACAGTACAAGTCTAACATTTCAGTTAAAAGTATTAAATCAGAGCCTCTCATAGTCAAATATATTTCAGTGATACTAAAAAAACAAAAATTGCGACAACAAAAAACCTATTATTATTAACATTACTACTAAAAATATAGACAAAAATAAAAGGACAGTTAAACAACAACAATTAAGTATTCAATCATATTTTACAATACAGCTGTAAAATCACAATTCTAATGTTTATTATACACTTAAAGTCTTTCACAGTGAAATCTAATTTTTCTGTGATTTTTATAACTGCTGAGCTTGTTTGTAGGGCTGCACAATTTGACAAAGCATTTTGTGATTAAATATCAATATGACTATATTATTATTAATATTACTACTACTACTACTAAATAAAAATGAACACAAAATAAATGAGATTATTAGTAAAATTAAAAATAAATAATTAAATAAGCGTAAAATAAGTGTGTAAATAAGTGTAAAATTACAATACTATGTACTATGTATTTACTTAATTAAATTACAACCTTGTAGAGCTGCACAATGTGGTTAAAAAAGTCTAAATATATATTTACATAATTTTATTATTATTATTATTATTATTAAATAAAATAATAATCATTACTTTATTTAACATCACAGCTGTAAAATTACAACACAAATATTTATTATTTATTCATTTTTTATTTATTTAATTAAATTACAGTCTATGCTTGTTTGTAGAGCTGCACAATTTGGTCAAAATGTTTAAAAATATATTTACATATCTTTATTAATATTATTATTATTATTATTATAAAGAAATAAAATAATAATAATCATTCTTTTATTTAACATCACAGCTGTAAAATTACAATACTAATATGTATTATTAATCTAATTAAATCACAGCCTTTCATAGTCATATCTCTTTTCTTTTTTCTTTGTTTAATTGTGCCGTTCAACTTGCAGGTGTCAGGGTTCGACAGAGAGTTTTTAATCAATTCGTAAAAAAAAACGTAAAATGTTTTACAGTCAAGCGAGTGCTAAAATATTGATGTTCTTGTGCTTCTTCTCCCTTCAACAAATGAAGCAGCTCAGTGAACGTGTCAGAAAACCTCCTAATTCTGCAGTTTCATCCTGGGTAATCAAACTCCACGCTGTTAGCCAAAGTTCTGCTAGAGTTCACACAACCCAACATTATTCAAGAAATAAAGAACAATTTACTCCAGATTAGCCTCCCACCTGACCAATAAGAGCTGATTACGCCGTTATTGAGTAACAGCGAATCTCATGCATAATCTACAGGAGCCGGACCCGCGGGGCTCCTCAAACATGAGGGTAATCGAGCGGCCCGCCGCCCTTTACAGAAATATTATCCTCCGGGCAGATCGATGCGCCGTATTGATCGTCACTGTGGATGCGGACTGAATTATTCCTCTTTACACACAGGTCAGAGTTTGAGGCGAGTCTGCAGTCACGGCTTTACTAACTTACTCAACTTCAGAGGTACAGACACACTGAAACCGAAGGCCGATCAAACATCTGAAGAGCCATCGATTTCTTCATACACTTCCTGAGAAAACGCCAGCGGGCGTCGAACGCACACGACTTCATTCTTTGGTTTCACATCTCTCGCCGCATAACAACCGTCTGTTCAGCTCGCCGTTTGTTCCCTGTGCCGTGGTCAGTAATGATGCATGCCGGGCAGAAACTCACGAATCCAGACCATATAAAGTACAAATAACTCGATGCAAAGAAATTACATTACTTATACAAATAGCTCTGCATTAACATCACTCAAGTACATTTACAATACAAACCTCCTTCCCAGATCATTTACATTCTAAAATGCTTGACACATCACAACCATGAGCTTATTAACATACAATTTGCATATCAACACCTATTGGGTATTCAGCAGCGTGGTGGGTTGTGGCTCATGACATACGCGAAGAGGTTAGCCAGTCACAGAGCTCATTTACAGGTCGCGATCTTAAAGATACAGCCGTTTCATTTTAGGGACACCATAAACTAAATTAACTATTCAATTCTGACTTGACAAACATGTCATACTTTAGTAATAAGACATTTAAGGCTAATAAATGTAGATTAACTTCAAGGGTATCAACAGAATAAAACATATATTTTTATTTCATTTTAAATATTAATACTAATTTTTGTTTCTTATTTTCAATTTATATTTGTTTTAGTTATTTTAGTACTTTTATTTGCATTTCAACGCCTATTGGGTATTCAGCAGCTTGGTAAAGAGGTTAGCCAATCACAGAGCCCATTTACAGGCTTTAAAGACCTTAAAGATCCAGCAGTTTCAGGATTTAGGATGAATTTATGACTTGACAAATATGTCAAGTTATTAATTTAAAAGAGAAATTAGATATTTCAACTGATTTTACCCAAAAATGTGCAAATTTAGGTAAACTTCTCAAGGTTATTACCACAATAAAACATGTATTTTTTATGATTATTATTTTTTGAAGAGATCCGTACAGTATTTATTCACTTTTATTTCTTAGTTTCAGTTTATCTTCATTTCAGATATTTAAGTACTTTATTTTTGCATATAACATATTGGGTATTCAGGAACTTGAGGTGGGTTGTGGCTCATTTCAAATGCAAAGAGGTTAGCCAATCACAGAGCTCATTTACTGGTAGAGATCTTAAAGATACAGCTGTTTAATTTTAGGGATACCATAAACTAAATTAACTATTCAATTACCACTTGGCAAATGTTTTGAGTGGATTTCAGGGAAAAAATAAAACACAAGAAATATGTAGATTATAAGCTCTTAAAGAACAGAATGAATGACATGATTCTGCTCGTGGCAATTATTGAAGTTTTACTTCCTGTTCAGAGCATCTGACAACTAAAAAAAGAGGAAGTGCTTTTCTATCACTCTTTCTGAGTCATGTGACTCCTCTGTTCATCTGCCATATTTATGAGCATCAGTGTGGGAAAGAAAAGGAGGCGAACACAAAAACACATCAACAGATGGCAAGAAAAAACACTGATCACTGGATTTGATCCATAGCATCTACACAATTGTTTGTTTGTTTGTTTTTTCATGCCATTTCAGCTTCTATGGCTATTTTCATGCTGAAAATCATTATTAAAATGTAAAATCTAAACTAAATTAGATATAAAGGACTCTTTTCCCTTAAAAATTCCAAAAACTTTGCCTTTTTACGGATATGAACTGATTTTTTTTTTTTTTTATTTAATTAGTTTCAGTTTATTTGGTTTTAGTTATTTTAGAACATCAAATGAAATGAAACTAAATGAAAGAAAGAAATGCTAAAACTTAAATGTTTCTTTAAATGCTTTTTTTCCCCATTTAAATGAATTATATTTAAATTCAATTACATTATTTTCTAATAACATACGGTTTTAGTTAGCTATAATACCCTGGTACAAATAAAACCATGACAGAAAGGTAGTCCTTTATGTAAAGTGTTTATGTGTACGTATTTATATGTTATATGTTTATTCAGGAGATACTGAGATGTTATTCAGATTCACACAATGATCTCGGGTGTGAACTGCATCATGCTGTGAACTCAACACCCACAGTCCTGTGAGAAGAAAATTCAAAGGAAAACAGAAAAGGACAATCCAGGAACAAAGCTGCAGTTTTACATCCACAGCCAAACACATTCACAGTAATTAAAAAATATGGCTCATAACAATTAATCGCAGATCATTTTGAAAATGAATCATATGAAACACTCTACTTAATGTAAACCAGTGCTGTAAGATAATGATTTAAACATGACAATTAATAAATAGATATACTTATAAAATAGCTAAGCTTAATAACTACTGCTGCTTTTATTATTTTCTTATTATTTTTTTTGGTCATATGAAATATATAAATAATGTACAAATAATAGTGAAAAATGGACAAAAATAAATTAAAATAAATGTTATAATAAAACTAATAAGAAAAAATAATACTAATAATAATAATAATAAAACTGTTTTCAAGCCAAAAAAAAGGGGTCATCAAAAGGGTTTGATTTTCATATGATTAAAAAAATATCTAAATTAAATTAATGTTTTACACCTGTATATATATATATATATATATATATATATATATAACCAGAAATATATATATACACCCTATTATTGTTAAAAACAAAAAATAAAAATAAACAATTAAATGTAAAAAAAAAAAAATCAAACCTTTAAATCTAGATTTTTTTTTTTACAGAAACAGCAGAATTTGTTTAAAAAAAAAAGACACCATATAACATGTAATGTAATTTGTGAAAAAAATAAAGCATATGTCAATGGGCCGTAATTTTTAGTCCAGAAAGCTTAAAAATGGGTGAAAAAACATATTTCACAGGGCCCTATTACTGTTTGTTAAACAAGGGATTAAACCCTTCAGTATGTTCCTCCCCAACTTCCTGTTTGAGTACAGGATGGCACTAGAAAGCCCAGCACTCATCTAGTGATCCAATGGGGATTTGAGTGGAGAATAAGCTGAAACATTCCTCCACAAACGCCTGATCAACTACTGCAGGAGCATCGGAGCGGCGCAGAGAAGATGAAGGAGCGCAGAGCTCCTGCGGGACGTCCCGGGAGCGCACACACGCGTACGTGTCGTTGTGTAATCTCAGAGGGGATCTGAGTGAAGAATGTGCAGTGCTGTGCTGCATTATATAACCCCGTCTGACCCCGCGGATGTCACTGTTTACAGCCGCGTTCAGACGCTTTCAGCTTTAAAACCTACAAACAAAAAGCTCTTTCTCTAAACGCACACCAGCACTGGATGCTATGACAATACATACAGCACAATGGGACAAATGAACCAGCCAGCAGAGATTTTGAGTGCTTATATTTACATGTGACAATGAGCAACAAACATGATGTGAGGTGAACATTCAGAGCAGGACCTGTCCTGAAGTCAAGATGAGGAACAAAATGAAGTGGGCAGTTGCTGTTTACATAAGAAGAGTTAATTTGCAAAAACAGATAACTCTATAGATAACTTTTTTTTCTTTTTTTTTTTTACAATTTTCAAAAATCATGTTTTTATTGATTTATTGTGTTAGTTAGCTGTATTTCTTAAGTTATTTTTACTTTATATCAAAATAACCATACTGCAGTTTGATTGAGATTAATTGAAATGCACAATAAAAAAAAATATGATTTTGAAAATTGTTAAAAACATCTGTTATTGAAAAAGGAACTTTTCATATGTTGAATGTTGAGGAACATTAAACAACCTGTCACTTTAATATAGATTTCAACTAATACAATATAATTAAATACTTTTAATTTTTATTAAATCATATTAACCAAAACATATCTACAATTTAATTTAATTAAATTTTTTAATTGTTTTAATTATGATTAGTTATGTATGTAATATTATGTTTATATATTACAGTTAGGAATCTTTTGTTTTTGTTGTTTCATAATGTAAAGCTGTTTTTGCAGTATTCAATTTTATTTAATGGATCCCAAAATATGCACAAATCTACTGATATTTAATCTTTGATATTTGATGTTTAATTAGATTTTTTGATACAAAGCAAATAAATACTAAATAAATACAGATAAATATTATTTGCATAGTGTAATATATGTATTGTTTAATATATTATCTATATATAATGTAGTATTTTAATTCTTAACAAAATAAAGATGAAAAAAAGACTTAATTATTTTAATCATATTATTTTGTATTATTTTAATCATTTACATTTTTTTTCGTTTGAACTCAAGCGTTTCATAACGTGAATCACTGGTTTATTCCACAACAGGCACAAATAATTTATGTGATTATGTGTTATTTCATTTATAAACCATTTTTGTTGAAAATAGAGTTACTGCCATCTATTATATCACACTGTGATATAAGACTTTCCTCAGCCGCCCACCTGTATCACACACACTGAGCGAGAGACGTGTGAATGCATCGGTACCTTTTCTAGAAGAATCTTCACGCAGCTCACGTGACCCTCGTAAGTGGCGGACAGCAGCGGGGTGATGCCGTGTTTATCTGGAGCCTGTCGAGAAAAACACAGCACAATTCACAAGTGCTGCGAGCGGAGAGGAGCTTACGAACCCTTGAGCACGTCGGTGTAATTATCGTTAAAAACAGCATCTTCGAGGCGCTCTATGAATCAAATGGGAAAAGATGCACGCTGGGTTATCAGGCGTCTTCAGAAGTCTCTTATCACAGGAGCATTTCCCCCGTTCGCAGGGAAACCTGTCTCCTTCTGTCCTGGAGAGCGAGCGCTGGGAGACGCATGAGTGCTCATGATGGGACAGAGATCAAACGATAGAGACGCTGAGAGCACCGAGAATGAGATTTGTTACTTCTGAAGAAATGCGAGCGGTGTCGGGTCTTATGGGTGGTTTAGTTCAAATCAGGGTTATTAGACTAAACTAAAAATAAGTAAAAAATAATCAAATAAAAATAATTCTCTTATGCTCGCTAAAGCTGCATTTGTGAAATATTATTGCTTTTTTATTAATGTTGCAGAAGTCGACATATTAACAGGAGGAGAGTGTGAATCACAGGTTGACAGTTTGATGGTATCAGGTGTGCGGGACTAATATCTGCCCTGTGACTCCACACGTTAAACATTTACATACTGGAGCAGATATTCATCTAACACACACACACACACACACACACACACACAGAGGGCTGAAGAATAACAGAGGAAGGATAATTACATTCACATCAGCTCCTTTAGACAGCAGAAACTCCAACATCTCAGTCTGACCGCAGTCGGCAGCGTAATGAAGCGGCTTCCGGCCTCCTTCAAGAGTCCTGTTCACATCCTCAGCCTGCACAAAACACACAGTTACACCATTACTTTACAACACCAAATACTATTTAATAGAAATCTTAATATTTGAATACGACATAAGATACTTTGGTCATTACTGTGTTTTAGTTAGTTTTATCTATTTATCTATTTATTTACTTACTTACTTATTTAATAATTTTATAGTTTAGTTACGATTCATCATTAAATTAAATTAATTCATTTTAATAATTTTATTTATTATATTTATTTATTATTATATTTTATATTTATTATAATTAATATTTATTATTTAATATAATTATATTGAATATAAATAATAATATTAAACTTTAAATTTCATTTACTATTTGACATAATTACATAATTATATTGAATATTAAATAATTAAACATTATGTAAAATGTTTTTTTTAATATGATTTATGATAGTTCGGTTACCATAAACACCACTGAATAGATATGTTTATATTATTCAAAACAGTGAATAGTATAAATAAATATTTTACACTTGTTTGTTTGCTATAATAATAATAATAATAATAATAATAAGTAATATTATCTAATGGGGTTAGGGTTCATTATTAAATAGTATGAAATAATAATAATTAATTAATATAATTATATTGGATGTTGAATCATTTTTAACTACCTATTTCTTAGTATTTTTAATCAGTGTTGAGTCATCATAAAAATAGTTGTATTGAACATTAAATAATATTTTCATGTAATACAACTATATTAAGCATTAAATGATTCAATATAATTATATACAATGTTAATATTTTATATGATTTAGCAAACTTTAGTCATTAAGAATAATATTAAATATTATACAATATTATATTATATATTAAATATAACTGTAAAAAGTGTATTATTTAATATTAATTTATTTATTTGTTATTACAATACTGTTACATTTTTAAATATTATTTAACAGCTTTAGGGTTTATAATTAAATGTAATTTAATAATAATATTTATTATTAAATACATGTTTAATCTATCAAATCATATTTTAACTATATAATAACAATCAATAATAATAGTAATATTATACAAATTCTTAATCAAAAATAATCTAAACATTTTTAATATAATTTTAATGTAATGTAGGAGTATTTTGCTTTAAACTCAAATGATTCATAATTTCTTTGAACTATTATATTTACTGAATTATCCCAAAATAGAGCTTAATAGATAAAAATCACAAAACACACATACATCACCTGATCATCTGAAGTCCTCCATTGGTTTTTATTAATTTGTTTAAATAACATTTAATATTTCTTAGAAAAGCACTACTTTTTTATTATGTTTTGACACTTGTTTGTGCCATTAATATTTTCATTATGGAATAATCACTCTGCCAGTAATAATCATCTGGCTGTGACTATATAACATGAACCTCAAATGGTTTAATTCTGAAGACACTGATGACAATTTTTTTTCTTCACATAGCAAACCACCGTGTGAACCTGCTGTGAGTGTGAACAAAGGTAAACCGCTGAGCTAAACCTGTCACAACCACACACAGACAAATGACAAAACAATTAACACTGACTCCAGATCTGCAGCTCCACTCTCGTCTGATCTCATTTCATTTGGCCTAAAAATGATAATATAACGTGATAAAGATGAGATATTCTGAGGCTGAAATCGCTAAACCACAGGGCTCTCCATTCAGGAGCTGGGGCTCAAAACACCTGTGGTTTCCTGCCCACATCTTCAAACCACACACACACACACACAAACACACACACTCCCATTATATCGGAGGAGGAGGAGGAACTACGGAACACAAGCCATTATTCAGCACACACACACACACACACACACACACACACACACAACTGGAGTCTGTGAGCAGGTCTGTGTGTGTGAGGAGTGTATAGTTACACAATGTATGACACAGGATACACACTTAACAGATGACCTACAGCCCAGTGTGTGTGTGTGTGTGTGTGTGATATCAGCTGAGCGTCTTTAAACCGTTATCAACCACCACACAGAACAAACCTATTATGGTAATACCATGGTACTAAATGATTACTGTTTATATACCATGGTATTGACTTGATACTTCAACAAAAGCCAAGAAAAACTTTATCAGATAAAACCCTGAACATCTAACTAATGCCATTTTGATAATAAACATCCTTTAAAAACAGCCACCTGTTGATTTTAAAGTTTACAAAATTACCATGGTAGATGTTTTTGGATGTTGTGTATCTTGAAATCACCTTAATGTGATCAAATCATCATTGCAAACAAAAACGCTTATATCTTCTTAATCTGTCTTTAAAAAGTACATTTGTGCGCCACCTCAGAAACAGTGTTCTATTTCTGATGACATCATCAGTTCCTCTGTTCCTATTGGATAACACTTCAGAAGAATGCTGAAATAATACTTTAAAAGAAACTAACTACAAAATCAAACACACACACACACACACACACACAAAATTCATAAACTAGGCAGCTACTTAGTAGTTGGACCACTAGTCGGCTAATAAACACATCACCTTCCTGAAATAAAATAGTTTACAAACCATGTTTCACGTTAACTCTAAAAAGAAGCGACCTGCTGCTGTTGTTTTACTGAATCAAACATGGTTTAATTAGGAAATCGTTTAGAAAACATCCACTTGTTTCTTTTACCATTAACAAAAGTACTGTAATAAATGGTTTTAAACATACTTTCATGACAATGGTGTGTATATGGACACCTAAACTGACTCAAATCATTGCAAAGAACCACACATTTGTCTTCAAAATCTTCATAAGTGATTTTTCTTTTCAACTGGCATCACCATTTCTTCTTATCCTATTGGAAAATGCTTTAGAAGGAAGATTGACTGCTTTAAAACAGAACTACACACCAAAAACAAAAACTGATGGATGGATAGTTTTCACATTTCATGTTGACTTGAATAACAAACAACCTGTTGTTTTACTCGATCAACCACATTTTAGACAGAAAATCTTCTATAAAACATTCACCTGTTGGTTTTACCGTGAAGTACCATGGCATTACGCAGGTCTCTGGAACATACAATGGCAATGTCAAACTTTTTGTTTCGGTACCACGGTAATACAATGGAATTCATTGACATACCATGCAGTGCCTTAGTATGTGACCATGATGATCATTCAGGGCAATTGTGTATATCAAACAGCATGGTACCATCGCAGTGCTGTATTATAAGGGTCTATAACCCTTCAGGAGCTGTCAGACCTGTTTGGACTCGTTTGGACTCGTTTGTGGATGTATGTGATGACATGAAGTGTGTGTGTGTGAGAGAGAGAGAGAGAGAGAGAGAGAGTGTGTGTGTGTGCTGCTTCTCACCTTCACCAACAAAGCCTTCACCTCATCCAGATCTCCATTCTTCAAGGCCCACATCAACTCCTTATCCCCCATGTCACCTAAAACATACATAGATAGAGAAAGAGAGAGAGAGAGAGAGAGAGAGAGAGAGAGAGAGAGAGAGATACTGTATTATAGGCCTGCGCTCGTAAACTGGCTCGCGCCTGCGCTGCGGCTGTCATTTCATGCCTTCGACAGTTTAACGGGTGTGTGAAACAGCTCCGCGGATCACTCACCGGGTTCCGTGTGTTTTTCGGGTTTGACAGAAAGTTTGTGATCAGACACTGACGGGATCCGCCTGAACTGCAGCTACCAGCGGCACGAACTTCCGCTATCAGAATAGCACCCACAGACACTTCAGAGTAAGAGTCCCCGTCCACACCCACCACATCAGAACTGGCACGACAGACAAAATGGTAGGTGTAAGGTAAAAAATACAACAATGCAAATAGAATAAACAAGCAACAAACAGTCCGAAATACAATATAACACTAATAACAACAATACAAAATAATAGCGTAGGGATAAATCAAATGGCATAATCTTGGCCTGCGTCATTTCAAAATAAGAGTCTACTTATCGATCACTACACTTGATGTGTGTAATAAATCATATGTTACGCAAAACAAATATATAAGCAAATACAGGACAGAAGTAGAATCCAGATTTGAATAAAAACGCATATATTAACTTAAGAGATGGCACAGATGGATTGTTTGAGCTTTCAGGGGGTCAGTTTGAAAAGTATTAATGTGCTGGTGGCGCTTTTCATAATTCAGAGATTAAATGGATCAAACCAGTTAAACTCAGTTTGAGTTCTGATAATGAGGAGGATTTGCCATTCATACAAATATAATGACTGGGGTGCTGCAGGATTTGTATTACCTACTGGTAAATCTATTCAATTTCATAAACAATGTCTGTCTTGTGGTTTTATTACAGCTTTAGATCTATATTTGCATATAAATGTTTTATTCACATGTGCTAATATGTTTTAATTATTATATGTGGCGTCTCATAAAGGAAAGAATAAATGAATACAGAAATAAGTAAGGCACTTTTAAATGGCTGTGAATATGCATATCCCAGCTAATGAAAATGTTCCAAGAACGTTTCTATTAAATTAAAAAAAAAAAAGTGACCGTTCTCTTAATGTTCAAAACATCAGTTTTTTAAACGTTTTAAAAACGTTATGTGAACGTTATTACAATTTATCATTTCACAAACATTATGTAAATGTTACTTTTACACATTCTCTGAACGTTCTGAAACAAGCTGTAACATTTAAAAAAATGTTAGACTAAAGTCCAGGAAAAATGTTCCATGAACAATGTTTTTGAGAACATGATTAAAGATCAGATAATGTTAAATGAACGTTCTATTAAGAACTTTTGATTCTAACTTTAAGATAACCTCGCCAGGATGTTAGCCTGAGAACGTTCCGTTAGATTCTTTTTGCAGTCAGATTTAGTCAGTGACTAGGTTGACCTGCTAAACTAGTTAGTACTCGAATATGAAGTGTTGGTGTTTATTAGTGTGGCATTTCATTGAATGGTCTCTTTTAAACACACTTCGTCCCGTTTCTTTACCCGCTTGCAATTCTAATGAAAAAGGTTTTTAGAAAGCTCAAGTTGGATCAGATCATTAAAACAGATGCAGAAAAGAGCAATCAGAGAAGATCACGGCGTTTATCAGCTCCGAATGGAAAGCTCCCATCCTCCATAAACAGCACAGAAGTCCTTCACCTTCCCACCTAACCTCTCTCATGCTGATATATGGAGTACGACAGCGCCGCATGACACTATTATTGCATGAAATACACTCTCAAAAGAAAACCAATCCAGCTAGAGGACAAAAACATCTATAAAGGCGCGCGGGTTTGTCAGGAGGGTTATAAAGCGCCACTTGAAGGAAATTCAGCAGCCCGAATGCAGGTAAAGCCCAGGAGAGCAGCTGCTCGCCGCCCATTAGTCGCGGTACGGCAGCCTGAGCTGCGGCTCTGTAATGATATGCAGCGGTTGGAGCTTGTGAGGGTCTCGCGTGGCCACCGCAGGCCTTATGCTAATACAGGCCTCATGCAATTACTGCTCACACATGGGGGACACGGACAGGCGTGCGCTCCTCACATGTGTTCATGAGCTCATAAATGCATTGTTTTCAAAGTTGTGTGTTTTTGCCTGCTGCAGTGTCAGGATGAACAACTTTTGTTATGCAAACGCAAAATATAAAAATGTATGCTGGGAACGTTCTCTCAAAGTTATCAACGAGTATGCGGATAGAATGTTCGTTGATAGACAGTGATCTGGTCTTTAATAATATTCTAAGAAAGTCAGCACACAAAACGTTATTTACGCATTGTCCATGGAACCTTTTTCTAAAATGTTTCATTTCGACATTTGTCTAACTTTTTTGAAATAGCTCTGGAACATTCAGAGAACATTCAAAAGTAACGTTCCCGTAATGTTTGCTAAATTCTAAAATGGAACGTTACCTTAAAATTTGTATAACAAAACGTTCTTTAAAAGTTCAGAGAACATTCCAGAATAATGGTTTATAACTTAATGAGAACGTTCGCAAAATGTTCTTAGAACATATTTTTGTTAGGAAAAATATCTGAACATCTGAAAATATCTAGAAATCTGAACATTTGATAAATCCCGATTCAGTAATCTTTGTTTCGTGTTGTTGACATATTAGAATTTTTATAAAAGGGAGTTTTGGATCTTTCTCTTATCACTCTTTAGATCAGAAAATACTGCCAACAGCCAGATAAAAATACATTTTCACCATGTTTTTAGGAATAAAATGTGATATAAATCTGAATGATTTATGAACAAACTCCTCTGTAAAACTTTCAGAATATTGATAGGATTACAACAGTAAAGTTTGGTGTATGTAAGTGCTGCTGAATTGAGAAAAAAATCACTGCCTTCAAAGGAATGTGCTGTAAATGAAATCTACAGACGCTAATAGATAAAAGTGCAACACTTAAAAACGAACACTTAAATGTGTATTATGATTTTTTTCTTTCCACCAGTCTGAAACAATATGTTGTGAAAAGCCAAAAAGCCCAACATCTTGACCAGTGCATGAAAAAACAATGGTTTTGCATGTATTATCTTGCTGTAAAAACAAAGAGATCTACCGAATTCTGCTACTAATTTATAGTGTTCTTTGTCTGTTTGATTACATCATTAATTGATCTTTACCATACATCTCTGCCATATGTACATCAAGCTACTACTACATATATTGTAAAAATGTCAATTTGGTGTAAAGCTGCTTTGCAACGATATGTATCGTGAAAAGCGCTATACAAATAAATTTGAATTGAATTGAATTGAAAAAGATTCCATATAAACTCATGCTGGTGTCTAACAGTGTGTGAAATCATCAGGTTTGTCTGCTTGAAGATCAACTTTAACACACTGAGCAAATAACATTTGAATATGAAAATGGGTTTAAGAACAATTGGGAAGTTTTCATCTGCTCTAAAGCACTGTTATCTTCATCTAGAGGGACGATCACAGGCGAAACTTCAGAGGAAATGCAGGCGTGTCTTCCTGTAATTATGTCCAAACAGCACCGGGACACAGGCATTTCAGACGTGTTTCTGTTGAAACGAGAAAGAGAAACATTTGGCATTTGAAGAAAGCAATTGAAACAGCAGCAATAAACAAACATACTGTAATTCAGAGATTCACAAACTTCTTTTGTCAGCCAAACAACAGGTTTTAAGATAATATTTTAATAACTGAACAACACATTTGCATGTTGACAATTCTTTGATGTTAATGGACAGAGGACATGCAGATAAATAATTTTTTTTGTGATTCATTTTAATTGTTTATATTTTACAAGTTATTTAAATTTGAAATGTTTTTAAAAGTTATACAAATGTTTGGACAAATTGTTCTTAAAGTAATGTTTATGGATAGGATAGGACCATATTTGGCTGAGATACAACTCGATCTGGAATCTGAGGGTGCAAAAAAAAAAAAAAATCTAAATATCGCCTTTAAAGTTGTCCAAATGAAGTTCTTAGCAATGCATATTACTTATCAAAAATTAAGTTTTGATATATTTATGGTGGAGAATTTACAACATACTTCACAGAACATCATATTCGAATGATTTTTGACCCAAAAGAAAAACTGATACCTTTGACCCATACAATGTATTTTTGGCTAATGCAAATATAAATGTGTTACTTAAGACTGGTTTTGTGGCCCAGGGTCACATATGTGGTGTAAACCAAGTGAAATGTTGTAAGAAACGTACTTTAAAAAATGTTATAATCATGACAAAAAGAAAAAATTCTGAAAAGAAAGAATACCATTATATTTTAAAAATAATGTTTAAGAAATGTTTTTGTAACCTTTAAATACCATTAACATAAGAAAAATTGACATTTCGGCGTTTTAGAAACATTTCAAAACCATGTTCTCATAACATTATTATAACCTAAATTTGTAACCTGGGCAACAAACAAAATGTTCCCATTAGGTTATGAAAAGGTTATTTCTGAATGTTCTCTGAACATTCCAAACATCCTGTATTTTAAATGTTTAAAAAACGTTCTGTCTTGGTTGCATGAGTGTTAAGAAAACATTCCATTTCATACTTTTGCAGACATTATTGGAATGTTACTTCTGAATGTTCTAAAAGAAGTGGTAACATTTAAAAAAAAAAGGTTCCAGGAACAACGTTATAAATGAAGTTCTTGTTCTAACCTTTTGAGAACATCATTAAAATGTCGAACTTTGAACTCTGAATAAACATTCTATTAATGTTACTGGAAGAACGTTCATAACTTTTCCAGTCAGCTGTTATCAGTAATGCAACTGAGCGCGTGAGATGATTCTGTGATTGAGTTCATGTAATCAATCCGCTTACCAAACCTGATCAGATGGAGCTGCTGACCTCCTGTTGTCACGCACCTCCTGGGCTCCCATAACACCATGTTTTCTCCCATCATCCATCACTGCTGTCATGTCCACCGCGACGGCCGCAGGGGATTTGTAGATGTGAGCTCTGATTGTGCGTGACAACTTCATTACGAGCCAATCAAACCCCCGCTTTCATCATGAGCGATGCGTGTCAGTCTTCTCCAGCATCTGATCTCAGCTTAAACTGTCACATGAAGGCTCCAGTTCACACAAATGACACAAATCTACAAAAGTTGCACGAAATGTAACTTTTAATTAAAGTTTAATTGACATGACACGCTAATTAAAGGCGTCATGTGCAGCTGAACACACGAGGGGAGCGTTCGATAAGAACAAACTGAGGCCGTTGATTTGTTTGCACACTTTTAGCACTTGATTCACTAAATGAATTATGCAAATGAGGAAACAGTGCAAACGTGCCAAGAAATCTCTGCAATAACTTTTATGACTGCAATGAAATACTTTTAATAGTTCAGTTCACACCACAACCCTACTTCAGCATGTGTGAAACTGGACTGTGAGTTGTAAATAACAGTTTGCAAGCATCTTAAAAATGTCTTTTGTTTCTTACAAACATACAGCTTTGGCTTTTCAAGACATTAACTGATGGACTGGAGTGGTGTGGATTACTTGTGGATTATTGTGTAACAGTTTTTATCAGCTGTTTGGACTCTCATTCTGACGGCATCCATTCACTGCAAAGGATCCGTTGGTGAGCAAGTGATGCAATGAAACATTTCTCCAGATCTGTTGAATAAACAAACTCATCTGCATCTTTGGATGGCCTGAGGGGAAGCACATTCAGCACATTTTCTTTTTTGGGTGAACTAAGAACTTAAATATAATTTGCATTTACATTAAACAAAACTAAAATCAATTTACATTTCTTGGCTGAAAAGTTTCTGCATTATTGGTTCATTCCCAGTGCGTGATCTGCTTAAAAAGATCTGACTCAAAAGAACAATTAATTCACAAATCGCTACCTTTTCGCTCATTATTTGAACCTGGTAACTTGCGAAAACATTTTTATTGATATAAACCTGATCACTCGAACAACTAGAAATGGTTTAAACTGAGAAATCTGCTGGTGATTTCCATTTTTGTGTGCAATGTGCATCAGACAGGCAGTGAATGGACTGTGGGCGTACCATCTAAATGACTCCAAACAGCAGCCGGCATGTGTTTGTGTGGAGGATCCGTGCCGACGCTCTCAGCAGACAAAACACTGGTTGTAAAACATGCTGATGCTCATGATGTTCCTCCGAAGACACGTGCAGACGGCCTCTCCCGCCCACGCGGATCTGAGGAGCACACGGGGTTAATGAGACGCACACATGAGCCTCCTACAGACGGTCTTTGTGTGTGTGTCTGTGTCCAGCAGGAGGCAGCGTTCTGGAACACATGCAGACATTCAGCTCTCCCGCTGCGTTCTCATCATTCCTGTTCTGACAGAAACAGAAACAGTTTGTGCTTCTCAGCACAGTCGGGTTCCTCTCGCTGACCTCTGACTGCTCAATGGACTAGCAGGTTGAATTCAGAATACTATTACATGCTATTTTTATAAACATATGGCAGAAAGAGTAAGAGCAGAATGCTAGCACGCTATTCTGAATTCAGTGCTAGTGTACTGGTCACTACAGAGCACAGTATAAGATGAATCCTGCATTCTGACACTACAGTGACTTTAGAGAATTTAAGTTTGCCACATAGTTGATGAAGTTTGCCTCACTGATTCTGTTACTGTCCTGTTTAACACTGTAACTATACAATACAGATTATTTCAAAGTAGCTTCACAGTAATAAACAGGAAAAAAAAATCAGTAAGGCATCTTCGTAAATTTACAATTTTTTATGATTATGATTACTAGACGACGGACGGATGGATAGATAGATAGACAGATGGATAGATAGATAGACTACAAATACATAGACTATAGACAGACTGATAGATAGATAGATAGATAGATAGATAGGCAGACCATAGATAGATAGATAGACAGATACACTATAGATAGATAGACAGGCTATAGATAGACAATTAAACGATAGATGATTGATCAATAGACAGATAGACTATAGATAGATGATTGATCGATAATTAGATAGACTATAGTTAGATATATTGATAGATTGACGATTCCTGATTACATCCTTCATCATTATCATCATCATCACCACATAAAGGACATTGTCATTATATGCATCATATTAATTACATCTAATGATCTTACAAGTGTCCTGTGAGATTTCTGAATTGCTGCTGATTATATAATTTATAATGCTGAAAAATTGACTAATTACTGTCATTGTTCTCTGCCGAGTTTAGTGAACTCACACAAACCTAGTGTGTTAATGCGCTTATTCATAGAGGAAAAGGGACATTTGGAGAACGTGGATTGAAAATGCTATGAAACATATACAGACAGTGGACACTCACACACACACACACACATACACACACACAGTTGCCTTGGGGAAGTTCTTCTCCATCAGGTTTTATGTCAGGAACAACCTTCCAGGCTGAAGTAAAGGAGAGCGTCTGCCTGTGGGACACAAACACAAACCGCTCGACCTCAGACGACCCTCATCTCACTTGCTCACTAGACGTGGTGTGTGGATTTTAGTGTGCTTAATAGACAGCAGGGTCCCTCACTGATTCTGATAAAATCACTCCGATAAATAAAACGTTTCTTTCTGGAGCCGCTGAGATTAGAACGGGAGAAGCTTGCGACGCAATAATGCGTTCAGGCAGATGTCTAGAGGTCTAATGGCTGTTATCGCACGGGTCCTTTGGGCTCTGAGGTTCGTGCCGCGTATAGATGATATATGGCGTTCAGCAGACAAACAATCGAACGAGTCCTGCTTTAGCTTTAAGCATACACACACAAACATTTGGTTTTTCTGTCATTTTCTATTGACTTCCATATTTTCTATCCTCTAAACTCTCACACTAAACTCACTGCATTTTCACATCGTCATTAAGGCATTTCCTAGTTGTTTATCATGCTGTTTTTCTCCTCACGGAGAGCATTAGCTGTTGGCAATTTCAGATTCTATTGCCTTTGTGGGAGTTTCTTGAATTTTTAAAAGGTTCATTTTAAATATTTTTGGGGAGCAAAATAGTAAGTGTTTTTTTGGAGAGGAAAATTAGGCTGAATAATCAAAACAAAATCATTTACTCACCCTAACACTGATCTAAACCTGTATGACTTTTTCTTCCCTGAAACAAAAAAGATGAACGTGTATGTTGCTCTTTTTAATAGATCCAACAGATCCAATAGATCTATGACAGTTAGAACTATATAATAACAGAACTAAAGACAGATAGGTAGATAGAGTAGGTTGAGTAAAGGCTGTGCAAACACACACACACACACTCGTCTTCTAATTAAAACATGAATATTTCTGCATGAGTTGATTCTTATTAAGCTAAAGAAGCAGCTCCAGTATAATGAGTGTTCAGACTCCTCTCAAATTAACTAAACAGCACAGCAATTACACAAACACAAACAGGAACAAGTCATTTACACACATTCAGCTGCTCTCTCTCTCTCTCTCTCTCTCTCTCTCTCTCTATATATATATATTGTTCTCAGTGTTCTTCTACCTCATGAGGAATTAATTAATGCAGACAGACGCTCGCTCTGTAGTTCAGAATCAGCCAGTATGTGTGTAGATATAACCTATATATGGATACTACTATATGTTTTCTCGGCTGTTAATGCTAATTTTGGGTTTAATCAGGTTAAATAACGAACATATGCATTTGTGTTGTATTGTGAGCTGATTGTTTGTGATGATTCTAGTGATGATAGTGATGATTCTGCATAAACTGAATGACCTCACACAGGATACACACTTCATACTTAAGTTTTTCTTGGTCAGACTATTGTTACTGAGTTCTGACTAAAGGGGAAGCAGAAAAACTCAGAAAGTGGTAAAAACGGCAGTTGTGTTATTTTCGCACACCTGCATCTAGTGCTTCAGCTCTGAGAGGTTTCGCTTTATTATTGGACTGTGTTTTGGGCAACACTGGTGATGTTCCTTCTCAATGGATCTCTGAAATGATTGATTATTCCTCTTTTTAACAAGCTGAATTATTATTATGAAAGCACTTCCATGTGACCTTTATGAGACTGAAGAGCAATAAGTGCTGCAGAAGTTTGTTCTGCATAATGCAAACTCTGCATAATTACTTCTCTTTGTGTTTTAGGTGTTTTTTTTTAATATCAGTCTACCACAGTAGCAGCTCTACAAGGATCCTGTGTTTTCATACCCTGCACATTTGATATCAATCAACAATATGAACATTATCTCACTGATAGTGCAAAGAGAATGTGGTATAAAGAAGGAAGCCCTGTAATTTAAGTGTTTGACTCCAGCAGCCCCAACACTGGACTGCTTAAAGGAGTAGGGCCCTATGATTTCCGCGATGCGGAAAATGCGGACGGAATCGCGGAATCCAGTCATAAAAAAGGAATCTACTGAATAATGTGAAACGTCACGGAATTTGTCAAAGTTTGAATGAATTAATCAAAAGTAGGTCATTACACTCAAATCAAACCGCAATACGGACTAGTATCTGTAAATATTACGTCACAAATTTTTGTCATTTTTGTTAAACCTTTATTAAATTGATGTGAAATTGTATAAGTTTCATGATTTGAATTAATTAGACACGCTCTTTGATTAATAAAATTTAATTTACCATTAAAAAGGAGTTGAGAAAAATTAAAACGGAATTTGGAAAAAAATAAAATGAATTTCATAGGGCCCTAAAGTAGAAATATTTGGCATCTCTCCACACAAAAAAATGGCACCAGACCCTTTCATAATGTCAGTCAGAGTCATAATGGGTCATATTTTTTCAGACTTGAAGCCAGCTGTAAATTGCGTTTTAACTTAAGAAAACCCATCTCTCACATGGAACTCATCTCTCAATCAGAACATCATAGAACGGCAACATCAGAGCCAAACTGAGCTCATCTCTGATCTGAACTTCACTGTTTCTCACCATCATCATGGAGTCACTTTCACCTGCAAGGCGTTTGCTCTCAACAGGTTTAGGGGGGGAAAATCATGCGTTTGGTTCTCCTGGTGCATCCATACATGTGATTATACTCACACTCTTATGCTGTATCAGTGCACTTAAGTGCTTGTCTGAATAATATGGCTTTCTTGAATTCTGCCACCAGTTCAGAGTAGAATTCAAGAATCACTCAGTCTGACTGCGAACTGTTCGGAGCAAAGAGTTGTGTCGACTAGAGGCTTGAAAAACACTTCAAAAGAATATAGACTGCTCTGTAATCACAATGTATGTTTGTGAGTTCCCCCTGATCAGAACAAAGATTTCTGGCCTCACTGTATTCATTCAGTTCCACACAAAGGAGCACTGCTAAAGCATCACTAATAAAACATTTAATGTTGGCAATGTTACATCAACTACATTACTTTAATTACATGGTTCACCAAAATTAGTTAATCAGCTCATACTGATTTAAAGTAGAAGCTCATGCAACAAAACTACAGAGGCCTCACGCTTGGTCAGTGTGTAGATGTTTCTTTTTTCCTGTCTTAGGATTGTGTTTCAAATGTGATTCAACATCAGTATGAAAACTGAACAATGAATCTCACACCAAGTTCTCTATTATCAAAAAGTGTTGAATATTCAATAAGCTTCATACTTCTGTATTTAATAGGTCAAGCTGTTGTTATTTGGTTCTGACTAAAAAAAGTGGAAGTTACAGAAACTCTTAAAACAAGCTAAAATGTGTTATTTTCACAGTAGAGCTCGGTTTCTCTCATCTTCAACACTTCTCTGGTAAGACATTCAAACACAACACTGTAAACCTTTGGTAGTTTTGAGATTTTAAATTCTTGACATTTCTTACGTGAAATAGTTTATAACGGCGATAGACAAGATATGTGCTTTATTGTCAATTATTATAATACAATTGTGTGTTTTTATTTGTGTTTTATTTGTATGTTCTGCTGTAAGGTGAATGTAAATGATGGAAACACTTTTGACGTTCCTCCTCACTGGATCTCTGATACAAGGTCTCATTCTTATCGATTACTTCTCTTTTTAACAAGCTGAATTATTATTATAAAAGCACTTTCATTTGACACTTGTGAGATGAAAGAGCAATAAGTGCTGCAGGTTCTGCATATAAACTTTGTATGATTACTTCCTTTTGTTTGTGTTTTAGGCGTTTTATGTGGCTACAATATCAGTCTGCCGAAGAAAGTAGAAGCGCTACAAGGATCCTGTGTTTTCATGCCCTGCACATTTGATATCGATCAACGATATGAGCATTTACTCAATGATAGTGTAAAGAGAATGTGGTATAAAGATGGAAAACTAGTGTTTAACTCCAGCAGTCCCAACTCTGGACTGTTTAAAGGAGAAATATTTGGCACTGCGACACAGAAAAACTGCAGCACACGCTTCGATAATGTCAGTCGGAGTCATACTGGGTCATATTACTTCAGAATTGAAAGCAGCAGTCAGTTGAAATATGACTACATAAAACCTAAATACTCGCAAGTTCAAATTTCCGTCTTGGGTGAGTGTCATATTGTACATGCTGCTTCTCTAGTGTGACTCGACACAAATTCAAATAATAAATCTACTACTGTACAATATGTACCTTCATTATTGGATATTATAATCCACATGATCTCAATGTGTGTTTCAGGATCTCCACCCAAACCCACAATGAGCGTCTTTAAGGATCAGAAAAAGCTGATGGAGCTGATGGAGGGAAGTTCAGTGAGTCTGCGCTGCTCTATTAAGATCTTCTGTCCCTTTCATCCACCAAATCTAACATGGAGCTCATCTCTCAATGAGAGCATCACAGATCGGCAGTATCAGAACCAAACTGAGCTCATCTCTGATCTGAACATCACAGTTTCTCGCCGTCATCATGGAGTCACTTTCACCTGCACTGCAAAACATCGGCTACAGCAGCAGATCACAACACAAGAGTCCCGTACACTACGAGTTCAGTGTAAGACAGCAATTATATCAATCTATTCTGATTAATCATCTATAATTATTGATGTTAATCATAACAGAATCACCTGAATGTTTTTTCCTCCGTCAGATGCTCCTAAAAGCACATCCGTGTCTGTAGCTGGTTTAGCTCTGAAGGGTCGTTCAGTGACTCTGAGCTGCAGCAGTGATGCAAACCCACCATTGCTCAACTACACCTGGTACAGAGACACTGAAAGACTCCTGAATCCAGTTCAGACCGGACCAAAACTGACCATCAACAACATCAACCTTACACACAGTGGACGATACTACTGTACAGCTCAGAACAAACACGGCACACAGAACACATCAGTGCTGCTGGACGTCCAACAGAATAATTTCTGTCTACGTGCTGATGATTAACATGTAAAGGTGATCACATCTGTGTCTGTTTTCATCAGGCTTTGAATCCCATTCTAAAATCAACATTATTCAAATCATATATCAAAATTTTTTTCTTTGGCTTTTGGTTCTCTGTTTATCTGGAGTGTCTTTCATAACTTTTACTGTAAAATCTGTTTCTACACATGAAACATGAAGCTAATAAACATGATTACCAGGAGGCATAGACTACAGGGGAGTGAATGAAAAGGTTTTAAAAATGAAAAACAGGAGGTTGAAATGTTCTGTCTCTGGTTTGAGCTGAGCAGATTTCTGAAATGGAAACGGGACATTTTCTTACTTGAGTGGTCAAATATAATTGAAATCTAATTTGTTATTATCTATGAATTAATAAAACGCAGACAATACATTTTGGAATGGTTTTGTTTTGTAATTGTTGTTGGTTCCATACACTATTATTAATATTAATAATTATTATGATGTTCAGGCTGATTATTAGGATTTTTGCACATTATGACAAAAAGTTATTAGTGACCATTGTAACTAGCAAGTACTTCAAAAACAATATTATAACAAAATTCATATTTAAGATTTAATAAAACTAAATAAATATGAGAATATATGATAAATACAACTGCATTGAACAAATACTAAATACATTTTTGAATTGTATTTAATATTTTCATTTTAACACACCGAAAAAAGCAATTACTTTTTAATTTTGTTTTGGTTTTTTAGAATTTTTTACTTCATCAGAATAATCTGAAACTTGGTAAAGGTTTGGCACTTGCAATGTGAACACCAAAAAAAAAATGAATTAATTAATTATTGAATTAAAAATACACAGTATATATATATATATATAAATTGAAATTCTTGAATGTGAATCGAAAAGGCTAAATGGTATTTTAAAAATAGTCACACTAGCACAGTTTATGGGCAAAATTGACCGCTTTGAGATGAATGGGAAATGAATTTAATCTAGTGGAAATGTTTGGTACTGCACCCAAACAAAATCTCACAGAAAGGTCATTTTTCAATAGTATGTTCCTGCACAAGCGGTTTGAGGACTGCAAGTGTGTCACATATCAGACGTGCTACGCTGCGTCTAATGAACTGAATTAAGTCTCGCAAGGACACAATCTTTCTTTTCTAGCAAACTGAAGCCTCTGGTTGTGCAGGAATACCCTTCTCTCATTTTTTGAGATACCAACCTCAAATTTAGAAACACAGCTTGTTTAGATTCATGGCTTCAAAAAAATCTTAGTTTTAGATTAAAACATGTTTTTAGAAAATATATATTTAATATACAATTGAAAAACTCTGTGCTCCAAAGCCTTTAAACCCAGCAGTGAACTACACCTGGTACAGAGACACTGAAGAACTCCTGAATCCAGTTCAGACCGGACCAGACCTGACCATCAACAACACCGACCCAACACACAGTGGACGATACTACTGTACAGCTCAGAACAAACACGGCACACAGAACACATCAGTGCTGCTGGACGTCCAGTGTGAGTATTAGGAGTCTTTAATAATTTATTAACAATCATTAATATATTAGATGAGAATTTAGACTTTATATATAAAACTTGAAAAAAAAATATTTGTAATATTTAATGTAATAAACCAGCAAATAAGTGTGCAGTGTACATGCCAACTCTATCAGTACTATAAGAAAAGCATGTTTTTCCCCCTAAATATTTCACAAACTTTCATTAGTGTTATTTCACAGTGTTAACACAAATTTCTGATTATTTAAAAAAAATGTGTAAAATAATAACACTATATACTGGGGAGGCCTAAATCATTTTCTCCTCCATCAGATGCTCTTAAAAACACATCCGTGTCTGTAAATCCAGCTGGTTTAGTTGTGGAGGGTCGTTCAGTGACTCTGAGCTGCAGCAGTGATGCAAACCCAGCAGTGAACTACACCTGGTACAGAGACATTGAAAGACCTCTGAATCCAGTTCAGACCGGACCAGACCTGACCATCAACAACACCAACCCGACACACAGTGGACGATACTACTGTACAGCTCAGAACAAACACGGCAGCAGGACATCCAGCAGACTCATTTCTGTCTACAACCTGCTGACTATTAGCATTTAAAGGTGTTCACACCTGTTTCTGTTTTCATCAGGCTTTAGATCCCATCCAAAAATGATTCAAATTATATACTAAACTCATCTTTTCTCTTTGGCTTTTGGTTCAGTGTTTATCTAGAGTGTCCATCATAACTTTTACTGCAAAATACGATTCTACACACGAAACATGAAGACAATAAACGTGATTATGAGGAATCTTTTTTATTATTATTATTTGGTTTGGTGTTATTTATTTCTTTTATAACTGGGTGTACCTTTGCCATGTGACAGTTAAGATGTGTTTGTGGAAATTACTATGTTGTGACAGTGAAACTTTTAGGAATACTTTAAAGTACATACAAATGGTATTACTCTAATTTAACAAGAATAGTTAGTAAAAACAATTTGTTGAGTCAACTTAAAATGATTTGTAACCTGCCTTAAAATTTTAAGTTCAGTCAACTCAAAAAAAGTTTATTCAACTTGAAATGTTAAATTATACTAAGTGACAACCTAGATATTTGAGTTGAATCAACTTGAAATTTTAAGGCAGCTGGGTTACTTACCCATCTGTTAAGTTTAACAAACACAAATTTCTAAGTTGTTACTTAGTACAACTTAACATTTCAAGTTGACTAAACTTATTTTAGTTGACTGAACTTAAAATTTTAAGGCAGCAGGGTAACAAATTATTTTAAGCTGACTCAACAAATTGTGTTTTTTGTTTTTTACAGTGTACCTTAAAAATGATAACAATGTCTCTTTTGATAACTGATGATAATAGCACTCAGATCTAGTCCAGCAGGTTAAGTTCTTCACGACTGAAGTAGCGGTGTGCGGCCAATAAATCAGTGTGAAAATCACGTGCTCTGGTAACCAGCGGACTACTGTATATTGGTCAGGCTTGAACATACGGTAAAATGGGGACACTCCCGGGGACAACTTCAGCTGGAGACTTAATTCAGCGATATCGTATACTATTTGAACTGAACTGAGCTGGATGATGATATTACTCAATTCAATGATGAACTGCCTTTAACTGAAAATTGAGTGTTTGCTGTTGTCCTTTTGCATTATTGACGCACTATTTCCTATTTAATACTGTAAAGCTGCTTTGTCACAATCTGTATTGTTAAAAGCGCTATATAAATAAAGGTGACTTGACTTGACTTGACTAGAGACAAAACACAGAAAACACACTGAAGGACACTGAAAGACTCCTGAATCCGTTTCAGACTGGACCAGACCTGACCCTCAACAAGACCAATCTGATACACCTGTTCCTGTTTTCATTAGGTTTTAGATCCCATTCTAAAATAAACATTATTTAAATCATATATCAAAACTCATCTTTTCTCATTAGCTTTTTGGTTCACTGTTTATCTTAAATGTCTTTCATAACTTGAAACATGAAGTGAATAAACGTACGATTACAAGAAGGCATGCACTACAAGGAGTGGATGAAGAGATTTTATGAAATGAAAAACAGGAGGATGAAATGTTCAGGGCTGGTTTGAGGTTAGCAGCTTACAGTTTGAACAAGCTCTGAAACCAAACCTTTTTAGGTCTATTTCTAATAAAGCGGCTAACGGATAATGAAAGTATCATAACTATTCCATAAATCTAATTTAGTACCATAAAATCACAACTAAAAACACAAAATATGAAATAAAAACATTACCGAACTGAAATATAGTACATCCATTTCATTGAAATAATTTTTTTGACTGCCACACAAACAGTACCCGAGTGTTAATCAGCTCTTATTGATTTAAAGTAGAAGTTTATGCAACAAAACCAAGTGAGCAGCATCACGTAACCACAGAGGCCTCATGCAAGATGCACACGCCACAGTTTTTGCTCAGCTCTCTAATGCTTTGGTCTGACTAAAAGGGAAGTGGTAAAAACTTTAATACTAGTTAAAATGCATTATTTCCATACACACCTACGAGAGGATTTCTGACGTCTTCAACTCTCTTCTCTGGTAAATCATTTACACGCAGCACAAAAAAAATTATTTAATATAAATAAAAAACATTTTCAGTTGTTTAAACATTCTGATGTTTGAAACATGTTCAAGCATGTCCTGTTTTTAATCTAAACCAAGTCATTTTTTCTAGTAATGTTCTTTATTTTTGACATTTACAGTATTATTTTATATTTAGAACAGTTTTAGGACTTTAGAGATAATATGAGTTTAAACAAGCAAATTAATTTTGCTTTATTGTCAATTCTGTTTTATAATATAAGCCTAATTGCTTTTATTTGTGTTTGTATATTCTGCTGTAAGGTGAATGTAAATGATGGAAACACTGGTGAAGTTCCTCCTCACTGCATCTCTGATCCAAGGTCTCATTCTTATCGATTATTACTCTTTTTAACAAGCTGAATTATTAAGAAAGCATGTAACCTTCGTAAGTTTGTTCTAGATATAAACTTCTAATCATTTCATCATTTTGTTTACTGTTTTAGGTGTTTTTTGCGGCTTCAGTATCAATCTGCCAGAGATAGTAGAAGCTCTACAAGGATCCTGTGTTTTCATACCTTGCACATTTGATATCGATCAGGAATATGAAAAGGATCTCACCGATAGAGCGAAGAGAATATGGCTTAAAGAAGGAAATCCTCATAATATGGTGTTTGATTCCAGCAGACCCAAAGACGGACTGTTTAAAGGAGAAATATTTGGCACTGCTACACAGAAAAACTGCAGCACGCACTTTGATAACGTCAGTCAGAGTCATGATGGGTCATATTTCTTCAGACTTGAATCCAGGGGTCAACTGCGACTTAGATACATAAAACCTGGATACTCCCATGTTGAAATTGCCGTCATAGGTGAGTGTCGTATTGTTTGTGCTTCTTTAATAGTGTGTCTGTATCTTAAAAATAATTCTACTACTGTACAATATGTACCACCATTCTTGGATATATTCAGGGGAATGCAGTATATGCATTATATCATTTCCTGTCATTTCCATAGAAGAGAATAAAAACAAAAAAATGGTACGCTTTAATTATATATATGTTTTCATTGTAAGTCATAAAGTCAATCAACATTTAACGTTGTTGCCTGAGAGGGCAAGCTGATTAATGCTAATATGAGTTAATTTCCAAATATCCCTGTCATGCAAAAAATATAGTCATGGTACGGCCATTTGATTTATGTTTGTGAGAAATGGCTAAGATTTTTTTTGTCATGTGTCATATTACAAAATTTACTGCAATATATCATAGTCAGAACTTCTTCTAATCTTGACAGAACGCATATTGTTGGAAAGGACTGAGTTCCAAGGTTCCATGTTTGTTGACTTTTTTTGTGATAGAAATAATATTGTGACAGAAAAGTATAAATTTGCTACAGGAAAAGGCATCAAACATTTAGGTGTCACCTGGTGGCTACTTTTGGTCCAGCGCCTAAACAAAATCTCAAAGGAACATGAATTTTTAAAAAATATTTTTTTATATCAACTTCAAATTCGGAGCATAACTTAATTGGACATATGGCTTTGATTTTATAGCAATTTTAGATTCCAAAATATTATGTCTTGCAATGTGCAATCAAACATGCTATCAGAAATAAATGGATGTGTGAGTACATTAATTCATCCAAGTCATTGACTTGCATAAGGTTTTCTGTAAGGGAACGTATATACATACGATTGGGTGTCAGCACTGCATCTTGCAAACCCCTCAGCAAATGTGCTGTTGTTTCCCTGGGCATAATAATCTACATTTTCTTCTAATATTTGACTCCATCTCTATGTGTGTTTCAGAATCTCCACCAAAACCTACAGTGAGTGTCTTTAAGGATCAACAGGAGGTGACGAAGGAAATGGAGCTGATGGAGGGAAGTTCAGTGAGTCTGCGCTGCTCTACTAAGATCTTCTGTCCCTTTCATCTACCAAATCTCACATGGAGCTCGTATCTCAATGAGAACGTCACAGAACGGCAGTACCAGAACTAAACTGAGCTCATCTCTGATCTGAACTTCACTGTTTCTCATTATCATAATGGAGTCACTTTCACCTGCACTGCAACACATCAACTACAGCAGCAGATCGCAACACACGAGTTCCGTATGCTACGAGTTCAGTGTAAGACAGCAATTATTTCAATCTGTGCTGAACAATCTTCTGTAACTAGTGCTGTAAATTATGAAGTAATGATTTTCTCTTCCATCAGATGCTCCTAAAAGCACATCTGTGTTGGTAAATCCAGCTGGTTTAGTTCTGGTGGGTCGTTCAGTGACGCTGAGCTGCAGCGGTGATGCAAACCCACCACTGCTCAACTACACCTGGTACAGAGACACTGAAGGACTCCTGAATCCAGTTCAGACCGGACCAGATCTGACCATCAACAATGTCAAAATGACACACAGTGGACGATACTACTGTACAGCTCAGAACAAACACGGCACACAGAACACATCAGTGGAGCTGGACGTCCAGCAGACTCATTTCTGTCTATGACCTGCTGATGATTAACATTTTAAGGTGATCACATGCTTTTTTGATTTTATTAGACTTTAGATCCCATCCTAAAAATTATATATTAAAACTCATCTTTTCTCCTTGGTTTTTGGTTCACTCTTTATCTTGAGTGCCTCAAAAACTTTCACTGTAAAATATTTAATCTGTTTTTCCCAAACCAGTTAAGCTTCATGCTTGCTTCATGATAGCACTGCCGTGTATTGTGGTCTGATTTATGCATGATTTTGTAAAGTCTGAATTTTTTGAACCAACTTTTTCTGAACTTTTGGACTTTTTTTGTTTGGTGGGGAAAAATCATACATTTGCATGTCTTGATGCTGCATTTAGGCCTAAATTTATATATATAATAATTGCAAATGGTATTACAGAAGTGTACTTTTTATATGTGCTATATTAATACTTGACTAGTACATTCATAAAGCAGATCTATTTTGTAAAAGGGATAGATCGTTCTAAACCGCAGACTCTCAGACAGGAAAAAAGCACCTAGCGACCACACAGAACACCTTAGCAACGGCATATTAGTAACAAACAAACAAAACACTCAGAACAACCTCACAAATGCCAATCACTGTCATCAGAAATGGAAAAATTACAGTATTTATTAAGTATTTAAATGGCCTGTAATTATGTATCCTCACAGTCCAAACATGAAACCGCTGTCTTACACACACACACACACACGCACACGCACGCACATACTCTTAAGTGTAATTACATCCTGTAATGCCCAGCGCTCTGTGTGCATGATGGATTATGGCACGACACCATTATTTAGCTGAAAAATGATTAATGGCGTACGAGCTCCATAAACACTGAGCTTTGAGCTGGAACTGAGAGACAAGCCCACGGAGAGCGACTGTGACCCGCACACACCTCTGAAATAAACACCACCGCGGCCTACATGAAATATGAGCCACATTAAAGCGCCATTGTTCTCCATATGACAGGAGGAGCAGAATTCATTCAGCATTGGTCTAAGAGCGATAAACTCTTCATTAGAACTCCAGACGTCTGTACAAAAGCCCTGGCACTAATGGAAAAGTGCAAAACTCCACGCAAAAAAGCAAGAAAACACACCTGACATGAGATTACAGCTGTCTGCCCAGAAAAAAAAAAACAATGAATGTTGCTTGTACGAAATAACTATTTCATCATAATACTTCTGAAGAGCCGTCAGCGCAGAAAAACGCTGTCAGGATGGTGCCGTTCCAACATCTACCAGCTAACTAGACCATGCTAACTCTTGTATGAAAGTATGACTTAGTCAGGACTGCCAGGTCTACTTATTATAAATGACTTTGCACTTGTTTTTTAGTGGTAGACACTTATAAATGTAGACAGTCGTGGGTTGCATGTTCTGGGCTTATTTTCGGAATAAAGTTGTGTATTGGGGCTTGTTAGTGGTTTATCATTATTTAATATGTATGATGTATCTAGTTATTTTGACATCTAAAGTCATTTGATTCAGCAACTTTATGCCATTACAAGCTACTTTTGATGCAAAAGTAAAACATTTCTTCCTTTTATTCCTTCCCTTTAACCCTTTATTGGTGATTACCCACTTGGTGGTCACACAAAATGAATGTACTCTATTTTGTTTTATTAATATTTAATCTTTAGTATTTAGAGAGGGTTTAGGATTTAGCATCACAATCTAAAAATTGTGTTTTTTAAAAAAAAACATACATACACAACATTTATTCTTATTATCCAGTACCATGCAAAGCATGCTGGGAATTAGAAACCTACTGCAAAATGTCCAAAGTCAATAAGACAATTATATCAAGTTACTATATTTTATTACTGTATTTTTTAAGAAAATCAATTAATGCTGAAATTTGAGTTTGTTATACACAATATTAAGGTAATGTAATAATCAATATCATTTTGTCAGCAGAACTCAAACTAATATTGCCACTTTTAGGTTTCAAGATTTAACTAAATGAATGAACTAGATTTTTTACCTTGCAACCATGCATTTTTTAAGTTGTGGTAACAGGTCCCCATATTTATATTTTAGAGTGTACTACACAATATTCACTTCTAATTTATGCATTCTCTAATTCATTGTGGCTGATTTGTTGATAATAAGATAATAAAAGTTGCGCTGTACTTTCTTACTTTATATTTAATTAGTCAAATGAGAGTCAAATGAGACTATTTTTTCCATTAAAACTTTTCTAATCATGTCTACAATTTCTTTGTGTGTTCATGTAGCAAGTGTCATTAAAGTTACCAAGTTTAGTACCATTATGATTAAGTTAAAAATGTAATTTAAATTTGTCATTTTAAAATGACCAAAGAGCACCAGAGGGTTCAATAATAAAATTCACATCTGATTTAGAGTTTATGTGTATTATGATCTCTGAGGACAATAAAATCGTAATTTTCAATTTAGTGCATTCATGTCCTGATGAAATAGTCATGAAGTTGGATGACTTTCTTTTGGAGCTGACTAGATAAAAATAAAAACTAACAATACTTGTGGCAAAACATTGAAAAAATGGGATAAAATCCCTTTGTGTGCTTATATTGGGCTTGTTTTTCCAGACCAGGTTGTTTATTTCTCTAGCAAAACCTCGCAAAACTGCCCTTATTAAAGATTCAGATTCACAATCAGATTCTGAAGATCAGACTCATGATGATTTAACGCTTTCTAACAGCAGGACGCTCCGTGACCCTAAAATGTTTTTGTTTCAACGCCAGCAATTCTGAAAGCGTTTACTAACGAGCATATGTGGACTCAGAGCCGCTGTCCTCGCTAACAAGTCCCTCTAATGAGATCATTAATTATGTCCCCCAGCAGCTCAAATCTGCTGCATCAACATGTCCAGAACAACACAAAACCGGCATGTGGGGTGTGAGAGCAGATTACGGGTCAGCGTGAGACCACACGAGCCGCGAGGAGACGTGTGTTTTAGAACGGCCGCCGTCTGCTCTTAAACACCACCATCTGTATGGGAGAATGAACGAGACACGCTAACAGACCGTTCTCTGAGCGTCTGATGCTTCATAAAAATAGAAAGAGCTGCCTGAAATCATCAACAATCAGATTTCATTGTGAGACTAAATATGAACTTGAATTAGTCTTTAAAGATCAGCTGCTCCACATTCATTTTATAGCTCTGTGCTATTACTAGATGATTGTATTACTGTTCGACTCATTTGTGTCTATTTTATTTTTAAGACAAAATTCATAAAAAAAAACATTATTTTTCTCTAGAAACATTGTAGCTGAACGTTCATCTAACAGTTTTAAAAATGTTGCTCCATGTTTTAGAATGTTCAGAGAAAATTAAAAGTAACATTCCAATAATGTTTGCGAAATGATAAAATGGAATGTTTCCTTTATATTTGCAAAAAACTGGACAATTTGAATGCTTAGAGAACATTCAAAACATAGAATTCAAAAAACAGATTTAGCACGCTACTTTTCCATTGTTTTTGTATGTAAATGCGCTAAACTGACATGTTTGACCGCTGTGTTCGTGTCTTCTGTCTTCTGCGTCGTCTCACGCATGCATGCATTCTCAAAAAGCAGTGCATGTTAAATAAGTTCAACTTTTAAAAAACACGTCTTGAGATTTTCAACATTTTTCCATATTCCACTGCTCGCGTTTCTGCTTTGGAAATGGCCTCTTGGCCCATTAGAACATATGACCAAAATAAGCTACAATGTGGATATCAATAGTCAAACATCTGGCAACATGAATAAGTAAGAACATATTAGTATTCAGCAGGAGCAAAGGCACCGACGTGTGCCGTGAAAGACAAACAGTTTAAGTTAAACTACCAGCCCACAATCCACCGAGCAGCAGATGCATTTCAGATTTCACAAAACTTTACTGAACGAGCCCTTGAGGAAAGTATGAACAGCACAGACAAAGATCTCGACACGAAGCTCTGAAGCAGATTTCAATATGAGTTGGTATCTCTGAGCGCATGTCAAGAGATGAGCGATGTTTTACGGGCCACATTTTAGTGTCTCCAAACCACAAGACGTCATGACCGAGAGAGTCTGATCTGATAGAAGCAAAGTTTGACAGAAATGTGAATCTACAGCTTCAAATGCTTGGCGAATGCAGTCCTCAGAGTTGTATCCCATTTAGCCACGCTTAACAATTGGATAAATAAAAAAACATTTTACTTAAACCCTTTATGTATAATAAATTGTACAGATATTTAATGTCATGCATTATATCTTTTCATAAATAATTTCAATAAATAATAAGTTAAAATGCATTATAATAGGTTTGTTTGTCATGCGTTTTAATGCATTAGACTTTGTAACAATTAGTAGATAAGTATTATAACTATGGTTAAAATTATTCATAAAATCATACAATGTATATTAAAGTGCATTACAAGGAATAATTAAAGGAGAACTCCACTTCCAGAACAACAATTCACAAATAATTTACTCACCCCCCCGTCATCCGAAATGTTGATGTCTTTCTGGCTTCAGTCGTGAAGAGAAAATGCTTTTTGAGAAAAGCATTTCAGGATTTTTCTCCATATAATGGGGTCTTATCTGGTGAAATGATCGCCATTTTTTTTTTTTTGTATACACTCCTTTAATGCATTAAAACTCTTTCATAATACATTAGATTTAATGGCTTAAACTTGAGCTTATTTCAGGCATTAACCCACAAAAACCCATTAAAAAAACACTGACTTCAGGAAGATGAAACTATGTAAAATAATGTCATCCCTGCTGCGCTCTATTAATCAGATGTGTTATTAATCAACTACAGTAGCAGCGAGACTCTCTTCAAACTGTTGCTCTGTCATTACACCAGTTGAGTTAGAAGGAAAAACAGACGACAGGTTACGTTATTGCATTGTGAATGCAACACTCGAGTTTTTGCGCTCTCAAACCAACACTTGAGTACGGTGGCCGAGAGAGCTCAACGCGCTGCAACTTAAGAAAACACATGCAAACAGAAAAAAACGACAACAAATTAAGAAAACATCTTCATCAGTTTGACAACACAGGCGCTGCAAATCCTGGCAACGCAAACACAAATACGGAAACGCGCTGCAAATTCTCACAACACAACCAAACTTAGAAACGCACTGCAAATAGCACGGACCACAACGGAAATGTTTCAGGGTCAGGGGGACCTCAAGTGACGAACCCAGCTGGGACCTGAATTTTGACCTGATTTTAACCATTAATAAAATGTTGCAGTTTTTTTTTTTTTGGTGAACTCTGAACATTATATTTATTTGCATATATTTATTTATTTATATATTTATTTGCAATTACGTTAATAACATTTCACAGTTAAGTGTGTAATTTGTCAGATTAGTCTAATAATATCCAAAAGACCAATTAATCTATGATCAGGATGTTAAACAAAATAATCAGGTCCAGATATTGAACATTTATTTTTCTATTGCCCTTATGCTATTTCATTTTGGACTGGCTTTAAAATAGACATAACAAAGAAATTAAGCAAACCCCTTAATTTAGATTTTCATGATTTTTTACTTTGTTTTCAAAACAAGTCTTCCTCTTTTTCTGATAAACAGGTTTATATTGTAAATCTCTTAATTATACTAGCAAAGTTTTATATTCACAAGTCAAAAGTAAGTCAGAAGAAACCATTATATATTACATTTTGTAACACTGATCTTAAAATTTACCTTGAAACCCTCTCTAATATGAGATCTCAAAATAAGAAGCTCATGAAAACAAAACAAATTTTAAAGCTTTTCAAATTTATGTAACTGCCCTGGAATTTCCTTTTTTTCTTCTTCTTCTTCTTTCTTTTGGTATGTTTTTGTTCATTTTGTGTGTTTTCTCTTTCTGATGTTATTTATTTATTTTTTTTGCAGTTGAATTGCAGTGCAATTTGAAATGTTGCCTTGTTTTTTTGTTCGATGATGAAACTGAATTTAAAAATAATAACAATAATAATAATAATCACATCCCAGCTGGGTTCGTCACTTTGTGAGGTGCCCCTGAAACATTTCCGTTGTGGTCCGTGCTATTTGCAGCGCGTTTCCGTATTTGTGTTTGCGTTGCCAGGATTTGCAGCGCCTGTGTTGTCAAACTGATGAAGATGTTTTCTTAATTTGTTGTCGTTTTTTTCTGTTTGCATGTGTTTTCTTAAGTTGCAGCGCGTTGAGCTCTCTCGGCCACCGTACTTGAGCATGAACTGTTGACTCTGTTTGTGTGTGTGTGTGTGTTCGTGCTGAAGTCATTCTGTGTAAATGAACTGACTGAAAGATCTCTTCATTAGCAGATAAGAGCAAACGGGTTTAAACCCCTCGATTTTGCACACTGACCTCATTCTTAAACCATTAAGGGCTCAGGGATTTGAGCACACAATTAATGCAAACGCGACTGATTTAAAGGTTATACAAAGGCAGCAAAATCAGTCTTATTTCATAGCTGTGAGTGCACTCTTAAAATAAAGGTTGCAGAGGGGGCTTTTCACAACAATGCCATAAATGAACTTTTTTTCCCATTTTTTCAGTTCAAAGAAAGATTCATCAAAGTTGGCAGATGAGCTAAAGGAAAATATTTCTATTATAAAAAAAAAAAAATTCATTCTAAATGAAAAATAATAGGCTGTTTTACCCAATTTTTGCACGTGCAACTTAAAGCGGCATCAGGCGTGCATCAAATTCCATTGAAATGCATGGTGATTTAAGCCTCCTTTAAGAAGTGCTATGTGTTGTTGTCTATGTAGAGTGTTTCAAACACATAAACATGGTTTTATTTCATTTAAGATGCTGTCTTTGAAGTTGGCTGCCTGTGTAGGCAGCTCACTAGCCGAGCTACTGTGTGTGAGAAGGATGGTAGTATTTTTTTCTCTTTGCAAGAAGTGTTTTTCCGGTATGTGTATATTTATTTGGTGCTCTGTTTGAATGACACACTATATAAACAATCACGCTTTGCCTAATGGGTAATTAATCAGGGTCCCTGATTAGAGGTGATAAATTACCGGCATCTAAAGAGCACACAGTTATCCAGCACGCTCTCTCTGAATTAAACCCAATTAAACGACCCCTTGTGATTAAAACTGACTCTAAATCTCACAAAACTCTTTGATTTTTGGTTTTCGGGTGTGCCAACACAATGCAGTCACTATATATGCGGCCAAAAGTTGATTGCTTTTGAAAGAAGTCTCTTCTGCTCTCCAAGAGTGCATTTATTAGATAAAAAATACAGAAAAGGCTGTAATACTGTGAAATATTATTACAATTTAAAATAACTGTTTGCTATGTGTATATATTTTAAAATGTAATTTATTACTGTAACGTAAAACTGAATTTTCAGCATCATTACTCCAGTCTTCCGATCCATTTAAAATAATTTTTTGAATAATTTTTCACAATGTTATTGTATTTTTTTATCAAATAAATGCAGCCTTGGTGAACAGAAGAGACTTCTTTCATAAACATGTAAAAATCCTAATTATTCCCAACTTTTGACTGGTAGTGTATGATATCAAAATCAATCATAGATTCAACCTGTTTAACAATGAACAATGCACACTAGACTTCAGTATTTAAGGTGTGTGTGTGTTGGCACTAACATAACTCTGAAAAAACGGTTCATTTCACACTCCTGCGCTTCTGTTTTTACCTCCATCCATGATGTTCTTCACGTAGCTCGGTGTCTTTATCTCTGACTCTGGATCTGGGCGCGGATCTGAGGGCTTCTGGCTTATTTTCTGCTGTCACTATCATTTTCTCCTGCAAACACAAACCCACAATATCAGGCACAGCATCTTTCACACACATGCTCATTTCTCATACATACACATCTGTTTTTTATAATAGTATTTCACCATCAGAACGAGTGTGGCTGTGGTGAGTGACAGAAAAACACTGGTGAGGGTGTTTGTGTGTATTTGAAACGCAGGGAGAAATGCTGATATTCGCTCTGTGTGTAACTGAGTGAAAGAGAAATGAGCCGACGGGTACAAAGACACAGACTATGAAACGCGTGACATCTGATACCTCATTTAATTTAATTTAATTCTATGTCATTTTTAAAATGGAGTGAAATTTATCTGTGTGGCTACACTAGGACTCTGCCGTGTGATGCTGAAGAATAAATCATGGTGGAAAAAAGCAGAAAGAAACGAGACACAAATTCAGACACAGACATAGAATATCAGAATATGATCAAGAGGCTGAACATCCCAAGATATAAAATTAAGAAAATATGACAATACTATAAGAATACTCTAAAAACAAAGTGTGGAAAATATAAGAATATTGTAAAAAAAAAAAAAAATGCATAAAATGAAAAATATAGTAAATAATGTCAAGAAAATATGAAAGTACAATAAATAAAGTGCAGGAAATATATAGTAAATAAAACTATAAGAATACAGTTAATAGAGCAAAAAATATGAGATTTATTGAAGGACAGAAAACATGAGAGTAGAGTTAATAAAATACAGTAAAAATATGAGAAAATATGATGATACGGTAGACAAAGTGTGGAAAATATGAAAATCAAGTAAACAAAGTGCTAAAAATATGAGAAAGTAAATAAAGTGCAGAAAATATGGGAATACTGAGAATACTGAAGTGCAGAAAACATGAGATTACAGTAAATAAAGCACAGAAAATATGATAATATGGTAAACAAAGTGCTGAAAAGATGAGAATAAAGTAAATAAAGTGCAGAAGACATGAGATTACAGTAAGCAAAGTGCTAAAAATATGAGAATATGGTTAAAAAAATGCAGAAAACATGAGAATTCTGTCAATAAAGAGCAGAAAACATGAGAATGTAGCAAGTGTTAAAAATAAGAGAATACATAAATAAAAAGCAGAAAATATCAATAAACACTGTTTGAAATACAGTAAACAGAAAATATCAGTAAACAGAATGAAGTGAAATCAGTATGTGAAACACACTATGCAGTTTGTGAATATAGTACAGAATATGCTCAATAAAAGCATGAAACGATAATGTAAGCATAAAGGCGTGAGTCTGACAGCAGTAGTGACCTCAGTGTCTCTGCTCGTGCTCGTGTTCGTTGCAGGAGGACTCTTGAGGTGTTTCAAAGAGTCTCACCTTGGCTCACGTGTGCGTCTCATAACTTCACTCCTGACCTTCCCTCCATTAGCACTCATCTCTGTCTGATAAGACCGTGTTCTGTTATCTGGAACGTACGCCGATTATTTTACCCAAGAGTGTCTGAGTGTGTGTGTGTTTGAGAGAGTGTGAGGTGATACAGAGGAAGCACTTTAAATGGAAACATACAGAGTGAAAGACAAGTGTCTCACACACACACTGATAAGGACACTTCCGCTGCACTTACTGTAGGAAACCAGAGACACATGTTTGACCAAGTGTGACGTGTGTGTGTGTCCGCTGTTTCATCCTACATGCACTATTAACAAACTATATCACATATAAGACATGTAGTGATACCTGTTTTTTTTTTTAGCTTTTATCCATGTCTCTGTAAATCTCCTGCAACTGAGACTGGACCTGATTGAAAACAGAGTATAGCACACTACTGTTCAAAGGTTAAGAAATCTAATATGCCACTCAAGAAACATTTCTGATTATCAGCAATTTTGAAAACAGTTCTGCTGCCCAATATTTTTGTGGAAATCGTGACACATTTTATAGAAAGTTCAAAGGAACTGCATTTATTCGAAATCTTTTGTATTATAAATGTCCTTACTGGCACTTGATCAATTTAATGCATCCTTGCTGAATAAAAGTCCCCCAAAAGAAGAAAAAATGTATGTAAAACTGTCTAAAACTAAAACCTATTTTTTAATCTATTTTTTAAATTGAAATACGATTATTGTTTTTATTAATATTTTGAACTAGTTTTCATTTTTATTTTTTTCTGGTTTCATTTAAAAATTGGTTAAAGTTTTGGTCATTTTGTTGAGTTTTTGACTTTTTTATTTATTCTTTTTTTTATATATATATGTCTATATAGGTTTCCTTTCAGTTTAAGTTTTAGTTTTTGTAGTACATCAAGTTGAACTAATTGAAAATGAAAAACGTTGCCTTGCAACTAAATAAGTTTTTGTTTATTTTATGTTGTTTTTAGTTAATCTTAATTAATTAATTAATTAATTAATTTCTTAATTAATTAAAGTACTTTTTTTTGTTTTAGTTAACTATAATAACCCTGATTCAGTATCTCAATGAAACTAAAATAACACTGATGTGCAGGTACGGTCATATACTATTGTGGGTTTATATGTGCTGGCAGAAATGGAAAGTGAGTTAAACTGACAAAAATCTGGAGGCTTCAAAGATGTCATTTCACCTCGACTCCTCAAACGCTGTTTAACTCACAGTTGGGATCACAACACAGCATCTTCAGCGGCATGAGCTCCACACGTCAGCTCCGCCTCAAACGCTGACCCGCGTGTCAAAACACGATCAGTAAATCTCAGAGCAATCGGCACTGCTTTAGTGCAATGCTGAATGCCTCCTGCGGTCATCTTGAAGATAAATCTGTGGAATGAATGTAAAAAAACAGATTAAAGTTGCAGTTGATTCAGTTCCTCGCATGTCAAATATGTTCGAATCTACACCAGAAACTCTGCTTATAACTTTCAGAGGGATAGAAACTTATTTGCACTAATTCATCACGGCTGCAGCATCAGCAGATTTTGACGCTCTCATGACAGACGTCACGTCCCACTCCTCACCGCGATTGGCTGTGGCGTTTCTCACCTCTCATTTGCGTAAAGTTCAGTGCTGCTCAACTTTCTGACACTCACCGCTAGCTCAGCTCCGCTCCGCTGTCAGTCGTGCCGGAGAACCTGTGGAGGAGAGCGGACACATTCTTATGTAAAGTCAAACGCTGATTGGCCGATGAGTTGTGATGGTCATGTGACACAGTGTGTGTTTGGACGGTGTGGGAGTGAAGGGCAGCAGTGGAGATCAGGCACATCTGTAAGAGAGATGAAAGTTTGCCCCTCACAGAGACACACAGAAGAATCTGTCTTTCATTTTTCACTCCAGCTCTTTTTTTTTCATCTCTTTTCCCCACATGAAATATTGATATCTCAAAACACTTTACAATAAGGTTTACATTAGTTAACTACAAACTATTTTTCTAGTAAGTCACTAGAAAATCACTAGTTTGTGGAATTTTCTAGTCCACAAATTCCACAAACAAAGAAATGGCAAGTAATTAAATTAAATTAAAAATGAAATTTTGAAATAGTATTGTTTATTTACAATTCTGAAAAATGTGTGTGTATATATATATATATATATATGTGTGTGTGTGTGTGTGTGTGTGTGTGTGTATTAATAAAACAGTATATTAAACAACAGAATTTGGACTCAGCTTTTAAACTTGAATTCAGCTCTTTAAAAGTGCAATTATATTTTCTTGAAAAATATACTCCAGTAATAATTTCTTTTACAGTTTATTTATCAAGCATTTATTAATCTTCAGATTATGTTTTTATTTTATTTATTTTTACCATATTTTGTGTCATTTAAGTTGAATTTTTATCATATTAAACATGCTGCAAATGATATTCCAAATTTAAATTTTTTTTTACCAAATTGTCTCAAATATAAATTTTTCATCTGAAACATGTTGCAACTTATATTCCAACTTATTTTTATTTTTTTCCACTATATTTTCTGTAATATAAGTTGTTGTTTTTAAAAGCACAAGAATATTTTCTTGAAAAATATACTCCAATAATAATTTTTTACAGTGTATTTATCAAGCATTTATTAATCTTTAGATTCTGTTTATTATGGAGTAGGTGTACCACCTAAAAAAATATGAATTTGTCAATTAAATAATTAACAATTTATTAATTCATTAATTTGGTTACAAAATGACATGCCAAAAATATTAATAATAATAATTACAAAAAATATGTGATAATAAAATATATTAATTATGAAATTAAAAATTATAAAAATTAAAAAAAATAAATATTTTTTTTTTGAATTAATTATGAAAATTAATCATGAAATTAAAAAAAAATCTGTCTTTAACTCTTTAAGATTGAAATATTTTTTTCTTGTAAAATTTACTATAAAAATCTTTTTCGATATATATTTACAAAGCATTTTTAAAAACTTTTGCAACATTAACATTGTTATTTTCCTGTTTATCCCTGAGAAGCTGCTTTGAAACAATCTGTACTGTATAAACTGCTATAGAAATAAATGTGATTTCACTTGACATGTTTGTGTTTGTATGTTTAAGTGAACACTGATCTGTACAATATTAACATACGCACAGTTCATAAAACATAAACCAGCTTATTTCCGCAGGTAATCTCACAGCGACGCATTCATCAGGAAAATAAAGGAGAAATTCAGTCTCGGAAAGACTTTAAATGGCAATAAAACCCAGAAGGGACATTTAATAAGTCATTTGCAGTTTATGGAGAAATTTAATTATCATTAACACTTAGAAGTATGAAATATAAGTGAATCATCACTGATGTACAGATGAAAAATTAACACGTTTTTCCATTTACAGCTTCAGACTCAGAGAGGAAGAAATTACACCACGATAATGTCCAATGAAACCGGTTAAATATATGTAATGAATCTCATTTATAATAAATAAACCTGTAAATTAGATGAGTTTGATGATCCATTCAGAAGTGTTTATTTGCTATTGTACGTATCAGTGTCTGTTTAAATATCTACTACACTCATACAGCAGTACCTATGAATACTAATGTGATGCTGTTGAAGAGTGTTAAAGGCTCCGGCGGGTCTCTGACTCTCTGTATTCAACAGATAAAGAAAATTCATGTGGATGAGAGACGCTCTTCACCAGCAAACACACTCACACTCATCGGATACTCGCTTTCACTGCTGATAAATGACTCAAATGTCTGTGTGTGTATGAATAATCTTGGGCTTTTTATCTTTTTTTAAAAGAAGGAACATCTGAAGTATTTTAAATTATGGCCCATATACAGTGATATCAACACATTTTCTTTAAACAGCTGAACGGTGCAACTGCACAATGTACTTTGCAAGCAAAAAAAGTTTTTCAAGAAATACTTACAATGGTTTAATACACAGTTTTATTATTGTGTTATTGAAATGTTAATTACGTAATTGATAAATCCATACAGTATTTTTGTGATACACCCAGCCCCCCAAAATAAACACAAGCAAAATTCATTTTTATACAAATTGTTGTATTGTAAGTAAAAATAAAATAAAACAAAATGATATATACAATATTATAAAAAAAGTAACGTTTTAAAGAAATATTCACAATGGTTTAATATACTATTCAACAGATTATTATTAATCGTCTCAATTATTTTTGCACGTTATTTTGTAAATAATAATAATAATAATGAATTTAATAAATAATTATTTATTTATAACTATTAATATTTTTGTGCCCCACACAGTCCCCCAATAACAAACATAAGCTATTACGTAAAAAAAAGAAAAACTATTTTATGAAACTCTTCAAGAAATATTTACAGTGGCACAACATACAATATTACATATTATTTAATTGATAAATTCATATTTTTTATGTGATACACCCAGTCCTCCATAATAAACACAAGCTAAATCCATTATTTAAACTGTTGCATTGAACTAATAAATTAAGTAAAAAAGAAAAAAAAAAAACTTCTGAAACCTCTAAAAGTAATATTTACAATGGTTTAATGTACTATTTAATTAATCTACGTTATTTTTAGTTGTTATTTTTTGCATTTTATTTGTTAAAAAACAAAATTATTAATTATTTAGTCAAATAAATTTTTTACATGTGGTACTCCGAGCCCTCTATCATAAATATTTTTACGCAAATTACTGCAGTGAACTGAATGGCAATTTACATAAGAACTCATTATTTTCACAGAAAAGTTCCACAAATGAGTCCAGATTTGTGACATTTGTCTCAGATATTCATTAAAATAATTGAACATTTGAATATGTAAGTCAGACAGTCATTATCGCAAAACACACCCAGTCAGGGTGATGAGAACAGATGATTTATTCTGTGATAATGACTGTCTGATGGTACATAATAATGTGCATTACTTGGCTACTTAGTAAATAAATCAATAAATGTACATGAAATATTGATTTAAGTGTAAATTATTTTATTATGTGAGAAGAAAGACTATGGTGGTACGAAACCACAATCAATTAGACAGTGTAACGTCGTTATAGACACATTTCTGACAGCGGAATGAGGCGACTGGCCAATCAGAGTGAAGTATGCCAGAGACGAGGTCATAAACATGAACACTATGAGTCTCTCTCTCGCTCTCTTTATTCGCCTGCAGGGAACGAGTGACATTAAAAAGCTCCGGATTTCATGTCTCTCTCCTCAGAAGGCATAGAGACCTAAGTACCACACATATACACACATGCTTTGATTCTGCACTATAAAACATGACGCTTGAGGTCATTTAGTTCCATCAGCACAGTCTCCTGTGTATGTGTGTGTGTGTGTGTGTGTGTGTTTTCTGCATCGATTCAGTAATAAACATGGGGAGACCAGACAACATACGGGAGGCCAATTAGAGAGAAATATCGAAACACACTTGCATTTACACACAACACACTTGTGCTCACATCCACACTAGAGAGCATTTGTTCAGCCACTAGTTTGAGTCGACCTTTCATAGATCATTTAACATCAGAACAGTGCTGTTATTGTTAACAAAATACTAAACACTAAAACTATTTAAAAATGTGTTTTTCATTCATTGAAATAAAGCTGAAATGAAATATAAATATAAATATTGCATGAAAAATATAAACTTAAAAAAATTAAAACCGTTTAAAATCACTTAAAATTGTTTTGCGTTAACTGAATTTAAGCGGAAATAAAACTAATAAATAACAGATTAAAAACGCATACTAAAATAGCTTTTAATCTAAATACAGCTAAAAAAAATTTAATTAATTATATATAAACATTAATTTCAATAAAGTAGAAATAAAATGCCATTAAAAATTAAACTGAAAATGAAACTAAAAGTTAATTCAATTTATTAATAAATACTATATTAGCACATACGTAATACAGAAATAACACAGAAATAACCAAAATAATCTAGTCAGCATCAGTGGTAAAAATGAGATGCTATAACAAATCTACAAAAGTCTGTGAACTTTCATTCATGTCAAATTAATTTAAGACACATGAGAGCTGGAAATAATATGCTATGAAAATAATTAGGGTTAAACGTGCAGGTCGTATATCTCTATGTGTTTAAACTCAAGTGTTTTGTTCAATTCAACACACACTCATATCATTAACCTACAGACTAATGCAAACCCTAAAATAAATCCTTACGCATTTTTAGAAAAAAATATTAATATTTTTTTCTAAACAACAATGTCCTCAAATATCCCTAAAGCGCAGTGCAGTGAATACAGTTTTCTTCTTGCTTTGTCATTAAATGTGTCGTTTCTGAGATCTCACACACTGCAGCCACTGCCACTGTACTGTGTGTGTGCACCTGGTATTTATCACGTTATGGGGACCAAATGTCCCCACAAGAATAGTAATACCAGTAAATTTTGACCTTGTGGGGACATTTGTGAGGTCCCCATGAGGAAACAAGCTTATAAATCATGCAGAATTGGTTTTTTTGAGAAAGTAAAAGTGTGCACAGTCTCCTGTGAGGGCTAGGTTTAGGTGTAGGGTAGGTGTAGGGCGATAGAAAATACGATTTGTACAGTATAAAAACCATTACGCCTATGGAATGTCCCCATAAAACATGTAAACACAACATGTGTGTGTGTGTGTGTGTGAGTGTGTGTGTGTGAACCTCAGTGACATTTCTGAAAGTTTAATAGCTTGTGTGTGTGTGCGTGCTGTGAGAGGATTTGACTCAGATTTGAACAGTAACAAAAGCATTTTAAATCCAGACTGCTCTGAGATCAGTGACCTGGTGAATCTGCTGAGAGGATTACAGCTACACACACACACACACACACTCATGCTGTTGTGTCTGTGTATGACAAAAAGTAAAGCAGCTGAAGCAGAACGGATACAAACACACACTCACACACACACACAGCAGAGAGAGCAAGTGAGTGCAAGATAAATGAATGAGTTTATGCATTGTGGGATTGCAGCTCTTCCTGCTGTCTGTGAACTGTAGTCCGGTTCAGTGTGGTTTTGTTCAGGGTTTATTGATTCTGGGAGGTCGACCAGAGACATGCTGAGATACAAGGGGAAACCTAATATTAATTTATCCTCATATTAATATTATTTGTGTGTCTGACAGTGTGTGCGTGTGTGTCCACAATGGAATACAAACATTCTGCTTACTGCACACAACACTACACTAGCTTTATTTTTTACTATATTTTCTGTAATGTAAGTTGGGTTTTTATCATCTGAAACATGTTGTGACTTATATCCCAAAGCGACTTTAATTTTTTAAAACATTTTTTACTCTGTTTTTGTCATATGAAACATGCTGTGAGTTATATTCAAAAGTGACTTTAATTCTATTAAGTGTTTACCAAATAGCAACAAGAACTAAAATGTAATAAAAGTTCAACAATGTGGTGTGGCTTTTAGTAAAGTTAGACTTATTTTCTGGAAAATACGGTAAATACTGTCATTAAACATTCCAAACAGTTATAAAATCACAGGAGCTCATTAAATTGCATAGTTATTTGAGTAAGTGGCATCTTATTCTTGGAAATAAATATGATTACTGTGTATAAATGTGAACCTAAATAGAAGTTTGAGTACAAATGAATCAATATTTTCTAAATCACAGTTTTTTTTTTTTAAATAAATGTTATTTGTATAATTCATTCCTTTTTTTGTTAAATTTGCTGATTGCTAATTTCTAACTTTACGTGGTCATTTCATATTATGTTTACTCATTTGAGCCTCATGTTGTGTTCAGGTCATTTTGACCAGGAGTGGATTTTCTTTTTCCAAAAAATGCTAGTCAATGTCCAACTGCATTGGACAAAACCTTACTGACTTTGCTCACACAGGGTACAACAACCTCCCAGAAAGTTTGATAAGTTTGGCAAGTTTTGGGGATTTTATAATGTTCTTGTTCAAAGAAGATCGGCATACAAAAAAATACAACAAATTTCTCGTTATGCTCTATTATCACCAAATCTTGAATTTTCTTTTCTTTTCAGCTTGTTTTCTTTCAGGTTTTCTTTTCAGAACTGGTTGATCGTAGGCCAAAATTATCCACGAATAATGCTTTTTTCAGTCAAAAACTAAGGATTAAGCTCAGATCAATGAGGCCTGCGATCAATAAAGAAACACAAAACCTGTTAATTTATTAAAAGAAAACAAGTTGATAAAAAGACTGAATTCAATATTTGGTGATAATATAGAATAATGAGAGACTGACAAGCAATTTTGAACACCAAATTAGGTAATAGATTTTCATAACGGTTAAGTGATTTTGATTTGCTGTGATAATTCAGTTGTACAGTTTCTGTCATGCCACACGAATTGAAGCTGAATTGTTTTACTGCCTCTTAGTCGATCGATGTGCTGAAAGTTTAATGCTTCTACAGCGCTAACAAAGACAAAATAATTCACCTCAGTAGTGTTTACAGACACGCCGATCATCGGTGAACATCACGGCAGAAACAACGCACGTTAATAACTGTAACGAAGACACACGCGTGGGTTCATCACGTCTCGCCGTACACCGCTAATTAACTTCAGTGGACAGAAAGAAAAACATGAACAGAAAAGACGCAGGACTTTAACCAGCCCACACGAGCCAAACATGCTAAGATTAAATCACATGATAGAGGATGGGTTATTGATTACACCATCACTCGAGATTGGTTATTGATCACTGCGGTGATGGCTTCAGCTGTGTGTTTAATATGAGGACCTGTAGAGTGTCTCAAATGAAAGGCCGGTTGTTCTCTCAGAAGACAGCTGCCTATATAGTACAGTAGACAGTAAACAGAGTGTTTCTTTCAATCTCACACAGCACAGTGTGTTATGTGTGTGTGTGTGTCTCTCTGGTAAGCAGGCGATTGACTGCGGCTCGGGCTTTTAGAGCGGCCCGTCTGTGTGCGATAATTGAGGTGATGTTATTTAAAAAGCACTCAGGAGCAGAGAGAGACAGGCAGAGCGAGAGAGAGACCGCTTTGTTGCGGAGAGCGAGACGGCGGCGCGGAGGAGATGATCAGAAGAGACGGATGGAGACGTGTGCATTAACAAACAAATGTTCTCTCACGGCTCTCGATGAATGAACGCTGAGACCCGGACGAGCTCAGAGCTGAATTGTCACAAGATTTCCATGTTTCCATGTTTTTTCAGCAAGGTTTCACTCAAATCTTATGTTTTTATGTCAGAGTCCACCTCATCTGAGCGTTTAGAGAGATTTCTGGATCATTCAGCTGGACTCCGAAGCTAAGAAACATTTCTGGCACAAACTATCAGCATCTAATCACTACATTTCACCAGCCAAATAAATGTTATGAGAAAATCCAGAATTCTGCCAAAGAAAATCTCCTTCGTACCGGTGTTCACAAACACATATTTACTACATGAGAGAGAAACTTCCTAACCATTTGACTGCAGAACATTTTATATTTTCTAAGGAAAATGAAACTATTTTATCATTAGATGAAAATCTGATCACATAGTAAAGTAACATCACATTTAATCTCATTGATTAAAAGTACTGTATAATTTACAGTAAAGTTTGGGTCAAGCCTTTTCTGCTCACCAAGGATCCATTTCTGTGATCAAAAATACAGTAAAAATCTGAAATATTATTACAATTTAAAAGAAGTGTTTTCTATGTGAATATCAAAGCTCCAGTTTTCAGAGTCTCATGATCCTTCAGAAATCATTCTAATATGATGTTTTGCAGCTCAAGAAACATTTCTGATTATTATCAATGTTAAAAACAGTTGTGCTGCCTAATCTTTCTGTAGAAACCATGATACATTTTCATTTTCAGGATTCACAGATGAGTAGAAAGTTCAAAAGAACAGCATTTAACTGAAATAGAAGTCTTTTGTAACATTATAAATGTCTTTACTGTTACCTTTGATCAATTTAATGCATCCTTGATGAATAAATGTATTAATTTATTTAAAAAAAAACAAAAGAATCTTACTAACCTAAACATTTTCAGCAGTAATGTATATAGTGAGAATATAAGTTATGCTTCCATTTACTATCTACTACAGTTTATTTTGATCATATGTGAATTTGTACCATGGTAATGGATGAACGTCTCTCAGTCCAGTAAGTGCTCGTGTCGTCGTCAGCGAAGGTCTTGTACAGTTACAGGTGACTGACATCACAACCTGCACATGACACAGGCTGACGGTTACCCAGAATGCAACTGGAGGAACGTTCATAATTAGTCTCAAGTCTCAGACAGACGCCTACAGGAGCCTACAGATGGAGACGGCAAGAGCTAGAGCTTCTGAGAAAGATCCAATCTGACTGACTGATTTCACAGGAAATTAAGTTGTTTGTCAAAGTTGTAGTCATTTACTACTCACCACACAAAAAATGTAGCACATGTTCAATTTAAAGAGATGGAGAGAAACAATAAAAATGAAGGAAAGTTTGCCTTACTTGTGATAAAGAAGCACAGTTTAGCATAATTTTTAAAAAGTGTTTACGGAAATAATTGTTTAAAAACAAAAATACCTAAGTGTGAACTATATGTAAGGTTTTTGGACACTTGTTTGCGTCTTAATTGCATTTAAACTAAATTTATCATAGTTAAAACTGACATTTAGTGCTGAAATAGAGTGATTTTAGAGCTTTATTTCATTCACCAAAATGATAATAGGTTTCCTTTTCTTAAAAAAAAAAAAAAGATTATTGATAAAACTAGTCAAATTAGTCAAAATAATAAAAGATTATTAAAACATAATGATTTAAAAAGAAAAAAAAAATTTTTTTTTTAAGTGTACTTAAGAAACATAGTCATGAGTGTCTTTCTTTAAGTACACTTCAGCGGCCTTTCCTTTGATTAGTATTATATTACATTATATGCAAGTACCGTTTTTTCAAAATATACTATACTTATATTATATAAGCACACTTCTTTTTCACATGGAGCCTTTCTAAAAAACAAGCCACAAATGCATATATTTTATCACTGTATATTTACCAGATCTGTGCAGTTATGAGTAAAGATGGCAGCATGCAGGTCACAAGTACATCCAGGTATTGACGGATGGGAATGTTAACGGCTAACTCTCTCATCGTACACCTGAAAACACAGGGTTAAATTTGGATTAAGGCTGAGAGATCGCAGACGTAGCTTTAGCTTTAGGCCGCGCCACTGCTGTCCCACGCAGGCGTTAATAACAGACACTAATTTCCCTTTAGCTCTAAAACCTGACGCTTAATGTCACTGCTCTGAATTACAGATATGTGCTGCAATTAAGAGCTGCGCGCAGATCCGTGAATCACCAGCGCTGATGGGAGCCGCTTCGTTACCGCGTGACCTCAGACGGGTTCACGTCTCAAACGCGCTGGACGGTCAGTGGAAGCACTGGAGCACATTCAGACACACACACGCTGACGTCTGCGCCGTGATTGGCTCCCGTTGAGAGCCGCTCTGCTCTCTGATGAGTCTGTCTCACTCAGACATGAATAATTTTACTTCCTAATGCCTGAAATGTCTGAAAATCCAGGAGAGAGTTCAGGGCGCTTCTCTCCACCAGACCCTGTACTCCCAAAAGCATAAAAATACTAGGGATTTGCAAATGTACATCACCAACTAGCTGCTGGGCTGGATGAAAAACTAGTCAGGTCACCTGATTAGATGGTTTTGATGGTTTTTCCTTCAAAGTGTTTACATTACACTCGTTTCTGCTTTTAAAAACACAGCGCAACAAAGCAGAATATAAGGACTGCAACATTTTGCTTAAAAGGTCATGAAAATGTTTACTATGACTTGAACTCAAGACACATTATAAACACAAATGCATTTTACTGTGCAAACTGTCTAACAGATTAAGCACCAGTGTTTTTAGTATTATTTATACACCACTATAGTTATCAATATTTTGAATGAACTTTTGTTTTTACATTTTAGTCAGAGTGATTTTAGTCAAGGCATTTTGCCATTTGTTTATTAGTTTTTCCTTTTGTTATCAAAAAATATTATATTTAGCTTTATTTCTGTTATATTTCAGTTTTAATTTTAGTAATGTATGGGTCAAAATGACCAAAATTATATTTATTTTATGCCAAAAATCATTAGGATATTAAGTAAAGATCATGTTCCATGAAGATATTTTGTAAATTTACTGTAAATATATAAAAACTTAATTTTTGATTAGTAGTATGCATTGCAAAGAACTTTAAAGGTTATTTTCTCAATATTTAGATTTTTTTTGCATCCTCAGATTCCATATACTGAAATAGCTGTATCTCGGCCAAATATTGTTCGATCCTAACAAACCATACATCACTGAAAAGCATATTTATTCAGCTTTCGGATGATTTATAAAGCTCAATTTCGAAAAAAAAATTGTGGTCCAGGGTCACATACATATATGTATAAAAATCTAATTTTTTTCATAAAATATATTTATTATAACTTAAAATAATTAAATTTTCAACGACATACAAACAAATGTGTTTTATTGTGCAAAACTGAACAGCTAAAGTATCTGTATTTTTGGGGGGTATTTTTTTACATACTATTATAGTTTTTAATATTTTGCTATTTAATATTAATATTTCTTAGCAACTTTTGTACTTCAGCTCAAAATTATTTCAGCTACCTGGCAAGGGAAAGTTTTTCATCTAACATTTGGCAAAATGGTAATTACTAATCTAATAATTATATACTTACTAAATAAAATGATTTGATTTACTTGACTTTTACTTACATTACTGTTCTTTAATCAGTTTCAGTAAACTAGTGAATTCATAATCTCATAAAGAACATGTTCCCTTAAACTGCTGTCTATGTAGGCGGCTTGTGAGCTTCAGAAGGGGAGCGAGACCTTTAACCCCTAAACAGAGAATTAAGCGAGTGAACGCAGAAATCAGAAATCTGGACGTTTGTTCAGTTAATTAAGATTACAGCATGTATGAGGTCAGCTGGAGATTCACGGCTTCAGTGCGCTCTGACGGTGAAACTGAACGTTAAAACACGTGTGTGTGTGTGTGTGTGAGTCCGCAGACAGTCGACCCTGCTGGGCTACAACTCACTGAAGTGTTTTTAGACTCTACTGTCAATGTGGTTTAATTAACCAGTGAACTATCACTGAGACAACACGCTAACAAGTTCTCTTTCTCTTTCTGGTCTGTCAGCTTAAATAAAAGTTTGAATAATGTTTCTGTGCACAGAGCTCAAACTTCTGCAGGAGTTTGCTGCTCAGATCTTGCTCTCTCATTGCTCAAGAGACAAGAAAGCACTCCAATATTCCCCTAAATGGATTGCTAATACGGTTTGTTCTGTATATCTGTGTGTCTGTGTAAAGGTCTTACTTTTTTATTTCATTATTTTCAATTTTATATTATACCTTCGCTTACTACTGCACCAGATTCTTACTGTGCACTTCTATTTATTTCGATTTATTTAACATTATTTATTAACATTTATTTCTATTCATTTTTAAAGAATTGTGTGTCTATGTAATCACTATATTTTTGTTCATTTTTACATTATTTTCATATATATGAGGGCAACTAAATTATTACTTATTATTTGTTTACATTAAAATTTAAATAAAAAAAAACACTCAAGTAAAACAGTTCTTAAAAAAACAGTATAGTGTTTAAATTAATATCAACATATATAGTTATATTATTATTATTATTATATTATATATTATTAATTTATATTAATATGTAACATATGTTATTAAATTATTAAATTATATTTATTTATTTATTTACTGTAATATATATACACATTTTTGGTGAGATAAAAATGTTTTCAGTCATGATTCATTTGCTATTAATTAATATAATTTTATACGCTTTTGTCATCTTAATTTTTTTTTAAATATTTCTATTTAGCTTGAATTTATTTTAATAATTTTTGTGCAACAACTTAAACGCACTTCAGTTATTTACCAATGAAATAATATTTATTATTATAATTACTATTTTTAGTTTTACTTAACAAAAAATGTGGGTGTATATACTGCATATATATATATATATATATATATAAGTGGATTTGTAACAGTAGATTGACAGACAGATTGACATTATAAAGTCATTATGCAGAAACACACATGCACACACATACTCCATGTCTCTATCACTTCATGTAATTCCTCTGACTATCGCTGTCTAATTCCTCTTGATTTGAGCGATCGAAACTCTTCTCCCTGAGGAGACGCTTCTGGATGGACTGAGTGGACATTAACTCACTCCACTCGCTTCATAATGAATTAATAAACACATTTCACCTCTGACGTGAAGATACTTCATACACAAGCGAGCTGTCAGTGCACTGTGAAAATACACCATCCGTCCCATTATAATGAACAAACATGGACAGTGCTAACCAGAATACGCTAGAAAACAGTAACAGATGAGCTCATAATAATAATAATAATAATTCCCACATGACAAACACAACAACAACAGCAACATAAATATGAGTGGCGAACAGTAACACGGTAATCCACATTATTAATTCATGCCACGGTGCGTTGTGGGTAACTCTGAACACATCACAGCATTATTATCCACATTCGAGCTCACGAGTTTCTGAGACTGTTTCAGCTGTTGCTGCGCTCATGAGCCAATGTTTGAAACTCTTCTGCTTGACAGAATCACGGGCTGTCGAACGATAAAACGTCACACCTCCTCACCAATAACGGGAGGAAACTCAGACACAAATGCTGACGAGACGCAAATCCACAGTGACTCAAAATATGAGCAGCTCTTTTGAAACATTTTAGCAAAGATCTGCTCTTCTTTGTATATAATATACTTTTTACTTAGGGTTATTTCATACTTTTATTAAATTGAATCTATATATGTTAAATATATAGTTGTTAATTAAATATATAGTTGTTACATATATTACGTTTATATTATTATATTATATTGTTACATATATACGTTTATTATTTATTTTTTCTATATATTTTTAAAGAGTTGTGTGTCTATGTGTATGTCTTACTTTTTTATTCATTTATTATTTTCGATTTTATATTACACCTTCGCTTACTACTGCACTTGATTTTCACTGTGCACTTCTTTTTATTTACATTTATTTAGCAATTATTTATTCATTTATTTCATTTCCTTTCATGCACTATTTAATTACATCTTTTTTAACGTACTTTTTTTTTTTACTTTAATTCTATATGTTGAAGGAGTTGCGTTATTAAAGATTTTTAAAATTATTTTAATGTGCATTTTAAAAAAATAAAAAAATAAATATGAATTATATATATTTACAATTTATTTTTGAGGAGCCGTGTGTATGTAAAGACCTTACTTTTTTGTAAATTAATATATTATTTTAGTTTTTGGATTATGCCTTTGTGCCTTGCTGCACCTGATTTTCAGTGTGCAAAGCAAATCTATTTTTTGTGCATATATTTATGCAGGATATACTCTACGCATATACAATGTAAAATATATATATTTAATTTATTTAAATATATTTATTTAAATATATATATTCAATATATTTGAATATATATTTATTTGGAAATAAAACAAGAAAATATTATTTCAAATTATTCAACTTCAAAATATCATGTTACTTTTTTTTTAATTATTTGTGAAATTTTGTAGCAATTTCTGAGTAAAAATTGTTTAAAAATTCAATCCTACACCTTTTTTTGTGCGTATGAATGAGAGTCCCACTGAAATCTGTATATTTCAGTGTTTCCCCATTCAAGCAGAAGGAGCTGTACCTGAATGAATGCAAACAGCTGCCTGAGGGTGTTATGAATATGGGCCGACTTAGCGGCTCAGGAACGACACACTTCACCTTGAACAGTCCAAAGATCTCTGTTTCATTCAATAAAACTCATTAGTGACGTCCAGCGTGGTTATTTTCAAGCTCGTGTCGTGTTTACAGCGTCTCTACGGATGTTTTAATATGAGACAAAGTACAAAGCCAGCGGCCGGCCCTCATTATCACGGTCACTTCTGAAAAACAAGCTCGTACGGCTCTGAAATCAACATTCGGGTCAATTAACAAGTTGCGATTAGATATCCAGGGAGCACTAGTTAGTGTGCGTGTCCCTGGTGCACGAGCAGCTTTCATTTAGCAGAAACAATGGCAACACTAATGGAACATGAGAGGCCTGAAACAAAAAGCACTTTACACACACGTACGGCACAACGCGCGTGTTTGTGCTCCGCTGATAAGCATTTCTTTCAGTATTGTGTGTGCTGATGTTGCTGAAGCAGCGGATGGAGTTAAAAACACACACACACACACACAGAGCGGGCGTTTGTCATACTGCGGGTGTTTCATCTGTCATATCTAAATGCAGTTAAACGCCAGAGTTTAGTCCATGAAAAATGAGCAGAAGGGCAAATTCGTGCCGCTGCGTGTGAGAGAGATTAATGTTATGAGACGAAAGTGTGACTAAAGTCTTCCAGCTGTCTAACTTCATGATAAACACCTACACACCAGGGCTATTAGTTAACTAAAACATAAAAATAAACAAATGTTAACTGAAAAATCTATTTTTATTTCAGGGATTTGCTAAGACATTTCTCATTTTTGTTTAGTTTAGCTCAAAGTACTAAAATAACTATATATAGACATAAAAAACCCTAATAAAAATGACAAAAAAATGTTGCCTGAAATATATATATATATATAGCTAAGTAAAATACTTAAAGATCTAAAATAACTAAAACTAAATAATTACATATAAAATTGTTTACATATAAAAACATAAAAAATGCATTATTTGAAATAAATGTTAACTGAAATAAAATAAAATATATTCAAAACATATTCAATTTTTTTTTTTCAAAATTTAATATGAACTTTTTTTTATTTATTATATCATTTTTATTTATCTGTCTTTAGCACCTCAACCAGTTCAAACTTGCTTTTACACTTAATGTAAAGTCTATGCATCTGTATTTACAAACAGAACACTTGATTTGAGATTTTGCTATATAATTAATTGACATTCATATATTTATAAGTGTGACTGAAGTGATACTCACAAATACTAGAAGTCGCTGGAAGATTTGGAAACTGCTGATCTTTTTCTGTCTTTCTGATCACAGATGTTCCAGCGTTTTGTTTGTCCATGTTATCCAATGGGATTGTGGGTCAGACACAGACTGGAGGCCTGGACCATGAGAAAATACAGACGTTATCACACTGACATTATTCAACACCTACTGCAACAAACAGACACATGGCTGGAGGTTATGAAGAACAGAATCACTTAAGCAGAGCAAAGTCACGCCGCCCTTCTGTCTGTCTGAGAGTGTGTTTATTCACTATATCAACATGCAACTCTCTCACACTCCTTCAATTCTGATAAACGCACAACCTGTGGAGATGAACAGATGAAAGGAAGGACAGGAGCTTCTGCTTCCTCTCTGAAGGAAGTTCAACATGATTTCTCCACAGAGCAGAACTTTTTGTGCCAGTTTTCTGAATATTAAATACTGACGGTGGTTTGTTGAAACAGCGGCTCTACTGCAGCTCTCACAACGCTCGTCTTCGTTTCTGTTCGGGACCAATTTTGTGCCTTGAAGGATTGTGGGTATTCAGTTCAGCAGCACAGAATGATGCAACGCACACTCAAGACTACAGTATGAATCTGAATAACGTCTCCACAGCTCCTGGATAAAGTTGCATAAACATTTTAGACAGATTTTTTAATGTGATACATTTTTATGCGATATACACCACAAATTCAAATAAAAAAATATATATATTTCATTATTTATTTCGTATTATATATTTTATATATTGCAAAATTACAAAATGAAATATTCCCTTAACATACACATGAGAAAAAATGTTTCTAAAATATTTTAAAACATTTTCATAACAGCAAAACGTTCTTAGACAATCTTCTACACACACACACACACACACATGCACAACTATAACTATCTCTCTATATAAAAACAGAGAATTTCTTATTTCCTCCATTTTGTCATCTGAAGTGTGTAAATTTGGTGTTTAGTACTGCTAGCAGCGCATAAATATTTTAAAGACACACCTTTAAAATAATTCAGTCTGAACGACTGTATAAGACACAACGCAGCTCTATTCTTCCTGACAAATACTCATTCGTTCGGAGGCATTTAGCGGTGTGCTAATGTTATAATGTCTGAATGGGGATTTCAAAGCAATTTAGCGGGAGTGTCTGTCTCTGGGTGAATGTGTGTGTATTGATGCTCTCTCTCTTACAGCGGTAAGATCGATGGCTGTGCTCTAATCCAGCACACTGTTTACTGACACTAAAAGCCAAGAATTAACCTGCACTTGAACGCGTCAGAGACTCGCAGAGACCCCAGAGGCCCATTGATGGACCACGAGGACTGTCCGCAGGTTTGCGCGTCGCCTCCCCAGGGATCTGTTCACACCGAGAGAAAGACATTAGTGAGTAAGGAAGACATTAACGGCCCTGAGACACACACACACACACACAGATGAGAGAGAGCTGTAAATATTCGCAATACATAACCCAGCTAACTGGGAACGTTCTCAGAATGCTCTGGCAAGGTTCTTTCAACGTTACGAACAAACAATCTTCTAGTAACGTTAATAGAACATTCGTTTAAAGTGATCTGGTCTTTAATAATGCTCACAAAAACATTATTTATACATCATTTTTGGAACGTCGTAACAATTTAGTTGGATGTTCTTCTAACATTTTTTAAATGTTACTAATTCTTTCAGAATGTTCAGAGAACATTCAAAAGTAACATTTCCGTAATGTTTGCAAAATGAAACAATGGATTGTTCCCCTAAAGTTCACATAACCAAGAAAAAACGTTGTGAAACATTTAAAAAACTGCATGTTTTGAACATTTAGAGAACATTCAGAGCTAATGTTTTTATAACATTTTTGTTACCTGTGATGTTACATAATACAAACGACAATACGAGGATGTTGTTAGGTAGTTCAGATGTTCAAGGAGGTTGCTAGGGTGTTGCTATGTGATTTCTAGGGTATTCTGGTTGATTGCTTACTGATCAGGTAAAAATCTTAAAGGAATAGTTCACACAAAAATGAAAAGTCTGTCATCATTTACTCACCCTCCACTTGTTCCAAACCTGTAAGAGTTTCTTTCTCTTGCTGAAGACAAAAGAAAATTATTTGAATAATGTTGATGGTAGCCACTGATTTCCATAGTATTTGTTTCCATACTATGGAAGTCAATGGGTACCGTCAGCTGTTGGGTTAGCAACATTCTTCAAAATATCTTCTTTTGTGTTTAACAGCTCAAAGAAACTCATACAGGTTTGGAACAACTTGAGGGTGAGTAAATGATGACAGAATTGTCAGTTTTATGTGAACTATCTCTTTAAGTCTGATCCCTTAGCCTGTTCACTGTTAGATCACTATGAACAAGAAGATTAAAGAATGTTAGTCAAATGTCCAGCTAAAATGTTTAACAAAAAAAAAGAGAAAACGTTCCATGGACAGTTCAAGACAGTTAAGGTATGTCGAAAAACATACAAACACTTTGGTTCCGACCAAAGTGAACATACAAAGAAGATCAAACACCCTTAACAAAAAAAGGTAAAACAGCGATATAGGACGATTTGGAAGTTGAGGGAGAAAATACGGTCAGAGTTTTTGACATACCCTAACTGTCATGAACCAGAAAAAAAAAGTTCAGGCAGAGTAAGACAAGACAAGCATTTCACATTAAAAAGTATATCAATTGTATTATTTTTATGAAAATAACCGTTTGTTTCGCTAGACAAGACCCTTCTTCCTCGGCTGGGATCGTTTACAACCGCATTTGGGATCGTTTGAAGCCACATTTAAACTGTATTTTGGAAGTTCAAAATCAGGGCACCAGCAGTCCATTATATGGAGAAAAATCCAGAAAAAAATACAAATTCTTTACGACTAAAGAAAGAAAGACATGAACATGTCTTTGGATGACAAGAGTACATTATCTGTAAATGGTTCTGGAAGTGGACTTCTCCTTTAAAGGGAATGTTAGGAAAACGTTCTTAGCTGGGATGTTATATAAGCAATAGAAAACACAATATGAGGGTGCCATATTCTTCTATATTCTTCAAGATCTTCTAAATGTGCTAGGGTGTTGCTGTGTGATTTTTAAGTGATTGCTCAAACACTTTCAATAGTGATGCTTGACATAGCATAAAAATGCAAAGAACTGTATCGGTATGGTTATGCAACACTGTCTTACATGTCACACACCGGCAGAAAAACGCAGTAGTAACAGGTCCCAAATTCCTCTCATTGATTTTTATTTGTCCTGATCCCCGGCTGGTCCCTTAGCCCCCAGTGAGAGTGACAGGCGGCTGATGGACAGTTCATTTAAACTGAGACAATCACACAATCACTCCGGGCTGTCTTTCTCTCTCCCTGTCTCCCATTCCTTCACTTCTTATGGCTCTTTTCTCGGGCGGCAGACAAAGCTATCGCTGCGAGAGGAGCCGCACTGATTGTATGCGCGTATTGTGTGCTGCTCCTTTGCTAAATGAGAGCCGCGGCGGCGGGAACGGAGGCTCTTCTAATAGCAGCTGTCAATTAAAGCTCCCCTCCCCGAATCGGATCGTGGCGGTATAGACGTACGTATACACGGAGTGGATGGCATTAGCTTGACAGCGTGGGCTAAATTGGCATGTGAACTAATGCAGAAGATGCTAATTAAACTCACAGATCAAACTAACAGCACAGTCTGCTACTAATCAAACTCTCCAGCACTTACTTTCCCCTCTCATTAAACAAACACAACACAACATTGTTAAAGAGAGACTGATAATGGCGAGAAACATCATGTGAGTGCAGCGCTTGGGCAGTCGCATGTTGTGCATGTCATGTGTGGACGTGTTTAACACACAGTGAGGGATGCTACCGACATGCACAACTACAGATATCGGCCAATTAACAACCAAAGCTCAAACCACAAACACAGACATTAATAGAGCTTCAGGTTACACAGACACAGAAAGACAACAAGTTTTTCCCCAGTAGATGTCAGTGTAATCTTCACATCCTCAAACACTCGAACACATTCATGTTTGAAAGCCCCCAAACACACCCCTTACAAAAAAAGTACCGTTGTTGTGCTTCAAAATACAACATAATAAGTTCAAAGAACATTATATTAAAATGTTACATTCTTATGGTAATACCATGGTATTTTATTTAGATGACACCTGCACAAACACAATCAAAACATCAGCTGCTTTGATCTTTGAGTTAATTGACTGGAAAAACTTGTTTAATCTGATGTCAGGTTACATGTAAGTGTGGGATCTCATCTCAGGGTTGTGCTTCAGTGAATGACACTAATGTACATACACATTAATTTGTGCATATACCAAGGTAATTAAGATTTTTAACTACCTACACTGGATATATCACCATGCTGTATGAATATGAATATTCTCAATATATCATCACAGCTAGTAGTGAACATTCTGACAAGGCTCTCTGCAAATTATGAACAAATGTTCTTCCAGTAACGTTAATAGAATGTTCGTTCAAAGTTATCTGCTATTTCAATAATATTCTCAAAACCCACAAAAACATTATTTATCATCATTAATTGAACGTTTTTTTCCCTTCAACTAACTTTTTTTTTTTAAATGTTGCTATTTTAAATATTGCTAAATGTTTTAGAACGTTCAGAGAACATTCAGAAATAACATTCCAAAATAGAATGTTCCTTGAAGGTTCGCATAGTCAATAAAAATGTTTAAAAAGAAATTGAAACATTAAGAGAACAGTCAAAAATGTTTTTATAACTTAATGGAAACGTTCTTAGAACATATTTTTTGTTGTCTGGGATGTCAGGATGTTGCTAGGATGTTCTAAGAGGTTGCTAGGGTGTTGCTATACCACTTCTAGCACAGTACCATAATACTACCATATGCAGTGGATCATGAAACATGAATATGATAATCACTGATCACCACGATGTCTATCAAACTATCGTTATACCACAATACTATGTTTTTTGGACTCGTACCATAGTAAAACCAGGGTTTAGGAAATTATTATAGAAAAATATTTTTTTTGGACGTGCAAGCAGGAGATACCATGTTTTTGATCATGCACCATAGTACTGCCAAGAGCGTTACACATGGAGCGTAGCGATAAATTTTCCGCTAAAAGGTTTTTGAGTTTTAGTGTGACACGGATCTGTGAGGACGCGCTGCGCGGTCACGGCACGTTCGAGCAAAAAGCTGAAATCCCGTTTAATCCTCACGCGCCGTGGCGCGTCAACACGGTGTCCGGAGGCAGAATCGATCCATCGGCGCCTCCAGCAGCATCTAAAGCCGCGCTCAATCATACGACGCGCAAAACGCGTTCATTCACCTGAACGCCGCATGCACCTAATCCAGTTAAAGCCCACGAGATGAACCACTCTGCCCATTTTTCGACTATAAAAACCCGAGCCCGATGCATCATAGCGCATTTGCACGTAAACACTGTCAACTGAGAGATATTGATGAAGCTTTGACGCCTGTAAACTGAAGTGTGTTGATGATGTGAGAATGATGCTGTAAAGGGACCTCCTGCGTCTCCTCCCCTCCCTCCTGCTCTCCTACTCCTCATTTCCACTCCTCATTTCGCGTTCACCCACGAGAAGAGCTCCGACCGTCCAGCATCATGTCCTCAGACGTCCAGCTGCGTGACCAAACGGACCCGGACAGCAGCGACCCCGCGGGCGTCAGGAGCGACTGAGAGCAGGTAGGACAAACTATCTGTTTCGGCGTGTAATCTAGAAAATATTTCAACCGATTTGTTACGAGCCCAAACGGGCAAACAAACGAACGCGCGTCAAGGAGCACACGTGCAACAAACACAAGGTTCACCCAGAAAAAATGAGCTATAAAATGTTCCGCTGAGCCTGCAATCGATGGAAAGCAGCAGGAGACGCGGATCACTGTGGTTGTTTCTCGAATTGAGCTGTTGAACTTGACGCTCCATGGAGACTCCAAAAGCAACGCCGATTTCACGCGCTTTCCCCTTCATTAACTCACTCAAGCGCGCAAGCAACTTTAAGACTTCTCTCATCAGAGACCATTTAGACTATTTTCGGCAGATCCGAGCGCGCACCCAGAGCAGACCTGAACTGGAAAACGGCTCGTTCGAGTTCCGTTTGCGCGCAGGCTTAAGTCAAGCGGGATTTACGCACAAACCAACTCGAAAATCTTGGCTTCAATCTGTTTAATAACACTTGGGCATCGGATCAACCATTTGAGGGTTAAAAGAAACTGATTTGGTTGAATCAGTTGCCGTTTGAGTTGTGCGTAAAAGGTTTTTGCGCACTGAACTTGAGCGCGACATTTCATTTAAACACTGGACGGACTAATTATGTAATCTAGTTGGTCAGTTGGTTCGTCATGCATCTGCCTAAATAATGCAAAACTGTCTGCACAGGTCGAATACTGTCAAATAAAGTGTCTTTACGTGCCATGACACTGATATATGGGACAGCAATGTGTGTGAACTGATTCTCCAGCTGATGTGATAGACTGGCTTTCGTGGCGCGTAGTTTTCTCTCGTTCACGACTGTATCCTCGTTCATTTCCTACTACTAATTTTCTTTACTGGTCAAACTCAACAGAAATGTGAAAATTGACTTTGCGCGCTGGGTTCTGGATGGAGGTTTTCTTTAATGAGCGTTTAACAGTTTTATTCTCGGAATGAAGTTCACATCATTATTTGGCTGTTCAGGTTTTTGCTGAGTGTTTAGAAATGAAAAGGAAACCTGGCCTCGAATGCGCTCCTCTAATGTCTAGTCAAGGATTAACTGTTATTAACCAATAGAGCTAAATCAATAACTTGTGCTGGAAGTTTTCAGCTGAAATCTCTGATTTATTTCCTCTGCTGCTCTGTTCATGGATCAGGACGCGCGCATGGAATCGATCAGATCGCTGCTCTCATCGATAACCAAAGCGCGTCAAGCGGCAGGTGGTCAGATCTGCTATTTTTAACCTGTATGTTTGGCAAATATTTCACAGGGGTTAGAAAACAGAGATTCACTCATGACTGCTCATAATTTAGGTATCGATTCCAGCTGTGCTCATAAAATGATTGACTATCGTTCAGGACACGAACAGCATATTGATTATCAGTGGATTTGGCACTGATGGATTGTTGCGCTGCTCAAAGAGTCTCTCAGTGTAAGATGCGTGAAATGAGGAAACGAGAAATAGAGAAAATCCAAATGCACAAAGAAGCGGAGAAACCAAACGCTGAACAGGTGAAATGCGCTGAGCTGGAACTAGTGCGCGTTTGAAACGAAGCCTAATGGATAGTGAAGATGTTTCATGAGACGTTTTTTTAAGCTGTTGAACGTTTTTTCGCTCTTTGTTTTTGGCGCGTTCTGCCCCGTTAGAGCGCGCGATAAACGCAAACGGGAGCGCGCGTGGACGCGCACAGGTACACTATATATATATAAAGATATTTTTTCCAAGAAACGCAAATCACTATCATTGTAACTCATGGCAAAAGTAAATTCCCAATTATTTCACATTTAGTTTTTTACATTTAACAAAACAGAATTACAGTGTAGCATCTCAGTAACGCTCCTAAACGTCATAATATCAAAATTGAAATTTTGTGGCTTTTAGTCAATGGATGTCTCTCTCAGTTCTCCTACATGCTAGTATGTGCCTTAAATTTGACTACATTTATTGTCCAGCATGTATGTACATTTACGATGTACAAACAAGTCTCTCTCTTATAATGGAAAGCTGAGCAAAATATTGATAACTCATGACTTGCAGATTTTTTTGTCCAATCACATGCTCTCTAGAATAAGAATGTCCCGCCCCCTGATGTCACATGATCTAATTCAAGCAGCTCAGAGACACTTAGAGGTTCAGTTCACCTGGAGAACCATTAGTTTAAGGCCCATCTCAGGTTGTCCGATGTGGTCGGCACTAAATACAGATGAAAAGGGTCCAAAACAGGGTTGTCCGATCACACAAGCCAAATTCAGATACAATGCAATTCTTCACATAACTAAATAATAAAATGGACAATAAACATTTGTGCATTAGAAATACAAAGACAAATGGCATAACAAACAGAATATTAAACGTCAATAATAAGAATAATTACATTAATTAAATGTATAAACACATATAAAATATAAAAAACATTATAAAATATAATTCTAAAACATTTTAGTAATATATTTACATTATCATAAACATTCTAATACATTTTTACTATTAAAAATAATACATTTGTTTAAATATTTATTATAAACAATTGGAACATGTTATATTAAACAATATAAACATTATATTAAACATGTTTTATTATTTTTTAGACAAAAATATTTTAACATTACTGTACCATTTATTTATATCATAAACATTATAGTAAAAATTTACCATTAAAAAAACAGAGTTCAGATGCAAAAGCCTCTAAATCCATCCAACGTATTTCTATTAAAATGAGCTTTTCTTTCTGGCTACTTTGTATAGGTTTCTATGTAAGTACTGGTACTTCTGATTGGGCTGAGGCTGAAATTTAGCGACTTGGAAGTAAAAGTACTTATAATATGTGTCAGGAGCATTCACTCACTATCTTTATCTCATTTTTGACCGAGATGGCTTTTAGCAGGTTTTGCATCTGAACTCTTCATATATATATATATATATATATATATAATAATAACATATATATAATGTGTAAACAGAAAGGGATATTGTGCTGGTCATTGCTGCTGAAGTCCTAATGAAGGTCTGACGCTGCATTTCACCTGCCCGCAATTATACACCTATTCATTTTACACGTCTATTTTAAGGGTCTTGTGTTTGGCTGAGGCTGGTGTTAAGCTGGTAAAGAAAAGATGTAAGGATCTGTGCTGTGTATACATCCGTGCTCAATAATACACATTAGCTGCATTATGTGTGTCTTTTGTCTACGGTGTTTTTGCATTGTCTAAATCAGCCCGTCAAAGTCTTTCAACCGCTGATGGACACAGAGAAGCACATGCTCATTCACGCTGACCTGTGTGTGTGTAATGTCAGCCATTCAGAGTTTAATGTCAGTGTGAGAGGATGTTTTACTGCAGACAGTGTTGTTGTGGAGTTTAATGGCAGCATGAGGGTGTTTAGGTGAATAATGTTTATGGAGTTGCAGCTAAAATCATTTAGAAGTGCTAACAGGACTGTAGAGACCGTGTCAGACTGACAGCATCTCCCGCTAGACACACTCACACACGCAGTATTTACATACACACTCACAGGGACTGCCATCATACACACACTCCTCATCTGTTATTCACACACACACTTAGTGTGGCGGGTCAATAACGTCGAGGGCCTTGGGTACTGTGAGAAAGAATCATTGCTCCTGCTTTATTTGCAGCACTAGTTGTTTGTCACAGAATCTAAATGCACAAGAGTGAAGTGGAAGAAAGTCATTGAGCATCTGATCTGAACATCTGGGTTCAGTCGTGTAACCACAGCCACTAAAGACTGTGTCTTTAAGACCAACCAGCTATCAAATTAGACCAGTCTACTAAGTTATGACCAATTCTAAAGAAAAAATGGGATGACTAACTTGTAAGACCAGTCTTGGGTTCAAAGTCATGGAATGATTTCTGCAAGTATTTTTAAAAAAGGAATATACTATTATTTGGAGACAAATGTGTTAAAAATGGCATGAAATGAAGTGAAACGGCTTCCTGAATGAGAAAAAGCATCTCGATTTTGTCCATTGGGAATTGACTGAATCGACTGGATCGTTGTTGTTTACTAACTGCTGTGATCTCATGCCGGTGCGCACGTCATCGGAGGAAAGATTGCAATGGCGAATGGAAATGAATGTTTCTGACTAAAGACTACGAGGACATGTGAATTTTAAAAAATGTATACAGATACAATTAAATATAATACAAAAAATGATTGTTGGTCTTAATGGTATCTAAATCACCTAATTGTAACAAAAATAATGTAATAATATAATTCTCAGAATGTTCTGGCAACGTTGTTCCAGTAATTTTAACAGAATGTTAGCTCCTGATGTTCTTGAAACATTATTTATACATCATTTCTTTGAATGAAACATTTCCTGAAACAATTCAGTTGGTCTTTCATGTATTGTTTTTTTTTAAATGTTATTACTTTTTTAGAAATTTCAGAGAACATTCAAAAGTAACGTCTTCAAAACATTCTAAAATTCTAAAATGGAATGTTCAGTTAATATTTGAATAACCAAGAAAAAAACGTTTTTAAAACATTTAAAAAACTGGTTTGAAATAATGTTTTTATAACTTAATGTGAATGCTAGGAAAATGTACTATTGTTAGCTGTGCAGCAGCATTCAGTATTTTGTACTTCCTTTTAAGATAGTTCACCCAGAAATGAGAATGCCGTCATCATTTACTCATCTCCATGTCGTTCCAAACCCAAGATATTTAACAGAAGGTCCCAGGTGCACTCCTCCTTCTGACGAAAGTGACTGTGATGACAGAACATTCATTTTTGGCTGAACTACTCCTCTAATGATCCTGCACACTCTCTCCTGCATCTCATCAGCTTCACAGCAGGTTTGCAAAACCTCCGTCATTTGTTCCACAAAGGGAGACAAATGAAAAAGATATGCAAATGTACTTACTGTTTTCTGGAGCCTGTAGAGCACAGCCCAGAGGAAAGTGTTATTGCTCAGATGTTGCTCTTGCGCAGCTCTGGAGGCACAGTGCCATTCTCAATCGCCTCATGTGCCAACAGTGTTTCCCATGTTTCTCCTGAGGGGAAATAAAAACAAAGTTGTAAAAGTATACACCCTTAAAACCAGTGAGGAGCAGATTGATCATTTGATGAGAAATGTTAGAGCTCATATTGAGATCTGAAAACGAGTCGTGAGCTATTGTGAGCAGGAATGGTCTGGTAAACCATAAAATGGGTGTCCAAAACTGTGGATAGAGAAAATATTGAAATGAAAATAGTTTGAGATATTGTTTCTAAAGCAGTGTTATTTTAGGGCCTTTGAGATACTATTATAGTCTTGAATTAATTAATTTTTATACTGTATGTAAATGTATTAGAAATGTATATATTTTTTATTTTAAAATTTAATTTTAGTTTAAAAAAATATATACATTTTTACTAGGTTAATGGTTATAAGAATCATGACTATAAAGGTGACACTGAAAAGCAGCAAAAAGCTCCATTTGGACTCCGTCTAATCTCATAGTGTCTTAGAGAAATAACTGAGATTATAAAGAGATCTCATTTGTGATTTTGGTTTTCTTATGGGAGCTTACAGTGTGTGATACTCACAATCCGACAGGACGATTATGCAGTTATTTTCCCATGAGCAGCGCAACCCCAGAACCAACAGGGGCAAAACACACACACATACACACACACACACACACACACACAGACTTCATGACATTCAGAGTGGTGACACTCACTCCTCTCCCCCATGGGCGTCTGTCTTAAATGGCACACGCTGAGGCGGCGAGTGTGTGTGTGCATGTGAGCAGTCAGTCTGTTGACACACTCTGGTGATCTCTCTGCTTGTGCGACACGGCGTGTTTGAGGGATTTTTCTACATTTCACATCTGATATTCTCTGTGCAGAACTCCAGAGGCACAAAACGCTGTCAGACACGAGCTGATCTGACAGGACAGAGGAAACTCTGCATGTGTGTGTGTTTGAGGGGCCTGGAGGTTATTGTGCATCAGTGAAATAGCAGGGCACCCCTGGTGAGCTCTCATTTTCGCAGTTGCTCTTGTTATGTTTACACTGTAAGGCTTAATGCACAGAGAAATGTATCCAATCTGTTAATATTAATTTAAAGGAACAGTTCACTGAAAAATGAATATTCAAATTTGTTTACTCACACTCTTGTTGTTTCAGAACCAACAGGTGAAAGGCAAACAGTCATGACTGGATCTGTTATAAGTGTTTAGAAACCTTATATGACATATAAAATCAAAATTATCTGAATATATTGTACAATAGATCTGTACAAAAAGCAGACTCAAATTTAAGTTATTCACTCATGATCTTACCAACTTTTAATATTTACCTAATCTGTTGAACTCAAAATGATGAATTTTGTCTGATTTTTGCCATCGTCTAGAGATTTTCTACTGAAAAATAAAAAATAAAAAAAACACAAAAATAAATAAATAAATAAAACAAGTCAACAAGTCAAGTATAATCCATAGGACCATATATATTTATTATTATTATTATTATTATTATTACTATTATTAATATTATGGTCCTGCTGATCATAGTTAACGTTTTTTTGTTACTGTGGCATTAACAAACAACAGACTGTAGAATAAATTTGGATTATTATCAATGTAATGTAACTTTTCCATAATAAACATCTCAATAAATCCATATATATTAATCGACCAATCTCACTGTTATTGTAAATGTCTACAGAATAAACCTGTATTTTTAATAAAAAATATCTGATAAAAGATATCTGATACAAAAGTAATGTTTGAAGTGAAACACAAACAGATCTGAAATCATCTGCTGTTTACACACATGCAACGCTGTGAAAGATATCAGTGCAAACTTTAATAAAGCTTCTGTCTTTCATCCTCGCGACTCTCTGTTTAAACAAATCGAACACTCTAGAGCGGTAATTCAGTAAAATGCCGACACACAACCCAGCGTAAACAAGGCGGGCCGCCACAGCCGGTCGAAATATGAGGACGTCATTCCAGTTCCTCCAAACTCTAATCAAATCTGAATTCACAGATCGCTTTTACAATGTGCAGAAGCTGCGGGGTGATTTAATTTAGACCGCACACTTCTTCTCTCCGTCGGCCCGGATACATTATCCCTAACTAGTGCGCTTGCTGACGGCCGACCCGACATCAGAGGAGCGACATTTGGAAAGCGACGGGATTCAGTGGGAATGTGTTTAGATTCAGAGACACCTGTTTTACATCTTTACAGCCGCGGCGTGTCCGCGAGGAAGGTTGAGAATGAGGGTTTCATTGGTCTGGATTTCAGCGTTTGTCCTCTAGAAACAAAAATACTGATCTTATCAAACTCAACAAGTTTCTTCAACTGCCTTTAAACTGGATTATTGATAAGCCTGGAAGGTCAAGCACGCACAGTTGCAATAAAGGTGTGCGAGAGAGCTATAAAACTAGTGAACTGATCAGTAAGACTGGCTTAAGACTAGGTTGGAACTGGATCAAGGTTGGTTTTAAGTGTGTGCGGTGAGACTGTCCTACCAGCATCAGTATTCATGGCCGACGTTCATCCTTCATTTAAAGTGCATAAAGCGGGCTAACAGTGCTGGACTCGACCCAACACAAGGTCATCAACCCAGTTTTCCCAGTGCGTTTACAGCAATCAATACACACACACACACACACGCACACACACCTCGCTCTCTCTGTCTCGTAGGTAGATTGTTCCGGCTCTGGCAGGATTCTTGAGTCTGGATATTCAGCCTTACTGTCCGTCTTCCAAACTAAATGAGATTCAGATATCTTTAGACCTGTAGCGCCAGGACAGACTGTTCCAAAAACAGACAGTGAAGTGAAGAACAGGAGTGCAGTGTAATACACTTAAACACTGGGAACAGATACAAAACAGCAGCCTTAACAAATGTATGCTCTCGAAACATGTGCTGAACCTTTTGTTGTTGGAATAGAGAGAAATCTTCCCAACTATGGCTTTAAAAGCCTAAAAGGCGAGGCACATAGAAGATAAAGATGATTTTACTATTTATCAGTTTGAATATCTAACGGGCCGGTCACACTACACTTTATGTTCCATTGATTTCCATTCATTTACAAACTCATGCAAATTTCATTGCTTTCCAAAGTTCAAGTGAGGATTGCTGGCATATTTTTACATTTCGGATGTATGTTGAATTGTTTCTTTAAAAAAAAGAGTGTGACGTCATATGACCGCCATATGTTTTGATTTGGGTGCTGCCATTGCCTATGCAATGGTAAGTTATGTGATTTGTCCAGTTTTTAGCTGTGGTTCGAAAGCTCAGTGGCAAACAGGGTCAAACGTACTAGTAATACTAGTAAGAATACTAGTAATATCATAATTAAAACATATTTTAACCTTTATATTATGTTGTGGGTCAATGCAACATATTAGAAATAGAAATGCTGGCTAACCTGTGATGTTTTTCTTGAGGTTTTGTGACTTGTACTTATTTAGGGTCGACACTCTGATGTGTGGAACGTGCGTCAAAATTTATATTACGATTACGATGTCTACAGGTCATTTTGACCCCTAAGGCAGGTGCACAGATCTAAAGTAATATCTTTTTAATGCATTTCAGTTGTATGCATGTCAGTTTATCAAATACTTTTAGGGTATCTATATTTATGGATTTGGCAGATGCTTTTATCCGAAGAAACATTTTTAATAGTTCATGCATATTAATTACAATAGGAATTGAACCCATGATCTTCAGAAAAGCACAAAGAAAAAACTTTTTTCCTACTTCTTTTGTTTAAAATGTTACTACTGTTACAATACTTCGTTTTTAAAAATTGGAAGGCGTATTAATGTTAAAAGTTCATTCGTTTTTACCTGATTTTGTTTGTTTGTTTGTCTGATTTTTGGTGAATTTTATTAAATCCAGAGTCACTTTGACCTCCTCCATAAAAATCAGATCCAGAATTTAAATCTAAATGAATCATTAAGAAAATTACACACAGAGAAATATAAAAGAAACGTAAACTATAAATATAAACTAACTTTAACTTACTTGCTCAGTAAGACTCTCTTCAATCTGCTGCTCCGAATAAACTGAAAGTAGAAGAAAGTTTACATTTCTGCCACCATAGCGGCCCTCGTGGCACAGCTTAGAATTGAGCTTCTATTTCCAGATGTACTTGTGTTTACATGGAGTGTGATGAGATATGATCAATACACTCGAAATCATCAGCACACACTCAGAACCATACAAGCGAACAGCTGCTGGTGTGTCTGGATGCAGGTGAAGCAGCAGGAAACAGATGGACTCGTGTGTCTGAGTGGCTCTACAGGACGGCAGACCCTCCTGAGACCCAAACACAGAAACATTTAGATTCCTCACACACTCCTCCGTTCTAATTACACAAGCCTTCTGATGCGCTTCTCCAGAGAGCCTCTTTCCAATTATCTATCTGCTAGCGATTCATCTCTTTCCATTTCTCCCTCCGTCTATTACACCTCCACACATTCACTCGCTCATTTCCTCCACTGCCTCATTACGGGAAAAGAGACGGACGGAGAGCTGCTGACGCTTCGGATTGAACTTAGTATGTCACCTGGAAAAAAGGTGATAATGACGAGATAAAGCACAAGCGTTCAATATCGAAATAAATGAATGGATGTTGACCCCCACTTACTCCACTCCAGATGTGTGCGTGCGTGTGTGTGAATACAGCTCGGATCAATTCAGTTCACTGTACCTGAACACACCTTAAAGGAACATGCCAGTTACTCAGCTTCATGTTCTTCCAATCCTGTATGACTTTATAGTTTTTTCTGTGGAACACAAAAGAGATGTTTAGATGAATCTCCAGTGACATTCCATGCAGTGAAAGGCAATAATGCAGTTGAGCTCCAAAACTGAGAAGAAAGCCACCTTGATGACTATATTTTATGTCAAATGAAAGCTTTATGCAAGGAGCAAAACAAGATTTGATGTCAGTGGTGCCAACACTGTCCATGGGGCCAGAAAAATAATGCTCATGCACTTCAGTTTTTAAGTGAACACTGACAAAATGATCAACAAATAATGCTTTTTTTTCACTAAAAAACTAAGTGCATGAGCTCAGATCAGTGAGGCCTACAACAAAACAGTTCTGAAAATAAATACAAAACCTGTGTTAACTGAAAGAAAATTAGTTGACAAAAAGATTGAATCCAAGATTTAGTGATAATATAGCATACTGAGAGATTTAAAAGCAATTTTTGAAAAGCCAGTTATTTTTGACTGGGAACACAGCACAGCACAAAGGTTAATTAGTATTTTTATCTCATTTTGTATTTTGTTTCTTGTTTCTGTCTAGTGAAAACAGCGAAATCATGATAAAAGTGCACTTAAAAGTGACTTAAGATAATAAAAAAATATAAAAAATAAACAATTCAGATTGAAAACGTTTATTTTTCTAGTTTTAAGTGACTATTAACTTGGTTAATTATCAGAAAACTATTATAATTATAAAGAATTATGTATGAATACAGATAATTATCATAATTATCAAAGTCATTTTGCTTATCAAGTAACTGTACCTTGATTTAAGAGTGTTTATTTTTATTTGTACTGGAAAAGTATACAAAATCAGACAAAAATACTAAGCAGTGCATATTCCCTGCACCTTCTTGGAGCTCAGACAAGTTGTGATCATTGTAACATTCCTTAAAATTCCTCCATTTGTGCAGAAAAGGCCAGTGTATTTCTGAACATGAAGCGTTGGAAGAGGATTTACAACGAGAAACAGTGTCATGCACTCAGCTGCTCAGCGTTTCTCTCTTCAGTGCATTAACTGAGTCGCCTGGCTTCAGTACAACAAAGAAAAACAAAATCTCTGAACTGCTTGGGGAGACGCCAGGGGCGGCAGATTGTTCCTGTAACCCCACTAACCCATTGACTGAAAAAACAGGAAAGGGCCGTGGATTGAACCTTGAGGGCCCCCACACCCGGAGGAGATTCTTTTTATCGTCAGCTTTTATTACATGTTTTCTGTACAAACATCATGACCCACTCAATAACTCATGAGCGACCAGATGAAACGATAACGGGAAGCTAGCTCCCTTAGAAATAATATTCTTCACTACCAAACATGGCTCAAATACGGAGACTCGCCCTGGAGACAAAAGGATCAGTCCCACAACTACTGAAGTTTGTGTTTGCTCAGGACATTAAAAGGAAAAACTGCCTTGGCTTTTCTCTGAAATGTCAGTTTTACTGCATTGACCTCAGGTACTAAAACTAAGATATTAATATAATTCCCCGTATGTAGCTGAGGAATGGAAAATCTAAACAAAGTGTCTGAAATGACATTATTTTAAACTAATATTTTTAATTATTCACAATTTCAGATGTTTCTCTCCTTACATACATATAGAGAAATAAAAACACACACAAATGAGTCAATAGTTGTCATACAGCAAGTGTAAATGACTATAAAATTAACTGTAACATTCTTAAATAAGGTCTCATTAGTGGGCTAACTAACATTACCTAACAATTAGCATCGCATTTCTTACGTTTTTATTAATCTTCCTCAAAATTAGTGAAGATAGATAGATAGATAGATAGATATAGATATTTCATTTATATAGTTTATGCTTAAAAAGGAAAAATACCTGTCAGTGGGGTTAGAAAAGTAAATGTATTTTCCTTTGAAAGACGTTTATTATTTTTCTTACCAAATAGCAGGTATTTTGTCTTGTTTTAAGCAAAAACTTTTTATCAATATTAAGTAGTGCTATGCAATTAATCATGATTAATTGCATCCAAAATAAAAAGTTGTTGTTTACATAATATATGTATACACACACATGAATGCCTATATTCAAAAGAAATGTGCATGTATAATATTAATATCAATAAAAATATATACATGCAAATATTTTCTAAATATATACTGTATGCGTGTGTGTGTGTGTGTGTATACATAATAAATATACACAGTACACACACATATTATATGAACAAAAACTTATTTTGGACGCGATTAATCGCGATTAATCATTGCATAGCACAAACATTAAGTAAATATTCCCAAAAAAATGTTGAAATATTTATACTGGAAAACGGCAAAATAAAATTAAAATGAGTTTATGCAGTGACTAAGATTATTACATTATTTTGAAGTATTTTTAATTGTTAATTCATGTCAACTAACATAGTTAACATGACAGATGGAACCTAATTGTAAAATGTTAACAAATTAGTGTGAATAGCAGCCCAGGTCCGTTCATATTCATATATCTGAGCACAGTTTTGAGAAACACTTAAGATTACTGGGTGCTTTTTCTCAGGAGAAACATCTGAGAACTTGGAGCATTCAGCAAAAGTCTCCATTTAATCTCACAGTTGAGAAATCGTACTTTCGTAGCGCAGGCAGCATTTTTATACGTCAGATAGATTCGTTTAAATAAGAAGCTGTACGAATCGTCATTTTTTGAGGTCTTCAGGCGATGCTTTAGTACAGAACTAATCTGAGTGAGCGCGGAGGGCTTGTACATCCCGTTTAAAAGCCCCCCAGAGGCTCATCCCCAGGATACGGCTGACGACTGCGGGGTTATTGGCCTCTGAATGCCGCTCCACTCCTGTGACTTTGAGAGATCAGCGCTCTGTTCTAGATCACAGACATCGGCGGCTGAGCGAGGGACTTTGAAAAGCTCTGATGGTATCAGGTGTGCGTGTTGCTCAGGCACCGGAGAGTGTTTTCCTCTTCCTTTTAATGAAATATCCCGGCTACGCGGGTTTGATTGCTTTCTGCGGTACGGTTAATTCAAGTTTTTAAAGCTTTTATCTTTTGGATGAGTACACGTAGGAAGGAAAGATTATTTGATAGGGCTTCTTTTTGTAGTTTTACCAAACGTCTCCGTTTTTTAATAGCCGTTTTGTTTTGTTTGAAGATTTGCACTGGCGTCACACTTCAGCACTTTGCACTTTCGGTAGATGTTTTTGCTCGGCGGATTACATCTGTTTATTCTAACATTTTTTCATTTTGAAAGGATTTCACTGTTTTTGCTTAAGTTCTTCATATATGGCAGCTTATTGTGGGGCTTGTAATTACACCATTAGTGTTGCTCTGAAAGGGAAATGAAAGCCTTCAAGCCAAAGAAATGGCATTAAAATGAAACGGGTAGAAATTTACATCACAAACAGACAGCTGAAAACACTGCACTGTTTCTAAAAGGCTTTCTGAAAACACTGTAGTCTTTGTCAAATTATAGTTTGCCATGTTAACAAAATTTCTCCCGTGGTTTCCGTCAGCGGATTCAGGACAGGCTTATGTTTTATCTGTAGATTTGAGCCGATCTGCTGTCGTTATATCCGAGTGCTGTAATGCTGCGGTGTATGAGAGGCTCTTAAAAAAAACCCAGCACCGAGACCCAGTTTCCCGCAAAGCAGAATCTGCCTGTTCTGATTACCGGTTCAGTCCGGAGAGCAGGTACGGAGCGGTTTTGACTGAGAGTTTATTCCCGAGAGCTCCGGCGCTGTCACACTCAGAACCGGTCCTGGCATTTACATCTCCAGACAGCAGAACATCGCCCTGGGCCTGGAAAGTACCACTTCCAGTCTGGAGCTCGTGGAAAAACGACCTTGTTATTCTAGCACTATCTGTACTGAATTAGAACAGAGTCATTATCAGCATATAAAATGTATGTTTTTACATTTACATTAAACAATCAGAGCAAACCCATCAAAGTATTCAGATACTAGAAGAAAAAATTGATCTAATTATATATTTATATTATCATAATTATATTAATATAATTACATATCTTATATATATTTTGAAACAGCACATATAATCATACATAAGCTAAATTTATCTAGAAACAGCTTTATTATGCTAAACCTCATTCATGTCATTTCAATGTTTTTTACCGTAAATTTTTACAACATTTCAAACTTACATTTGTCTTCCAATGTCTAAATAGGCAAATCTCACAAAATCCCTCTAGAAGAGTTGCATTTCACCTAAAATCAAAAGACAGAAATAAGAAAGTAAACAAGTATTCTCATGTTTTAGGACTTATATTGTGACATTATTTCAATGACAATTAAACACATTTACTTTTAAATTTAGTATTATTTATTTGTTGTACCGTCTTTAATTTATGCTCAATTAAACTGTAATTATGGCTACTTTAAAATATTTAAATTGCAGTAATTTTATTATAATGTAGTAAAAAAAAACATTTATTACAGTAATAAAAATCACTATTGACAATAATGGGAATTAAAAAAAAATGTAAAAAAAATAAATTAACTATTGTGACATTGCAAGTCTCATTTACACATTTACCCCAAAAATTCACATTACTGTAATGTGAAAACAATTTTTTTTAATTATTATTATTATTTTTTTATTTGTTGTACTGCCTTTAATTTATGCTCATTTAAAATATTTATATCACATTTAAAAATAAAACATTTGGATGCATTACAGTAATGAGAATTTGGGAAAATGTGCTTAATTGCTGTTAAATATACAAAAAAAAGTCTACATACATAATCAGTTTCTCCATTTCTACAGTTTTCTTAAGAAATCTGAATGAGATAATGGAAAAAAACAAAAAACAAAAGAGCATATTTAACATCACAGATATTTGGACATTTCAGCAGCTCAATACGCTTCAGAGGAGAGAACCTGTCAAAACATTTCATTATGAATATGAAACTATAGAAATAACTGCTGCTTCAATATCATAACCTCATTTCCAGCTCTCTCTTTCTCTCTCTCTTTTCTCTTCTGACATGCACTGGAAGGCTGTGCTGCATAAATATACGCGTGTATGTGTTTCTGTGGATATATGAACATGTATACATGTTTGACATCAAACTTCAGCCTTGAGGTCATCTATATATTCTATGCATATTGAAAATTTGCATACGGTGTCCGCAACATAGAAATAATATGAGTATTCTGCCTTGCATCTGTGTCATGCTGATGATGACCTTGTCTGTGGATCTGAGATTTGGCATCGATGTGTGTGTGTGTGTGTGTGAGAGTGAACTGACGGTTTTCCTTCTGTTCACACTCCACCATCACTCAACAATCAGCCAACCATAACCATAAAGCTGACAGCAGAGCGGTCGGGAACGCGTCGGATGCTCTGGAAGTGTGTTTTCGAGTATGTGTGAGATATTCCCGCTGCTTTTCCCCCTCTCATCTCTGACAGGCAGGAAAGGGCCATCGGTCACACATGTGTCCGGTGGCTTTGAAGTGTTTTCTGCCGTGTTAGCGGTCAGGGGGGCTTCGTCGCCGTGATTTTCCCCTGGAGAGCGAAACCGAGCAGGTACGCGGCGCCTGTGCCAAGAGCGCGGGCCTTGAATCACGCCGTATTCCTGGCGGAGAGCTTTCTGCTGATTTTAAAGTGCTTTATATGTGCCATAATTAACCCACAGCATCTGTCCGCTAAGAGACTTTAATCAGACTTTAAAGGACTGATTAAAATTTGAACTGTACAATATGTTTTTTTTTGTTCAAGTAGAAAGTCAACATGAAATGGTGCTTGCAACCTATTTTACTTATGTAATGTGACATATATCATAATGAAATTCAATGAGATTAAAATGTAGGGCAGGACTTTATCCATGGGGACCTGATTTGCAAGAGAGTTTCATGGCAGAAGTGAACAAATGTCTGCTGAAACAATGATTACATGGTGAATCTCATTAAAACAGTTAGCATTGTCTGGCACAAAATATATATTTTGCATTGTGACAATATTTTTTTTTTAATTAAATTAAATTGAACACTATGTAAATGAAAAAATATTTAAACATCATACTGTACTGCTCTCAATTTATAAATAAATAAAGTCACCGTTGAGAATAAGAAGAATTACAAACAATCCTAAAAACGTTAAATGTCCAGATGCATAACAATAAAGAGAATGAAATGTCATTAAACTCACATTACAAATAAAATGTAATGTATGAAATTAAATTAAATATTATTTTCATAACAAGCAAAAAGTTATTTAAATTAAGCATTAGTATATTAAATAAATTTAAAAACTAATAAATTTATTATAAATACGTTATTATTAATAAATGATAATTTACAAAATAAATTCGCCAGAGAGAATAATGAATTTTATTACAAATTTAATTTGCAGAATTTAAATAGAACACTATTATTATAAATATATTATAAATCTAAATAAAAGTTAATACATTTAGTATAAATAAATAAATATTATTATTTAAAATTATAAATAGAAAAAATACCTTTTTTAATAGTCACCATTGAAAATAATGGGAATTAAGAACAATCTTTTAAAAAGTAAGATGCCCAGGTGCATTACAATAATGAGAATTTGGGGGAAGTGAGCTTGAATGTCATTCAAATAAACTCACAATACAAAATAGGCTTCATTTTCTTTATGGAACGAAATTAAACTAATTCTTATTTCTTTCCTTTTGATTTTAGTTGACCTGGGCTTGTGTAATAAGACTCACCAAGTAGTTGTTCGACTGCAGCTTATTATTATAGATGACTAAAAGAAATGTTTAACAAGACCAGAAAAAGTAAATAGGGTCAATTTAGATGTCACGCTGACTTGAAATGATTGTCACCTCAGCTATAATGAGGCTTGATGCGGTAAATCACACATACTCCTCTCGAAACTTTAAAGATTTATAACACTCGTCAACCGACTTTACAGACCTGCAGCGGTTTTACATCTCCGCGTTACAGCCGCGCGCGTGTGTGCGAGACAACGCTTCGACTGTGGCGTTTGATTGAGAATGTCTGCTCTGCGTTTCGATGGCAGCCCCAGTGCATGCTGGGATTGATTGAGCTGTCCCGGCGCCCCCCAAACCTGTCAGCCGCTGGAGTTATGACATCATCAGGCCCCTCATAAGGCTCTCCATTGTTTTGAAATGAAAGAACATCAATTTCCTGCCCAGTGAAGCCTACGGGATGATTTGTGGCTGCTATTATCCTGCCAGAGTGTGGCGAGAGCGCAAAAATAAGGACTCTGAGAGAGAGAAAGAGAGAGGAGGAAAGTTCCCGTCCTACTCTTTGTCTAATCACCTGAGACAGGTAACACCGCTGCATACCTGTGACATCCGCATACGCAGCAATTTAGACTCATAAGACACTTAATAATGAACATTCTGTCATACTCACACTTCATCCAGTATTGACTTCCTCTCTTCTGCGGACTACAAAAACCACGCATTGCAGAGTCAGTGGTTATTCATAATAGAGATAGATGCTGTCGAATGCAATGCTGTCGAGCTCTGGAACAGATAAAAACACCGTAAAAATGTATTCAACAAATTTAATTTCAGATTAAATTAGTACAAAGCCAATTAAATACAAAATCACGTAACCAAAAAAAAAGCAATTACCAATATTATATAATATATACATTATATATATATATATATATATATATATACACACACACACTCCCACTCAAACAAGATAATTGTACGATTTTTAATATTTTTTAATGGAGTCTCTTATGGTCATCAAGGCTGTATTTAAAACATTTAAAAACAGTAATATTGTAAAAATGAAAAAAATATTGTTAAAATTTCGAATGTTGGTTTCCTATTTTAACATACTTTAAAATATAATTTATTTCTGTGACGCAATACTGAATTTTCATCAGCCATTACTCCACTCTTCAGTGTCACATGCACCTTCAGAAATTAATTCTAATATGCTGATTTATTAACAATGTTGGAAACAGTTGTGCTGCTTAATATTTTTTTGGAACCTGTGATACTTCTGTCTATGATTCTTTGATGAATAAAAAGTAAAAAAGAACAGCATTTATTCAAAATATAAATCTTTTCTAACAATGTAAGTCTTTGTTATCACTTTTTATCCATTTAACACATCCTTGCTGAATAAAAGTATTAATTTCTTTTTTAAAAATTACTGACCCCAAATCTTTATATAGCAGTGTATGCTGTAACCCAAAATTTCTATTTTGAATCAACACTGTTCTTTTTAACTTTTTATTATCAAAGGATCCTGAAAAAAGTACCACAGATCCCAAAAAATATTAAGCAGCACAACTGTTTCTATCATTTATAATAAATCAGCATATTAGAATTATTTCTGAAGGATCATGTGACACTGAAGACTGGAGTAATGATGCTGAAAATTCAGCTTTGTTTGTATAAAGTATATTAAAATAGAAAACTGTTATTTTAAATTGCAATAATATTAATTGACTAATAACTAATAACAGAATTGTGAAATATTATTTCAATTTAAAATCACTATTTTCTGTTGTAATTTATTTAAAAACTATTTTATTCCTGTGATTTATTCCTGTGAATTTTCAGCATCATTACTTCAGTCTTGTCAGTGTCACATGATTCTTCAGAAATCATTGTAATATGCTGATTTGCTGCTCAAGAAACATTTCTGATTATTATCAATGTTGAAAACAGTTGTGCTGCCCAATATTTTGGGGGAAACTGATAATCTGCAAATCAATTTGAGTTTGGGTAAGCAAGATTTAAAAAAATAAATATAAATTACTTTTATTCAGCAAGCATGCATTACATTGCTCAAAACTTATAAAGGTAAGCATAACTGTTTGAAACTACTATCACATAATTATTTTAAAGTGCATTTAAGATGCAGATGGTTGACCAGTCAATGCAAACAAGTAACAATATAGACAGAAGATGCCCTGGCTGTGATTTCATGCTCAAGTATTTTCCATTGTGCTGTAGCCAGGACTGACATCAATGTCAAACCTGGCTGAAGCACCATATTTGTCCCAAATGGGATTTGACAACAGGGGAGGATTTTAATCAAACGATGACTTGAATTTTGGTGTTTTCTTCACAAAGTACTTTTTTAACTTCCGAAGGTTTAAGAATAAAGCCTTTGAATCATATAGATCACTTTCATTTGTCATTGTTGGATCCTGACAGCCCAATATAGAAAAACATCACACTGTACATTGTGCAATATATCCTCTTTGCACAGAAGAAAGTAAGTCATGCAGTTCTGGAATGACATGAGGGGAAGAAAATGATGGCAGAATGTCATTTATGCTTGAAGTGTCCAGATATTTCTGGGTGCATTGTACCTAAACACCCACCTACCGCTCAAACGGGCAGCGACTGTCTGTCCGTGTTTCTTGACGGGCTTTAATCTATCAGCGCACCATAGAAAGTGCTGAATGAGGCGGAAAGTTTCATCAGGGAAGTTGCTGTCTTGGTGATACAGTGAGATCAGCTTTTCATACCAAAATGAGAATTTCACTTTTTCAAAGGCACAGCCATAAACTTTCACCCAGAGATTTACACACACACACTTCTGCCATGCATCGGCGCACAATGGTCTCTAAAGAGCTCGTGCTTATATTAAGAGCGCACTTTCGTGGACGCTCGGTGTTCTCCGGGCAGATTGAAGCCGTCACACCGCGTGAGGCCGGACAATGGCGCGAGTTATCAGACGCACGCAGAACGCTCTCGCACCTGAGTCCCCCGCCCGGCGCCGATAAACACGCAGCACGCAGGATTAATCCCGCCGCAGACACGCGACACGGCTTGAGAATCCGCCGTTTTGTTTGCTGGTCACCGCTGCTCCCTGCATACTGATGGGATATTGTTGTCTAGTTGATTAATTCGGAGGAAGTGGAGTATTAGCCGCTTTTGCGTGCATGAGAGCGTGTCATTGTGTTATCTGTATTTTAGCACTGTGTTCCGGCCCGAAGTCTCCAGTTTCCCAAAATGATCTGCAAACTGAATTACATATAGAGAGCACAAAAACACCGTGAGGGTTTTCTAGCAGTTTGATGAGAACGACAGGTGTGAGGCTGGAGGAAATTCTGAGACAGTTCATATGTTTTGTGTTTGCATAATTCTGGGTTTCTGTTAAGTTAGGTTATTAAACAATAAAAATAGTAAGCTATTAATATAAATATTTAATGTTTTATTAATTTTGCATGGCTAATCCTTGTATTTTAGCCAGAAAATTAAGGCCAGAAACACATTTAAATGCAAGAACACAAATATGAGTACTTGGCAAGAACATTGCAAATGTGCAATAACCAGATGTGTTAATATTCAGGCACAGTTTCACTTTTTCTTTCCTGCTGCTTCATATTTTTGTATAAAGTGTTATACATTTTCATCTTTTAGGATTCTTTGATAAACACAGTTCAAAAGAACAGCATTTATTTGAAACAGAAATCTTTTGCAAGATTATAAATGTCTTTTCTGTCACTTTTGATCAATTTTCAAAAGTCTTTGATGCATTAAAGTATTAATTTCTTTTTTTAATCTTCATTTTTTAATGGCAGTATCTCATGCTTTACACAGAAATATTGGGCAGCATGACTGTTTTTTTTAACCTTGATAATAATCATAAATGTTTTTGAGCAGCAAATCAGCATATTAGAATGATTTCTGAAGGATCGTGTGACACCAGAGTAATGATGCTGAAAATTCAGCTTTGATCACAGCAATAAATTATTTTAACAGATATTCACACAGAAATCAGCTATTTTAAATTGCAATAATATTTCACTATTTTTACTGTATTTTTGGTCAAATAAATGCAACCCTGGTGAGCAAATGAGATTTATTTTGTTTACAGTTTAACTTTAACTTACTCAGCAAGATGCTCTTCAGATTGTTGCTCCACCATGACAGTAGTTGATCTTAAAAAAAAAAAAAAAAAACAGAAACAAAAATTGTAAGCAAATACTTGCAAATGTATGGCAAACCTAAGAATGCATTAGGTCATTAAATGTGCATATCGGTATCAGAATAATGCAAATTACATTTGCGCAGCTGTGTTCACTTAGAAAGTGGATTTTGGGCCAAAAAGGGAGTGTACAATTTTGTATTGGGTTCAGTCCTGAAATCTGACATCGGTACGGGTTGTGTCAGGTCATAGGTCTCATTAATAGGCAGATCTCTACTCAGAACGAACTCCGAGTCACAGACACAATAAACGCCCCAAATAATTCAGCAAAATAATCAGAGATGTCAGACAGCAGCTTTAATCTGTCATCTCTTCCGGCTGTTAGTGTGCGGGGTCGTGCGTTGACTTTTAATTTTAGGATAATGTGGCAGCACATTAGAATCTCGTTAATGCTCCAAAAAACATACGGAAACGTTTGGACTCGGTTCGTGATTGAAAAATCTTTTGATGTGAAAGCTTCTACTTAAAACGCTTGAAATCAGTTCTGCAGACAAACTGTGCCTACATTTTAATTAAAACAATCGTAATTGCTGTATAGTGAAGGAATAGGGTCATCACATGTGCAGCACACCAGTTCCTCCTTAAATAGTGTTTAAAAATATCCCAGGATGCACCTGATAAAGTTGGCTGATGAATGTCAAGAGCAATCAGCACTTGAATCTTGACAAAGAAGCAGCTCAAATATAAGAAAGATACCATTTGTATTACATATTTTGATCACTACAGTATTTCTGCCATTTTCATTAGTTCTTTTTAATGTCTATATAGTTTTTGAGTATAGTTCAGTTTTAGCACATCAAGTTATGCATGTTATGATTGATAACAAGTTATGATTCTTTGGTGACTAGCTGACATAAAACATGTTTTTTTTTAAAGTTTTCAGTTAACATTTATTTTATTTCAAGCAATAAATATGTTTTGTTTTGTTTTTCATGGTTTTTGTTTTAACTACAGTATAATAACCCTGTCCCAGATTTCTAATTGTGTTATTTCAGAGTTAACATTTTAATGCTATTCTAACGTGGAAATTACTCATAATAAACAATGACTAAATGAGTCTGAAGCTTTGACTGCCAGTGTAACTCAATATACAACAGAGACATTAAACTGAACTAATACACATTTTAACAGACCACAGATTCTCTACGAGCATTTAGCTTTGCAGTTGTATTTGTCGGTCTGTTCATCTGAACAGAGTTGTTTGTTGTGGGTTAAACAGAAGGCTATTTCCTAGTGCTAACCTCTGGTTAACCCACATTTCTGCTCCGCTGTCTATCTGGGATCTTCCCTGCTGTGGAAAGTCTTGCAGAAGAAAATTAAATTTTAAAGGGCTGCTCCCTGCAAATCTTTCATTGTTGATTTAATTATGTCTCACAGAGCAATCCCTCGACCCCGACCTCGCCCTCAAACACACACACACACGCTGAGCCGCTGGAGACCAGTCAAGGTTCCTCTAGCTGTTGGCTAACAATACTGACACAATCATCCTGGTTTTTCACTACTGCCAACGACAAAGACCTCATGTCATGGGAAGCAGATTTCCAATAAAGAGTTCATTCTACTAAGAGAAACTTTTCATGACTTCCGTGCTCAGAACCTCTTCTCCAGTTCTAAATGAGTATTTAATGAAACAAAATAGCAAAAACATTCGTTCTGAACCTTTTAAAGAAATCTGCAGTACAGGTCAAAATTTTGAAATAACTGTGATTCTTCAGTTTCTTCTGCTCAACAAAGCTGCATTTATTTGATTAAAAATACAGTAAAACTGTAATATTGTGTAATATTTGTACAATTTGAAACAGCTGTCTTCTATTGTCAAATAATGTAAAATGTAATTTATTCCTGTGAATTTTCAGCATCATTAATCCAGTCTTCAGTGTCACATGATCCTTCAGAAACTGTTTTCAACATGTTGATTATGATTATGATGATTATGAGGATCATGTAACACTGAACACTGGAGTAATGATGCTGAAAATTCAACTTTACATCATAATAAATTAGATTTAACTTATTTAAATTTATAATCAATTCAATACTTCTTTCAAAAACATTAAAAATTGTAAAATTATGACTTTTCGTTGTGCACAAAAAAAAACTTAATTTACATTTACAAACCTTTAGGACATTGTTAATGTTCATGCATTCTGTGATGAACTGAACATAAGCCTGTTTAATAATAATAATAATCTTTATGAGATTGCTTTACTAAATCGTTAGCACAAATGCGAGTCGAGTGAACTGTCATTTAACTACTTCCTTTATGGAGAAGCACCAGCTCTGTCATAGACAGATGTCAAGGACTTCAGGCTATCATTTAGACTAACATCTTTCTTAATGGGTTTCATGGTCAAGTGAAGAGTTTCCATCTTTATTTATCGCCACTCACCCAGGCATGTCATCATAAAGCAGCATGCGATATCACCATACAGAGTGTCGTGAAGGTTTCTACCAAGGTGAAGGGTTTTGATCAAGGGCACAGTTGCTCGGCCCTCACAGGGTCAAACCATCAACCTTCTAGTTACCAGCGCATAGCTTTAACAATTATACCGCATCCCATAACCTGGCCCAGAGCAGATGTTGCCATGGTGATGCCCTGCACTCAAAACTGCACCACTGTTGTGACATGCAAAATGCTAATGAAGCCCAAAGTCACCTCATTAACCCGCAAATGTTCCCGTGCTGAAAACAAGACAATGGTTTCCCTCACAAGCCGTTTGGGTGGGATAATGGAATAATGGATCAAAGGATGATTTTCGTTCTTTTCTAAAAATAGAAACATTCTAAATGTACTAGAGTATTTAATACATTGTAACATTCCAAACACGAAAATCCTCCCCAGTCTATCCATAACATCAACCTATGGCTCATTAGCATATGACCGCCCATATTTGCATATCAAGAACTATTGCATATTCAGCCACTTGACCTGCTGAAACAGGTTAGAGAGTAATAAAAGGGTTTATCTGCATATATAACTCTTAAAGGTACAGTAGAAAAAAACTGTCTGTTTAATTGACAGTTCCCTCAAAAATGAAAAATCTGTCACCGCTTACTCACTTTCAAGTTTATCCAAACCTCAAAAGTTGAAGAATTTTTGAAGAATGTATCAGTAATCCATAGTATTTTTTTCCATAAAAAAAAGAGAAGTCAGGAGTCAATGGCTACCGTCAACTGCTTGGTTACCAACATTCTTCAGAATATCTTCTTCTGTGTTCAACAGAACAAAGAAAATCATACAGGTCTGGATAAACTTCAGGGTGAATAAATTATGACAGACTTTTCATTTTTGGGCGAACTATCTTGTGTGTTTTACAGGAGAATACTATTTCAGTTTCTCTACTATAAAGTGTCATGTTTAATTCAATGTGTTACTTTGTAATTGTTCAGGGAAATTACTAGCAATTTCTGAGTGATGTGTTATTCGTGTTAATGCATAGTGCGCAAAACACAAGCCTATTTTAAAGTGCAGAATATAAGTCTTTTAAGCAACACAAACCCTGCTGGTTATTATATACACGTGAAGTGGGGAAACTGAATGACCTCTGACAATTCTTTCGCGTGAGTGATGAGAATACTCCTATTTAATTATTCTAGGCGTTGCACTGACTTCGCTCACCTCACCATGCGAGCCGCTCCTCAAGAGGAAAGTCAACGAGGGCAGTTTTAATTGAGTGATAAAATGGGCTGTATCTGTATGTGTGTGTGAAATATAAAGGCTAGGGACGGGAAATGAGGAATTTAATGTTTCCGAATCTACTAATGATTCTTTTGTTCTGATTCACAGCGAGTCACTGAATTGATTCAGACTGAGTGTTTCTGAAAGATTCATTACAAAGAAGACTCGTAAGAATCATTTGTTCACAAATTGGACGATACGAACCGCCAATGCAACCGAACATCATGAAAAGCACTCAGGTCCAGTATTTATTTATTTATTTTTCGGAAGCGGTTCAGAGTAACTAACTTGTAATTGTGACACACAGCACGATCTGAGCACGAGCGCCACGTCGGAAGGTTTGGTTTGGGATTTACAAAGCATTGAACGGCTGTCAACACGCGCACGGCAGGCGCTCTCAAGGGGGCTCGTGCCAATATCAGCACACACAAACACGCTTAAATACCTCTGAGGGTTAAAGACAATATAAAGTTTCTCACAGGACGCGGTCTGCATTAATCTGAGCAACACAAACCATTATGCTCACACGTTTGTGTTTGCTTTCTAAGACTTCAGGGAGAAATTTGTCCTCAAAAGCGAGCTAAATCTGACAAACCTCCCATTGGGTACATACAGGAATGTCCTTTATGGGAAAAAGCATTTGTACATAAAATAAATATTTATTCAGAAAAATGTGTTTATTTTAGGGGTAAATGCAGCAAACAATTTGTCTGCCTAATTGAATGTGAAAATCGGATTGGACCAATAAGCATGAAACCAAGAAACCAAAGCACTGACAAATTTCTATGCATTAATCGTGACAAAAGCTCAAGTTAACAAGGAAGAGATTGATTTTATAAGTCATTTATTATGGATAATAATGCACTTTAAGAATGACGCACTATAAAAAACGATCCAGTTTTGCCCTGGCTAATGCATTTGTGCAAAGAGTGTGTGTGTGCGTGTTTGTGCATGTATCATGACAGATTGTTTATAGATGCAACATATTTCCGTCTCAAGGTCCAGCAACCTTCTTAAACGATTCCTCAATCTCTCCGTCCCAGAGAGAGAGGCTGAAAGAGAAACAGACGGTTGTGATCTGTTAGGTGGTAGTCGTCGGATCTAAACCTTGTGTAAACTCGCACTCAAGGGACGCGGTCTGCGCAGACGCAGGCTTTTTAATTGGTTTCATTTGAATAACTGTAAAAGCCACTGCGTTATTAGATTATATTTATCCCCGCAGCGCGGCTGCTTACATCAGCGCTGAAAGAGAGATTAATGTACAGAATTTTAAACTGTGCTTTAATATTCCGTCCAGATTTATCCAAACAGCTGCGTCGAGCCACTCAGATTGAGCCCTGTGCAAAGAAGATTTACCGTCATTACATGTGAGAATTGCACCACGGCTCTTCAAGGGTTCAAAAACCCTTCAATCTCTTGATTACCAGAGAAAATGACTTCAGCTTGTCACTCGGTTTCTAAAAACACAGAACAAATGCATTTTGATTAATGCAAGATGCTTAAAAGCTCAAATGTGCAGCTTCAAGCATTTACAATAATTGTTCCATACAAAACAAAGTGTGTTATTTGAGCTGCAAAGTGTCTAAATCATCTTTTTTAGCGGTGGGAATGCTGTAAACAAATTTGTTTTTAGAAATCACTTTCTGTGGAAATGAACATCATGCCACAAACGCTGCTCGCACGGCTTAAGTTGCATTGAACCTGGAACATTCGTTCACCAAAGCGTCAAGCGCGAGGCGCTTTGAAACAGTGTTTACACAAAACAGCAACACTACCTGAAAGAAAACAGCCGACCCGCGTCATTTAAAGTCCCGCGGCTGCAGAAGTCCGGCCAACCACGGTCACATGTTTCAGCTCCAGTAAAAACACTTCAGCGCTGACATTAACAAGAGCCCAACATTCCCAATATCAAATTCCTCACGTTCGCCAAAAGACCATGCAGCATTTCTGAGCACATTCCTGGCAGACGAGTTACATTAGAAGACAAATCGCAGATGAGATCCCATGTTCAATGAGATGTTTACTATTTATGGTTTTAATGATCTCAAACTGTGCTTAAGATTTCCCAGGACAGTCTCGATATGAACTCTAATCATCATCTTGCTATCCAATAGAAAAAGTTATTCTTTTGAGTCAGTGAATTGGTTGGTTTGGTTCACCAAGCGATTTGTTCGTGGATTGGACTGCATCAGTCTGAGACGTTGATGACTCCTCAACTCAACGAGTCAGTCTAAGCGCTTCTCGACTGTCCGTTTCAGACACGTCTGACTCTAAATGAGCCGGGAACCATCTGTACGGGTGCTTTAGCTGCAAAAACGTAATGCAGCACTTCCAAGAGCTCATGAATATTTGTCACAGTCATCTTCAACATGCAGGGAAAGCCCAGACCCGGGACATTATGTAGCATGAACATTAATCTCAATTAAGGTGCAGAAAACTGGGACACATGAATTGCAATACCCAAAACACCCTATAATTAATATACCTTAATTACATAAAAACTTAATCAACAGCAATGTGTGCCTACATATGGCTTTATTAAAACATGTTAGAAAATGTAATACGCCACAGCGGACAATAGCGACAAGTAATTAAATAAAGAAGAAAACTGTTTCTTTTTTTAATGGGTAAATGAAACAAAAGGACTAGTTTATAGAAATGAGATGGATTATTTCTTACCTTTCAAAAGTGTAGATCTTGATCTGATCTTGATTCTTGATTCTTGAAGTGTGTGATACCTGAAATGCAGAAACAATTTTAATTCTATTAAAATTCTATTAAAACAGAATGATCAGTAACTAAAATGAAAACCATAAAAAATGACATTATTTTAAATAAATAAACTTTAAATCAAAATCAAAATATGAAACTATTTTAAAGTAGAAAACGTATTTCATTTTGCAAAAGCAAAAAAGAAAATATAAAATTTAATTTTAATAGTATATCAATGCTACTAAAATAACATTAAAATACCTTTTTTTACTTTAAATAAAAATATTTGTATTACTACTAATACTAATGGCTTATGTTTATGCAACATTTCTGCAACTGTTCAGTTACAAATGCTGCTTGACTCTCTGAATACAGAGCTGTTACATAAGGTGTATTTTATGCAAATAACACATGAACTAAGCATAAACTATATTAAAGAACGTGCAACCATTTAAGTAGGAAAGTGAGAATGTATTGTGTAACTAATAATTGGCCTCTCTCCACAAATGTGCTTTTTATGCATCTTTTGTGAGAGGTTTGCGAGCGAGAACAGCAGAGAGATTCATGTGTGAGTGTTTGTGCTTAATAAACCCAAAGGGACTGAATATTCCAAACTGGATGTTACCCAAGCCTCGGTGTGCCCTTCACAATGTCACCGCTTGCACATCGTTGTGTTAGAATCGCGCACACACACACACGCATGCACAAATGTGCTTGTTAACTCTTGAGATATTGTAAAATGTGCATGTCATAAAAACCTCTTATTAACAAGGGAAAATCAGCTGCGTGAAAAGGTGAGGTAGGATGTCTCTCCTGAAGGCAGAGAGACTGTCATCTCGCACACACCGACACACATGCCCACATACTCACCTGCTCCAGACCTGCTGCTCAGGAGCGCCGGTGTTTGAGTAGCTCAGTCCAGGTGACAGTGTTTCTCTGAGACATTCATAATGGATGAATTCTTCCACACTCACTTTACTGCGGGAAGAAAACTCTGAATTCAAGTATTTCATAACACACGATACTTTTTCCACACATACACACACACACACACACACACACACACAATCACATGTTTGGAACATAAACAAGAGCTGTTCTTCTACATTGCACTGCAAACTAAATGATTAATTATTGTTAGTAGAGTGGTTCAAATTTTGACTCTTCAAAGTTGCTCTTTCTGTGTAGCCAGTTGTTTACTGTTATTAAGCAGAATTACAGATGCATAAACATACACAAAGTGTTGTATAATGTAATATGACATAAATTCTGAATCTTCTACCACAAAACGATTTACTAAATCCAATTATCTAATGAAAAAAGTCATCATGTTTCTAAGAGAGAAGATATGCATGCTGATTTGCATACTTCTACTATCCATTTCGCTGTTGATGGCAAAGTAGTAAGCATTACTTTCAAAATACTGTCATTTAAATTGGATTGGATTGAAATTGAGATTTTGGTACTTTTTCATTTTGGAATTTTGTGTGAAAGTGAAACAGTTCCCTATGCAGATTTAGTCGTTTAAACAAATTTGCTACATTCACCAACAAAGAGCCGCTTGGTTTGAAGTGAAGTGACTTCACATATCGCTAGGCTACTGACAACAGAGAATGACTCTTTTTTTGCCTGTGAAAATTCACTGAAATATTGCTAATGTGAATAATTACTTATTTAAAAGAAATACCTATTGTATGCGATTTTAGACGCAGCCCAAGTCTTTCAGCATACTATTATGATTTGAAATGCATTTATTCTTACTTCACATAGTACTTGAAGTGTGACGTAGCTGCGGACTCTGAAGAACTCTCACTGAATGATCATGTGATCAGATGTAATCTGCTCACTGATTGGCTGAATTAAGGACTGCGAAATCTGCTGTAGTATCTGTAAAATCAAGTAAAAAATTTCATTGAAAATGCATCATACTGTATGCAAAACTTTTATACACACAAGTGACTACTTACCACTGGACTGTATGTTTGTGTGCATGTGTGTGTGCATACTGGTATTCACTACATTACGGTGACCAAATGTCACCACAAGGATAGCAATACCAGTAAATTTCCACCTTGTGGGGACATTTTTTGGTCCCAGGGAAAAACCAAACTACTAAATCATACAGAATAAAGTTTTTTGAAAATCTAAAAATGCAGAAAGTTTTGTTTGAGGGGTAGGTTTAGGATAAGGGGATAGAAAATACAGTTTGTGCAGTATAAAAACCATTATGTCTATAGAGAGTCCCCATAAAACATGGAAACCAACGGACGGACTTATTTCTTAACAAAACTAATCTTAAATTAAGATCATTTTTACCATTTTGTCTTCTTCTCCTGTAGACACCTTTATATTTGTAGAGCAATTGAGATGTTCTCCTGAATGTGTGTGTTTGTGTGTGTGTCGGGCAGTATTGATTTTTGTGACAGCAGTAGATTGAGGAGCTTGTAGTGACATGTTCCTCCCATTGCCGGCCTGATGGAAATGCTGCAGGACACGCGGCACAGCAAAAACACACACACACACACACTGATGGTCAGGGAACACCTGCAGCCTGTGTGCACAATTCAGACAGCTGTCAATCGCAGTCCAACACAACAAATCACGTACACAAACACGCACACTCTTACTTCAGTTCGCCAGAGAAATCCTCATTCAGCTCATAAGCTAGAGATATTCAATCTTATTGATGCGCCAAAGAAACCAGACAGAGATGCGATAAGAGAAGAGGAAAACTTACCCTGAGTTAGGAAAACAAACTTTAATGCTCAGTGTTAGTATAAGCAACTATAGTAGAGATACTTGCAATGGCAAATAGCACTCATTAGCACCGTTATAATCACGTGCATGTGACATTATGCAAATTAAATATGCATGAAAGCCATTTTCACAGCAGTAAATAGATTATAAAAAACATGAAATGAGAGCAAACATGCAGGTAAATATAAATGTGCTGGTCTAAATATGGATTATTCTTTGCAATTGAGCTCCCTGCATGTTCATGCGTCTAAATTTAGTGTGTGTGCATCAGTGAATGACGCGGATGGGGTTTTGTGTTGAAGAAAAGACAGTGTGAACGTCAGATTCTCGTTTTAGAGAGCAGAGGAGGAGGAACGGTTTCTCTTGCTGCTAAATGAGCGTTCGGTGAATGAACAGTGTATGATACGCTCCTGATGGCTGCCGACTTACATTCACAAAACACATACACACTTAATGGGGTTAAAAGGCTCCAGTAAGGTGAGTATGAGGGTTTATTCATGTATGAGGACAGATTTATCTCCACAAGTGAGCTAAATCTGGCAACGCTTTTCAATCTTACAACGATACCTTTTCTCTGTGCTGTTACTGTTATACTTGTGCTGTGGACATCCCGAATCTCACAGAATTAGAATGATTATTAAAACTTTACAGTTATAGTTATCCTTAGTCCTTGGTGTGAACAGGCCCTTACTTACGCTACAGCTCAAAAGTTTGTAATAATTATGATTTTTTAATGTTTTCTATGTGAATATGTTGTAAAATGTAATTTATTTCTGAGATGCAAAGCTGAATTTTCAGCATCATTACTCCAGGCTTCAGTGTCACATGATCCTTCAGAAATCATTCTAATATGCTGATTTGCTGCTCAATTATTATTGGTGCTCAATTAATAGAAATGGTTCTTAATATTATCTATTTTGAAAAGTCTTTGTCGCTTAATATTTTTGTGAAAACTGATTCTTTAATAAATGGAAAGTTCAAAAGAGCAGCATTTGTAACTTTTTTTTCTCTTTACTGTCACTCTTGATTAATTGAATGCATCTTTGATAAACAAAAGTATTAATTTATTTTCTTTTTTCTACATCTTACCCTAAATGTGAATGGCAGTGCATCACAGTTTCCACAAAAATATTAATATAATAATCAGAAATGTTTCTGAAGGATCATGTGATACTGAAGACTGGAGTAATGACACTGAAATTTCAGCTTTGATCATAGAAAGAAATTACATTTTACTATATATTCACATAGAAAAGAGTTATTTCAAATCTCACAATTTTACTGTATTTTTCATCAAAAATGCGGCCTTGGTGAGCAAAAGAGACTTTTAAAAACATTACAAAATCATAATTATTTCAAACTATAGGCCAATAGTATATAAATAGCTTACAGACAAACTCGTGAACAAAGAACTGGATGGAAAGTCCCCACCAAGACAGGAAAACAAACACGCGCATGTGTGTGATTGTAATGAGTTGCTGACCTCTCTTGGATCACTTCGTTTTCTCCTTTAATTAGGTTTGAAATGTCAAGAAGAAACTTCTTTCTGTCTTGGTTACTCTTTATGTGAGTGTAATTGATGCTCAGTCTACCAAAGTCTTTGCTTGACCCAGTTTTAAATTAGTCAAAAATATGAGCGGACAAAACATGAAAAATGAAACAAAGACAGAAAGACAAGAAACTTCAAGACAGTATGACCTCTGTGCTTCTGTCTTCTTAATTAATCAACATTTTTGCATCCTAGCAACATCTCATTAAGGTGTCACTGCAGTGTGTCTGTAAATGCAAGTGTAGAGTAATTAAGACTAAAGAGGAACCAGTCACGAGTCATTAGTCATTAGTGTTTAAGTCAGTATACAAAGTCCTGCATACAGTATCGCACACACACACACCTGCGGCTGCGAGAGTATCTGCTGACTCCGGCAAAATCCAAAACCATTTAACACACAGCAGACAGCAGATCAAATTTAACATGAAGTCTGTCCGCAACCCATTTTACTTGACTTCGACATGTCCAGAGGAATAAGACATTCAAGGAGAAAGAAAAATACAGCATGAAATAGAGGAATTTCATCTATTTATACAAATTTTTTGCATGGTGAAGAGAGTCACTATATGTAAGTGTCTAAAAAAAAAATCAAAATATATCTAGTTAGCTGCACGTAGAAGTTAATAATTGAATAATTTTTATAAATATTTTTTAAATCGTAATAATACAGTTAATAATAGAGTCATTGAGATACTTTACTTAATATATTTAATTAAATTTTTTTATATTTTCCATTTTTCATTTTTATTAGTTGGTTTTTTAATGTCTACTAAATCAGTATCATTTTATTTATTTTTTTTATTTCAGTTTTAGTTAAATTAAATACAAATGAGAAATGTTTCTTTAGCAACTAGCTGAAATGAAATAAGTTTGAGTTTTTTTATATTTTATTTCAGTTAACATTTTTTATTTTTTTATTGTTTTAGTTTTAATACAATAACCTTGTTTTTTATTTTATTTTATTTTTTTTGTAGTTTTTATTTTTGGATTATTGTATTTTATTAGTTATTTTATTGTTTTAGTAAATATGTCTACATCATTTTTATTCATTCATTTCAGTTTTAATTTTAGTTATTTTACTGTTTTAGAGATACTATTATAGTTGTATTTTACATTTTAAAATAGTTTTTATTTTTCATATTTTCACATTTTCACATTTTGATTTTAGTTTAAGATCTATTAACTGTGACATTTTTTTTAAAATATGTGTAGTAAATGACTATATATTTTTGTAAACAATAACCTTGGTTAGAGTAGCACTTTATCAGCTTGGCAACATGTCAACAAATCAATTCTGAGTCAAGCTTTCTGCTTGCTTCACACTATTTGTGTTATGTGCAGCACTTATCACTCACTTAACAGGTTCAATCTCAGTTACGATGCTGCCTAAGAAGGGATCTGCTTGTTTAGGCTCACTACTGGTCGGTGTGTAGAAGTAATTCTGAAGAGTATGTAAGAGTTCTGAATAGGTTCTGTAGGACCCTGAAGATGCTGCTCTTATGACATCATCACCTCTATCATCATCATCAGCAGCAGCTAATGGGAGACTCATCACCATAGTAACCAGAGATCTATATGTTGGTAAAGAAAGATCACGACTCGCACAGACACAAATAAAAGCGCACACACAAAAGGAGCGTTCTCAAAGGTTCTCCCCCGCTACGAGGGGCTCGTTTTTCATAAAATATGAAAGAGGGAGCAAAACAGCGGCACGGTTGGATGCTCGCCGTACACACACGCGCATGTCTCAATCATTAACGGCCTTCTCTATTTCAAACTGCGCTGACTCTATTTCAACTGAACACAAAGAGCACAGTAAACAAAGTACGGGTCAAAAGTAAACTATATTTTATCTATGTATGAAGTCAGATATATAAGCATGTCAAACTTTATCTGCATACATACAATACATTCCTATAAAGCGATGTATACTACACATCACAAATCTTAACTGCTTGTTATATTGGGTTTGTCTTAAGTCAACGTAAACAGTTGGGAGAAAACGTTTTATTTGTTTATGTGTTCTTATTTTATCATTGTCTGACTAGACCGAAAAATCCTTACCTTTGAGCCCTGACCTTGCTTTTCAAATGAACGGTAGAGATTTGATTTACTGCATGTAAAACACATGATTTATTAAGACTTTAGCCTCTATAAAATCTCACAAACCCTGAGGCTGCAAACGGTTTTAGTATAATCCATAACAGCATTTAAACCACTGTGTATTTTAATGGACTATAATACCTAAAGAAGTAAATACGAATAGGCTCGAATTACTGTAGGTAATATCATTTGCAACACACGACGTGGTGTATATAAACTGTAAATGCCTCCAAAACACCTTTATAATGTATAATATATGCATTGCTTGTAGAAATCCTTATTTTTCCACCCTCCTCTCTGCGTTATGTGGCCCGAGGGTCTGTTGAAATGATTTGGAGCGACCCGGCTCTGTGAATGCGGAAAATACGACAGGAAAATGAGATCTGTAGGTCTGATGAAGGTGGCCAATGACTTCTGAGCTGATAGTATGTGATGGATTGAATAAAGGCTACGCTGCGAGAATAAAGAATGTGGGATTTTCCTGAGCTGCTGTTTGGGATGCCGTCTACAGTTTCTAAAACAAAATTACAGCAATGTTTCTTGTGCACCAGCAAAAATACAATCTTATTATTTAGGGGATTTTTTAGCTTGCTTGCTTTTAATGTGATCTGAATACAGAACGAGGTACATGGAAATGTGTAAAGGAATATTTCACTGAAAAATGAACATTTGATGAAAATGTGCTCGCCCTCAGGACATCCAAGATGTAGATGAGTTTGTTTCTTTATTGAAACTGATTTGGAGAAATTTAACATTCACCTGCTCACCAATGGATCCTCTGCAGTGAATGGGTGCCGTCAGAATGAGCCAAAACAGCTAATAATCCACATCAATCCTATAATCAGATAATAATCACAATAATGCACAAGTAATCCACACCACTCCAGTCCTTCAGTTAACATCTTGTGAAGCCAAAAGCTGCATGTTTGTAAGAAATAAACCCATCATTAACTTCAGTGGTTGTTTCCGGCCAAAATACCATCCATAATTCATAATAACACTATGAAATCTAATGTAAAAAGCTCTTGAACAGGGCTCTACAGTGTGAACATTTCAGTCGCATTTGCGACTAAAAACTACTGCGTGCAACTACAAAAAAATATTTAGGAGCACCAGCGCGACTGACCCAATCAACATCTTGGTGTTTTCATTGTGCAGTGTAAGGAGCTTTGTTGATTATAATGGAACTTTGTGAGATTGCAATGAACTAAGATGAGTGACAGCTTTTAACGATTGTTGAGGGAGTTTGTAAATGAGATATTGATTTAATACAACAGTTCAGTAAACAAGAAGTTAATATTAAGTGACTGTCTGACTAAAACAGTATTGCCTGATTTTGCTCCATTTTACGAATGAACATGAGTTTTTAAACGAATCTTATGACTCAATGATTCAATTTCCCATTCATAAAGTCACTTGCTTTATTCCTGAATGAATCAGCCGTTCGAACGAATCAAATGAATGAATGATTCAGTAATAAAATCAGTGACTTGCTGCCACCTACTGGTAGTTTTAGTTTCCTTTAAAGTACTGCATCAGTTATTTAAATAATTCTATATTAAAATGTATATATTTAAAACATTAATCTTAACATGAATGTATGAATTTAACTGCACTCATGCCACCTCTGAGGCTCATTAAATGTCTGAAAATACACTTATAGCCACTTTTGAGTAGTTCCGTGTCACCTCTGTAGTACAAATTAATTTTAACAAGTTAATATTGATTTCATTTGATTGGTTATTTTAACAAGTGCTCCTAAAAATAAAAGTAAGCATTGAGCCCTGTTGAACTGTGATCATTTCTATCCTGATTCGGGTCAGATGACTTTTTCACTAGAGAAAGTAATATTATGAATTATTGACTCATATTTTAGTAATGGTTTGACTTTGATTTGTTTCTTAAAAACACAGTTTTGGACTTCACAAGATGTTAACTGATGGACTGGAGTGGTGTGGATTACTTGTAGATTATTGTGATGTTTTAATCAGCTGTTTGGACTCTCATTCTGATGCACCCATTCATTGCAGAGGATCCATTGGTGATCAAATGAAGTAATGCTTAATTTTTCCAAACCTGCTCAGATGAAGAAACAAACTCATCTACATCTTGGATGGCCTAAGAGTGAGCACATTTGCACCATTTTTTTTTTTTTAGGTGAACTATTTCTTCAATACTTTTTTTGCAGATTTGGCTAAATGCCTTATCAAACACTACTAAAAACCAAAGCCTTACAGACTCACGAGAAACCAGGTTAAAGGTACTGAGAGATATTTCTGCCATCTCAGTGATGACTGGGTTTCTATTTCTCTGTAACACAATCAGCCTCCCACAGGTTGATGTGTTTTAGGGTGCGAGTACGTAGCTCTTTTTTTTTTTTACCAGGCGCTATCAAAATTGATTTGAGATTCAGCACTGGATTGATCCTGCAGCAAGTTTAATCAAGCGGCAGAAAATTGAGAACGAAAAAAGAGCCAATCTGTCTCCTTTTATGCATTTACGTAACTTACCACAGTTTTTCACGAAGCGACGGATCAGGCTCAAGAACAGACTCAGCATATTACCTAGAGCTCAGACCCTTTGACAATGACACGATGGAGACATCGGACAAAAATAAAGAGAAAGCGCTCAGTCCTGCTGCGCTCAATGCGAGTTGTCAGCGCTTGATAAATGGGTGCTATCACCACGCATGTGTGTGTGAGTGTGTGTGTGTGTTTGTGTGGTCCTCAGCTGACTGATACGGACTGAGTTGAGTGTACAGGGTGTCTGTCGGTGTCTATGATAAGGCACATCTCTCTCTGTTCAGGGACGGATATAGAAACCATAGATCTGTCTCTCTATCTTAGCTCCGGCTCTAATCAGAATCCCGTCCACCCACTCTATTTCCTGACACGCTGGAATAACACACATCTCCCAGAGGCTGCTCATCACACAAATCCATAATTCATCTCTACAGCCTTTAGTGATGACACACACGGGCACATACACCTATGTACGTAAAGCAGAGTGAGGTTTGGACTCCCTGCATCATATGCAAACATACATGTGTCGTTCGGCCGTGGCTTTTGTGTGTGTGTGTGTGTGTGTGTGTGTGTGTTTAAATGATGTTAGCTTTCAGCCTGAGGGACTAAACTAAACCTGTCGGAATAATAGATAAAGCACAACACACTCCGCCCCAGCTGGGCTAATAATAAAACAAACCTAAAGCGATATTTTTTAAGTGCATACAGATCACAAACTCAAAGCACCAGCTTGAAGTGAAAAAGGTGACACCAATCAATGCACTGTTGACAATGCTAATAGTTTAAAATATGTTGCACATTTTATTTGTAAGAGTAATTTATTATTTACATTATAGTTGTGACCTTTTGGGAAAAAGTCACTGTTCCACGACCATACTACAGATCTTATATATAAACATTTAGAATGCAATGTTAGATACATATTTGCATTGCTTCGCATTTTGCATGAAATTTACTTGAAATTAAAACATTTTTAAGAAATGGAAACAAATTGTTCTCTATACACTGCGAAGAGTGTAAGTACATTTTTGATCAAACACAAGGGGGAGGCAACGCTTCTGTTAATCCTATTAACTACCCCTCCTCAAAACAAGGCTTAGTAACAATGTCAGTAATCCCAAGTAAAACTGTTCTTTGAAAAAGTTTGTTCACCACTCAGAAACTAATTCCACCAGTTTTACTTATATAAACCATAACATAAAGGCAATTTAATGCAGTCACAACTCACAAACATGACTCATCCAATCAGAATATGGAGTCTGAACTATCTATTTTAAAATAAAGATTCCCTTCTATTCCAGTAGACCTTCAGGCTTTAGTTTGACAGAACAGTCACAGTTGATTTAGTTTTATTTTAGCCCAAGATTTTGATCAAATTGACAAAATGAAGGCGGTGAGAGGAGCTGCATTAGACCGTCCACTTCAGCGCTGCGTAGGACGGGAGTGCAAAGATTTCTGGCCCTAGACAGACGAGCAGCTTTCATGTGAGATGACCGCATGCTCTCTGACCTGCACTCTGTTCGCAGGTGTGTAATGAGTGTGTAATGATGCTCTAGAGTCAGGATGACTGTGCAGGTGGCCTGCAGCTATGACACACGTGCGTGTCTGAGTCAAACATACTGCAGTCGCAGCCTCAGATGGCACAACCACAGACCGCCTGATGCATATCGGACTGACAAATGGCAACAGAAATGTCATGCTTCAAACTCGCGGAATGGACTAATGCATTTTCTAGAGTCAGGATGCCCAGGTTTTTGTTCATCCGACGTCATGTAAAAAAGTAACCTGCTATGGTTGTTTTACATACCTTGTAGTGAAAGTGGCTTGTGGGATTTCCATAATAGAGCTTTTGGTGCAGACTTAATTCTGTCTGATGGTTCTTTGGTTGGTGTTAAAGCTGTTTAATCAAACATTAGCGGTTGTCTATCGGTCTCCCGGCGACTTGCTGACGACATGCAGAAAGAAGATCTGAAAGGGGAAACAAAGTGTATTAGAAAGAGACGTTTCACTTTTCCACATAAGGTGTTTAGAATGAGTGTTTGTGTTGCTAGTAAAACACTCAGCTTGATATTTCAGAGCTTTACATTTGTTGAACAAGACTAACAAATGGCATGAGGTTTCTCAAACCCACACGGAAATAACCTATATAAACATATATGTTTTAATATAGGTTTTGATATAGGTTTTTAATATATGTGACATATATAAAATTGGCCGTTTTCCTATATTATATGTACATATATGTACATATGTCCAATTTTATATATGTCACATATATTAAAAACCTATATCAAAACCTATATTAAAACATATATGTTTATATAGGTTATTTCCCTGTGGGTAAATTCCATAACATGCCAATTACATGTGATACCAATTTCACGTGTTCGCACATAAGTTTTTTGCATTTTTTTTTTTTTTAGTTAGTTCTTAGTTATTGCCTTGATAATAGAAAATATGAGCTAGGCATCATGTATGACAGTTGCCAAAGTGAGATATGAGCTAAAATGACCAGATCCTGCCATGAGCTATATAGGAGACATATCTTGTATGTACATATAGGGCTTTTTTGTGGATATAAAGAAGCAATACAGGAGACCTATATGGCCTGTATATGCACATATATGCACCTCAATTTTGCCTATATGTGGCATATATACGCATATATGCAGCATATATATTATCATATATGTGCATATATACTGCATATAGGTTTCATATATGCACATATATCCTCATATAGGTTCTTTCCATGTGGGAAATGTCATGCTCCAAACCCACTGGGTGGATTTTTACATACCTTGCAGTGTCAGTGGTCTTGTGGGATTTTCATAATAGCTTTGTCTGATGATTCTTTGGTTGGTGTTAAAGCTGTTTTCTGAACTTGGACATGCATGCATGGGTCAGGGCTTCCTGTGGAGGTTCAGTATGGTTTACATTACGCATTTTGGCTTCATATGTGTAACTGAACTGCTTCTGACAACGTAATTTGCCAATTACCCGATAATATATTTCTCCTTGCAACTCGTCTCTGCAGAAATCATGTTCAACAAGCAGCTTGCATTGTTCTCATTTCCAGACATGCATCTGCAACGTAAATACGAGTGAAAAAGCATCCTCTCCTCAAGTAGCTTGGACTAGAATGAACTTACCAGCGGAGAAGCCAGATGAAGAAAACCAACAGAACTAATTCAAGAAATGAAGCCTGCGATACACTCAAATATTTACCCTGTTCCTTTCCATATATCTCTCATGCCTTAAAATAGGATGCGTTCTTTGAAGGAGCAGACGAGATGAGGAGGAAAAACAGCATTACCCCTGAAATGAACTTCATAGCAGGCAATCGTCGCAGGTATATGTTTTCAATCTGAGAGAGCCGCACGTTCATATATATTTATATACGGCTGTAAATTCAACAGAGCGTCCTCCACAGGCCTCCCCTCAGGAATCAGACGGCCTGTCGGGAATACAGAGCTGTAAATGAGCAAAAGGCCGAAGCCATTGCGCCGGCAGACGAGTGCCAGTATGTGTATGACAGCAGAGAAATGAGAGAGGATGAAAGTCGTCGCTCAGGGGCGAGACAGCAGAGGGCTGGTAAGATGGAGGAATAACAGTTTACTGCCACATCATGTTGAGGGATAATTCAATCAAACGTTAGCGGTTGGCTATTGGCCTCCTGGCGGCTCACTGACGAAAGGAAGGGAATGAAAATCTGAAAGAGGAAAGACGTCTGTTAGACAGAAACGTTTCAACTTTCTATGGAAAGCGATCAGAATAAATCTTCGTTTTGCTAGAAAACAAACTGATATGTTTTCGGGACAACAATCAGCTTAATGTTTCAGAGAAACCGTGTTGAGTAGCTTTACTCTTTTTTTATATTTAATTTGCCAATAGGTTTTATTATTTAAGGCGAAATTAAACATTATGCAGATGAAACTCCCAGCAATGTAATCATTTATTAAAATGTTAACAGTAATAAATATTCTACTTTTTTTAAATTGGCAACTGTGTTGTTGTCTGTATAAATTCTGTGTTTTATGATAGACATGTATCATTAAAAACAGTGCTAATCAAATGAATGCATAAACCTCCAACAATTAATTATTTTAAATTTAAACAGATAACATCCAAAGCATTTTCTTCATCATGCACCAACATTTTTGATGTATTAAAATTATTACACACAATTCTGTAGCTCTTTTATTCTTTATTTTGGCCTCTTCTACCTTTGTAATCACGCCACCTTGTAATTCACGGCCAATATTCTCTCTCAGCTGCGCACGTCTGATGTCGCTCCATCACAGACAAAAAGAAAATGCGAGCAGAAGGCAGACTCAAAACTGTGAAGAAAAAAGCTAGAAACCTCTTGAATCAGAGCTAAATGAACGGGCAGCGATTCAGCTGGAGTCAATCCGCATGTCCATTGATTTTCAGTATGGAACAGAAGCTGTGAGAAATCCTGTGTGGAAATACGTTGCGCCGATTTCACAAGACAAAAGACTATGTCCTAGAATAGTACAGAGATTTGAAATCCATAGTGGCACCAAAGCAGAATTTTGCGAAAATAATGACTGATGCCCAGGGAGGCTGTGCAGTATTATTGGTTTCTGCCTGGCTTTCATGAGATCACAACTTATTGGTCTCATGATATCAACATAACAAAGTCAGAAAGAGCCTCAGAGCTTTACACTCCACAAAAATTTTGTTAAAAAGCATGTTACATAATTTAACATTGTAATTATGCCAACTAGTAATGTTGATTTATCCTTAGGTGTTATTAAAACATAACATTGCCATGAAAAATATGAACTAACCTAACCATCAGCTCAGACCTCATTTGGCATATGTGCAATGTTTGGGTTTGGATCGCATATGCGCAGATGAGCTGCAGTCCCATACCGTCCCATTCGCAAACACACACGCTTGGCTGAGGAGAGCACGTTAGCAGAGCGTATCTATCACAGCCTGCCACTCACCTGCATTAATCTTTCACACACACCTTTCTCATTGAGGTGCAGTAATTACAACATGCATTCAGCGCGGCTGATTGTGAGACGCAGCTAATCGCATTAGCTAATCCTGCAGCCGCAGAATGCAGCTGCTGAGAGCGTGAGACCTCTTCATTTCCCCCTTGCTGAGCTCCAAACACCTCTGACTGCCCCTCACTGCGGATGATTACTGCACGCCTCAAACGGATCAACACCAACCCTCACCACATGTTACGTATGAGAGCGATTGAGAGAACGACAGACAGACTGAATGAATGAGACTATAGAATGACAACAGGACAACAGAACAATACAATAGATAGATAGATAGATTATTTTGCCTACCTGTCATTTGGATATTCGTTGGCAATTTGGTGTTCGAGTTACATAACCAATAAACTAATAATCAATACACATTGAAAACAAGCTCCAGTCTCCTCTTCAGTTGGTCCTTCGAGTCAGTGTTCATTCTTAGTACCATGGAGTCGGATGAGGAGATCATTACAGCAACCAGAAAACAATGTTGAACATGTCCATCAGTCCAACTCCAAGATTTTGATGTGCAGTATTTAGGAGGGAGGCCTGCACCTGAACATGTTCTCTCACCTCCCTGTGAGGAACCTGTCCATGTGGCTCTTCTCCAGTCATCACGGGACAATCCTGACCACCTCTATGGCGAAGCTTCTCCTCATCCTGGCCCTCAGTTCTTCAGGTACACCAAATTTCAGTTATACAAAGTGCAGTGAAAACCTACCTCACTCTTCACATCAGCCTAGCGGAATAGTTACCCCAAAGCTTAAATACCATAATAAAATTCAAGGCATTTACAGAGAGTGTGCACAGCTTCTGCAGTCACAACAACTTCATGCTTATCGGATGGAGTTGAAATAAGTGTTTAAAGAACTGGTAAAAGTTGTCCAGACCTCAGTTGTCCAGTCCTCCAGTATGACAAGGCTTCCTACCAACATCCAGACCTTCTTGCTACATAGACCAGAATGGGTTGGCCACAGCAGCTGATGATGAAGAGTGGTCTAAGCTTCCACATTGGCCTGACCACTGAGAACTGTACTAAGCTGTATGGAGACTTCAAATTCAAACCAACCTGGCATATCTACATACCAACCAGAGAACAATTTCCAGTTTCTTACCCCAAATTGGGTTCATGCCTGTTCAGTGAAGTCACCTAGCACTTTGGGTTACCTTTAGCTTTGTCAGAGCATATGCAGAGAGGACCTACCTCTACCATCTCCAAGTTCAGTTGGCCAGATCAGATGAGTTTTAAAGAATACTTTTGGAGAATCTGCTTCCTGCAGATGGAACTGAACTCTTTATATATCAAATAATTGTAGAACACTTAAAGTTATATGAGGCTAAGCTGATAGCAGATGCATATTTGAATTTGCTTACCCGTTTACTGATATCATGGTGGTCCTCCAAGAGAAGTTTGGTCAACCCCACCAGCTAGCTTTAAGGAACCTTAGAAACCCCTAATGTATAGCGTTGAGAAACAGTTGCATTCCAGAAGTTTGCTTCTCAGTTAAAGTCATGGGTGGGTTTGGTAAAAACCTTAGGACCTGAAGATGACACTGAACTGAACTGTGGGTCGTACATCTTTTACGCAAGCCACCTTCCAACCAGCAAACTTCCACCTTCATACGTTACATAATCCTGGAACTGCACCCATCTCAGCCTGGCTCTACTATGAAGCCTGGTATCATGACTTTGATGTAGAAATTGGCTCACTAGGAGTGGATATGTACAAAGTAAAATGTAACTTCTGTCTCACCTCAGAAGAGAATCAACCAGCAGACCCAGTCAAAGTAAATGATTCTATTCCTTCTGCGATAATACAGAACATTACTTGAATCAATGCAAAGCTTTTGCTAAACTTACCACTAACTGGGGGAGAGCAGGGGGAGGAACAGAATGCCAGGCCCGTAAGGTGGAAGAGTGTCCAAGGACAGAGTTGAAACAGAGAGCCAAGGTGGAGCTAGAGGAACTGTGACCAGGGCAGAGCTGGAGACCATGGCAGAGCTGGCAGAGCAGGAGGTCTAAATGGAGCAAGCAAAGCAGGCAGGCCAGGGAAGGAGGCCTGGACAGAACCGCTGAATAGATGGGCAGGGCAGAGCCAGCAGGACAGGAGGAGACAGGTGGCCAGGATGGAGCTGATGGGACTGAAGACCCCAAGGCGGAGCAGAGGACCACCACAGCAGAGCAGACAGGACCGAAGATCTCCACAGTGCAGCAGATGACCACCACAGCAATGCTGATGGGACAGAAGATCCAGGGTAGAGCAGAAGACCACCACAGGAGACCAGAAGGGGCTGAGGACCTCCAAGGTGGAGCCTTGGACGACCAAAGCAGATTAGGCAGAATTTGAAACCACCATGGTGGGGCAGGCCAAACAGAACACCACCACAGTGGAGCTGGCAGTAGACCATCACGGTGGATCAGGCGAAGCTAGAGATGACCACGACAGAGCAGAAAACCACCACGATGAAGCAGCAAGGATGATCTTAGAAGATTCAAAGACGGCCACCGTGACCAACAGGATAGGCTGAGAGTTCCGAGACAGAGTCTTTGGTCATGACAGGACAGGCAAAAAGTGAGAGAACGACCTCTGTGGTTGCGACGAAGAACTGAGAATGACTGCCATGGTGAGAGAACTTGGAACGGCTGACACCTCTGGAGGACTTGTAGTGGATGTCACCACCTCGGGAGGAGCTGGCGAGCAACATGCCAGCCAAACGCAAAAGATGACGGTGGCCATTACAGGAAGATAAATGGAGGACCTCAGAGATCACCGAACTCTGGACCGCTAAAACTCAGATGCACTGAGACCACCGGATTAGAGACCACGGACTTTGAGAGCGCTGAGGCTGTGTTGCTTGAGATCGCTGAGGCTAACTTTCAATGCCACTTGTGCCAACTTCATTGGTGGGTCCAAAACCTTTGATGCTGGTACCATTCGCCATTTGTTGCACAATCAGCAATAGTAAATGCAGGAACTCCAGTGTGGTGGCCATGATGGTTGAGGACTCTGGCGGGGCAGCCATGATAGAACGAGACTCCGGAGTGGCGACAATGATGACTGAGGGCTGTAAAATTGATGTCTTCACTAGAGGCAAATCTCTGAGTGCTCTTACCAAACTAAACAGACGTTAACAAAGGCCTCCCTTCTTACTCCAGGATCCAGCTACCAGAGCAGTAAAACCTGACAGATGACCACACCAAACTACAGAAGTCTGCCTTCTGCGGCGCCACTGAAGTTCCCCATCAATCCATCAGCCCTGATGTTTGGAACCATAACACCTGCCAGAAAATAAACTATAAACAAACTTACGTCGCCTTGCCAGGAACTTGTGCATGCCAGTGTAATGGAAATCCAGGTTCCCTTCCTAAAGTGGAAAATTATCAAACTGAGATTCTTATGATTAATTGAGTTCTCCATGAGTCCTTCCCCAGTAAATATTAATGTTAGTTGAGAAACCTGTGCCATCAGATAGTCGTCTTATACCTTGGTTCCTGAAATCTATTGGTTTAATCAAAATTGGGGAATCAATTAAAAAAAACTGAGGTCGCTAGATAGATAGATAGATAAATAGATAGGTAGACAGATAGGAAAGATGACCAGAAGTAGCAAAAAGAACAGTTAAAGACAATGAAGGTACCACAGACCAGCGCCTCAAATCTGATTTTCTGGTGCAATTTCTAACCTACTGACTTTTAATATGCCTTATGAAACAACAAAAAAAAAGATATGAAAGGCCTCTGAGTGTGTGCCTTTGAATGTACTGTTGTCTATGTGTGTGTGTATAGAGTAAACAGTGTGAAAAATAAGTGTGTATGTGTTTGTGTTTAAAGTGTGTGTTTGGACGTATGCATTAGGTTTAAATGCTCACGGTCTCTTCACATAATCCCAATCAAGTGTTTGGAGGTGAAAGAGGTGAATACATTTTACACATACACAAACACACACACAAAGTCAAAGCGCATGAATTTATGAGCGCATCTATATTCTGATCACATCAGACTGCAATATTTTCTATCATTATTTTCTATCAGTATTTGAATAATCTCTCATTTAGAGCATGGCTTTTTTACATTACGGAAATTTCTGGATTCTAAATGCCATTCTGAACATCTACGCCTGAAGCTCATTGACATGACCAGGTCATTTAAAATCAGTCCTCTCAAAGATGTTTTACATTTTCCCCTTTCAGCACAACAAACATGACAAACTATATATCTATCTGCAAAATAAAAAGGAGCAAAGAAGAACAGCAGATGGTTCAGATGAACATTGGCATTGTGCAGTGCTCTGAATAGGGAGATTCTTCCTGGATAAAGGGCTGACTCATAACAGGGACATTGAAAGGGCATATAAACAGCTTATTCCCCAAAATGACTCAATCAGTGGGAATAAATGGGATTTGAGAACTGAGATCTGGGGAATAATGTGGGATTATCCTTGGACATGTAATCACAGTCACTGATGCAGGCTGGGCCGTGATATTCACATCCACAGGCATTAAAGGGATAGATCATCTAAAATGAAAATTCTGTCATCACTTACTCACCCTTGTGTTGATTCAAACCCTGTATGACTACAAAACACAAAAGATGACAGACAAAATGGAGATAATGAGAGCAGAAAGCTATATAAATACATGATGCAATGGCCAAACATCCGACAGTCATCTTGAAATGTATTAAGACAGTGGATTTGCTACAAAAGTGCTGATGTAAGGGATGAATTTAGAAATAAATTAATGCTAATGATGTTGTGAATATCACAATAATAATAAGTTTAATAATAAGACTATGTAATATCACAATGATTTTAATGTGTTTTTTTTAAGGTGTCATTAGACAGCCATTCTTTGTCTAATGCTAGAATTAGAGCACTACACATTTTAGGATAAATACATAAACTGATTGTGTCATTTTGTTTTTAGCCATCATCCTAATTCTGAATCATTCCCAGTTTTGAACACTTGAGGGTGAGTAAATGACAGAATTGTCATTTTTTGGGTGAACTAACCCTTTAATAATTTATAGAAACCTCTCAGAAATACAGCAGTCATGCCTCCAGCAGCTCTGCTTCTTTAAAACAGCTTATTTTCCACGCTTCATACCTCTGGCGCTCCGAAAATTACAGAGGAGACAGCAACTGGAGACACTGAACAGTATCACCAGCCCTCTTCTTCCTCCACTGTCTTTGATTTCCCTCCGATTTGCACGTCACAGAGAGAGAGAAGAGGAGAGAGTTTTGAAAGCACTCTGCTAAAAGTGTGCAGTGACCCAGTGCAAACCCTGGAGCTGCTCATCACACACACACAATATGAAAACCACAGCCTGCAGGTGCCCACCAGCCCTGAGCCATCATTACTACTATGGTGACCATAATATGACTGCAAGTATGTATGTGAGAGTGTGCTAGCTCTACTGAGAACACAATGCATACAGTTGCTCTGTTCCAAAACCAAGTGTGCTGCCTTGTTGTCTACTGTCTACATTGTCAGCTGCCTACTAAATTTATTCAGGACTGCACAGAAGCTCACCACTTGCTCTCAGTCACAGTCTGGCCTTAACTCTAGCCAGTAACTCTAGTGTCTTACCTGTTACGGCTACTCAAGCATCCAGCATCAGAATTACCTGTTTCTCCAGTGTTATTACCTTTTCTCTAGTGATTATCTTTTATGTAAACAGCCCTTACCATTGTGTTCATATGTTCATTGCCTCCTTGTTAGAAAAAACTCATGTTTACTTGTGTGCGACTTACATCCCGTACCCCGTCGACTTTCTGGTCCAACAATTATGCCAAGCTCTTGTGACCCAGCCATTTTACCATCAGCACCTGCCTCTCCATATTCCTCAGTTCAAGTCATATCTACCTGTCCCAATCCTTGTGGGCCATATTCGTCACGCATTTCACTTTGCCATCTCCTATCGTCCAGGGTTCAAAAATGTGAAGGTGGATGACTTGTTTCAGCTGCACTCCCCAGATATTCCCTCCAATGAGCTTGAACCCTTCCTTCCGTCATTACTGTAAAGTAACCACTGTCAGCCCCATCGACTGGACCTTGCTATGAGGGATGGAACTACATACCTGCCGCTCTCCGTTCTACCCTCATGGGAGCTTAGTCCACTCCTCCCTAGGCATTGGTGACCCCAGAATAACACACACCCTCTTACCTCTCCAACAACGGTGCTGGAAACCCAGTATGTCCCAGGAGGTACGCCGCTTTGTGCAGGGCTGTCCTGAACATGTCATCACCAAGTCTCCTCACCACCAACTAGCCGGCAAACTCTTCCTGCTGTCATTACCACATCGACCATGATCACACCTAGGAGTGAAGTTTGTCACAGACTTACCCGATTTAGGAGGGCATACCTGTATCCGCTTTGCAGTCAACCAATTCTCCAAAACCTGCCAACTTGTTCCCCTAAAAAGACTGCCTACTGCGATGGAAACGGCTGAAACCCTTTTCTAACACACCTTTTGGAACTATGACTTCCGGAAGACATAGTACCTTACTGTGGATCCCATTTTGTCTCCAGAGTCTGGTGTGCCTTCTCCCTACTAAGAGTGTACATGAGACTCGCAACTGGTTTTCACCTACAGAACAATGGGCAGACAGAAAGGAAGATCCATGAAATACGATGCTTTCCAAAGGACATACTGCCATAGCAACCAACACAGCAGTTGCTGATACCTTTCCTGGGTCTAATACAAACAAAATTGGTTTCAGCTGGATCACTGATTCCATAAGAACGAGAGGGTTTAGGATACAGCTCAGGGTAGCACAGCACTAGACTGAAACAATTAAAGCTAGTCATATACCACTTACTCCTCCCCGGCGTATACCGCCATCCTCGATTCTTGTAGTTGGAATCATCATCTCAAATACCTGGTTGACTGGGAGGAATACGGACAAGAAGAACAGTCCTGGGTCCCTCAGATGACATCCTCGATCTGGCCCTTCTCCTCAATTAGCAATCAAGCAGAACACTTCAACTGCTCAGCTCCATGTCACAACACTGGGGTCTCCAACCCTCAATTCATTGGCCCCCTCACCATAATGAAACAGTAAAACCTAGTCACATACCAGTTATATCTCCCCGGTGTATCCTGTCATCATCCTTGATTCCTGTCGTTGGAGTCGTCATCTCAAATACTGGTTTCATTGGGAAGAATATGGCCTACAAAAACAGTCCTGGGTCCCTCAGATGACATCCTTGATCTGGCCCTTCTCCTCAACTTACATGTAGAACACCCGAACAGCCCAGCTCCAGGATGTGGCCAGCCACAGCACTGGGGTCTCCAACACTCAGGAGCGACCTTTTTCCAGTGACTCATTGGTTTCTCCAGCAACTGTCCTGGAACTCCAGCAAATGACCTGCTTCTCCAGTGCATTACCTGTTTTCCAGCGATGATATTACATGTAAATAAGAAGAGTCAAGCCAACACCCAGAGATCTTACACTCCCACCTACCAATCCAGGCAAAAGGTCTGGCTCTCTGTCCAGGACATCTGACTCAGTCTGTCCAGCCGCAAGTCTGCAAAGTCCTCAATTCGTCGGCCCCTTCACCATACTGAAACAGTTAAACCTATCTCATATCAGTTATGTCTCCCCGATGTATGTTGTGATTCCTGTTGTTGGTGTCATCATCTTAAATACTGGGTTGACTGGAAAGAATACGGCCTTTCCATCCGGGACATCTGGCTCACTATACTGAAACGGTGAAACCTAGTTACATACCAGTTCTGTCTCCCCAGCATATGTTGTCATCATCCTTGATTCCTGTAATTGGAGTCATCTTCTCAAATACTGGGTTCACTGGGAAGAATATGGCCTAGAAAAACATCTTGATCTGGCCCTTCTCCTCAACTTTCCAGTGCATTACCTGTTCTCCAGCGACAATCTTGTGTGAAGTCAGATCAGAAAAGTCAGGTCAACACGGATAAATTCAACTCCCACGTACCAACCCAAGCAAAAGGTCTGGCTTTCCACCCGAGACATCTGGCTTAGTCTGTCCAGCCGCAAATCTGCAAAGTCCTCAATTCATTGGCCCCTTTACCATACTGAAACAGTGAAACCTAGTCATATACCAGTTGCTGTCATCATCCTTGATTCCTGTCGTCATCTCAAATACTTGGGTTTACTGGGAAGAATGTGACCTACAAGAACAGTCCTGGGTCCCTCGGATGACATCCTAGATCTGGCCCTTCTCCTCAACTTTCACGTGGAACACCCGAACAGCCCAGCTCCAGGGTGGGGCCGGTCACAACATTGGGGTCTCCAACCCTCAGGTGTGGTCCTTTTCTGGCACCTCACCTGTTTCTCCAGCAACTCTTCTGGAACTCCAGCAAATTACCTGTTTCTCCAGTGACAATCTTGTATGAAGTCAGATCAACAGAGTCAGGCCAACACCCAGAGATCATCCACTCCAACCTACCAACCCAAGCAAAAGGTCTGGCTCTTCACCAGGGACATTTGTCTGCAAAGTCTTCTAATTCGTCTGCCCCTTCACCATGCTGAAACAGTAAAACCTAGTCACATACCAGTTATGTCTCCCCCGGCGTATGCTGTCATCATCCTTGATTCCTGTCGTTGGAGTCATCATCTCAAATACTGGGTTGACTGGGAAGAATACGGCCTAGCAGAACAGTCCTGGGACCCTCAGATGATGTCCTCGATCTGGCCCTTCTCCTCAATTAGCAATCAAGCAGAACACTTCAACTGCTCAGCTCCATGTCACAACATTGGGGTCTCCAACCCTCAATTCATTGGCCCCCTCACCATAATGAAACAGTAAAACCTAGTCACATACCAGTTATATCTCCCCGGTGTATCCTGTCATCATCCTTGATTCCTGTCGTTGGAGTGCTCAGATGACGTCCTCGATCTGGCTCTTCTTTCACGCAGAACACCCCAACAGCCCGACTCTAGGACAGGGATAGCCACAACTCTGGGGTCTCCGACCCTTAAGAACAGTCCTTTTCCAGCGATGCACCTCTTTCTCCAGCAAATCTCCTGTTACTTCAGCATCTTACCCGTAGCACCAGTGCATTACCTGTTCTCCAGTGACAATCTTGTATGTAAATAGCCCTTACCATTCTCTTCCTGTGCTCGTTGCCTTCTTGGTGGAAAAAACTCACAAGTTTAAATGTGTATTTATGTTTTAACTCAGTTAAGTGCAGTCTCTGATATATTGTGCTGGTTTGCTCACCTGTATCCATCACAGTCACTACAAGTAGTCATAACAAAAAGAATTGACCCCTTTTCTTTACACAACAGGGGTGATTTTTTGGTCTCTGACAAGCTGCAATAGAGGATTTATGTAACAATTCACAACAATACACTTTGTGAACTGCGTTGATTTCTGACAAACTGGAAACTAATGGGAAGCAATTGGACTACCAACACAACAATGTAGTTTCATCATGTGACAACAACACAGCATGCTACAGTCTGAAACATTTGTTATATTATACAGCATAATGTTTCACAAACTATTAAAAATGGATGACAGCATACTAGTACTACAGTTAGCATAAACACAAACACATGAGTATGTTCAGACTGGCATACTACCGCACAATATATCCACAATGCACCGTGTATGTGCACTTTCCGCATGGAATAGCCAGATGGTCTAATTCATTTGCCAAAATGTGAAGCATACTGCCAGAACAGACTGCGTAAAACACTCAGGATCCCTTTTAAATTAGATTAAACTATTTTTATCTGTATTCATTATTGAATAAATGTATATTTATAATCAATATATACACTGAGCTCATTGCAGTAAATACTAGGACTGACTTCTTCATTAAGTCACACCTGCAACACTGCCTTAGAATTTGGCCAAAAGTATACAACTATACAAGCGAGTGACAGTAGTGCAAATATGCTAATGGCCATGTAGGTCTGCACTTCTAGTAAGTGAGGTGTGTTCCTGCAGACCTGGTGTTGTAGTATCTGCCCCAATGTGCACGATGCCTGCACATTAAAGCAGCCTCTGTTCCAGCCTACAGCCATAACCCACCGTGCACTAATATATATGATAATCACAGCAGCACACAGCAGCGAAGGCTAATATCATTTTCCCTCCCATAAGAGATTTCCTGTCTCGCTTGGCCAGCGTTCCTGCTGTCAGAGTGAGCGCACGCCTCCTGAGGGTCCCGCTATACGCAATTTACACTAACAGCTTTATACAAATCATTCACACTCAGTCCCTCCCTGAGTGCACTTCATATGTACATTACCACATGGGCTGTGTTCCGAATGGTGCGCTTGGTGCAGTATGCATACTGTGCACAGCATCAAAAATGCCTACTACATTCAGTAAAATTTGCAGTGCAGCAACTGTATGCCACACTGCAGAACACTCAACCTGACTTTGTACTTGCTTGCAAATAATTAAAATCACAATATTAACTGCATTTTTTGCACTAGCATAGTGCACACTTCAGATAAACATAGCACACTGCTGCACTAGTGTGAGAGACAGACAGGTCTCAGCTCCGCAGGCAGTCGGGTGCTATACAAACAAACAAATCAAATGCCGAAAAGCAAACAAACACCACAAGGAAAGCCCTTAAAGCACCATTAATAGCTCATTACGCCGCTCAAATGAAACCCCACTCACACTATCAGCCTCTCCAAGCATATGAGCATTTATGAAGCGTGCTGCCTGACTGCTTATTCACTGCCGCTTTAGTCAGAGAATTTGATTTTGCAAATCAGGACCTTCCTGCACTACAGAAGCACTGACTAAAACACTTTCCTGCAAGGATGGTTTGTGGCATACAGACAGTTCTCACTGATCTCTTCTGTATTCTCATCCAGAGATATATGGTCATTGGAGGTTGAATCAGCATATGACTAATATATTTACACTAAAGTTTCAGGACTGCAATGACTCGAAACTCAGTCATCAAACCAGGATTATAACCATAAAAAGTAATTCATTTTAACATTACTTTTAAAAAAGTTGTGAGGCAGAGCAAGTTATTACATTTTGATGAAAAATTATGAGGTCAAACATTTTGTCCTTTGCATGATGAACATGAATTTTGCACAAGACCAGGACAGTGCATTGAGATAGTAAACAGTGAATTTTGACTTCCTGTGGACTTCAACCACCATCCTTAAATGCTGCCTGATTCCCAGAAGCCCTGGAGTCTTGTTGTCCTGGTTTATTTGCATGATTCCTAATGAGGATGTATTAGTAAGCTTATTTTGGCAGCAGCTTTGAGAAATGACTTTATTTGCTGGACAGCTGCCAGTCCTCTTCTCAAACATTAGCACTCGTTTTCTGTCTCTGCCTCAGTCACATCTCAGGGACGCTAAAATCGCTGCACGCTAGTATTGACATTAGAAAACCAGCATGCTAGCTTTGTAATGCATCATCACTGTCAGGGTCTGATATAAAAGCAACACCTTTAAAGGCTCTGTTACACCATGTCCTAACTAGGTGTGATGACAAAGGAAAAAAGTGATAAATCTGAGCCCTTCCACATCTGTCCAGTACAAGACATTTGTGGTGACTAGTTTTCTATTTCTGGAAACGTGTGGGGAAAATGCGCACACAGTGAAATCTCATTGGTTTAAAATCATGTGATTTGTTTGTCCATTCAAAACTAGCTGTCGTGATGTTATGGTATTCTGAATGGTTGCCAGAGTGTTGCTACACAGTTGCTAAAGTGTTCTGAGTAGTTGTTATTGTGTTTCATTGAAGTTGTTGGGTGTTCTGGATGGTTGCCAGGGCACTGCTACACAGTTAGGGTGTTAAGAGCACTGATAGGGAGTTCAGGTGGTTGATAGATGGTTGCTTACCTCAAGTCAATGATATTCTGTTCTCTAGATATGTCGCGGGTCCCTCCTTCAATGTAATTGGGATATTTTGCACCCATTTTATTTTCCACCAGGAGAAAATCTGTTTGACCACTTAGTAAAGTAGTGATTTGACATTAAGAGTTGAGATAACACTAAAGGTCAGAGATTATTCTGGATAATATAATGAAGCATGACTAAGAAAACACCACTAAATGTGTCCAAACTGGCTTGTTGCTTTGCATTGTTTGATCGACTGATTGTGGTTAGCACATGTGTGATATTCACCATGTTTAAGCATCCCCACGTGTTCCCCATACCTCAGATCTCAGATGGATGGATGGTGGCGGAGGGATCCAGACAGGCTCCAGGCTGCACAGTACTCACTGGCTCAAACACACAGCAATATTTTAAAGCCATTACTCCTCCACGCTTTTGCTGGGAGGAGAGAAAATGAAAACCAATCACCCTTGAGCACATTACAGACTTCAGTCAGCTCAGCCTCTCTTGTGTCCTCTTTATCTAACCAATAAATCTCTCTCGCTGCAGCACAATACTGTCATTCACACACAACACTGTCCTCATGTCAAGAGTTTATACAGAGCAATGTAATACCAAACCTCACTCGGGACATAAAACGGCAGCCACTGAATTCACAATCATACACAACATCAAAATAAAAGGAATATTCTGGGTTCAAGTCAACATGGAACAAAAACCAATCCGATAAACTTTCTTAAAACATGTTCCTGTGAATGATTCAAGTGTTTGCACATTTGATTTTAAATCCTGACTGATAAAATCAAGTCCTGTCCTACATAAATATGTTACACTACGGTGGTAAAAGGGTTAAAAACCCTTTTTCATTTCATTTTGAAATGATAGTCTAACAGTTTAACTACTACAAATTATGAATCACTTGTGGCTTGGGAAGCTAACACTTGTAACGTGTCATAATTATACAATCAAAATACAGTGATAGTTGCATATCTCAAATGTTTATTTGCACACTTGCCTGCTAGGCTTCTATTATAAGTGCGTTTATGTCAATGTGTTTCCTCGTCGGTTTATACGCACAGAGGGATCGTTGTCTACAGCACAAGATGCTGTACACAGAAGGAAACAACAGAGCTCAGTGGCATCACCCTCTCACCCGGTTTCTGCTCTTCTGCCAACTGGGACGCTGGAAATTATGCAAATGAGCGGATGTGCAAATGTGAGGTATTTAATATACAGTATGCATAATTGATGAGAGCAGAGGAGGAGAGAGAGGATAATTGAGGTGCGGTTTGTGAATAGCTGAGAACTTCTCTATTCGGCATTTGATGAACAAAAAGATTTTCAATGATTTTCATACAGAGAGAGACGCGCGAGCATTAGAGGGACACTGAGAGCTGCGCGCGGAGCAAAAGCAGGCTATTAATTCATTACGGCTGACTCATTACTGACCTGCCCGCTTCCATTTGCGCTACGCTATGTCAGACACGGGCCTGGTGGTAAAGGTTAAGCCACTCGAAATGTGATGTGTCCTGTAAGAGTGTGTTTGAGGAGGACGGGCGAGATGAGCTGGATAAGGTGTCAGGTTAATAGTGGATCAAGTGTGCCGTGTTATGACTGCTGCAGGTCATGCATACAATGATCAGCTCAAAACTCCATTCCAGGGATTAACTGTCATCAGGCCGAGCTGATCCCAGAACCCTCAGCCGGGTTTTTCGAGGACAATGGCGACGGTCTGTGCTAGATGTCGCAGACTTACTCCAAACAAAAGCATCTGTGAGTTACTAGGCGAGCGCCAGAGCTGCTGTGCACTTCCAGCTCTGAGGAACGCTGTCACACAGTGGTAAAACGTGGGGTGGGGGGGGAGTGAAAATCAAGGTTACGAGTGAGCCGCTTACAATGAAAGCAATTTAGGTCAATTTCTGGAGGATTTGAAAGCAGAAATGTTAAATTTACAACTATATAAATACACTTAAACTAATTCTTTCAGCTATAAAGCTGTTAGGATCATCATTTTTACCAACGTTTTAGGGTTTAAGGCACTGCAATGGCAACCAAGTTATAAAACTGTATATAAGATAAAGGTTAGAAAATTATTTTTATATTAAAAGCATGTTAACATATACATATTACTTATGTCTTGGCACTATACTACTAAAACAGTGAGTTTTGTGATGTTTATGACTGCCCTTATTCTCTTCTATTGCAAATGCCTCACTGTAATCCAGATTTTTGCTAATTTTTAAAGAAAAGAAAGGGGAAATTGAACAAAAAAAACATTTTTGTGCTAATCAAAGTTTTCCTATTGATTGAGCCTAACTTGTACTGAACCCAGAATATTCCTTTAAGGCAGCTTTAAGGCACCTCAAATTCTGTTTAAAGACAAAATGCCACAAAAAAGTAAAAATAAAAAATAAATGAAACATAAAATGTCACAAAATGTCACAAAAAGTAAAAAAAAAATTACAAAAAAGTCACAATAAAACAAAGACAGATCTTTTTTTCCGTATTGTGATATCTGAGTGAAGTTGTTGGGGGAACAAAACAAGTAGGGCAGGGACGTTTTACACATCAATTGTTGATTGGATGAAGGCAGATCTGAATGTCAGATTGCAGTCGATTGTAAGATAGGGGCGAGGTTTAAGTGGACTAAATGAATGGCTTACGTAACCAGAGAGAAACCGGAACACTGAGTAATGATGTTTTAATTAAGAATTATGAGATCAAAAGTTTTTTTTTTTTAATTAATCATATGCACAGATGATTCGTTCACAAAAACATCAATGGCGTGAATTTAGAAAATAGATTGAATAGGCAGACTTTAAAGAGAGATTTAACGGTATTATAATACGCAGTGTAAAGACAGCTTAAGTTACTTTCAATTAGATGTCAGCCAAACAAATTTGCATGGGCTCACAATGCAATGGCAAGAGTTTTCTTTACCTTTCCAGTGTCCTCTGAAATCTTGTTTGGCACTGGATCCGTTCAGCTCTAAAGTGACGCATCACATATTTACGCTGTAAGATGGGAGAAACTGAGAAACACAGAGAAAGAGAGAAAGAGAATAAGAGGTCAGTGAAAATAATGAAGAGGAACAACTCCAAAAAGCAACCGCTTTATCTCTTTTCTGCTCTTTCTCTTTTCCCATTTTCTCTATCGCTCCCGATCTTAATGAGTACCACGGTCGTCCATCCTACAGCGGCACACGGGCCGTACGTCACCACTCGGGAGGGAGACGGGACACGGAAAACACAACTCAGCAACAATGACTAGACAAGTCCAAAAACACACGCTTACTCTCGGCTCTATGCGGCTCTTTCTCAAGGGCACCGTTAGAAGAAACTCATTGCGTTTCTATCCTTCTTCTGACCTGATGCTGTGCAGCATAACTGGTGCTTTTGTGCAGCCGTCTGTTCTCTGGAAAGAAAGAGAAACACAGCATGAAAACACCCTGGGGAAAGGAAAATCACAAATGAGTTCTCTTTAACATCTCAGTGTATTCTCTAGGACAAAGATTTGTACTTAAGCACCGTTTCTCGCATGTTGCATAAGAAAAACACCCTCATAATCTCACGCATGTCTTCGCTGTGTAAGAAATCGAGACATGTAATTTAGAAAAAACTGTTTCTTCCTTTCTTCCAACGTCTGACTCATGCGGTGTGATGTTGGTGCGCGCGTATATATGCCGTCTAGACAGTAACGGTCTGCGGTGCATCTCAAACACACAGATTTGTATTTTCGCCGTGTTCGAAGTCAGCTTGCAACACCACACCTCTGACCTTCTCAAACACAGAAGCAGAAGCCGAATATTCATCATCTGTGTCTGACAGCAGGATATACAGCAACAGCAGCAACATATGTTATAGTCAGAGCAATAGTTAAAACGTCAAGACGTTTATAGTCAAGTCAAAGCAGCTTTACAGAAAGTCATACTGTTATGTCTATGATGCCTTTTTTTTTTACCACAGAGCAAGGCAATATAACGATATATATCTCACATTTATCAGTTCAGCAGTAACCTGGGCACATCTGAGCATTTTAGAGATTTAAATATTTATACATTGGATGTTTTGTTCTATTAAGAGATTTACACATTTGTCAGTTTTGTTCTATCAAGATAACACGGGCCACTTCTGCTTTTGTGTGCTTAACCACTAGTTACAGTAATAGCAGGGTAAATTAACATTGTCGATGCGCTCATAGAATTAGCTAATGAGTTGGTAAAGTTATAGGCGGTGGGTGTAATATATATTAATGGAGTAGAACAAGAAAAACAGGGATATTTAAGCAGATTATGTTTCCCATTTCAGATTGCACTCTCTATCACAGGTCGTGGGCAGTCCGAGAGACGATTAGACCCTGTGGACACAAACACACACGCGCTCGGGTCTGTGGACCTCATTGCCATGCATTATGTGGAGTCAGACTGCTGCAGAAACGAAACCCACTACTAACCAACATGCTGTCAGGCTGTAATGGCTCAAACTAGAGCATTACCCCTCGAGACAAACACACAAAACCGCCGTAACACCCCACACACTCCTGATGTGATGTGCTTTTACATATGTTGCAGTGCTGAGATTATGACAATAGGCCAGATCTACATGATCAAATGAGTTACTCACCTTTATGCCAAAATGGATCTTATCCAGGCCATTATCCAGGAAGATGCTGGGAAAATGGTGTCTAACCTCATCAAATGACCTATCAAAAGCCTGTAACCATATAGACAGGGTGGAAAATGGGTATGAAAAACTATATTGCCTCAAAAAACACTTTAAGTGGACCTCAGGGGGAAAATTAAATAGAGTGCAACATTTGGGTCCGGAAGTAAAAACATCTTCTCCACAGGGAAATTGATTTATAACTATAAACCTTTATAGACAGACCTGCTGTGAGTTCTGAGGTTGTTATTGGATGGTATATGTTTTTCCGGAAGACATCTGCATTATTTTAACTTATTTTTAAAATAATCATGTTTAACAGAGGAATTTGTGGTAAAAAAACTACACTACCCATAATGCTTTACAGAAACTTCCACCAATCAGAGTCACATTAAGCAAAAAATGCTAAAAAGCTCCCATCAAGCACTGTTAAAATTGTTTTAAATTGCAATAATATTTCACAATATTACAGTTTTTAGCATATAATAATAAATTTAGCAAATAATGCCAAAAAAAACTCACATCAAGCACTGTTAAAATTCTTTTAAATTGTAATAATATTTCACAATATTACTGTTTTTAGCATATAATAATAAATTTAGCAAATAATGCCAAAAAAGCTCACATCAAGCACTGTTAAGATTCTTTTAAATTGTAATATTTCACAATATTACTGTTTTTAGCATATAATAATAAATTTAGCAAATAATGCCAAAAAAGCTAAACCATGCACTGTTAAAATTATTTTAAATAATAATAATATATTACTGTTTTTAGCATATAATCAGATTTTATATATATTTATATTTTATATATTTTATATATTTTATATATTATATATATATATATATATATATGTTTTTTTATATAGTTTTAATTTTTTTTATTTTAATGAATAGTTTTTAATATTATTTCTCTGTCATTTTTTATTTGTCATACACAATGTATCATCGGATTGTAGTTATTTTCCCTTCTTAAAGCTGTAAAGTCTTTTTGTCAGATTTTCAAACACTTATGCATCAAATCAAAGTTTGTAATGCTGTGATTCACCATGTAGCTGGTTGGTTTGGTTCATACTGTATAACTCTTTAAGAAAGACTTTTTTTTATATTCCTGTGGGAAAAAATAATACTTCCGGAACAAGCGGCACTGAAAAAGTGGACAGGCACTAATGCACTCAATAGCAAACAAACTTTAAATCAGGACTAACAGCTAAAAGGATTTTGTCTAATGAGAGAAGCTGTAACAAAAAGCATATGTGCATGTGTGCTAATATTGCATCAGATGTCCTGAGCCGATATCCAGACCGCCAGATGTTTCCGTGTGTCCATAATGGGTTGTTTCAGGGGCAGTGCCAGCGTCCGCCAGCCCCGCTGTGCACCATCTCCATCTGCCAACACTCACAGCTGAGGCCCCACGCCACAACCCAGCGCTGAGTTAACCTGTTCAAGAAACCGTAACACACACACACACGCACAGAACGTATGGATCAAAACTCAATCTACACATGTATAACCACGCCACAGCCTGAGCATCTGCGTACTTACTCAGCAGGACTGATGCTCTCGGGTCAAACTTGATGGCTTCAGGTGTCAGAATGAAACGTGTGAGAGCCTCTCACTCCAGTAAACGTCTTTCAGGATGATTCAGAGATGTTAAGTGTGTTTGTCAGTGTGCTGTCATACACTAAAAGTCCAGAGTGACAGCGGCAGATGGAAGACGTCGCAAACACTACTGCTGCCTGTCAAATGCAATCAGGCATCTGTATCAGGGCACAAACACTCACTGCTGACTATAAACACTTGCATATTCACTTAATACTGCCAAATGTTTTCAATAAGCTTGTGTGGAATCTGTTGTTAGTCTGTTTTCATAGGTTTGAGTTCAAAGAGCCTCTCCTCAGTTTGTCATTAACCTTTCAGCCTGACCTACACACCTGCTACACACACCGGCTGCGAGTTCACTCGGATATAACCGTGTCCATCTGTGTCAGATATCTGTAACTGGGTGGAAACGACGCTCACACACCTAGAGGAAAGAAAAAACACAAATATCACATTAATATTTCAGTTTTGCATTTGTGAAACATCATAAGACAAAGAAACAAACTTGAACTCCATTAAGTCTCTTGATCAATAAAATGTCAACCAAAAAAAAACAAAAAATACCTCTCTCTCTTTCTCTCTGTCCACACTTCCGTCAGCTGCACAGGAAAGACAATCTCTGCACCAGAAGAACTACATCATTAAAATCACATTGAGGAGCCATTCATCCATTTAGACTGAAATCTCATGCCACTATCTAATCAGAGACCGCTGCAGGACCGCCGCAGTCAATACAGCAGAGACAAGACACTGGTCCTGTACTCACTGATGTTGTGTGTGTGTCAGTCAACATCACTGTAAATTACTGGATGCTAATGGTTCGATTACACTGACCATAACAACATAATCTAGACCAAAGCCACAGGGGGTCTAGCTAGAGACCGCTATGAGTCTGAGACGAAACCAGATTTAGGAAAGCAAACAATATATAAACTGTAAACAGTATTTGCAATCATCCTAACTGAGTTGCAGATACACATGTTTGCTTGGGCAACTGGACTAAAGCTTTTTGCAAATAAAACATGAAAATAATCCCTTAAACTCACATTTGAAAGTCATATCTATCTTTTTATTTTATCGCAAACACAGAAACAGAACTGCGAGATGTAAACCCAGAATTCAGAAAAAAGAACTTATTCTTATTATTATTTTATTTTTGTATTTAATTGTAAAATTTATGATCAATTTCTGAGTGAAAAAGATTAAGATGATTAAGATGATTAAGATTAGATGTACATGCTCTGCCTGAACTTTTGCTGAATGCCATTAAACTCGTAACAAAAGGCTTGTAACAATTATATGACTGGCTCAGACTCATGAGCAATACGATCAGCTGAGTGTTTTTTTGTGTGGCTCCAGTCCAGAGAGCATTAATCCAGACAAACACTAGAGCTGATCTATTATACAGGTCAAGATGGCCGTTCTGCTTTGACTGTTTATGTAAATATATGCATTTGTGGTCAGACGCTGAGATTTATCACAGCGGCTGCTCTGCGAACACAAGCCTCTCTCCGAATAGAAGAGGAAAACAGTAAGCAAAGCACAGAAAAGGGGTAAAAGTTGGAGATCAGTCCTCGGTGCGTCCCATAGGGCAAAGGCAATTTTCAGCTCTACTGAGCCAATTCCACAACGACTGAAGTCCGAAAGGCTGACAAAACTTATTCATAACGCCAAACTCCTCCATTCTGTCATTCAACATAAGGCTCCAGCCGGCTCAAATTTGGACCAGAGATCAGAGAACTCCATTAGTAAGCAGCGGTGGGATATGAATGCGGTATCGGGCAGAATAATTCTGAGCGGAAATGAGGGCAGTTTGTCATTATAAAACAAACAGCCGTCCTCTGAAGAACCGAATATATGGACGCTTAATGACTCGAATGCATTCCATTACACCTGATTAGTCAAGCAGGTCTAAGCTTTTATGACTCCAAAAGCAGAATATCACACATACGGCGAATGAAACGAGCCCTGAAAACACAGCCTGAAGAGGGGAGAGCTCAAAAGTAGATAAAAGCCAGAAGAAAGGATGCCTACTAAAATACAGAAGAGCCCTTCGAAAACACTCTGGGTTCTACACGGGAAAAAAATACATGTAGGATTTACTTTGAAACATTTTTCACTCTAAATCTATCTTTAAAATTTTATGGCGTATTCGCACTAAAGGCTCATGGCAAACTCAACACTACAATTTACCACTACTTTTTTACAAACATAAATAAATATAAATATGAGCAATAATAATATAAAATAATAATATAATAAACAATAACTAAAATAAGTTTTTAAAAATCCCAAGAGAAACTTTCTTAAAAATGTCCATTAAAGAACTTTTTGTGAAAAATGTTTCCTATTATAATTTGAAGCACAAATTTCACTAAGAAAATGCTAGTAAATTTTACAAAATTTGGCAAAAACTTTCAAGTTTTTGAAGTAATATTTTATTATAAAACATACTCCAATAATGTTTTATTTACTACTTTATTTACTTATAATCACTAAAATAAATAAATAAATAAACATTTTTTACAGTGTAGATCCAAAAGGTACCTGATATGAAAGCATTTTTTGGACGAAACTGAAGCAGCATCATAGGTGTCCTTCATGGATAGGATGATCCCAGAATGCACTGCAAAATATGGCAGACAAAGTAAGAGAAATGTCTATTAAAATCTGTCATTCAATACTAAAAGATCAATAAAAATAATTAAACTAAATTATAAATGCATTTGTGTGTGCTGTGTATTTTTATGAGTATAAATAAAAATTTGAATAGATAAACAGATACAGCATCCCCCACACACACACACATCTTTTGCACCAACTATGCATAGCATCTCAGTCTTTTTTGTTGTTAATCAATAAGCTAACAAAGGACTCAACTGGAGTCAATTAAGAGTCAATTGACTTGTGTGCGTCATGTAAGAAGTTATTTATATGATGCACAAACAGCCTAAAGTATGTTCAGCATCCCTAATCTGCTGTTTTAATTAGGATGCACTAGAAGGCAGCTGACTATATAGACAGCAAGGCTTTGGAATGGTGCCATTGTGTACACATAACTGTGCTTGTCTGAATGCACTGGAGTGCAGATAGCCTGTAGCGGGCAGTGATGTGTCGTGTTGCGGTTATTGACTCCTCCCCGCAGACACAGCGGGCTCCGTCTGCATTGTTGCCGTTCGCCTCTTCTAAAAACACAGATTGCTGGACATGAGCGTTTTTATAGGGATTAGTTTGGCTTAGTGCCGTGGCTAACGCCATGATTAGGGCTTTCTGGCACTGGAGATAAGTGAATTCTCTCTGGTTATTCAGGGGAAAAGCAGCAAATAAGGCAGCGTTTTAATGGAGAAAAACAGAGTGAACTGTCGCTTCGTAAGACTGATAACCTCTTCCCTCTAATCACCATTACCGGACTCGTATCTATTCACATTCACAGAGAGAGAGAGAGAGAGAGAGAGAGAGAGAGAGAAAGAGACAGACAAGCATTAGGTTAATTTTGCCCCCAGGCGCTCATATGGGAACCGTTCCTTTGCTCTAATCCTGATTTTTAATACAAAGAGGGAAGGCACAACTGAGCCAGAAGCAGGAGATTAAACTGACAGTCCCAATTTGTCGTTTTTCCTTATATCTTCAGTCTAAAGGATCAAACAGCTGTAAAGTTACAGAACCAGCTCTGAATTCATACAACCTGTTGTGTGCAGTCATCCATGATTCACAAATGTCAACGGGTACTATTTTTAGGACCATTAAGATTTTTTGCCCTCTGACATTATTTTCACGACAACTGAAAGGTTCTCAAGGTTTCTGCTGGTTTTATGAAAATAAATTTAAGACTTACCTAGAAATAACTTTAACTGTACTTTCAGATTACACTGATGTTTTCCACTGTAAATGTCTAAAGATTTTTAATTCAAGATGCATTTACTTGAGAAGCCAAATGACATAAGATAGGATGATTGTTTATGATTAAAACAAGTTTTCATACCTCGTTAATAGATATTGTTCCTGTTTTACGCATAAACTCACTTGATTTTTTCAGTTTCTCAGAAAATGACTTTATATCTTTATTTTGTATCTCAGGTAAATTAATCTTTCGATATTTGCATTAGCAATTTTCAATTTTCAATTTTTTTTTACAGTGAATGCTGCATTTAATGCTGACTTTCTGTTCCAATTTAAAACCTTTTTAATTTATGGAAGGACAAATTAAGACTTTAACTAACCTTGTTTCTCCATAAAAAAAAAAAAAAAAATAATAAGAAAATGTTTTTAAATATATATGATACAACAAAATCTTAATGGCCATACATTTTTTCTTTACGAAAACATATTTTCTAATTCTTTTTCTTTTGAGTTTGGGCTGATATGGAACCTGGACATCTTAATATCAGATCCAGCTTTTAGTTCACCTACACAGAACCCTTTTATTCGGTTCTGATGCTGAAAAGAGCCCAAAAACAAAATACGCCGAGCTGAAAACATTTGATGAAACATTTAATTTCCAAAGAGCCATACAAGTCGACTCAAGAACCTTATACAGCCACAAATGCTTCTTGACATAAAGCAGGACTGATGTGAACGCGCGCGCGCGCTCACTCAAACGGAGCCAGTGTAATTGAATGCTGGAGATGGATCAGACAGCGCGTGTGCTATTGACTTTAAAGCAGAAGTTGAAAGTCACGAACGCTTTCAAGTTCGAGCAGTGCTTAAAATTTCCCTTTCACTTATTTCATCCGTTTCATTATTCACATTAGTTGAAATGATACCCTTCACATTTTAATTGGCGCGATGTTGGAATTGGCACTCATAACAAGATATTTCGATGTTTTACGAGTGTGTGATCATGGAAAATGTCCAAAAACACTCGGTTCAATGTTCATTTACATGAAGCCAGTGATATCGAATCACATTAAACTACTTAGTTAAAGTGCTCCGCTGTTTCCATGGAGACTAACCAGGTTAACTCATGTTTCCTTGATACATGATAAAAATATTTGTTTCTTCACTTCAAACTGTGATGTTGTGGTAAAGTTTTGACGGACTCTGTGTGAAATACACAGTTGGAACATGTTAAAACACACACTTACAGTAAAAATTCCCGCGGAACAGGAAAATATGCTTTTTCAGGGAATATCCACGAATAGTGAGTGTTCCGAGTTCCGCTCAGGTGAACGCTGTCCTAAAATACGCTGAATCACCTCACCAAGTTCGAACGCCAGATGTCCTCATGGTGTTTGTGGTTTATGTTGGTGGTTATTCGGTTATTTTTAATTTTACAGATCACAAATATTACTTTGGAAGCTTATTGTGAGGTAAACTCAAAGCCGCATTCACCTTACGGTCTTCCCGCCGGTTCTCTTCTCAGCAGCGCGCCGTAATTTGAGCGCGAAAACACACTGTATTTTAACTTTTGACTGTTTTTATTTAAAAAAAAAAAAAAAACAATTACTGAAATAAAACTAGTATACAACATTATACTTAACGGCAAAGATTAAAATTGTAGGCTAATAAAAATTAAAAATACTGTTGTGACTATAGCGTATTAAAATGACATATTAGCGAATTCTTAATTATTAACGATTTCCAGGCTACTTTTTTAATGTATTGCAAAAGTGCATTGATGGTTTCATGGATATGTAGGCTACCATGGTAATTATCTTACTGAAACATGCAATCATACTGAACCACATACATATCAAAGTACACCTTTTGAACATTTTACCATGGTATTGCCACAGTAATTTTTTTTATGTTAATTACATAAAGGTGATTGTTTGTCTTTTTTGGTTTGGAGTACTATATCTTCTCATGTGAGCATTTAAAGAATCATTCATAATGCATGATTTGCAACATACTGAAATACTTGTATGACTGTAGCGTATTAAAATGACATATCAGCAAATTATTTATTATCAGCGATTTCCAGGCTACTTTTTTAATGTATACCAAAATGTAAAAAAGTGCATTAATGGTTTTATGGATATATCCCATGGTAAATATCTTACTGAATCATGCAATCATACTGAACCACATAAATCCCAAATTACTATCCACCTTATTTTTCCTGTAAGTCTAGGCGCAACCATTTGTAAATGTTATGGGTCTGGCTTTCAGTCTCATCCTCGTTCAGCTATTTTTAGCTGTACAAAATATCTTAATATATTTTATGAAATATCTTAAAATATCTGTATTATCTTAATTATGAACACACTGGTTTGTAGCGCATACAGTTTTACTGTTTACTGCACGCTGTTATTCTTCTCGTTATTTCTAATGAACCGGAAGTCTCGCCCATAGGCTTACTTCCGCATTGAAGAATAAGGTGGATTATCTTTTGATCCAATCTTTTCACCATGTACTGCCACAGTATTTTTTATGTTAATTACATAAAGTGGATTTTTTTCTCTTTTATCTGGTTTGGAGTATCTTCCCATGTGAAAGATTCATTCATAATTCACAACTTGCAACATACTAAATCTCATCTCTCTCCCATGTAGGTGTCAGAAGTCATACGTCCTGCCCATAGTGAACTGACCAGCTGTACCTGATCGTGGATGCCATGGATACAATAAACTTCACCTTCTGGAATGCCTCTGAGGGCAACGAGACCCTGGAGACGGTGGACGAGAGCCCGTATAAGACAGTGGAGGTGGTGTTCATTGTACTGGTGGCCGGCTCACTTAGTCTGGTGACCGTTATCGGGAACATCTTGGTCATGCTCTCCATCAAAGTAAACAGGAGCCTGCAGACTGTCAACAACTACTTCCTGTTCAGCCTGGCTTGTGCTGACCTCATCATTGGCCTTTGCTCTATGAACTTGTACACAGTCTACATTGTGATTGGATATTGGCCGCTAGGCCCAGTTGTGTGCGACTTGTGGTTGGCGCTGGACTACGTGGTCAGCAACGCTTCCGTCATGAACCTGCTGATCATCAGCTTCGATCGCTACTTTTGCGTCACCAAGCCGCTCAGCTACCCAGTGAAGAGGACAACCAAAATGGCAGGGATGATGATTGCGGCAGCATGGGTTTTGTCCTTCATCCTTTGGGCTCCAGCCATCCTTTTCTGGCAGTTTATCGTTGGCGGACGCACGGTGCCAGAGAAGGAGTGCTACATTCAGTTCTTCTCCAACGCCGCGGTCACTTTCGGCACAGCCATAGCTGCTTTCTACCTGCCCGTCATCATCATGATGGTGCTGTACTGGCAGATATCCCGTGCCAGCAAGAGCCGCGTCAAGAAGGACAACCGCAAGCCGTCGGGCGGCAACCTCGATGTAGCCTCGTCCAATCAGATCCGTGAAAACACAGCCAGCAAACCCACCAACAACAACCTAACAGCTGAAGAAACAGATCGAGGACAGACCCAGCTGACAGATGATGCCGCCAACCAACACGACGCCAAACTCCAGAATGGCAAAGCGCCGTCTACAGCGAGCGGAGAAGCGGAGGCGGAAGATGGAGGACAAGGAAACTGCCTTCCCCCAGAGGAGAAAGAAAGTTCCAATGACTCCACCTCTGGCAGCGGCGCCGTAACCAATCAAAAGGATGAGGCAGCACCATCCAACGCCAATGACAACCAGGCTCCCACGCGGCACTGTGCCAAAGCTGGAGGCTCCAAACTGACGTGCATCAAGATCATCACCAAATCGCCAAAGGGCGACTGCTACGCACCTTCGAACGCGACGGTGGAGATCGTCCCGGCGACCGAGAGGCAGAACCACGTGGCGAGGAAGATCGTAAAGATGACCAAGCAGCCGCCCAAGAAGAAAAAAGCCCCAGCCTCTCGGGAAAAGAAGGTGACGCGCACCATCATGGCCATCCTGGTGGCGTTCGTGGCTACTTGGACGCCCTACAACGTGATGGTCCTCATCAACACCTTCTGCTCCAGCTGCATTCCCAACACCGTGTGGACCATCGGATACTGGCTCTGCTACATCAACAGCACGATCAACCCCGCTTGCTACGCCCTCTGCAACATCACCTTCAAAAAGACCTTCAAACAGCTGCTGCTCTGCCAGTACAAGAACATACGCTCAACCCGATGAGCAGCGACATATAGTGTGTGTGCATGCGTTATATTTTACATGTGTGTTCTGGTGACGAAGGTATTTGTGTGAATGTGTTTGTATGTGTGGAAAGACAGTAAAACCAGATCCATCATACACAAAGTTTTGAGAATCCACCGTCAGCTACAAGTACTCCATTATAACACATTTTACCATGTTTAAATCACAGATTACTCTTGAAATAAGTGTTAAAAGGTGCGTCTGGGCAGTGTGATTGCATTTGTCGTTTTTTTTTTATATATATATAGGTAATCTGTTGTAGCACTTTACACACACATAGAGGTGATGCATGTCACAAAAGATGGAAAAGAAGTGCTAAAATATTTGATTTATAAACAAAAATGTGTAAAAAAAAACACTATAGGAGCATATATAGATGGTCAGATTGGAGTCTGTACTATTCAATAATACACAAATAAGGGGACAACAGGGCTGACTGAAGATCCAAACCAAATGCGTTTGAGCTTCAGTATAAAATCACACCTGTATATACATGTATATAATCATGTACTGTATCTTAGTTGTGTGTGTGCTTGCATGCTGAATGACAGTGTGTACGTAAGTTTGTAGCTAAAGTCAACATGAAACCTGTTTACTTCTGTAACCAGATTGAAATTCGTTCATTTTATTTAGATTGCAAAGGCAATTTTAATACTGTGCACCAATGAATCATTTAAAGTAAGACCAGAAACATTCATTAAGGAAGTAAACAGCTTTATATTGACTTTAAAGCTTTATTAAATGCAAGCGTCTACGATGACACTACGACAGGTAGCTGGTTGCAGGGTTTGTGTGTGTTTGTCGTATGTGTGTGTGTGTGTGTGTGTGTGCGCTCTCCGAGAGCAATAAGAGGGTTGAAGAGGCTCTCCGGTGTGTCCGTATGTTAAAGTGGATGAGTTTTGAGTGCTCGGGGTCTCCAGGGATGCAAATCTAAACCTTTTAAAGTGAACAGACGCGCAGGATGAAGAGGCTCTCACAGGCACGCGGCCATTAGCATCCACCTCACCTCTGCTTTGCATTTACACAAAACAGTTCACTCACGCTTGGGCGAAAATAGGAAAATACCAGCTATGTGAGCACTAATTCAGCAGATACTCCAAAACCGGCTTGTGAAACTGAAAAAAATCCTTATTAAAACGCTTGCTCTCCGCCTCATTGTAAATGACATTCGGCATCACCTGACACATGCACATCCTGGTGACCTGATCTGCTCTCTGGGTTCATGATCTGCCTGCAGGCGACGTGTTTGAAAGCGCACGTGTGTGTGTGTGCGAATGTGTGTTTGATCACCCCGGCAAGGGGTTTAGTATAACGCACAGGTTCTTGCCTTGTGAATTTAAAGGGCTAAAGTACATAAGCTTCCTCATCTCATTACGAGGCGCTAAGTCGACATCAGTTGTTTTTTGATTCATTAAAACAGATTAACAGAATCCCTGCTCAGAGCAGAGGATCTTGGGAAATGTCAGTCAATCGATGACAGAGCAGCAGCTCATAAATTTGACAGTGATGCATGCTGGGGGAATAGAGCTGGTGTGCGATAGATGAGCTCGATCGCACTGAGTTTGCACCAGAAACTGTAGCGGCGATAGTAATTAATGTAACTAATGAAGTTTCACTCAAAATGCCACAGTTACTGTTGTAAAATCATAGTAAAGTAACCTGAATTTCATTCAAACTGCGCTAGAAGATCTCAACTGGCAGTTTTTGGAAAACTCTGGTTACCATGGTAAATTTTTGCAAGAGGTCGCAGATTTATACTGCAATATACGTGAACATTAATCATCCGATTCACACATAGACATATTTATTCTCATCCCATCTGTTGTGTCCATATCTCATAACATATTTAAAGCATGACAATAATCTGTTGTACATGTTTACCTTTAGCGCAGTTTCTCATTCTAGCTGTTACTTCACATATAGACATACAGCATCAGGCATAATGATGTTTTGTTGTTCTTCTGCAGGTTATTGTAGAAGGACATACATCATCTGTTTTTGTCTTGGCTACTGTCGTTTATGTCCTGGCACTGACAAGCTTGTAAAATACAGAGGAATTTTACTTCAAGTAAACAATTTACTCAACTTCAACTATTCAGCCTAAAAAAAGGCATTCACATTTGATAATTTTATAGTTGTTTGACACTTGAACGCAGTCATTTACAGACTGTTTGTCAGACACGTTCACACTTAGTAAACATTTAGCTTGAGAAGATTATGTTGTGCTGATTGATAAGATGTCTTTTCGTTTTGCTAGGAAATAGATTTTAAATGGCTTTAAAGTCACCATGAAATCAAAAACTGACAATACTTTTTTTATGGAATATTCCAACAGGGTTATCATCATTAACTAAAATTAAAACCATAAAAAAAGTGTTTAGCTCCTTGAAACAAAATAAACATTAACTGCCGTAGCAGCATTTCTCATTGCCACTTAGTTTAACTTTAGCCATATTAACTATTAAATTTAAAATAATACTAACTACAAACATATAAAAAAACTGACAAAAATTACTAAAACTTTAACTAAAATTAAAGAAAAATTATATATTGATTTATCATTCATTTTTTCAATTCATGTGCCTAGGTAATCTTTCATATATATATTTATATATCAAGTCCCGTCCTGTCTGTTTTTCTCATTCAAGAAGCCGTTTGACTCGGATATATGTCAAAAGACATAGTAACTTCAGTTTTGTGCAGACATTAAACAAAAATTAATTATCCAATGAACATATGAAGAGTTTATTTGCAAAAACAGATAACTCTGGGGTTTTTTTTACATTTTCAAGAATCATGTTTTCTTTCAACCTGTAAGGTTTGGATTTATTTGTAGTCACTACAATTCATTTTTATTTACAAGCTGTAGAAGTCTGCACTATATCCAGATATTAACAGAGCTGGATAAATGTGTGTGTGTGTGTGTGCTAAACAAATCCCAGCAGGGCACCAGCGGCGTCACTGACCCCTGGGACGGCGGTGGCTTTTTACAGTTGCTGTCCGTGCGTTTATGTTCCCTGTGGAGCTTTTAGACTGGCTGTGCTTCTGTAAAGATCATCTTATCTGGCGTCACACACTCTCAGTCTTATCCCTTGCTGGAGGACGACTGAGTGTGTCACACCAGCGCCACCCCATTTAAGGCCGGGGTCGCAGGATGGGATGCTCCAAAGGCTCACTGACACCTGTGCTATCTGTCCCGCTCATAACTATTAACACACGGCTCCGCCGCGCATCTCTCACAACCTCTGACCTCCAGCACACACACACACACTACTCGTCATGGTGTAAAGTACTAGAGTCACTGTACTGCACTACTAAGCACATGTTATTTTGGGAATTTGTACTTGTACACTCAAGTCAATTACATGTTTTAAAGCAAAATCGTACCTTTTTTTACCATTTTGGTTGGACATTCAAAATACAAAGTATATATGAAGAGTTTATTTGCAAAAACTTTTTTTTTTTTTTTAAATAATGTTTTTTCATTGTGCATTCCAATTAATCTCAATCAAACTGCAGTTGGGTTATTCTGATATAAAGTAAAATAACTAAAAAAATACAGCTAACTACATGATAACATAATAAAAAACTGTTTTATCTCCAAGTAACACCTCTGAGTAAAACGGCTTCTTGAATTAAAAAAATATATATATTTGATTACATTTATTTATTTATTATTTTAAATGGATATGTACAAATATACGCATTTGGGAGTTATCTGATTTAGTATAATAATTATTAAAATGTTTTTACAAGTGACATACCATAGACTATAATTTTTATGAAGGTTAATCATAGTGATCACACACCAATTTAAACCTAAACTACACCAGTCAAAGAAAACTCCTTTTTAAAATAATAAGAGTAATATTTGTCAGATTTTGGTGAATTATGGTGATACACTGACACACAGAGTCCACTAAACACATAAACAAGTGATTGTTATAAAAACATGCTCACATTTTGCATTCTATAATCTGACTGTAAATCTAAGATGTAAGATTCATCTCATGTGGATTTAAGCGTATAATAAAAGCTGTTATTTAAAAAGGGTTCAGGTGTCTAAATACATTTGGCCATATAGGCCATGTAAGTGCACTAGTAAGCTAGCTAGACAGGGTGCTAAAACTTCATCCAACAGCTATTTGTAGGTTATATTGAAAAATATACTTACTTACTTTTTAGCTTTGGATGGCTATAATCCATTTTATCCACTTAACTCATTTAAGTACTTTTCCTGCTAAGCAAGGAAGTTCTACCTGGTTTACTAATTGTCCTTCCTCTAATTGTAGAGTGAGCCAATCACAGTTTAGATTTTTGGAGTGACACCTGGAGTGACCAATCAAACTTTCAGGTCAGCTACCGCTCTCTGAACACACCTAATCTATATATATATATATATATATTCCAGTCATATATGTGTAGGTTCAAGTCCATCTTCATCCAGTCATCATCATCATCATCCTTATGACAGCACAATTAATACTAAAGGGCTTAAATGTATTTTGTAATCTGTTTAGGTTTATGAAATATAATGAAATCTCTATTCTAGTATTCAGTGTGGGTGTTCTCAGTTTATTTATAAAAACACGTATTTTAAACATTTTTGTTAAAAAAGGTTTTTCAAGTGTTTGTGTGCATATTATTGTTTGTTGTTAGTTTTGTGAAAGACAAAGCACAAGTGTGTGTGTGTGTGTGTACGCGCGTGCACGAACTGCAGGCTCGTGACCCAAAGGACTGTGCAGAAATGTAAAGTGGTAGGGTTGTTCGATTCCAAAAATTTCGATTCCCAGCCCTAACCAACGAGTGGTTTGCGTTTTAGAACGTGGGGCCCTGGAGCACCTCAAGCCTCGCGTGTGTGTTTCTAATATTGTATGTAACTATATTATATGTGAGGATTATGAATGCAGTCAGTGTGTGTGTGAGAGAGAGAGAAGCTCAAATCTAGCGCGTGATTAATGTCGGTCACGCATGCGCACGCGCGCCGTTTCACATCAGAACGGCTGCCAAAGACACACGATTACCGATGACCTATAGAGACAAACCAACAACACGTACAGAAACACTGAACTTGATCAACTCACAGACGCTTTTCTATAACGTTTTCTAATCCGTATGTAAACTGATTCTATATAACAGACGGGTGGATTGAGCGCAGAAGAATCAAGCCATACATGGACATCAACCGACAGAGACTCCAGACAGAAGAGCGCAGGACTTTATGGAAGTTGTTGGTGGCCATAGCAACTGAAGCCGACGTCTGCACACTCTCTAACTTCAAAGTTGTTGTTTTTTCCTTTTTTGGTTTATTAATGGCGAGTTTGAAAGGAAGAGATCTAACAACTGTGAGACCGCGAACATACTTCACACAAGTACACAAACCGCGATTCCTCTGCCAACAATGAGTCTCACTGAACAACAAACCTCAGTCCTCAAGGGGGCGATAGGGTTTCCTTCAAACGTCTGTGTAATTTGGCTTTTCATTTATATCAGTTATCGCTTTCCCTGGGAATCGCACCTATGACCTTGTGGTTTGAGCTACAGGAATGTACATTAATCAAAAATACAGGTGTGTTATTATTCAGGTGGCTGTTATGAACACGTTGAGCATTTAATCTAGTGCAATTCTATTTCAACTAAAATTTTGAACGTTCTATTCATCGAAGTTTCCACAAAAAATACTTGGCGGCACAACTGTTTTTAAAACAGAAATGTTTGTTGAGCAGCAAATCAGCATATTAGAATGGTTTCTGAAGGATCATGTGGCACTGAAGACTGGAGTAATGATGCTGCTTTGATCACAGCAATCAATTACATTTTACAGTAAATTCACATAGTCATAATATTTCACTGTTTTTCATCAAAAATGCAGCCTTGGTGAGCAAAAGGGCCTTCTTTCAAATATGTGCTTGTGTCAAGTATGTTTCTGATCTAAAGCAGTTAGCCGGAGCACAATGGACTTGAACAGAACACAAGAGTCTCTCAACGTAACAATACATCTTAAAGTCGTAGCACTCATGGCAAGAGACTCGGCGAAGAAAACAACGAAGGGCGACGCAGCAGCCAAAGACGTCCGTCTGACGCATGTGTACATAGACTGAACACAAGAACAGGTGTGTGAACGGCCACTCATACGTGCGTATGTCGAGACAGACGGACACTGAACTCTCGTGGAAGCACAGAGACGCGTGTTTTTACCGGTATACCAAAAAAAAAACGCTGATATTTGGAGGTGTGTTTGTGGTGTGTACAGATGACGCTGTAAATACTCAGTATGGTTTCTTTTCATCGCTGCCGTGCGTCACGTGCTTCTGTTCACTGTGAGTTGTGGCTTCCATCAGTAGACAAGTGTGGTTTGTTATCAGCTTAACGTTTGTATTATACTATATAGTCTATATGTGTAGCACAGATGACGTGTAAATACATGTGTTTATTAATGAATATGAATGTTATCGATCTTTATTAGGGCAATGGACGGCATTCTGGATCGTTGATCACTGATGAGGTGTATTTATAAGATCTGCTGTATCGTACGATATACTTTTGGAGAAGAGTTCTAGCAAATAAAGGTGTTATGATGATTATACTCACCCGTTCTGCTCATTTCAGAGGACAAATGACACGAGAAACATAAAACGGATGGGAAGGAATAATTAACATCTTTATTCACTGGAAATGATGTTACATTCATGTTACATTAGTTTAACTTTAGTCATGGTTTTATTTCATTCTCCATCAGGGCTGGATTGACAATTTAAAATTTAAAATTTGAATTTGAATTGTGGTTCCAAACAGGATGCAGAATTCAAATTTGAATTCTTTCTTTCTTTCTTTATCAGTATGAATTATCCATAAACGTTCTATGTATGGGATACTTCAGAAAGACACATTAATGATCAATTTTTTCATATTTTTGTATTTAGTAACTTTATTTTTAGCAGAAGGACATTTCATATCCCAGTCTTTAAGTATCTTTTAAGTACATTAAAGATCTTTTGTGTTCTGTAAATTCCACTTCAAATTCTAATTTAAATTCCAGTTCAATTCAGTTCACACTCATGAATTAAAAGACAGTTCTTTAATTTCACATTTTGTTCATCTCCGACGCCCAGCTAACAGCAGATGTTTTCAGAATGTTCTGACAAAGTTCTCAACAAGCACTCTTCAAATAATAGAACATTTTCTGGTTATACATTGTTTTTTTTTTTAAATGTTACTACTTGTTTCAAAATGAACATTCAAAAGTAACATTCCAATAATGTTTGCAAAATTCTTAAACGGAATGTTCCCTTAACATTCACATAACCAAGAGAAATGTTTTAAAACATTAAACATTCAGAAATAATATTTTCATAAGCTAATGGAGAACATATTTTTGCTAGCTGGGCGGTCTGATGTTGCTGGTACAACATTAGAAGATTCAGCAGAAGACTTCAGTAATTCATTTGTGTTTCTTTCATCATTTCTGTATTATTCTGTGAGCTGTAAATTAAAGCTAACAAATCTTCTACTGTAAATAAGGAGCAGCGTCATCTCTTCGGCTCACATCCGCGTCTCTGCCTGAGGAGCAGAAGGAGAGCAGCTTCAGGATGCAGGTGGAGTTTCTCCTCTAGTCCACTGGGTTCCGCTCCTTCTTCTTTCCTTCCCGTTTTGGTTTCTGTGAATCTGTGGGGAGATGAACAAACAAAAGTCTCACACACACAAATCTCATGAAAACACATCCAGCTCCCATTTTTCCCAGGAAAAAAAAGAAATAACTTTAAATTAAGCCTGTTTTATGCACATTTCACGCGTTGACATATTTGGTGAGCTGTCCGGGGAGGGGCTCCGAGCTCGGGAATGGCCCGAACCCAGAGCACCCCCCTAGGTGTAGTGAGAACTCGTGTGAGGAGTGAGGAGATGGGGTGGTGGTGGGATGCTGATAAACCATCAGATGGATAGAGGCAAGTCAGCTGTATTTAAATTGTAGCGTTGATTAACTTGAGTGAGCTCCTCTTGTGATAATTAGGCTAGGTATCTGACGCGCTCCTCCCGAACCTTGTTAATAAAACATCATTAAAACAGTTTTCCATTGTGATATACTTTTAATGGCAATTACAGAAATGTAACCTTGTATTCTCAAATCATTTGTAATTACTTTTAAAAAGATATACTTTTTTATTTAAATCAGTATTAAAGGCACTGGCTTTACTATTCGACGTAACTTTTTTCTATTGCATTTGGAGGACAATGTGACGCTAGAAATCCAGATAATCACGCTGAATGATTCTTTTGTTATATGAGGATATTTATAAAGGTTCCTCTGCATAAATCTCATCTCAGATATGAAATGAACCTTGACTTAGTTTAATTAACATCCTTCTAGATTCAGCTTGAGCGAGAGCCGGTGGACGTCACCTGTTGATCAGAGTTTATCAAGTGTAAAAGTTCCCATTGTCATCAACACCTGCCGTCTGCGGTCGTGTCTGAACTCGCCAAACAAATACGTTTTCACACAAAACAATCAAAATGTGCAGAAAATCTTCATTAAACTGACTGATGATGATTACATGTCCAAAAACGCCATCCAAGCGTTCATAGCATTAGCATCTCATTAGCATAAAGATTAAACCCATTCAAATCAAACACAAAAACAACCGAAAGACCATCAGCAGAACAACGGCTAATTATAGAATAAAAGCCGAGGAGAGACGAATAACAAATGAGATCTTCAGATCAGCTGTTCCAGATGACAATGAGATTATATGGAGACTGAGTCTCCTCCAGAGCTTCAGAAGAGATCTCAATGTCTCAAACTGTGCTCAGATTTGACAAGATCACAAAAGACTGCAAACATCAGAGAAGAGATCTCAACATGAGCTCAAACATCTGTGGCCCTGGACTACAAAACCAGCCATAAAGGTCCATTTTATACACCTGAAAGTTGAACAAATAAGCCTTCCACTGATGTATGCTTTGTTAGAATAAGATAATATTTGGCTGAGATACAACTATTTGAAAATCTGCAATCTGAGGGTGCAAAAAAATCAAAACATTGAGAAAATCACCTTTAAAGTTGTCCAAATGAAGTTCTTAGCAATGCACATTACTTATCAAAAATTACGGTAGGAAATTTACAAAATATCTTCATAGAACATGATCTTTACTTAAAAGAAAAATCAATAATTGTAACCCATACAATGTATTGTTGGCTATTGCTACAAAAATACCCGTGCTACTTATGACTGGTTTTAAATACATAGATAAATAAATAAAATTAAGCTCAAAAATACGATTTTATCATGCGTTTGAAAGAAGTCTCTTCTAAAGACCAAGGCTGCACTTATTTGAAAAAAAAAGTTAGAACAGTAACATTGTGAATTATTATTAGAATTTAAAAGCACTGATTTCTATTTAAAATAAAAATGTACTTTATTCCTGTGATGGCAAAGCTTAAAGTACATTTTAAATATATTCAATTATATTCAACAAACTTGTGTGTGTGTTTGTACATATTTTATTGGTGTTCACTTTATATTACAAAAATCTCATTTGTGTTTTATTTTATTTCCTCACACAAATTTAATAAGAAGCATCTGAAATAAAGCTGATACTTCAATGAAACATAATTGAGCATTTTAATAAAGCCTTCTGTTTTAAAAGAGCAACATCTGAGCAATAACATTAGTCCAGTTGTGACTGGATCACCACCATCCATGATGATGTAGAAACGGCACAGTCAGTCATCCACACACACACACACACACACACACACACACACAGCAGCATCTGCGTCTCATGAGCTGGACGGACTGCAGTGGTTCAGTCTGTTATTAGACAATCAGCCTTTAACACGAGCCAAATCATGTGAGCTGACAGACAAACACAAACACACATGCAGCCAATCAGAGGAGCTGAAAATCCTCACCGGTTCACCATGAATATCAGCAAGAGTGATGTGACGTCCCGTCCGGCCTGCTGTACTGTGGGACGTACTAACAGGTGAGACAGTGTGTGTGTGTGTGTATATGTGTGTTTACCTGTTTACCAGCCTCCGTTCATCCATCTGTGACAGCGGCACCCGCTCCCAAACCCCCACAATCCTCTCTGCTGCTGCTCTTATCACCTCAAACAGACCCTGGCGAAAACGCCCCTCTCACCCTGTGTGTGTGTGTGTGTGTTTCAGGTCTATCTGTAGGGAATTTCTAGGGAGTTTCTAATCACTTCTGTCCTCTGTTTGTTGGCACACTGAAAAGGGCACAAACACACATTACATACAGTATCACACACACACATACACACACACACACTCACTCACAGTCCCAGAGGAACATTTGATTTGCTCACATGTTGCTTTCATAGTTTTTATTTATACACTACCAGTCAATAGTCTGGAATAATTAAGATTTTGTAATGTTTTCGTCTCCTCTGCTCACCAAGTCTGCACTGATTTGTTAAAAAATAGCATAAAAAAGGGGAAATATTTTTACAATTTAAAATAGCTGTTTTCTGTGTGAATATATTGTAAAATGTAATTTATTGTGGTGATCACCACAATATTTTTGATCAAGTAAATGCAGCTGTGGAGAGCAGAACAGACTTCTTTCAAAAACACAACCTTTTGACCAGTACTTCATCTCATATGTTTCTCCTGAAACAGAAGTTAAAACAGACACAAATGGGTCAGCATGCATTAAAAGTACGGAGCTATTTTTTTAAGAAATGTTTGAGTTCAAATTGAGACCGTTTCGTTTATGATTTGTCTTTCTATCCTGCGGTCAGTTCTTCATCTCTGGTGTTTGATGATGAATTCGGCTCTTTGAGCTCTTTCAGGGTGGCAGCAGCACTTGAGCTCAAGTCCAAATCCTGATAAATGAGACGAGCACACGAGACCCGTCACATCCATTACAGACAAATCCATCTCCCCTCCGCTTCCTCATCCGTCCTCTCTTTTTCTGATCCAGCAGCCTTATCCACACATTCACAACCGTTACTACAGCACTTTAACACTGGCTAATAACATTTACGGCAACAATGAGGTTTAGAAAAGCTGTTTTTGACCCAAATGTCATCTGTGACTGGTCCGTTTCATCCGAACACAATCTTATCGGGACATAATTAAACTCAGTTAAATAAACGCGTATGCTACTGTCTGTTTGCGTGTTTGCTTTCGCGGTGCAAAATTAAATCTGCAACTTTCAGACTGAAAAACGACGCTCTTGGTAGATTAAGATGAATTTCTTTTGATTAGCCCGAATTGTTGGCAACATTTACATTTGCATTTATTCATTTAGCAGATGCTTTTTCCAAAGCGACTTACAAATGAGGAATATTACAGTGCGAGGGATTCATCAGCGGGAGACAGTGGCATTAGAAATACTGCGCTAACATACAAGTGCTGCCATGAATCTCAGCATATTCACATCATAATAATATGAAGCACAGACAACAATGCTAATAGCTACAAATGCTCCTATAAAACCAGCCGGCTGTGGCCTTTAACACAGATCACATTTATTAAACTTTAATAGAGTCTTTAGAATCTTCTTGAGCTCCAGAAAAAGAGAAAGACCTTATTGATCAATATTTCAGCGTAACCTTACGATCTCACTGTCCTGCGCTTCACAACACAGACCTGTTTACTGTACATAATGTAGAAGAAGAACATAATGAGAACAGTCTGGAATATATGATAATGTCAACCATTAGCACATCACTGCATGCTTAATGTAAAGATACATCCAGAAATAAAAGGGTTTTTGGATTCTTCAGCCTTTTTAAGGCATTACTGGCAATTGTTTTTCATTCACTGGTGAGTTTTTCCAGCTACTTTGCTTTTATAACATATCTTATTTGGAAAAAACATCCAAAATACACATTTAGGTGTTTATTTGATTCATATTTATCTATTTGTGTCTGTAGATTTCAATTCCGATACATCTCTTTAAAGCCTTTAAAGAGTTTTTTCCCCACTTCAGCAGCACTTAAACACACCTAATAACCTTTCATTTTACACCAGTTTTATTCCTATCTATATTCTGAAGGGCGTTACAGAGGAATTGTTTGTTGTTGTTTGGGGTTTATGCAACAGTTTATTCCTAAAAACATGGTATTTTTTTTATTTTTGGAGTAAAGCAAATATAAAAACCTTTAATAGATTCTGACTTTGGATTTCTGTTCTGAAATGAATTAGATAATGCATTGTTTGCATCTACAAGCATAATAATGAAGTGAACTCGTAATACAAAACAACAGTCATAATGTAGTGTGATTATTCAACTATGGAAGCACTGTAATTATAATTTTTCCCTTGTTCACCTGTGGCCTGTTGCCTTAATGTTAAAATTTGCATCTGTAGATTTATTATAATCCCTATCTTTTTAACGGCTGTGAGATTTTTCTCTATTTCAGCAGCACTTAAACACACCAATCTTTAATTTTACACCAGATTTATTCCTGTATCTGTATTCTGAAGGGTATTACAGAGTTTTGGGGTTTTATGAAACATTTTCTTCCTAAAGTGATAAAATGAGATATCAATATTACCCTCTATGAAAACCTTAATACAGTCTGGCTTTATCCAAAGTTTGAATTTCTGTTCTGGAAATGTATGCAAATTACATAATTGTACATAATATGGACATTTAATTAGAAAATGCATTGTTTGCTTCTATAAACATAATAATGAAGTAAACCTGTAATACAAAACAACTGTCATAATGTAGTGTGATTAATCAGCTATGGAAGCATGGTAATTATAATTTTTCCCTTGTTCACCTGTGGCGTCTTGCCTTAATGTAAAAAATTGCATGTGTAGATTTCATTTATAATCCATATCTTTAAATGTTGTGAGATTTTTCTCCATTTCAGCAGCACTTACATCCTGTTACGTCCACACCAGGCTCCACCCTCACAGACACGCAGCGAGCACCCTCTCCGGAGTATTAACCAGCCACACCTGCTCAGCACACCTGACACCCATTACCACACCACATAAAAGCTCACTCACCAGTTCACTCTCTGTCCGATCTCGTTGCTCGTAAGTGGACTCTTGCTTATGCTCTTTCCCTGTGGAAATACTTACCGTATACTTTCCTGTGATTCCTCCAGAGTATTCCTTCGCCTCAAGTGTGACCTCCTCGTGGATCTTCTCTATTGCTCCTCCATCTCGGTGATGTGGGGTGGTCTCCATCGGTGTGGTGTGCTCCAACGATTCCTCACTAGATCAAGAAAGACTTTCAGTTTGTTTATCCTCTTTGTTTTGAATTGGACCCACGTACTTTTGAGTTACCTTTTTCCCGCAGTTTGCGAAGAACCTTTGTTTAATAAAACCCAGTTATATTCCTTTACTCCGTTGTCTGTCCGCTTCCTTAACAGAAGATCGGACCATAAAAGGACAAACGAGAGCAACATGAGCACCGCCGATCCCTTCCAGGAGTTCGTTGAAGCTCTCCGTCAATCGATCCTTTCCACACTACCTCCAACGGCGTCCTCGCTATCCCAAACCCCACGTAGCAACCCGGAAGTAAACAACCCTCCTTCGCCTGCGCCGGTAGTATGCCCAATGGTGCGACCTACGCCCTACTCTGGCGAGGCGGGGGATTGCAAGGGGTTCCTACTCCAATGTTCGATCACATTCACAACTTACCCTCATGTATACCACTCGGATAATTCAAAGATTGGATATGTGGTCTCTTGTTTGTCAGGAAAAGCTCTACGTTGGGCCGAGTCGATCTGGAGCCAAGCTGGACCCGCTGTCAGTTCCTACAAGGCCTTCGCTGCCCACTTCCAAGAGGTGTTTGGAAGAACTGATTCTGATGCTTCTGCTGGTGAGGAATTATACCACTTCCGTCAGAATAACCTCACTGTACAGGACTATTCCATCAGATTCCGCACTCTAGCAGCGGTCAGTGGATGGAACGAGCGGGCGCTGGTTACTACCTACCGGCAAGGTTTGGAACCGAATCTTCGGATGATGCTGGCTCCTTATGACGACGCTATAGGACTGGAAAAATTCATACAGCTCAGTCTCCGATGTTCTGCCCGGGTTACTGCCTATTCACAAACGACCTCCCACGTAAGAACTGAAAACTCCTGTGCACCCAAATTCACCGGCCAGGCCGAACCTTCCTTGGAGCCTATGGATATTAGTAGACGTCGGCTCACACCGATAGAACGTCAACGGCGACTGTCCTCTGGACTTTGCTTATACTGTGGACAGCCCAATCATGTGATCAAGAACTGCCCCCTTCGACTTCCTCGTGTGATGGTGAGTCAAGTTCTGCACATCACTGAAAATATGCACCCCTGCACTTACCCTGTAACTCTTACTGCTAAGGGAGTTTCCCTTTCTGTGGCTGCCCTTATAGACTCTGGATCCGCGGGCAATTTCATTGCGGGACACCTGGTACGCCAACTTCGCCTACGGACGGAACCTACGGAGAAGAGATATCAGGTCCAGTCCATTGATGGGAAACCCCTCTCTACTCGGGAAGTGTGTCGTCGCACCCTACCTATCAGTCTCGAATTTGGGGTGTGCCATCACGAGGAGATCTCACTGTTGGTGCTAGAAGGATCTGCGATCGACATCGTGCTGGGACGTCCGTGGCTAGCGAGACATGAACCCATCCTCTCCTGGGGCACGGGTGAGATTATGAAATGGGGTTCCCAGTGTTGGCCTACCTGTTTCCCCAAACTCCCACTATGTGCGCCAACCTCTCTGACGGTTTGTACTACCTCTATTGAAAGTCCTGTTGAGAAACAATCTACTGACATTCCCCCCGAATATCATTCCTTTCAGGATGTTTTCTGCCCCAGGAGAGCCGCTCGTCTGCCACCTCACCGCCCATGGGACTGCGCTATAAACCTGCTCCCAGATGCTCAGTTGCCCAGGGGTAGGATCTACCCTCTCTCCATCCCTGAAACCAAGGCTATGGAGGAGTATATCCAAGAAGCTCTTGCACACGGCTATATTCGACCATCTACGTCCCCTGCTGCGTCAAGCTTCTTCTTTGTGGCAAAAAAGGACGGAGGACTCAGGCCATGCATTGATTATCGAACTCTCAATAAGGTAACCATTCCATTCAAGTATCCACTACCCCTCGTTCCCGCTGCTCTGGAGAAGTTACGAGGGGCTAAGGTATTTACCAAGTTGGACCTTCGCAGTGCTTATAATTTGATTAGAATAAGGCACGGGGATGAATGGAAGACTGCTTTTAGTACCCCTACTGGCCACTACGAATATCTTGTGATGCCGTATGGTTTAGTAAACGCCCCCTCTATCTTCCAGGACTGCATGCATGACATCTTCCGAGAATTTCTGGATAAGTTCGTACTCATTTACATTGACGACATTCTGATCTTCTCTTCCTCTATTCAAGAACATCACCAGCATGTCAAACAGGTCCTCACCAAACTTCGTGAACACCAATTATTCCTGAAAGCAGAGAAATGCTCATTCCATCAGAGATCCACCCAGTACCTCGGATACAACATTGACCCCGCTGGAGTGAGTATGGATCAAGGAAAGGTAGAGGCGATCACCAAATGGCCCAAACCCAGGACAGTTAAAGAACTGCAGAAATTCTTAGGTTTCGCTAACTTTTACCGGCGATTCATCGAGGGGTATAGTCTACTTGCTAATCCACTCACCTCCATGCTTAAGGGAAGACCCAAAACTCTTACCTGGTCGCCTGACGCTGACCAAGCGTTCGAACACTTGAAGACTGCCTTCACTTCTGCTCCCATTCTCTGTCATCCAGATCCTACAAAGCAGTTCGTCGTGGAAGTCGACGCCTCAACCACAGGAGTCGGGGCTATCCTATCGCAGCAGCAGGGGAACCCACCTCAACTCAAGCCGTGTGCATACTTCTCCAGAAAGCTTACCCCGGCGGAGAGGAATTACGACATTGGTAACAGAGAACTCCTGGCCATCAAACTTGCGTTGGAAGAGTGGAGACATTGGTTGGAAGGGTCTAATTTACCATTTCAGGTATTGACCGACCACAAGAACCTGCTCTATCTACGAGAGGCTAAAAGACTTAACCCGAGACAGGCCCGATGGGCCTTGTTCTTTAACCGATTCCGGTTCTCAATCTCATATAGACCTGGTGCGAAGAATGTACGTGCCGATGCTCTCTCTCGTCTCCATGCACCAGAAGAAGAACCAGAACCAGTCGAACCCATCCTACCTGAAAGTTTGTTCTCCTGCCCTATCCAATGGATGACCCCTCCAGCCGCATCAGATCCTGCTCCAACGCCTCCGCCGGGGTGCCCGCCGAACCTCCGATTCGTCCCTGACGACGAACGCATTCCCCTCATCCATACTACACATACTTCCCTGGGCACTGGGCATCCAGGGACCAACAGAACCCTCTCGCTCCTTAAACAACAGTTCTGGTGGCCTAGGATGGAAGCCGATGTGCAGAGGTACGTGAGAGGGTGTCGGGAATGTGCTATGGCCAAGACACCAAGACATCTACCTGCAGGAAAGCTAGTACCTCTTCCCACACCTAACCGCCCCTGGTCACACCTAGGGGTCGACTTTATTACGGACTTGCCCGCCTCAGAAGGTAATACATGCATCCTCGTAATAGTTGATCGTTTCTCCAAGTTCTGTCGTCTCATTTCTCTAAAGGGGCTACCAACTGCCTGGGAGACGGCACAGAACCTGTTCCATCACGTGTTTCGTCCCTACGGATTACCTGAGAACATTGTATCTGACAGAGGACCCCAATTCATCTCCAGAGTTTGGCGGGCATTTTTCCGACTCCTAGGTGTGGCCGTAAGCCTCTCCTCTGGCTACCATCCGCAAACTAACGGACAGACCGAACGTAAGATCCAGGAGGTGGGGCGGTTCCTCCGTACCTTCTGCCATGACCACCAGGACACCTGGAACCAGTTCCTGGGCTGGGCCGAGTACGCTCAAAACTCCCTACGCCAAGACACTACCGGCCTCACCCCGTTTCAATGCGTACTCGGCTTTCAGCCCCCACTCTTTCCCTGGTCAGGTGAACCATCCGAAGTACCTGCCGTCGACCACTGGTTCCGGGAGAGCGAGAGGGTCTGGGACAGAGCTCACCAACATCTTCAGAGGGCAGTGCGTAGGCAAAAGACTACCGCAGACCGTCGTCGCTCTGATGCCCCTGCTTACCAGGTGGGCCAAAAGGTTTGGCTCTCTACCAGGGACATTCGCCTGCGCCTGCCCTGCAAAAAACTTAGTCCCAGATATGTTGGTCCCTTCACCATCACGGAGCAGGTCAACCAGGTTACTTACAAGTTACACTTACCACCTCACTACAAAATCCACCCAACATTTCACGTATCCCTCCTCAAACCTCATCACGACTCTCTTCTTCCTCCCACAGAGCCTGGTGTTGAAGAACCCCCTCCTCCTATGGTTGTCGAAGAAGGAACCATTTATCAAGTGAAGGAGATATTGAATTCCCGACGTCGTGGTGGGCGGTTGGAATATCTTATTGACTGGGAGGGATACGGACCTGAGGAAAGGTCGTGGGTTCCTAGAGAGGATGTCCTAGATGAAACGTTACTCAGAGAATTCCATGAAACCCACCCAGATCGTCCTGCACCCAGAAGCAGAGGTCGACCACCACGACGTCGGAGAGGTCCAGCCTCGGGAGGGGGGCCTGGAGGGGGGGGTAGTGTTACGTCCACACCAGGCTCCACCCTCACAGACACGCAGCGAGCACCCTCTCCGGAGTATTAACCAGCCACACCTGCTCAGCACACCTGACACCCATTACCACACCACATAAAAGCTCACTCACCAGTTCACTCTCTGTCCGATCTCGTTGCTCGTAAGTGGACTCTTGCTTATGCTCTTTCCCTGTGGAAATACTTACTGTATACTTTCCTGTGATTCCTCCAGAGTATTCCTTCGCCTCAAGTGTGACCTCCTCGTGGATCTTCTCTATTGCTCCTCCATCTCGGTGATGTGGGGTGGTCTCCATCGGTGTGGTGTGCTCCAACGATTCCTCACTAGATCAAGAAAGACTTTCAGTTTGTTTATCCTCTTTGTTTTGAATTGGACCCACGTACTTTTGAGTTACCTTTTTCCCGCAGTTTGCGAAGAACCTTTGTTTAATAAAACCCAGTTATATTCCTTTACTCCGTTGTCTGTCCGCTTCCTTAACACATCCTCTCTGGTTTTACTGAGGGCTTTATATATCATTTACAACATATTATTCCTAAAACTATGGTTAAATATATTTTTTCCTGGCTGTTGACCGTTTTCCCGAATCATGCAGTGCTAAATCTAAAATCATTCTAATATGTCGACAAAATGAAACAAAAAGTTCCATTTTTGAAATGTATGCAAATTAGTGCATATTTAATTATATAATGGCTTGTTTGCATATTTCAACATAATGCAGGAAACTTGCAATAGAATCAATTGTCATAATGTACTGTGATTAATCAACTAGGAAAGCATGGTAATTATCATTTTTACCCTATTCACCTGTGGTGTCTCGCCTTAATGTAAAAATGTTTTTTAGCACTCCAATCAAATCAGTTTGTACATTTATTCAAGTTGAGCACATTGCATGCTCGATGGGTGTTCCTGTACCTTGTATCTTGGTCTTGGGTTTGCCGCAGGGTTTGGTGGCACTGACGGTGTTCGCGCACTCAGCGTCCATCAGCGCTCGCTTTAGCACGCCGCTGCGCGTCTTCATTCCCGTGGTCAAGTCGCACTCACCCCACGCCTGAAAATCATACTTACACTCACCTGCAAAAGACAAAACCCACAACTTGATTTTGAGTAAATGGAACAAACACACTGCAAATCCAAAAACAAAACAAACATACATGCATAAACAGGCTCGAAGTCAACATGAAGTACAAATTTACTGTGTTAATACTTCTTCCTGGTGTTATTGTGAAGAATTCACCAGTGCATGTTATTCTGAAAAATAAATGTTTGTCTTCATAATCTTGAGCGAGTTTACATCTGACGTCTCCAATCTCTTTTCAACCATCTGTCATAGAGAGAAACTTTTCACCACGCAATAAAAAGTTTAAGACCACATTTTTCTTGTTGAATATCCTATTTCACTTGGAAAAACATCAGATTATGGAAGTAAAACAGGTTGCGGCCTACACAAAGTAGAAGAAAACACAATCCAGACTGCATTTAAAACAGGTTCGCTTGCATCAAGGTTTGTTTTGCGAAGTGAATTATTAACTGCCGAGAGCACGAGGCCATCGAAATGCAATTTTACACGATAAACAATTTAGGTACTGTGTTGGTTTGGCACTTGATGGCTAATGTAAAATCTGGATCCTGAAGCAAAACCAATTGCGAAGCCCTGATCTATCCTCTCGTTCCTTTATCTCTCGTCTCATTTCATCTTTCATTCTTTCTGTCCATGCGTCGGAGCGATTTCTCTCGGTCTCTGCCGGAATGGATGGGGGTTAAACTGCTTCAATCAAGCACAAAATTGTCTCTAATGACATATTTAAAGGCAGAGAGAATGTAATTACATGCAGCAGCCCTCCGGCTGAATGGCCGCCGTCCTGAACCAAGACCCTCAAAAATGAGGCCGGTGTGAAATAGAGCCCTTATAACTCAAGAGGAAAAATTCTGCACCAGACATCAGCATTTCGACATTAAACTACACTGACACGGCTGCTGAACTACACAGAAATGCACAGAGGATTCATCACTCAACGTTTAGTGTGATCATGTTTTATTAAGTCTGTGATTTCTGATGTTCTTTGAGAGTGAGACGGTCGACGGTGGTTGCACATTCCCAGAGAGAGACTTCTTAGAGAAAACACCCTACAGTTTCAGTGTTTGTTGATAGTTTATGTGCATACCTACAGATCCCGAGGGAAGGTGGCATATGCGCTCACACACACACACACACACACACTGGTATATTCTGCCAGCTTGTGTTTGGCTCTCATTGCAGTCGTGTCATTTCTGAGGACAGAATTCTGTGAGAATCTCCATCTTGTTACTCCACAGCGCAGGCTTATTACCCTGAGCCCTGTGTGTGTGTAACCTGTGTTTGTGTGGCTTCTCACCTCCAAACTGCTTTTTCCAGTTGCAGGGGATTTTGCAGCGCTGGGTTTTGATGGTCTGTTTACAGTCGGTGCCGGTGCGCGTGCCCTCTCTGGTGCCCAGGCCGCAGTCACCCTCGTTAGCCACACACACGCTCCACTGCCACTCGCCACAGTCCGATTTACGCTCTTTCTTACCTGTCAGAGTGGGAGCACACACACAGAGCTTCATGCTGCACCTTACAATTGTATGTATGAGAGCCAGAGAGTGTGCGTGGGTTGATTTAGAGCAGCGTGAGGTGATACAGAGCAGTGCGTGTGTGAAAATATAGAGCGCTGTGGGATAATATAGAGGAGCGTGGGGAAATATAGAGTGCTGAGAGGTAATTCAGAGCAGAATGAGGTAATACAGAGCAGCGTGCGTGACAGAGCAGGATAGGGTAATCTGTAACGGCGCGACTGATATAGAGCAGTATGCGATAGTATAGAACAGTGTGAATTATATAGATCAGTACTGCGTAATATAGAGCGGAATGGGTTATATAGAGCAGTATGGAACAATATAGAGCAGTAAGGGTTATTTAGAGCAGTGTGAATTATATAGATCAGTACTGGGTAATATAGAGTGGCATGGGTTATATAGAGCAGTATGAAGTAATACAGAGCAGCATGGGTTATTTAGAGCAGTATGGAGTAATATAGAGTGGCATGGGTTATAGAGAGCAGTATGTCATAATATAGAGTGGTGTGGGTTATACAGAGCAGTATGGAGTAATATAGAGCGGTGTGCTTTATATAGAGCAGTATGGAGTAATACAGAGTGGTGTGGGTTATATAGAACAGTATGAAGTAATATAGAGCGGCATGGGTTATAGAAAGCAGTATGTTGTAATATAGAGTGTCTTGGATTATAGAGAGCAGTATGGAGTAATATAGAGAGACGTGGGTTTTTTAGGGCAGTATGGGTAATATAGAGTGGCGTGTGTTATAAAGGCAGTATGGGTAATATAGAGTGGTGTACTTTATGTAAAGCAGTATAGAGTAATATAGAGAGACGTGGGTTATTTAGAGCATTATGGGGTAATATAGAGCAGCGTGTGTTATAAAGAGCAGTATGGAGTAATATAGAGTAGCATGGGTTATTTAGAGAAGTATGGGATAATATAGAGCGTTTTGGTTTATATAGAGCAGTATGGAGTAATATAGAGTGGCATGGATGATAATGAGAAGTCTAGGATAATGCAAAGCGGTATGGTGATATAAAGCAGAATGGGGTAATATAGATCTGCATGGCAATATAAATTACTGTAGGGTAATACAGAGCCCACAATGTGGGTGATAATGACAGCCTTGGATAATATAGAGTGGCATGGCGATATAGAGCAGTATAGGGTAACATAGAGCACCATAGGTGATACAGAACAGTGTGGTGTAATATAGAGCAGCAAGGGGAAATTTAGATCATCCTGGGGTGATATAGAGCAATACAGAGAAACATAAAATCATGTGTGGTGATATTGAGCAGATGGAAATTGTAGTGCTTTGAGAGGTATACAGTAGAGTAATATACAGTAGAGCAACGTGGGCTAATGGGGCTACACAGAGCACCATAGAGTAATACAGACAAGTATGGGGTTATATAGTGTAGTGTAGGGTAACAATGCAGTAAGGGTGATATAGAAAAGTGTGAGACAACAAAGCAGTGTGTGGTAACGTTCTGTTACCTTGTTTCTCTGATTTTCCAACATCTGCCAGCGTCGCTGTGACAGTCAGGAGGGCCAATAAAGCCACACACACCCACTGCTGCTGCATTCTGGGAAAAAATAAATGCACATTAGGCGTATGGCTCATAATACAACAAAAAAAGCATGCAAATATCAACCTGTAAATGCTTTGTCAACATACATGTAGAGACTATCTTTCTCTCTCTTTCTTTCAGTCATTCTCTCTCTGTCTCTCAGGAGGAAAAGTAAAGGTGGATTGAATAATTAGAAAGCAATTTTATCCCAAACGCCTGGCTGCACTTCAGTTACAGTAGCGGTGCAGCCCATCGGCGACATCACCTCCATTTCAATTACTTATGAGCCTCCCTCTCTCCCTCTCTCTCCTTTTCTCTTCCTATTTCTGGTTGGCTGATTTCCTGCTGTGCCCATAAGCATTGGCTTGCTGGAGTTTTTTCCTAGTTCTGCCTCATGTTAAAGATGCTCAGCCATTTTCTCTCATCGGGGGCATCTCACAAAATCTGTGAAATACATGTCCAGGTCAAATTCAAATAAAATGAAGCCTATATTTAGAAAGATGTATTATTTTCATGACTGTCAAGCACATTTCCTCCAATTTTCCATAATCCAACATCACTGCTGTGATGTGGCAAAAAATATTTCAAATTGAAGCGTACTTATACATCATGCTAGTATCTGTTGGGGCAGTTTCAGGAAACAAAATGTGCTGAATTGTCATTAAAATTAGGTCAAAATTCCAAAAATGAGACCTTGTGATGTTTGTGAGAGATTCGTCCCATCATTTCTGTCTCTATCAGTGCTAATCACGGAGGACATCTCTCTACCGGGCCGGCGTGAGCAGCAGGCGCTCACACACACCTGAGCTGTTCCACTTGAGTCAGACTGTGAAATCGTCAGCGCCACATAATAACCGTGATTTCAGTCAGATGGGCAAAAACCTGCCAATCAAAGACTCATGAGTCATGACATATAAAGCGGTTCGGATCGTTAAAACATAATCTGCCCTCCAAACCCTGATTAGCAACACTGCTAGTGAATGTGTGATATGGGATGAGAGAGAGGATTAGCCTGGAGTGATGTGACAGGAGCAGTGAGATTTGAGGACTAGACAGCAGGGTTAGGTGCCGTGTAGAGACTAATTCAATACTCCAATGTCAATTGAACCGATTTAGCAAACAAGACACAGAACTGTAATTTGCATTTAAACTTAAAGTAGAATTAAATTGGAATGAATTTACATAAACTGTGGTTTTTAATCATACATTTCATTACTTAGCATGGCCCACCAGTAAACATGTTGTCACACACATAAGTGCAAATCCATGCTTGAAATATTCTGCTATGTAAATAAGATATTTATAATGCCTGATATTATAGTTATATAACATGTAAAATAAATAAATAAAATTTAAAAATGATTAAAAAAATTTAAAATTATTAAGGCAAGACATTGCAGGTGAATAGGGTAAAAAAATGAACTAATAGTTATCACCTCACTTACCCAGTTGATTAATTACATTGATAATTGCAAACCTTTTTTGTATTACAAGTTTTCTAAAATGCTAGGTTTAAATATGCAAATGAGACATTATTTAATGAAATATGTGCTAATTTGCATACATTTCTAGTACAAAAATTTAAACACTGGATGAAGTCAGTTTCAACTTTTTGGGGGGAATAAAATGTTGTATATAATCAAGCAAATTATATATGAACAAATCCCTCTGTAAAAACCTTCATGATATAGACAGGAATAAATATGTAAAGTTTGGTGTGAGTGCTACTAAAATGGAGATTTATGGCTCAGTGTAGGAGAAAAAAACTCATTTTGAGAAAGTGGGATTTAAAAATATTAATTGTAATTGAAATCTATGGACACAAATAGATAAAGTGCTATAAAAGAAACACTTAACAGTGTCTAGTCTGAAATAACACTTTATGAAAAACCAAAAAGCCCAAAATCTCAAATTTTAAAGATTCCTTAAAAAAACTGTTTTTACCTGCAGTATCTCCCCTTAAAAAAAAAAAAAAAAATATATATATATATATATATATAATTATATATAATTATATATAAATTGTATATTATTGCTAAGGTGTTCTATGTATAATTAATTAAATTACTATAAACAACATTTATGAATATATCAAAAAAATTATTAATGACATTTGAAATTAAATTATATTTAAATATTTCTAAATTTAATTTAAAATTAAATTAACTTTCACTTTACAAAACACTTCCATTTCCTATGAAATGAAGCAGGGAATGGACAAACTGATAAAATATTGAGTTTGAAACAACTTAAGTCTCTTTGGACACGAGCATCTGCAGATCCCATAATACAAATCTGTTCTCAGCCATTTTTATTGTTGTCTTGGACTAATGACCTTACTGTTTTTTGCAACTTTTTAATTCCTTCAGTAAATTCATCTTCCAGTTGTTCCGATTTAATTTCAGCTCATGTATTGACTCCACTCTGAATTTTTCCCAATTCTACCAGACAGACCTCATGAATATCCTCACGTTTAACCTCCGCAGACCCTAAAGGAAGTCCACTAGTGTCACAAGACAAATGGCTTGTGCCTTCTTACAAACCCCTACAGAACGAAGACCTGAGGGGGGTCGGCCGCATGTGTGTGTGTGTGTGCACTGAGGTAAAGCTGTTATCCTGCTCTAACACTCCATTAGCTCATTGATCAGTGTAAAAGCAGGAGGGAGAGAGTGACAACGTGATCCATCAGAGTGAAACACACACGCACACACAGACAGAAGATAGCTGTACTCGTCATTCGCAACTGACAGATTTCTGTAAGCTTGGTGCATTGGCTCTTAAAGGGACGGCGCACCCAGACAGCCAAATACTGTTATCATCTACTCACCTTCACGTCACATGAAACCTGTGTGATTTTCTTCTGTGGAACGTAAGAGTTATTATTATTATTTTTTTTTATAGAATGAAAGTGGACAGTCAGCCAAAATTTAGCCCCGTTTCTCACATAAAGTGTAAATCTCACAGATGCTCTTCTGAAACCTCTCTGTAGGATGGCATGTTTTTATATGCGCTGTGATTGACAGGGTTTTATCCGCACTGAGTCTGAAAGCTTCATGCTTGATCCAGCTACTCTGACTCAGACCCAAACCCGGATTTGTTGCGTTCTGGGTGTTTGTTTTTAGTGATCGGGGGCGGAGCTTAGTGGAACCTGTTAGAATGCAGACAAACAACAAGATGATTTTGAGAAGCAGGATAAAAGACAAACCTAGAAAGGATGAAATGTGATCTTTAGAGGAATAAAACTGAGAAAATGGAGTCAGCATTCACTATACTGCTTTACTGCACAAACCCGCTTCTGCCATTATTCAGTTTGGACAAAAAAAAAAGTTTTATTATTATTATCAATATTATCAGGTAAATAATATTACTCATTAAAACATGCAAAACTAATAAGTTATTTTATATTTCTATTAAGATATTTATTTTGTTAAGGGAAAATGACTGGAAAAAGTGTGAAGAATTTAAAAAACATGAAGTGTTTGTTATGTTCTGACCATAAAGAACATTTTCACGCCACATTTAATTGCCTGTTTTTTACAGCTTTCACACTGTAGCAAAAATCTGCCTTTAAAGAAATAAAAATTAGACATTTATTGTGATAATTATCGATACTGACTGATATGAAAAAAAAATATCGTGATAATTTTTGGCCATATCGCCCAGCCCTACTTCGAAGTTATTAAAACATTAGAATGAAAACATTAGACATCATTCATGGAATTTTTTTTTTCTGAAATGTTTTAGTTGGACGTTCATCTAACGTTTTTTAAACGTAACTACCCGTTTCAAAAAATTCAGAGAACATTCAAAGGTAACTTTCCCATAATGTTTTTTTTTTTAAATCATAAAATGGAACATTTTTAATATTCCTGTAACAAAAACAACAACATTCAGAAACAACATTTAATAACACTAGGAAAACATTCTTAGAATATTTTTGTTATCTGTGTTTGAGCTCAAAGAAAAAACAGTTTCCTACTTGTAATTATGTCACGGTGGCTCATCTCATAAAAGAATCATTGCAACATGACTTGAAGGCGGCGTATGCTAGGACGGCAGGAAATGTGAATAGTTAACAGCTTCTCTACACTGAAAAACATGAGTTCTTTCTGCTGTTAACACAACAAACTGTCAACAGGTCAGCTTTGGAGAACAAGAAAACTGACAGCGCTTATCACAACGCTGCGTGTGAATTTTTGTTCGTATTCAGCTGCTTTATTCAGTGATATTTATAGTATATGAATCAGGGACGTGCTGCGCGCAGCTCTGAGCTGTACTGTTTATGGGCCGAAATTCAATTTGCTGTGAATCTATAAAACAATATAAATATTAAACAACTATCACTAACAGACAAGACAGTGAGAGAGACAGGAAAACTGCTTTGACATGAATCACACTGACATGAACATAAACTATCAGACAACCAAATTGATAACTAAAGATTTCACGTGAATTAACTGGAATAACGTTGATTGTTTATTCTTTCTCAGACATGATAAATGACATGAGTCAAAAGTAATCTAAAAGTAATCAAAAAGTAATCTGATTACATTGTCTAAAATGTGCAATGTAATAGATTATGTTATTGCCACATAGTTTGTAATCAGTAACGGACTATAATTTGTAAGTAATCTACCCAGCACTGGTAACAAACATAATTTGAGCTCAAACGCAGTAGGATCACACACAAACACCCTCGACTTTAACACTTTAACACTTTAACACTGAAGAGTGTCTTCAAATCCCTGACCTGTATGCAACAAGCAGTCAGTACTAATAAATCCAGAAGATATTCCCCTGTAGCGCTAATGCTACAGGTCAGAGCGTCAGCGAGGCGTCTGATCTCAGTAAACACAAGCCACAAGACACAAATCAAACAATCAGATTCATGAGAGAGAAACCCTGTGCAGAGCAACACTAAGCCTGCAGACTTACACACACTCAGACAGATGGAACCGCCCCGGATAAAGCCGCCGGGTCTCCGATAAACCTGCCAGGCACCTGTAATCCCAAATCACTTTCACACACAGTTATACACACACACACACACAGAGCTCATAGCCGGCAAAACCCTCTCAAATGGAAAATAAATGGGATGTGTGTTGCAAATCGACTTTTTGACATTCGTGTCTTTCCATGAATTTCACTCCAGAGAAAAGTTCAGCCCGAGGGACGGAGCATTAGCGCACACACACACGCCGAAAACATCTTTCAGGTTATTTCAGGAAACACAACACCACCAAAGATGAGCCGCCTCACCTCACTTGACCCCAAAACAGACGGCATATGTTCCAACAATGCACTTACTATACTACACTTACACTTTATGCAGTATGCAGCACATACAGTAGTACTGGTCAAGGGTTTTGGGTGTTTTGAAAGAAGTTTCTTTTGCTCAAGGCTGCATTTATTTGAGCAAAAATACAAGAAAAACAGCAAAATTATGATATATTTTTACAATTTCAATTAGCTGCTTTCGGTGTGAATGTATTGTAAAATGTAATTTATTCTTGTGATGCAAACCTGAATTTTTAGCATCATTACTCTAGTCCAGGGGCTTTTAGATGCCACGGACCCCTAAATATGATGGCCATTCCAAAATGTAAAAGACATTTATATAGTTTCTTGTATAAATACCTATTTACACTGTGGAAAAATTGTGAAAAATAAAAGTTTTAAGCCAGTCTAAAATAATGATTGGAAAATATTTAGTTTCTATTAAATTACAATATTATTCCTTTTTTCTAAAACAATTATTTTAAAATATTTTAAAGTAAAGTACAGTATTCATTTATCTTTTTAATCTACATTTTATAATTCATTTTAATATAATTTATAGTTATTTCTTTGTTTTCATTTTAACTAATTTATTTATTTCATTCTTATTCAATCATATTTTTGTATTAATTCTTTTATAATTATAATTATACATACTATATTTATATAATGTAATTAAAAATATAATTTTTACATTTTTACAATTCTTTATGCTTTTCCAAGGATCCCCTAGCACTTACTTGTGGCCCTCTGGGGGTCCTCGGACCCCAGTTTGAAAACCCCTGCTCTAGTCTACAGTGTCACATGATCCTTCAGAAATCATTCAATTCATATTTTTGTGGAAACCATGATTAATTTTATTTTTCAGGATTGTTTAATGACTAGAAAGTTCAAAAGAACAGCATTTATCTTGATAGAAAAGTTTTATTACAAAAGTAGCATTATAAATGTCTTTATGAACTTTTAAACACGTGATTAATGTGTCTTCGCTGAATAAATATTATTTTTACTTTTAAATCTTACTGACCCCAGACTTTTGTGGATCACAGTTTCCAAAAAAATATTGGACAGCACAGCTGTTTTCAAAGCTGATAATAATCAGAAATGTTTCCTGAGCAGCAAATCAGCATATTAGAATGATTTCTGAAGGATCATGTGACACTGAAGACTGGAGTAATGATGCTGAAAATTTAGCTTTAATCACAGAAATAAATTATATTTTAACAGATATTTACACAGAAAAAAACGCTCTTTTAAATTGTAATAATGTTTCATAATATTACTGTTTTTACTGTGTTTTTAATCAAATAAATGCAGCCTTGGTAAGAATAAAAGACTTGAAACATTGTAATCATTCCAAACTTTTGGCCAGTAGTAAGCAGTAACAACACTGTATTGTTGCATAATGCAAACGGCTTTGTTTACTATATTTAAAACCAACAGGAAGTATGCAGAGCACTTTTGTTGTTCACGTTGACACCAACACAGCAACAACTATTTAAATGATAGCCTTTAGCAGTGCTCTCTTCACCGTCTCCACGGTTCTCAGCAGCATTATTTAGACGTTACGTGTTGGATTGTCTTGTGAGTTTTTCTCAGCTGATGACAGATGGTGCTTTTGGAAGCAGGTGCGTGAACAAAGCAATTACATCCAAAATAGAGCAACGGCTCCATCATTAACACCCCCACCCACATCCCTCACCTCTTCATCTTTAAAACACGGCCTGCGTTCGGGGCTTCTGAAACTTTTTTCCTGCCCATGTAAAATGATTCATGCCCGTCTCTGCAGTGTTCATCAGTTAATAGAGAACAAAAGCGAGAAGTAAACTTACAAACACGAGGCCAATTTAGTGAGAGAGCCGAGAGACGCTCACACCTGCACTAGATGAGTATTTACAGCTGTTTTAGATTAGATGAGTATTCGCACCTGTACTCCAGAACACCTGTGTTTATTCAGTGTTTATTTCAGCTGTGCTTCAGTGTTTCCTGCGCTTGATAAATCTGAAATCACCCAACAATCATTCACTCATTCACTACACAATATCTGGTGAATTTAGTTCATTTTGCTAAAGTTTGACACTGGTATCAAACAGCTGGCATGATGGTCCATTGGTGTTAATGGCACAGCGCCCTCTGCAGGTGCAGTAAGTCCCTAAAGGCAGCAGAAAGAGTCGCCTGTCCATTTTTAACATACCATATCCATAGCAACGCTGAAGGCGAGGATTTTAGGAGCTAAACGCAAGGCCTCTCAGGCAGTTTCCTTAAATCAAGCAGAAACAGTCGGCTCAAGACCAACCTTCATCGCAAACCCACAATCTACCGAGAAACAAAGAGCAAGAGAAATGCAATTCCTGAAATTCAGAGAACTGCATCTCTTATTAGAGTTTAGTGAGTTTGTCGGGCTTTCTACGGCTGTTGCTGACAGCTCTGATCAGCTTCTAGCCTACACACACACAATCTCCAGACGTTAGAGCTCGGCTCACCAGTATTTTTATGTTTGATTGCACTCAGAAACGTCAGAAGAGTTTTCTCAACAGCCTCGGTAGAGTTTTTTTTAGCTCAATTAGCTATTCAACAATCTCAGCGTCTACAATACCAGCACACACACACCGGATAAACATTAGTATGCCATGGCATTTACATCTAATTACTGCGATAACATAAAAATACCTGAAAAACACTATTTGGAATGTGCACAAAACTATGCTATTAATGTGGAATACATACAAAAATGAACACTGTAGAGCTTCTGTATTGCACGGTCTAGTGTATTCTACTTCTTTCTGGTTTATTCTTGAAGTTCGCATCATTGATGTTGACGTTGCCTTTCGTATCTAATACTGTGAAGCTGCTTTGAAACCATCTCTATTGTATAAGGCACTATAAAAATAAATGTGATTTGACACTGTGGGACGACGAACTAGGTATGCATGTAATGCAACATGTATGTGACAAATAAAAAAATACTGAACCTTGATCCAAAAAAAAAAAAAAATGTCCAAACCCTGCTGACAAAAAGCAAACAAACAACAGAAACCCTTTCAGAATTTGTGATGGTTATAATGGAAGCAGTAATGGTTTTAATGGAAACCGTGATGGTCCCTGCGGGTCTCTACTGGTAATTTGTTGCTTTCTATTGGTGGCAAGTTAAAGCCATTAAATCCTAATGGAATACTGGGCAGGTCTGTGTAACAAAACCTGCTGAAAACTAGCCTAATGACCCTATCCACATATCAAAACCCAACACGTGTCACTCGCACACCTAAATTTCTGTTATGCATTACACACAATTTCAAGTTGAAAATCAGTTCTGTTTTCATAAAGGTGCTCAAATGCCACTTCTTCACAAAACTCATAATCTGGCAGTTTTATCATTGGTAGAATGCAAAATATTTCAATATGTGCAATTTTAGCCGATTAAAATTTATGCCACCTGTCAAAACTTTAAACTGTGGGGGAAAAAATCAAGTGTTTACAAGTAGCCCAGTTCTGCAGGAAAACACAAACTTGGCAACATGCTGCTGGAAACCATCAATGGGTGTAACACATTAGTAAGAAATTAATTACTGTAATTTAATTACTTTTCCCGTGAAAAAGTAAAGGATTACTCTTTTTTCTGTAATTTAATTACAGTTACTTCTGTTATGTTTCAATTTCATGACTACAGAACAATTTTACAGTTGATCTGAAATCAAACTGTAACATTTTTAGATAGTAATTAGTAGTAAGTAATGAATTACTTTTTTAGAGTAACTTATCCAACACTTGAAATCTATTTTTAATAATTAGTAGTAGCAATTCTTCATTTATTAATTATTTTAAATACATATTTTTTATTTTTCTATTTTAATTTCATTTAGTATTATTATTTTTTTATTATTATTTTATGTATTTATTTTATTATTATTATTATAATTTTTACACCATTTTTCTCTACAGTTTTCCACAGATGACCTAACAAATGTCTATCTTTATATTGTTCGATTGGTTGAGGTTGATATTTGGTTTACAAATTAATTAGTAATAAGTAATGCAATACTTTTTAGAAAGAGTAATTGGTACAGTAATCCAACTACACTGTTGAGGAAGTAATTAATAGTTAGTAATGAATTACATTTTTAGAGTAACTTATCCAACACTGAAAACCATTGCTGAAATTATTTTTAATAATTAGTAGTAGTAATTTTTCATTAATTAATTTAATGTATTTTTTTTTATCTGTAATCTTATTTTTATTATTAATTTATTATTACCATTATTTATTTATTTATTTTACATTTTTAATCAATTTTTTTTTTTTAATTTTTCCCAAGATGACCTAACAAATGTCTATCTTTGTATTGTTCAATTGGCTGAGGCTGATATTTGGTTTACAAATGAATTAATAAGTAATGCTACACTTTTTAGAGGGAGCAATTAGTACAGTAACCTAACTACACTGTTGAAGAAGTAATTAATAGTAATGAACTACTTTTTAGAGTAACTTATCCAACACTGAAAACCATTGTTGAAATCTATCTTTAATAATTAGTAGTAGTAATTCATTTATTATTTATTTTAGCATTATTATTTTATTTATTTATTTTATTTAAGTTTATTTATTTATGTATATTACATTTTTTTTTACAGATGACCTAACCAATGTCTATCCTGGTATTGTTCAATCGGTTGAGGTTGATATTGGGTTTACAAAGTAATTAGTAATTAGTAAAGTAATCTAATTACACTGTTGAAGCAATGAATTACTTTTTTTAGAGTAACCCAACACTGGAAACCATTAGGTAATGGTTAACATCTTTAAAGGTAAACAGTTCTGCGATGACATTTGTAGTGTAAAGCATTAGTGATGGTTTCTACTGTTGCTTTTTGATTTCTGAGTTTCTCTGCGCTAGTTTAACATCCCGCTGTTGTTTGGGATGGTGGCCTCTCGCAGTCAGCCATATATTAACGGAGGAGTTGCGTTATTTTTGGTCAGCACTTGGAGAGTGTGAAGCAGAAGAAAGCCAGCGACATAAAGGGAGAGAAGGAGTGGGTGGGTTCTTTAAAGAACACGGCGCTCTGTGGGGCAGCGTCTTTGAACGCGCGCGCTAACACGCACACGGTGAAGCCGAGGTCATTGTTCTTATCCCACAGCAGGTTCTTCTAAGTTGGGCTGCACTCAGAACTGTAAAAACAGAGAGAGAGAGCGGGCGTAACGGTGGGCGGCGGCGCTGACCCGAACTCCCGACCGCGGCGATTCATCTCCAGCTTTATTTACAGACCTGCGTTTGTTTGTGAACGGCTACAGTCGTGTTTAGTAGGTGGACGCGGCCCCGATTAAGCTTTCCAAAAGCCCTCCTCTTCCTCGCCGTCTGTTTGTGAAGATATCAGCCAACACAGCTCCGCTTTAATCCCGATGAGAGGATGAGATCTTATAATCTCTCAGATTAGCGACGCCATCCGTCGCAACACTTTGTAAAATGAAGTTAAAATGCACGGTGATGTGAAGACCCACTTAAATGGGATGCTTCGCCTGAAAATGGACATTTTGTCATCATTTACTCACCCTGTAGTGCCTAGTGTGTGTGTTTTCTTTTTCCTGTGCAGCTCAAATGGAGAGTATTTACAATACAATGAAAGCTCTGCATTAAAGTAGTCTATATGATACATGCTCTACATTCTACGTGTGAAAGGAACGCTCATTAAAAGTCATTACTTGCTAAAAATATACACTAATGCTCTGGTCCTTTAATCTCGTATGACTTCAGAGGACTTTTCAACCTTTTAGATGCCATGAATGGACTCCTAAACATAATCCTCTTCATGCAAGGGACCCTGAACCAAAAATGTACGAGGCATCGATGTATATTCACGTATAAAGTCCCAATTTACAATTTGAAAAATTCATATTATTGAGGAAAAAATTTTAGTATTTATTATATGACATTATTTTGTACTCACTACAGTACAGTAGTGTTATCTGTTGTATTTATTTATTAAAATCTATTTTATTTATATATTTTTATCTTTTTTCTATTTATTTGTGTGAATCTATTTTTAGTATTTATTTGATATATATTTATTTAGTATATATTTGTTTTTAATTGTAATTATTCATTAATTATTTTAACATTTTCTTATTTAGTTAAATCTTATTTTATTATTTAGTTTAACAATTTATACATTTTTTAGAATACAACCAGAATACAATATTGAACATTTTTTCTAACATTTATCTAATTTTAAACAAAGTATTATTTATTTATTTAAATATTTTTTAATGAATACTTTTTTTATTTGAATTAAAATGTATGTATTTATTTTTACAGTTTTTACAGTTTTCCTCAAAATTTTTCCATGGACCATCTAGCAAAAAACGCTGAGCTAGACTACATATATGGACAAATTGTACCTAACATTTTCTAACATGTTTATTTTATTTATATATCAAATGAATATTTTTACTAAAGACACAATTTATACTGTGAAAAATGAACATTATGTGTATAACAGTATTTGGAAAATTATTCTATTACATTACACTATTTTCTACTCATAGTATTTTTGTTTTTAGTATTAATTTATTTAATCAATGTTTCTTTATTTATTTATAATTATAACTATTTAAATATAACTAGGTTAAAATATTTTTTTTAACCAAAATTTGTATTTTTTTATTATTATTAAAAACGCTTCAACTAGAATACAGATAGTATTTTTTGAATCATTTTATTTATGTATTTTAATCAAATTTTCATAAAACTATTTTTAAGTAAATAATTACTATTATTATTAATTATAATAATTATAAAAAATAATAATTTATACTCATATTTTTGTACTTATTTACTTTAGTCAGATTTTTACATTTATTTTTATAGAATTTTTCATCATTTATTTGTATTTTTATTATTTATTTATTTATTTTTGCATTTTTTTCTCCCTAACAAAAACCTCCGAACAAGAATACAAGTCACATGGACTTTTCTTCTTATAATTTAATGATCGTTTTTCTAGCATGACGCTCACTTTGAACTGTTGTTGTGTGGTGAACAACGACTCCAAACATCTTTCGTGTCCACCGCAGACACAAGGGCGAGTAAATGATGACAGAAACTTGGCCGACCTCTTCCTTTAGCCTCAAACCATCAATCATAAACTGTTTACGTGCTCCAGGTATTGATGATATAAAAGCCCATTAAATCAACACACAAACTGATTGGGTATAATCCATAATTTCCCGGGAGCATCGGCCGGACCCTCATCTCACGTACCCAGCCTCTTTAATTGCGTGTCATCCGTAATGACTCGAGGGCCTCGGAGAGGTTTGTGCGAAAAGACAGAGACAATAAAAAATAAATGTGGGCCGTAACATTAGAGCAGCGTCTCTATTATTATCTGTGTTCACTACAGAAGCTCTTAAGATTAGATGTGCATTACGCTCCCACCCGAGTGAGTGTGCGTTGAGTCAGCCGGGCCAGAACACCCCTATTAAACGCTTATTCTGGCCCACTGCGTCGGCCATTAGCGTACGGCCGCCTATTAGCGCTGAGACTACAGATGCTCTGTCCACCCCCCATACGGACAACATTCCCTCCACATAATGATCTCATGTACACACACACACACACACTGTCAGCAGCTTTCAGAAAACACATTGTTTCGCCCACCTACACACTCTTCAAAATATGGATCTTTATTAGAATCAATGGTTCCATTAAGAGCCTTCAGCATCCATGGAATTTTTCCGTCGCATAAAAGGTTCTTAGATAATTAAAATATTCTTCACACTAAAATAATGGTTCTTTTGAGAAATGTTCACTGAAAGGTTCTTTGGGGAACCAAAAATGGTTGTTCAGTGGCACCACTGAGAAAAAGCCTTTGTTTTTAAAAAAGCACCAATCACTATGGAATCAAAACACAGCTAAATTTTCATGTATAAAGACACGGTTTATACTGTGAAAAATTAACATTATATGTGTGTAATATAGTATTTGGAAAATTATTCTATTACGTGCATACAAATATAACCATATAAATATTAAATATAACCTATTTTAAAACAATTTTTATTCAAAATTGTTATTTTCTTCTTATAATTTTTTACAATTATTTTTCCATGGACTCCCTATCAAAAACATATATTTTCTTTGTTTTTAGTTTTTTTATTTTAAATATTATTCTAATACATTATACTATTTTCTACTTATAGTATTTATTAGTATAATTATTTAAAATGTGTTTTAGTATTCATTTATTTTAACCAATGTTTATTTATTTATTTATGAATATAACTACATTTCTATAGAAGTATTTTCAAATTATTTTTTATAAAAAAATTTATTTAATAATAATTATTATTATTATTATTATTATTATTATTTTACTAAACCTAAACTAAAATTAAAGAAGTGTGGGCTATTTGTAATAATTTTATTTATTTCATAAAATTAAATAATTTAGTATTTATAATATATTAATTTTTTCTTAAATGTTTTTCTTTTTTTTTTTTTTTAAGCGTGTAATGGACAAAAGGTTTTTAGATTATTCAAATGTTCTTTACACTAATAAAAAACTCGTACCAACAATCAGAACGAATCAGACGTCAGATTTTGAGCATAGAACGTCAGTTTGAGCCAACAGCCGCTGGAGATGAAGAAATGTTGCTCTAGAACACCAGCAAAAACACATCCAACATCTCATCTAAACAAATGAAAGTTTTTCCGCAGCTAACACACGGTCTCGACTGTTTCGCGGGGAAAATGAAAACACTCTCTGCGTTATTGACTCGTGCCACAGATCGATAACGGTTCCTCTTGGTCTCGAGGGCTTTGGTTAGGATCCTCAAACGGCCTCTCCGTCTCCATCGCTCTGATTAACAACATCACATCATCTTTAATAATTCAGTTTGCAACAAACTTTCCATCTCTCTCCAGCTGCTAACAGGTACGCCCTGTCTGTATCGATCCGGTCCGTGTGTTATTATTAGTAAGTGCTGTTTGTCTCTGAGCTGATGCCGAAACACTATAAAACAAAATAAAAGTGCTCTGAGTCTTTTTAATTGATCTGTTTTAAAAGATCTCTTATCCTTGTCAATAGTTTCTCATAGACAGAGATGTAGAGTGTAACGAGAGCTGCCAATACCTCAAAGGGTGCTGAGGCTGTCCAAAACAATTCCCATTTCTACTACAACATCAACACTGCAACAGAACTGACTCTGTTTTCTTTCCTAATCAATGTTCCTGCTGTTATTGTGGATGATTCAATACAAATCTTTTGTCAAAACATACAAAATCGTTCAACCGTGACGACTTTCCATTTCGGCTGAATATCGTCGATCCCTCGTTTAAGCCCCGCCCACATGTGAAACGCCCACTTTTTATAATCCAGTCAATCACTGGTGGATAAAAAGGCTCTACTTTTTTATTTATCACCGGACATCCTGCTTTCCTCAGAAGTATATCCGATCACTGAAGTAAAACGCACAGGTTTCCTGAGCTATGAAAGATCAATCTCCGAGCAATGAAACACTCCTCTGGGAATGGATTTGCAGAATCTGTAGAAGTGATTTACCACAAACCAAGAAGACCCGATAAAAGAGATGATATAAAAAGATAACGTTTTCAATAAAACGTAACACGTCAAGCTGAACTGCTCTTCTGTGGCACGAGGTTTCTCAAATACTCCCTCGTCTGCCATTGGTCAAATAAAGAAATAGTCCCGCCCACAATCACTCAACTGATTCAGTTAATGTTTCTTCCAGCTTGGCTTACAAAAATACGTCATCACCAGTATTATCTTAGTATCAGATACTTTATTACTAGTTTTTGAGATTTTATTTTAGAGCTGCAAAATGATTAGTCACGATTAATCGATTTAAAATAAAAGTTCAAGTTTGCATACGAAGTGTGTTTTCGGTGTATATTTATTATGTATATGTAAACACACACATATTATATATTAAAAATATGTTAGATTTATATTTAAAATATTTATATATAATATAAATGATATACAAGTGTTTACATACAAATATTTTTAAAAATATATACATATATGTGTGTGTATTTATGTATACATAAAAACACACATACAGTATGCAAACAAACTTTTATTTCAAATCGATTAATCGCCACTAGTCGTTTTGCAGCTCTATATTACTTTAGTTTTTATTAATAGTTTGAATTTGTTTTTGTGATTTTCTGTTTTCATTCTGATTTTAAAGGTTTGACATTTTAATTAGTTTCTGTTTATTTTAAAATATGTCCAAACATGTTTTATTCATTTTTATTTCAGTTTTATATTGAAAATATTGGTAGGACATATTTTGAAATATTTTCGCTCACAAATTGCTAGTAAATTTCACAAATTAATTACAAACATACTGCTAATAACAGAATTAAACATGAAATTTTGAGGTAGAAAAACTGAAATAGTTTTTTCTTGTAAAACAAACTGCAATAACCTTCGCTTTATTTACACATTTTTTAAAAATCATGTTTTACAGTGTAGTTATTTTAGTGTTATATGTGATCATGGACTACAAAACCAGTCTTAAGTATAATGGGTATATTTGTAGTAATAGCCAAAAATACATTGTATGGGTAAAAATTGATTGATTATTAATTTATGCCAAAAATCATTAGGATATTAAGTAAAGATCATGTTCCATGAAGATATTTTGTAAATTTCCTACCATAAATATATCAAAACGTAATATGCATTGCTAAGAATTTCATTTGGACAGCTTTAAATGCGATTTTCTCAATATTTAGATTTTTTTGCACCCTCAGATAGTTGCATCTCAGCCAAATATTCTCCTATTCTAATAAACCATAAATCAATGGAGACACTATTTATTCAGACTTCATGTATAAATCTCAATTTCAAAAAAAATACCAGTATGACTGGTTTTGTGGTCCAGGTTCACATATATTTTAGTACTAACTTAAACTATATGAAAATGAGAATGTTTTTATATTTTACTTAAGTTAGTGACTAGGGTTTTTTATGGTTTTAATCATCTATAATAACTCCAGTCATACACCAGTATGTCATATATTGTACATTATGTGATTTGAGAAAACAAAAAAACATGCATATTTGACTGATTTCCTGATGTTTCTAGCCTTTCACTTTTAGCTAATTTCCTCCTGGTATCTGTTTTTAACAGAACTAATGTGTGTTCATTAACAGCCATTGAGTCACTCAATCTGTCAATCACTCCACTTACTTCACTGCTTCTTTTCTTTCAGTCTCGGGTGACTTCATACTGAGAGACAATCATCTCACTTCATTAGACAAACACAAACAACCCAGCTCTCCCGCAGGGAGCGGGAAGGAGTGGCAGACAAACAGAAAGACAGACAGAGAGCGCGAGAGAGACTGAGAGAGAGACGGGGTGATCCAGGTGAGACGAAAGCTCTGGCAGCTCAAGCCGCATCTGATCATGTGCAGGAGATCAATAATCACCTGTGAGACACTCTGTGCTTTACAGCGGGTGAGCCAATGCAGGGGTGCATGCTGGGAAAAGCAGTTTCACGGATTAACCGATCATTATTTTCATTCAGTCGCTCTCGGGGGAGAAAACAACCAATCGGAGGCTGGCAGCGTGAACCTGCCATTTATACGCTGTGAAAACACAATGACTTTCAGTATGACACAAATGGACAGTCAGATCTGAATGACCGACGGTCTGTATCAGTATTAGTTCTGCTGGACCTGAGCTCAGATCTATCAATATGAATGATCCCAATCAACTCAGACAAACAGAAAAATTCAGTAACCCACATCTACACCTCAATGAGCTTAAGGATGATTGCGTTTTACTACCGAGATAAAGACCCATTCACACCAAGAGCTGTAACTATAACTATGAAATCTATTATTATCAGTGTTCAGTGTTGAAAACAGTTTTTGCTGCTTAATGTTTTGGTGGAAACCGTGTTACACCACCATTCAAAAGTTTGGGGTCAGAAAGATATATATATGCAGTATATATATATACTGCATTTATTTCATTTAAATACAGAAAAAAAACAGTAATATTGCAAAATGTTATTACAATATGAAATAATGGTTTTTATTTTAATATTCTTTCAAATATAATTTATTCCTGTGATGCAAAGCTGAATTTTCATCGACTGTTACTCCAGTCTTAAGTGTCACATGATTCTTCAGAAATCATTCTAATATGTTGATTTATTATTAGAATTATCAGTGTTCTGCTGCCAAATATTTTTTTGGAACCTGTGATTAATTTCTCAGGATTTTTTGATAAGGTAAAAGAGAACAGCATTTATTCAAAATATAGATCTTTTCTAACAATGCAAATCTATGCTATCACTTTTTATTAATTTAACACATCCTTGGTGAATTAAATTATTAATCTCTTTAAAAAAAAAAAAAAAAAAAGAATAAAAATGTACTGACCCCAAACTTTTGAACAGTAGTGTATATTGTTAGAAAACCGTTCTAATGTAAATAAATGTTGTTCTTTTTAACCTTTTATTGATCAAAGAATCCTGAAAAAAAGTAGCACAGGTTCCAAAAAATATATAAAAAAAAAGTGACATTTACAGTAAGACTGAGTAACAGCTGATGAAAACTCAGTTTTGCATCACAGGAATAAATTATATTTTAAAGTATATTAAAATAAAAAAAACATTATTTAATATTGTAATAACATTTTGCAACATTACTGTTTTTTTCTGTATTTTTGATCAAATAAATGCAGCCTTGATGAGAAACTTCTTTAAAAAAGTCTTACTGATCCCAAACGTTTGAGCGGCAGTGTGTATATATACACACACACACACACACATTTATATATATATGACATTTGTAATGTTACAAAAGATTTCCATTTCCACGTTTTTTTTTAACTTTCTATTTATTTTAGGTTTCCATGAATTCAGTTAAAAATATATAAATGACTTTTTAAAATATATTCAAATAGAAAATGTAAAATAAAAATTAATAAATCAATTAATGTATTAATACATATTCATCAAAGACACAATAAACTGATCAAAAGTGACAGTAAATACATTTTTTGACATTTATATTATAAAAATTTTTTATTTCTGTTCTTTCTATTCAGAATTCAGAAGTACAATTATCCCAATTTCCACAAAAATATTGGGCAGCACAACTGTTTTCAACATTGATAATAATGAGAAATGATTCTTGAGCAGAAAATCAGCATATTAGAATGATTTCTGAAGGATCACGTGACACCGAAGACTGATGCTGAATTGAGATTTGATCGCAACAACAAATTAGAGTTTACAGTATATTCTCACAGAAAAGATATATTTTAAATTCTAATAATTTTTCACAATTTTTACTGTATTTTGGATCAAATAAATCAGCTATGGTGAGCTCTTTCGGAAACATTAAACTGATTCCAAACTTCAGCGGTGTATCTTCCAAAACTAAGAATAAAACTTGTGTAACCACAGACCACCATGTTTGTTTCGTAACACAGTCAGTTACATCATCATTCGGTCAATCAAGTCAATGGAATTGTGTGGCAATTCAGACAGAGGTCCATATTTTCCCCACTGGAGCACTAGCTCCGGGACCAATCCGGTGGAAAGGGATCAGCGACTGTTTCCATGGAACATCCTTCTGAGAATCTCAACTCTGTGCGTGTGTGTGTGTGTTCCTTACACAAGCAGGGCTGTTATTCTCTGTCGGCCTCCTGCACCTTAGCGACCCAACGTATGAGAAAGCGGCCTCAAGCTGCATGAATGAAAAGAGGAATCGAACAGAACAGACAGGGAAATGCAACAACCCCCGCACCTCTACCCAGCATGCTTTTGTGTGCGAATGTGTATATAACCACCAGTTCCCACATAGTCGACCAGACCCATGGGAGATTAATCTCCACTGACAACATCAGCTGATCTCACACTCTCAAAATAAAGGTTCCAAAAGGGAGTATTCATAGCGATGCCACGGAAGAACCAGTTTTGGTTCCCCAGAGAACCTTTGAGTGATCAGATTAAAAGAATCACTGTTTCTTAGTGCGAAGAACATTTTAATAATCTAAAGTATGCAAGCTTGTTTCCACCACAGCATAAAAAATAGGTAAACATGACTTTTTATCTCACAATTCAGACTTTTTTTCAAAAAAATCACAATTACACCTCTATAACTTGCAACTGAAACATATAAATTGCATTTGAGAAAAAAAAAGACGTAACTGTAAGATACAAACTTCCAATTCTGCAAAAAAAGTGTGAGATATAAAATCACAATTTTGAGGGGAAAAAGTCAGAATTGTGAGATAGAAACTTGCAGTTCTGTGAAAAAGAGCCCAAACTGTGACAAAAAAAAGACTAAATTGTGATAAAAACGTGCAGCTCTGATAAAAAAAGTCTGAATTGTGAGATAAAAACTCACCATTCTGAGAAAAAAAGACATAATTGTGAGATATACATTTGGAATTTTAAGGAAAATTACATAATAGTGAGATCTAAACTGCAATTCTGAAAAAAGAAGTCTCAATTGTGAGATATAAAATTAATATTCTGAGAAAAAAAGTCTGAATTGTAAGACAAAAACCTGCAATTTTAAGTGAAAAGACATAATTGTGAGACATAAAATTGCATTTTGAGAAAAAATCGTAATAGTGAGAAATAAACTTAAAAAGTTAAAATTGTGAGATAAAAACTCACACTGTGAGATTTAAAGTCACAGTTACACAGTAAGGAAGTAACCAGAATCGTTTTCCACTATAAAGAATCTTTAGTGGAACAGAAAGATTCGGTGGATGCTAAAGGTTCTTCATGGAAGCCTCAAAGGCAATAAAGCACTTTTATGTTTTCATTAGTGCCTCTCTATGTGCTGAACATAAAGAAACCAAGGGAATGTGCAATTTGTTACAAAATAAAATAATATTGGCTCACAGCTTCCTTATAATTGAGTCACAACTTGGCCTGGAAGCGAGAGAAGGACAGCGAGAGACGGTCGGCTGGTGGCTGCTCAATTGAGCAGGACTCGTTCTGATAGGTTAACTGATAACTATGGCAACAGCAGCGGCGTTGAGGCCCGATGCTCAGAGCTCGCAGGGTCGCACGGCACCCCGCTTATTCTCATTCCAGTCAGGAACGACCCACTTCACACACCACCCTGGGAAAAAACGGCCTCTCCAAAACACAAACACACACGCACGCCCTATACGTGGAAGTCTGAACATAGACGATACACCCACACGCACGAGGTGTTCTCAAAAGAAGGCAAGAGAAAACAGCAGACGTAATCCGCTGAGATTTGGAGAGTGGTTTCACCTGTCACTGTGAGGAGAGGAGGAGCATGAGATGTATGTTGATAAGGAGGAAGGTAAAACACTCTCCGTTTTGCTGCTTTGGCTTGATCTCTCTCTCTCTCTCTCTCCTGTCGTCCCAGAGGGGATGTTACCGCACAGATATGGGCCGGACAGATAAAAGGTGGACCACGGCAAACCCGTTTAAATGCTTTTCTAAGGAAACGCTTTGAAGTTTCTACAGGAAATGCATGCTTTCCTGCATAACAATGTCATTTACATCATCCCATCCGAGACGTAAAGAAAAACACGAGAAACATCAATGGGTGAATCTCACAAAACATGTCAGATTTCACTCCTAAATCAATCAATCAAAAAAAAATAAAAAATTATATTCCATGATAATAGAGCATTTTGGAATCAGTTATGTTTTGCAGTAGGACATTATTTTCAGATATTCCCACATTATCATTATTTTGATGCACAAATATATATATATACAGTACATATAAATTTTGTTTATTTATTATTAATATTTAATATATTATATATTAATATATTCATATTATTTAGTATTTAATTTTGTTACATATATATTACATAAACATTAAAATATTAAAATATATTAATAACAATAACAAATTAACACAAATATTAAACAAGATTTATATGACAAAAATTTATATAACAAATCATATGCATTACCGCAATACAAAAGAAAATATTACAGTAATTACAATCGAATACAAATCGACATTCAGAATATCTATAAACGTTTCAGAATAATTCAGAACCTTCTTATAATTCTTTTCAGAATCAATGAGATTTTTTTTGCATTATAAAATTATTTTAATGACAAGTAAACATTTTCAGATAATCTGTGATTACTGCAATGCAAATTAAGGTATATTATATAGCATGTATTAAGAATAATGTTATATACAATTTTAGATTTTTTTTTAAAAATGTGTATTATATTGTGTCTACTAAAATATTAAATATTTCAATAAAAAATAAAATAAAATCATTATATAATATTTAGTACTGTAATTCAAATAAATACATTATTTTAGTTATTAAAGTAAAAATAAATTTAAAAATGTAATTAATTCAAAAATTATATAATGTAAAAATATTACACTATTAAACAAGATATAACATTTAATATTTAAAAATATATTTAAAAAATAACACATTTAAATATACAGTATTTGTACTGTAATTTATATACAAAAATTACAGTAATTACGATCTAATAAAAATCAACAATTAAAAAATAATTATACGCTTAATGTAATACTATAAAATAATTTTCTTAATGCAATGAACGTAATACTACAAAAACATAAAAATAGGCATTTATTGTCTTAATGCAAACTATAATTTTGGTTTTGACGTATAATGTCATCTGGATATACCCATAACCGTCAGTCTTTCTCTCCAACCACTTTGAAAAACTTTACCTTGCATTATTTATCATTTTGCCAACCAGAAACTCAGAGGTCGCAAACACCCGCTGACCTCAGAAGTGCTGCCACAGGAAGAGATTTCTCACGCTTCAAACCCCGACAGCAGAGTGACACGCTTAAGACGCCCATCGCCGTCGCCGCACCGACGGCGAGCGCACAAAGGCCTCAGAAACAGCGGTTATCTCAGCCTTTCATCCTCCCGGCGCGCTTCAGAAATAACGAGAGAGCGAGCGCGAGAGAGACACACGGGATCTGAGGAGACATTTGCTCGAGCTTTCTCCAAGAAAACACTAAAATCTCTTTCTGAGTCCTTGTTTGGCTTTAAACGAGCGCAGAAGTCATGAATTCAGCATTACGGCGGCTCTGAGCTTCAAGACGGAGGTTTAAAGTTACATACCTGTAGTCTGAGGAATAGTTTGGTGTTTCTCTTCCTAATTCCACCTGTTTGGCCTCTTTGTTTTTCTTTTTATCCTCCTGTCTCTCTCACTTTATCTCTAGCTTTCTATTTCCACCACAGAGCCGTGCTAATGGTATCTGTGAGAGCGACAGACTGAATGCATATGTGTGTGTGTGTGTGTGTGTGGAGGGAGGGATTGTTTGTGTATTTGCCGCGAGCTGAAAGCCCAACTGACTCGTGATCACACACTCATTAATACAAGGTCATTCCAGGGACGAGAAAGAAAAAAAGATAGATGCTGAGAGAGAAAGCCACCGTCTGTCTGTCACTCGGAGCGAGGATAAAAGTATGAAAGGAAACAGAATATATTCTGTCTGGTGCGTGAAATTAAACTCCAGCACCTTTCACTCAATGAAGTTTCCCTCGACACACTATAGTAAAGCAAAGCTGAGGTAATGCGACAGGGTAATGCGCGAGACCATCCGGAAAACATCATTTCAAACCAACGCCGTCACCGTGCCGTGTAGCCTGTTCCTTTCTGACGGTACGTCGCTAAGAAGATTGTGTGGTGTAATGCGTTTCTTTCCCACGTACTGACAATCAGCTTACCCTGGTACAAATAAATCAATTCTTCTGTCTGAAAACAGGCCAACAGCAACACACGACCACAAGAGAAACTCAGACACCTGCCAGCGGTCTGTGTACACAGTCACAAATCCACACACAAACCATAAAACTAATCTCAACACACAGCACTTGGAAATTAGTTACTCTTGAAAAAGAGTTACTGACGTCTTTCAACAGTTTGGATAGTTTAATGTGTTTTTTGTAAACACATGGCTGATCTTAACCCTCAGTGTAAAAAAAAAAAAAAAAAAGTAAAATATATGGTAAAAAAAACAGCTGCTGTGGGTGCCGGAATTTTACTGTAAAAATACAGTAGCAACGTTTTAGGTTTTACAGTTTTAAAGGGGTCATCAGATGCCCATTTTCCTCAAGTAGATATCATTCTTAATGAAAAGTCTATAATATACTTTGGTTAAAAATTCTTAATGGTAGTGTAAAACAACACTCTTTTTACACTGCCAAAATCAGCTCTGCAAAAATCGTCCTGTTCTGATCAAGGCTGCTTTAAATGTTAATGAGCGCTGCTCGCCCCGCCCCTCTCTTCTCTCTGTGAAGTGACAAGCCTGTTTACTTTAGCCGCATTTAGCAGCTAAACTTGCTAACTAGTACATTATTAGGAAAGGCGGTCACAAAGATTCATAAAAAAACTCTTATACTCACTTCTGCTGTAGGTGAAGCTGGATCATGAATGATTCACGCGAACATAGACTGATATATGCAGATCGGGAGGCGCATTCCCTTCACAAACAAACTTGTTATTAGATGTCGGGAGTAAATGACGACCACTATGTTCATTATTACATCCAGCAACACAACACCTCAATCGCTCAATCAGAGATATTCTTGTCTAACTTACATCCCTGCTCCGGCATCGAAACAACGGAGGTCGGACTGTTACAGCTGATTTAAGGCAGGTCTGAGGTAAGACACTCATGTCAGTCAACTATGGTGGGAGTGGCCGCTGTGGCTCGATTTGAAAAAGGAGATATTATTTTTACAGATTAATTAAAAACCTAATGTTCAAACAACATGTAAAAGTGAACTTTGTATCCGATGACCCCTTTAACTTAAATTTACATTTAAACACCGTAATTTTATTAATTGATGTCATGCAAACCAACATATTGAAGTACTGAAATCCATTTTGCACCTTTGTAATACACTTGATAATCACCAAAAGCAGGTGGTGATGAGAAAGTCACATGATGAACCAAAGCCCATCACAAGCAGCTTTTAAATACTAACATAATCAGTGTTGGGTAAAGTTACCTTTAAAAGTAATGAATTACAATATTGTGTTACTTCCTAAAAAAGTAATTAATTACTTACTTTTTATGGAAAGTAATGCGTTGTGTTACTTTTGCATTACTTTTTAAATCTGGGCAAGGCTTGCTTGTTTGTTTTTAATATAAAAAGTTCTATTTTTGTCAAATGTAAAAGCCCTTTTACAGCAAAACCCTCAGGCTGTAGGAGAAGCCTGTACAGTAGAAAGCAATAAAACAAAGTTAGTTAACAATATTAGTATGGTTGAATAGGATCATTGAAGGTCAGAGGCAACGACACTGGTTAATAAAATGGGATAAAATACAAAAAAGGATATTTGTATTATTTAACATTTAATTATTGCAGGTTTGCGTCATATTCTGAATTGCGTTTCACTTTTTTCATTTTGAAAAATACTGAATCTGTTTTTTTAAGATTAATTAATGAATGTTCACATTTCACATCTTACTCCCGATTTCTCTCAACATGGGGACAGGAGATCTTTCAATCAATAAATGTGACCCTGGATCACAAAACCAGTCTTAAGTAGCACGGGTATATTTGTACCAATAGCCAAAATACATTGTACTGGTCAAAATGATCGACTTTTCTTTTAACCCAAAAATCATTAGGATATTAAGTAAAGATCATGTTCCATGAAGGTATTTTGTACATGTCCTACAGTAAATATATCAAACTTAATTTTTGATTAGTAATATGCATTGCTAAGAACTTCATTTGGACAACTTCAAAGGCGATTTTCTCAATATTTTGATTTTTTTGCACCCTCAGATTCCAGATTTTCAAACAGCTGTATCTCAGCCAAATGTCCTATCCTAACAAACCATACATCAATGGAAAGCTTAGCTTTCAGATGATGTATAAATCTCAATTTCAAAAAATTGACCCTTATGATTGCTTTTGTGGTCCAGGGTCACATACGATTGCACTGCAATCCAATGATGATTGAGAGATGAACAAATAACGTTCCTTAAAAGATGTTTTGGAGGCTTGGGAAGATCATTCCTCCACTGAGGAACAGAGAAAGTCGAGCTTCTGGAAACAAACGTTCCTCAAAAGATCCTGATTATCAGATCTGAGACTCACTGATTTTTCTAAAAAAAACAAAAAAACAAAAGACTGTTGGAGAAGCCAAGCTGTTTCAGTCCAGTAAGTGTTCATCTGGAAATATGACTACAGTTATTCTCACGCTTACTTTGTAAAAATCAGATTTGACAGCATAAAAGACACGTGAAGCACCAGCTGAAGGTGGACATTTGTACAACTACACTAAAAGACCCTTGACTTTGATTAAAAACTATAAACAATCAGATGACAGAAGGCATGGAGTAGATTGTGTGCGACAGGTTTTACAGCAAGGTTGATCATGTTTATCATTTAGAGGCCTTAAAAATTGGCATATCAAATATGATACAGGCTTTACAGGGTTAAACGTTGGTGCCCAGATACAACAAACCCTACATATTGCACACAGATGTCAGTGTTTAGCCAACATCATGTGAACACAAAGCACCTGACTTAGTTAGTTAATTAGACTCCAGCTGTAAAGGTTAAACCACAAATAGTTAAATGACTCATTATGAGCCCCAATATTCCCTAACCTCAACGAAAGGATCGCAGAAGGAAGCTCTAAATGAAACATCTGTAATAAAGTCATCAGTCCAGCTGGAAAATCCATCTGTGATCCTACCAAGAGAGAAAAATCCCTCACATACACACACACACACACACACACACGGCACATGAAGACAATCGCTTCAATATGAAATATTAATAGAGGCAGTCCGGGACAAAGACGCTCTCAACACCTGCAGAAACACGTCTCTCCTTCCTCCTCTCATTTCCTGTTCATGAATAATACACATGCATCTGCATCCCTCCATCTCCCTTTCTTTCTTTCCTTTTCTACGCGTTTCTTCACTTCCCTTCTTTGCGAGGAAACCCCAGAGCGCACAGGGTCGCGTCACACGAACCTCTGATCTGAATACGGCCTCTGTTATTTACAACCAAGCCGTCCGTCCGTGGGCCCTCAGCAGCCTTTGAGTGCGTCTGATGAAACGAAATGAAATCTCCAATTCATGCCGCTACGTCAGACAGGACGCCCGCCGAATATTATTAAAACACTTTCCCTCTGCACACATTCACATGCATCCACACAAACTCGCTTGCATCACTGCGCAACCATCAGCGATGATGCACGTCTGTTTCTCATGATATTAGACACATCAAAAGTTTGTCTGAAGCATCATCTGTCTGTCAGGCTTCACTGATATTGTGCTCAATAACAAATAAGATCTAGCTGTGCAAAGTTTTTAGAAAAGTGATCTTCATTCTTTATCTGTATCGTGTTGGTTTCTTATGTTTACGGAAAAAATCTGAGTCAATGCACAAGAAAAGGATGAAAAGAAAAATACTGTAAAAATCTGATCTAAAAGCTAGTTTTTTGTAAATCTAATCTTTGGTTTAGATTTACAAATGGTCATATGGTTTTGGAAAACATAAATTAACCTGAATGAATGTTACTTACTGCTTTTGTTTTTGCTTTTTGTTTTTTAAATGAATATGGAATATATTGACAAATGGAAGGAATAAAAATATTACTTCATTAATATTTCATAATAATTCATTTTTTTAAGTAAAATGAAAAAATAAGTCATTCAAAAAAGTAAAAAACTGAACCTGAACTGAAACCTTTACAAACTGAAAAGGCTTTTTTTTTGTTTTGTTTTTTACAAGGTCTTATATTTTATTTTTAAAGTATCTTTATAGATTACTTACTTACTACTTTGGAAAGATTAAAAATATTTATTCATAGGCTAAGCAAAATATCTGTAATTAATCTATAAATAATACAAAAAAAAAATATTGCCTTACAAACTGTAAAAAGTTTTTTTTTTTCTTAAAATGTTTTATATTTTATTTTTTGGAAACATTTTTTAAACATGTCCAAACAAAACATTTACAATGGCACACAGCTTACCCACAATACATCACACACACAGCACCAATTTCACTTCAAACTAACACAATAAGCCACTTGAGGCCATGTGTCTATTACGGCGGGTAAGTGATCTTAACCCAGTGACCTTGGTGAAATCACTGTAATGAATGGCCTCGAGAGGCTTAACAGCAGCAACACTCATAAAAGACACTATAATGTTCAATAAATATTAATAACAATCAGAATAAATCTGAACGAAGCAATGTAATTCATTAGTCTAACTATAGATTGTTCACGTTTGGCTATACGGAACGTGCGTGACAGTTTATAATTTCACAACAACTTCAAATGCGACTAATCAAATCAGAAATTAGAGTCTGAACTCTGTTTTGTAAAGTAAATTAATCTACTGTCTCTCTCTTTTCCACCAACGCATGTCTTTCCTTCTCTCGCAAGTATTTATGAGTCCATGTTTGTCTTTTTGAGCTCAAAATCTCATTAATGTAGTACACGGTGGTTTTAGAGCTCAGAAACCGCAGGAACATGAGCTAATAGTTTTGCATAATTCAGTACAATGGTTGTAATGATAAATAAATTGCTTCATTTTCTCCCTGTCTGCCGTAATTTGCTTCTCATTGTAAACGTGTATGTGGTACCTGGTTGATCACGCTGAGGCGTTCATCCGCCGTGTCGCTCTTACGAAAAGCAACTAAAGGAAACAAGTCAGAAAAAGCAGAGGAAATCAAATTAAACTCCAAGCCAAACACACACACACACACACACACACACACACATTTACACACAGCTTTGATTCTTCTTGTTGTTAAAAGTAAGTTGGATAATGAAAGGAAGGGTAAGACCTTTCACAATGATTTACGCCAAAATCCTCCTCCAAACTTTGGATCTTCATTCAGCCAAAAAACAATCTGCAGGCCGTCAAGCGCATCCATGTGATGCCAGATTCTGAATAATTGGGACTTTTGGAAAGAAGTGAGTGTGTGTCGTGATTGAAAAACCCCTCGAAGCGGTTCAAATATTAAAACCACGAGGTGGCTGTTGCTTTGCATATTTCACTGCATGTGCTCAGAAATCTGCTGTTTTCCACTGATCCAGAAAAACTAAGTCAAACTGAGAGTTTAAAACGCTGTAGAAACACACACACATACACACACACACAGCTGTGTTAAAGGACAGCATCAGTGACATGCTGTCCACTTCGACCGACGATAATTTAGACGCAGGAAATCGAGCAAAAACAAGTTACATTACAATAATGCAAGTGTGCCAGAGGGCAAAAAAGCAAAAAGGTGAAGCTCATATTTTATGTTCGAGCACCTGCATGAATTATTCAATAAAAACTTTACTGAAATCACTGTTTTGAAAACCAACTTCTGTTCTAGGTGGATGAACTTCCGCTGGTTTTGCTCCATGTAAACACGTATCACGTAAACATTTCCTCCAGTCAAAAAGTGGTCTGGTCTGAATCAGGAGAGAAATCTGCACAGATCAAGCACAGTTTACAAGCCAAAAACAGCTCTAAACAAATGTGGGTGGATTTTGATGTGAGAGACAACAGCAGATGGACTTTTTCCACTGAAGGAAGCATTATTATAGATTATAGACTCGTATTTTGTCCAGAAGTAAAGGTTTGACATTAAAAACATCTTAATGTTGGATTTGTTTCTCACAAACACGCTTTTGGCTTCATAAGATGTTAACTGATGGACTGGAGTGGTTTGGATTACTTGTGGATTATTATTATGTTTTTATCAGCTGTTTAGACTGATGGCACCCATTCACTACAGAGTATCCATTGGTGAGGATTTCTTCTATCAATCTAACCGAGTTATGCATTGGTATTTTGGCACAAATTCATCGTCAAATTACACAGAAGTCAACACGAACAGGCTGTGTGACGTCCACATCCTAATAAACCATGAACAAAAGTACACAAGGCAGAAAAATATGCAACCCAGATGACATTAAACCCAATACAACTTATTATGGTCTCGTATTTTAGTTACAAATGTTTTAATGATGGATTTGTTTCAGCTTTTGTCTTCTCAAGATGTTAACTGATGGACTGGAGTGATGTGGATTACTTGTGGATTATTGGGATGTTTTTATTAACTCTCATTCTGACGGCACCCATTCACTGCAGAGAATCCATTGGTGAGCAAGTGATGCAATGCTACATTTCTACAAATCTGATGAAGAAACTCATCTACATCTTGGATCAATATGAGTTTGTATTGGTATTTTGGCACAAATTCATCGTCAAATTACACAGAAGTCAACACGAACAGGCTGTGTGACGTCCACATCCTAATAAACCATGAACAAAAGTACACAAGGCAGAAAAATATGCAACCCAGATGACATTAAACCCAATACAACTTATTATGGTCTCGTATTTTAGTTACAAATGTTTTAATGATGGATTTGTTTCAGCTTTTGTCTTCTCAAGATGTTAACTGATGGACTGGAGTGATGTGGATTACTTGTGGATTATTGGGATGTTTTTATTAACTCTCATTCTGACGGCACCCATTCACTGCAGAGAATCCATTGGTGAGCAAGTGATGCAATGCTACATTTCTACAAATCTGATGAAGAAACTCATCTACATCTTGGATCAATATGAGTTTGTATTGGTATTTTGGCACAAATTCATCGTCAAATTACACAGAAGTCAACACGAACAGGCTGTGTGACGTCCACATCCTAATAAACCATGAACAAAAGTACACAAGGCAGGAAAATATGCAACCCAGATGACATTAAACCCAATACAACTTATTATGGTCTCGTATTTTAGTTAAAATTGTTTTAATGATGGATTTGTTTCAGCTTTTGTCTTCTCAAGATGTTAACTGATGGACTGGAGTGGTGTGGATTACTTGTGGATTATTAGGATGTTTTTTCATTCTAACAGCACCCATTCACTGCAGCGAATCCATTGGTGAGAAAGTGATGCACTGCTTACATTTCTACAAATCTGATGAAGAAACAAAGTCATCTACATCTTGGATCAACATGAGTTTGTATTGGTATTTTGGCACAAATTCATCGTCAAATTACACAGAAGTCAACACAGACAGACTGTGTGACGTCTACACCCTATAAACCATGAACAAAAGTACACAAGGCAGAAAAACATGCAACCCAGATGACATTAAACCCAATACAACTTATAAAAATACAGTAAATTCTGGTCCCTAAAGCAAACTAGAAGCGCTGCTACACCGCTGAAACAGTAAAACACTTCTGCACACAGAGGAGAGAGAGCACTCTGGATGAGATCCTAATATCCCATTACTGAGCGGAGCAGCGCGTTTCCCCCTGATCTCAGTATGAAATGTTATTAAACAGAGCTGGATTACACAGCAGACGGCTGTAATCTCTAATCTAACCTCAGCGCTGCCCACATAATCCCTGGGATTACAGACAATAAAAACTTAAATCTCTTTAAACACCGCTTTAAACTTTGAGCACACTTCTCGGAGCTCGTTATGAATCGCATGCATTATTAATCAGATTATATTAGCTCTTTTAAATTTAAATAGTTAGATGCACACGGATTGTGCATTAATTTCCATGGCAACCCCGAGCCTGACATTCGAGCTCAATAACATGATCTTTCCTCCCAAATGAGTTATTTAATGAGGACGAGGAGGATTTCATTTAATCCGGTTATATATTAGCAAAGTCAACATAAAGTTGCTCCTTTATTTCATTAAAGCCGTAAGAGTATTATTGCGGGAGAATATTCTAGTCTCTTCATTATCAGATTCAAATGAGATTATCAGAGATTCATCTCCGCATTCAGAAACACAAATGAATGCGGTAAGCTAAACTTAGACAGCAGAAAATGCATGCGATTGCACGCACACATAAGCATAATTTATTACTTTTTTTTAAATGCATTGAATGATAAGTTTGGTTTCTTAATCAAATGCAACTCTTGATGAAGTAAGTCTTCAAATTCACCTTAATCATGAAATATACAGTCATGGCGATCTGTAAAATCAAGAGTCAATGATTCAACAAGAGGCTGATGAGAAAAATCCAATAAAGCGCAACCTTCTCTAGCCACAGACCAACCACCAACACGAGCCAAACGATTAACCCGCCCACTTCCTGTCTGCTAACCGCACATACATCACTGCTTATCACAGTCAAATGCAGCGGTTCGCCACGTATCGAACCGACAGACGTCCAGATCCGATCAATGAGTGCTTACTGGACAAGGTTTTCCCTTTCCTCTTTCTCTCATAGATTACGAAAGGATGATTTGCTTCCTGTCAAATCTATTAAAATGAATGAAGACACATTACTCATGACAGCCAGAGGAGGATATTAACTAACACTTCTTACTTGGTTTCTAATCTCCTGAATAATAAAACCATGTCACATCATGTGGGAAAGTGGATTTTAAACTCTCATCATTCTGTAATCGCTGCGTCTTCTAAACCGCAACACATTTGCTGAAAATAATCTGTGTCATATGATATTTCTCCTCCCAGTACAAACAAAACTACAAACAGTTCCAGGTTTGATGAAAGCTTGAGAAATACACAATATTTTCAATTTTTTTTAATTATTTAATATTTCTATTATTTCAATTAAATATTAGTTATATTAAATCATTTTTATAATTTATTTACATTATATTAAATTACATAAATATTAAATATTACATTAGTATAAAAATTAAAAAATAATGTTGTTTATATATATATACACACATACACACGATTCTTATTACAATAATTAAAAAAGAAATATTTTTAGATATTTTGCAATTAAGTATTTAATATTTATATTACTTCAATTAAATCTAAGTTATATTAAATCATTGTTATAATTTATTTAAATTATATAAAATTATATAAACATAAAATATTACATTACCTATATACACACACATACAATTCTTATTACAATAATTAAAAGAAATATTTTACATATTTTTAAATTAAGTATTTAATATTTATATTTTTTCAATTAAATATACATTATATTAAATTATTATATTATATAAACAAAATATTACATTCGAAGAGCTCAGATGCAAAAGCCTCTAAGTGCTGTTTGAAATTTTTATCAGGCTCCTGTGTGTAGATTCAGTAATTTTACTTTAATGGCAATAAGTAGGTTTTTTTCACCGCCATGAAAGTGCTCATTTTTGAAGAAATATAATTTATTTAAATTTTGTGACTGCCCTTTATGATAATAAGAATTAATTTATAATATGAATAATAGGCTTTATTTTCTTTCTGTGAATTGTAATTTCTTTTTTTTTCCTTCTTCTCTCTTGAGATTGTAACTTGACCCAGCATTTCTTTAAGAGACTCAACCAATATCTTAAACGACTTTCCGAGAAGAGTAAATAGGTTTGGGAGTTTTTAAATTGCTGGGTTTAAGATGAGAGATGAATTTGATCTACAGAGAGAATGAGTTTGGTCTACCGAGAGAAATATGAGACATTTGTGTAACTTTAATAAAGTTCCTATGGCCTGCTGCTCCGTGCTGCACGCTGTAATTGCTCGATGAGGCATTCCTGCTTTGCATCCCAGCAGATCGTGTCTACATCTACCCACGCGCGGGGAAACGGCGGCCGTCTGGTTACCTGAGCAACGAATTTCCACCGTCCCTCCATTCATCACCATGCACTGCAGTGCGATCCTCAAACGCACACAGTTTACACAACCGTCTTCGCACGGCGCAAAGCCACATTCGGGAACTCTCTGTTCTCATGTGCAGACTGGCACTGCTTGAACAGAAAAGGTAAATGTGTCCCTCTAAATGCATTCTGGGAGCTTACTTTCACTCATCCAAGCAATTGTTTTCCATGTGACTCAGAAAGTCTGAATTTCTGATTCTAAAGATTGCACAGTAACCTTTTTATATATCTTTGAAAAAAGGCTCTTCTGCTCACAAGGGCTGCCTTTATTCGATTAAAAATACTGTAAAAATGTGAAATATTTTTAGAATTTAAAATAAGTGTTTTCTAATTGAATATATAATAAAAAGTAATTTATTCCTGTGATGCGAAGCTGAATTTTCAGCATCATAACTCTAGTCTTCAGTATCACATGATCCTTCATGAATCATTCTAATATGCAGATTTGCTGCTCAAGAAACGTTTCTGATTATTATCAAAGATAAAAACTGCTTGAAATTCAACTTTTGTACTTGCTCTGCACCATTTAAGCATGCATATTATGTGGCTTGCTGAAGATAGGCGAGTTATTACTGTGCATTTCTAAACGACCAGTCTAACCATATTCACTTGGTGGACAATGTAAGTGAAAAAAAAAAATCTCATACTTGCATACACCCGAGCCATATCTACAGAGACATGTATGGAGCCTTTTCATTTGTGCCTGTAAGCAGTTTGCCTCAGAAAAACGTAAGAATCAAGTTATTTTGCTGTTTGGTTTGGTGCCGCCGGTGGCACAGAAATTGCTTAGAGCAGCTTTAAGTATAATTGCATGTGTCCGCGTTTGTGCGTGTGTTTTTGTGTCCATTTTGATGTTGAAATTCATCACTCTGTACCTGATTGTGTGCGTGTGTCCCATCTCCAGACTGACAGCTCTACGGTAGCAGCTGACTGCTGCAGATCGCACAACCCAATCTCCATGTGCTCCCAGAGATCCTGTTCGTTTCTCCATCCGGCCAGCACAGAACATGCGTTTCTCTATATTGCCTGTGAAGAAAAAAAAACACTGTGGGACATTTCTAGGTACAAATTAATCTCCTGCACACAACCTACAAGCGTTTTTTTAAAGACAGGCAAGATTGCAGTGGTGAGCGATTCGGCTCAGTTGCACTGCTGTCATCTTCCATTTTTCTGAATTGACGTTACACCTTTGAAAAAAGCAAGATTCTGGAGCTTTATATGCCGTTGAGCACTGGCCCTCTCAAGGTTTGGCCCTCAATCGCTGAAGCCAAATCCATGTGACATCCACCAGAAAAAAATATATTGCTAAAGTTGCATGTTCCTGGTCTTATTTTGAATACTTCATCAATGCACATTGCTCCTCACTTTTAGCTGGAGATGGATTTCATTGCTGTCTAGGAGAAACTATTTAGGCATTAAACGAATAGTTCACCTAAAATTTTAAATCTGCTTAAAATTTAATCACCATCCATGTAATTAGGACATCCAAGATGTAGATGAGTTTGATTCTGAAAAATGTAGCATTTCATCACTTGCTCACCGATGGATCCTCTGCAGTGAATGGGTGCCGTCAGAATGAGAGTCCAAACAGCTGATAAAAACATCACATAAATCCACAAGTAATCCACACCACTCCAGTCCATCAGTTAACATCTTGAGAAGACAAAAGCTACGTGTTTGTAAGAAACAAATCCATCATTAAGATGTTTTTAACTAAAAAGAGTCTCTGATCCATTACAATGCTTCCTCCAGTGAAAAAGTCCATCTTCTGTTTCTACTTTCACACCAAAATCCACCCACATATTTGCTGTTTTGGCTTGTAAACTTTGCTTATTCTGTGCAGATTTCTCTCCTGATTCAGACGAGACAACTTTTTCACTTTTGGCTTTAACGTCATTAACTGATGGACTGGAGTGGATTACTTGACGTTTTTATCAGCTGTTTGGACTCTCATTCTGACGGCACCCATTCACTGCAGAGGATCCATTGGTGAGCAAGTGAAGTAAGGCTACATTTCTCAAACTCATCTACATTTTGGATGGCCTGAGGGTGGGGATACTTTCATGCCTGGGTGAACTATTCCTTTAAAGAGTTCTCATCTGAGGTCTTCTTTTCCTGTGAGACACGACCGGAATTAGATATGAATGTGTGCCTGTTTTAAAGTGTTCCATTACCCACAACAACCTGGACAGATGCACCTGCATATCAAGAGCTCTTTCAAGAAAACTTTGTGTCTTTGCCCTTGGCATTGATGGTCTGTTTGTCTATATATCCCACTGTTCGCAACAGAGATGAGACATCAGCTCAAAGGTGACTGGCACTTTGTAAGCAGCTCTGGTCCATCTGGTGAAATTGTGCATTTAATCCAATTTCGGTGGAGGTCTGAATTCATGTGTGAAAGCTGAAATGAGATGCACCCATTACGCATACACAGAGGTTCGCCACTACAAACGTGGAGGGCATGCAAAGAAGCTTTTTGACATGGTATAATTAATTCATGGGATAGATTATTCATATACTATCATAGATTACATTTTGGATAAAACATTTGGTTCAGCATTCCAAAGGGCTGTAGAATATTACTTACAGAGACAGCAAGTGCTTTGTCACCAAAATGAAATATTGTTATGTAAAAGGATTAGTATTAGTGCCATTATTTACTCATCCTCATATTGTTTCAAGCATATATGCTGTACTTTTTTACTATAAAACTAAATCTTTAAGCAACCGCATCTTAAAAATAAAGGTTCTTTATGAAGAACAACCATGGAATCTTTATCAAAAACTTCTTTATAGCAGAAAAAGAAATGGTTCTTTTATGAACTGATCACTGAAAGCTTCTTTAGAGAATCCAAAACACTTCTTCTATGGCTTTGCTGCAAAAACCCTCTTTTTTTAACCTTTGCTTTGAAGAGGAAAGATCTTGGACAAACTATTCGTTTAACCGATAAGGATCAAGGTGAAAAACATCCGTTTATGGAAAATGAGAAATCCACATCTTCCATAAAACACCCAGAGCAGTTTACCTTTGACTGAAAGCTCTTGCGGTACTGGAGTTCGGACCGAGGTTTTGCCAATTCTTTTGTAAGGACTGTTTGAGAGAGAGAGACAGAGTGTAAGAGAAGATGAAAACTGACATTGACAATATTGGTGAACAAACAAATTGCGCCAGCGTTGTAGAGGATTTGATGCAGCGTCGCGTCCCACATGGATGGAGCGCCGCAGACAGTACAGGAGAGCCCTGGGAGATGAGCGCACATATCAGAATGCCGACAGAAACACCTGGGCCCCTCAAATATCACAGCTCTTGCATCCTATCTGTCTTTGTGGCTGTCGTTTACTCTTGCCTGTGCAATATATCTCTCTACATCTCTCATTTTTTATGTTCATTTGAAGAAACGCTGACATAATAATAAGGAAATTATGCTGTTATTTACTCACCCTTGTCATTCCAAACCTGTGCTGTTCTTTTTTCCTGAGGAAAACAATAGGAGACCATTTTGCATGGTTACTTTACACGCAACAACAAATCATAGTCTCCCAAGGTCCAAAAATGACGACAAAGTACACTGACGAAGAGTAACATTTCTTTTTTGACTAAACTAACCTTTTAAGCATATGACGGTGTAGAAACAGCAGCTGCAGGACCCCACTGTGATTAATAAGTGCCACACAATGAACTGATCTTCGAGTAGCTCTAGGGCTCTTAGACACCATATGCTAGAGAAAAACAAGCTAATGAAATAAAAGGAAACACACACATTAATGCACAAAGCATTTATACACAATGAACTTCTTTTGGCACACCAGCAAGGAAGTGCCGTTGTTTGGGAACCACTTGTGGGTTTTTGATATTCTTTCAAAGAAAATCAAATGTGAAATGAAGTGAAATGCCCTGCAATGTCCTATGGTCAAATTACATGGATGCATACTGCCATCTAGTGACTCTAGTGAATTTATTAAATTTTATCAGTTTTTAATTCTTCCACTTTGTGGTCATTGCAGCACCTGCTGACTTAAAATAATAGTTTAGAAATGAAATTCTGTCTTTTTTTACTAACTCCTAGGACGTTTGCCTAGTTGAAAACTAATAAATTTAAGGAAGACTTTATGCTGGACAGGTGAAACTGTCCCACGTGGCTCTTTTTGGCTATAATGTCATATTCTGGAGGGAGAAGTTGTTTACTTAAAGCTTCTAGTGAAACGAAAGTTAACGGACTGAAATAAAAGGGTGGGGTGTGGGGGAAAGATAAAGTAGGTTTTGCAATATCTCCAACAGCAGTGCAAAGTACAATTTATTAGGTTTTAGAAGTAGTGCTGCTACTGCCTGTTTCTTTATAATCGCTACTGAGAACTGACTTCAGTCATGGCTGAAGCTTTGTCCTTTCTGGAAAAGGAACTGACATGTCTCATCTGTCGTGATATCTTCACCGATCCGGTCACTCTGAAATGCAGCCACAGTTTGTGTGAGGAATGTCTTCAGCGTTTCTGGACGACTCAGGATGTGCCGCAGTGTCCGGTCTGTCAGAAGCAATGCTCTCACGACGAGCCCACCAAGAGCCTGGCATTCAGAGCGCTCTGTGAGTCCTTCAAGAACAGAAAACCCACAGCTGTTTCAGGAGACATGTGTCCAAAACATAAAGAAACGCTCAAACTCTTCTGCCTTGACGACCAGCAGCCCATCTGTGTGGTTTGTTACACATCAAAAAAGCATGAAAATCACAAGTGTTCTCCTGTCGACGAGGCTGCTGCGAATTTAAAGGTACAAGGATTTAGGAATCTGATCTGACTTTTGGCATCTTCAAGCTTATTATTAAGAGTTTATCCTGTGCTTCTAGGAGGATCTCAAGACACAAATGGACAGACTGCAGGAGACCCTCGCAGACCTCAAGAAAGCCCATGAGAACTGTGTGAAACAGGTTGTGCTCAATAAAGTAAGTGATTAGTGTTAAGGGATAGGTTACTCAAAAATGAAAATTTGGCCATCCAAGACAAATGTGACTCTTCTTCAGTAGAACAGTAAAGAATTTTTAGCTAAAACCGTGGTCCTCAGTGATTCACACAATGCAAGCCAGCAAAAAAAAACACATCAGGCAACACATTATTACACATTAAACACATTATCACCTGTAATCCAGAGCCTCAGACAAATGGTCCAGAGTGATGTCCAAGTGATTTCACCAATTAATCATTCTTTTGAGCTGGTTCTTTTTAATGAACTAGTTGAAACAATTCACCAAATCGGACTGTATTGTCTGAAACAGTTTGTGGCTCGAGCAGCCCAAATCTACAGCACAAGTTACTCAATCAAAGCTCACTTTTAGACGTCTGACAGTCAGCCTGACTCAAAATGAGCCAAAATAGCGGCATAGCCTATGACGAATGAACTGATTCAGTGGTCTGAGGAACTGAGGAAACAGTTCGACTCAGATGTGTGTGCATGAAAGTTTTTATGGTTTGGCATTGTTTATGTAAAAAGGTGAGCTGATGAAGACTAGTCAGTTCACCTTCCTAAACCATTTCAGGAATGCATCAGTATGGATGAAGACCAGATCAAGAAGGAATTTGAGAAGCTCCATCAGTTTCTTAAAGATGAGGAAGAGAAACAGATCAGATCCTTGCGTAAAGAAAAGGAACCTGAGAAACTCAAGGCCAGAATGGAGGAGCTGTCCAAACAGATATCAGATCTGTCTGAGAGGATGGCAGTCGTCTGCCAGGACATAGAAGCTGAAAACATCACATTTCTCCAGGTACAGATCAAATACTCAACGAGACACATAAAGCCAGAGACTAAAGTCCATCAGAGAGCTGTAATCTGAAGCAAGCGTATCTGATAATCAATATTCATGATGTTTGCTCAGCCTCATGACTGAGCACTAATTGCTTTTTTATTTCTCATTCAGAATTACAGAGATACTTTAAAAAGGTAAGTCTTTCCCAATTAGCATTTCACGAGTTCACCCTTACATCTAATCTGGCTGAGCAAATAGTAAGCATATTTTGGCGTGCTGTCCTGGGGGAGGGCTCCGAGCCCAGAATATGGCCCGAACCCAGAGAGCTCCCCCTATCCCAAGTATGGGATGAAAATAGATTAAGAGTGAGGAGTTGGGGTGGAGGAGGGAAAACCGTCGAATGACAGAGGCAAGTCGGCTGCGTGCATATATATGACTTGTGCTAGATCGGATGATTAGCTAGACGAGTTACACCTGTGCCGAACTGGTTGATTATCTGATCGTGCTCCTCCCGAACCTTGTTATTAAAACATCATTTGGTTACAGCTGTAATCCCATTTTACCCAGTGAACACCAAATATCTTACTGTTTATCTACACAGACTCAAACGCCCATCAGTACCAAATATGAGCCCTGAACTAGAGGAATATCAGCACTATCCCATTCAGAGAGTGATCTTCACCACCTGGGCCAGAATGCAGACCCTTGTGGAGCAGCGTAAGTAATAGGATTTGCTTAGATTGTATGCTGTTATTTTTTTCCCATGCAACACAAATGGAAAATATCACTTAGATCTTGTCCATAGTTTACAGTGACAGAGGCTGTCAATGTTCAACATGGACCAAAAACATCATGAAAAGCTACATTCATGGACATGTTGAGTCAGAGCTGAGTTGTAATTATGAGCTCTACAATGATGTGAATGTTTTTTATATTTTTATTTTATTTTTTGTATATACTGGACTCTTATAATTGTCTTTTTGGACCACTGGTCACTATCCACTTTTACTGGGTGGAACACAAAAAAATAACAGCATACAGATTTGAAAAGACATGAAGGTGAGTAAAAAATGACCAAAACACAAACATATGGGTAGCAGTGCATTGGTACTGACTGATGAAAGGCTCTGCATTTTACAATAATCTGTGTTTCAGCTCCTGTGACTCTGGATCCAGACACAGCATCCAATAAACTCCTGGTGTCTGAGGATTGCACCAGTGTTCAGTATGTAGAAATGAAACTGCATGTGTCTGATAACCCAAAAAGGCTGTATGTGGGGGTGCTGGCCTCACAGGGCTTCAGCTCAGGTGTGCACTGCTGGGACGTAGAGGTGGGTGATAACAACAGCTGGACACTGGGAGTGATGGGGGAAACGGTGAACCGCAAGAAACTTTGCAAAATGAATGCAACAAATCGTTTTTGGTGTTTTCGTAATGTGGGTGGTAAATACAAGAGAGGAAAAAAACCTAGCAAAGATGCTGATAACAATGAGAGGCCAAATATCATCCGACTTCAACTGGACTTTGACAAAGGAGAGCTGAGATTCATCGACTCTTTCAGAAACAGAAGTTTATGCACATACATTGGTGGATTTCCAGAGAAGGTGTTCCCATATTTCTGTACTGAAGATGTGGACACACCGCTGAGTCTTTTGCCAGCAAATAAACAAAACATCTAAACCAAAAATAAAGCCGTGGTCACACTAGACTTTTCGTTCCACTGACTTCCATTCATACGCATGCGAATGTGTCAGACCATGTGAAAAGTTTTCGCATTTCACTGCATTCCAGAGTTCAAGCTTGGTGAACTCTGACCTGCAAATTCGCATCACGTGACACTGTGTGACCAACAGCAGATTGATACGTCACAGCATGACCTCCTAGCTGAATGAAAAGAACATAAATTTAAAACTGCAGCGGTGCAGGAAAGTGTAGTAGACTGTATGTTTTTACATTTTAGATGCATTTTTATTTGTCATGTGTTGAATTGTACTTTTTAAAAAGACGCTGTAGAGCATGACGTCATATCACGACCGTTGCAGCATCCGAGGGAATTAACATGATGCTTAACATGACATTTTTTTAAATGTTGAACGCCATAGATAGCCATGAGCGCATGTTTTGTGCATTCATCCATTTTTCTATAAACCAAAAAGGCATTTTATTTTAAATGAAATGCCCATTGTAAATTCAGTATGGTTTAAGTGTCCAAATACATTTCTGAGGCCACTGTATGTCCAGCAATTATTTAATCATGCAATGTTTCAGTATAAATGATGATGCATTGATAAGGCGGATTTCTATGTGATTATCAATGTACAAAACAATAAAGACTATTTGGTGTACAAATGTGATATTACTGAATGTCTGTCACGGTGTCGTGTGCGGGGAATGATCAGGATGAGCAAGGAGGTCCAAAACATAGAGTTTTATTTATAATATCCACAGGGAAACAGGAACGGACAGGAAACAGCAGGGAACCAGCAAACACAACGTAAACTGACTGAGTAACAATACAAGCTAACGGGTATGACATAACAATCACCGACAACCAAACTTGAAACACAACCAAACTTAAATACACAGACAAATCAAGGGGGAGACAGGTGATGACGATTAAACAGTGACGTAGTAATTACAAACGGAAACGGAAAGTCCAAATAAGGGCATACAGGGAAAAACACACAAAACAGTCCAAAAGGTCTGACAACGTCACCTCTGCCAGCTGATTGGTCCACGGTAATGGGCACAACCTCAACTTGATAGCATTTCCTCCTTTCTGATGTTGGCAATACTGTGAAAGATGGCACATACCTGCAAAACTCAAACTCAAAACTGCACGATATAAACTCGCAATACTGAGAAGAAAAGCCCATATTGTGAGATATAAACTCAAAATTGTGAGATAAAAAAATTCTAAAAGCCATGGCTAAATAAAAACAATGGCGAGAAGTAAACTCAGAATTCTGAGGGAAAAAAGTTCTCAATTGTGCTATAAAAAGTCGTAGTTACCTTTTTTATTTTATTTTTTTCACCCTGTTGCGGAATCGAGCTTCCATAGAAATCTGACCTGAAACCGATTCTCCCCAACATACTTCGCCAATAATAAAAACCTGCAGGGCACCCATGGGGTAGTTATAGTTAGGAGTGAAGATGTCCTTTGCCACACATCCAACCTGTATCACGATGTAGTCAGCTGAAAACACACCAACACAATAACAAAAGTGCACAATCTTATACAACTCCTCCTCTGTGGTTACTGCGGCCCCTGCTTACAATAAAATGATAATTCAGAAATAAAAAACAAAATAAACTAAATTAAACTTGGTGTAAACATGTAATCAGTGCAAAGGTTGTCACTTAAGACATCATTACTTGTGCGTTCCAGATTTCTTACATAAAAATATAAATATTCAGAGTAATCTATTAGTTGTTATTTATAGCTCCTGATTAGTCTAAACGTATCATTTACATCTACAAATTGAACAATTTGCTATCTTTCTAATTATTAAGTGATCATATTTGCTTTTTTATGAATATATAATCAATGGATATTACATGATTTATTGTTGCCAGCAAGGCAATTAACCTTACTTCTAATGACAAATTAAATGTCAGTTTATTGGTTAAAAAAAACAACAACCAAACATTCAGTCAATCAAATTAAGTAAACAAGCCAGTTACAAACTAACCAGTAGTTAGTTGCTAATCCCCACATGTAAAATGTATGCTCTAATTTAAGTAAGATTTTACGCTGAGCACATGCAGCTGCACTATGTGATCATTTCCTGGATGTTATTCATTGTAATATGACATCCTGTAGGGAGGAGCTGATGAAGCTTTTGGGGAAGCGAAAGTTAACGGCCAGAAATGAAAGTGTCGGGTGTAGTCCGGAAGATGCAGCAGGTTTTGCAGTTTTAGAAATAAAGCAGCTATTACTATTATTACAATTTCTATTGGAATATTTATCGGTTGAGTGTTTCTGCTTGAGATCTTCATGGCTGAAGCTTTGTCCTGTATGGAAGAGGATTTGACATGCCTGATCTGTTGTGATCTCTTCACCGATCCAGTCACTCTGAAATGCAGCCACAGTTTGTGTGAGAAATGTCTCCAGCGTTTCTGGACGACTCGGGATGTGCCGCAGTGTCCGGTCTGTCGCAAGGAATGCTCTCACGACGAGCCCACCAAGAGCCTGGCGTTCAGAGCGCTCTGTGAGTCCTTCAAGAACAGAAAACCCACAGTTGTTTCAGGAGATGTTTGTCCAGAACATAAAGAGAAGCTCAAACTCTTCTGCTTTGTGGACAAGCAGCCCATCTGTGTGATCTGCTACACATCAAAGAAGCATGAAAATCACAGGTGTTCTCCTGTCGACGAGGCTGCTGCAAATTTGAAGGTATGAGAAGTTTGGAACCTGATCTGACTTACAGCATCTATAGGCTCATTATTAAGAGTTTATCATGTGATTCTAGGGAGATCTCAAGACACAAATGGACAGACTGCAGGGGACCCTTGATAAACTCAAGAAAGCCCTTGAGAGCTGCGGGAAACAGGCTGAGCTCAGTAAGGTGCGTTCAGAACTTCTTGGGAAGTTTGTAATTGTGAATTAATGATCTGAATACACAAGTAGTGTTGTAAAGGGTAGTGAACATTTACATTGTTAACAGAAAGTGTTAAACCATTTCAGGAACACACCAGTATGGATGAAAACCAGATCAAGAAGGAATTTGAGAAGCTCCATCAGTTTCTAAGAGAGGAGGAGGAGAAACAGATCAGATCCTTGCGTAAAGAAAAGGAACGTCAAAAAGGAAAACTCAAGGCCAGAATGAAGGAGCTGTCCAAACAGATATCAGATCTGTCTGAGAGGATGGCAGCCGTCTGGCAAGATATGGAAGCTGGAAACATCACATTTCTCCAGGTACAGATCAAATACTCAACGAGAGACCATGGACGAAAGTCAAGCAGAGAGCTGTAATCTAATGCAAATGTGTCTGATAATCAATGTTCATGATGTTTGCTCAACCACATGACTAAGCACTAATCTAATTGCTTTTTTATTTCTCATTCAGAATTACAGCGATACTTTAAAAAGGTGAGTTTTTCCCAGTTAGCTTTTGGTTACAGCTGAAATCCCATTTTGACCAGTGAACAACAAATATCTTACTGTTTATCTACAGACTCAAACGCCCATCAGTCCTGAACACAAACCCTGAGCAAGAAGAATATCAGCACCATCATCTTCAGACAATGCTCTTCACTACCTGGGCCAGAATGCAGAACCTTGTGGAACAGTGTAAGTAATAACGTCTGCTTAGAATTGGAAGCATAATTTGCTTACCCAAATGTTTTTTCCAAATCGTACTTTGCTGTTATTTTCCATGGAACACAAATGAACTCTTTTGTGCAACTCTTTTTCATACAGTTCATGTGTAGGTAAGCAGGGCTCTACACTTACTTTTCTCTTAAGAAGCACTTGTGCTCTTAACTTAAGAAATTTAGGAGCACAGTCAAAATTTCAGGAGCACCTTCTAATCAATAATCAAAAAATCTGATCAAAAAATTTACCTTCCCATTACGAGTTGATGTTTGACTCCTTAAAGTGATTTACCTTTGTAATGGCATTTTTCTAACTTTATTTATCTTAAAAAAAATGTAAGCTTTTTAAAATTTCTAATTAAAACAAAAGAATAAGACCAAGTAGATTAAGTTACCAATCAAATTAAATCAGTAGTGACACAATTATTTTGTACTACAGAGGTGGCACAGGACAACACAAAAGTGGCTTGTAGGTGTATTTTCATGTTTAATGAGGCTCAGAGGCGGCACGAGTGCAATTAAATTCATAAACTCATGTTGAGATTAATGTTTTAAATATAACATTTTGAATACAGAAATATTAAATGATTTAAATGACAGAAAAGATACTTTAAAAATGAAACTAAAACTGCCAGTAGGTGGCGGCAAGTCACTGACTTAATTACTGAATCATTCATTCATTTGATTCGTTCGAACAGCTGATTCATTCAGGAATAAAGCAAGTAACTGTCTTTATGAATGGAAAATTGAATCATTGACTCACTAGATTAGTTTAAAAACAAACATTCATTTATAAACTAAACAGCACTGTGTTTGAACGGAGATGCACTGCGGCTCAGTTGTGACTTGTTTCAGACTATTTTTGATGACGAAATAGAGCAAAATCAGACAATAGCGTTATAGTCAGACAATGTAAGTCACTTAATAGTAACTTCTTGTTTAACTGTTGTATTAAATCAATATTTACAAACTCCCCTAAAAATCATTAAAAGCTGTCACTCATCTTAGTTCATCGCAATCTCACAAAGTTCCATTATAATCAACAAAGCTCTCTACACTGCACAATGAATCTCTTATTCTCTTATTCTCTTATTACACTCTCTCTACACTTTGTGAGGTTGACGCTGTAGTTTACACATATCTGTGTTTCAGCTCCTGTGACTCTGGATCCGGACACAGCCTCCGATAAATTGCAGGTGTCAGGGGATTGCACCAGTGTTGAGTACAAAAAAAAGAAAATACATGTGTCTGATAACCCAAAGAGGCTGTATGTGGGAGTGCTGGCCTCACAGGGCTTCAGCTCAGGTGTGCACTGCTGGGACGTAGAGGTAAGAAACAACAACAACTGGACGCTGGGAGTGGTGGGGGAAACGGTGCACCGCAAAAAACTTTACAAAATGGATCCGAAGAGCCGTTTTTGGTGTTTTCGTTATGTGGATTATGAATACAAGCAAGGAAATAAGCCTGCCAGCCATATTAAAAGTATTGAGAGGCCAAATGTCATTAGAGTGCAGCTGGACTTTGACAAAGGAGAGCTAAAATTCATTGACCCTTTCAGAAACAGAAGTTTGTGCACCTACACGGGTGGATTTCCAGAGAAAGTGTTCCCATATTTCTGTACTGGAGATGTGGATAAGCCACTTAATGTTTTTGTGGCAAAAAAACAAAACTTATAAACCACTTTTTTGTGCATGTGTTAAGAAAATAATCATATGCATTGATTGACCTTCACGCAGTGTGACTTGACTGTCAAAATACTTTGTGGGGCCACTCGGTATATCACGCTAGTGATTGTTTAATCATTTTGTGTATATAGGATGATACATTAATAATTAATAACAATTCCAGCGTTCACATTTTAGTGTGTTTTTAAACGATTTAAGCGCAGGGAGGGAAGGAACGTGCGCTCTGTTTGCAAACAGCGCACACATCTGAAGCGCAAGCACAGAGACCAGTTGTCCCGCTGCGGGTTCACGGCCTGTGTCCGTTCTCAAAATAATGTTAATCAAAGAACAAAAGAAAATCTTTCACTGACCTTGACTGAATATCTTTAGTAAATTTAATGAGGATTCATCTATCTATTATTTATGAAAAGAAAACAGTGTTTTTAAAGTTTTGATTTCAGTTTCTGTACCTGAAATTTGTTCATTTGTATTTATTTAGATTACTGCTGAATTGATTTGTTTTTTCAACATTACATTTTATAGGTCAGATTTTTAAAGGCAATTTTCTCGATATTGAGGCCACTGAATTTAAATATGCAATGTTTTAGATTTCTATGTGATTATCAATGTACAAAACAATAAAGACTATTTAGTGATGGGCTCAACCTGATGCCATTTTCTCCTTTCTGATATTGGCAATAGTGTGAAAGATGGCACATTGCCACAACACCTGCTTTGATTAAACGTATTCTTTCTGATGAAAAATCAACTCAGAACTGCAAAATATATAGTTGCAATTCTCAGAAGACCATATTGTGAGATTTAAACTCACAATTGTAAAAAAAAAAAAATCTGAATTGTGAAAAAAAAGTTTCTAAAAGCCATGGCTCAAACAAAACAAAATTAGAATTGCGACAATAAAGGCAGAATTCTGACTTTAAAAAAATAATTATGATACAAAAAGTTGCAGTTACCTTTTTTCTTCTTGTTATGGAAACAAGCTTTCATTGAAATCTGACCCGATTCTTCCTAACATGAGGTAGTTATAGTCTAGAGTGAAGATATCCAAAATGCATCACAAAATAGTCACCTAAAAACAGACCAGTGACAACTTTATACAACTCAGATCTTTCTCCTACTCTGTGGTCACTGCAGCCCCTGCTGACATTCAAATGATAGTTCAGAAATGGAAACTCTATCATCATTTACACATCCTCAGGACATTTGCCTAGTGGTATCATACATGAACAATACATAATTAATAAATACTGGTGCATTGCACTATTATACTTAAATGTATGTAATCAGTGCAAGAGTTGTAATTAGACATCATCATTTGTGCATTTTGAAATTATGAGTGTACATTCAACCAAACATTAAGTCAGCCAAATTAAACAAGTCAGTTATAAACCAACTAGAAGTTTCTAATCCCCAAATGTAAAATGTATATGCTCTAATTTAAATTAAGACTTGATCATTTCCTGGTTGTTATATCTTGTAATATGATATCCAGGAAAAAGGAGTGGAAAAATCTAACAGGTAAATGAAAGTTAACCAAAAGAAATGAAAGTGTTGGGTGTAGTGGGGAAAAGGTAAAGCAGGTTTCACAGCATCTCCAACAAGTGACTGAAGTATAATTTGGGGTTTTAGAAGTAAAAACTTGTGTCTGGCCAAGTGTCTCTACTGAGAACTGACTTCAGTCATGGCAGACGCTTTGTCCTTTCTGCAAAAGGATTTGACATGTCTCATCTGTTGTGATATCTTCACCGATCCGGTCACTCTGAAATGCAGCCACAGTTTGTGTGAGGAATGTCTTCAGCGTTTCTGGACGACTCAGGATGTGCCGCAGTGTCCGGTCTGTCGCAAGGAATGCTCTCACGACGAGCCCACCAAGAGCCTGGCGCTCAAAGCGCTCTGCGAGTCCTTTAAGAATAGAAAACCCACAGCTGTTTCAGGAGACGTTTGTCCAGAACATAAAGAGATGCTCAAACTCTTCTGCTTTGAGGACCAGCAGCCCATCTGTGTGGTCTGTTACACATCAAAGAAGCATGAAAATCACAAGTGTTCTCCTGTCGACGAGGTTGCCGGGAATTTCAAGGTACGTGGGGTTAAGAATGTATTCTGACTAACTTTTGGCATCTTCAAGCTATTAAGAGTTTATCATGTGCTTCTTCTAGGAGAATATCAAGACACAAATAGACAGACTTCAAGTGACACTCGCTGACCTCAAGAAAGCCCAAGAGAGCTGCATGAAACAGGCTGAGCTTATTAAGGTAAATGTTTACGTCCTCTTGGAAAGTTCGTATTTACGAACGTGTAAGTCTACAAACATTCCAACATGACTTGAATGTACTATCTGCACTTGAATGCACTTGAACAATTTCAGGAATGCACCACTATGGATGAAAACCAGATAAAGGAGGAATTTGAGAAGCTCCATCAGTTTCTTAGAGACGAGGAGGAGAAACACATCAGATCTTTGCATAAAGAAATGGAACCTCAAAATGAGAAAGTCAAGGCCAGAATGGAGGAGCTGTCCAAACAGATATCAGATCTGTCTGAGAATATGGCAGTTGTGTGGCAGGACATAGAAGCTGAAAACATCACATTTCTCCAGGTACAGATCAAATACTTAATGATACACATAAAGCCAGAGAGCTGGTGCAAATGTGTCTGATAATCAATGTTCAAAGCACTAATTGCTTTTTTATTTTTCATTCAGAATTACAGTGATACTTTAAAAAGGTGAGTCTTTCACAATTAGCATTTGTTTACAGCTGCAACCCCATTTTACCCAGTGAATCCTACTGTTTATCTACACAGACTCCAACAGCCATCAGAGCCAAACACGACCCCTGAACTAGAGGAATATCAGTACTATCCCATTCAGACTGTGATCTTCACCACCTGGGCCAGAATGCAGAACCTTGTGGAACAGCGTGAGTAACAATGCCTGCTTAGATTGTGTACATAATTTATTTAAGCAAATGTTTTTCATTGGTAGTAGCACACTTATATTGACTGATGATTGGTTGGTTGGTTGATTGGTGTTTTAATGTCATGCCAGCTTCCTTGGCTATTTTCACGACAAGTAACAAGTTGAAATACCATAAAAGAGCAATTTAAAAACCTATAAAAGGTGTTTATATATAGTCGTATGATTCTGGAATTTTTTATTCAGTATGTGAACTGATTCCAGTGATTACTGAACATAAAGAAGTGACTTTTATCCCAAGTATGGTTGACTGATAAAAGGATCTGTAGTTTACAGTCATCTGTGTTTCAGCTCCTGTGACTCTGGATCCAGACACAGCATCCAGTAATCTGCTGGTTTCAGACGACTGCACCAGTGTTGAGTACTCAGAAATGAAAATGACTGTGTGTGATAATCCAGAGAGGCTGTATGTGGGAGTGCTGGCCTCACAGGGCTTCAGCTCAGGTGTGCACTGCTGGGATGTAGAGGTAAGAGACAACGACCACTGGACGCTTGGAGTGGTGGGAGAAAAAGTGTACCGTAAAACACTTTACAAAATGGATCCAAAGAGCTGTTTTTGGTGTTTTCGTTATGTGAATTATACATACAAGCAAGGAAATAAACCTGTCAGCGATATTGACAGCAACGAGAGGCCAACTGTTATCCGACTACAGCTGGACTTTGACGAAGGAGAGCTGAGATTTATTGACCCTTTCAGAAACAGGTGTTTGTGTACTTACACAGGTGGATTTCCAGAGAAGGTGTTCCCGTATTTCTGTACTGGAAATGTGGAGACACCACTTACTGTTTTCCCAGCAAATAAACTAAACTGCAACTAATGTTTTTTTCCCCACATACTGTGTTTTGTGCCCATGCCAAGATAATAATCAAAAGGAATGATGTTCATGCAGTGTGACTTGAAAGAGCACATACTTTCTGGGGCCACTGTATATCATTATGTGATTATCTAATTATGCAATGTTTATCTATAGTCTATAAGAGTGTGTACATTTTATGGGTCTGGCTTTCATTTACATCCAGCTATTTTTAGCTGAACAAAACAGCTAATTTTGCTGCTTGATTTTGCAAACTGGTGTGTCTTACTATATTATTTTAATGTATTATCTTAATTATGAACACAGTAGTGCAAAAAGTTTTAACATTTACTGCACGTTGTTATTTTTCTCGTTACTTCCCTATTGAGGCTAATGAACCAAAAGTCTCGTCCATAGAATAAGGTGAATAGGGTGATGTATTAATAATAATGCAAATTTGAATGTGATTATTAATGTAAAAAGCAATAAAGACTATTTGGTGTACCTATGTGATATTATTGAATTTTAAGTGAAAAGCAGTGTGGTGAAGTTACCTCTGCCAGCTGACTGGTCCAGGGTGGTGTTGATGTTCCGGTGGAATTCCTCCTGATTGTATTGTGCAGAATAACACATTCCTGCAACACCTGCAACACCTGCAACACCTGCTCTGGTTAAACTCTCAGAACATGAAGACAATTAAACTATGAGCTGTCAGAAATATGTTTACCTGTGGGTGTACGTCAATATAATCAGCTTCACACTCTCCAAGGCCTGCAGATACTTTGTGCAGTTTATTTATTCAAAGACTTTAAGGAATCCTTCAAAAACAATAAAGCATATGTTTAGTAACTTTTACTAGCAATTATTGTTCATATATGTAGGGTATTAGTCAGTTGAACTAGTAACCCTAGTGAAAAATAAATATACAAAAATGTATTTAAAATACATTTATTTCATACTAAGGATACTACAAATAAATTTACATATTATGTACTGATAAAAACACCCTGCAATTGTACAAGTATATGACATAAACGTTAGTGGTCTGTAAATTAAATTTAATCTTTAGTAACTGACGTTTGGCTAGCTTGGCTAGCAACGCAGTAAAACAACTAAGATTGCGCGGGATTACTCCAGAAAGATTACTCTAGAAAACTTCCTATAGACATTTCTAAATGTACATTTTTCATCTCCCCGCTACCGTATATATTTCATAACTTTTACATCATAATACAATTAATTAACCGTCAAGTGACTCACCTCAGAAAACGCGCCAGGCTTCTGTCAGTAGAAACCGCTACTGCAGGGTTGCCAGGTTTTCACAACAAAACCCGCCCAATTACTACTCAAAACTGGCCCAATTAAAAATGGCGTTCCGGGGGATAAAATACACGTTTTTTTTTGCCGGGGTTCCCCTTGTAAATTCGTATTTCAGGGGCTAAATACGACGCTTCAACCCGCGGACATTAAAAACAACCCGCGGCAACAGTGTTAAAATAGCCCAACTGCGCGGGAAAACCGCGGACTTGGCAACACTGCGATACTGTAACTTACTGCGCAAAATATTTTCACAAAACTTTTAGAAATAAAAGGACATTTTAAGTATCTAATTAAATGATTAATACACTCCGCTGGTTTTACTGTGTTTAACAGATTAGAATTAAGGTTAAAAATATACAGACATAAAAGCTGAGTAAAATACTTGTATTTAACTACTAGAAGGCCGTATGTAGTTTCAAACCCATGTGTCACATGATCAGGATCAACAGGTAATGCAATTTTGTTTTCATATTTATGCCTTTTAATTACTGTATTTCTACCAACAGTGTCATCATAAAATACAGTTTGTGCAAACAGATAATTGGTTTAAAAGGAAAACAAAATGTTTTGCTTTTTTAATATATATATCAGTACACTCTTGGCTGACAGACACACAACATATGATGAACATCAACACACACATCAGTCATATCAATAGGAAACACACTGAACAGGAACAAATGTGCTTGAACTTCCCTTTTTCTACAGTTTCTCATGATGTAAACGCTCTTCCCAGCATTCAGGCACTATTTACACTACAGCGACGTGTTAAGGCAACGTTCACGATTCATGCAGCAGCGGTAAGAACCGGAAGTGTGCGTCAGTTTTTAAAGGTTAACAAAGAGTCCAGCGCTTCTCCTCTTTTGTTAACATGCAATGTGTTTCCTCAGGGATTTTTTGGTGAGACTAGTGAAAAGTCAAATAACGGACCACGTTTAAAAACAGAAGGTGTTAAAAACGTCATATTCGAACATGCAAAAAATACATCAACATTATCCAAATAAAAAATGTAAATCTCATGAAAACACATCCAGGACACCTTGATGTCATCTTGATAACAATAAGAAAAAAATTATACTGTACATAAACAAAGTTAAGCTTTTCTTGTTTCTTGTATTTTTTTTTTTTTTTATGGAAGATTTAGCCACCATAATGTATCTGGATAAATTACTAATTACTAATTCCCAGTTGCTTTATTACATTATTTAAAAAAAAAAAAATGCTAAATATAACTTCTTTTTTTTTCTTTTAATTTCAGTGATGAAATCTACGGAAGCTTGTTTCCTTGGGATAAAAAAAGTAATTGTGAATTCAGAGTTGCAAGAAAAAGAGAAAAATCTTAATTTCGAGATATGAACACAGAGTTGAGAGATATGAACTAAGAATTAATAAACTCAGAATTGCAAGATATAAATTGAACTGTGAGATATAAATTCAAAATTGAGAGATATAAACGAAATTGGAATTGCGAGATTTAAATGCAGAACTGTATGACATAAGCTCAGAATTGCAATATAAATGTAGAACTGCAAGATAAAAACTGAATTTGAGATATATAATCCCAGAAATGTGAGATCTAAAGGCAAAATTGTGTGATATAAACAGAATTGAGAGATATAAATGCAAAATTGCAATATAAACTAAGAATTGTGAAACATAAATGCAAAATTGTCAGATATAAAGTAAAAATTTTGAGAAGAAAAGTCTAAATTGTGAGATATATTATCACAATTGTGAGTCACAATTACCTTTTTTTTTTTTTTTCCCGTAGCAAAAACAAGTTTCAGTAAAAATCTGACCTCAAAATGTCTGTGTGAGATTGTCCCTAAAAACAAACTGTTCAAATCCATCAGACACTTACAAAACATCAGAGAAAACATCATAAAAATCCCAGATAAAATCTCCTAGTTTCAGAATATCCCTCAGTCTCTTTCCTATTGGTCCATTAAAGCATGAATCCAGCGAGTCTTCTCTTTTTCAGAAAAAGAAACCAGGAAAATAAGTTGCAGGATCATCTTGTCAGTTATTCCAGGTAGTAAAAGGTTAAATGATTCGATGTGTTTCCTTTACAAAACAATTAATTTGGTCCTTTTGTTTCTAATTATTGTGATATAGCACATATCCTCTTCCTCAGGCAGTGAGGATAATTGTGCTCTAGTGTCCTGAGTGAAGAGGGTGTGTATGTGTGTGTGTGTGTGTGTGTGTGTGTGTGTGCGTGTGTGTGTAGGGGCGTCGTGTGTCACATGGTCACTCGCAGGCCAGTTTGCTGTCGAAGCTGGACAGGCCAATAGCAAAGGCCTGCAGAGCACACATGGGGTAGTTATAGTCCAGAGTAAAGATGTCCTCTGCCACACGACCAAACTGCATTACGATGTAGTCAGCTGAAACGGAAAGACAAACCTTAAATGTTTGTTATAAAAAAAAACAACATCTTTTCTGTTGACTTTTCTGTTCTTTTATTTGAGCTAGTTCAACATTTCCCATTTTCATTTAGTTTAATGTGATGTTTAAACTAATTAAAATAAAAATAAAAATGAATGAAAACACTATAACATTACTAACACTTTAACTAAAATTAAAATAAGATTTGAGAATATAGAATAAACAGGCAACATATTTATAGTTTAATGTCATGTACTAAAATAAGTAAAACTGAAATAAAAATAATACAAACCAACTTAATCTTAAAGAATAAAAAATAATAAACATGACTACAACAACTTTAAAATGACTAATACTTCAACTAAAATTGACAAGAAAATAGAAAATATGAAAATAAAAATGCAACATTTCTCATTATAATTTAGCGTAACGTCATTTAATAACTAGACCTAAAATTTCATACAACTATATAGAGAATAAAAAAAAAACTAAAAATGACTAAAACAACTTTAAAATTATTAATACTTTAACTAAAATGACAGACAATATGAAAATAAAAAGGCAGCATTTCTCATTTTCACTCCGTTTATTTTGTTGTACTAAAACAACTAAAACTAAAACTGAAATACAAAAGTAATAAAATTTGTATACATATTTAAAAATGAAAAATGATTACAACTTCAAAATTACAAATACTTTAACTAAAAAAATAAAATAAAATATTAAATTTTAAAAGAATTCAAAATATTATCTCTATGTGATGTACTTAAATAACTAAAACTGTAATAAAAAAGAAATGATTTACATATTTTTAAAACATAAAAAAAATAATTAAAAAATGACTGCAACTTTAAAATACAAAAATAAAAAAATAAAAAACAAATACAAAAATAAAAACTTTATTTTTCTGATCTATATTTTGAATATGATGTTATCTATATATATCATCTCATATAAGTAAATATAAATATTTTTTATATATCCACCTTTCTCTGAATGCAAAAGTCTCGCCCGACTTAAATTCAGTCTGTTTTAACGTGGATTTCTATGGAGACTGGAACACGAAAGTACCCAAATGGAAGTTTGAATCCTTCATGGCGCCGCTCATTGGTTTCTCTGGAAAAAGGTATATATGTGATGGATCTGAGGTAACTTACGGTCGTTGTCGTGGACGATTTGGAAGTTCTTGACGGAGGCCTGAGTGACTCTACCGTGGAAGTTCAGCACGTAGGACTGCGTGTCGTCGTTCCACACCGGCGCTTTATTATGCAGCTCTATCAGATTCTCCACCGAGTGATTCTGCCATTTACTCAGCAGAGACTCCTGCTCCTGAAACACACACACACGTTCATGTTCATGCATCAGCTGCGCTCATCGTGATGATCTGACTGACGGCTGCGAGAGGAGACACTCACACACGCGGGCCGAACCGGAACCCGTTCGAAGTTCATGTTCATACCGGGAATGATCACCGTCATCTTCCGCGGCCCTTTGAAGCCCAAAACATTGGTCTCCTAAACGCACAAACACACACACAAAACAATAAGAAGTGGGCAAAACCACTCAGAAACAGAGAGAAACAGACAAACACTGACGTAGCAGATGGCGGCCAGCTCCTGCCGTGTGTTGGTCTCCTCCAGCAGCGCTCCGGGGGTTTTCGAGGGGTTCGTGCCGTTATCGTACACAGTAAACTTGGTTCCCATCAGATTAGACCTGCGGTGAACAGAGAACATCATCAACTCATGATCTAACGAATGCCATCTGAGGCAGAACATCAACAGACTTAAAAACAAACAAAATGTGTTTTCAGTCATGCAATGAGGCTGCAAAGGGTTAAAAAGACAAAGCTTGTGTTTTGTAAAAATGTTTGCTAACTTAATTTAATTCAGCACATTAATTATTCATTATTCAGAAAAAATGTTTACTAACTTTTAGACACCATCCTAAAATTCAAAAGGCAGCTATATATTTATATTATATATTTTCATGTGTAAAGATCCAATTTATATTGTGGAAAATTCATACTGGAAATAATGTGTAAAATATTATTTAGAAAATATTTAGTTCTTGTTACATTAAATTATTCTTATTCTTATTCTTTTTTTTCTGCTTACTATTATACTGTACTGTTGGCTGTATTATTTATCTAATTTTTTAATATTTTAATATTTAAAAAAAAAATTAAATAATATGTAATTACATTATTTATATTACTATCTATTTATTTCATACATTGTTATTTATTTTATTAATGTTTCATAATTTAATACATTTTTATTTTATTTATTTAAATGTTTGTATATTTATTTATTTTAATACAATTTCTTGTTTATTTAAACATTTTTATTATTTATTTTAATACAATTTTGCTTATCAATTTATTTATTTGAATACAAATTTCATTATTTATTTTACTATATTTTTATATACTATATAAAAAAATTATATATTTCTTATATAATACAGTTATTATGTATATCAATTGAACTATTATTTATGTATTTTAATCTTACATATTTTACATTTAGTTTTTTAAATTTTTATTTATTTATTCATTTATTTAAATACATTTGTTTATTTCTACATATTGTACACTTTTCTTTTCTACGCACCCCTTTTTTAATGTCTTGCTCATGTGGTTATATCGTAAATACAGTACTGAAACTACAATTTGCACTTTTTTAAAAAAGGTGGGAAATCATTTTCTGTGGTAACTGACTGGATGTTCACAAATGCTGTGACTTCTCATTGAACCCGGAAACATCCAATCGATCATAAGTTCAAGTGTTAAATATGATCCAATCATTTGAAGGTCACTTGTGAATGAATCTTTAATACCAAACAAACCAGACAAAACACACGAGAGAGGCACCTCAGTTTTCCTATAAAGCTCTCGCCCTCACGGGACAGATCTGTGGCGTCTACAGAGATTAGATAGTTGGATGTTTTGCTCTTTTTCCTCTTGCGTCCAGCCAATAAAAACACCTGATGAGAGAGAGAGAAAGAGAGAGAGAGAAGTGAGCTAAAGAGATAGAAACATGAGCAGAAGTGACTGTGAAGGATGTGACGGTGATCAGATCAGACCTTCTTGCCGTCTTCTCTCTCAAGGTGCATGAAGTATGTGGGATAGAGGCCGCGGTCCATGCCCTTCTTATCCCGCGAGATGCGACACTTGACCGTGACTCCCCGCGGAGCCGGACGGAGCACGAACTCTTCTAGATTATCCACCTCAATGGAGGAGCCTTCAGCTGATGGAGAACTCACCGGGATACACTCCTGAAAAGACAGAGAGACAAAACACACACATTTAGTCCTCTAACAGACATGAATGACTGATGAAAACAGATCATTAATCATTCTCACGGGGTGCAACATGATTTTTAAAATGCTATTTCACAAACTGCATGAAATACTTTCCATATCCCAGTTTGATATCCATAGTTCAGTGTACAAATGCACAACTGCTTCCACATTCAGGCAACTGCAACTTCTGATGCAACACAGTGTATGGCAATTGTGAAAACATTAAGCACAAAATGATTTATTTAAATGTGTTATTTATGTATGTATGTATTTGTTTATTTCAATTTTTTATTATTAATTTTTGTTTGTTTTTTTAGAAACCTATTTTTAATGTTTTTGTATTTTTATAGATTTTTTATTTTTACGTGTCATTTAAATGTTATTAAATGTACTATTTATTTAACTGTATTAATTATATTGTTATATTATTTATAATATTATTTATATTTTTATTGTATTATTATTAATTTAGTTTTATTGTTACTTTAAATGACTTTAACTGCACTTGTATAATTTATATTTTTAATCTAACATTTTATTTATTTATTATTTAATTTTTTTTTCATTCATTTATATTAAGCTAATTTATTTATTTATTTATTTATTTGTACTACTTATGTTTAATTACATTTTTGGCCTTTTTAAAATCTATTTTCCCATTATTTATGTATTTATTTCAATCTTTCTGAAATATTTGTAATATTTTCTATTTTTAATATTTTTATTGAATTTTTTTTATATTTTTTTAATTTTTAATATTTTTATTGAATTTACTCTTTTTTCATTTTTTATTTTCATCTGTTTTTATCATTTATTTATTTTAATATATTTTCCCATTATTTATTTACTTATTAATTTTAATCAAATCCTTCTATGTTTTTTATATTTTATTGTTTATCCATTTTTATTATTTTATTGAAAAAACAAAATGCTATTTTTTATTTCGTTTTTTATTTATAGCTTTTTAAAATCATTACTTAGGCATTACCGTTTAATATAATATATAACAAGTAAAATAAAACATTTATTTTGTGTTGTGTTTGTTGTGTCTGTCTGACCGTGGTGGATTTGGTGCTGGAGGCCGACGCAGGCCGCGTGCTCTCCGTGTTCGGCGACAGCGATCGGCTTCGCTCTTCAGCTTCATCGTCATCATCCTCGCTGGCCTCGTCGTAGTTCATGCTGCCAGAAAGTCCTGAGAGAAACAGAGTTTAAAGAGCTCGAGATGAGAAACAACAGCTGCAGCACGGAGGCGAGGACTGTCATTTACACGCAGTCTCCTGAGACACACACACACACACTTCAGCATCACACACCAGACAGTGTGCGGTATCCTTGATATTTTTTAAAAAGTCCCCAGTAGACATTCGGTAATACGATTTGTAGTAATGAACTCTATTATTGCTCTTTATTGTTTTGTTCTTTTTACACTCTTTACTTCATTTTTATACTGATTTGCATATAAATGTTCAAAGTTCTTTTTGTTATACAAAAAAAGTTACTAAAGTTCTTATTAAATGGACAACATGTAAGTTTCTGTAACTTCCAAGTCTCTGGCAGTTTTGTTTTAGTATCATCGATTTACTATTATAGTTTCTGTTCAAATTTAGAGTTTATTTTTTTATTTTTAGATTTTCTGTTTTCTATGAAAGCCAGTTTTCACCACTGAATAAAAAAATTAAAAAAGGTTATTCTGTCTTTTTATCTCACAATTCTGACTTTTTTTTTTTTTTGCAATTGCAAGTTTATTTCACGCAATTGTGACTTGTATCTCACAATTGTTAGAAAAAGTTCAAAAGTCTAGAGTTTGTATTATGCAGTTCTGACTTTTTTCTAACAATTGTGAGACAAGTCACAACTGTGTGATATAAACCTGCAATTGCGAGAAAAAAAGTCAGAATTGTGAGATAAAAAGCCGCAATTGCAAGTTATAAGTCAGAATTGCGAGATATAAACTCTCAATTCTGTAAACATATCAGTCTTTTTTTTTCTTGCAAGTTTACATCTGACAATTCTGAGAAAAAAAGTCAGAATTGCAAGTTTAAATCTTAAATCTGAGAAAAAACTCAGAATTGTAAGATAAAAAGTCGCAATTACCTTTTTTATTTTTTATTCAGTGGCGGAAACGGGCTTCCATAGTTTTCACTTCAATTTTAATTAAAGTTTTGGTCATTTTGTTGTAAGTTTTTTTTGTTATGTTTTGTTTTTATTAGCTTTTTCCATTTTTAAAATAGGTATTAATTTCTATTTATTTGTTGTAGTTAATGTAGTTTTAGAAATTTTGTCTCGGCAACAAATTGAAATAAAATTTGTTATATTACATTTTTATATTTTTATTCTTTATATATTTTAATATTTTTATAGTTATTTATTCATTTATTTTAATCAAATATTCCATCATTTATTTATTTTAATCTTATTTATTATTCATTTATTTTAATCACATTTTTTATTAATTTTTTTAATGTGTTTTTATTTGAGTAAAATTTTTTAAACATAAATGTATTTTATGGTTTTAGCTTTAGTTAAAATTTTTTATAGTCCCCAGAAGAAGAAAAACATATCACAGAACTTAAAAAAAGTCCTGAATTCTGAGCAAATAAATACACATATCTAAAAATGCCAAAATCTTTTTTTCTATTATTATTTATTTATTTTAATCCTCTTTTTTATTTTAGTCCCCTTTTAAAGTATTATTTATTTTTAATATACATTTTTATTTTTTTATATTACCTTTTTATATTTTATTTAAGGTCAGTTAACACATTATATTTCAAGGAACAGAAATGTTTTTAATGGTTTTAGTGTCAGTATAATAAGGTGTATAATAAGCCAACGCTCCCCTGCATTGGAGCGTATGTGTGTGTGTGTGTCTTACCGCGTCTCTGCAGTAGTGTGTGTATGTCCGTTTTGGGCTCCAGCAGTGTGTCGGTATCTGCGTCTGTCTCCAGCTCTTCTGCGGTGGGCGGCGAGGGCTGCTGCGGTGGACTGACCGACAGAACCTGGATCTTACTGCCCAGATCTGGAGCTTCTGAACCCAGCAGAGCCGCAGGACCATCGATGCCTGAAAGACAAACACACATGAAATCATTCACACACACAAAACACACATACAGCCACAGGGCAAGATACTGAATGCAAATCAAAGCACAATATTCAATTCTAGATCTACTCCGCAGGCAAAGAGATAATTTCTGTTTGATAGTGGAAACTAAAAAGTCTGACTGCAAACAAAAGAAAAACTTTCCCAGAGAGAGTGAAGGACAAACAGTAGATATGAGTCCCGAGAAACAGATAAGAGACGCCAAAACTATTAAAAGACGACACTCAAGCAAAACAGTGGGATGAATAATAAAAAGCACAGTGAGGACCGTCGTGCTTTAAAGTCACAGTTTATCTAAAAATGAAAATTTGCATTTAATCAGGCCATCCAAGATGTAGGTGACTTTTTTCTTCAGTAGAACAATAAAGAAGATTTTTAGCTGAACCGTGGTCCTTGGTGATTCATAAAATGCAAGTCAATGGCTACCGTCACTTTGAGAGTCAAAAAAGCATATTAGGCAACACAAAATGAATACCCGTGGCTCCTGATGATATATTGAGGTCTTATGAAGCAAAACACTCGGTTTGTGAAAGAAATGAAACATTATTTATACCATTATGACCTGTAATCCAAAGCCTCAGGCAAACGGGGAAATATGATTCTTTTCCACAAACTGGTTCTTTCAGACAACTGGTTAAATAGTTTGTTCACGTAATCATGCAATGACATAACATATACACAATTATACTATCAGTTCATTCATCACAGGTTCAAATATGCCACTTTTTTGAGTCATTTTGAGTTGGAGTGACTGTCAGGTGTCCGAAAGTAAGAAAGCTCGAGCTGCAAAGATGATGATTCAGAACAGATGATTGAGTTCAATTTGGTGAACTGATCAATTTGATTCACTAAAAAGAACCGGTTCAAAAGAATGAGGCTCTGGATTACAGGCAATAATGTGGTAAATAATGTACTGTTTCTTGCACAGATCAATTGTTTTGCTTCGTAAGACCTCAGTTTATCACAGGTAATGATTTTTTTCGCTGTCAAAGTGCCGGTACCCATTGATTTACATTGTTTGAATCACCAAGACCCATGGTTTCAGCTTAAATCAACAGCAAATCTTCATTTTTGGGTAATCTGTCCCTTTAAATCCTCACCATCTAAAATGATGTCACTAGCAGTGCTGAGGTGCGGCTCCACGAGCGGCGCTTGTTCTTCACTGCGGCGGGGCCGTGATCGGCGCGGACGTCCCTCTGAGTTCGGCTGGACCATTAGCGGCTCCTGGCGCTTCCGCCGCTGCTTCTGCTCCAACAGCGCCCTCTGCGGACACAATAACACAGTTAACACACTCAGATCATTAATTATTCATTGTTTAATAGATGCATACATTTAATAGAGGGTCAAACCATTAGAGCAAACATAAAACGTGGGTGTTGTCTGCTAAGGTTGGTTTTAAGAGAATATGCAATGAGATCATGAGACACACGGAGCGACTGTGCTTGAATCATTGCTCTGCTGCTGCATTTCTATTCCAGAGTTGTTATTGTTAACTTAGAACTGTTAACTATATACAATTTAAATATATATATATATATATAATTTGAACAAAAACTAGAAATGATGTCTTGGCAACTAAAATTGCTAAAACTGAAAGCAAAATTATCTAAAGCTAAATAGAAATTTTAAAAAATGAATAAAAATGATAACAGCACATAACAAAGTTGGTAAAACCTAAATTAAAAGTAACAGCTAATTTAAAATGGTTGGTTATATACGCCGTGCATTTTCCTGAAAATAATGCATACCTTCAGAACATTCATCAGCTAATCAGATTTAGTATTCAACAGCCCCGTAGTATAACAGTATATAAATAACACTAATATAATACTGTTCTATTCTACAACAAGCACTTCAAGCTACAACATTTTGTCCACTACATCATTTCATAGTTTTGATCGTTTTCACATGATTGTATAAGGTGAAAAACTGTCAAACGAAAGAGAAAGTAGGAGTATCCCCCCATTGTAATATTGTAATACAAAAATAATCTACCACAACTAAGATAAAAACAGCGAGAGCTCACTACGGTACAGGAAGTGAACAATAACAGTCAAGGATCAGGAGGGTGAGCAGAAAACACACGCAATCCTTCCCAGAAACAAAACACTCACAGAAAGATGAAGAAGTTGACGCATACGCGCTAGTATCATCCTTACAACAGCAGAACCAAACAACATGTGTGTGTGTGTGAGAAAAGGGGGGTGAAATGACGGCACATGAAGTCAGATGGCATGTTCATCTCACACTGAAGGGTGGAAACACAGGAAACGATACCACTCAATCACGTCACACCGGAAAGTAACATCTACACTGTGTGTTATTGCATATTACTGTGTGTTTGGCGTGTTTTTATTGTGGTTTGATGTGTGTTTTTGTATGGTGACGTGTGTTATTATTGTGTGTTGATATATATTATTGTGTATTGTTGTTTTGAATTGTGTTATTTTCTATGATATGTGTTATGTTTTTACACGTCATTGTATAATATTGTGTACTGTGTTTTGATGCATGTTAATGTGTATTATTGTATTTTGATGTGTGTTTCTGTGTATTGTGTGTGTTTTAGTGGTTTATTGTGCTTTTACATGTTATGGTATAATATTTTGGTTTGATGTGTATTTTTGTGTACTGTGTATTGTTTTGATGCATGTTAATTATTGTATTTTGATGTGTGTTTTTGTGTATTATTTTACACATTATTGTGTATCATTGCTATTGTAGATTATTGTGTTTTTAATGTCTATTACTACGTATTTTGTATGCATAACATTAGGTATTGTTGTGTTTTGAAATGTGTTAATGTGTTTTGTTGTGTATTTTTATGTGTTATTGTGTATTTTTGCGTTTTATTGTGTTTTGACAGATGTTATTGTGTTTAATTGTGTTTTGACATGTTATTGTGTTTTGTCTGATGGTTTTATGTTTTATTGTGTAAATGTGTCTCACCTGTTTCTCCAGTTTCTGCTGTCTGAGGTTCAGACTGTCGTCCTCCAGAGTGCTGAAACACAACAAAAAACAATATAAACCATTAACACACACACACACACACACATTTACACTATCTCGTTCAGTCATTTCACATCTACACCATCTCATCAGTTCATTACATCCACTAATGGCTGAATCTGAATCTAAAACACATAATTTGACACACTGAGAGACTGAACGCTGCAGTGTGAGTGTTTGCACTCCCATCAGTCATCTATCAGTCATTGTGTTGCCAGGCAACCAAAGGACACCCAAACAAAAGAAAATCAATTTCCCACAAACACCCTCACGTACACAAATCTACACACGACTATGTGTCTAAAAATACACACCGACCCACACAAACACTCACACTGCAGAGACCAGAGAATCATTTCAGACCTGTGTTAAAATAAATATGAAGGTTGTATTTTTGTTCAAAGCATCATAGTATAAAGTAGTGAGTGAGTTTGCTGTACCTGGTCATGGCGGTGGACGCGAAGCTGGAAGAACTGGAGGGTCTTTGTTTCCATGCCGATGACAGACGGACAAAGAGAAACACCAGAGAGGAAAAGTCAGTGATGAAGATGACGAACACACACCTGAATGAATGTTTGATGCTCACGGACGTAAGGTGACACACAAGCTGTCTGATGTGACACCTGTGTCACCATGGTTACCAGCATCAACATGACAACCTGAGGTAACACCCCACAAACACACACATACACACACTCTAGCAGATGCTTTCCAGTCAAGAAAGAAAGAAAGAAAGAAAGAAAGAACACAGCATTGTGAGAGGACTGTGAGTAATGAGCGGAAACTTTGGCTCTCAGCGGATCTCAAGATCTCAGAGGAGCAAAACATCAACCAACACAAACCTGACCATCATCTCACACACGCCATCCATTCATCCATCATTCAATATTTTAATCTATCTTCCTATTTATCTGTCCATCTCTTGACCTATAAATACCAAATCCTTTTAGGAATCAATCACAGCTGTCAATAAATGTTCAACCCTGCATCCGTCCATTCATTTATACTCATTTACTATTAATATTCTATCATTCATTATAGAGGAATTAATGTCCATATTTGGAAACACCAGCAATCTCATTCAGGAAACAAAACATTGTGAACAAACCTGACAACACACAACAGAGCGACCATCCTCATGTGAATCCGAACCACACACACCTCTGTATGAAACACAAACTTTCAACTCAATGTCCTTTGAACACTAAACCTCTGTTCTGTCTCTCGTGTGTGTGTGTGTGTACCTGTACCTGTATGACCAGCGGCTGTAAGCGGGCTGAGAAGAGCTCTTCACCGTCTCCATGTCGAGTGTGTGTGAGTGAGAATGTGTGAATGTGTGTGTTTCGGCCGTCTCTACCTGTGCAGGTCATGAGGGAACACACGCTTGACAGCCGCAGGTGAGCCTCAGGGCTGCTGCTGGTTACTATGGCAACAACACCCCACAGACGCCCTTTGAAAAGCATGACGCCGCCGAGCGTTTGGTGTCACTCTGAAGTGTGAACGCTTCGCCACGTGAAACCCGCCAGCCTAAAACTACACACGCGACCGCTGTGCACGACTGCATTAATGCATGTTTGACATTTGCAACATAGCACAATGTAAAACTTTTTTAGTTTAATGTTGGCTCATGCAAATGCAATTGTCACAACTGTTTAATGGGACATCACATTCACAACTCTATTGCATGTATGCATAGTAAGTAACTCAAATCATTTATAATTTTTTCTCAGTTTTACCCTCTTTGGCTCAAAGGAGAATTTTGTTTCTCAAAACAATGCATCCAGATTTCTGAACAATTCTTGTTTTGTTCCCACTAGCTTTAAATTTCTAATGCATTTAAGCAAATTGCATGTGTTTTGGCACAAAAGTGCATTGGTTTACAATTTGCATAAATGCACAAGGCTTGTTGATCAAAACTGATGCGTGCAAAATTTCAAACATTTTTTCATCATGTGAGCCATCAAATGCAAAACAAAATCTGTCAGAAATACATGCATATTACATAAATAGCTATGATTATGTTGTGATGTCTGTTAAAGGAGACCTAGCATTCGAGAAAAAATTTAATTCATGCATCAAAATTGTGCATACCGTAGTAAAAAACTGTGAGAAAAAATCATTTTGAAAAATTAATTTAAATAATTTTTGGCTGCTGTGATTTTAAAACTTCTGTATGTCCACTTTTATGCATCAAATAGTACATAACTGTCATAATTTGTTAAGCTTTTTATGAATAATGGTCTCCGTTCTACTTCCTTCGTATTGTTGGAAGTGTTTTATTATTTTGTAGATGTCAATGTGTTAGTGCAAACAAGATGCTTCTGCTGTTTAATTTCAATCAATGTTTTTTTGGACTGAGGAGGAAGTTTTGAGGAAGTTCTGACACTTTTATATTAAAAAAAAAGAAAAAAAAAAAGTTTGTTATTTTACCGCTATGAACAAGTAGTGAAAATACGCTCTAAAACCCAGACTGCTGTGTAAGACGGTTTGGCAAGCAACCGTCCGTCTGCTATGTAAATTATTATGAATGTAAAGGCAAACCGCAATCGTCTCATCTGCGGCGTGTCATTTCCTCTCACGGCTCTGATAATGATGCCAATCTCAGGCTGTGCTGTACTTCCACGTTCATCTAATGGGAACCAAACAGAGCGTAATTGCGCCATAATGACACTCTCAGACTTATTCATCAGGTCTGGGAGTGGATGGACCAATTTCTGGCTTTGTGAATGAACTTCTTGAAAATGCACGCTGCGATATGTGAATCCAGGCCAGCTGCATTCATCAAAAGAGATGTAGGAGACACACATGTGCAAATAGATAAATAAACACACCAACATGTAGGCAAATTCACAGCATGCCTAATGCATTCTGTGTCTCAGTGCTGTTGGTTATAATAGACCACAACTGTTGGGGTCCAGAAGTAAAATCCCATTTATTTTACCAATTTTCCTACCATCTTTTACCAAAGATCTACCATGAGCTTTAAGGTTATGTGATGAAAAACACCTCTGCAGCAGACACTTCATTTTGTTATTTCATAAAACACTTACTAAACAGACAAACTCCCTTAAAGAAATAGTTGACCAAAATTTGCTGAAAATGTAATTACTCTCAGGCCATCCAAGATGTAGATGAGTTTCTTCATCAGATTTAGAGAAATGCAGCATTACTTCACTTGCTTACTAATAGTTCCTCTGTAGTGAATGGGTGCCGTCAGAATGGGAGTCCAAACAGCTAATAAAAACATCACAATAATCCACACCACCGCAATCCATCAATTAACGTCTTGTTAAGTAAAACGTTTTTTTGGACTCATTCTGACGGCACCCATTCACTGCAGAGGATCTAGCTGGTGAGCAAGTGATGTAACACTACATTTCTCCAAATCTGATGAAGAAACAAACTCATCTACATCTTGGATGGCCTAAGGATAAGTACTTTTTCAGCAAATCTCCATTTTTGGATGAACTATCCACCAAATCCACCAATTACAGAAGTCCTAGTAACCATAGAAACAGGAATCACAGCAAAAACGTTGTGCAATGATCGCCCACTCCATTGAAGCAATGCAAATGACTAAATGGATTCGGTCTCCCTACACTCTCAAACAACTTATGTATCTGTATGTTTGAATACTTTGCAGCAAACGTCAGATATGTGGTATTTTGTGCTTACAATCTATGATACAAGTCATAGTTTCAGTTACATCAAGGCAGACACCAAAATAGAACCTTGTTCATCGTTATGAGAGATGTGACTTTAAGAAAACTACGTCAGCCGTTCTCAGAAGAAGGCTGAAAGTTAAACAAAAACTGCAGATAAATCCAAACCACTTCCTGTCCTTGTGCATCAGATGAAACCACACCGAATTCCAGCTCAGGCATCGTGGGAGGGGAAGGACTGCGGTTCTGATAGGAAGAACCCCGGTCGTGTCTGGAGGACAAACTTACGCAAAGAAACTGAGAGCAGATGTCGAAAACAATCTCAGGACAGAGTCAAGGACGGCCAAAGATTTTAGCTGCAATGCATCCTTGCAGCTGTCAGAACAGATTCATCAACAACACTCTGCTAAACAGCTATAATAACTGTCTAATTAATCACTCCATATGAGCAGTATTAACAGCAGAACAGTAAACAACAAAAGAACCACACTGAAAAAACGGGCGCAGGACTGACTTTGAATGAATTATCATTTAAAAATTGCTAGTAATTTTCACAAAGCAAAAAGTGAAGTAGTGTTTTCTTCTAAAACATACTCCAATAATAATAACGTTTTATATACAACTTTAAAAAAAATCATTTTTGACAGTATAGAGAATATAGAGAAAGCACTCTTAGAAAAAAATAAATCATCACCTTCAAAATAATAAATATATAACCAATATGTGACAAAACCAGTCTTAAGTAGCACTGGTACAATACATTGTATGGGTCAAAATGATCAATTTTTCTTTTATGACAAAAATCATTAGGATATTAAGTAAAGATCCTGTTCCATGATGATATTTTGTCAATTTCCTACCACAAATCAAAACATAATTTTTGATTTGTAATAGGCATTGCTAGAATGTCATTTGGACAACTTTAAAGGCAATTTTCTCAATATTCTGATTGTTTTGCACCCTCAGAATTGATGTATCTTGACCAAATATTGTCCTATACTAACAAACCATACGTCAATGGAAATCTTATTTGTTCAGATGATTTCAGATGATCTATATACATCTCAATTTCAGAAAATTGACCCTTATGACTGATTTTGTGGTCCAGGGTCACATATATTAACACATTTTTAAAATGCAATATCAATTACTTATACAATATATTAGATTGTCATTAGATTGTCAGTTCATGCTAACATATTTCATTTTTATGGTATTAAAAACTTTCTACATGCACAAACATGTGAGTTGGTAATTTCACAAAAAAAAACAAAAAAAACATAGAAAAACTCACACCCTAAAGCCCATTTTTGTAATGTGGTATTATTTGTATAACATTTAAGCAATTTTCCACCTCAAATTCTAATTATTCTGAATTACGATGTAATATTTGGACACATTCCAATTTATTATTATTTTTAAATCAGTAAAAACGTAAAGGACGTATTACAAATACCAGATTAATGCATAAATACTTTAATTAAAATAATAAATTATTATTTTGGAAAAGGGGGTTTACCTGTTAGGAAAACAATGTCAAAATGTCAAAATAATTAAAGATGTGTATATGTGTAAATATTTGTTCCTTAAAGTGTTATGACGTCATATCCATATAGTAATTACGAACAAATTACATCACATGACTACGTCAAAAGCGTGAAACCACTGGCAATTTGATGATGTTTATGTATAAGTAACAATTATGCATACTCTTATTTGAATGTTTGTTAATGAATTACATCCATTCAGTCACGCGCCTGTTGCAGTGATTGATCGTTTTTTTCATTTATAAAGATAAATCCAGCCATGAAGTGTTTGCTGTGGTTAACAGATGAGCAGTTGATCATCATATCTATTCATGTAGCACAATAATGTCGATCATACAGCGATGTGTTCATCTGCATTCCCTGCTATCATCCTCCGGCTAACGTTAACCGCTGCTTCACCGTTACACCCATCAAATCCCCCTGACTGCATTCATTCACCCTCTCCTGCTTTATTTTGACCTCTTTTCTGTTCACAATTCAGCTGTTTGATTGGGATTTGTGTGCTTGTTCAGAGTCTACGTGTGTTGTTTTGTGCTTTTAGCTTTGGCTGATGTTACAGCACGCACGAAACGCAACAGGACCCACCGAAAAAACACAGCAAAGTTACGAAAGACACGAATTTAAAGCACACATGCAAGCTCCCCGAACGAACGTCACTTTTGGATCATTTCTAAGAATTGTGTTTCCATCGGTGTCTTACCTGCTGTAGTAACTCATGTTTATCCGCCGTTGCTATGGATTCCTCCGCTGCTGCCGTCGCGTCCCTGTGCGCAAAACCCGCAGCGGCCGTGACGAGAAAGCGCATGCGCACAAGATGACTCTTGTTAAGATCATTATGCGTCAAATGACAATTCTTCCTCAAGGGGGCGCGTGATGGCTCAGAAAATCCAACCCTCTATGTTCTAAAAAGTTTTCAATCTGTATATATACCGATTGGTATTTCATTTAATACAAATGGAAATCCCCTTCTTAAATCTCTATAAAATCATCTAAAAGAAATCAACATCCACTCATCACACTCACTCATCCATCTTTTGGTGATTGGTCCATCTTGAAAAGCGCTGTGGAAAGTGGTAACAGGTATCATGTGACTGCACCGCTTATTCTCTCTTTTAGCAGCAGTTTGAAGCAAATTACACTGGATTAATGACACTAACAATATTTTAAAACCACTGAATAAATAAAATAAATCCTTAAAACGGGAGCCCTGTTTTGTACCCATTTTATGACTCCAGTGTAATGCTAGTTTTACATTCTTCCGAGTGTTGCCAGTTCAAATCAGATCCACGATTTGCTGTAGTTTTGTCTGTTTTTTTTTTTTACACGGTTTTTACAAGGCAGACTAGATATGGAAGATGTCACACTTACCATCTATAAACAGTATAAAATAAAATTCGTCCTGTTCCTCACTTGTTGTGGGAAGTGTACGCCCTCTTTGGGTGGCTTATTTTAAATACATGTTCATAGAAGTAATCTGATGCTTTTTAATAACGTTTCCAAAATGTTATTATTTATCATGGAACATTTTCCCTGAAACGTTTTGGTTTTTATTTGTTACAGCCTGTTTAGAACATTCAGAGAACATTCAATAGTAACATTCCCATAATTTTTGCAAAATCAAAAAATGTAATGTTCCCTTAACATTCGTATAACCAATAAAATATTTTTAAAACTGTATTTTAGAAATAACATTTTCATAATTTAATGGGAATGTTAGAAAAACATTCTTAGAACAGATTATTAATTAATACTAACACATTTCATTTTTATACTATTGTCTATTTACAGAAACATTTTTCTACATGCATAAACATGGGAACTGATCATTTTTCCTAAACAATCGAATGAAAAACTCATACCATACATACTGAATAAAAGAAAATAATGCCTATTTTGTAATGCAATACTATTTTTATAAAATGTAAGCAATTTCCCCCCATCAAATTCTAATGATTTTAAAATTCTGATGTAATATTTGGACACACTGCATTTTATTATTATTTTTAAATCAGTGAAAATTTAAAGGTAGCTGAATAATGCATAAATGCCTAACAATTTACAATGTACATTTGTTTAATGTGATCTGATGATTTTTAATAATGTTTTCAAAATGTTAGCACAAAAATGTTATTTATACCAGAACATTTCCCCTGAAACGTTTTAGTTTTTTTGACTGTTTTAGAACGTTCAGAGAACATTCAAAAGTAACATTTTTGCAAAATTAAAAAATGTAATGTTTCCTTAACATTCGTATAACCAATAAAATGTTTTTAATGAAATGAATTGATTTTCGGGCTGGTGCTGCCTCCAGCAAAACCTTGGTGGAGTTGGTTGACTAGTTTTATTGATTATGTTACATTTCTGAGATAGCCTTAGGACAGTTGTTCCCAAACACATTTCTGGTGGTTCCCCAACAGTGCATGTCTCTTTAAACAAACACACCCGATTAACAGCTCATTAGTAGAGACTCCAAGACCTGAAATGGGTGTGTCAGACAAGGAGAGATGCGACCTGTGTGGTGCTGGGGGGCCTCCGGAAACCTGGTTGGGAACCACTGCCTTAGAATATTTTAAATGAATTTCTACTAGATGGCAGTATCGAGTGATTTTTATTGCTCATGCAGCTCAAACTACATTTGCTCGCATCTGGTATAAAGGTTTGTTACCAAGTTCTAATGGCTCCTTTATGCAATGTTTTTGAATGTTCTAAAACATATGATGAAATACAGGAAAAAGAGTGAATGTGAAAACCTGAACTGAACAGGCTTTCATTTGATATTCTGGTCACCACTCAACAACTTTTTTGTCTTTACTGTGCACTACTTTGAAGTACTTTGATTAAAGTACTTTGATTTAACTTTGATTTGAAGGACTTTGACTAAGCAGTGCAGAAAACAGCTCTTTTATATCAAATATTTTCTGAGCAGCACCTGTGTACACATATTGCTTGCAAAATAGCCCAAAATAGTGGCACTCCGGGTGTCTATGGCGTAGGTGTTTTCTGAACCCCTCATTCTTCGTCAACCACAAGAACATGAGAGAAGACATGAAGGTGGACGAGGTTACGCTGAGAAAAACACAGCTGCTCATCCATCTGACCGCTACGTGAACATCGACGAGATTATTTAGACAGATCATCTCAATGAAACGGCCGAAAAAAAACATCTAGTCTCCGCAAACAAACACAATCTGACTGTGAACAGGAAGCGCATGATAGAATGAGGCTTACAAACCTTTGGGAACATCATGATGCTTGCATTGCACATTTTTAGATGCATAAACATAATTAGTACAAAAATAGTTTTGACGGAGCAATTCTGACAGAAAGCAACAAATATAAACCAAGTGTGTTATGGCTAGCTTGCTTCAGTCTTAATACACTGCAGCTGAACTTTTTACAGTAAATTTTTGTCCAGTAAAATACAGAAGCACAAATTCTGGGCCTCTTTTATCATGCATCTTATTGTAGCTGCATATTTCAATAGGAAATGCGTCAGATAATGAAGAAAGGATTTTTTTTTCATTTAAGTTTTTTTTATTTCATTAAAATGCCCCACGGCCCCATCAGATGAGATGTTGCACGTCTGAAGTGTTGGTTTGCCTCGGGCTCTGGTTGTCGCCACTGTTGATTCAGGGCAGTGTGGATTGATAAAGCAGCGAATTTCTCAGCCTCAGTGCCAAAAAGTTGTTTTTTGAAACTGTTGTGGGTGGACGGTGCATGAAGCCTCCGCTGCTCTGTGGAAAAATACAGGGAACACAAACAACAGCAAATTAGTGTTGTTTGTGCATCAGGAGCTGTTTGGAAAATGACTGGCACATGACGGCTGCCATGTGAATCACTGCCGCACCGCTGAGAGCCCGTTTACTACTTCAGTCTGAGTGATTTAGTGATCCTACCGTGCTTAAATTCACATCACTTCATTGCTGTGGGTTACAGAATTTTGAGCATCTGGTGGATCTTAAAATGACATCAAAAGTGACCCTGATACATGCTGTCCTTGTTGTGATCAATTTAATAGTTATTCTAAATGAAATGTTTGTCTTTATAATCTTTCATCAAAAAAATGAAGCTACTTTTAATATCAACCCCTTCTTTTCAGTTTTTTCTTAATATTGATTCATGCATTTTGCAGATTCTTTTATCCAAAGCAAATTACTTTGCATTCAATGCATATATCTGAGCAGTTGCATTCCCTGGGAATCAAACCCATGACCGTAGTGTTGCCAGCACCACCCCAGCTAACAATTTACGTTAAATTGTTGTTTTGAAATGTTTCTAAAACATTAAATGGCAAGTTTTCTTGTTGTGATTATACACTGTAAAAAACAATTTGTTGAGTCAACTTAAAATAATTTGTAACCTTGCTGCCTTAAAATTTTAAGTTCAGTCAACTCAAAAAACGTTTATTCAACTTGAAATGTTAAATTATACTAAGTGACAACTTAGATATTTGAGTTGAATCAACTTAAAATTTTAAGGCAGCTGGGTTACTTACCCATCTGTTAAGTTTAGCAAACACAAATATCTAAGTTGTTACTTAGTACAACTTAACATTTCAAGTTGAATAAACCTATTTTAGTTGACTGAACTTAACATTTTAAGGCAGCAGGGTAAAAAATTATTTTAAACTGACTCAACAAATTGTGTTTTTTATTTTTTACCGTGTACCAAGTTGCAAGAATGTTTCTTAGTATGTTTCTCAAGTATAAATAACACCATAAGGATATTTTGAGAATGTGGCTGTTTTTTTTACTATTGTATTATATAACATATCAAATAAAGTTTTAAGAATGTTCTGTCCTAACATTTATATAATATATAATATTTTATAGAAATGTTCAAGTAAAGTCAAGTCAATTATAGTCAAGATAGTTTTTTAAAGAGCCTTTGACTGAATGCTTCTTTGTGCAACCAAAAATGGTTCTTCTATGGCACCTTTTAAAGCACCTTTATTTTTAAGAGTGTATACTGTATATACAATACAATAATTTTCAAGCCAATGAGAGCTTTTCAGTATATTTAAAATGAATGTGTTGTGTTGAGTTAAGGAAAATGTGTTTTCTTTGCAATAAATATTCACTTACTTTGATATTTTGTATCTAATGCAATGATGTTCAGATATTTTGAAATGCCACTTAAGTGTCTGTTCCTTAGGAATCACTAAATGTTCAGTTCCAGCTCTGCAGTGTGTTTTCACAAATACGTTCGTGTTCTCGTTCGTGCCCATCACTCTGTCAGGTGGGCTCTGTTTTGGATGTGACACTCTATGTTTGCGGGACTATGTTTGTGGAATGTGAACAGCAGCATTCCCGCTGTGCAGGGCCTGACGGGACGGCTGTTTTTACTGTCCGCTGTAATTATTACTGGACATTCAGTCATCCAAACATCCAGCAGCAAAGCCTGATTATACCAGATTTCACATTCAAACCCTTTACTGATATCAACAAGCTAACAAATTTAGGTTATTAAAACATTGTGGGAGCATTGTTTCTACAATGTTGGAAAGTCCAGTTTTCTTGTTGTGATTATAACATCATTCAAAGGTTACAACAACTTTTCTTATGACATTATACTTTAGTTTTACCCAAAATGTAACATCATCTGAACGTTTACTTTTACATTTTAAGGATGTTATTTAGATATGTTATTATATGTTATTAAACATTTTTTCAGAATGTTCATCAAATCACCAGCTGTGTTCCATTTTGCTAACATTCCCATTAGGTTGCAAAAATGTTATTTCGGAATGTTCAAAACATATTGTTTTTTAAATGTTTAAAAATCGTTCTTGCTTGGTTATGCAAATGTTAATGGAACATTCCATTTTATTGTTTGGCAAACATCATGGTATACTAGACACTTTGAACAAGTGCTCTATGAATGTTACTATATGAGTCACTTTAAAACAGGTTTAAAAATACTTTAAGGTTTAAAAAATAGTATTTCTTGTAAAATGTCTTCCAATAAGCTTTGTTTTATTAGCAACTTTTTTTAGCAGTGTGACCCTGATCAATCCTGGGTCGATGTATCTGGACTGAAGCTGCTTCATCTGACTCTAACGAGCTTCACATGCCAGCGTGAGTGGCGTTTCTTCACACAGGCAGTTAATGAGGCTTTGTTAACGGCAGGCGGGGACCATCCGTCTGTGACCAACAGACCAAAACACCTATCAGAAGACACCCTCAACTGCCCTAAACAAGTTACATAAGCCATTACATAACGACTAGAAAGACATCAGTGGAGCAGAAGAATTGGACAATTACACGAGACAAAACCATAAATACCCAAATATCTGATTCATGACCTTCATTACACGATTCCTGCTCTTCATGAACTCAAAAAACACATCGGGTCCCATTATGTGCACAAACACACCGTTGATGGGACATTCAATGATCACAAGCACACATGATTTCTGGCCAAAGAAAAGTCACAGTTTTCACAGCCTCCCACGTTTTATGCTGTATGTTATTTTATCAGCATTACTGTTTGAAGTTTTGATTAGTTTGATAGGAAGTGGGTTGTATTAATTATATTATACATTAAAATAGTTATTGCTATCACTCATAATTTTCACTTATTACAAAGAAACAATAATGCACTTTTTGTTAGTGAATTTAGAAGTGATGCAGGTGAAGTTCTGTGTGTTTTGCTCCAGGATCTGTGATTGTCTTTATGCTGTGCTACAGAACATCCATGTTTTGTGTCCATCTGTGTCAACACCCACCCGTGAGCGGGACAAGGCAGATGTTTCTACACACTTGTTATTCTGCTCCAGTGTGGAGCAGGAAAATACATGCAGCTGCAAACGTTACAGCTGGAGCATCACCTCTGGACTCAACGCAAACACGTTCACCGGAGATACAGCTCTTCAGCCATCCATGATAACTTCGATATGTCAGTAAAACAAATTTTGAATCTGGCTTTATGCAGTGTTCACATTTCTGTTGTGAATATTTCAAAACTGAATTTTTGATTAGTAATATGCATTGCTAAAAAAACTTCATTTGGACAAATTTAAAGGTGATTTTCGCAGTATTTTTTGCACCCTCAGATTCCTGAGATTTTCCTTTTATTGTCCTAATCCTATACAACATACATAAATGGGAAGCTTATTTATTTAGCTTTCAAATAGTGTATACATCTAAGTTATGAAAAATTGACTGGTTTTGTGGTCCAAGGTCACATATGATGCCTCATTTGCATATTTCGACACAACATTAAACAACACGATAGGGCAGATTAATGTTTACAATGATGTACAGCTTGATTTATTGTGCACATAATGTTTGACTCTTGATAAGTTATTTTCTTTTTGTGTTTATGTTGCTGAAATGTGTTTTGGGACTAAATTGTACATAAACACAACTGATGTGGCTGTGCTGAGTCATTTTTAACACATTTTTGACAGAAAATAATTGGGAAGAGAAAGTGGGAATGAGATCAAAACAAACCAAAAGCCAGTTCAAACATGAACACTGCGACTTAACATGTCTGGACGATGAGCAAAAACCACCAGACCAACACAAAAGCACATGTATTCTAATATATATGGTGCATTTCTTCTTCTGGACATTATCCAGTGAAGATGAAGACATCATTAAATCAATCAACCTTCCTTATATTAAATAAAATCAGTGACTTCAACATCACAGCTAACAGCTGTTCTAAGAATGTTTTCCTAATGTTCCAATTAAGTTGTGAAAATGTTATTTTTGAACATTTAAAACGTTCCGTTTTTGAAATGTTTTAAAACGTTTGTTGGTTAGATAAATGCAAGGGAAACAATCCATTTTATAATTTTGTGAACATTATGGGAACGTTACTTTTGAATCTTCTCTAAACCATCTTGACCACAAATGTCCAAATAAAATGCTTCATAAAAACATTCATAAACGTCCCAAACAGCATTATTAAAGGCCAGATTACTTTGAACAAGCCTTCTATTAATGTTACCGGAAGAACATTTGTTCATAACTTTCAGCCTTTTTTAACATCTGAAAGGTAAATGATTTGTCTTCTGTTTATTTTAGTAAATAAAGGCAGGACTCCAGTTGAAGGTTGATCTCATTATATAAGAGAGGCGTTACAAAATGACCCATAAAACATTGACCCTGTTTTCTGTAAGACGTTTCTGCAAGAACAAATGTGTAGAATACAGTGCGTTGAGACGGGCCGGCGAGCGCATACCTGTGCGGTGAGATCAGCACCTTCACATTCACACTCCTGTACTCATATAAAGCCTGTCAGCTGTGTGATTGATGGCTCTTTGCAGTAAAAGCAGTTGTGGGAGAACAGAATGTATCACAACCTCAAACAGGCTTCTAGAGAATTCATTACAGCTGAGACTGATACGGTGGTCGTAATATACTGCGTGGAACGTAAATCCCTGCTAATTGCTCTAGAGAGAAAAAGACCAAAGCCATCAGACTCTGTCCAATAACCAAGTACACTTTCTACCTAGGGAGCACTGTAATGCATACTACAGTCTTAAAAAAAAAAGACACTTTATTGGCATTGATGGTTGCATGATGAGCCTTTAACATCCACGGAATCTTTCCACTGCACAAAAAGTCCTTTAGTTTATTAAATCGTTCCTCACACTAGGAGAAAGATTGTTTGTGGAACCAAAAAAGGTTCTTCTATGGCATCATTCTGAAAGCCACTTTATATTTTTGAAAGTGCTGTTCCAAAAAAGGCATTATGTTGCCTTATCACTGCAACTATCTTTAACGTATAAAACAATCCACAATTGCAACAAAATACAAACGTTTTGCTATAACATCCAGCTTTTTAAATCCTTTATAAACGTTTCTATTGGTTATGGGAACATTCCATTTGATCATTTTAAAAAGATTATGGAAACGTTACTTTTGAATGTTCTCTAAACATTCTGAATCAAGTAGTAGCATTTAAAGAAAAATCAGACAAAAAAATGATATATAAATAATGCTTTAGTGTTAACGTTTTGAAATAACCACATAACTAGAACAAATGTTCTATTAACATTACTGGAAAAACTTTGTTCATAACCTTGAGAGAACCTTGCCAGAACATTCCTTGTTAGCTGGAATAATGCATTGTCATGGGAAAGTACATCCAAGAAGCAGGTGAAATGTTGATTTTAAATATACGAATTTTATCCAACATGGATATTACTAAACAGCCAACATGGAACATTCTCAAAATGCTTTCTCAAAGCTCTTTAGTAACATTTATTTCCAGCAATATTAATAGAATGTTCGTTCAAAGTTATCTGGTCCTCAAAAAACAATAACAGCACAAAAAAATTGAATGTTTTTTTTTTTTTTTTAATGTTACTGCTTGTTTCAGAACGTCCAAAGAACATTCAAATGTAACATTCCAATAATTTTTCAAACTTCTAAAATGGAATGTTCTCTTACGTTTGCAAAACCAAGAAAAAACATTTAAAAAAATGGATATTTTGGATGTTCAGAGAACATTCATTTCAGAGAACTTGTTAAGAACACATCTTTGTGATTTGGGATCACACCTTAGATGGTCAACACTCAATGTGATCCACAACAGTCAAGTCAGTCAGTGCTCAATGCTGAACAAAGATCTATTTCTGCTATATGGGTCACTTGCTAATGTAACATCCATCCAGAAATACCTACAGCCACTTCCAGTATGCTGCACGCTGACCTTCCGCTCATCTCAGTAGATCGACGGAAACACACATCTGCTACATTTGGAATAGCATACTACTGTACTACTATTTTTGCAGCATGCATTCTTGCTTGAAGTTCATTTGCCAGCATGTCCAGTATGCAGAAAGAGCACACTGCATTGAATACTGCATCCCACAATGCAATGCACTCAACCTCACCCTGCATTTCCGACACAATACCTGGAGAAATCTATTCATTAGCATGATTTGCAGTTTTTCATTAGCAGTTTTTGCATTCTGGCTTGCATACTAAGTTTCGGGTGCAGAAGCTTTGCATGGACTTCAGTCTGGAGGAGTGTGGTTGATTTTGCTCAAGGACATGCACATGTAATCGCTTGCGTGAAGCTGTCAGAGAGATCGGTTCACTCACAGAAATGCAATGTCATCTGAATTGACTTGGCAGTGTGTAAATGTTAACAGACTAAACATGATTACAGCTCAACAATTAAAATAGATTGCAAAAACTTTGTGGAATATGACTCATCGGTAAGACTTCAGATTAATAAATTGAATTAGTCAGTTCTGGCCTGATGATGGTTGATGAAAAAACAGAACAGAATTTAATTAGAATTTATTTTACCAGATATGTTGCACTTGTGATCAGAGATATCAGTTTCCTGAAAAATACTAATGATGCAACATTAAATAAATAAATACGCAAGAGTAATAAACAAAACAATAAAAAAAAGAATAAAGTAACAATCAATGAATTTCTTAGTTTCTTACTTATTTGCATGATAATATTACATGACCGACAATATTGCATAAGCAACATTATTTTTTAAAACATTGTAAATAAAACAAAGATTATTGGAGCACATTTTACAAGAAATTATTTGTCTTTCAGCTTCAAAATTTCATTTTTAATTCAGTGTGTTACTTGCCAATTCTTTGTAAATATTTGGGAAATTTAGCAATTTCTGAGTGAAAATTGTACAATATTTTTCCAGTGACTGTAATAAAACATTAAAATGACAGCATTTATAATAATGTATAAAATAAAACGAGAAATAAAAAGGCAATGTAAAAGAATTAAGTCAAAAAAATAAAAAAAAATTAAAAGAATGTGGGGACAAATAAAATTTAATAAAGCAACTTAAAATAAATTCAATAAAGAAAATTAATAAAATAAAACAAAAACACCCCAAACACCTTGAAATGTGAGGCTGAATAAAAAATATATAAAATAAAATAAATACAAGAAAGCTTGTAACACCACACACTCACGTAGCCCCTCATGATGACCTTCTCTGGTAGAGACCCCCAACCATTACTGTCTGTGTGTGTGCGTGTGTTGTTAATGTAATTTGATGCTCGTGGAGGGTCTGCCCTCGTCACACGGTGGAAATTTCCACACTCTCCTCCCAGCAAAACGGGTTTGATCGCGAGGAGCGTCGCTAGTTTCTCTTTATCCTGCGAGGTTTGCGCTGATTCCTTCAAGAATCCAGGTGGGTTCATACACACACAGACACGCATTTATTTAGTAGAATGAAAGTGAAACATTGCGCCCGCCTTTGCAGGTTTCGCAGTGGCGCGAGATTTTAGAAGCGTCTGAATGTAAAAGGAGCCGCTCTGAATTGCTGTTATTTCATAGAACATGCACTTGTCTTGTTTATGTATGTGTATATTGCATGTGTGTTTTTTTTTTTTTTTGTTTTTTTTTGTTTACCAAATATACAAAGAGTTTCAAGGCTCTTAAAACAACAAAAGTACCGTAACGTTTGTCTGTATCTTTTTATTATTTTTTTTTTTCCAAATCACACACTGACTTATTGAAGTATGCACGCGCGTGCAAACGTTAAAGCACCACGTTCGAGACATTATAGTGTGTATTTCAACAGAGCATTCCAAAAAACTGACTTTTAAACACGCATTTTGAATATTTTGGTGAACAGTATTGTAGTGGTTCCACGCACACACGCGTGTGTTGGCGCGCAACACAACAATGCCAGAGTTACTCTTACATCAAGTGTTAAACGGCATGTTCATCATTTTTATAGTTCTACGCCTGGAGGAAAGGTGTGTTTATGATGCATATCCTAATTTGTGGTCAAAATCATCCAGAACAAACGAGCTTTATATAAGGAACACATGCGAACAATTGTTTTCAGAGGAAAATATTGTTCCTGTTGCTTTTGCACTAACATTTAGCAGACACTTTTAGAAACAGAATCCTTTTATTCATTTATGTTTTTATGAGTAGTTTTAGCAAGTCTTGTTTGCAAACAAAACTGAACACTAAACGGTAACAACTGTAACACTAAAAGTAAAAAAATGTGACTCCATGTGCTGCAGTTATTATGCTAATCCAGAACATTCTGTAATGTGTGATCCGCCCACCAATGCTGAACTCATTCACACACACATTACACTGGATGGACCTTTAATAATTCATGAGCACTACAATTAATTATTGGCATTGCATGCATGCATTTAACTCTTATTAATTTAGTATCTGAGTTATAAATCTCTTCAGTTATTTATGTTAGTAGGTTCATTGGACTGCCTTTTAATATAATGAAAACACAAAATGTTCAGCAAAATACGTTTTAACAAAACAGCATCATGAACCAGTTATGACTAACAGAGATGTGTTTGTTTGTTGGCATAATTTTTTTTGGATGTTCTAGATGGCAACAACAGTTTGTGATCAAGCTTGCTATCCAAACACATCATGGCGCCTCAGTTGTCCGTTATATTTGTGAACTTTTAGTGCGTTCACTCTAGGGGGTTTGAAGCCCAGCAATAGTAAAGCTGGTGAAAGTAAACATTCCCTTGTTCACTTGCACAATTTAAACAATGACTCTGCAATGTCATGGTTCTGAACTGTAATAACCCGCTTGTCAGATTTCAGTCAGAGATGAATGATAGCCGTCAGACATTTGAGTCATAGTGTACTCTGTTATTCATTTTATGTAAATAACTAACTTAACTGAGCTGTTTGATCTCATATTACATTATGGAACTCACAAAACATATGTATTAAGGACATTTTGGTAACGTTCCCAGTATGTTATTAAAATGTTATTCTATGTGAAATGTGCAGTGCAAATACACTTGGGCTCACATGAATCTTAACGTTTTGCGTGCATGATGTAAGTTGCACTTTATAAGCTGCCTTGGAATATAAGTCGCAGCTCATTTCAGATGCTAAAAAATGCAACTTTTATTTTGAAAAATACAGAAACTTTTATCACAATGACAGTACCTAAATACAGTGTAGTTTGTTTTGATGGCAGTTCAAAAAATGAATGGTTTAATATAATGGGGATCTTTAGGTTCAGTGTTTTTCCAATAACGAAAGTGCTTCAGAAAGAAAACTGATTCTTGGACCCAACTGTAATTCTGGCGCAAACTCAAAGACCGAAATAACCTCAGAGAACAAACACAGATGAAGCCACAATGTTCCTGTCATACCCAGCCAGATCAGACGCCCAGTATTTCACCTTTCCAGTATCGCCTTTGTCAGCAGCTTCAAATTGGACATGATGGTTATGCTATCTGTGATCAGAATTATGAGGAGGTGTCTTTATGAGACTAGATTTATTTGAAAAACCTGAGTGCCTGTGGAAAAACTCAACGCTGCAGTGCTGCAATGTTCTGGATGATTGCCAAAACATAGATATATGGTTACTTAGTGATTGTTAGCTCTCTGGGTGGTTCTGACCACCTGATGTGAAAACAGTCCATCCCCAAGTCTTTAGATATGGCTCTGACGTAATTCATCCTCATCTTTCGTTAGCATTTCAGTTCAGTCCAGTTCAGTTTTGTGCTCTGCTACGCCACTGATGTCACAAGCAATGAGCAAATCAATAGACTGATAAGATGTTGGACAGAGAGATGAAACCAAGGACATGATAGCCACAAAATAAACATCTGAAACTCTTTGTCAGACTTTTGTGTTTGCAGTCTATTTCTCAAGTCAGTCAAGCAGTTTTTGTAGAGGTCAAGCACCAAAGGTGTGTATGTAGCAAAGTATTTTCTTATTTGTTTTACACCATTACTGCTGGCAGTAAATCCACAGAAGCCCAAAGGTTTACTATAAAAAGTTGTCAAGTTTGGCACACTGATAGAGAAGCATCTCAGCTACTCTTGCCAAATATGCCAAATTTGAGGTTTTTATCTCAAACCGTCCAGCACCACCATCAGCTCAAGTTGAATTAACATTTCTGTTTACAATGCCTGAACCATGTGATCTGGGAGCGTAATGCCTTTTTATCTTCAGTGATAACGATGGTTTAACTTTTGATCCAGCTAGATTTTTCATCATTTCAGAGTTTGTCAAAACCATTGTTTCAGATGTTTCCTAGAACATCAGTTGGATTATCCCTGAATTTGATTCAGTGACCAGTGAGATGCTCACTGGTTTTTGATAATCCAACTGATTGCATGTAATGCAACAACCACTTGCATTAAAACTAAACTGGGTTATAATTGTAATGGCCACCACGCACTGAGGGCGCATAAGCAGTTTCAGAACAGCGCCACCTGCTGTAATCTTGAGATTTTTTTTTTATATAATTGGTCATGATTATTATTTTTGGATTTTATGGAGCGAAGGTGACATCAGGTTGTGAGATGTTGGAGGTTCCTGGCATCTGTCCTTCTGCTGGTTGATATATTTGTGTAATGTAATCTAGAGCCATATAGAGGATCGGGCTGGATAATCTTAGAGCTGAAAGAGAACATGAGTCCCGCTGCAAGCGCTCAGAGAAATAATATCACTGAGACTGTGCGGGTTGATGGATGAATCTCTCGAATGTAAATCGTGTGCAGTTTGGGACAATTTGTCCAGTGTTTGGGTTGCTGTTCTCGTCCGGGAGTGTGGAATGTTGCTTCCCGGCATGGCATCTCTCTCATCGTTCCTCTGTTTCTATGGCAACCACTCTCACACCGACGACAGCGCAGACAGCGATCATCTACATGCTGCTCCAAGATACCACATCCTAGAAGCCGCCAAAATCACATGAGGGTTTGGGCCGTGTTCCCCAACCCCGTTCCTGGAAGCACACCAGGAGTACACATTTTGGATGTCTCTCTTATCTAACCTCTCTATTTCAGGTCTTGGACTCTATACTAATGAGCTGATGAGTTGAATCAGATGTGTTTGATGGACGCCTTTCACAATTCCAGGGTTGTCACAAACAGAAATCGTGTTTAATGGAAACTGCAACACATGTATTTTTTGTGTTCCAATTTGCCAATTTGCAGTTTGGGAAAAAACATCGGTAGTGCTTCTATGATTTTGATTCCATGCGTCAGAGGTTTTTTGAAATTCAATGCCAATTACAGTGTTATACATCTACTTAAATTTGATTTCAAATTGGAAAAAGCCTTGCCTTTCTAAATCTAGCAAAGGGTCCATTATGAAGAGTTTAAAGAGTGTACTGTTTGTGCGCATCCAGTAAAAGGTCTGGAAACTTTAGAAAACATGGTTTAGAGTACATTTTAGTTGTTGTTGGCTCTCATTCTTATAAGAAATAAGGTCTAAATAACAAATAATTATGGGTTGGGTGTTTATTTCAGACTCTGTCTGAAGTGTTGGTTTGTTCGAGCGCATTTTGAAGTTAAAGAAACTAGATTCTTTCTCCGTAAAGTTAGAATGTTTAATTATATTATTAGTGAACTAGCTATTGAATGTGTTTATTATACAGTACTCAGTGAGTGTGAGGTAGAGGTGTTGTGTTTCTGTGTAGTGTTGTGTGTTTGACCCTTGAGCCGGAGCTGCTGATTGGCTCGTTCAGTTGAGAGTGTTGAGTCTCTCCGTATTAGGAAAGGCCTCTCGGCACAGGAAGGCTCTTTCTCCTTGAGATTGGAGCACCTGCATCAGGACAGTAAGACTGGCTTTTTACTCTGACTAGCATTTTACCGTCAATAACGTGTGACGACATTCAGGCGCTGTCATGATGTAGGAGCTGATTGATTTATTGGACTCGTCCTTGCAATTAAAAAACAACACTGTAATTTGTCTCTTTTTGTGGGTAGCAAGTTTTTTTTATCATCTTGGGTGGCTGGATTGGTTTGACTGGGATTATTTGTTTGGGATGATTGACATCTTTCCAAGATGCAAACTATCAAAAACTCTTCAGGGTGGTTTAGCTGCTAATAAGTTCACTACTTTGGATAAAGGCACTTGTTAAATGGCAAGTACGATTTTTATAAAACTGGAATGGAATTATCAATGGCCAATATTGATATCTAGAGATTTGGAGTGCTGCTATCTGATAAAGTGTAGATTCATATAATAAATGAATCTGGCTGAACACAATATTTACTTAATGTAATGTAGCACTCTTGGTGGCCACTATTTCAGTTGGCACTAATGGATTTTCAATGGCCAACATTGATAGTCTTCTGGAGTGCTGGTAATGGATATAATGTAGATGCTGAATACATATTTTACATGTTTATTACCATAATATTATTTTAAAAATCACTAATAATCCAGAATGTAGCACACTAGTATATTGGCAGTCAGTATTTCAGTTGGTGCTGATGAATTTTTCAATGGCTGATATTGATATCTAGAAGTCTAGAGTGATGATATTGGATATAGTGTTGATCTATAATTAAGAAATAATAATTTTTTGGTCAATTTTTTCAATTTTTTTTCATCTGCCACTGCAGGTATCTGATGTTTATGTGGATCTATAACTACATATTACAAAACAAAAGAAATGGAATATGTATTTTACTCAATATTTACTTAGAAAATTCCCCAATAATTTGAAATGTATGATGTCTTTTAATCTGCCGAGTGGATGTGGTTGTTGGCCGATTTCTGCCAATAGGATTTCTAATCTGAATTTTTGATCATTGACCCCGGAGTGTGTGTCCAGATGTGTGTTTGCACACGCCTCAGTAGCGTATGCAGATTGGCGGCTGCTGGTTGGCGTCCCAGAGCGGGTCTTCAGTATCTGCGTCCGTGAGGCCGATCGACCCCATATACTTGCCCCAGTGCAAACAGAAGTTGATGCAATGTATTGCCTTATCTCCAACTCATTTCTGGAAGCCCATGTGCCCTTCAGTGTTGCAGGTGGAGGGTAAAGGGGGCTGAGCTTGGTGCTGAGTGGTTGACAATTTCAGCGCCCTGATTGGCTGAGGTGGGCCCTCCCAACACACTTTAAAGCTTCTACTCACCTCCAGTGCTAAAAACGAAGCTTATCCTTGATCTGTGAGCACATCTGGTGTCCTGCATCTGACTGGCTTTCATTGTGAGTAACCAAACCACATTAATACATTATAACCAGGTTAAAGCTAGAGGAGATGTGTGGGTTTTGCATTTGGTTGCTCATTGTGTGTGTGCGTGTGTGTGTGTGGTCTGTGTCCAGCCGGCAGCTTGAAGAATGCTGGTTCAAGCACAAACACAGACATTCCCTTTGAAGAGCGAGTGTTTCTCGTCGTAAAACACTCAGGTCAGCTCCAGCTGCTTGAAGACATTCACGACGGCAGCACAACTAACTTAGACCGGTTTAAAGCCAGTCCACAGGGGCTTCACTTGAACTGTTTGGGTTAGATGATTTATTGTGTCGTTACTCGGGGGAACGTCTAAGATGCTGAGATGCATTTAATGTCTTTGCTGTCAAGGACAAACGATTGAGGTATTTCATCTACTGTCTTACTATTTCTGCTTTGAGAGCTGCTGCAAATGTGCGTTAAGAGACTGTCAGTGTTTTTCAGAGTGTACTGGAGTTAAAGGTGTGGTCATGTTTCATGAACAGTGTCTAGTTTGGGTTTGTTGCATCGGTTTTTATCCACTGGCTAGGCTTGTTTTACAAGCCTAGAGTATATTCTTAGACTTGATGTCTTTCAGCAGGTTACATGTTTAAATGCTCATTTCAGACTAATGAACCAGAATTGAATTTCATGCTATGATACACTCCCAGAGAAAAAACGGTATAAAAAATGTCACTAATGAATAATTTAAAAGTTACTAATATGTGCCATTTAGGTACTAAAATATACACTTTAGATGATAATATATTCTTTAACACACAAATATTCATCATTCAGGGGTAAAAAAAAAAAGATCCAAAATGTGCCTTTTTAAAAGGTTTGTGACAGCTTTTGTACCTTTTTTTTCTGAGAGCGTATGAGTCATGGTAACACTGTTTACATTTATTTATACAGAATACAATCTAAAGCGATTTACAGTTAAAAAATATATAATATATATTAATAAGCAGTTTTGTTTTTTGCTGTAAATGTTAAAAAATGTAAACCACAGTGTGGCAGTACTTATTTTTTGATAATCTAAGAACTGAAATACTTATAAAAATTGGTATAAAAACAATTGGTATTAAATTTCTTAAACAATTACAAAGAAACAGCCAGTACATTGAATTAAACATGAAACATACTCCAACTCAGGAAAGGAAAAATTAGGTCATAAAAATGTTGTGAGAATATTGTTTTGACGTTCCTAAAATGATAAAATGTGCAGTTTTAATATGTTATTTCACATTTATTAACATTATTTGAAGGTTACAAACCTTTTCTTACAGTGTTCTACTAACATAATCAAATATGAATGAATTTATAAGAATATTCCATAAACATTACTTTAAGAACATTTTGTCCTTTCAAAAACCATTGTGGTAGTGTTTTTTAAACAACTTTGAAAGTTCATGTTGTTTACAGTGTGCTTCACTAATTCGATCAGTTTTTATTTGGAAGTTGGTGGATGCAAAGCATCAGATTATTCAGATCAAAAGAATGAATAAAAAGTCATGTTATCAAACTCAAGTCAAGCTAAGATTATAAAACTGATAGTTCAGACTCTAATTTCTGATTGAATGTTGTTGCACTGTTGTTGTAAACTCGTTCTATATTAATGCATTTAGTTACAACATTGCTTGTCAACCATAAACAGCCAAAGTAATGAGTTACTCTGATTTATTCTGACATGTATTAATATTAAATTAAACACTGGCGTGTTTTAACGTATTGTTATTGTTTTCTAGAAGCCGTAGCACAAATGCGCACAGTAAAAACTGTTTACTTCTGCAAAACTGTTTTTGTGTGTGAATCCTGTAAATGTACCACATCTGCGTTCATTCCCAGTCCTGTGGAATATTTCCATGAGTCTATAGTTAAGCGGTTTCTCTGGCCGCGTTTATGAATCCTATCAATGAGGGCTTTGTGTCGGAGAAGAGGAGCATTGTGGGTAATTGGGTGTAAGAATGGTTTGGTGGTGTTTTGCCTTATTAACTGGCTCATCGGAGTCTTATGTAATGTTCTCCGTCCCGCTGGACGCTCAGGAAATGGTTTTCAGGACGGTTTGTGCCGCGCACGGGCTGGAAATAGCTGACCTGAGGCCAGTGAGCGCTGTGCGCTCATAACAGGTGTGTGCTGGCGAGTGGCTAAACGTGGCTGATTCCAGAGCTCATGCGTCATGGAGCGGATCAGACGCACAGATACATGAGTCCTCAACCCAAACACTGAACAAACACAGCCTTTATGTGGAGCTGGAGCAAAACACAGTCCTACAGCAACACTCAACAGGGAATAAATGCTGAATCCAGCAATAGTGACGTGGGTGATTGTAATGATAAAATAGCACTGGTGCTGTCTGTGAAACATCTGAGCTCCTAACTAAAGACGCTAGGTTATTTTTGTATCATTAAGAGACTGCTATAGCTTTTATTTGTGTATTTTCTGGTTTTATATTCACTTTAAAGATTTTATTGTTGTCATTTTTATTTGTTATATGTCTATAAAGTTTTCATTTTTTGTTTCAGTATTTGTTTATTTTAGTACCATTTTAGTATCAAGTTAAACTAAATGAAAAGTAGGGTTTTTTTCAGTTTTAGTTTTAGTCATAATAGCCCATGAAAAGGTCAATTCATGGACTATTATTGTGTGTTTTTCAGGGTTATTGTGCTGTAGCGAACTGTAACGTAGATTGTTGGAGAAAGTATCTTACACATGAAAAGTAATATTATTATGTCTCTGGAATTATTCTAACAATTGTATCTATGATTTTAGCTAATGAAGGTTGTTAATATCACAAAAAAAAGAACTAAAACTAAAAAAGAAGAAAATCTAAACCTAAATAATTGGATGAACAATCATGGAATGAAAAATGAAATAAGCTGAATAAAAATTGGACAAAACAAATTATAGAAAAAATATATATATATACAATATTAGAAATAGAAAAAAATATACAGAAATAAAAAAAAAACTACAAGTATTATTATAAATTATAATTATTATCATTTTTCAAATTAACATTGCAGCTGATAACAGATCAGTGTTTCCCCCTTCTTTGTCGATATAGTGCAGTTAACATGTTAACTCAAGCCAGGTAAGGCAGGGTTGAACTAGTGGTTTTCTGAGCCTGAAAACAGAAGAAATAGATGTTCTTTTATGAATGGACCCAGAATTGCATTGCTTGTTGAATGTTGAATCAATATGGCAAAACATTTAAATACAACTGACCATTCAACCAGCCTTGAAATTGGTGGAAAACAACATGATGACGTGCTTTACCCTGGTAAAACGGGAACAGGCCAGATTTGTTTTGTGTTAAGCTTTTATTGATTGATTTATCACAACATAGTTCAGAGTCTCAGTCAAAACATTTGATGTTGTTATGTTGACAGGATCAGTTCAGGGTCACTTGGCATAAACATACGAATAGTTAACCTGCCAGAATTTGAATATTTGAACTGCTTCTTGGTGTCGATTCCAGTTCTAACCAAACTTCTCTGGTTCTTCTTCCAGTTCTGGTTCTTTTCCCAAAGACAAAATCCTCAGTTGTAAACATGGACCGCATGGAATTGAAGAAAGTGAGCACGGAGGCGGACGATGAAAGCAGCGTGGACGATAGCTTCACGCCCATCGATTCAGAGAAGGCCACCATCAACAGGTCAGAGTCACTCTTGTGTGTGTTTAACCCCGATGCTGTTTGATGTCCACATGTAGAACACTGTGACACATTCATGCATCGATTCATCATGCAACGGCAAATAAAACCTGTGAAATGTCTTAACGTAGTGTCTGAAATGACGTGTTTGTGTTGTCCATTGCAGCCAGTTACTGGATGAGGATGACGCGGAGAGTCAGAAGTTTCTAACTAATGGCATGATGAAGAAGAAGAAATATGAGGAATATGATGAAGAATATGTAAGATTCTTGTTCTGAACCCCATTAGCATGCAAACTCATCCTCTCTCTCTCAAGCTGTTGATCAACTCTTGTCTCTTGCGGTCTTGCAGCACCCGGGTCACGCGTCGTTTGGGATGTCCGTCTTTAACCTCAGTAATGCCATCATGGGCAGTGGAATTCTGGGACTGTCCTTCGCCATGGCCAACACTGGCATCATACTGTTTGTGTGAGTATTTGTGCTCAGAATGTTATGAAAAGTGGGAGGGGCATGATATGGAACTTAACAGCTTGGCTCATGAATATTAATGATGTGCCATAACTTTCAGCCAATCGTAATCCTAGTTGCTGAACGACAGATGTTGGAAAGTAGACACTGGTCGTATTAGGACAGTGACCTTGCTTCTTTCTTAACTAAATATTCAGTGTAATTTTTATGTAGCCAAGACTAAGTACATAACATGAAGAGTGGCACTCCTAAACAAGATATTTATTTATTGTAAATTCCTCTTAATTACCAAATCAATAGCACGGACTTAGCTGGGCGTATTGGCCAAAACAGCAAACAGAAAAGGTTGACTAGGTAGCTTACATGGGCCTGTTACCGGTTTGTAGCCAAAGTGGTACTTCCAGAAACCCCCAGAGAGGTTCTTATCAAAGAATGTGCTGGCGAACGCGCTGTCGGGACAGCAGGATTTCTCAGGGCTGCGGTGGGCGTCTGTGACATGCTACACCGTGCATATCACAAACAAACTATATGGCTATATTTAGCTCAGCGTCTGATGTTCAGTGAGGGGTTAAAGCGCGTGTGTGCGTGTGTGTGTGTGTGACAGACAGCAGTCAGCTGTGAACGTCCGACAGGAGAAAGCGGCGGACGCACACCTTCAGCGCTAATGGTCACCTGAGTATAAGCGCTCAGCCTTGCATCCCTCATTCATTTTCCAGGGCTCATGTCAGACGGTTATTTCTGTTTGGGAGCCGCAGGAGGCCGGTGTCAAATGACCGAATGGCCATTAACCGATTCTGAAGATCTATCTTTCTATCATTCAGTTTGTGTCTCACTACAGCTGAGCATGAATTAGATGTGACAGTAGTTTATGGGTCGTAAACTGGCGAGCTGTAGCTGGTTCTGGATCCTGGCCACTTTATATGCCTTTCAAACAGTCTCTTCCTGTCCAAGTTGGTGGTTCATGGCTAAAATTGCTTTACAAAATCTGTAAACATTATCACGGCCTTTTTTTTTAGCTTTATCATCCATGGTTGTTGCACAATGTTTCGAGTCTCTTCTGCAAGTCTGATGTTCTTCAGCACGTCTGGGATCGCCTTTTATTGCTTGTTAAATAACATGCTGCAACATTAACTGAGGTTTATTTTTGAAACACTTTCTAAATGCAGACTGCTCACATATGTGTGAACGGTAATGCTAACACGCTAATGCTAAGGGTGCCCTCAAAATAAGGGTCAGATTTCTGAAATGCAAACCATCAGTGGTTGAAATATCATTGAAATCTGACTTACCTATGAATTTAAAACAGGGATAGTACATTTTTGTGTTTTTTTGTTTTTAATTGTTGTGCATTTTGTATACTATTATTAAATATAGCTGCAAGCAGCAATTGCGGGGCCAAGCACAAAAGAATGAGGAGCTAAGCACGCCAAGGAGTAACAGACCGACTACAACAAAAAGTAATTAAAGCCACTGTAGGATGATATCAGTTGAGATGGCTGAAAAATCATAAATACAAACAATAATGTATTTTAATGACTTATCACTTTTGACCAATAGGTGATGCTGTTTTCAAATAGATGACATGACATGTTTTGTGTGAGGTGACAATGACTCACACAAAGTTTGGTGTCATTATGTCAAAGCTTTACAGAGATACAGCCTCAGAGTCATTTTGGCATCATGCCTCAAATGTGTAGTGGTGCTGTACGAAAACCATTTTGTCTATCGACACGAAATCCATAATTTTGTGTAAGCACAGTCTGAAGATGATTTGAGTCAAATTTGGTGAAAATCGTACCAACGGTCTAGGAGGAGTTCAAACAAGTAGGTTTTGTACATTAATCAAGATGGCGGAAAGGAAAGCTCAGCGAAGTGTGGTATAATTGATATGTATGTTGTCGGCATGTCCCAAGGAATATTTTGAGACCAGTTTCTTTACAATATGCTAATGCAATCAGAAGTTATTAGCATTTTTGAAAATTTAATTATTAATGTTTAATGAACGGTGTATTACTTCTGACCCATAGGTGGCGCTGTTACCAAATTGATGCGGCGTGGTCAGTGTAATGTGACAATGGCACAAATAAAATTTGGTGTCAATATGTCAAGGCTTTGCAGAGATACAGCCTCAGATGTAGTTTGGCATCTTTCCAGCAAATTCGTTGATGTGCTAAACGAAAACGGTTTCGTATATCGACACGAAATCCATAACTTTTTGTCAGCATGGTCTGAAGATGATATGAGTAAAATTTGGTGGAAATCGGACAAACGGTCTAGGAGGAGTTTGAAAAAGTAGGTTTTGTACATTAATCAAAATGGCGGACAGGATGTTTGGCCAATATTGGCATAATGGATATCAATGTTCTCGGCTTGACCCAAGGAATCTATTGAGATCAGATCAGATTCATTACAATAGGCTAATGTAAGCAGAAGTTATTAGCATTTTTGTACATTTCTTTATAACTTTTGGCCACAAGGTGGCGCTGCCCCCAATCTTTTTGAGTACTGTCAGGGCATGGTGCCGAAGACACATACCGAGTTTTGTAATGATACGTCAATGCATTCGTAAAATATAGCATTTTTGGACAAAATTCAGTATGGCCGACACCCAAAATGGCTGACATGGGAAAATTGGATATGGTTGGACTCGGCATGATGCACCGGATCCAAAGAGACCTGTGATTTTTGGTCAAACTATTCAGAAGTTATAAGCAAAAATAGCCATTTTTCATATCTCCTGACCACTAGGTGGCACTGCGCCGAAACACTGCAGGTAGTCTCAGGTCATGCTTGTTATGACCAAGTGGCAACCTCCCGGTTTACCTCTTGAAGCCAACACGGAAGTGACTAAAACTGCAATTCATCGACTGGCCGCTAGAGACTGGCTGCAAAAGGGAGTCAATCCCATAGACTCCCCATGTTAAAATGCCCAGCTTCACAGCAGAAAAGAATATGTTTACAGCCTGGTTCAAAAAATGGTTTTGGTCTATATTGCTAATTTTGCCCTTCATGTCAACTCTGAGGGGGGTGAATTTTTTTATAACTCATCCGTTTAATTTATATTAAGCCTTAAAGTTAGAGCCTTAGAGCTTCAAAAATGCTCTTCGGAAACCTACGGGTGACGTCACGGACACTACGTCCATGTTTTTTACAGTCTATGGTTATGACACACCATAGATATATCTATGATGACACACACCAAGTTTGGTCTCAATACGCCAAACCGTTGCGGAGATATAGCCTCACATCCATTTTTGCATGCTTTTCGTAGAATTAATTTGCACGTTATACGAGAACGGTTTGACTAATCAACTTGAATTCCATAACTTTTTGCCAGCATGGTCTGAAGATGATCTGAGCCAATTTTGGTGCAAATCAGACAAACCGTCTAGGACGAGTTCGAAAAAGTAGGCAAAATACCGGAAGTGGCGCATTCCACATATTAAACCCATTTAAAAATCACAATAAAGCATAATGCTATTAAGAATTCACAAACGCTACGATTCAATTAAATGAATATGTGCTATGCTGGTTTAATATATGCGCTTTAATTATTTACGTGCGTGTCAGAGCAGCTCCGTTCACAGTAAATGCTGCCACACAAACTGTTATCATTTACATGTGCGGAGCGCCTCAAACTTCATCTCTGCATGCTGTTGTGAGTTTGGGTTTATTATAACGTTCATCTGGGAACGCAACGTGCGCCATTTCATCAGATTTGTAAGGTAAATCATTTATAATCCTTCGCAAACACATCAATATGCTACCTGTACGTCGCGATTTCAAAATAAAAGTTTAAACCCTAACTCTGAGTTTACACGTTATGTCTACATATTCAAGAAATTACAGTGGCTGTAGCTTTTCTATTACAAAGAAATCGCCAAATATTAAAGATTAAGTGGACATTTGATGTAAGTGGACATTTGAATTAAATGTTGATGAGTCAATGTTAAAGGAGGATTAGATCAGGCAGTGAAGTGTAAAAACAATCGTCAGGCCAGTGGCGCCACCAGCAGGCATCTGTTGTAATGCGTAATGTACATTAGTTCTATTGTTTATAATACATTATGTATTTTAACAGTTTTGTGATATGATTGCTAACTGCTTTTAATACAAGTCGCTAAAATAGAAAATAGTAACCACTGCAAATAACAAACACATCTGAACAGTACTTTATGAAAACAAAATGACTGTACAAAACTGTTTAAAAATGAATAAAATAAATAATAAAATGAGAAACAATAAAATGATAAATAACAAACATTTAACATTTTCTGAGAACATTTATAAGGTCCAGTTTTCTTGTTGTGCTTAGAATGTTACAAAAACAGTCTACTAACTATATTTTCACACAAAGTACATTTAAGAATGTGGATTACATAAAAACGTTCCATAAGCATTACTTTAAGACCGTTTCATCCTAGCTCTATGTAACTGAACACATTATATTTTACAGAATGTGTCTGTAAATGTCATTTGTTTCGTTTTTTTTTTAGCATTCTCCTGCTTGGAGTCGCCATCCTGTCACTTTACTCCGTTCATCTGTTACTAGTGACGGCCAAAGAAGGAGGTGAGCTTGTCAAGAAATAGTAAACAACACATTAATATATGCAACATGTATTTGATGCTGTAATATCCTCTGGCTACAGGCTCGCTGATCTACGAGAGGCTCGGAGAAAGAGCATTCGGGTGGCCAGGAAAAATGGCAGCGTTTGGCTCAATAACTCTGCAGAACATAGGAGGTAATGACGCAATCTTTAAAAATAGCTTGACCTTTTAGTTTTTAGCATGACTGATGTGACATTAATGTGTTTGGTTTGTCTTTAGCCATGTCCAGCTACTTGTTCATAGTCAAATACGAGCTGCCGGAGGTGATCCGAGCTTTTCTCAGGCTGGAGGAGAACTCTGGGTAAGACTCTGAGATGTTTAATGTGTGCTTGTGTTTCTATAGCAATAGATAAAAGTGTAATAAACTTATTTACGGTGTACATTTGTAGCAGTACGAGTTTGTGTGAATGTCTATGACTGAATTGGAGAAAAATATGGATTGATGCATCAATGCATGATGTCGGCAAATGTGGTATTGCTGGCTAAGATCATTGATGACAGATTGTATGGTATCATGATTAAATTCTGTTTGCAGTGAATGGTACCTGAATGGGAATTACGTGGTGGTGTTGGTGTCCATCGGCATCATTCTACCGCTGTCTCTGCTGAAAAACCTTGGTAAGACCTTGTGTGTTAGGTGTCAGAGAGGTTGTGTTTGCGTTGTGATGTTGTGAAGTGTTTAATTCTCGATCACGTCTCTCATCAGGGTATCTCGGGTACACCAGCGGCTTCTCTCTCTCATGTATGGTGTTTTTTCTGGGAGTGGTACGTTTACTGACACAGTTTTATTGTTCGTTGACCTTTACTGTGCATATTTAATCATAGCTTTACATGCCAGTGTGCTTTATATGAGGTTACATGAGTGTCATTGAGATTTCTATTTTGATTTATTTTTAGTTTTTTATTGTTAATTTTAGTGTTGGTTTTTTCTTCTTTCTTTTTTTAGTAGTTTTTAAAAATATGCCTATATAGTTTTTATTGTTTTTTTATTTGAGTTATTTTAGTCCTAAACTTTACACTAATTTAAAATTTAGTAGTAATTACTAAAATTTAGTAGTAATAGTAGTAATTTTAGTAGTTTAGTAGTTTTTTTTTGTCTTTTTATAGTTTTACAGTACAACAAGTGAATCTAATTGTATTGGTTTTTTTTTTACTTTTATTTTATTTAACGTTTATTTTAAGTAACACATTTTCTTAGTAACCCTTTAATAACCCTGATTGTCACAGTGTAAAATCATTTACTTGCCCTCGTGCTGTTACAAAACAGTGTTCATTTAGTGTCATTGAGATGATATTATGATTTCTATTTTGAATTAGTTTTTTAAAGTTAACTTTAGTGTTGTTGTTTTTTTCTACTTTCTTTTTTTAGTAGTTTTTAAAATAGTTATAATAATATATAATAATATAGTTTTTTTTATTTTAGTCCTAAACTTTAAACTAATTTAAAATAAGAAAGGTTGGGTTTTATTGTTTATGTTACATTTATTTTATTTCAAGTAACATTTCTTTTTATTTAGTTTTAGTCAACTATAATAACCCTGTTCAAAACATTTAATAAATAATTTTAGTGAACATTTTAGTCATTTTTTAAATGTCTGTTTTTTTTTTTTTATTAATTTTTATTTTTGTTTTATTTTGAAAGCTAAACATTTTTTAAAACTTTGTTTTTTTACATTGAATTTTGTTTTAGCATTTATTTCAACCCTGTTCAAAACTTTTACTTTTTTAGTAGTTTAGTAGTTTTTTTTGTTTTTATAGTTTTAGTACTAATAAATCTAAATTTATTGTTCATTTTTACACTTTTTGTTTGATTTAATGTTTATTTTAAGTAACACATTTTCTTTAATGCTTTTAATTTTAGTAACCTTTAATAACCCTGATTGTCATGTTTTCCAAAAATATCCAAAAAAACATCATAGATTGATTTTTATGGTTTGGAAGATGTATTTTTGGTATTTTTTCTGTTTTCCAAAGTCAACTCTAATCATTTAAACGTAATAATTTAAAAATATTTTATTACCTAATTACTGTTTTACTTTATTTATTTGTCATTTTTTGATGGCTGGCGTAAACGATGACAGAACTTTCTCCTTCGGTTGAACTACTTCTTGCATCGTATTCTAACACTTTCTTGTGCACGTGTTTAATTTCTCAGCTGATCTACAAGAAGACGATCCTGCCCTGTCCTCTGCCGTTCTTCTACCAGCACGAGTCCAACATGAGCATGAACGGCTCGGACGCTCTGGGTCTGTACGTGCTGCAGAACGCCTCGGCGCTGGCATACGTATCAGAAGCGAACGGACCTCACCTGGATGCTCACGCGCCGGCCCACGACTCGCTCCACAGCGCCGTTCAGTTCACGCCTCACCCCGAGGACCACGAGGACATGTGCACACCCAAATACTTTGTGTTCAACTCACAGGTGACTTTCATCAAACATGTCAATGAGCCTGTCAGACGAGTGTGTTCAGAAGATGTCGTGCTCTAAACTCATGGCGTTTGTTGTATTGTGCGTTTCAGACTGCGTACACCATTCCAATCCTCGCCTTTGCATTCGTGTGTCATCCTGAAGTTCTGCCCATCTACAGCGAACTGAAAGAGTGAGAGAAACACTTTGTTTATATGCTCAAAAAGCAAGATGAAGCAAGCTGAGTTATATTGACCTACACTTAGATATCATATAGTTTATAAAGCGGTTTCTGTTGTGTCTGTGTTCACTCACTTGATTCCTCGTGTTCTTCAGTCGCTCTCGGAAGAAGATGCAGAATGTCTCAAACCTGTCCATCTTGGCTATGCTGGTGATGTACCTGCTGTCCGCTCTGTTCGGTTATCTGACATTTTACGGTACGTTACACTTCACCTACACACCTTCGGCTCTCTTACATCATCACACATTCCAGTCGAGAGGTTACATGTTAGCAAACTCACTCTTTCTCTCTCTGTCTGACTGTCAGATCATGTCGAGGCAGAGCTGCTACACACCTTCACCAAAGTTTACAAGTTTGATACGATGCTCCTGCTGGTGCGTCTGGCTGTGCTGACGGCGGTAACGCTGACCGTTCCCATAGTGCTCTTCCCTGTGAGTAACAAAACACACCCGTATGAACATGTTGTGCATCACTGGCCTTCATTCTGATACGCTTTGAAGAGTGTTTGATGTTCTTTTAGTATCCACCAGAGGGCACTTTCTCTCTTAAGAGTTTTAGCTTTGGCAGCCTTAACATATAAGTAAACTATTTTGTAATATAATCAATTTCCACTGTTGTATTGCATGTTTGTTTTGCTACCATTCATTTGCACCATATTTTAGTCACCCTGTTCGTTAGACACCAGAACCAGCATCAACTCTTGAAATATCGGGTAACTGCTAGTACTTTTAACTCTTTTGAACACTTGTCATCTTGTTCTGCACATTTCAATCTTGATTCAGCATCAGAAAAACAGACACAAGCTGGTTTGTTCCATTTTTATTGTAGTTAAACTCAAACTAAAACTATACAATTTCAGAACCAAAGTAAAATAATGTTAACTGAAATAAAATGTTTAAAAAACTTAAACTTATTTTATTTCAGTTAGTTGACAAGGCAGTGTTTCTTATTTTTGTTTAGTGTAACCATATGCGTTAAAATAACTGAAACTAATAAAAAACAACCAGTAAAAAATACAAAAACAAATTGTTAAAACTTTAAATAAAATGTAAATGAAAAAAACAAAGTCTAATAAAAAAATTTAAATTAAAGCTATAGTATTATATAACTGACATTAAAAACATAAAAAATCATTACTTGAAATAAAATCAACATTAACTAAATATATATATATATATATATATATATAAACTACCAAGGCAACATTTCACGTTTTTGTTTTATTAACTTGCTAAAATAAAAAATAAATAAATAGAAAACTACATAAACATAAAAAAACATTGAAAACACAACTTAATTATTACAACTTTACATAAAATTTAAGTGAAAACAGAAACCAAAATCTAATAAAACAAAATGTAAACAAAAACTATAATAATATATAATATTACTAAAACCATAAAAAAATCATTACTTAAAATAAAATAAACATTAACTAAAATAAAATATATATTAAAAAAACTATCAAGGCAACATTTCACATTTTTGTTTCATTTAACCTGCTAAAATAAAAAATACATATAAAAACATATAAAAAAAAAAAACTATGAAAACAAAATTTCTCATTTTTACATTAACTTGATGTACTAAAATAATTAAAACAAACAAATAAAATAAAGTAAAAAAAGAATTTAAATATATGGACACTTTTAAAAAAAGATAAAAAGTCTAATTCAGAATATTAGCAAACTATAATAGTACATCAATGATAGTAAAATCATTAAAAACTACTTGCGATAAAATAAACTTCTGAAATTAAATATAAAAACACCTAACCTTAATTTAACTTGTACAAAAATAACTAAAACTGATACATAAAAAATATGTAGACATTTAAGAAAATCAATAAATAATAAAACTGACAAAACCCCACAACAAAATGATGAAGTAAATGAAGTAAAATTCAAATGAAAACAGAAATAAAATAGAATCAAATTTAATTCAAAATATTATTTCAAACTATAATAGTATATCAGTGATACTAAGAAAACACTGATTTTTCTGACTTGTGACAGGCAGAGGGCGTTGGAGAGCTTCTTTAGCTCAAGCCCCGCCCCCCCCCTCTCTCTCACACACACTCCCACAGCGAGGGAGGGGCGATCAAAGCCAGTGGAATATTACCTGATGCAGTGCAGTGTGACCTTGTAAAGGGTGCATTTACAGGATGTGGCCACCGGATGCGCTATAAACACACAAACCACTCCTGGAGCTCCTACATTTAGATCAGGTTTTCATTGAAATGAAAAGACTGAAATGCACTGGTATGATTTGATTAGCTTGTCGCAAGTCATTTCATCAGGACCATGTTAGAAGCTGCTGAACCTTGACTGTTTAGTGAAACAGCTTCAGCATCAGATGGTTTTTGGAAAAGAGCACAGTTGAGCTGAGGCCTGCGCTCGGTGCTCATCAGTTTGTGCGATGTGACATTTTGTGTTTCCAAGGAGCTCTTGGCCTTCAAGTTGCTCTTAAATGTCACGGCCTTTGTGCGCGAGATTTCTTTTGTTTTGTCTAAGGGCCAGCGGAGACCTTGAGTCAGACGCCCAGACGACACTCGCTAACAGAAACAAGACTGACGGCCGGTACGAACAAACTGTTTTATTCTGAATGATGCCTAAATGAGTCTCATCATGGAATCTAATGAGGTCAGAGCGATGATGCCGGACGTTTGATCGTGAGCAATTACCGATCATATAAAAGCTGTTTTAATCACTGAAATTATGTGACTCATACAGACTCTACTTAGATCATTATTTACAAAGACTCGCAGAATCCGGGATCTTATTGTGTGCATAATCACTTCAAAATAAAAATGATCATTATCTACTCACCCTCGTGTCATTCCAAACCTGTGTGACTTCAGGGTTAGTAATCATTAACTAATATTAATATCATTACCATATATAATATTTAATTCAATGAAAATGAAACATGTAATGTAGAAATGTAATGTTCAAAACTGCAACTGAAGCATTAAAATGAAATACTGTGAAAACATAGAATTAATTTCATCTAAATATTTAATAATAATAATAATGAATACAAAATGAAGTTAAAACTGAACATATAAAAAATAAATAAAGCGTGTAACAAGGGCACTGTTACCAAAAACATTTCAAGATATTATCTTCAGTCATGCTTCTTCTTCCTTTACCCAAAAACTCAGTTTTGAAGACATATTTGCAAATGTGTAAAATAATTGACAGGCTTACGATGTTTCTGATTGGCTGAAACGGGGTGGGCCGTTCCGCAGACGCTCTTAAAAGCTCCGTTATGAATTAAGGACTGTACTAGTTTTCTCAGGACATGTCTTGGATTGATATCCGATGCATGCTGTTCCTAAAACTCTCACACAGTGCTCTGAATCACGGCTCTTGATCATTAGCGAGCACATTTGCTATGTGAGCAGTGACAGGTGTGCCGCTTCTCTGCCCTTATAAAGGACCACAAGACCCTTCGGCTCCAGTTTCAATGAGGCCACGTTTGCTCACGCAGACAATCAGCGAGTTACAATGTTTTTTTTTTAATATGACAATATATTTGAAATATAGCAATTTTTTATTGTTTATTGTTATTATATGTATTATTATTTAATTATTTTATTAATTAATTATTAAGAAGTATTAAAATAATATTTATTAATATTTTAACAACATAAAAATACGTATAGAAATTTGTACATTTTAAATACATTTTACAAACATTCTTTTAAAGTATGATACAATTTTTTGATATTTTTTAAGTAATATTGTTGAACTTTACATATATTAATAAATGTTTGAATATATACATTTTATCTATAATATAATTTATTAATAATCTATTAATATATTTATAATGGCATGTAAAATGTATAAACAATTACATAATTTAACAAAAAAATGTAAAATGTAATTATAAATTCTGTAAATTAAAAAAAATTCTAATATAAAAATATAATATAAAATGTAAATATAAAAATTCTAATGAATTTTAATTTTTAATATGAATAAATGAAAGCATGCATTATGTTATTATAACACTGAGGTGTTTCGGTCGATAAACGGCACTGCGATTCATGTGAGGTCATTGCAGCCCGGGGTCAAAGGTCACATCAGAGCCTATGAGGGTCAGTGAGCTTCACTCACATGATCACGTACGATAATTTACACTACAGCTCCATACAGGAGACAGAGCTGCTAGTTTGACCCATCTCAGTATTGAGGTGACGGCCTTTATTTGAGTGTAAAAGTGACTGCGCTGTTCCTCCACCAGAATCACATGGGTTTTTTGGTTTGTGTTGTTGTTCTGTAGCAGCGCTCATCTTCGTCTGGTTTAGTGGTGATGACTAGTCTCTCTAGGTCTCTCTTTGTGATCTCAGCAACCATTTTTGGAGCAGTTTCTTTGAAACTAGCATGTTAAGCTACTTATTTCAAGTAATTAAACAACATCAAAGCTGAAGATGTAGTTATCTGTACTACAGACAACAGGCAGATAACTATACTGAAGCTATTTAGGACAACAACATGTTTTAGACATTTGTTAAATTATAGTATTTGTAAAAAAGCAGAAGTAGCCTGTTTTCATGCCACAAAAACATGCAAATCTACACAAATTACGAGTGTATTATATTACTACATATTATTTGAACTAGTAACACAGAAATACTGCATTTAAAACAGTGATTCCAATGCTCAAAAGTTTGGGGTCAGTTTTTGAAAGCCTCTTCTGCTCACAGAGGCTGCATTTATTTGATCAAAACAAACAGTAAAAATGTGAAAGAATATTATAATTTAAAACAGCTGTTCTATGTGAATATCTGTTCAAATGTAATGTATTCCTGTGATCAAAGCTGAATTTTCAGCATCATTACTCCAGTCTTCAGTGTGACATGATCTTTCAGAATCATTCTAATAGGCTGATTTGCTGCTCAAGAACATTTCTGAGTATTATTAATGCTAAAAACACTAAATATAAACTGAAATGAGTTTCGGTGCTTTTGAAAACAGCCGAACTGCTGTCACTAGTTAAGTTAGTACATTTAGTTAGTCTCTCCACAGCACAGAGGTAAACATGAGAGATGTGAGCATCCGCCGCCGTCCTCGTCCTGACGGTAACTCTCAGACGAGCGTCGAGCAGGAGGGTCACTGGGAAAATGTCACACGTCGGGTCCTGCGGTCAGCGCAGGGCTCCAGATGCTCTCGTCGGCAGATGCCGAATGCTTTGAGGTTGGACTGAAATGTGGCGCCCAGGTGACAGATAGAAACCTCGGGTTTATGTAAGAGTCACAAAGTAGTGTCTCTTTGTTAAGGACTGTCTGATCAGAGACGGTTATGCAACACTTTCGCACTATTAATGGACTCCGTCTGCTGTCCGCTTCTTTAATGATGTGTTTTGAGCTCTAGGTGTTTTGAGAGACTTCAAACGAACTAACCTGTAGGCATTAAACCATATCGAAGAACTTGATTAATCAGCTTTGTCTGCTAAAACTCTAAAACTCAAAACTTTGTCAGTTATTGACGCACGAAGAACCACTATCATGCCTTGATAGTGCAAACTCTGCTCTTACTTTAAAATTTTTAATTTACTTCTAAATTTTACCTTATTAATTTTAAATGTTTCCTATAGTTTTTTGTTACTTATTCACTCTGTTTTTGAGAAATGTTTGAGTTCATAGTGAGACTAGTCAGATGCAGTTGTGTTTACAGGAAAAGTGTCAGTTTGAAACTTTGTGTAGTCCATTTTCAGGAGCATAGTGTATAGATGTGCTCAACATGAACTGAAAGCAACAAAAATGTTGGTTTCACAGGCTCTTTCTATCATTCGAGGTACATCTGATCTTTATTCAGTGGTTAACCTGTAATCGTATCTTTAGAAGTTGAAAGTCCAGGATCATTTAATGTGATCTCTGCTTGAGTGATTCGTGTCAAGCTCTGTCAGTCAGACAGTTAGTCCTGCTGCTGCTGGCTGATGCAACTCTACCTCACGCTTACACTAGTAATCCCGTCTGAAGCTCCGCCCCCTCTTTCTGTATATGTGTGTGTGTGTGTGTGTGTGTGTGTGAACTTTGGCCCAGTGTGAGCTGGTTCTCATGCTCTGAGCGGATCAGTCCAGGTCCTGTGACCTGCGCACAGATAATTCACTCACCTGCTTTGGGTCGTTCAGTTCCTGCTCCATTCAGACTTCTGCCTGTGTGTGTGTTTGCAGTGCTAGATTAACTTTACAACAGTAATATTACTTCTCAAAGGAATTTAATTAAATATAAACAGAAAATCATGTTCATATATGCAGTTATTTGCTTTTCATATATTTTGAATAATCTGTAAAGCCGCTGGACAGTTGTTCTGGAACAGACTGGAGCTTTATTTCTGATGCAGCTTTAGCATTTCATGGTGCAAAGGCTTTCGATTCCAAATTTTTAATATAATCTTTGGAGATTTGGACCTCAGTGCGTATAAAAAATTATGCATATTATCCCTGCAGAGAATCATATTTATTATAACAACAACCACCCACATCAGCTTTTGCACTGGCAAACACCACACACATTTTGTTTAGAAAATGTAAAAATAGTTCATACGTTTAATTGCTACTTCTAGATATTTATTTTTAAAAATATATTAAGAAATGTATTTTTAATCATTTTAATAATATTTTTTAATGTTTTATAATGTGAAAAAGTTGATAAATTATGTGTAATTTTTCATTGTATAATATATTTAATATATATATATATTATTTAGCAATAAGTGTGGTTTAAAAATGCATTTACTCTCTCTCTGTCTATTCATTTCTGTCAATTCTGTCAAATTCATTGTGTCTGTTTGTATATATATATATATATATATATATATGATTTTTTTACACTTATTAAGTGTATATGTTTATATATATATATATATATATATATATATATATGCATTTATTATTTATATTTAAAAAAATAATATACATATTAAAAAGTGAAATTTAATTTGTCTTTTCAGATCCGTTCGTCAGTCATCACTCTGTGTTTCGCTGGAAAAGAGTTCAGCTGGATCCGACACATCCTCATCGCTGCTGCCATATTGGCCTTCAACAACCTCCTGGTGATCTTTGTTCCCACCATAAGAGACATCTTTGGCTTCATCGGTCAGTAGTTTCTCCATGCAGTGCTTGTTAGTAGATGTGGCCCATTTTCCCTCTTGAGAGGATAAGACATATGAACTCACACGTATTATTTCCTCCTTCCTTCCTGCTGTAGGTTCATCCGCAGCCACCATGCTCATCTTCATCCTACCGGCGGCATTTTACCTGCGGCTGGTCAAGAGTTTACCGTTCAGATCACCTCAGAAAATATCTGTGAGTACAGACGATGTTATGTTATATTATATATATTATATGATATTACATTATATCAATTTTTGATACTTTATTTAATCTCCAGGCAACCATTTTCCTGGTGGTTGGCATCTTCTTCATGATCAGCAGCTTGTCTCTCATCGTCATGGACTGGATCCACAACCCGCCGGGCTCAAAAGGTGCTCATTAAAGCAGCGCCGGTCCTCTGCTGAAGCCGTTTCATCCCAGAGATCATCTCTCAACATGGACGCTCAGTTCTCATTGAACCCTGTGCCTCTGCCTCTCTCTCCTCTCATAAGCTCTCGTTTGTTGTTTTAACTTCTCCCGTGTGTTTTCCCAGCACTCGGATCACCGCGTTCATGAGTCACGCTCATTGACATGGATGTGAAAGATTGGAAGAGAGAGAGCTGGGCAGAAGGGTTCATCAAATAAGCACTTGAGGATTTTTATCAACACAGGCCAACAATCACATTTTCGTCACGTTTAGTTTCATTATCTGGTCCTAGATAGTTATTTTGTCGTTGTTAGTTCTCTCAAAGATGACATTTCAGTCATTTTCTCATCACGTATGCTGAGGAAAATCTTCGACGTACACAATGAAGGCAACTAAACGATGCTGATTTCTATTTCTGAGTGAACTCCTTGTTTTATATGATCACTTGAATCACATTTCCTCTTTGAGAGGGGGAAAAAGGTCCAATTCTCGCATGTTTGTACCAAAATGAAGTACGGTTGGTCCACAAAAGCTCAGCTTTTTTCCTCTCAAACTGATCCATAAATGTCGACTCGATTCTCTTCGTTAGGAGGATTTTGAGTGGGTCCATTTTGGGTCAGTTCATCGCAAGATGTCTCCACAACTGCTTTCAGCTTTCAGAAGCAGTTCAGATGATATTTGAGCCACACCAAACGGGCAGAAACATCCGTTTCTGACTCACGAATTACCGTTAAGTCACACACACAGGTCCCAACCTGAGCGTTCGCTCTAAAAGCCGGCTTCGTTTCATGTTCACAAACGCGGTCCATTCAAATCAGCGTTTATTGTGGAGATCTGTGCCTTCTTCCTGTGCCGTATCTGACTACACTGCTTTGCTGGAGAGAAACATGGAGGTTTACAGAAGCAAGACGGTCACACCTGCCTCCGTGCTGAAACAGGTTTCTGCATGCGCCGGTCCAGCCAAAGTGGACGATATTTAAAGATCATTTGGTGATCTATGTACTCGTAAAGCAAGTGAATATTTCAAATGAAATGGTTATGATATTTTTGCATGTTTTAAATCACAAACATGGTCTTTTTGGACAGTGTATATGGTTTGTAAATAGTCTAATTTGTTTTTGCTCACTGATGGATGCCGGAAGGGACGGACACATCAGATGTTCACCGGTAGAGTTTTAGTATTATATATTAGATGTCGGTGCCATCATGTTTTCTTTTTGTAAATTTGTAGAAAAGCCATTGTATTTCTATTGTGCCTCCTTGACGGTTTTTATGATAAACTGACAAATGGAGTGGGTTTTTTTTTTCCTTTTTGTATGTTACTTGATTAGTTAGCAGCTGAAATGGTACAGAGAGACTCGCAGACGAATGTTTGGTTCCGTTTGACATCTAGATGATGCTTGAAAACCATCAGATTATGAGCAGTACTTGTCTTCCACCGTTTACCTCTGCAAACCACGTATCGGATGTGTTCAGAAGTGCGATTTATATATGTCTTAAAGTCGACATGAAAACTGACCCTATTTGCTTCCTTAACAATACGCAATACATTTATTACAGTATTTTTTTTTTTTGAAGTCTTTGTTAACACTACCCCATACAGCCAAAAAATATATGTTGCGAACAATGAGGTTAAAAGAAATATATTTTTTAAATTGATACTTAGTTTCACATACCAAAAATGTTTTTTTTAAATGTATTTCAAGGGTTTTCTTAGATTGATCTCGGAAAATATTTGGAGGGCAAATGAAATGCTTTAAAAATATATTTATATATTTTTTTAAAAATCCAAAAATTGTACAATATATTGGTATAAAATGTATTTACATAAATATATATTTTATATTTCTGTAAATATATTTTAAACAAAATTTAGCAAATATATTTTTTGGCTGTTTGGGTAGTTAATAAAAATACAGCTGTTAGTTCGTAGTAGTATTAACATACAACATTTTATAATAACGTATTAGTAAATTGTGAAAATAACATCTAAGATTAGGTGTTAGAAGTATTTTTAAAAGTATTTTTCATTGTTAGTTCATGTTAATTATGCTAACAGATACCTTATTGTTAACACTTTCATATCCACGTTCCAAAGAAAAACAAATGTCTGTTTACAGAATTTTTCATCCAAATTTAAAAACCACTTTCCTTTTTTCTCATTTCTGACCATCCACTCAATTGTCTATTTTCACATGTGATTCCAACAAGTAAAAGGGGTTGTGAATGTGGTTTCATGTCGACTTCAAGCATGTTTACATTCTCCTGATAGCTGCAGACGCTCCGTACGTACGCAGCCTTGTGCCTGTCGCTTCCTTCAGGTAAAATGTGCAGGAATTGTTATGTCTTTGAATGTACGAACTGTAACAGTTTACATGTATTTTGGTAATGTGAAGTGAACTCAGTAGAGGATCAGTTGTGAGGTGAATGAGGTGAAACCTCGTCCGCTCGCAACTTACGAAACCACAGCCAATCGGCTGCGGCCTCCTGCTGCTCGACCAATCACGAGCCGCGTATCTGCCACGTGACTGGGGAATTTTTGTATCACTGAAGCTGTTTCCATATTATGTAACATGAAAAATAAAGAAATGTGAAGCGACGTCCTTCGTTGTGTTTTCACTGATGGAGAAAGTCTTTCGTTTCCATGTGAATATAAAGGAAAATATCAGAGATATTTAAATTATGCTGATGAGATCAGAAAGATTGTGATGAATCTCACTAAAATGTTCATAAATACTTTAAAGTATAACTAATTATATTTATATAATTCCAATAATAAGAACTTTTTGGTAAATGTTATTGGATTCATGTTATTGGATTATTGGATTCATCCACATGTTTTGTTTTTCCCCTTATCATTTTTTTTAAATATATAATTTTATTAAAAATATTTAATGCAATTTTTTACAGTGAATTTTGTGCATTTTAAAACAACACATGATGCTACAAATAAAATAAATATTTACATATTCTTCAGAAATATGTTGCTAAATGAATAAATGAAAAGTAAATCACAACATTTAGTATTAAATTCTCAACTAAATTCTCTAAAAGTAAGATCAATTTTCTTAAAGTTCAATATAATGCCTTATTTCTTGATTTTGGCAGTTGTCGTCCACATCATTATTTTTTCCTAAAAAATGTTTTATATTTAATCAAACAATATAAATTACAGAACTATAATTTTATTAAAATATATAATTTTATTTAAAATATCTGAGAATTTTGTGCATTTTAAAACAGCACAAGAATATGTTAAAGCATGCGATATAAGAATTCTTTAAAAAAATTATATAATATAACCAGCATCTGATTTTTTTGTATTTTGATTGCTTGTTATTATTCATTGTTTGCACACACAGTAGTTCTGTGTGTGTTGAGTCATTTCCACTGTAATTTCACTATACACGCCTTTAAACTACAGGGCAATAAAACACCAGTGTGTCATGATCCAACACTTAATCCAACAGGCCACACACACACTCAATCCAGAGCTCATGTATAATGCAGCACTGCAAATGAATGAATGAACACAGCAAGCAGACGGGCCATGTGTGTGTGTGTGAAAGAGCGAGAGCTTTCAGTCAGGATGCAGGTCACAGGCTCAGCGTGAATCATGTCAACAGTTTCTTACGTAAGACCACCATACAAGCACATCTGGCCACCGATCACCCGTGTGTCTGTATCTCTGTGCTGCTGCTGCACGGACAGATGCTTTTATAGCATTATGGCCTATTAGAATAATGCTCTCTTGAGTCTGTGCGAACGTTTGATATATACAGAAAGAATTGTGGAAAACTGCATTATGTTTATAATTTCATAATTTTCTTTATATGCATATAATGAAATAACTATACAATTTAATTACTATTAATTACCATTAAGTCATGGCAATAAGATTTACAGTGACATTTTTTCTTCTGCATTTTATTTTTGGAAACACAATAGCCGAAACAAAATCCAAGTCACATGTCGAACTACATCTCAGAGTCTTTCCTAATGTTCATTTGAGGAATTTGACTCGGTTAATCTTGGCACACGGTGCACACTATACAATAAACATATTCAGCCCACATTATACAATAAACCTGTGATCTGACGCAAGAATGCAAAATATTGAGTCAAGAATGTGAAGGAGTGTCTGCTTTGGTTTGTGTGTTGGCATGAGGAAATTAAAGTTAAACATTAGCCAGATGGCAGAGAAGCAAGTGCGAGCAAGAAAGTTCTAGTAATGAAAAGAATGTATTGTGTTATGTTTTTATACCTTATAAGACTGCTGTAGATTGTCTGTGGGTCATAACGTTTGTTAAAGTCAAATGCATCACCCGCTCATCTGTGTAAGCAGCCATACTGATGTAGCCATACTTTATCATTTAATTTAATAGTTAATAGAGAAAATGCTCTATTTAAAGCAAAAACTGCACAAATATGAACTGAACGGCAGTTCTCTGTGCATTTCCGATGCCTCAGCATCAAAACAGTGTGTGAAGTCAGCATTATAGAGTCTATAGAAACATGTTTTGAGATTTTGCTGACTCATAATGCACACACATATAAGCATTGCATCCAATTAAAAACACTCTAGAATGAAAACGGAGAAGTCTCAGGGTCATTCCTCTAGGAGGTTCTGCAAAACTTGTCTGAACAAGCATCTGTAATGAACACAACCAATGTTCTTTCATATCAACACAGAAAAGAAAACCGTGCATTTAAGGCAGATTCATGTTCGGAGGTAGCAATTAGAAAGCTTTGTTTGCTAAATCCTGTAAAAAAGGAGGCAGCACCCTGCCCTGACAACACATTTATTTCTATGACCTGAAAAAACAGACATCCTTCATCCATCTGTATTCACACCATAATGATCATAAACAAAGCTCTGAGGCCTGTAAAGAGCATCAGATGCCTTGAGGTGACGCTCAGTAAATATAACCACACCTGTCTGTTAGCATTTTTATTAGACAATGTTTTTCTAAAGTGGAATCAATTAGCAGCGTGTTGCTCAAATTCAGGATTTGGTACATAACGTCCTGCGGCGTATGTGCTCCAGACTCATGAATCATTCCCCACATCGTGGGTCTTTTGAGGACAGTGTCCTGGTACCAAGTGATCAAACACCACCTCAGCCCCTCGGATCAAAGTATGGTTATCACTGCTGTGTAAATGCATTTATGCCACCTCTGAGCAGCATTCTGTGAAAAGATGCAATGGTGCATAAAAGCCGGATTAAATTATGGCTTCTTAGAAAAATGAAGTAAACTTACTTCACATGCTTCACGATGCCACAGAAGAACCTTTTTTGTCTAAATGGTTCCATAAAGAACCTTTAACATCTGAAGAACCTTTTGTGAAACAGAAAGGTTCTTCAGATGTGAAAGAAGGTTCTTCAGATTATAAAAAAGTATATAATTTAATCTGGCAAAAGTGCCTCTGTGCCACCTTTCCAGTGTAAATTTGGTCAAATTAAATCCTAAACAGGCATAGTTTAATCTGGTTTTTATGCATCTTGTGTGCATCTTTACAGAGAATTTTGAGCAGATAGAGAGCAATTTTTACTTGGCTGTGTAAAGATACCTAAATGGAAGTGCTTCTATGCCACCTTTGTGGTGTAAATTTAGCAAAAGTAAATCCTAAGCAGGCACAATTTCGTCTGGCTTTTATGCAGCATTGCATCTTTACACTGACACCCTAGAATCATGGCAGTGAAAATTTAAGTACATTTTAAGTAAATAAGCAGGTATAATTTAATCTGTTGTTTATGCAGCCCTGTGTCTTTACACTAAATTCTGAGCAGGCACAGAGCTTAACCTGGCTGGTAAAGATGCCAAATGCCTTAGCAACCACCAGAAAAATCTAGAAACGGTGAGTTTTGGTCTAGTGTGACAAGGTTGTTTGCTTTACGTCCGCAGTGAGCGGGTTGTGCTTTAATTATGCTAAAGGTGTTTGATGAGTCATTGTGCCACATTCACCCTCAAAGCTCGATTTACAGCACAAACGACCCCACAAATCTCAATCCACAGGGATTCTGCTGTTGATGTAGTGTTAAACATTCAGAGATCGACCAGTGAGGTCATTTAAGGATTGTGTTTTCTCGCTTGACAGGGCATGTCAGTGGAACATGTGTACACAAGCAAACTAAAATGACCCAGACTTCATTAAATAAACACTCCCCGCAAGGATAAGTGTGGAGATTCAGGAGCCATTTAGAAAACAAAACTGTCAGTTTTCCTGTTTTGCCAATATCATGTTTATAATTGTGCATGTTGTTTGGTCTATGTGGTTCATGGTGATAATAATAAACTGCAGTGTTTAACTCGTCGGGCAATTTTATTTACTTTTTCCTAGAGTAGACCACCTGAAGTCCAATGTAAAAACTGCACCCTGAAGCAAAAGAGTATCAATCAACAATTATGAATTGTAATGAGTCGAATCAGTTGACCATAAATCAGCCTTTGATCACGATGACGAAGGTGATTTTGACACCACAACAACATCATGCTTGAGGGAGGCTTGCACTGTCATGCTCTGGCTCTCTCTCAGACACACCCTCAGGTTTACAGCCTACGTAACTACGATCTGGTTGACGCATGCTTTCAAGCCCACATAAACAATGCTTCACCTGAGCAACAGCACAGGCCACGTGAGCAGCAGGCGGCTGTGTCAGCTTGACTCTGGAGTTTTTGAAGCTGAAAGTCTCATTTCAGTCATTTTAATATGCATCTGCTCAGTTTGTGTCTTTGAGCTGGCTGCCATTTCCTACATGGCAAAAATTTTTTTTTAGAAATTTTAGAAATTTAAAAAACTTTAAAACAAAAATAAAAATGAAACATATACATGGATAAATCATTCAAAATAAAATATATAGCATGCATTTAGAAAACGTATAGTAAATCTTCATATCACTTTATGGCCTGTTCACACAACAAAAATGAGCAACCGAAGTCAATCCGTTTTTCCGCGACAGCCGTGAATAAATCTTGTGACCATAGCAACAGACTGAAGTAAACGTCACAGATGGAGACGTCCATCATATCACTGCAGAGTCGTGTCACAGCTGACGCGACAATTAGTTAAACCGAAGCGCGCCAAATCGTAATTAACCGACAGCGGCTTTTATACCAGAGTTGAGACGTAACCAGACGCGACGTGACACGCGACAAAAGGTATCTTTTTCATGTTGATCAAAGTTTTGTGTAAAACAGTCGCAACGGCGATACGCAGGTTAACGGTTTACCGACGTCGCGGAAGGAATAAGAACATAACAACTGCTAATTTCGCGTATTGATTATGTACTTTATTTAATGCTAAAAGAGTTTAATGTGAGTTCCAATATCATTTTTGCAGTATCATTTATCATTAGTCATACTGAAAGTGAAAATTGATATTTTATCTCAGATATTAAAAAGAAGACGTCCCTTTTAAGCTAACTCTTTGTAAGATAAGATGAATTCTATTAAAATTTACCTTACTATTTATTAATGCGTTGATCAGTTTAGTTGTATGTACAGCGTGCTTGCAGAGAGAGACTCTTCTGGCTGTGATTTTTGATTGCTTTTGTCACATCCGAACAGAAAAAAACTTGCTTGTTGCTGGAATCTAATTGCATCGCATCTCTGTGATATTTTGATCTCCACTGACTCCTTCAATGTAAGTCTTGTGAGATTATTGTGTAAGTTTTATTGTGCATCTGATCACTCTGTAAAGTAACAGCACATCTCTTTTCAGCAAGACTCGTGGTTCGAGGACTCATTCACATCTGGTCACAAACAATTCAGGATGAGCAACAGTAATACTTGCCATGACAGTGACCTGTGACTTCTCTGCATTTCTCACCTCTTTTGGAAGCTCCGATTAGGTAACCATGTTATACTCACACCTGTGCTAGAGAGTTTAATGCCTCATTTGGCACCCATGCATGAACCTCATCAATCAATCATCTGACAGTCAAGTGCAAAATGACTGCATCATTCCACACTACTCATAAATACTCATAAAAGAGGTAAATCATGACTCTTAAGGCCCATTACACACTTTATGCATAAGCAGCGTGTTTAATATTCACAGACTTTAGTTCATATCGCAATTTGATTTAGTGTACAACTCTACTTTTGATTTGTTCATCCAAATTTTGCCAAATGCCATGACATTCCATTACACTAAATTCTGTTTTTATGACTGGATTCTGTGATTCTGAAATTGGCGTAACATCTATTTACAACTTGCCTGGGGCTGATGGACCTCATAAATGTGTCTTTACTGAGTGTAAAATTTATTTGTGTTTGTGGTTTGTGTAGGAACACAATGTACTTTTACAGTAAACAATCAAATATGTCATATGTTGTCTTTCTGGTAGTGAAGACCAACACCTGCGTACATGTTCGCATCATAAAAGTATGTTGTGTTCCTTCATATTAACCGCAAAAGCAAACAAATATTAAACCTAGTACAGATGCACTGATGATGGCCACCAGCCCATCACTTAGATCAACTGTGGCACACGAGACCAAAACCTAATGTCATGTTCATAGTCACAAAGTGTCCTAGAACAACGAACTATTGTCTTTGAATTGAATTTAATTGATCACCTACTGACAGTTGTCAGAAACTAAGGACATTACAAATGGCGGAATCTTAAGAATATGTTTGCTTAACAACAAAAAAACAGTTTGGATCAGTTTTTTTTTTTTTTTGAGTTAAAATATTAAGTTTGAAATGTAATAATCATTTTTTTAAGTTGACTCCTCAAAAAAAAAAAGAAAAAAAAATGTAGTTGCACTGACTTTAGTTAATTTCAACCTATAATTTACAACATTTGCTGGAAATAAAAAATCCACGGTCCAATTTCCAAAGTTAACAAGACCATTTTATTAAGTTACTGCGACTTAATTTTTCAAGAAATTCAGCTGACTTAAATAAATACATGGTTGCAAGTTAAAAATTATAATTCACAAATTTAATTAAAACTTTTAAGTTGCAAACATTAAGTTGACATAAAATAATGTTGATCATTACATGAACTTAATATTATGTGTAATTTAAAAGTAAGTTTGGAAATTGCGCAGTGGATTATTCCCAGCATGCTTTGCATAGAACTTGATAAGAAGAGTAAATGTTGAAATTAACTGTTGTTTTATGTGTCTTTTTATGCAGAGTCATAACTGGATTCCGTGATTCCAATTCCGTATTCTGCATTGTGAAACCACAACATAGGTGTCATGCTCACATTCTACTTACATGTCCAGCATTAAATTGGCATAACGTCTATTTTCAACATGCCTGGAGCTGATGGCCATTGTAAATGTGTCTGTACTCCGTATAATATTTATCTGTTATTGTGGTTAACATGGAGGAACACAATGTACTTTTACACTAAACGATCAAATATGTCATATGTTGTCTTTCTGTTAGTGGAGACCAACACCTGCATACATGTTCACATCATAAAAGTATGTTGTTTTCCATCATATTAACCACAAACACAAACTATGTTATGGCGAAATCTAAAAAATATTTTGGCTTAACAAAAACAGCCAAACAGTTTTTTTTTAGTTATGGCAACTTCGAATGAAATTGTTTTCAACCAGCAAACTATATTTAGTTTGGAACTTAATAATCAATTTTTAAGTTGACGCCTAAAATAAATTTAGTTGCACCAACTTGAGTTGTGGCTCTGGAAGTATTTAATCTTGTCTATTTTTTGTTTAAATCCACAGCTAGTTAGCATGTATATTTAATGAACAAGTAAAATGTAACTGGCAATGTAGTGTTTACTTTACTAAAAACAAACCACATAAAATAACAGTTAATTTCAGCATTTACTCTTCTTATCAAGTTCTGTGCAAAGCATGCTGGGAATAATCCACTGCCCAATTTCCAAAGTTAACAAGACAATTTTATTAAATTACTGTGGTTTAATTTTTAAGGAAATTCAACGGACAGAAATTTGAGTTTAAATTATACACAATATGAAGTTAATTAATGATCAACATTATTTTATGTCAACTGAGCTTAACAAAATGTTTGCAACTTAAAAGTTTTAATTAAATTAGTCAGTTATAATTTTTAACTTGCAATCATGCATTTATGTAAGTTGTGGTAAATGGTCCCCTGAATTACTTTTTGGAGTGATGAAAATTCTGCCAGTCTCTGTGACATTTCTAGACTGAATTCCATTTTGATAACTGGATTCCGTGATTCCGACCGCGTATTCTGCATTGTGGAAATCACAATATAGGCGTCATGCTCTACTTACATGTCCAGCATGAAATTGGTGTAACATCTATTTCCAACATGTCTGGAGCTGATGGCCATTATAAATGCGTCTGCACTCCGTGTAGTATTTATCTGTGATTGTGGTTAATGTGGAGGAACACAATGTACTTTTACACTAAGCGATCTAAAAAAAATGTTATGTTGTCTTTACGTTGCCTTTTTTAATGGTAGAGACCAACACCTGCAGACATGTTCGTCCATAGTCTTTCATTTTCTTTGCGTAAAAGTATGTCATGTTTCTCCATAATAACCACAAACGCAACCAAATATTAAACCAAGTACAGATGCATTGAAGACAGCCACTAGCCTGTCATTTAGATCAAGTGTGACACATAAGACCAACACCTAACGTCATGTTCATTTGATTAATTGAATTAATGGCCTACTGACAATGGGAAGAAAACAAGGACGTGGCAAACGGCAAATCAACACTTTCTCTTTTATATTGGAAGCATTTAGCGTAGTTGAGGCATTGTTCACGCAGTGCTTTCACCTTCATTGTGCAACGTACCTACTTTTTTTGCTTTTGCTCGATTTTTGCTGCTAGAAAAAACACCTGCGATGCTTGTCGCTTTCCTCGTGTCTCTTACTGAAAATGAACTGTGAAACAGCCTCAGCTCAGTCAAGAATGATCTTCAGTTTAACGTTGAAATCAAAATGACTTAAATTTTATGAAGAAAATAAGAGCGGTGTTTTTCTGTGCAAAACGCGTTTGGGTGGTGGCCAGGTAGTTCTTACTAACCCAAGTCATGATTCAACCACAAAATGTAAAACATGCTAAACTGAAAAACTGTCATGCCGTTCCAAACCTGTGTGACTTTATGTCTTTTCTTAAGAAAACCAAAGGAGATGCAGCTTAGCTGAATGCTCATGCTACTCCTTCCTTGCAATAAAAACTGAGGACTGACAAGCTCCAAAGAGGACCATCAATCACCATGAAAGTAGCAATTCAACATGCTTGAACACACCTTGTCAAGGCACATTACATTAGTTGGACATCAGTGACTAATATCAGCATGCTAGGTTTGAGTAAGCAAAATTGCACATTAAATTTGGATTAAATTTGGCACTGTTCATCTAACAAAAGTTAAATTCTATAATTCACTAATTTAATTTAAAATTTTAAGTTGCAAACATTAAGTTGACATAAAATAATGTTGATCATTACATGAACTTAATATTGTGTGTAATTTAAACTCAGAGTTTAAAAGTAAGTTTGGAAATTGTCCAGTGGATTTTTCCCAGCATGCTTTGCATAGAACTTGATAAGAAGAGTAAATGTTGAAATTAACTGTTATTTTATGTGTCTTTTTATGCAGAGTCATAACTGGATTCCGTGATTCCAACCCCATATTCTGCATTGTGAAACCACAATATAGATGTCATGCTCACATTCTACTTACATGTCCTGTTATTGTGGTTAACATGGAGGAACACAATGTACTTTTACACTAAACGATCAAATATGTCATTTGTTGTCTTTCTGTTAGTGAAGACCAACACCTGCGTACATGTTCACATCATAAAAGTATGTTGTTCCCCTTCAGTCGTTTCACTACGACGTTACATATGGGAACTCGCTTGAGAGTCCAATCATCTCCAAGCCTTATTCAAAAGGCCAATGAACATTCATGAACATTGGCGAGTGGTATTTGCATGCCGAGCCACTCCCCCGTACATACGGGTATATAAGATGGCGGCGTGCAACCACTCATTCAGACTTTTGCTTTTGGAGCCTCGTCTCCAAAAAAGAAAAGAGTTCCTGAGTTCGCACTCTCTCTGCTGGCGTGCTGCCGAACTTCTAAAAGAGCTTATACTAAAAGAGCGTTTGGCAGCCGCCAGCATAATCCTGCGGGCTGCCGTTTTCACGGCATCAACGCCTCCCGCACTCCAGCGAGCGCCCCGTCTGAGTGCACGGTTGTGCCGCGGTTCCTCCCTGGGCGGACCGGGATTTCAAAAAGAGTGAATTTCTCACGGCTGTCGAGGGCATCTTCCCGGTATGTCTCTCCGGCCGTGCGCTTCCGGGTGCGGTAGTTTCCTCGCTTCTGTGGACGGACATGATCACTGTCTCACGTGCCTGGGCCAAGAGCACGCTGAGGCAGCGTTCACGGATGGTACATGCGTTCATTGCGAGCGTATGTCCATGGCCGCGTTAAAGTCCCGCCGCTCATTCATGGGTAGGCACCCCTTGTCGTCTTCCCGCAGTAAGTCGTTGAGCCGTCAAGGTTTTTCGGCTGCCGCGGCAAGGCACTTGGGGGACATTCAAGTGACCGTACAGAATGTTCCGTCGGCCCCTAAAGCCCCGCGGACTTCTGTGTCACGGCGCGGTCCCGTTGAGCTGCCAGAGCAGTACACCTCCCCGTACAGCGGGCTGGGTGTCTCCTTTGGCGCTCCCCAGGACGTTGAGATGTCTGCTGCAACATCAGAGGGAGAGCCAGGCGGTGAGGCCGACGACTCGGCGGGTCGGTACCCCTCTGCGGTTGCCGCCCCGTCTGAGACGGATGCTGAACTGTCGGCTATGCTCCTCCGAGCCGCCAAGGAGATCGGTCTGGAGGTGCCCAAAACACCTCCGGCCGATCCCTCTAGGCTGGATGATTGGTTTCTGGGGAGGGCTCCCCCCCAGTGCCTTTCTTCCCGGAGGTGCAGCCCGGGGTTATGAGGTGGTCCCTCAGGTTGAGCGCGCTGTCGCGGTGCACCTATGCCCGCGCGGCGCCGCCACCTGGCGGGATCGGCCTCATCTCCCCTCCAGGGCGTGTAAGTTCTCGTCCGCTCTCGCGGGCCGGACTTATCACGCCGCTGGCAGGCTGCCACTGCCTTGCACGCCATGGCCACCTTACAGGTGTACCAGGCCAAGGTGTTGAAACACCTGCACGAGAAAGGTTCTGACCAGGCTGCAATGGAGGAACTCCGCGCCGCCACCGACTTCGCCCTCCAGGCTACGAAGGTGACGGCGCATTCCCTTGGTCAGGTGATGTCCACCATAGTGGTCCAGGAGCGACACCTATGGCTGACCTAGGCCCAGATGGCAGACGTCGACAAATCACGGTTTCTCGACGCTCCTATCTCCCAGGGCGGCCTATTCGGCGACACCGTCGAGGACTTCGCCCAGCAGTTCTCGGCGGTTCAAAAGCAGACGGAGGCGATTAAACACATCCTGCCCCGCCGCGACATTCCAACCACGTCCGCGGGGCCCCCACCTCCGCCTGCTCGTCGCCGAGGGCGCCCCCCCGCGGCCGCAAAGAAACAACCAGCTCCGTCCCCTGCTGAGGTGCACGACGCCAGATTGGCAGCCCGACGTCGAGCTGCCCGCGGGAGAGGGGCGCCGCCCGCCTCTCAGGGACCGGTCACCCGCAAAAGATCTGCGAAGCGTCCCTGACGCGGGCAACCCGGAGGTGGAGGAAATTGCGCTTTGGGGGACGACAACATCAACGTCCCCACTCCCGGTGGAGGGCCGGGAGCTGCTGTGTGCTCAGACGCTGCCGTCGGCCTACGGGTCGGCGGTACCCACAAGGTCACAGAAAGAGTCAATTTTCTCACCTCCGGGGTTCAGGCCCCGAGTTCCCTCTCTGAGCAGCGCCCAAGAAGTGTCTCCTCGGACTCGGACTCGGAGCCTGATGTCGCCAGCGCGGGAACCAGGGAAGAAGGTAAGCGCTGCCCAGTGCAGTCTGACTTTTCTCCAGGACGTTCTTCCTTCTGGGATCAGTCCCCTTCCCCTTCCCCCCCCAGGCTGCCCCACTGCGGTCACGTCGGTCAACGTCCCTTTGATACCCCTGGTGACCAGGCTGGGAGCCTGGCTTCAGCTTCCCAGCCCCTCGCGGTGGTTGATTCGGACGGTACGTCTCGGCCATGCGATTCAGTTCGCCAGGTGTCCGCCCAGGTACAGAGGCGTCCTTTTCACTTCTGTCCATTCGGACACACATGCCGCTGTGCTTCGTGCGGAGGTTGCAGTCCTACTGGCGAAGGATGCAATCGAGCCTGTCCCTCCAGCCGAGATGAAGTCAGGGTTTTACAGTCCTTACTTCATCGTGCCCAAAAAGAGTGGTGGGTTAAGACCCATCCTGGATCTTCGAGCCCTGAATCGGTCCCTTCTCAGGCTGCCGTTCAAGATGCTCACGACGAAGCGCATGTTAACATGCATTCGTCCCCAGGATTGGTTCGCAGCCATCGACCTGAAGGACGCGTACTTTCACGTCTCGATCCTGCCTCGACACAGACCCTTCCTACGGTTTGCTTTCGAGGGTCGAGCGTATCAGTACAAAGTGCTTCCATTTGGCCTCTCCCTCTCTCCCCGTGTCTTTACGAAAGTTGCAGAGGCTGCCCTGTCCCCTCTTTGGCAGACGGGCATTCGCATCCTCAACTATCTCGACGACTGGCTTCTCATAGCTCACTTGCGAGATCTGTTGTGCGAACAGAGGGACTTGGTGCTCCGGCACCTCAGCCATCTGGGCCTTCAGGTCAACCGAGAGAAGAGCAAACTCTCCCCAGTGCAGAGGATCTCTTTTCTTGGTGTGGAGCTGGACTCGGTCAGTATGACAGCCCGCCTCACCAACGAGCGCGCGCAGTCAGTGCTGAAGTGTCTGGAGTCATTCAGACACAAAACAGCGGTCCCTCTCAAAACATTTCAGAGGCTCCTGGGGCATATGGCAGCCGTAGCCGCAGTGACGCCGCTCGGCTTGCTTCATATGAGACCGCTTCAGCGCTGGTTACACGATCGAGTCCCGAGATGGGCATGGCACCGTGGCACACTCCAGATTGGCGTTTCCCCGCAGTGTCGCCGCCTGTTCAGCCCGTGGTCAGACCCGGCCTTCCTTCAGGCCGGAGTCCCCCTGGGACAAGTCTCCAGGCATCTTGTGGTATACACGGATGCCTGTTCCACGGGTTGGGGTGCTGTATGCAACGGGCAAGCAGCATCGGGCTCCTGGACAGGACCTCGACTGCAATGGCATATCAATTGCCTAGAGTTGTTGGCTGTGCTTCTGGCCCTTCGTCGCTTCCGACCGACGTTGCGTCACAAGCAGGTGCTTGTTCGCACCGACAGCACAGCGACTGTAGCCTACATCAACCGTCAGGGTGGTCTACGCTCCCGTCGCATGTCACAACTCGCCCGCCATCTGCTCCTATGGAGTCAAACGTGGCTGAAATCGCTACGTGCCGTTCACATTCAGGAGAACTCAACCGTGCAGCCGACCAGCTCTCACGGCAGTCCACCCATCCTGGAGAATGGCGACTCCACCCCGAGACAGTCCAGCTGATTTGGAGCCATTTCGGGGAGGCCCAGATAGATCTGTTTGCTTCCCCAGAATCCTCCCACTGCCAGCGGTTCTACTCCCTCAACGAGGCTCCCAACAGCCTCGGCAGGGACGCACTGGCACACAGCTGGCCTCCGGGGCCCAAGTACGCCTTTCCCCCAGTGAGCCTCCTTGCACAGACACTGTGCAAGATCAGGGAGGACGAGGAGCAGGTTCTGCTGGTGGCGCCATACTGGCCCACCCGGACCTGGTTTCCAGAACTCATTTCCCTCGTGGCAGCCCCTCCCTGGAAAATCCCCTTGAGGAGAGACCTTCTTTCTCAGGGGATGGGCACAATTTGGCACCCGCGCCCCGACCTGTGGAACCTGCACGTCTGGTTCCTGGACGGGACGTGTCAGACCTCTCCGGCCTTCCACAGGCCGTGATAGAAACTATCACTCAGTCCAGAGCCCCCTCCACAAGGCAGGCTTATGCGCTGAGATGGGGTCTGTTCGTCGACTGGTGTTACTCTCGCGGGGAGGACCCACAGAGATGTACGATTGCAGTAGTGCTTTCCTTCCTGCAGGAAAAGTTGGAGCGCAGGCTGTCCCCTTCAACTCTCAAAGTGTACGTTGCTGCCATTGCAGCGTACCACGATGCAGTGGATGGAACATCCCTAGGTAAGCACCAACTCATCGTGAGGTTCCTGAGGGGTGCGAGAAGGGTTAATCCCCCCAGGCCGCACCCCATACCCTCTTGGGACCTCTCCGTCGCCCTCCAGGGTCTGCGGGAGGCCCCATTTGAGCCACTTGCGTCAGTTGAGCTAAAATATCTGTCACTCAAGACAGCGCTCCTGACCGCACTGGCCTCCATCAAGAGGGTAGGGGACCTACAAGCTTTCTCTGTCGACGAAGCGTGCCTAGAATTCGGGCCCGGCGATTCTCACGTCATCCTGAGACCCCGGCCTGGTTATGTGCCCAAGGTTCCCACCACGCCTTTCCGCGATCAGGTGGTGAACCTGCAAGCTCTGCCCCTGGAGGAGGCAGACCCAGCCTCTGCGCTGCTGTGTCCAGTTCGCGCTCTGCGTATATACGTGGACCGCACTCGCACTTCAGACGCACCGAGCAGCTCTTCGTCTGCTTTGGAGGTCAGCAGAAAGGGAATGCTGTCTCCAAACAGAGGTTGGCCCATTGGGTGGTAGATGCCATCTCCCTGTCGTACCAAAACCAGGGAGAGCCATGCCCCTTAGGTGTTCGTGCACACTCCACACGGAGTGTTGCCTCATCCTATGCGTTGGCTCATGGCGCCTCACTAGCAGATATCTGTAGAGCTGCGGGTTGGGCGACACCTAATACCTTCGCCAGGTTCTACAACCTTCGCGTGGAGGCCGTATCCTCCCGTGTCTTAACATAGACATCACAGGCGAGCGGGATCCGTGCGCTATTTCCCTCAGTTGTTCCCTCTGGCGAACCTGGGTCCTCCATGCCCCGCAGTCAGGCCTAGTGCGGAGTAGTGCTTGTCTGTGCTCCGGTTGGGTCTCCTTCGCCCAGCAGGTTGTGGCAACATGTTTCAGTATTTTTCCACGGTCAGCCAGAAGGCCGATGTTTCCCTCATATATCCCTAAAATCTATGGATATATTGAATTTCTTGTGTTCCACATGTAGAGATTTCATGTGCTCCGCCCCCCCAACTCCTGCTTCAGTACAACTGGCATCCCTGTGGGGCCCCCTATTGGCCCCCAGGGCGTTGGGAAGGTTACGCTCATATCCGTCTGCTGACACGTCCGCCTGTCGGCACGCGGTGTGTTGCGTAACGCGACGTCTGGTTCGTGGCCTGTTCCATGGGTCTGTTCCCATATGTAACGTCGTAGTGAAACGACTGAAGGGGAACGTCTAGGTTACGTATGTAACCCTCGTTCCCTGAAGGAGGGAACGGAGACGTTACATCCCCTGCCACGACCTGACGTCGCGCTGACGCCGGGCTGCAGCTCGGCTCCTCAGCAAAAGCCTGAATGAGTGGTTGCACGCCGCCATCTTATATACCCGTATGTACGGGGGAGTGGCTCGGCATGCAAATACCACTCGCCAATGTTCATGAATGTTCATTGGCCTTTTGAATAAGGCTTGGAGATGATTGGACTCTCAAGCGAGTTCCCATATGTAACGTCTCCGTTCCCTCCTTCAGGGAACGAGGGTTACGTACGTAACCTAGACGTTTTCCTTCATATTAACCACAAACACAAACTAATATTAAACCAAGTACAGATGCATTGATGATGGCCACCAGCCCATCACTTAGATCAACTATTACGCATGCAACTAACACGTAATGTCATGTTCATAGTTACAAAGTGTCCTAGAACAAAGAACTATTGTCTTTGATGAATTGAATTGATTGCCAACTGACAGTTGTCAGAAACTAAGGACATTACAAATGGCAGAATCTAAAAAATATGTTTGCTTAACAACAAAAAAACAGTTTGGATTAGTTTTTTTTTAGTTAAAATATTAAGTTCAAAACGTAATAGTAATTTTTTTATGTTGACTCCTCAAAAAAAACAAAAAAAAAAACAGTTTTTACTAAAAACAATATGCTGAAATATACAATAAATATACAAGAAATATACAACAATATACTATACTGAAAACAAGCCTTAATATCTGTGAAAGCACAAAGATTTTTCCTTTTGTTTATTCTTGCATTGAATGGAGAAGAGCAGTTCTGCTTTTGTGTTTCACCATGAGGTTGAGTTGATGAGGTTGATGACAGGATGTTGGTTTTTAGGTGAACTGCTCCTTTAAGTCAGCAGCCTCCGCTCAGATTCCCAGAATGCGATTGCAAGATACAGGCGGGCTGAATCCCGATCGAGCCGTCACTTAATGTCACAGTAAGCATCTGATCAAGGCTTTCATGTCTTTGGCCTCATTTAACAGGAAAAGACACACAGTTAATCCACAGTCCTGTATAATAGGCTTAAGTGTGACCCAGTGTGGTGCTTTTCTTACATTTACGTAGGTAACAGGATAGTAACATCGTGTGTGCTTTCGGACCGTGGGTGATCATTGAATTATAAAAACATAAAGAGGCAGAAAGACGCTCGTGGATCGCTGTCAACGTAACCTTGAGAAAAGCAAGGCAGGGAATGGAAATTTCCCAAATGCACAGGGAAGGGTGGGACGGCTGAGCCGTGCTGTCATGTGATTCGGATGAAAATCAAACACAGCTCTTTTTTATCTGTGTGTGCAGCACCTGGGTCATTAGGATGTTACGTTTATTATCCGATGACGCCTGTCTCGTTTTGACCTTCCTTTCTCTGGCGCACATGGAGATAAATGACATTGTCCAGAAACAGTTTTTGATAATAGTAGCTGCATACAGTGTGTTTCTCAGGCGAAAGTAACTAGACGTTGAAGAAAAGAGCTGAAGAGCTGTGTTTGGTGAAAAAGTCGCTACCATTGTACTTCAGGTGTTCGGGGAGGTTTGCTAGAATGTTTTGGATGGTTTTCCACCCTGAAATCTTAATATTCTGGTCCTTCAGGAATAGTTTGTGTTAGTGTTTGTATCTTTTTAGGCAGTTTTATCTCACCAATGACACCTTTAGCTCATTCAATAATTATTCTGCATTTTTTGAAATGCTGTTTATTAGGAAATGATCCATCAATTTAACTTTTCAAAAATTTGTTTTAAATTTTTTTTTTCAAAGACTTGTTTTCAAAAATAGTAAATAAAAGTAACAGAAATAAAAAAAAAAGACAAAAAAGGAAGAAATTCTAACATTACGTCAATAAAAATAAATAAATAAATATTTCCATAATTTGTTTTGGCTGTAGGACAATGGTGAATATAGACTAACATTTTGCCTTTTTTTATTTTGGAAACATTTTCTTATATACTGTCTTCTGACATAAAAATAAATAACCGTCTTCATATTTTAAGAGATTTAAGGAGACTTAAGCAAAACTTTCCATTTGTTCTCCTTGTAATCTCATTACTGTTTAACAGCTGATCTCATTTGTGGAATTGAACCAAAGGAAAAGTCAGAAAACAGTTTTGTCCCCTCAGAATGAACCTAATGCTCCACTTTACAGTTCAAACTCATTTTTAACTCATTGACTGGTGGGTTTGATGAGTGGAGCGTGAATGGGGACAGCGTTACTGACTGTCTTGTTTGGTCAATATTATGATGTAATGACAACAGAGTGACACAGAGCTCTGGCATGTGTTGTTCTTCCTGTCCGAGGGCATCACTTCCTTCCCAATGTTCTTGCACAGGAAATTGTAAGAGCATTGTTATTTGAGTTATTCACCTTTGTGAACCGTACCGACTGAAGTATATGACATACCACGGAGCTGTAGCTTCATAACAACATTCGGACTGTATTTCCTGTGGGAATTAAGGGAATATGCTTGCCATTGAGATGAAATTACGCTCGATCCCTGTTATACAATCATCTCAGAGCAGGATTTTGTGATGGCACAGAGGATATCTCTGCTCTTGGGAGTTTTATTAGTCGCTTGTTGCAGTGCTGTGGTTTTATGGGTCTTGTGTACAGTGTGCTGTGCCGGTGAGAACAGTTTATCCAGGAGACCCGCTGTAATCCCGTTCCCCCACCTCTCGCCCGACGCTAACGCTAGAAGTCAGCGGGTTCATATTCGGCTTCGGATCCGGGTTGTCTTTTACAATATTAGTGGAAAGTTTTGATGCCGTTTAGAGGTTCGTCTCAGCTTCTCCTGCAGGTCCAGGAATTCAGAGCTCTTTCAGCTGTAAGCGGATTACAGGCCCAAAGCTTCATATCAAAAGATGCCCATATTCCTCCCCGCTCACACCGCCTCATTTCTGCTGTTCGTCTGGAAAATTCCCTCGACTTATGTCACTGTTCATTGTGGTTACAACCTGGCCATGGTGGTGGTGATGTACTTTAGGACCAATGTTATTTTAGTGTTATATATACACAATTTTATTCATGTTTTGAAATAGCATTTATTTTCTTTTTTCATTTTAATTTAACTTTTAGTGATTTACATGCTTTTGTCATTTTTATCAGTTTTTAGGTTTCAGTTATTTTTCTTTTCTGTATTTTTTAGCTTTTATTTATCTCTCATTGTTCAAATTTTTTATCTAATATTTTTTTTTCATATAATATATATTATTAATTCACTTTTTTAATAAAGTATATTATATAATATAATTATATAATATCTAATATAATTTTTATCAGTTTTTTTTTTAAATAAGCTCATATTTGTTTTGCTTTTTTTTCTAGTGATTTAGCTATGTGCTAAATTTTCATTTTTATCTGTTTTTTTTAAATATAACAATTTAGGTTTAATTTCTTTTCATTTGATTTCTTTTTTAGATTTTATTTATCTCCTTTTTCAAATAATATATTATTAATATACTAATATAAATATAATTTTTTTTTTTAATTAGTTCTTATTTTTATATATTTTTATTTTAATTTTAGTGATTTTTGCTGTGTGCTTAATTGTCATTTTTATTCGTTTTTGTTCTTTTTTTAATTATTACTATTTAGGTTAAAAAAAAATTGCAGTTAGTAACTGCTTCAACTTGAAGGCTTATTTCATTTTTTTTTTTTTTTGTTATTTCAGCTTTATTTCAAGTAATAACTTTATTTAATTTTTGTATAATTTGTATTAATATTTTAAATAGCATTTATTTTTATATTTTTATTTTTGTGCTCTGGTCATTTATATTACTTTTTGTTATTTTAAAATATTAATACTTAGGTCTAACTTTTTAAAGCTTTAATTTTAGTTTTTAATCATGTTAAGCTAATTAAAAACTAAAACTAATTTCAGTGATTCAACTTAAACGTTTTTCAGTTAGTTGCCAATATATTGACTATTTTAATTTTTAAAAATGTTTTTAATAGTTTGGTTGACAATAATAATCCTGACTAGAACCACTGTAGAACGTGCAGTACACAATCTGAACATTATCCGTTCACTAAATGGATGGAGAAACGAATTGAGGGCTTCTGCGTATTTGCGTAGATGAGCGTATGTGCATTTCACTCCTTGTCTGTGTCAAAAGCGTTTGTTTTACGGTCTGATAACTCCGTTAATAACACACTGAAGCTTCCCGCCACAGCTGTACACATGATAACATGGACACAAGTGATGATAGTCCATGAGAAAGAGGACATGTACTCCATCATCCTGCTGGTATAACATCACCATGCCCTACTTTTTATTTTCTCTCTCAAGTGTCCATCAGGACTTTTAGTGTCAGTATTACATCAGTTACATAGCCACACATCATAAATTTTATTCCAAGAAGTACCAAAATGGCCTCAGCGGGGCTTGTTATGAGCAATGCCAGGTGGGCATTATGATGTTGAAGAGAAGCACATAGCGTGAGCCCCGTGTCGGACATTCTCGGCAGGTTCCCATGAGTGCGGACAGCGGGCGGCTGTTTGTTTAATACGAGGGGATAAAATGATTATATAAGAATGAGCCAGGAGCCGGGGGAAGATGAGCCGACCTCTGCCCCGCTCTGCGGGAGACCGGCGGGATGTCTTCTCTCTCACGGACCCCTGTGATCCGTACATCGAGAAATCCACAGACATTCTCCAGAACTTTCTTGTCTGTTTTTCTTTACATTTTAATTGTCTTTTCATTTGAACTATGGGTTCAGACGTTTACCTGGGAAAAATTCCAAGCCATTCGCCACACAGACTAGTACAAAAGATGTTGAAGATTGAAAATAGGATTAGGCTTGTATACCATAAAATATGATTGGTGCAATTAGCAATTACTCTTTAAAAAAAAGTTAAATCTAAAAAAAGTTTCAAAGTCAAAAACATCACTGAACCAACCTAAGTACATTTATGTATAACAATAAAACTGATTTTATCCGTTAAATCAACAGATTTTTAACAATTGCAAGTTACCACTTTTTTTTTTTTTTTTACAGTGTACAGTAACTTTCTCACACCTTCACATTTCAACTTAATTATTATTTTTTGAATTCATTTTAAGGCAGCATGAATGTTTACTTTTTAAGTTGAAACAACACAACATTTTTACAATGACTTGATTTTAGATCATTGAGGAACTTTTAAAATGTATATTTTTAATAACTACTAAAATATACTGTCGCTTTAAGGCTTAAAAGCTGAAGGCCTATTGTATTGTAACCAAGCTGCAGAGACCTCTGGTTACGAAATTTACATCTGGCCACTGACATTTACATGTTAGTGATACCTATTTGGTGTATGGAATTCTGGTCCACCCAGTCATGGTGCAGTGAAGTGGTTGCTATTATTCCCAAACAGCAAAATAACTCAAATTGAGAGTTAAAAATGTCTGTTTACATACATTCTTAAATATAAGGCAGCAGCTATTTGCACTAAGTGGTAAGAGTGATAGATACTATTTACACTAATTGTTAACAGAAGGTACATGCTATTTACACAGTGTTAAGAGAAGGTGGATGCAGCGAGATGCTGTTCACATGTTAGGGGTAATATTTACACTTTACAAAACAGGTAAAATGCTATTTGTGAGAAGTAGGGTCATATATTGGACTTCACCTGCCAAATAAAAAACAAAAGGCATTAGTCTTTAAAGATGAATTCAAATTAAATAGAAACAGCTTCAATGCTGAAGCTTTGCTAAGGACCATCCTTTCAGGTCTCTTCTCTTGTCCGTTTTTTTTTTTGTGTTCCTCTGCCTTTTGGTTTAGCGGCATTTCCTGGCTTTTTGGGCATCACCACATCAAGATTTTTTTGTCGTTTTGGTTTTGCTTCCTGTTACTGTTTAGCAAGTTTGTCAACAGACCACTTTTGTACTCATACTCCTTGCCACCACATGAAGATGCATGAGTTGCTAGCTCTGTATCTAGTGGGTACACACATGATTATTTCTCATGTGCACTTAGTGAGAGTGTTTTATTTGCAAGCATGTTGATTTTTGGGTGAACTTTTCAAGAATATTTTCAAGAGTTTTGGGACATCTTTGTGCTTCAATCATTTTGAATAGATGAGAGATGTGCTTTTTGATGCATTCTGTGAAAGAAAATGTGTGCACAGGGCAATCCAAAATTTGTAACTTTCTTTTTTTATTAAGTGCACTGTTTCTCTCTCTTTTTTTTTTTTTAATTATTGCATGGGTAGTCACGTGTCATTATGTCTATAAAACATTACTGCTCCATTTATTCAGAAACAAAAGTCATTTAAAAATGCTATTTGTGTATTTAATGTTTAATTTTATTAGTCTACAGCAAACATTAATGCTACCAAAGCTATTTATGACGCTGTCAACGCTGCACTCCGACAGTTGATAGAAGAGCTGCATAGAAATTCAAGGCTGTAATTTCCTTATCCATATGGCACAAAACTATTTTATATAATTAAACTGTATATATAAAATTATTTCATTTACAGGTGTTATATTTGTAATTTGTAAAAAATGTCTATACATCAAGTCATATTTACCAGAGACTAGGCTCTCCACAGTATACGAGTAATCCTGTTTATGAGGGAAGATACATGAACGTTTATACTGGTTTAAAGAGGGAAACAATGAATGAAAATTATTTAGCAACAACAGTAGTTCTTATATCATTGTCCTAACAAACCAAGGTGGGCACTCCGTAAAAACTGAGGTTCCAAAAGGGAGTTTTGGACAATTTTTTTTTTTTTTTCCTTTCAGTGAACAGATCTCAAAAGAACCATTTTTTCTTAGTGTAAAGGACATTTTTAAAACCTATTTTTCTGCTATAAAGAACCTTTTGTGAAATGAAAACATTCCATGGATGTTAAAGATTCTTCTTGGAATCATCAATGCCAATAAAGAACCTTTATTTTTAAGAGTGTAGCATTTAAGGGATGAAATAAACTCTGTAATTTAAATGACGATTCGAAAGGATGGTAAAAAGGTTAATTTGGACCAGTCTAATTAAAGAAATCAACCACAAACCTATGAAAATGAATGAGTAAACAAAACCTCCCTCGAGTATTTACAGAACAGCGTTTAATTTACTGTCAAGGCCAGCTGCAGCCCAGAAAAAGCCATGGGTTTAGTTTGCCCTTTCACACACTAAACATTTCAATTACCTGCTTTTTTCAAGATAAATTCACCGTGATCTGAGTACTCCGAAGAAGAGGTGAACCAGTTCAGGAGGCTGTAAGGGTTTGCAGAAGGATTTCTATATACTTGGGCCTCCTTTTATCCACAGTCAGGCAGATAGTTTACCAAAGGAAGAAATTCAGCACCGCTACACCTCTCTCTGGGACAAGACGTCCTACAAAGATCGGTGTGAGGGTAAACCGTAAAAACCTCAAACAAGTGACACAGAACCATGGGTTGACAGTGAAAAGATCTGCCCTGATTAAGATATCCAGACACATGATAACGTCAGTCTAGCGTAAGAACAACACTGACAAACAGTGCTCGTGGGAGGTTATCACAGAAAAAAAGCACTGATTTCCAGAAACAAAACATTGTTGGCCATCTCAAGCTTGCAGGAGACTTTCCAGGGTGTTCTGAAACTCTACTGGAAAAACGACAGATGATATGATTAAAGAACATTTTGGTAACATTACATTTCTCTTACAGTGGTATTTCCCCTCTAAAACTTAAAATTCAGGTCATCACCACTTTTTTTTTTTTTTTTTAATATCTTCTTTTGTTTTCAGAAACCATTCCTTCAGAAATCCTGATAATTCTAATGGATTGGCAGGTGAAAGCATTTTTTCAATAAAATATGGCACTGAAAAACATTTTGACAGCACATTGTCAGAAACCATAGATATTTCCATTGGATTAGCAGGTTAAAGCATTTATTCACTAAAATGCATAGAAGAACATCATACAACTACATTTCAGAAACCATTCCTTCAAAATTCAAGACAATGGATTCACAGGAAGGTATTATTTGAATGAATGAACTGAAAATCTCCTGTGTTGAACAAATGCTATTAAATTTTGCTATATCTTCAGATAAAACATGATGGTGTCCCCCCATTTTTTGCTATGCAAAGAATGTCATTTTTCTATGGATGCTACTAGTTTCAAAGGCAGAGCTGGGATTTCTTCCATCCGTTTTTCACACAGTGTGGAGACAGAAAAATGCTTTTGTTGATCCAGTCTTACCTATGGAGTCGGGGTGTCGCCTGGGGCCCCACAGCCTGTTTCAATAGGTCAGACATTCCAGCATCCGTGTTCTTTTGTGAACTCCAGCTCAGAGGCTGCAGTGGCCTTTAATCCGAGGGTAAATCACCGTGGACCGGAGTCCCGTACGGCCCTGCTCCACTTCCACTGGGGGATTTGGCCGATCGGGGGGTGACGAAGAACTTCTGTGCGAAGGTGGTCAGGCGAGTGATTCGTTTAAGTTATGCTGGGAGCGAAAGAAACAACAAACTCAACTCGTTGCCCTTGTCTGCCGTGACCCAAAGCCGAGCGGGCTCTACCAGCGTGGGGCCGCACTCATTCCCGACTTGTTTAATCTGCCACTTGTGTCTAACGTCATCTCAGAAGTTCCTCTTTTTGTAAAATTCCTCCTTTTGTTCCTCACATCTCCTCTCATAGTCATGTGGTCTCATGATCTTATTGACTCCCATGGAAAAGTCATTGTCTTTGACATCTGAGTGTTTCTCAGCAGACACAAATGAAATGTTTTTCTCCAATTCATCTCACAACGGACTGCTTTGGGTTTGTTTAGGAGGAACTTCAAAGACAATGGTGATTGTTAATTCATACCTGAGAAATTTGTTGCCTCTCCTGAGCTATACAAGCCAACCTCTATGCATATAGCATTTCCTCGGTTAAAATGTGGCACGGGGTGGGTTGTGGTCTGTATCTGTGGGTCCTCTGAAGTCAAAATTTCTGTCACAAACACTAGATATTCACCTTTACCACAGAAGAATATGTTATCGTTTAGATTTTGGTCTTTCATAGCAACATAAACTTAACATTTTTAGTTCTACATTTCTTTACCTCAGATGTTTCTCCTAAAATCCAAGTCAATTGTTGACAGCCAGTCAGCATACAGAGATATAAAATGAATGTGCCCAGAAGCTCAGATCGTTTGGTCTTGGGAGAATTTCATTAAACTTTATATTGAGATCTTTGACTTGTTAAACAGTTTGAGATTATTGGCATCTCAGGTGCCATGAAGAACCTTTAACATTAATATAATCTTCATATAATAGAAAAACTGTTTTTGTTTCCTAAAGAACCTTTCAGTAAACAGAGAGGAACCTTTCGTAGCTCCTCATTAAACCATCAATGCCAATAAAGAACCTTTATTTTTCAGAGTGTAGAACCTTTCCATTGCACAAAAGTTTCTTAAAACGTTCTTTTAATAACTGATCACTGAAAGGTTCTCTGGTGAACCCCATTTTTGAGAACTTTTGAAACTCTAGACAAGACATTAGAGATTATTGAGCCTGTACTGTAAGATTATTGTGGTCTTTAGCTCTTAAAATTCGTTCTTGGTGCTGTCCAGGAGACACAGCTGTGATATTAAAGGTTTCATCTGTTAATTTTACTCCTATAAGCAGGGAGAAGGCGGTGCACTCCTTCGTGAGGCTGGGAATGAAAGTCACTCCTCGTCTGGGTCAGGGCTGGTCTCTGTTTGTATACAATCACGTCAGAGGCTCCACCCCACAAGTGTCTGCCGGCTGATGCAATGCGACCGGTGAATATAAACCCACATTCAGCAGCATCAGGACACGACTGTGATACCGGACGCGCCCAGAGGACATCTCCGTCTGTTTTCAGCATTATTATTAATAATACAGACTGTACGGTTTATAAATATTACAGTATTTCTATTTATTTTCAGTTTACTGTATTAATATTAGCATATTTATTCGTTATCTGTCACGGTACGTTTTTGAAGGATCAACTGTTATCGGTTTTGTAATTGATCACTGGAACATTCTTCACGACTGGGAGGGCTTGGTCATTTTTTTCCATTCATAAACGAACTGAAGAAACGGATTTCTCTAATTTAATTCTTGAGGTAAGATCTCATCCCGGTTTGAAGTTATTTTATGTTTTAGAAACGTGATGTTTCCCTGACCTTTTTTCAACTTGAACACACGTTAATCGCGTTTATTTGAGCGTTTTAATTCATTTTGGCCCATTCTGCCTTGTACTGCTTCGGTTTCTCGGCGTGACTCATTCGTGTTTCATCATATACTTTCCACACATCCGTTCAAAAGGATGCATTCGTTAATCAGACACACTGATGCTTGCGCGTCTCGAATGATCTTACATACTGATATTTTGGAAAATGCTGTCAAAGTCTAGATATATTAAATTACACGATTTAATGGGTTTTATTGGCGTGTCGTTTGATTTGTCCGGTGGTTGTTGATAAATGCGTGGGCGTCTGCTTTACGCACACCGAGCATCTGCGTTTTTCCTCATTCTATGAATATTATCATTTTTGTTTGATCTTAAACGATTATTCATGTGGTTTGGGAATTTAAACCGACATTTAATACCTCAGTTTCCTTGTCACGGTCTAAAATTGTCATCAGAATCTGTTTAAATAGGTTAAACGGCAAGAATTAATATCTTAATTGGTTAGATTTAATAATTTTCTTCCTAATGTATAAATATAGACTGATGAGACGTCGGTATTAATAGTTGATGACGATGCGGCGGATGCAGCGTGTGCTGTAGGTGCCGGCCGGTTTGTAATTTTCCACTCTTGGTGGGTCACATGACCATCTGATCCCCGGTTTGCAGAGAAGAGCAGAGGCGCGGCTCACGCACTGAGAAGTGCGAGGAGCGCGCATTGGGAGCGCGCATTGATGGTGTTCTAAGGTTTCTGGGGATGTGCGATCGACTCTCAAATAACCATTATGGAGACTGGTTTACAATTTCTGCTTTTTAAAACAACAATAATAACTAAATAATTATTAAACTACAATGAAATGTGTTTTTACGTTTCTTTAGTAATAATGATTATCAAATTTGAGTTAAAATGCTTTCAAAATGCTATATTTAAGTAATAAACTTAAAGTGCAAAGTGCTTCTCGTTTGAGAAGAGTCGAGTAACTCATTCAAATAAGATGTTAAACAGGTTTTCCTGTAAACATCGTTTCCTGTTATGTAAATGTTTCTGTAATGCTATTGTTGGTCTTTAGAGACTCACCTATCAGCTAAACATCGGTAAACAGTATAAGTCACACCAATTACTGAAGAATTTATACAAAATGCCAAATTAGTGTATGTCCCCAAAAATACCTAATTTTTTCTGACAATGGTTAAGCAAAACCTAAATCCTTACATAATAAGGAAAATATTTAATTGTTTTATATTACAGATTGAGCAAAGCTCCTGTAAATACAAAGATGAGCCATTTTGACTGCGCTCCAGACATGAACACCAACAATTACAACAGCAAGGAGTACAGACCCATCCAAGTTTCTTTTAAAGGGTAAAACTTGCTTTGTTTGACCTAGACCGAGTTTTTGTAAACAGTATAAGTCAAACCAATTACTGAAGAATTTATACAAAATCCCAAATTTGTGTATGTCCCCAAAAATACCTAATTTTTCCTAACAATGGTTAAGCAAAACCTAAATCCTTACATAATAAGGAAAATATTTAATTGTTTTATATTACAGATTGAACAAAGCTCCTGTAAATATAAAGATGAGCCATTTTGACTGCGCTCCAGACATGAACACCAACAATAACAACAGCAAAGAGTACACACATCCTTTTAATGGGTAAAACTTGCTTTGTTTGACCTAGACGAGTTTTTGTAATCTTTAAATATCATTATAATTACAGCAATAAAACAGGAGATTTTAACATTCTTAGGATATTAAAAATAATTGTTCAGTAATTAAATTTTGGGTCACATGACCTGATGCCCGTTTGTGGAGCTGAGGCGCGGCTCCGCTGAGCAATGCTTGGACATGCATTTTCTTAAAAAACGAAGGAGTGTGCATTGGCATTCCTTCAAAGATTTCTGGGGATCGACTGTCAAAAAACCACTTTGGTTATTTCTGATTTTGAAACAAGAACATCCTAATAATCATTACACTACAATGAACATTAAATGTTAATAATCAGTGAACAGATAATAATGAGCACATTTGAGGTAAAATACAAAATGCAAATCTTTGTTCAGGCTGTATTTAACTAATAAACTTGTTTTGCATTGCAGAATGAGCAAAGCTGCAAATACAAAGATGAGTCCTTTTAACATCGCTCCAGACATAGACAGCAGCAGTTCCAACAGCAACGAGTACAGTTATCCGGAATGTCCCACCAAAGTTCCTCTCAACGGGTAAAAAGAGCTTCATTTGATCTGGACAGGTCACTATTAGTAAATAAATCTTCCCTTAAGTTGATCTAATGCACTGATGTGGTTACAGAATGCAATATACTGACGTGGACGCTGAAAGCCAGAACTTCCTCCCTGATCATCAGCTGGGCAAGAAGAAATATGAAGCTGAATATGTAAGTGGTTGATGTGGTCTGATTGGTTTAATCAGATACCACAGTTTACCGAAGTTTGAACATCACAAAAACCTCACTTTTCTTGTTTGTCAGAGCTCTGGTTCGGCGTCGTTCGGAATGTCAGTGTTTAACTTGGGCAATGCCATCATGGGAAGTGGAATACTGGGACTTTCCTATGCCATGGCCAACACTGGCATCGCCATGTTTGTGTAAGTATTGAGGTGCCTCTTTATATCCGTACAGCCAAAAACATGAGTTTTCTCATTCGTTTTAACAAGTGGACAAGCAAGAGTAGTGAATTTTAGGACTTTTGTAATCTATGAACACAGTGTACACAAACGTCGCCAATTTATCCTGATTAGGATAATTAGTGCCATTAATGAGTACAGCAGTTTGCCCCAGATTCGGTTCGGTTTAAATCTACTCCAGCTGATCTGAGTCAGTGAGTTCGGCCCTGATTAAGGGCGTAAATGCAAGTCGTGCTTCGTTTTAGTGTTTACAAACAAAGCCGTATTTGTTAATCTGGTGGTTTCTGCTGGTTATGTAAAGGTGTTGCAGGTGGAGCAATTCTCCAGGAACCATCAAAGAATGACTAGAAGGATTACTTGCACAACCGAAATGGGATTTCCAATGTGCACAGTATAATCCTGGTGATTTAAAACTAGATGTATTAAGGAAAACCTGTACTGTGCAGTTAAGGAATGGGTTAAATAGCAAAGATGTGATCGGCAGCTCCAGGCATGTGAAGTAGAAATCTACTGAAGGTCACGCAGGTTATAACAGGATCAAGCGAGCTGCAGACAGTGGAATGAATGAGTGTGTGAGAATATAATCACATCTAATCCATAGTCACCTCCCTCTATTATGAACACATGTGTTTGCGTGTGCGTTCGTAACGTGACTGATTACAGACAGTCAATTATGTCCAGTTGTCGGGCGAGCGAACGCTTGAGGTCATCTCGTCTACGCAGATGCCCAATTTAACCTGAAAGTCAACATTAACTTTCTGCTTTTCTGAATGCATATTCTTGGACTTTCAGTGCACAATTTGTTATTGCAGTCTTTCATGATAATGCAGTTTTTCAGTTAAAATCGTCTTGTGTTTTTGAAATAAATGTTGACTTTAACAGTGTTTAAAGAGAGCGTTGCAACCCGTGAGAGAGTCTGAGAGCCGTTTCAATAATTCAGTGTTTTTGTTCATGTCTGCAGGATCCTGCTGGTCGCCGTGGCCATTTTCTCGCTCTACTCAGTCCATTTGCTGCTCAAAACCGCCAACGAAGGAGGTTAGCTTCTCTCTGTGAGACTATACTTCTATTTTTAACTGAGATAAGAATGAGTTTTAATGCTCTGCTCCCTCCGTCCAGGTTCTCTGGTGTATGAACAGCTGGGGTACAAGGCATTCGGGATTCCTGGCAAACTGGCAGCTTCCTGCTCTATCACCATGCAAAACTTTGGAGGTATGACTAGCATGTGAACTCCCAAACATTTTTCAATTTTTTTTTTTTCAAATTTTTTTTTTTTTAAATCATTTAAAATGTGCAGATATCAAGTGATATTTTGGTTTGTGCTAAAATGTTTTTAAACTCTCTTTCAATCCCAGCTATGGCCAGCTACCTCTACATCGTGAAGTACGAGCTGCCCATTGTCATCAAGGCTTTCCTGGACTCCAACGACAAGTAAGATGTCATTTATTGCCGTCACGTGTGCATCATAGATGATGTCCGGGGCTGTGTGAGGACTAGGACCGCACAGGCTGATGTTGTTGTTGTTGTTGTTGTACTAGAATGTTTTTCAGCTCTGTGTAGAACAGTGGGAGCGCTTCATTGTACAGCTGTCCGATCGGGGGGGTCTGAACGTCTGTTCAAAGACGTCGATTGAGAGCTTTGTGACAGTGACCCAATGCAACAAACACTGACATCAAAGATTCAGACCCCTACATGGAGCCCCTGCACACAAAGCCACATGACAGATCTGAAACACGCTCTAGAGTTTTGTTTGTGAAACAGGATGTTGCAGAACAGCTGCGTGTCATTTCCTCAGCATACTAATATCGATCTCTGTGGTTTGTTTTGCAGTTCGTGGTACACTAACGGCGATTATCTGGTGCTCATTGTCACTTTGGGCATCATCCTGCCACTGTCGCTGCTTAAAAACCTGGGTAAGTGTTTCCACGCTCTCACAAAATGTGTCGCAAAACCACATTTTACCCCCAAATAAATAACAAAATTATAATTCGCACACAGAAAATTATAATTAATCACCTAAAACCATAAAATAAAGTAAAATATGCTTCATTTTCTTCATAATGTTTTAGAATAAATGTTAAATTACAAATAAAATGTAATACAATTTTAGAAATTAAATATTTTAGTGTGTTTTATGCTGATCCTCATGGTTTGTGTTTTCATTTCAGGTTATCTGGGATACACTAGTGGTTTTTCATTGTTGTGCATGGTGTTCTTCCTTATTGTGGTGAGTACTGCGATATTCACCTTAAATTGCTCTTGTTTAACATAGAAATAAATGCGCAAATGAAAGCACGAGCTGCTATTGTTAGTCTGATGAGACATTCCCTCCTGCTGTTGTTCTTCAGGTGATCTACAAGAAGTTCCAGATCCCCTGTCCGTTACCGGAGAACTTCATTAACATCACAGAGAACGTCTCTCAGCCGCAGGTCAACACTACAGATGAGGAGTGCTGCAAACCCAAGTACTTTGTCTTCAACTCGCAGGTACGAGACGGATATTTGCATTCGGATATTTGCATTTGAGTGAAAGGAGTGTGCGGTGATCTAACTGTATTGTTTTATCTTAGACTGTGTATGCGGTGCCCATTCTGACCTTTGCGTTTGTGTGCCACCCGGCTATTCTGCCCATGTACGAGGAGCTCAAAGAGTGAGTGCAACATTAATGCTTAAATATAAAATATTTAATTGCTGGAAGCTGCATTTTGTGAGTTCAACCTCGCTATGTAAACTAACTCTTTTCGAACTTTCTATCTGCAGTCGTTCCAGAAAGAAGATGCAGAAAGTTGCAAATGTGTCGTTCCTGGGAATGTTTGTCATGTATCTGTTGGCCGCTCTGTTTGGATACCTGACCTTCAACGGTGAGCAGTGCACAGACACATGGGCAGAGCCTGAACGTCTTCAAAACGCATAACGACACATTTTAAAGTCCAATGACAGGTTAAAATATACAGCGAGCCAGTGTTTGTTTTAAACGGAGGTGTGTCTGTTAAAGCTCACCAGATTGAGCCGGCAGAAAGCCAGCGTTGAATCTCTCCACGGCTTCAGTCGGTTTCGCAAGTTTTGGGAAAGTGTTCAGCTGTTTGCCGCAGCAGGAATAGAACATCGTGTTTGATGTTTTTACGTTTCCCTGATAGACAGGAAACGTTATGCAACGCAGGGATTTTTCAGACTTGGGGAAGGGAAAATAAACATGTTTGTGGGATGGCTTGTTTGATGTGCAGGACAAAAGTTAAAGCAGAATTTGTTGACAATAATGTTTTTTTTACCATTCAGAGGAGGGTAACTAAAGCTAAAACTAAAAACTAAAATAGCTTAAAATACTAAAATTGCTAAAACTACAACTGATTTTTGATCATTTTATCAGAAAATATACATTTAAAAAATCTAAAACTACTAAAAATGACAATAGCACAACAAAATGACTAAATCTTTAAAATGCAAATGAAAAAAATAAAACTAATTCAAAAGATTAGTAAAAACTATAATCCCAACTAACAAAAACAAGTTCAGAAATGTTTTTCACATTCTACGTTCAGAATGTGAAAACCATTTAAAAATATTTGTTTTTGTTTGTGTCAACATTCCATTTTATCATTTTGAAAACAGTTATGAGAATGTTACTTTTAAATGTTCTCTGAACATTCTAAAACAAAAATATATTTCAGAAAAAAGTTTTATAAACAATGTATAGATAATGTTTTTGTGCTGATGTTTTGAGAACATTATTAAAAACCAGATAACTTTGAATGAATGTTTTATTAACTGTACTGAAAGAACACTTGTTCACAACTAAAATAACACTTAAGTCTGAACTAAAGACCATGTTTCTTTTATTCCACAGAGGCCGTTGAACCCGAGCTGCTGCACACTTACTCAAAGGTCTACAATTTCGATGTGGTGCTCCTGATCGTGCGTTTGGCCGTCCTGACCGCCGTGACGTTGACAGTGCCCGTGGTTCTCTTCCCAGTGAGTGTTTCAGCACATTTACAGGCCTGGAAACAAAAACATTGCAGGAGTGTTGACCAAACATTTTTTTTAATAACTTTTCAGATCCGCACCTCAGTCAACCATTTGCTCGGCGCCTCTAAGGACTTCAGCTGGCCGCGTCACATCTGCATCACCGTCGCCCTGCTGGTCTGCGTGAACATCCTTGTCATCTTCGTTCCCACCATCAGAGACATTTTCGGATTCATCGGTAAGTGTGACACAGGAAGTGATTTATTTATTTATTTATTTATTTATTTTTAAAGTCATTTTATATTTAAATATTCAAAAATACTATCAAATTTAGGTTTTTTAATAAAAACCTAAAAATGTTGTATACAAATATGATTTTTTTTAAATAGTTTTTAAAATATGTCTTTAAACATTTTATTTAAAGTCAATGATTTTAATATGATTTTGTCTCTCTGCAGGTGCATCTGCTGCTGCTATGCTGATCTTCATCCTTCCCTCGGCCTTCTACATCAAACTGGTGAAGAAGGAGCCCATGAAGTCTTTACAGAAGATCGGGGTAAGACATGCTCTGACCGAACGCGTGTTATTGACGTGCGATCGACACACTATGTCTCATCACACTCTCGTTCTTCACAGGCGACTTTGTTCCTCATCGTGGGATTCATGGTGATGATCGGCAGCATGGCTTTGATCATCGTAGACTGGATCCACAACGCAGGATCTTCAGGCGAGCACGCCGACGGCCACTAGTGGGCGTGTCCTTACCTTAATTGACAGGCAGATGGGCGGAGCCGAGCCGCTTACGCTGCAATTGAGAACTAGAAGAAGCTGCTCTATTTTCAGCGCAGAGCAAAGACAAACATCCCATTCTGAGAGAATGTCCTGAACTTTGTACAGTATGCTGTTAGGCCACACAGATGGTGATCCACTTGTATTGTTGTGCTTCTTTTTTTATGTTGATTTGCTTTTCTTTTGTGTTGTTCTTCCGGTACAGCTGAGTTTTCGGTGGTACGTCGCACAGGAACATGTGCATCATTCGCATTTTTAGGTTAGGCGTTTCGTACTCCCAACCAAAACGATTTCACGATCAACAGCGAGCCGAACGTCGCCTGCAGATGTGTGTTTCGATCCATTTGTACCTTTGCCAAAAATATCGGTGTTTGTATGTAGAAAAGCACTTACTCTTTTTCAGCAAATGTGAAAAAACTGTAATTTCGCACATTTTGGCTGTGCTTTAATGCATTCGTTACAATGCCATTTATACTGTACTACTTGAGTCACCTTTACCTGTCGTGTAGATCTACTAATGAACAAATATTGATTTGTAGTTGTCGATTTCAGGCAGGTGGAACGGTTGAATGACTTTACTGTAACTTATTTAAACCTGGACGACAGCGATGGGTGCTTTGAAGTCAACATGAGACCCAGCTAACAGAACATTCGTTCCGGTAACGTTAAAAGAACGTTCGTTATTGATTCTCCCAAAACGTTGCAGCAAAAATTCTGAAACATGTTTAAAATGTTTTTTTTTTTCTGAAACGTTTTAGTTTATCTACTGTTTTTAAACACTACAACTTGTTAGTTCAAAGTTGGATGTTACTGTTACGTTTTTTTTTTTAATGTTTTATAAAATACTCGCTAAAATTTATACACACTCTTGGTCTAATTGAACATTTTATCATTGCACATTATTCGAAATGGCTATTCAGCTGACTACCAATAGTCAAATAACTATTTAATCCTATTGTAGGTTATTCAGCCTTTCTAAAACATTAATAAATACCCAATAATAGCAAATAACGATTAAAAAAGTTGTCACATTATTAAGTACACGAGCTGCTGGTTGTCGTTTCATGTTGACTTTAATGCATCACAGTAAAGATTGTCATTTGTTTTGCTTTGTAAACCACAGAAACAAAAGGCAGAATGTTGTTTTGGAGGGAAAATGAGACCGTTAGTGTTTAACTTGACTTACCATTCAGTGTTTGCCATCTTGAAGTTACTCCCTAAACGAGAGACAGACAGACTGACGGAGGAGTGTGTGTCGTCCACTAATCAGTCGTATTGAGGAGAGGTCACATGACCACCGTCACACACGCACACACGCACACACACACCTCACTGTGCTTCCAACAGCTAAACCTCATGTGTCATCCAACCTGTTACTCTCCAGCCGTTATTTATGGGAAAAACATCAGTGTAATTTAATCTATTTTACTATATTTATATATATATATATATATATATATATATATATATATATATATTGTATATATGTGTATATAGCACAAAATGAAATGTATATATGCTGTCATTTATTCTTGTTTGTTTTTTTTTTCTTAATTTTGCTCAACATGTTTAAAATGAAATGGCTTTAGATTTCCATCTATGTGTGTCGGGGCCCCTGATTGGCCCCTTTTTGTCTGGCTGTGAATGTCTAACCGAGCACAAGGTTTCTATCGGCTTGTGATCAGCCCCGGCACACACAAACACACTTTTTACGTTACTACTAAAATGCTGTACTCAAAGCCGAGAGGGGTGTGAAGCGCTCCTCATGTACAAGAGGCCATTCCTGCGAATGATACGCTCTTGTTTCAATGAAACACTATGTATATCATGTAATTAATGTCTATTAAAGGTTCATGATAACCCAAACTTGTATCCTTGATTTATTTGATAGAAATCTCTTATTTCATGTTGTTCAGGCATGAGACTTCTCAAGCATACATCAAACCTGTTTTATTTTATTTTATTTTTTTTTTTGCACATTTGTTCACTAAATATTTGATGCTAAAAGTACTTTTATTGAATTATAATTTGAAGTATTTATTCAATTTGTAATATTTTATTATATAATTTGTATTAATTTTATGACATTTAAACAACATACAACAGCATTTTTTTTATTTTTAAATCTGCTGATGAATCCTTTTCATTTATTGATTTTTCATTTCATGTATTCAGTTTTGTTACTTTTGAACAGAATATGTATTTTCTAACATGTTCACATTTTGAGTTGTATATATAGCATATATTTATTGAATATATATTCATACAGAGTTTTGTATATATATATTGACAGAACTTGCTCTTCTGTTCGCGTCTACGGACAATGTCGCCCTCTGCCTGTTGCTGTTCAACCAAAGGCCGCTAGCTATTTTAGTTAGTTATTTTTTAAAAGTGTAATTACTCGATCTTTTTAAACAGAAACACTTAATAACATTTGACAACAGTAATCACATTCTAACACTCTTAACTTTACTGACGGACAGGAGCTTCGAGGTCAACGAACGTTAGAAAAATATTCCGGTGAAAAGTAAACTAAGGAAGGACCAAAAAAGGAGGAGCGGTGAGACACGACGTAAACTCTTATTGGTCAGATTTATTATAATTTATGTTTAAGGGACCAATCAGCTCTATTCGTACAATTAATACCATTTCAATTGATAAAACATACTGGGATCTAAAATAATATTCACAGAAGGACTTATTCTGGCTGTAACAGTCAGTATAATATATCAGAAAAATAGTATAGAAATTGATGAATGAAAATAATATTCTCACAGATGTCTAACTTGTGAGGAAATCGCTTTTATATTATTATTATTATTTTAACATTTTATATTTCAACTTTTAATTTGTATTGTTTATTTTTTGTGTTTTCATTCATCTTTTTAAGTTATGTAGTGTAGAATTTTAATTGTACTGAGCAAGTGGAGCTCCCTCTGGTGGACTTATTTTATTTTTCATCCATAGAAAAAAAGCATCAACCGCTCTACCGAATTCTACTTCTGTGAACCTTAAACCCTACGTGATGACGCGGTGAGTCTCCCATCATGCCCCGTGGCAGCGCCATCCAGCGGTGAAGAGGCGGAACTGCAGCTTCTGACCCACATGTGGCCGGACTCCTTTAAATCTATCGCAAATACGAGCGCTAGGGCTCATGAAAGTGCACGAAAAGTGTGTGTTTTTGCGCTAAGGAGCGTCCTGCGTGTTAGTATATGATCTGAAGCCCGAGGAGGGACGCGCGCGGAGGTGAGTGTGTGCTAATGACAGCAGATGCTAACACAGCTAGCCGCGTCACACTGATAAACATAAGTCTTAACTTCTAAACATGGCATGTAAACATCTCGATATGTGTCTATGGGTGTTATCCACACTAATTATTCATATAGGACTACCTTAAATGAGTATGAAGCGCTCTAAGGACTTCTGTTATCGCTCATGGCTGCTAATGAGCAACTTAAACTTCAGCTGTTCTGAGAGAGTAAATAAACAGAGCAAATAGAGACACCGTGACCGAGTTGCGCTGTCATGATGATGATCTAAATGTGTCTGAGTTGTGCTTTATTATAAATGTTTCTTCTTCAAATGTGTTGGTGCAGTAATTCAGGGCTCAGAGCTGCTGTGACCCGGAGCCAAAGATGCAAGAGGGGCCAGGAAAGGGTGAGTGGGGTTTATTCATATCTGGACATGCTGCCTTTGTAACTTTGCATACACTAAAGTGAACAAGGCATATAGTTGCTGAATTTTGAAGGGATGTGTCTCATATTTTAATGCATCATTCTGTGAAAGGTTTTTAATAAAACTTTAATTTTGTGGGGTTTTTTTCAGGCGGGCAGAACTCTGATGAGAGTTTAGAGGAAGAGGAGGCTCAGCGGTGCCCGATTTGTCTGAACCGACCCAGACGGACGGATAGAGCCGTACCCGACTGCTGCAGACACGTCTACTGCTCGGCCTGCATCCTCCGCTGGGCTCAGGTCAGCTGTCGCTTCTGATTTAAAACACCTACACATATATAACTGAGCAGCAAATCAGCACATTGGAATGAATTCTGAAGGATCGTGTGGTACTGACAACTGGAGTAATGATGCTGAAAATTCAGCTTTGATCACAGGGATAAGTTACATTTTATCATTTTTTCACATAGAAAACAGTTGTTTTAAATTGTAGAGTTCGTTCAGAAAAAAAAACAAAAAAAAAACAAAAATCAAACTATATATATTTATATATTACTTTAATTTGCACATTTGTGATATTTACCTCCTTAAAATAATCTCATATTTTATGTCAAGTAATAAATTTGGTTAGAATAACAAGGTACCATTTAAAGGAAATCAGTATTAACAAACTGGAATGATCCTTTTAAATATGAAACTAAACTACCAGTAGGTGGCAGCAAGTGACTTCTTAATGAGTGAGTCATTGAGTCAACTGAATTAAAAACAAAAAAAAACATAGAAGGTACTGATTCGTTCAAATGGCAAATCTATATAGTTTCTTATAAATATCCAATTTACACTATGAAAAATATCACTAGATATTATTTGGAAAATATGTAGGTTCTGTCAAGTGACATTATAATGTTATTTTATAGTACTATATTATTGGTCTATTTATTTATTTATTTTTTATATTGTATATATTAATTGTATGTTCATTTTAACAAAGACAATTAATTTATTTTATTGTAATTTTTATTATTGTTTATTGTTTTTCTTATGATTATGTATATAATTTTTTTTTTTTAAATATATATATGTTTTTTTTATAAATGTTACGGCCCCCTAGTGCTGTGTGTTCCTGTACTGTCAGATTTAACAGCCTGTATAATCTGCACACTGCCCAGGTTGTAATGTGTAATGTTGTGTGTGATGGGCTACAGATGGTTCAGTCCTGCCCGGTGGACCGCAGACCCTTCAGCGTGATCTACCTGCAGGGCTCCTCGCAGCAGTGCATCAAGGTCAGACGTCCTCCTGATGTCCTGTTTGTCTCTGTAAGAGGCACTTATTCCTGATGAAACTGAGCCGGTTTCTCCTCTGTGTTTCAGCTTCCTGTGAAGGCACCCAGGCTGTCAGAGCAGCACACGTGCTGCAGTCAGGATGGTCAACGAATGTGTCGCATCTCTGTGTAAGTGCAGTGCGATTGTGTTCGCATATGTTTGCATATGCTGTTTATCTGATTATTTAATAATACATTGTGTCGTTAACAGGGGAGAGACAGGAAGTAAAGAGAGAACGCAAGAGAAAAGAGTTAACGCCAAACAGAAATGCCACAGAAAATGTACGTGCTTCAATGTTGTTCATGAGATTTTTGTATGGAACAGAAAAAATAAATGTGTAGTGATATAAGCTTTGCAACGTGTCAAAATAAATGTCTTTTATTGCGCAACAGGTGACTCGGATCCATCTGTGGATAAAAATATAAAGGTTAGTCTTGCACTATTTTTATTTATGTTCAGTCTCATTTATCACGCATTAATGAAACAGGAAGTCTTATGCATTGTTTGTGTGTGCAGGTGAATGGAGACTCATGTCACTCTCTTCTGCACACTCAGCATTTTCACTCATCACTGCCCAGCCAGCAGGGAGCGACGGTCGGCACGCTGACGCATATCGTGTAAGCGCACTCTGACCTAAAGACAGAACACCATGTGACTTTAGTTTCTTTTTGTGACTCAACAATGTCTCTTGGATGCATGTTAAACTGTTTGTGGTTTCTGCTTTGCACTGTAGGACAGGATCTGGTGAGGATTCTGAGGAGGGACCAGATGGTGTCCAGTGGAGGAGATTAGAGAGGAAACGCAGGTGGCTTCCTGCCTCTGTACCTGTCCTCTCTACAGGTGTGCCCAGGTAAGAAGCATGATTTGAACAACTTTTATTTTGAAAATGTAGTATTTGTACAGTTTGGCTGCTATTTGCTTTTACGTGCATGTCCCTTATGTTGGCTTATGGACCTTTTGGTTATTGACTTTAGGGTATCGCTCCGCTCGCACCTGCTTCTGTCAGCTGTCTCCGCCTCTCTGAATCTGCTGCTTTCTGAACACACAGGTAAGCACCTTCAAAGTTTTTTTTTTTTTTAATTCAGTAATGTGTTTTTATTCTTCTTTGTTGTTATTTTCCCAGAGTATTTTCTAGCTTCAGCTTATTTAGTTTTTATTTTAGTTTTAGGGCTGCCAAAATTATTGTACTAGCAGGTATTATTAAAAAATATATTTAATGCTATTAAATTGTATTTTATTTTAATAAAAGATTCATAATTATAATAGTAAAGGTTTTATTATGTATTGTGTATTTAATTTTTTTTTAAACGAACGAACAATTCCCAGTGTTGTTATTCTTTTTTTTGTTGTTATCTTTTTGTTAATAATAGTCTATAATAATAATAATCTCCTGTGCTCCTGTAGGTTTTATGTATTTTTCCCCCCAATTTAATTTTTTTATGTGTATATATACATTTGGCAGTTAAGGTTTTTTTTTTTTGTTTGTTTGTTTTTTTTTGTTTTTTTTAGGTTCAGAGTTATTTAGTGTGTGTTTTTATATATAAAGAAAGAGAGACTTTTAAAACTTTTTAAAAGATTTTATCATTATAATAATAATAATTTTTGGATAGGTTTAGTTTCAGGTTTTTTTTCACAGTTATGTTAGTTTTTATTTTTTATTTTTTTAGTTAACAAAAAAAATTTTTAGATTTTAGCGGCGCTTATTTTTTTTCTTATGTTAATTAGCTCCTCATGGCATAGTTTGTGCCGTCACCTGCCCCAAAGGTGAGGAGAAGAAGGGAACCAGGGGTTCTGGGTCAAAGACCTCTGCGAAACCGGCAGAAGCTGCTGCGACCAGGCGCTCCTCTAGACACAGTCGCTCTGAGGCAGAGGATTCCTCGGCCACACAGTCACAACCGACAGATTCAGATACCACGTCTTCTACACCACAAACCGTAAACGATACTCATGCTTCTACAAGCAGAGGGCAGCAGGGGAACAATCCAAGGTCTGGGGCAAAGACGAGAGGACGTCCAAAGAAGGTGAAGGTGGAGAGACCTGAGGATGAGGAGCAGGAAACTGAGGTTGGGAATCATGAGGAAGATGGAGTCACTGAGGAAACAGAATCTGATGAATCAAAGTCAGACCAGAAAGCAAGTTCTGATCAGATTGATGGTGACCAAGAGCTAGGCGATACAGAGGAGAAGATGGAGGTGGAGAATCAGACGAGTCCTGCTGAGGATAAATGTGTTTCCCCTGATCCCAGTAGCCAGGAAGAGGAAGAGGAAGAAGCGGTAACCGGGAGTATGGTTGAAGATGAAGACAGTCAGATTGGATCAGAAGAAGATAGCAAGCAAGAAGTGGAGACAACTGATGAAGACCAACAAGAATTGGTGAATGTTCCACCAATACAGGAGCAAGATTTTCCCTCTCCTTCCTGTGAAGAACTACAAGAGTCTCAATCTGATTCCCAGGATGCTGAATCACCTTTGCAAGCAGAACCAACAGCTGAACCTCCTACAGATGCTTCAGACCAGATTGCAGATCTGAAACCGGAGCCTGACACCACAGAAGACTGTTCTGACAAGCAGGAATCTAGTAGTCCTCCACCTCTCAGAGAGGACCAGGCCACTGAACCTTTGGTTCCAGAAGAGGAAGGCGTGCCAGAATCAAAGGACACTAATGCAAGTAGTCCTCAGGATAACACTGACCTCATTCCCATGGAGTGCGATTCTCCTGCATCCGAAACAGGAGCCCACATTGCTGAAGCTGAGATGGTTCCCACTGCAAATGTGACTCGAACAGACGATCAAGAGCCCAAGCTTGACTCTTGTAAGGAGGAAAAAGGCTCAGATAAGAGGGAGCGGGAGGGACGATCCCGCAGGTCTCGTTTTCACTCGCCTACGACCACCTGGTCTCCCAGTAGGGAGTCTAAAAACGAAGGGCCACGCAGATCAAGATCTCGATCACGTGACCGTGGCCACAAGACCCGGTCCACATCTCGAAGTCGTGAACAGCAAGAGGAGGTGCGGGATGGCCGGCGAAATCGTAGTCGTAGTCGTAGTAGGGAGCGGAGTCGCAGGCGACGTAGTCGTTCCAGGAACAGAAACCGACCCGGACGCCGGAGCCCGTCCCTGGAACGCGCTGACCACGGCGGCCACTCTCCTCGCAAGAGAGATTCTTGGGGAGGGGATGGATGGCGGAGCAGGGGCGGTGGACGAGGTTTCCGCAATTCCAACTGGAGGAACAATGCGGAGAAGCCTGGGCATTTCTCATCAAGAGAGCCCATTTCGTCCGACAACGGCAACTTCCATGAGGCATCACCTGAACGAGGCAGGAGCGAGAACCCAGACTGGGTACGAGAGAGGGAGAGACCATGGTCAGACCCTGATTCCAGAGGACGTGAGCCACGAAGGGACGAAAATGCAGGCGATCCGCCTGCAGAATCATGGTCTCGGGGTGGATGGAATGCTGGGCGTGGCAGAGGAGGCGCACACTGGTCATCCAGCCAGCAGAGCGAGTCAGCAGATAATTGGAGGCAACGTACTTCTTTCTCAGGGACAGCAAACAATGCAGATTCTTATAATCGCTTCAACGACAATAGAGCCGGGGGGAAGAGAAAAGAGTCAGAGGGCGCAGAGACTCCGCTGGATCGTTCCGGATGGTCATCAGCGTCCAGCTGGGCTGTGCGCCGAACTCTTCCTGCCGATGTGCAGAACTACTATTCACGCAGAGACAGAGGAGGTGGCAACAACACCTGGAACAGACAAGAGGAGGATCAGGCTGCACCAAGTGTTCCGAAACAAGCAGGTGTGTCTCTATGCAAATAAATTCATTTCTAATAAAATGAATTGCGTCTATACTACCATGTCTGTTTTCCATATTTCAGATCCCCCCCAAAATGAGCCAAATGCACCGCTGCCGACAGAGGTGGTGCCAGCCATGCCCCCTCCCCTGATGCCCCACCAGATGGGTGTGATGGGGGTCCTCCGCTACCCCTTGGGGCCTCTGCTGCCAAGACCTCCAGCTGTGGGTCTGCAGCCTCCACCCCAGTTCACCTTGCCCCCTCCAGTGCCAGTGCAGCTACATCCCACTGGGCCGCTCCTCCAGGTCCCAGCTATAGCCGTGCAGGGACTGCCTCCACCTCCACCACCTCCTCCACCCGTGCAGCAGGGCAGCTTCGCCGCTGTACCGTCTGAAAGCCACCCACCTCAGGTGAAAACAAGGGTGCTATTATCCATAATTGAAATGAATTCATGTGTTTGCCATTTTAGTTGTAACATTTGCATATTTTACAGCAGGTGATGGCCAGTTTTCCTGTACCAGGCAAAGGTTCATTCAAACCCATGCCGACCAAAGTAGTTGCAGGGCCTCCTCCTGTTGGGACATCCAGTGCTGCCCAGCCGTCTTCTACCACTACCCAACCAGCCTCTCACAGCAAGGCCCATGCTGACAGCTCAAAGAAAGAGAAGGCAAGTGTTGCACAATCAAGCAAACAGCTCCTCAGTAATGTTAGTTCCTAAAATACATTTTTCTTTTCAAACAGAAATTGCAGATTCAAGAGCGGGCCATCAATGAGGTGAAAACAGCGATTAAGCCATATTATCAGAAGAATGAAATCAACAAGGAGGAATATAAAGAGATTGTACGCAAAGCTGTGGAAAAAGTAAGTTGAACTTGAATCTTAATTTTGCGCAAACAGCTTTACAAATGCACACAGCAATTGTCTTTCTTCTTCTCTCAGGTGTGTCACAGCAAGAGTGGCGAGGTGAACGCAGACAAGGTGGCCAACCTTGTAAAAGCGTATGTTGACAAATACAAGCGCATCCGCAAAAACAAATCCGAGAAGAGCTGAGGGTCGCTGATCTGCTGACTGCACAAGTGCAATTCCTCCACCGCGGGCTGCTGCCGGTGTCACTGACTGGAGCCGTTCTTAACGCATTTACATACAAGAATGAAGATTTTTCTAGAGATGACATATTTTGTTTAATTTGGATTTGATATAGTGCAAATGCCCTTTATTGGATTGTGTTTCATGGGTGTATGTGTGTGTGGGGGGAAGGGAGGGGGGTTAAAGATCTGTAATGGTGTCACTCTAATTGCATCTTGCTTCTAAGTTTAAAGTAGCAAAGAAAATGAATAATTAAGGAAAATGATTCAAGTGGTACGACTGGACCTGTCCTGTCTCTATCTCTGCGTCTCTCTTTCAGTAGTCGAACGTAAAGACTTTTCCCTTTAGAAGCATCGAAACAATCCGGAGTACGTGTGCGTTAGCTTTATTATTCCCTGCAGATGCCGAATGCGTGTTTGAGTGTGTGTGATTTAATCATAATCTTACGTGGAAAGAACACGGGTAGTTTGCTGGTGAGCTGAGATGATTTTGTTGTCATATCCAGGTTAAAGTCCTGTACTTCTGTTTATGCAGTTCAATCACTGTGTCTGTTTACCCTCCCAGAAGCAATTAAATAAACCAGCTCTCTGAATCTCACCTTTTGTCCTTTTACTGAGTTCAGATCAGTTTGTGTTCACCAAGTCAAATCAGAGATCTGATACCTCAAATGCTCTCATTAACTTTAACGAGGGCTCGTTAACTCAACTTGCCTAGCCTGAGATTGCTAAGGCTCTTGAAACGGCTGGTTCTTCAAATCGCATCTAATGCATATTGAATCATTTTGATCTTTTGAGCTCTACATTGTGGCTAATGGTCAGCCTAGATCTGAATCATGACCTGAATCGCTGTTTCCTGAAGTGATGCCCCAAAAGCTGAATCAGTTGAATCATGATGCCTGTAAAAGTGATTCTGAAGTATGAATGAACTCAGCATCAGTGCTTCGTGTTTCTATGCGTACGGACAATCGCCCGACGGAAAGACAAGTTCAGCCATAACCTGACCTCGGTTATACTTATATATTGTGAAAGTACGGTTCGTGTGGATGTTGACAGGTGAAATATAAGTTCCAGCACATTCAGAGCAGTGAGATCTGTGGCTCAGTGGTATGAGCACTGCCTCATGGTTCAGAGGTTGCTGGTTCAAATCCGGGCCAGATCTCCAACAAATGAGGGCTTGATGTGGGTTGGTGGAGCTGAAGTGGGTTACCTAGAGCCTGTTGCACGAAAACTGCCAACTTAGGTTAAAGCCTGGATTTAATTTTTATAAGTAATTTTTTCAACTTGGAATATAACCCCTGCTCTTCATCACTCAGAAGGTCCCCAGGGGGAGGTGCCTGGATATACCTCCCCCCTTCGTGTCCTTCCTTCTCTTGGTTCACCCATCATGCTCTGTTTGCAGATTTCGGGCAACCGTTTTAACCGCAACCATGTTTCTGTGCCAGGCCGGATTTGAACCGGGGTCCTTCTGTTCAGAGAGGACATGCTCTTACCACTGAGCCACTGGCACTTCCACACTTCAGCTTCTTGGTTTTTGGAGTGTTGTCTTGTTTAATTAGTCAAAACCAATGAAATGAAAGGATTTTTCTTTGCAAGAGTGAGTTTCGAACCCGGGTCGCTCAGGGCAGGGCCTCACGCACCGACCACTGAGCCACCGGGTTGACGTCACACAGCCTTATTTTTGTTTGTTTCTACAACATTTTGAGTCCTTTGAGCCAATAAAAACTCATATTCCAGTCCTCATATGAGTTGGGTCAACAAAAAGCCGTTCTGAAACTCTTCTCATCTGTTCTGATGTTTGATGAATCTTACAGCTCATAACATTCAAGATGAATCACGTTCAGTCAAAGTGGAGTGGAGTCAGGCTCGAAAAGAAAGATTCGATTCAGTTGAATGCGTCTAAACGCCCTCCTGTGGAAATGTTTGTGAATTACACTTATGTTACTTCGACGTGTGTAATTTGAGCCAGAACACTGAAGACTTTGACTTTGTATTGATTCAAACTAATTTCATAAAATGTTGATTCTTTAAAGCAGCAGCCAAAAATAAACAAATACATTTTTAAAAAATAAAATAAAAAATCGCTTAAAAATAATTTTAAAGTATTTTTTTCTTTGAAAAGAATCTCCGAACGCCCTCCCGTGGTTAAGTGTAGGAATTAATGCAGTTTATATGTCAATAAAACATGCCAGTCAAACGTTGTTTTGCATCAGTTCAAATTAATTTTATAAAGTGATTACTTTGTCCATCTGCAAAAAATATTTCAACAAAATACTACAAAAACTGCCTACGCTTGTGAGAATGAAAAAATGAAAAAACTTTAACATGATTTAGATTTATTTATTTTTATAGCCTGTGCAGTAACAGAACATACAACAAACTTTGCTGAGTTGAAAAGAAATACATTTTTATGTCTGTAATATAAATTTAGCAAGTCTAAACGCCCTCCTGTGGTGAACTGCCTGAATTATACTGTCGATAATTATTTCTACAGTTATAAGGCGCCCTCCTGTGGTGAAATATGTGAATTACACTGCTGATTCTTTTCTTTAAAGCTATAACTGAAATAAGAGAAATATTACTTAATCAGTTATTTAATACATTGTTCATTACCTTGAGAAGCAGCAAAGCTTCTGTCAAATTACTCGTGTTCTTTTTTATTATTTTTTACATCCGTAACATTCACATTTCGAGTCTGAATGCCCTCCTGTGGTGAATTTTGTGAATTACATTGCCTTTACGGCTATAGAAAACCTGGTATTGAATTATTTTGTACAGATTTAATATTAAATAAATTGTTTATTACCGCGCTAAGCAGCAAAACGTGTGAAATGAACTCCCTTTTATTTAGTAAAAATGTATTTTTACATTTTGACACATTAGTGACAAATTTAGCGTTTAATCGCCCTCCAGTGGTAATCGCGTGAATTACACGGCTGCGGCTGCTAAATCTTAAACCAAAAGAAAACGTTGCATTAAATTATTTTACATTGATTCACATTCATTTATTATTTAGCGAGCGGCCTCCTGTGGTGAACAGCGTGAATTATACTGTTGATAATTATTTCTAAAGTTGTAAGGCTAATCAGAGGAAAAATTCGCGTGAATTACATGGCTGCATCTTATTTCTATTGCTAAAACTTAATTCAGAAGCCAAAATTATTTTACACTGATTCCCATTTGTTTATTAATTTTTGTTTACCCTTGTGCAGCAATAAAACATCCGACAAACCGTCTATTTTTGCTGAGTTAAGCAGAAATAATTATTAGCGAGTCAGAGCGCCCTCCTGTGGTAAAGTTTGTAAATTACACTGCTGCTATTTCAGCTATAACTCGAGTTAAAGATTACATTTACATTTAACATTGATTCAAAATAATAAAAAAATAATAATAAATTAGTGTTTATCCTGTGCGTTTTTTAAAAGAAGAAATATTTTGTTGGATCTATAATTTGATGAAAACTGTGACAGAAATCCTTGTATGGACTAAATAATTATTTTTTAAATTTAAATTATACATAAAAACAATAATACATAAAAAGGCAATTCAACTGAACGTAACCAACCACGCCCTCCTGTGGTGAATTGTGTGAATTACATTGCTGATACCTTCTTTCTCGAGTTAGAATAAAACCTTGTATTTAATTATTTTAGATTGATTTAATACGTACATATGTCAAATTAACTCCCTTATATGCAGCAGAAATATATTTTCAAATTTGTGGCATGCATTAGTGACAAATTTCGAGTTGAGGTGTGGTGTATTATGTGAATTACACGGCTGCAACACGGCTGCAACGGCTGTGCAGTAATAAAACATCTGGCAAATTGCCTATTTTTGTTGAGTTTAGTAGAAATACATTATTATGACTAAAATAAATTTAGTAAGTCTGAGCGCCGTCTTGTGGTGAAATGTGTGAATTGCACTGCTGCTACTTTCCTCTAAAGCTGTAGCTCGAATAAGAGTAAAACATGGCACTAAATGATTTTGCCCAGACTTAGAAATACTTGATAAACTGTTGATGACCAGATGCATGTAAAAACAAACTGGCAAATTATCTAGAAATACTATATCGGTAATACACATAAAATCCGCGTCTGAACGCCCTCCCGTGTTAAACTGGGTGAATTACACAGATGTTAATTATTTCTACAGTTATAACGCAAGTGAGAGGAAAACCTTCTATTGAACTATTTTCTATTGATTTAGTATTTATTAATACCTTGCTCATCACCTTGTCAAACAGCAAAACTTGTCAAAAATATATTTTACATATGTAATATACATTTAAATTTCATTTAAAGTGCCCTCCTGTGGTGAATTGGGTGAAGTACATCAATGCAACGTGTTTCTACTGTTAAAACTCAAGTTAACCTAAATGTTTTTGCATTGATTCGGATTATAAATGAATGTTTATTCTGCACAGTGAATTCTTATTATTGAAAAACTAATAAACTAATACATATATTTTTAAAACATGCCAAGAACCGGAATTGTGTGAATTACATTGCTGCTAAAAATTTACATTATTTCACACGGATCCGAATTTATTTAATAAATTGCTGATTATCTTGTGTGTCAACAAAGCATCTCATTGTTTTTTTGTTTGTTTGTTTGTTTGTTTTTTTTTTAGAAGAAATATACTGTTAAATCTATAATCTGAGGAAAATATGACAGAAATTATTGTTTGGACTATATCATTCTTTTAAATTTAGATTCTAATAATAATGTTAATATCAATAGTATTATTGCGTTCTAACTCCCATTTGTTAAAATAAATAATACATTAAAAAAAAATAAAAAAATAATAAAAAGAAAGAAAATAGGCACGTCAACTGAACTTGACCGCCCTCCTGTGGTGAACGAGGAAATGTAATGTCTAATAAATTGTTGATGATCATATTTAGCCAAATAAATAAATAAATAAATGTACTGTTTTACCAAAAAATTACTAATTTTCTTAAGTAGAAATGTACTACATTTGAATATATTTAAACTTTCGAGACTGAACTACAGATATGTATACCTCCTGTGGTGAAGTGTAGGAATAACACTAATGCAATTTATTACTGTCGATATAAATCTTGCAATTATTTAGCAATTATTTAATGGATTTTAAACTGTTGACGACTATGTGTATAAATAAAACAGCTTGTAGCTGACCCATTTCGTTTAAATTCGAGTCTGACTGTCCTCCTGTGGTGAACTGTGTGAATTACATTGCTACTACTGCTATATCTTTGCTATAAATAATTTTCTATTGATTGTATTAATTAATGTATTTAAAAAATAATGTATTCTCTTTTATTACACTCTCCAACGACAAAAATCAGATATATAAAAATAAATTATAACCTCCAAAAACACGGAAGTTGAACTACCGAGGCGGTAATCACGCACACCTGCCGGAAATTAGCCGCATCATTCACAGGTATATAAAGCAGCGACGGATTCAGTTTTAGGACAGCAACCTCTCAGATTCGAAACGGTTCGTGTTTTAGTAATCCCAATCAGTTATTCTGAACTTACTTGTTTCGCAAGCTCTGCCTTATTCCTCCTGCCACAATGGAAGAACCTGATGAGTTAACGTGGCCTACGAAGATTTTAATGCAATATTACACACTGTGTGTGTCTTTCTAATCAAACACACCTGATTCAGTTCACCTTAATGATGTGCTTTTGAGCGTCACCATCATGTATTATGTCTGAAATGTTTAGGTATATTCACGTAGTTTAAAATGCCTTATTAATCAAATCTGATCACATTTCTGTGTGTTAGTATGAGTTGATTTATGATTCAAGAGTCACCAAAACATCGTATAAGCGCAGACTTTATTCACGTTTCCCCTTGCACATATCTGTAGGTAGTATCTGTATATACGTTATTTTTTATGTGCTTCAGGCACATATATATATATGCATTTTATTTTTATACATTTTAATTTCCATTCCTGCTGAACTCGACATGCATTTATTTTTTTTCCTGCCAAGACCGTCTATTGCCGAGCGGAAGTAGAACTGCACTTCCGTTTCTACCATAAAAGTCCTATTATAGCGCCAACATTCATTGACTACATAAATATAACAATATGACTACAAACTCGTGGATGTCAGTCATAAGTCAAGTTCAGACTTGAATTATTACTATTATTATTTTAATCTTTTATTTCAACAGCAAAGCAACATCTACCAATTTCAGTAAACTTAAAATAAGAAAAGAAAGATAAAATCTAATTTATGATTTTTTTTGGTGCACCGTTTTAACCTTATTAATAATGTAAGATCGGCACACCATTTGTAGGGTAAATGTGCTAGACTTCCGGCTTCTGTCCAATTAACTGACTATTAATTACACTATTAGAGTTCTTTTTGTTGCTTAATATTGCAATCTGGTATTTTTTGCATTAATTTTATATTATTTCTTATATAGTATATACTGTTTTATAGCGCAAAAAGTTTAACGTTTACTGGTACCACTTGAGTCAAATCTCACATTCACAGGAAATAGATTTGTGTGTTGCAAAATAAGGTGGTTATTTTGTGCAGCTCTTTTGCACCTTAGTTTCTCTATATGTACATGTATATATTTTTCTCTGTGTACTCGGATTCATGAAAAAAACCTGGATTCAACCCATGTGGGGGGGTTCCAAGAAAAAAAAACATCAACAGTATGTCAAAAATGTTCAGTCTTTTATTTAAAAACTATAAACAGTCACCAAAGTAAATGAAGCCAATCTATATCAGACTGTTAGATATATGTATCATCGCACACCCTACAGACACTGCAGAAATGGTGAGGGGGGTGGGAGGGGGGTAAGGGGTCATGACCCCGCTGGGATGCTAACACAACAGGCAGTAATAAATGTTACACAACACACAGCAGAGAGGACAGCCTGGGGTCCGGGAGCCGGAATGTGGCGTGGTCATAAGAATGGATGACAAAAAAAAAAGAAAAAGAAAAAAAAAAAAAAAGGAAAAGAAAATGCATAATAGCACAATAAAATTCCACACTATATTAAGATAGAAAAAAGGTCTGGAGGAAAATATCATACCTGCACGGAAAGCAAAGGACACAGGAGAAAACCTGTATAAAACTCCATGTATTTAAACCAATTTACAAATACAAAAAGAATCACGTACGGGCGGTCGGGCTCGTACTCTGACGCTTACAGTGAATACAGGTTGAGGGGAATACCTTCAATATGTTTTTGTCTCTTCTACAAAATGACATATGATATATTATTTCATACTCTTTCAGCCAGCAAAATGAGTTCTACAAGTTATAATAGTACAAAAAAGGGGAGGAAAAAAAACAACAAAACAAAACAAACAAAAAAAAAAAATATCACAGTTCCACAAAGAAAAACCTGTAGCCCTCCGCCAGCCCTCCCAAAACTTTACAGCATCAGTACCTTCGCAGAATATTTACAGGGTTTAAGTACATTCATCCACTGCTGAGTATAGAATCACATCTCATACGAGTAACCAAAGGTTGAAATAAAAAACGTGAATCTGAACCTACTAACGTAATGCTTCTGATACCAGTGGGCAGCAGCGGCATGAAGGAGGGTGATTTAACTTTATATCTATTCACAAATATTTACACAATTTTTTTTCTCATTTACTCATATTGGTATTTATTTCAATAATAAATAAGTGAAAATATAATCGGCTCAAGTAAGAAAAACCAAGCTATCAAGTTATAAAGAAAAAACAAAATCTAGCCACACCTCTGCCGCCCCGCACCGTTGTCCACTTGCCCCGCCCACAGAATCCCCCCGCGCTCCTCCGGGACTATAAAAATGTGCTCGTCGGGCCAGGCGTGAAGAGGCGGTTAGAAGAGTGAAATGGGCGCTGGTTTCTGAGTGGCTGGTGGAAGACCCGTGGCAGTTTGTAAGGGAGGTGGTGGAGAGGGACTGGGTGGAATGGAGAGAGAGAGAGAGAGAGAGAGACAGAGAGACAGAGAGAGTGAGAGAGAGACGTGTGGGAGGGGGGTTTAGGGAGACGAACGGGAACGTTTTCGCCCCGCGACCCAACAACGCTGGCGACCTGTGTGGCAGCAGAATGGGGAAATGGGCTTTTCGTCTCCTTTCAGAAGGTTTTTGGGTTGAGCTGAGCTCAGGCCTGCAGAGAGCGTGTGAGTTCGTAAAGGCATTTCGCGAGCGTGGTGGAGACCTCCATAGTGCTCAGCGCCAGCACAGAGAGATGATTTTCATGCCGCCTTACCAACCTGAACACAAACAGACAAAGAGTGAAGTCTATGTTGTTGATATATATTTTTATAAAAAAAATGCTGGAAGAGATCAATCCCAAAAAGCCACATTTCAGCCAACAATATTTATTTACTATTATTGGTTCACATTAATAACAACAATAACAGTATTAATAATTACTACTACTAATAATGTAGTACAGGGTGGGCCATTTATATGGATACACCTTAATAAAATGGGAATGGTTGGTGATATTAACGTCCTGTTTGTGGCACATTATAAGTGGTCAGAAACTTGTAAATAACTCATGAAAGAATAAAGTTACGTTAAAACCAAGCACACCATTGTTTTTCTTGTGAAATTCCCAATAAGTTTGATGTGTGATGTATCCATATAAATGGCCCACCCTGTAGAATACAGAAACTGTAGAAATGGTACTCTAATTTTCATTCCTGCAAGGCACATTTTTTTGTAGTGTAGTCTATACTCCAAAAATTCATAGAAATGTAACGATCAAATTATCTAAAAATGTATTGATTTTCAAAAACTTTTCAGTATGCTATTATATTTAGATATTGGAATAATAAAACATCTTTCTTTTTATTTTAAGGTAAAATATGACCAAACATTGTTTCTGATAATGTTTTAAAGAAATATAAAGAAAGAATGTAAATAACTAAAATAATTTTTTGCATTGTTAAATTTGACAATTAAAAATTGCTTACATCAACCTTACACAAATTGATTTATTTCTTTTTTACAGAAATGGAAATAAAAAAAAAAATAAAAAAAAAGAAAGAAAGAAAGAGAGAAAAAAAGAAATGTTTCTCAGATTTTCATTACTGCAATGTAGAATTTTTTTATACTGTACTTTGTACCCTAACCCTACAAAAAAAAAAAAAGACATTGTTAATTTAATGATCAAATTATTTATTTAAAAAATAAAAATAATAATAATAATAATAATAATAACAACAATAACAATAACAACTCATAAAATGACTACACACATTTCTTTTAAATATTGTCAAGAACATTTTGATTATACATTAACTTTTGATTCATTTTATGCCACAAATGAGAAATCTTTCAACAACAACTAGACTGAAAAGATTTACTTACTTCCGTCCACAATCCGAGTACTTGGCGATGCTCTTTAACGTTAAGGCAGCAGTTAGTCTAATGTGTTTGGTCATTGGTCCCTCTTTATCGTCCTGAGCATGAAAAAAACAAATAAAACATTTTAAGCTTTACACGTCTATAACCAGCAGAACTATGATTGTTTACATGACGTAATACTGACTGTGAAGTCCCTGAACACCAGGTTCCGCGAGCCCCTGCGTAAAGCCATCAGAGCTGCACTGGGGTGGTTGACGAGTGCTTTCTGTGGTCTGGGAGGAGGCGGAGGACTGCTGACCACCGCTGGAGGAGACCTGCATATCAACACAGTGACAATCTCCATCACAATCATATACAGCCATAAGCCAGCATGAGCTAAAGAAGTCGTACACACTTGGAAGTGTTGGGGTTGCTGCCTTGCGTTTGCTCCTCTAGTTTGAGTGCAGCTATGAGCGCTTCCCTCGAGCAGTGTTTATCCTGCAAAACACACACTCTGATTGGTCAAACATACATATATACGGCCAGCAGAGATAGATGCCATTACCACTACATTACTAGAAAAAGAGAAAGATGGGATCTTGCCTGCAGATGCGTGATAAAGGATAGTCTCTGGCGAGGAAAAGGTTCACAGCCCTCCCATAGGCACTGTCCTGGGTACATGTCTTTACTGCCATGATAGGTAGCTGCATGGTAAAACACCTGTGATGGCGTGTCAAACCACCTGAAACAACACGTTAAAATTAGCAGGAACCAACATTTTCAAGAACAGCACCTATAAAGCAAAGCACATCACATGCGTCCTCACCGTTTGCATGCCTGCCAAAGACATTTGAAGTTCTGTCCAGGTTTACGTGCTTGATCTGGAGAGAGGGCAGGTGCTGGAGAACTCTGATTGGTTGCCTGTGCAGCTGGATCCACTGGAGGCGGAGTCTGCACTGACACAGGCTGCTGCACATAGAAATAATCAATTAATTTAAGAAATAAAGAAATAATAAAAAACAAAAAAAAAAAGGTGACAATCATCTTTTTTTCCTTGCACTTACTAAACTCAGAATACAAGGCATACATATAATTCTATATCCAGTTGAAGAGTGATGTTTGTGTTTTCTTTGACTATTGGAGAATTGGATGTGTGGACTTTGTCATTATTAACAACTCTTGACGAGTTGTTTTAAATTTGTAGATACTCGCACATTTTGTAAGCCTGACTGACTGAAATGTTGAAAATAACTGCATAATTATGCAAGTTTGAGTAGTGTGTGGGATTAATGCATTTTTAATTCAAGCTTATCAAGAGCAATAATTTTTTCAGTCCAAAAACAACAGAAAAACTAAGAATTATTATTTAAGAATTGTTGCATAATTCAATTGCAAGTTGATTCATTCATTTCTACAATGTGAAAAAGAAAGTCTCTGGCATTACAGAAATGTTTGAAATTGATCGTAATATGATTAATTGATGTCAGTTCACAGTTCACATGGAAATAAATCATCTTCAATAAATGAACATCTAACAAGCACCTAAAACAGACAAGTAACTTAACTTGTTTCAGATTAAGACACTACAGTTCAATAGAGTAAACATTTACAGATGTACTCACAATGAAGAATCACAGTACAGACAGTAAGACAGCTATTTTCTATCACAAGCTTTCTAAAATGTTAAATACACAATGATAAATTAAATATGTACTAATTAAATGCCTAATTAAATGTGCACTGATTTGCATAATTTTCCAGCAAAGAAAACTATATACCAGATAAGGCCATGTTCAAAATTCTTATTTCAATCTATTGACATTGTAGAGTTAAAGAAGTTAAAGGTTTCTGCAGAGAGCAATTTGGATTTCTCCTTCTATCACTCCATTAATCTAATCTACATTAACCTAATGAACAAATTATTCGCCTGATTTAAGTGTTACATAGATCAAGAATGATATTTTAAACACAACAGCAAAAATCTTAGACAGGAATAAAACTGTAAAGTGTAGTTTATGTATGTGTGGAAAAAAACATACAGCTTTTAAAGATATGTACTGTAACTGAACAGATGAATGTAGATACAGTGTAATAAACACTTAAACATGCATTTAGGATGCTTTTGTTCCACTAGTTTAAAAGACAAGTTATGAAAGCAATAGTGCATGAGCAACAGTTTTGTCTATAGTTAATCCCAGAAAAAAACACAAGTATTGTGTTGCAAACGGCACCATTCTGTAATCATAAATCAAAAGGCATTACCTGAGCATTGGTTTCAGGAAGCGGCGAGGGCACACTTGGTCTCTGCTGCGCTGCATTCTCTATTGCTACTTTTGCTACTGTGCTTGGGTCTGCGCCTGCCGGCACGGCCACCATGGTGGCGCTGTTGCCAGCATTGTTGGGGTCGCTGATGGTCACTATCCGTACGCCCATTTTGGTGGGGATTCCAGAGGTACCTCTGTCCCCGTCCTCCAGCGGTCTCTTCAGCGGCCGGCTCTCCGAGGTGCCGTTAGTGGGAGGCAGCGGGGGAGCCGGGGGTGGCGGCTCGGAAACGGGCGGAGGTGGGGAGTGGTTATGAGGTGGGTGCTGTTGCCTCAGGCCCAATGTCTCTGAGCTGGGGCCGTTGGAGATCTCAGCGCCGTGGCTGGGCCCATTGGCCAGGCGTTCGGCCTGCTCTGCTTTGGCAGTGTCCTGCTGAGGAGCAGCAAGAGAGTCTGTGAGGCCGAAAGCCCCGTGCGCTTTCTGAGGCGACAACACCTCGCCGTTCCCCATGTGTTTGGAAGCCTTGTGATTTGGAATGTTTTTGCTCGGGTGGGTGGCGTCCGATCGATCAAAGTCGCACACCCCGTTTACCATTAGCTTTTTAGGGTCAGAGGGCGTCTGTTTTCCAGGGCCGCCGCTGTCGCTGCCTTGCGCCGCAGGGCCATTCAGCGCCTCTGCTTGGCTGTTCCCTGAGTGGTATGGAGGTAGACTCGAGTCAAACTTCCTCCCGTTGAGCAGCTTGGCCGCAGGTCCATCCACCTCTGCGGATTCACCGTTGCTGGCTTTGGCCGAACCATCGGTGACAGAGTTGTTCTCCATGACCTCGATCTTGCGCTCGTGGATGTGCAGCCCCGTGGCGTCCTTAGCCTCCTCCTCCTTTTGGCAGATGATTTTGTCACCTCGGAAAGGTGGAATGGGCGTGGCTCCCGCAATTGGCAGAGGCGGAGTCAACTGCAGGCCGATCGTGGGCGGGGTCTGCGCTCCCTGGCCAGGGAAGCCAGAGTTTGGCACTACTGTGAAGGTAACTTGGTTGCTGGGGGTAGCCTGCAGAAGGGTGCCAGGGGTGGAGGTGGAAATGATCTGCCCTGGGAGGATGGAGATGGGAACGGCACCGGTCGCCTGCAAGGGGCTCTGCATAAGTTGCACGTTCAACTGCGGTTGAGATGGCACCGGACCGCTGTTGGTCACCTGGTATACGACTTGCGGGCTCGGCGCCCTGGTGCTCGCAGGAGCGGGAACTTGTGGCGCAGGGAGTATGAGTTTTCCGCCCGGGGTGGAAGGACCGCGTTTCGGAAGCAGTAACTGTTTGATCAGACTGGATTCTGTGGAGGTAGGTTGGACTGGGGGTGGAGGAGGGGGCGGAGTCTGCTGAAATTGCCGCTTGACGGACAGCATGTGGCTGACCGTGTTGGGCGGGGCTTGCTGCACGGGGGCAGGGTTGGGGATTGGTGCATTTGGGGAAGCAGGAGACTGCGTGGGCTGCGGCTGGATGGTTTGAGGACTGGGGTTGGTCAGTACGATTTGATGGATAGCTGGGGCAAATGCGGTGTTGGGTTGCTGATTCTGACTGACGATGACTAAGCTTTGCTGTTGCGGTTGCTGCTGTTGAGGTTGAGGCTGTGGCGACTGCGCTTGCGGTGCAGGTTTGGGGGCGATATTCTGAAACGAGACGCGGTTGCTAGTCACGCCTGAGACAGTCACGACCTGCCCTCCTGCCATCAGCGAAGTGCAAGGTGCACTGACATACTGAGGCGGCGCAAGCACCACAGCCTCTTGGGAAGGGGCACCTTGCTGTCCCTGAGGGGCTTGCAGGCGCTGTTGGGCCACCGAAGGACAAACACCTTGCACTCGACCGGTAAATACGTGCCCCTGGGCCGGCGGCCCCTGCTGGATCAGTGTAACGGGAGCGTGATGGAGCAGGGGCTGCTGGGTAGGTGAACCGCTGTGGTTGGGAACTGCAGGTGCAGCAGTGGCTGTGGGGATGGAGCTCTGGATCATGGCTGTTTTGAGAATGTCATTGGGTCGAATGGGAACTGGGGTGGTGGCGGGAGGGCAGGGGGGAGGAAGTGCAGCTTGTCCTGGTGGGTTCATGGGGAGTCGTGGAACAGTCGGGGCTGGCGCAGGAGCACTGGGAGCGTTGGCGTGCGACGTTCCGTGCATGGTGAAGGCCACCTGTGGTGCTGCCTGGCCGGCAGTAAGGCTTGGTGCTGGTGCCCGGACAAGCTGCCCTCCCACACCAAGAGGCAGCACTGCGTGGACAAACGAGAAGAACAATTCAGCTATAAATGCGACTAGCATATCACATTGCCCAGTGTGGGCTTTTGTTTCAGTTACACCTGAGTAAATTAAATCTGGTGTTCAAGTTCAGCACTGCACAACGAGGTTAACTAGCGTCTTATGATTTTCATAATGCAAAACATGGACGGAATTGCAGAATCCAATCATAAAATGGAATATGCTGCATAAAGAATTTGGCAAAGTTGGATAAAAAAAAATAAAAATATTGTTGCATTCATTCAAGTCACGATAATGACTGTGTATATTAAAATGCAAAAAGACTGCTTTATCTGAAAGTATAATTAATATCATATTTTATATTAATAATAATAATACAGTTTATTAATAATAAAAAAAAACAAAACAATAAGGACTAACATACAATAACACAAATTTTCCATCTATGTTTTAAACCTTCATTGAGCAGCACTTACTTTGCCAAAAGAAAAAGTGATAGGAACCATTTTATTTTATTTACAAAGATTAACTAAATTGTTAGTGTTATGCATCCATAATTTTCAAGTTTCATAATAAATGTGTATTAAATTATAAAACAAAGAATCCAGAAATGCTGTGTTGTCTGCTTTAATTTTCCTAAAAAAATTTGTTAAAATTCAATTGGTGTGTAATTTTGATTAAAAAAAATAAAATAAAAACGGAAAATAGAATATGAAAAAAGGAATGAAATAGAACTTTGGAAAAAATAATACAGATTTCAAAGGGCCCTAGGTTAATATTCTTATTCAGATATTTACAAGGTTATTAAACTTAAATTGTTGTCTGACATCTTCTGAAACCAAGACATTGGAAAGAAATACACTGTGTGAAAGTTTGTGACTGTACAAAAATATAAGTACGAAACATTTAAACCAGTTAAAATGGGCTTTTAACCAGGGTTTAAAAAGCTTAAACCCAAGATCAAGTGTAGTGTGAAACATGCATCTCTACCTGACTGGGGCTGAGGGGTTTCTGAGGGAGCTTCATGTTTGGGAACTGGTGCAGGACTGGCCTGCTGCTGCTGTTGTTGCTGCTGATAATAAAGCTGGACGGGAAGAGGAATCGGCCTCTTCCGCACACCAACCACATGGATTTGAGCCTGCCCACTCAGCCGTGTGTCCTCCACACGCTTCACCGTGTGATTAGGAAACAACGTCCTAAGAAAAACACGCACAGCGTTGAGCTTCAGCATTCAACATCTATTATTTGGGACAGCACAGAGACAACTTCACAACATCTGCCCATCAGTTCCCTTAATCTCACCTCAGGCATTTGTAGAAGTTATTGGATGTTAACACGCCACCTCGTGCCATCTTGCTGCAGGTCGCCAGATATTCAGAGTACATCTCCGAGCGAGAGACAGATCCATCTGGATGAACCTCAAAATGAGCATTTAGCCTACCAAGAGCAGAAAGCATTCATAAAAAATAAAATTAGAAAACATAACAGATTTAAGAAATGCAAAAAGGAAAGACGTTAAGCCTTACCACTGAGTCGTGAATTTCTCTCCATCTACTTCTACAATCCCAGGCGGAGGCGTAGACTGCACAGGCACCCTGTTCACTAAAAGCAAACCCAAACACACTGTAAATACAAGTTACATGAACTCTTTCCTCATTAATTATCCATTTCAACTGTTTGATATAGATTTTTACCTTAAGACTTAAAGCAGTAGTAGCCAAAACAACTTTGGTGATTATCTTCTATTTTGTGATATTACTCATTATCATAAACGTTGATGAAGGAATCTACTTTTTATCATAACACCACAACAACAACAACAAAATTTCCAAGACTTTTTGGAGGTAAAAGTAAAACATGCATTATAAGTTTGGGGGTGAGTAATTTAACTATATGTACTTACTATAAGGTCAGGATGAGGGTTTGGTTTAGGGCTTGTATGTAATTGTGTGCAATTTATTATTATTATATTATATATTATATTATTACTATAGTAAATACCTGCAAATGTACAACAAGGACACTGTGAAACAAAGTGAAATAAACTGCATTTTGCATGCATCCTATCTTGCATTTATCTTGTGTGTTATTAAAAGAAAAAGTACATTTGCGATACTTGAATATGTAATTTTGTACGTTTCTAGTACACACAAAAACAGAGAGCGCATGCAGAGGACACTTACGAGCACCAGGAGTGCCTTGCGTAGGTGGGGGAACATGCTCTACAAGCTGCGGCCGAACCTCTGAGACCTGACTGCTAGAGGCCTGATGCTCGATGAGTTTTACTGCTGTTAGGGCGTCCGGTCCGAACGTGTGCAAGTCCACTGACACCAACCGCACTAGAAGATCTGACATAAGCATACAAACCATGTCAGTTCACTCCTCCTAATGGTTAGTAGTACACCAAAATTTACAACGCATCTATTTTAGCATACATATGGATAAGCTACAACATGGAAACATGTCAGCTGTGTGAAAAAAATCAGATTTCCTGATTTTAAATCAACCTTTATTTTGATGAACTAATATAATTTCTGGCACATCACGACTGGCGGTAAGCTGAATGTGTTTGCTGTATTTATCAGGTAAACGTGTACCTATGCTTCTCTCCACGGAGGAGATTTTAGAGCATGTGATTTCCCCAAGCTCGGCCAGCTGGTACAGGACCTCCAGCGCAGAGATGACCAGCATGACGTCCGGCAGCGTCAGGAGGGCAATGACTTCTCGGTATGACTCCTGATCCACATACTCGCAAATCAGAACGCCGTTATCCTCCACTTTGCTGAGGTTCCCGAGAATTTCCATGGCTGTAGGAGGCAACGGAAATAATTAGCAACTCTCACAGAAAACCACAAGTTCTTACTGCATGAACAGTTCACCCAAAAAGATGCTTACCCCTCATTTTGAGAAAACGATCCCGTGACAATAAACACTTTGTGATGGTGTGAAACATCAGATGCGTCGTTCGGAAATCAACTGGATCCAACTGAAGCTGAAAAAGAACAAACAAGTAAGTTTATCAAATGATACAAACAGCCAACAGAACCTGACATGGAGCCTTTATGCAGCAGGGATGACATTATTGTAGGCCAAAACCTAAAACAAGAATTTGCGCACTTTCGGGTTTCCTCGTCCTAAAGTCAATAGGTTTTTGGTTGCCTGAAATAAGGTCTGTGGTGAATACAAGCTCACGATATTTTGACATTTTATTTTAAGACATAAAATACATCAGTAATACCCCCTTTTGAACTTTATTTAAAGGTTTGACTGGTCTTGAAATAGCCAAGAAGTGGCTAAATGGGAGTATAGAGGTTGTTGGAACACTAAATGTCATCACACTGAACAGATAAACTCCTGTACTCACTAATCCAGTTTCACAATTTTTAATTGTGCTCTTGCAAACTACTCAAACTTTCAGGAAAATGTTTTTAAATTAAGACAATGAAGATAAAGAGCTTATCTGTGGTGACACTGAAGTCATATGATCACAGTGTAGACTGAAGATTGTATTTAGGTCTTAAGTTGTGTTCATTTGGTAATATTTTATCAAAATGTGTAAGCTGGTTGGTGTTTTAATGTCATGCCAGCCTCTATGGCTATTTTCATGGTGAGAAACAAGTTGAAATGTCATAAAAGAACAATTTAAAAACCTATGCGTTTGCTTTAGACAAAAACTCTAAAATGGATTCAGGGTTGACACCGTACAAAATTTCTTTGAGGATGTTTGCTGCATAATATAATTTCCTAAGAAATATTAAATCACAAAATGTTTAAGAATCATAAACTTTTATTGGTCACAGAGCTTATTTTCTGCCATATTCCAAAAGCCAATGGAAAAATCTGACTGGGTTTTTGTCTAAGTAATCACGGTGATGCAAACTTCCATGTTGGCCGACAAAAATTCATCACTGCAGCATTCTGTACAGGTCTTGTAAATGGTGAACTCTAACCTCTCCGGCGACGTTGCCGAGCGTGTCGAGACCCAGCTGCCGCAGCTGGACAAAGGTGCAGTGTGCACACAGTAAGAGGAAGCGCAGACATGTGCGATTAGCTGCCAGGAGTTTGATGTTGGCCTCCTCAAAGGACAAGTTCCTCAGAATCATTGCCACCTGCAACACCCGCTGGCCCTCGACATCTCCGATGCCTACGGCACGTGCCGGGTGGAAGAGAGGAGTGCAGACGTCCCTTGTCTCCAATCCATCTGGGGGAAAAAAAAAAAAGACCACCACACAATAAACAAAAAAGTGTGAAGTAATGCTCTGTTAAAACATAATCGACTAATCAAATCGAAACTACACTTCATTGAATGTCTTCACCACATCAAAAGAAACGAAAGTAGCCAGGACGTAAACAACCACATACTTTGGGGTGTGCAGCTCTTGTCTGAGATGAGATCTTTGACTTCATTGTCTTCAATGACATCTTTCCAAAACTATAAAGACAAGAAATAGTTAAGAGCACAAGAACATAAACCATGCAAGAAAAAGTCAACTCGACTTGACTTTTTTCTTACCCTCACAAAGTCTCGTGATGTTTTCTCCTGCCAGTCTGTCCCAAATAGAGCAGAAAAGCTGCCTAATGCTGAAAGACAAAAACACACATAACATTAGCACATGTATGCAGTTCCCAAACACAAATACTTTAGTAACCACAGTTTTAAACGCACAGTCGTCAAAGACTCCTGCGTGTGCCAGCAGCAGCGTGATGAGTTTGGGCTCTTTTTCTAGCTGCATGGCGTGCTTGCTCTCGTTGGACAGGAGCGTGCACACGTTAATGGCGAAGTCCACTTCATTCGGGAGCCCAGACAGGAGAGACAGCACCAGTTTGTTGTAATCGGATGGAGGGACGAAATCCGTCGACAGCCCATAGCTTTGGCGGAGATAGTCTGTCAAAAGGAGGATAAGCAAAAGATAAATTGTTTATGTTTCTACAGATTTCCTGAAGAAACTGTGACTGGCCATGTGCCTGGGAGGTGGTTTGAGACTCATAAGCCTTCATACATGCCAAGTGTGAAGGCATCTGGTTATTTAGTAAACTTCTCTCCTCCCAAAAAGATCTACATCAGCATATACAAGTTAGAGGTTTGACCCTATGAAATATTGATTACACTTGACTTTACAATACTATGTACTTATTGAAGTAGTAAAAATACTGGGTAATAACTAGGCACCAACCCTGAACTTACCCACAAACCCAATCTTAACCAATGTAGCTACCTTATATTACTCAATTCAATGTTCCTAGATAATTACATTTGTAAGTGCACGTGCACGTGCACACACTGTAAAATAACGTGCAACCTTTATATGAAATTTTAAAGATCAAAAGAGATGTCTGATCAATTTAATTAATACAATAACAAAAAAGTGGCCTATGAAACGTTTAATTTTTTTTTTTTTTGAAATTCTGGCGTCGGTTTTAATTTTTCTGGATTCTGTGCTTTAGAGTTTAATACAAATATATTATGAAAAACTGTTGTGAAGTCAAAACTAATGCATAAAACTTTCACTATTTATCATTTTTGCCATATCAGCAAAGACTACATTCATGGCAAACTCAAGAATAACAACATTTAATACAGCCTTAATAGTAATGCTTCATATAAAATGTACACAATTTACCAATATTATTTTCAAACAAAAATGTATAGAAAAAAAAAAATATATATATGCAATCTTTCCAATTAATACTTAATATAATTTTTAATATAATTTTTTTAATGTCCATTTAATGTAATTTAAGTAAATAATAATTATTTACAAAAAAATAATAATAAAAAAAAAATTAAAATCAAAACAAATTCCTTAAAAAAAAAAAAAAAAAAAAAAAAAAAAGGTTTGTTAAAATTAAAACATGGATGAAAAATGTTTATTGTTATTGTGTGATATCCCTTCAGAAAATAATGTTTTAATAAACTAAACTGTTATTATTATTACTATTTTGAGAAGTACAATGTACTATACCAGTGGTTCTCAATTCCAGTCCTGGTGTACCACTGCATTTTGTATGTCTTCCTCAGATCATTAGCTCGTTAGGAGGCAGATTCATTAACTGAACTGAGTGTGTCTGATAAGAGAGACATACAAAGCAGTGGTACCCTAGGACTGGAATTGAGAAGCCCTGTACTATACAATAGTAATGCGTGTCAATTTTTTTTCAAATTAAACCAAACTTATTTTGGCGGGTTGTCATTAAGATTTTGCATATGCAAAGATTTTGCCATTTTTATGTATCTGATGATAGTTGAATCAAATGGAATGGTAAAATGCTGGTGAACTGACTCTCAGAGCAGCTCTGGAAATGAAGATCATGTGTTCATGTCCTCATTTAGTAAGATTAAAACCTACCCCAATCCTTATGTAAAGGGAAATATCATCTGTCTCTCTTAAAGGAGTGCAGTGGCAGGAGTACTATTTCCTTCATGGCATTAAGAGTTTTCACAGGTGCAGCTTCAACACACACTAACCCTTTGAGCCAGCTGTGTGTGTGTGTGTGTGTGTGTGTGTGTTTCAGAGAAGCAGAAAAGAGCTCATTTGTACCTGATACAGTGTGTTGCTGGTAGTTGTATGACGTGGGTATTGCACCAATCGGAAGCAAAGGTTTAGGATTCCCTGGCTGCTCCTCCTCATCTTCCTCTCCAAAGTGATGCACCTTTTCATACTTCTCTAAATAGCTGCAGAGAGACCAGAAAAAGACATCAGCACACAGAACGACAGGCAGATAGATATACACTCATGATCCCAGGGGAAATTTAAGAGACGTGCAGATTTAAACATCCAGACACATTTATTCACTGACCGGTGAGCACCTGTTTAAAAGAACGAGTAGTAATAATATTATCACATTTCATAGCATGTTTTGAAAGAGCAGACATCGGTTTCTGTATTTAGACGACTGTTTGGAGGAATAACATGCGGATGTTGTTCATTTCCATGAGCAAAACACACACACAAACCTGCGTGCCTCAGGGACTGAGAAAATCCATTCTCATTTTAGTTGCTACAGTTTTTTTAAATGGTTGATGCCAATAAAACATATTTAGAAAGTAGACGGGCTAATTGGTAATTTGATAACCATACATAGAATACAATTTAATAACAGTAAATGAGACACAAATCTGCTTAAAGGAATAATATTTTAGCCAGAAGACACAATGTAAAAACGTTTAATGATCAATTTGTTTCTAACAAACATGCAGCTTTTGGCTTCTTAATATTAACTGATATTAACTGATGGACTGGAGTAGCATGGATTATAATGTTTTTATCAGCTGTTTAGACTTAGAAGAGCAAGTGATGCAATGCTAAATTTCTCCAAATCTCATGAAGAAACAAACTTATCTACATCTTGGATGGCACATGGGTAAGCACATTTTTTGTGCCAATTTTCAATTTGGGCTGAACAATTCCACAACATTTAATTAAGATTTGCAGTTTGCAACCTAACCAAAAAAAAAAAAAAAATCATCACACTTGATAAAATCCCCACTAAACACCCAAGATAACTGCACACCTTACCATATCACACAACTCTGTAGCCTCACATACCAAGATGACCAGAAAGCTCAAGTGGTTTATTCCAGAGAATCAGGGATCAACCGTATTGTGATAGTAATATTCACAGTCCTGCTCCGTGTGAGTATGACTCATGAGTGGTTCCCTCAACTGAATGAGCTTTCACTTACACACACACACACACACACACACACACACCTCCCACGTGCTACAATACAAACACTATAAATAGATATTTGCATGCCATAAACACTAGAAAACAACACACTGTACTGGACACACACAGTGTGGACCGACATTTACTCAGTGGACTGTGTAATTGTAGGGTTTTAATTAGTGATAGTTGATATCATGGAACAAGATTACCAGCAGATAACCAGATCCACTCTCTCCTTTTTTAAACATCAATTTCTTTTATTGGATCTATGTGAATTTTACACAAAAACTTGTTTGCTGCAGTTAAAGGGATAGTCCACCCAAAAAAACGAAACTTGTGTCATTTCCTTTCGTCATTTACTTTCGTGTGCTTCCAAACCTGTATGAACACAAAATTAAAATATTTTGACGATTGTTGGTAACTAAATGGTTTCAGTTCCCTTTGTCTTTCACTGTTTTTTTCGTGTCAATATAATAAAAGCCAATGGGAACAGAAACTGTTCAGTTACCAACATTCTTCAAAATAACTTAACATTCAAGTCATACAAGTTTGGAATGACATGAAGGTGAGAAAATTATCTTTTTTTGGTGAACTATCCCGTTAAATTGTATTTACACACATATATTCACCAACTGCAACTCTGCTTTTAGATATCAGGATTAATAAAATTAATAGATGAATCAAAAAATGTAATGTAGAGGCTGATGATTGTCTCAGGTTGGCCAGCATGTGAGCTCAGACAAACCAAGAGCTGATTACAGACTGATGTTTCATGAGACACTAAATGAGGACCTTCTGAAATCATCTGGTTTATGTATAATTTAAGTCAGGGGCACTCAGTCCTCTTTCTGGAGTTCTACCTTTCTGCAAAGTTTATCTCCAACACTAATCAAATACACCTGAACAGCTAATGAAGACCTTCAGCAGCACTCAATTACAAACAGATGTTAAATGAAGGCAGATCTCCAGCAACCATTTCTTTCTTTTTTATTCATAAAGCTAAAAGGTAAAAAACACAGCCTCTGCTGTCCAAACCGGAGATGTAAATACAGAAATGAAGCTGACTGATGAGGAACTATGGCATCCAGTCAGCCCTCACGTGAACGGCCCAATTTCTGAGGGCCAGACAGAGAATTACTGCCCTCTACTGGAGACAGAGAAGAAAAAGGTCAAGTTTCACCTGCAGGAGAAGTTGAATATATGAATTGTGTCTAGGAGAAAATCAAATAAGATTAGAGACAACAGTTATACAAATACTTCAAACAGAATTAAACCTGAGCATATGCAATGCAGCTCCACAATATTACAGTAAAAACTAAACCAAAGCAGTGCAGGTTGGGGATAAACTAAAAAAGGTTCAAAAGATTTCTAATATGAATACTTTATCATAACATGACTGTGAGTTTAACTTTTGCATTTAAATAAGGCCAAATTGAAAGCAGACTGACCAAAAACACATCCGAGAACAACGGCTGTCTGGCCAGACGGCTTCACTCATACACGAACAAAATAATGAAATTGTATTTCATGCGTTCAGGCAATTTGCATTTGAGGTTCATTTGCATGCAATTTACAGAGTTAGTGATGTTCAATCTGCAAATAAACTGATTCACAAAGCATTCACAGATCAATTAACTATGAGGTGGAACTTAATTTGAGAGAAAATAGCATGACAGAACTATAAAGATCATGACATGTGATGCTTATTTGAAGTGAACATTTGGTTACGCTTTAAAGTGTTCTTGGTACAGTAAAATTACACAACTAAGTACTGAGTTATGTTGATTAACAATGTGCTTACTTTAGGGTGAGTTACTTTCAATTATACACAATTTACTGTTATTAGTTTAGTGAGTACATGCAACGTGTAACAAGGACACTAAAATATAGCATTACTCCAAAAAAAAAAAAAAAAAACGTTAAATGTTCCTGTGAACACTTACAAGTCAAATAAATCAATAATTTCACATGAACTGATTCATCAGATTTGCTAATTAGAAACAGAATGAATGAATGATTGGTCTCAGAAAACAAGAACCACATCGCACACGCTCTGATACGCCGTGCATAAAAAAATAAAGCTGCCCTGTCTTTAAAAACTGACTATTTGCCAATTAAGACATTAACATGTGTTGTTTAGCTGCTCTCCCCTCTTTAGTTGGCAGACAGAGTGCCTGACTGCAGATGCCACATTTAAATGACTCATTTTACATGCTCCGATCGGTGCCGAGCGGTTCAGCGGTAAGTGCATCACACCACAAACCCAAAGACCTAAGTTCAAATCCCTTGCCAGCTCTTCCTCAGCTGCGATGGTATAAACACACAATGAATTCCTCTTTTCGGCGTTAGCGATAAGAGTTAGACTAATGGAGACACCTGTTCTTCTGCAATCCATCAAACGAGCGCAAATGAAATCCTTAATTTTTGTCTGAAGACTCACACTGGTGTTAGCTGAGAAAACGGGACATTTTGGAGCCAGCGAGCGCTCGTCAGTCTGTGTGGTGCGAGTGAGTCGGACTAAGTGAGATCTGATAGAAATGAGGATCTGCTAAACCAAGATCTTCTGAATCCCTTTGGCTGCGGAAAGGCCTGCAGGACTTTCCTTGTGTGACGTGTGTAGGACACTGCCGAGGTTTTCCACAGCTTTGAGATAAACCTTGAAACTAATTTCTTGAAAAAGTCATTGTTAATTACAATTGAATTTAAAAACATTCTACCATCCTGATCCAATCAAAACACCTGCAGCTCAAATCACATTACTAGTTCTGAGTGTTTACTGATATAGTGTCACACAAACAGGCATATCCCGTAATCCTGCAAAAAACATCCAGAGATTTTGTCTTGTTTGATGTTGCAAAAAAAAAAAAATTCCTCATCACAGGTACTGGATTTCCTCTGAGCAATCATGTCTGTCTAAACTCTTTGGCTTCACTTCCATCGAACGCTTCAAACTCCCTGAGAGACGGATACACCTCAACATGACAAAAACCTCTCCAGGATTTCAAAAACAACCGGCGTTACATCAGAATTGAGCAGCACTAAATCCTTTGATTATGAAAATAAAACCCAAAGAGAGAGACCATGCCTAATAAAAATATGCACATGCTACAAATAAAACCAGTTAAAGCTCACGCAATCTCTCCATGGAGCACTAATTTTGTCCTTCGTACGGTGCTCTCATGAGAAAGACACACAGGAGAACGTCGTTTTGCATCCCTCGCCGTTCTGAGCTCTCGTCGCCGACAAACAACCTCTCTTGCGATGACTGTGAGGACGGTAAAAGAGACTATGCAGAATGGTAATTACATTTAGTCCATTGCATGGCAGGTGTACGTCTCCTTCTCACGGCCCACACAGCCTAAACGCTCCCTGCTGCCAAGTCTGTCTGTCTCACCCCCCCCATAACCTACTAAACTAGAGAGAAACGCACGTGGAAAACCAGCAGCCGCACTCACTTTAGAGCAGACAGCAGTGCTACAGCCGTACACTCCTCACTTCTGATACTACAAATACATAAAAACAGGAAGATTTTACATGTGTTACAGCTGGTGAAATGGTGGTTTATACACAAATCAACCGTGTGCATGTTGTAAAACACCATTAACCACAGACGTAAACACGCAGATAACAACCTAGAAAGCACAAAACATGTTCTATGAAGCAAAATAAAGCGACAGTTGGAAGTCGGAACATGCCAACACAGATCCAAAACAATCATCCACCACTGTAAAGTTTCCGGTCTCTTATTTAAATATACAGGATGCAGCAAATGCATGTTGTGAAACTTACTTAAGAAATACTTATCAAACCAGATAAATGACAAAAACCCTCCCTACAAAATAAAAGACTCATATGCAAGTGACCCAAAAACAGGTCTAAAACAACCCTCTAACCTCCTGATTTAGATTTTAAAATCCTTCTATATAAAAACACTTGTAATATTGCATTAGAACATTTTATAGAGAACCATGTTTAAAACTCAATAAGCGGTGAAAAACTAAGCCCTCATCTATAGTTTTTGCATGCTCTGAAGCTTTTTTTTTTACAAATACAAAAAAAATAAATAAATAAACAATCAAACCACAAAAACTTCCTTCAAGACAAAATACTCCTAAAGGCTGATGCAAGTGAAAGATGCATTCTTAAGTGACCCAAATGCATGTCTAAAATAGCCATTTAACCACAATAAAACTCCTGATTTATATTTTAGAATCCTTTATTAAAACACAAGTAATGCTGCATTAGAACTTTTTTTAGAAAACATAAAAGCTGAAATTAAAATAAGGGTAAAAATCATCTAAACTGAGTCTTATTGTGTCTTGTTGAAATATACAAAACCTGCCATGAAAACTAAACACTTCAGAGCAACTGCCAGATGCTTCCACTCCACAACTCAAATGCAGTCCAGAAGTACAATTTACCACTGTGAAACTCCGTGATTTAGGTTGCTTTTGCTACATAATATTGCGTTAGCAACACAAACAAGAGCTGAAATTAAAAACACTGTAAAAAGTCTCCTTATTGCAGTCAGCAACACGAACATACGATCCTCCAAAACACACTCTTCTGAGTCAGAACCGAGCCGCATATTTGAGTGCATCAGTGCAGAGAAGCGCCTGTAAACATTGAGCACATGTGCTGGAGTTGATCAGAGAGACAAACTGAATAAGAAAGACTCACCGAAGGTAGTACTGTTTCAAAACAAAAGCAGCATTCGAGCAACTCCTGGGGAAATTGAATTCCTCGCTCAGTTCGACCCACTGGTTCTTGTCGGACACCTGTAGGGTGATGAGACAGGGGAGAGGGGTTCGGTTCAGATGCAGGACCGTGTGTGTGAGAGTGTCTGTGTGTGTATGTGTGTGCATGCTAACTCCCATTAGCACTCCGGCTAACTTACACTTTCCCATGCGAAATGAATAAATCAAACCAGTAGCCGGGAAACAAGGTGCTCCGAGGCGAACCCGTCCGAGCCCACCGGACGCCCGCGTCCGGACCGTGGATCTGGCGCGGTTTGCGGCTGTATTTACAGCGCGGAGTACACAGGCCTGTGTGCGGCCTACAGTCGCTCAATCCTCCGCCACACGAGAGGGATAAAGCCGCTGGTGTACACGGCGGGTCCGGACGGGGTTCGGTGCCTCAGCCTCGGTCCGGGTAATCGATGTAAAAGCCGCCCGGTAATTTTGAAGTGAGTGTGTGTGAAAGTGTGTGTGCGCGTCCGGGGCCAATACACACACACTCACATACACTCACTCTCTCACTCACATACATACACTTACACAGGCCGATGCACGGCAGAACCGCAGATAGATCCGCCGAACCGGGCTGAGGAGTTGAGGTGGAAGAGTGTGTGTAAGATGAGAAATGTTAAGTTTGGTGTGTGTGAGGAACTTACCTTCGCGAAGCCCCCTAAAGACACCACTCTCATATACAGAGCGCCCAGGTCCAGCTCCTTCCCACCCACCACGGGAACCTTTTTAAACGGAGATCTGTGGAGAAAAACAGCCGAATGAACACCCGAAAGCCGTCCGGACCCCTCACGCTCCCAGCGCGGGTCACCCAAGTTATAATAAGAGCGAAATTCCCGCTCACCCTCTGCTGTGGTGAAATTGCCGCAGCTCGTCCAGGAAAGCCTGTCCTTTCCTCCGCTGCTCGGGGAGGTTTTTCCCCGTCGAGTTCGCCATCGTTTCGGTGAAATTCGGTCAAACCCCCGGCTCAGATTCGGTTCCTAAGAGTCCGGGGATCCCATGCTCCGGTCCGCTCCGCTCCGGCGCGGCTGCGTGTTTGAAAAGTTAAAGAAATGACGGAGGATGAGAGTGGAGAAACCCGCTCCAACGGCAGCCAGAACAGCCCGCGAACCCGAGCGAGCTCAGTCCAACGGCACCGCTGCACCGCTCATGGCTGCAGGGGGAAACAACGGTACCGGCTGCGCTTGTGTTAGGGTTTGGAGTGGGTTTTTTGACAGTGCGGGACGGACGCGGCTCCGGTTTAATCGCGCACACTGTGAAGCGGCAACGGGATCCAGTTCAGACAAAAAGACCCGAGGCCGCGCGGCTCCGCGGCGCCCCCTAGCAGGCAAGCGTCGGTACTACAACCGCCACAGCGCCGCTCATGAACAATAGACGGAGCTCACTGAAGCAAAGGGGGAGTCTCAAAACTCCGCCAGACCGTTAAAAACGGAAGCCAGCCATGAGCGTTGGTTGGGGGAAGGGAACTGTCAGCTTACACTAGCATCATGAAAAGAATAAAACTTGAGTCAAACAAAGTGTTTGCTGTTTTCTATCCCCACAAACAACTATGAGAAAGAACTTTAAATAAACATATTTCAATATGTTTTTTTTAAAACAAAGTCATGTGTCGTGGACTACTATCCACCAACTGAGTTTCGCTTTGTGCTAATATACTTTTATATTCTATATTTTTCACAGTGACTTAAGAACCCCTGAAATGTAAAACCGAAAGCCTTGCTGTCAGTCACAAAGCACCGCATACCTGGCATCGAGCGCTGTTCAGAAATAAACGTTAATAGCTTAAGTTAAACCGTGCTGCCTGCAGTTAAAGGAGTACAATCTGCGCTTTGTTGCAGCGAACGGACAGTCATTTACTCCTGGTCCCTTGTAATAACCGCCGGGCGGATATAAACGACACGGGGTGACTACATTCAACCATTACACGCACCCCTCTCGCAAGTTATTCTGCCACAAAATGGCGGAGCTCGACGCGAAAGACCCCATTTTGTCAAGCAGACGATAAGAACAGTTCAAGGAAGCGGAGTTTTGTATTTTTAAAGCTATTTCCAGCGAGTTTGGGATGCGTTTTGCTGCGCGCTCTGATATGTTGAGCCGACGCGCGGCAGAGTGGAGAATAATGTCCGCGCGCTCTGGGTTTAACGCAGCTCGAGCGCTGCGCGAGTGAAGCCACACGAATATATACTTATCGAGCTAGATTAGATTTATATCATATTTTAGATAACACGTAATAAACTTGATGGGGAATCATTTTATCTACAGTCTGGAAGATCTTTGACTGTTTAATATTCTGGTTAGTTAGATTTGTAAACCTAGTTTGTGTTCATTTACTTGTATATTATTACTCTGTTTCCGTATTTTAATATCTAAAGTTGTGTACTGTAAAGTTCTATGTTTATATCTGTTAAGAAATGCAGCTGGTTATGTGTGTATAGCTGTACAAACCATGCATTTATGTACCGGATTCTCACTGTGATGGAAAACCTGAAAATATGAAAAAGTCTGGGTTTAGAAATGCGATGGAAATTGTTAAATATGATCAGTATCTCATGCTCTTTTTAAATGCAATCTCTTTAAAACGATTTTGCAAAAATCCTTGGACATAAATCAGGAAGGACTGGAAAAGTCACGAGGCAACCATGCAAACACTGAATATAGAAAAGCACAGACATAAAGACTGAAGGGAAAGATTCAGTTTACATGCAGCTTTACTTCAGCAACTAAAAACCTGCATCATCAGAGTAGTTATTAGACATAAGCCACTCTACCAGATTGTCCACCTAATCTGTTTAATATTAGTCTATCATCTAATGGATACACGAGCAAAAAAAAATTATATCTATAAACAATCTTTGCTAATCTCATACAACCACAGATATTAAGTTGCATATGAAGGATTTTAAGGCGGAAAAAACAAGCTTTAAGTAGCCGGATATGATCAGTTTAAGTTGGTAGAATGCGCCATCTTGTGGTTAAGAAAGATCTAAGATGTTTTGTATTAAATGGCTACATTTTAGTCGTTTAAACAAAGATCATACGTGCACAAATGCTTACTTAATGTTGAAATAAGTCGGCTGATATAAAATAAATGTATAAGGATTGATACATTTTTAAATACCGGATTGTCTGTTTATCCATACTCATTTAAAATACCTTTCTATAAAAATACATTAATGCCTAATGCATCAAAATACATGTGGACATAAACCATCATTTTAGTATCACTGATAGCATTATAGGTTAACTAATTTTAATCAATGAAAAAGTGTTACATTTTTAGTAGGTTTTAAATTTACTAATTTTACTCGTTTTGCCATTTTTAGTATTTTGTGATGTCTATATATTTTTTTTGTTTCATTTCAGATTTTGTTATTTTAGCACATTAAGTTAAACTAATCTGAGAATCGTTTCTTGGCAACTGACTGAAATTAAAACTTTTTTTACACATTTACTCTACAAAAACAAAATGTTTCTATATTTTTTGAGTTACCATTTATTTTATTTCTAGTATTTTTTATAGTTTTAGTTTTAGTTCTATAATAACCCTGACATAAACTACTGATTAGACTGCACTGGTTAAGTCAAATATGTAATACTGGTAATTAAACCTTAATCTTAAAAAAAAAAAAACTTCAGCTTGTAGTTTGTCTTTTTAGCCTCTAGGGTGCAGCACTATCACACACATAAGCTGCTGTAATCACATTGTATCAGAAAGCATTATAGATTATAACAAGAGTATGATGTAGTAAAATCTATTTTCACTGTAATATCCTGATACGTACACAACGCAAGTACAAGAAGAAAGATAAAGCTTAACTTACCTGCTATTCTGAATGAAACCGTCTTGATGTTCAAGTAGGCTAAAAATGCAGGGACATTACACACTGTATAGATCTTTATTTGACAGAATGTAAAGACACAAACAAACGAAACAAAGAAAATAAGCTACATTCAAAATAAACATTTTCTTAAAGTGCTGGAAGAATGTCTCTCACACAACCTGACACAAACACATAATTAAAAGAACCATATCCGAGGAAAAAACAAACAAACAAAAAAAAAACAATTAGCCATACACTTAAAATTTATATTTTATAATAACCTTTCTGTATAGACCACAACTCTGGAATAAACTGAAAAATATTTAGCATTGTTCTGGACAGTGTAATAAAATAAAAGCTCAGGTGTTTATGGGCATGACCGAGTCAGTAGTATTTGTGTGGCATAGAGGTAGCATTTCATTTAATAACAGCTGGCTGTTTGACCAACCTAAAGCATAAAAATTAAACCGCAGTACCTGCCAAATGAACCGTACTGACTAAATACAGGTCTTCAAGGGTGTCTGATAATAAACCACACGTATATTCCAACAAACACAAATTTAAGGCACATAACCCCTAAATACGCTAAAATTGTTTTTAAAATGTGCTCTAAAATGATGCCACTTGAGATTCAAACATAAAGTTCACTTTGGTTGCCGTAGAGAAGTGTTTCTGCATAGTATGGGCTGTCTGCATATTATACGAGCTGAAACAACAAGAGTGGATTTCATCTACACGTCTCTTACGTAATACAATTAACAGTGCTCTCAATGTAAATTTGAACTGGAAACAGAAGAGCACGTTTGACAATATTACATGATCTGAATGCCCCACAGCGCATCTGCTCCTACATCATACATGAAGACAGACATTAGTACAAACACACACTCACTGGATTACCTTTACAACATTCTGCTGGTTTTTGTTTGAGTTTAGAAGACTTTGACATACAGTAAATAAATGATTTGTAGAATTAATAAGTGATGTTAATCCATTTATAACCCAATCAGGAGTTGAATCAGATCACGTAACAGACATGGACTGATGTTAAAAAAAAAAAAAGCGATGACAATGATATGAGTTTGTGCATAACCGTGCGTAACTTTAAACACACTAAACCTACAAATGCTTTCTAACATCTTAGCTAAAATAATCATAATTACAGTAGCTAAAGAAGAGATTTAAAAAAAAAAAAAAAAAAAGTGTTAATTTGTGTAAAATATATCCGAGGCATATTCTGATGATTTTTAGTATGGCACAAGTGAAAAACGAATGTTTTGACATGCATATTTAATTTAATGTAAATGGAAATTAGGCTGTTAAAGACAGATGCACAGTATATTTAATAGGTTGTATTGAATTAAAAGTCTAATTTTCATAGCTTGGCCACTTGAAAGCATTTTCAGTGTTCAAAAACATATTTTCAACACACAACCAATTAAATGGACTGCATATGCCTCAGCCTAGTTTTTATTTAAATAAAATTAAATATAGCATCCAATTAAATCCGTATGAAGCGTAACCCTCAGCTCCCTAGTTGCAACTACATAACCCAGCACCAATGAAAGCCTAAGACGGAAGTTCTGACAAAGCAAACAAACAGTCATATTTAATTTACTGTAAATGAAAATGAGGCTGTTAAAGACAGATGTGCAGTATGTTTAAAAGGGTGTACTAAATTCAAAATCTAATTTTCATAGCTTGGTCACTAGAAATGTATTTTTAATGCTCAAAAACATATTTTCAATGTTTCGAAAACATATAGTTATAAAAATTTTAAACATACAACGATGCAAATAGACTGCTCACGTCACAGCTTCGTTTTCACTTAAATAAAATTAAATATGGCTTCCGAATAAATCTGTATGTGAACCGTGACGCTCTGCACCACAGTCGAAACTACATATCCCAGCATCTTAGTTCTTTACCCTTCTCTTATTGTTCATCTCAAAGTAGGGTTCGTCACGTTTACTGGGTTTAGTCCGTGCTGTCTGTTTGTGGGTAGTGCTGGTAGGTGCTGGTTTAGTAGTGGTGCCTACAGCAGGCATCTGGACAGGAGGGTTACTGCTGACCAGAGGTTTCCTGTGGGTTGTTTTAACGTTGATGGACGCGACAGTTCGCGTAGTGCCAGCTGTGTTCTGCTCTGCAGATTTACTCTTGCAGGTCACAGGAGGTTTTGTGAGAGGAATCATCTGTTTGGGGTCGTTCGGTGCCAAGCGAGGGGAAACGGGACGACCCTTCCTGGAATCTAAGTGCAGGGCGGAGGCAGAGGATGGAGGGTGTCTCTGGGCGAGCCGCGAGCGGACAGGGGCAGGGGGCGGGCGAACATCACGCTGTCCAGGTTTTTGCGCAGATGTTGGTGGGGCCGAAGGTTTAGGCAGCTTGCAGGTGGGTTCGGGACAGACGGGACTGCGAGGCTGAGACGGAGGTCCACGTGGGCGCAGTTTGGTCTTGGAGGCAGCAGAAGGGGCTTTTTGGGAAACCCCAGACTGGGGTAGTGGGCTTCTTTTCGGGGCAGGCGATGAAAGAGGGGTGGTTTTCGGTGAAGCAGTGGGTGTATGAAAAATCTTCTTGGGTGCAGCGGCTTTACGAGGCATCGAGGGCGTGGAAGCAGGCGACTGGGCGACACTGCGGGGTGTGGGCGTGTTGGGTTTGGACACGGATGTTGTGGATGATGACGAGGAAGGGGACGATTCTGGGAGGAGGTTAACGGCCGTGAGAGGGTCCATTGTGGGCGGTTGCGTGGTCTGCACACTATGGGCGGGGCCTGAGCCGGACGGGCCTTTCTGATAGGCTAGAATCTTCTGCTCTAGAGTGGTGAACTGCAGCACGCGGCCAGGGTCATATTTCAGCAGGAATCCTTTTAGAGTGTCCCAACCTCCACCGACACGCACCATCACATGCTTCCCATGGAGCATCTAAAAGAGAGCGTTTCAGTTAGTAAGCATTCTAATGAATTTTCCACACAGATTTTCCACACAGAAATACCAGTGATGCACTGAAATTAGTCTTTATAACCAAAATCAAAATTAAAGTATATTTAATAATCAAATGTATTGGTGACACTTTACAATAATGTTTCATTAATGTCAATGTTTTAACATGAAAAACAATGAATGCATTTATTACAGTATTTATTAATCTTTGTTAATGTTAGTTAATTGTTAGTTTATGTTAACTGACAGTGCATTAACTAACGGTCACAAGCACAACTTTTGATTTGAAATTAACATTAACTAAGAATAATAAATGCTGTAGAAGTATTGTTCGTTCTTAGTTCATGTTAACTGAAGTGGTTAACTAATGAACCTTATTGTAAAGTGTTACCAATGTATTTAATAATCAAAACTTAAATAAAAACTAAGATAAATATAAATATGTAAACTGCACATAATTGCACATAATTTTTAATCAAAAATGTAATCAAATATATTTTACAAAAAAAAACAAACAAACAAAAAACACATAAGACAGTTTATTAGTAATGCACCAAAATTAAATTTTGGTAAATTTAAAGTGTCTATTTAGTCCAAAAAAAAAAAAAAAATTTAAACATATTAATACATTTTAATGAAGTCCACAGGTTAAGTAAATATATAAGAAATAAATAACAGTGCATATATTTATTATAATGCTTTAGAGTTGACCAATAAGTTTATGGATATCGTACGACTTTTCTGAGGCAACTGTGACGTTGTGAAGTTTATAAGCTGTCTTTCTGTGGTTTAAACACTGATTAAACAATTACACGAGACATGAAACATTTCAGTAAGTTGCACTGTTTAGTTCAATATACTTTTTGATGTTCATTCATGTTAATTTCATGCTATAACTAGCAGCAATAAGGAACAGATTATTTCAGCCCCCCCATTTTTGGCTGAATATCTTCTGTGCATCACTATTAAATACACTTGTTTTACTGGCATGCAGTGTGACTGCAATGTGTCATCAGGAAGCAAATGTTCACACAGCGTCTGTGTGTGCATGTTCTACCTAATCTGGATGTGTGTGTGTGTGCGCAAATGTTATGACAGTTCAGCACGTGCTGGTTAAACAAACTAGATTGGCTTTAGTGGATTGCTACAGTAGTTGTGAATGAGATCTCCATGGCGACACGCCAGTTAAAGACACAAGGAAAGTGCGCTCAGATGAGTGCGTTTGCATGAGGTTTATCTGCTCTGCTGCTGATTTTAACAGAATGAAAACAAGATAATGTAACGGTGCTGATTTTTATAATCAGCATGAAATGAAAATTCGCCATATCTACTTTCTAAATGCATGTTATAGATCTTATTGTGAACAATTCGTCCATGCATATGTTTCTTTTTGGCCTCACAATGTTTAATCAAAATGTAATCAATTAACTTTGAAACAACACGTCTTTCGATGACGTTTGTAGGACTTTTCTAGTGCTCTTAAATCCCGCCTTCAGTCTTAAGAGCCATGCCCACTTCTCAACATCCAATAAATAGCTGATACATACAATATGGAAGAAAAGATCTGGTGCTACTTCCATTTTATTGTGACTGTAAAGACTTTTAAAACGGTCCCTAAAAGCTGTTCCTACCCTGATGAACAGGATCTTGTCTCCGAGCCTGTAGCGTCCCTCAGACAGATACTCAATGGAAAACTTCTGTGTGCAGTTACAGGGAGGGTCGTCCTGGTCGGCACGGTCCTACAAACGAGAAGAGTTTGTTCGGGTGAAATGAGAGAAAAAATTCACTCATTTGCAAAATGGAAAAACAACAGCTAGTTTGCAGATAATGTATGAACTTTCAGCGTTGAACTCAGGACCTGAGGGTGTCCCACTGGCTATTTGGCTGAGAGACAGTGATTTTTTTTTTAGCATTAAGGGCAAAATCATTCCCCATGTGAAGCACGTCTCTAAACAACAGCTGCTATTTATACATCCAACAAACAATAAACTCAACTGGAGATGTATAATAACTGGGTCAGAATGAAGACAGATGCTGTGCCTCATCATCATACTGCATATGAACTCTAAAAAGGCTAAGACAATGCTTCAACTCAAACTAAAAGCCTGATCTCAGCAAGTGTGTGAGATACTCACAGCGTGATACAGGGCTCCGTGCTGACAGCACACAGTGAATGTTTTCACTGGAGATGAGTGATCGGTCATCATAAGACTTTCCTCTAGTTCAATTTCCTTTTCCAGTTGAACCAAAACCGGAGGCTCTATCCCATACCTAAACCAACAAACAAAACACCCCATTAACACACTGTCCTAACAGCAATTCCTAATGTTTCATATGTTAGTTTTTGTTCTAACCAGCTAATCATGATATAATTAATTACTGCTGATTTACTCACATAAAATCATGTCAAATTTAAATAAGAAAGGTTAACGTAAAAAGCAAGATAATATACATTCAGATGGTTATTAATGCAAAATAAACCCCTTTACATTATACATTATCCCTTACTTACAGTAACCGTTGTGTTATTTTAGAAACTCTATAAATTCAGACTTGTTTTAGATTCTCTACAGCACAATAGCTGCTTTAAATGCTAAAGCCAATTCACTTAAACCCAGTACAATCCACGTAAATTTGCCCCCGGCCCAACTTTAAAGCCCCTAAAGCAGCTCCTGACCTACGACACCAAAGCACAACCTGACATCTGCCACCTGCGGGATCATCAGAGCCAGTTTGCTTACCTGGAGACGATCCGTCCGATCTCCAGCAGGCAGAGACACACCTGCCGCGGCTCTTTATGCAGGACTGGGAAGGGAGGGAGAGCCGTGATCATAATTACTTAGAGCTCACTCATTGTCAAAGTTATTAAGGCTACAGACATAATAGGAGAATCGGGTAAAATTTTTAACTAATTGATATCACTATACATTTAATTAATCATAGTACATTAAAACACAATTTTGTTATGTTTAAATGTGCAAATGAGGTAGTATTTCATTAAAATTTTTCTAAAATCCTTGTTTGTTGACATATTAGAGTTAATAGTTTATAGAAAGGAGAGGCATGGAAAAAACTGGTTTTGCCTGTGGTGTCTTGACTTGAATGGGTTACATAATGAAAACTAAATCATTTAAAGTTTACTACATAATCTTATGTTCATGGCTTAATACTCCAAAAAGACCATTTATTAACCCTTCAACGCGGTAGTAAATGTTGTTACTCATTTTTAATGTAAAGAGGGTCAGCTAATCATAGTTTAGGAAAAATTATCACTGACATGCGATTGGGTTTGGAAACTTGCTGACCCAGGCCGGCCCATCTCTCACACCAGCCTGATTACAGATCACAGAGTTCTGTCAGTTCCCATCCCATAATGCACAGTGACACATGGACTAATAACTGGCACTCCTCAGGACAGCGAGTCTCAGTGCCGTCAGGTTAATGACTTACACCCGAGCTCCCTCTCACTCATTAACATCATGGATTTACGGAGAGCCGGGGACACGCGGGGCCGCAGTTCAACTGACGTACGTGGCCACAGATCCTCTGAAACGATTACGGCCCGTTAAATAGCTCAGAGAAAGACACACTAGCACAGCAGGGCTAAAGGGGATGGACAGGAGGACGCAGGTCTCTGTTTAAATACATTAATTTAGCCAGCATGATTAGTCCAGTCCAGTTTTAATGGACTACAGAGAAAGACTGGCAGACGCTGAAAAGACTGGACAGATTCAGGTGGAGTCCATGGAGTCTAAAAGTTCTCTTACCCAAACCCTCAGACTCAAACAGATACGTCTCGTCCACTCCTACATGACGACACCAGGACAGAAAATTCGCTGTGTTGTCCCGGGCGAAAAACGATCCAGGGGAGGCGTTTTTCTTGAATTGGATTTTCTTTGACAGGAGCTGTTAACAAAACAGAGACGGGAATCACACACAAACAGTCCTGCGGTTATGTGAGCCGCGTCACCACCCACTATTTCACACATTTCTTACGCACGTGTTTTTCCGAGTCCTGTGGGATTTTACTCTGCAGAATTCCAACCAGACGACACAGTTTGACACCGTTGTCCAGCTCCTCCATGAAGCGTTCGGCTGTCACCTGCTCGCCTGGAAAAACACAAATATCTCTGTTTCCACTCATCTGAGAACAACTTAGTAACTGACTATTTTACTAAATAACCTTTAACTAAATTCAGCATCATTGTGCCATCATAAGTCAATATATATAGAAGTTATGCAACATGCTCACTTGGCATACACTTGTATGCCAAGCATTTTCCCATAGAAAAAAGCTTAATGTGGCTTAATCCATTAAGACAGTGATTATGGAGGACCAAATTCAGTACACACCATATTAATAATTTTTAATTAAAATCTTTACTATGTAAAGTCAAGCAGATGAGCCCAGAATATAAGCGCAACGTGCAAAGTTTCACATTAAGAGGTTTCTTTTAAATGATTAAATGATCTATGGGAAAATGCTTAATATGTTGTTCATTTTCAAAGGCTCATTGCTTGCTTGTGTATTCATCATCAGTAAAATGTATATTAAAAGTGATATTTAATTTCACTGTAGAACGGGGTGTCCAAACTTGGTCGTAGAGGGCCAGTGTCCTGCAAAGTTTAGCTCCAACTCCAATTAGACACACCTGAACCAGCTAATCAAGCTCTTATTAGGCATGCCAGAAATTTCCAGGCAGGTGAAGTTGAAACTCAGGACGTTGGCCCTCCGGAACTGAGTTTGGGCACCCCTGCTGTAGAAGTAGTACTTGTTACATGTGCAGTAAGTAATATTGACAGCTAGTGAACTGACTGACTCAACATTCATGCAGGTTGCAAGACTGAGGATACACAACAGGAATGAGCTTCCTATACTTCTGTTCAAAGAGCTTATTAGATGAATACAGAGGGTTTTAAGGTTAGAGAGAATCTGTGATCTCTGACCCAGTTGGTTTGCACTGCTGCAACATGATGTTTTTTCACCAACTGTCAACTGAGGGTGTCAAAATACTATTGGTTAAACTGTCAGTGGGTGGAATCACACAGACCAAAACAAACAAAAACAGACATTCCGACACGAAACACACATTTCATTTTGTTTTTTTTGTTTTTTAGGAGAAACAAGTATGTAAACTTGTTTCCTTAATATCTGCAAACAAGCGGTATTTTTATGCTTTAGTACAGCTAGTACAGTTACTCCCTTATCTGACACACTCAGTTCAGTACATGGATCGCTTTCCTAACGAGCTGATGATTTGAATCAGGTGTGTTCAATAAGGGAGACACACAAAATGTGCAGAGCAGTGGGTTCCCAGGACCAGAATTGAAAACCACTGACATAGAGCACCTTTAAGTACAATATGGAACGAAAAAACCTTTACAATGAGACAAAAACTTTCCAAAAGAGTCACTTTCCAAAAGATTCACTCTCTCTGTTCTCTTCTTTTCTAGCTTGCCTAATCTTGCCTTTATCTGGTTGTCTAATAAACCGGGTATTGTATATTATGAATATTGTTTGCCCTTTGACAAATTGCTGTGCTCCTCTTTTGTAAGTCACTTTGGATACAAGCAGCTGCAAAATGCATACATGTAAAATTGACAGGCTTGTGCAGCAATTTTATGGCTGTATTGCCCTCCAGGTCTCCGCACCGGTCACGTGACCAGAAACCATGAGTAATAGATAAAATTCACAATTATGACACTGCAATTGCCAACACCCTATCAGTGGAAAATGAACGAGGTTGACAGCACAAGGCAGTCACATCTTAGTACTTTGTTCAAATTCCACAACGTATTCAGTGAATTATCTGAAAGAGGACTATAAGATTACAAGGACTTAATCTAAAAAAAAAGTAACAAACAGAGCAATAGGTTTATGGGTGAGTGTTCGTTGGCCTGGGTGAACATGTTCAGCATGCGGACAGACAGGTAAGGGCAACACCCTCCATTATTTGACAAAGACTGAGAGATTGAGTTCTTGTTTCGGGGGTCGTATATCACCGCTATATGAGAGCAAATGTCGTTTCCCACACTTCTTTGCTTGATATATGAGGCTTTGGGTTTCAGTTATTTGACCGACGAAAGGAAAAGACATTTAGACTAATAATAGCAGTAATTTTTTGCTTTCATGTGCTGAGAATGAGTCATAGATGTCTTGTTTTGCATGAGCAGGTTTACCCAGCATGCTGCTCAGCCAGATGGCCAGATCCTCCTGCATGGGCACCAGTGTGGCTTCGTGACGCACGGCCAACCACTGGTCGTACTGGAACACATCAGCCAGACCCGGGCCGGGCCGGGGAGAGCGCATGCCGCGAGGACTCTGTAACGGGACATCAAACTTCTCGCCGAACCAAGCCTGAGAGAGAGAAAGAGGAAAACCAGACAGCTCAACATGTGCACACAGAGAAACACACACAACCACAATGACCCCTCACACAGATTCCACGCTCCCTCTCCGGAAAGACGGTGACCCGACTGAAATCAGGACAGTTCTACAAACACTCAAACGCTAACAAGCATGACTAATCAAATAAACAAATGACAAACTTACACAAGCAAAAAAGGAATAACAGTTGGATAAAACAACAGTTTCATAAATTAACTTGTGGTAAAACCTCTCACAGCCTTCACACAAACATACTGAAGTTAAAAACATTAGGTTAAGCATTCAAACAAACCCCTAACCGTGAGTATGAGTAAAACTAATAGTGATAGACACTTATTATTCAGTAATCTTACTGATTTGACTGCACTGAATTGAGCTGGATAAATGACAATTTAAAAAATGTTTTGCTAACATTTTCATTTTTTTGTTAAATGTTTTAAAAACATTTTGAGGGGTATGCAAGTGTTAAGGAAACATTGCATTTTATAATTAAGCAAATATTATATGAATGTTACTTTTGAACATTCTTTAAACATTCTGGAACAAACAGTAGCATTTAAAAAATGTTACACGAATGTCCAACTAAAATGTTTCAGAAATAACTTTGAATGAACATTCTATTAATGTTACTGGAAGAATGTTTGTTCAAAAGAATCTTGCCAGAACATTTTTATCAGGAGAGCTGCTTTAAAGCTGAATCAAATTAGTTGCATAACAGATGGATTTTGTGTTTTTGAAGTGAATTGAATCAACACTGATTGAACTGACCTGAGCTGAATAGACACTATTGTCTTTTAGAGCTGTTTTACAGCAGAATTTGGATTTGTCTCATGTTTGAAAAAGTTTGCATTGATTCTATTATTTTCTGTACTACTTCAAAGCTGCTTTGAAACAATCGGCATCGTATAAAGTGCTATATAAATAAATGTGACTTGACTGAGACTGAGGCAGAACATCTGTTTCAAGCACACAGACAGAAACATTTACCAATACTCTGCACAAACAGATCTTTAAGAGAGCCTAAATCACACACAAAAACAAAAGCACTATTTTAAAAATCACAAACAAGCAGGCCACGTCGAGAGAAATCCCATAACCCTTTCTGCACATGAACCCTGCTGTTCCCACACATGCATCAAACTCCCATGAGGAACAGAGCGAGCGAGAGCTTCAGGCTCCTACTAACACACATATGGAGCATTTCTTCTGCTCGCACACAGAGCCTGACTAATTAAACAGGAAAGCGTTTCCATGTGGGGGTGTTTTATTCATATTATACAAGACATCCAAGATTACCATTCCATTGTAGATTACGGTCAGCTCTGCTTGGTTAAACGTTTATTGAAATTTACTGCTAGTGTTTGTTTGTTGCTGCTCTTTTTCTCACTCACGGTTGTTAACTCAATGCAAACAGTCTGTTGTGTTCAATCAATCACACATGCACACAGAAATGTTTCAATGCCGTTACATAATGTGGTCAGTTCACACATCACATCAGATATTACATATGGACACATGATGAATTACCAATCACTTCTGATTCAGAAAGGATGGTGTAAAAATCAATGTCTGTGATTATCAATTTAGAATGTTGAGCAGATCATTCAGACTCAAACTTCAAATTCTAAGCCATTTAGAACACAAGTGGTGGGAATCATTGCCCTGGAGCCGTTTGGAGACAGGTGTCCTCTTTGAGAAAAGAGCAGGTGTATCTGAGTAGGTCTTTTCAACAGACAATAGCTTAAATGTATATGTGTACATAAAGGAAGTTAGAGATGTACAGTTTTTGTTACATTATCAGTTATCAGTTTATAACTGCAGAATTAATTTATTGGTGTCACTTAGTATTAGATACAGTATATAATTGTGCATGCATTTAATGCAAATTCTTACATTTAGATTAGGTTTGTAATCACCTAACACTTAAAATGAATCTATAAATACTATGGATTTATACTGATTTATACTGATACTGATAATCCATTTCAATCCAAACAAGTCCATTTTCATTACAATGTTTGTTAAGTGGTATTTATTTATTGTTTTATTTTGCCATAACAAAATAACAACATTTTGACATAACAAAATAATTGTCATCTTATCCATCTTTCAAACTTTATATGGAATATACCTTAAGTCACACCACAGGACAATACCATCATTGTTTGACTTTATGTCAACCACCTACCTAAACACGTGTAACTCTCCTCTAACTAGCTCAGATCTTGACCCACAACGTCACCAACTTCATTTTCCTTTAAAACCACATTCAAACTATCAGAGCTGTGGCACAGCGGCTCACAACACACAAAAAAGCTGATCTTGCGGCAGGCAGGCTCAAATCCACTCTGTCTCTAATTGCACATAAATAAAAGCATAAAATCATAAACTTGCATACCTGCAAACCAGCCTGAACCGCCATCCTTAGTCACGAGAGAGATTCAAGTCCACATTCTGAAAGAGAGACAGACAAAACACCGTAAAAACAGACACGCATCAGCTTAGACACACCAGTTATTTCCTGTAAACACAAACACACACAGTTCATGTCAGTTTACTCCACTTAAATTCTGTCTGTCCTGTTGTAGGATGGATAATATCTCCTGCAGCTCACCGTTAAATTTTTAATAATGGTTGAAAAAAAAAAAAAAAATCAAATAAAGGATGAGGAAAAACCTAATCACTGTGACCAAATACCAGAGAGAAAGACAAAAAGAGACAGGCTGCAAGGTTATGACAGTTCAGTCAACATAAGCACAGCTGAGGAAACAAAGCGAATGTCTCCTTTCCCTAAACACACACACACTTAACACTCACACAATAACAGCCACACACACACACACACAGTCAGTGACACACTGTGAATCTAAAATCTCCATCATCTCAACAGAGAGACACTCACCTGAGAAACACACACACACTGAGGAATCCAGTCCAGCTGCCAGCAGACAATCCACCTGAACACCTCAACGTAGTAAATCCCAACACACACTCCTGCAGCGACCCACTGACAGAAAATACGAGCGCGAGAGAGAGAGGGAAACACAGATTGACTAATGAAGCTGCTCAGCAAACCCCCATCCAATCCCAGCCAAGCATTTACAATGGTCCTATTGTTACAACCCCCTCATTCGCTCACACACACACACACACACACACACACAGTCCAAGGTTCGTTCGCTCGTGCTGAGTCCTTCCCAACAAACTCCTCCATGACAGCACACAAAAGAATCTGGAAATTTTTTGAAGGGCACCAAGAGAATAAACAATCGCTTTCTCTCTTCACTCAGACATAAAAACCCACAGAGAGCGAGAGAACGAGTTAATTACTGGAGGAACAGCATGAGAGCTTAAATCAAGCCTGTCTTCTGTGCACTTCAAGCCCACAAAATGTCAAGCGGCAGAGAAAAGCGCAGGACACACAAACCCAGAATTGATGTCTGTGGGTTATGAAGTGGGTGGCAGTATGGTTCCGGGTCTCAAGGGCCACATTCCTCTGTCAGAACATAACGGTCTGTGGAAAGAGTCCGTCACTAACGGACACGCTGGCCGAGAGACACGTCCAACTGCTCTATGTTTATTTACAACAGAACATGCTTCTAAAATCCACCGCGTCTCTTAAAAAAAAAAAAAAAAGGAGTGTTCCGACTGAAAAATGCTGTCATCATTTACTCACTCTCATGTTGTTTCAAAACATGCAATTATCTTTTTTTAGACAAGGAGATGTTTAGCAGATTCTCTAAAGAAGATGGTGACAAATAGCAGTCGAGCTTAAAAGAGACAAAAAAAAAAATGTATGAGTGAGTAATAACTTAAAATATATGTTATTTTCAGAAGAATTTAAATATGGACTAGATTTATGATGCATGAGAAAACGATCCCTTTAAGACATGACTAATTAAAGTTTCATCCTAAATCATATAATGCCTTTTATGAAAAAGAAAATCACATTTAGCACATGATCACAAATAGAAGGTGCAAAATAGCTGTCAAACTTCAAGCAGAACAAAAAAAGTATCGTAAAAGTAAGAATGAATAATGGCTAATTAACTATCACATGCACTAGCAGCACATGAGTCTGACTTAGTTTTATAATTCACTTTCATGTAGCTTGACTTTAATGGAAAAGTGCATTCAAATTCTAATAATTCTTTCCTTTTATGTTCCACAGAATTTCAAAGAAAACCATTCAAAATTCAAAATTCAGAATTCAAAATTCTGGGTGAAATATTCTTTTAAAACACAACTATTTAAAGTTTCTGTTCAGATCAGGTATTTCCTTTTCTGACAGTGACATATAGTTGCAACCTTCAAATTGAAAACATATATGTATATATATAAACAATGAATAATGACTTGGTTAAACTTAAATATGGCTTTAGGATATTTACATGTACTACTAGTACATGAGTCTGGATTAGTTTCGTAATGCACGATTGATAGAAATTTAAAACGATTTTTAGAATTAAATTCTATTAATTCCTTTCTTTTATGTTCCATGGAACAAAGAAATCCATTTGAAACAACATGATGATGCATGATGCATAATTAAACTTTCAGCCCAAATCACAGACAGATAAAAACATGTGCAACTTCTCAGCAGACGTATTGCTTGCATAAATGCCGCCTCGATAAAAGACGCCCACAAAAACAGGACAAAATAAAGAGAGTGACTTTTGCTGCAGAAATGAGGCTGGGCAGAACGTCAGACAAAACACAAAGCGTTCCAACGCTGTAATACTAGTATAATGAACGTCTGCATGAGTTACAGTCGATTTGTCGCTTTAATTAAATGCGACGACACAAAGGGAGCGAGGGCTGGGGTGTCCACATGGCTCCTCAGGTCACCACATAATCACGTAAGAGGATCACGCTTCCAGACGCATCCCCGTTGGCCTGCTGCTCCTCCTCCCTCTAGACGTGGACCAACACGTGGCACATGCATGTATGCATGTGTGTTTGTTTGCATGTATGTGCACCAGTGGCTTGCACATGGGTCCCAAAAATAGCCGGCCATCAATCAAAGCCCTTCCCCTTCCTGCTCTTTTGTGGTGCAGCTTGTGATCTTAATTGGCCTGTCAGTTGCTTTCATTAGTAGGCAGAGCCATCAACACACACACAAACAGAATTAATGGTCCCGGAGAGGATGGGTGTCCGATAAACCACGGGTCAAAAGCCCATCCCCCGTGAAGTGGAGAAAAGCCCCTCTTATACACCTGCCACCAGTTCTAGAGCAGTGATCTAAAACAACATGCATAGCTCACACAAAGTTTGTTTGTTTCTTCACTGAATTTTTGTTTGTTTAGAACGGATTTGGAGAAACGTTTGCATCACTTGTAAAAAACAAATTCATCAAGATGTTTTAACTTTAAACCGTTGCTTAAAATATGAGCCCATAATCTATAATAATCCTTCCTTCAGTAAAAAAGTGGTCTCATCAGGAGAAAAATATGCACAGATCAAGCACAGTCTAAAAGGCAAAGACAGTTCTAAACAAATATGTGAGTGGATTTTGAGACAGGAGATCGACTTTTTCACTGGAGGAAGCATTATTATGGATAGAGGACTTGTAGCAAGAAGCGACGAGTTATTTTTTAAAAACAGTTTTTGGCTTCACAAGACATTAATTGATGGACTGGAGTGGTGTGGATCAATTCAATTCAAGTTTACTTGTATAGCGCTTTTCACGATACAAATTGGATTACTTGTGGATTATTGTGATGTTTTTATCAGCTGTTTGGACACTCATTCTGATGGCACCCATTCACTGCAGAGGATCCACTGCTGTTTAAGTAATGCTACATTTCTCCAAATCTGTTCCAATTAAAAAATCTTAGATGGCCGTAGTGGTGAGTGCACTTCATTTCTGGGTAAACTGTTTCTTTAACCTACATTGGCTGTGTCATGAAATCTATTGAGCTTTCTACCTAGACAGCATTAGGTTGCATTAATTAGCATTCAAAAGTTGCAATACACACATGATGCCCAAAAACGTTCTAACATGCTTATAACCACCCAAAAATGCTCTCTACTCAGGAAACTTAATAGATTTTGGGACACAGCAGGCTTTAGAGAATCACTTCACACAGATTTGAAGTATCTTAAATTATCCCTACTAAAAAGACAAGAGGAAAAACTACTTTCTCAGGCTTCTACAATTACAAAACAAAGCTGCAATTCACCAAAACAATGCGATCAACACAGCTCAGCATAATGACCTCACTGCAATTATTCAGAAATAAAAGACACAGAATTGCATGCAATCTAAAAAAAAATCTAAAACATAAAATGAGAACTGTTCACACTTTAAAATAAAGACTCCAAATGGGGTTTTTCGCAGTGGTGCCACAGAAGAACCATTTTTGGTTCGCAATAAAACCTTTCAGTGAACAGTTCTTTAAAGAACCTTTTTAAGAACATCTTAAAAATCTAAAGAAACTTTTTTCCATTATGAAGATTCCGAAAACTCCATGGAATCTTCATGGAGTCATCAATGCCAATAACTAACCTTTATATTTCACAGTGTAGTACACTAATGCTGGCAAAACCAGCAGTTAAATCCAATGGAGACACTCCATGGCATAATGTAAACAGAAGCTGTTGTCATGGTGATGCAATGACTTGTTATAAGACACTAACAATTAAGCATTCAAAAGCAAGCACAGAGGGTCTGCTGCACCTCCTTCCCACTAATCATCTGCTCTGGGTCATTAATAAACAAACAGTAATCCAAGATTCATAACAATGACCAGCATGTGTACCAGAGATCATGGGAAATTAATCCCAGCATTCATTTATTTCAGGATTTCCCCCCTTCATCCTCTCAAGCTCAAGAACCCCCTGATGCCACGTATCAGGCAGATGGTCAGTCAAGTTGCAGGATATTTTTGGGGGTGTTTTTGGGGCAGCTTACAAGCACAACAACAATCACAGAATTGAAATTCACATCTGTTTTCTAAATGCATGTTATAGAGCTTATTGTGAACAAATCATCCATGCATGTTTTAAAATTTTATATTAGAATTTCATAACTGGACAGACATTCTGGTGAAAACAAGTGTGTCATCAGAATATGGAAGAAAAGATGCTACTTATGTTTCAGTGCAACTTTTATATATATATATAAAAAAACAAAAAACTCAAAACTGTTGCGGACAAACAAAACAATCAATGCATTTCCGTATGGTCATATGCATCAAATCCTAGAACATAAACTCTTCTACGAAACAGTTTCCTTATTAGTGGTTGATTATTATGGGTTTTCAGTGGCCAATGCCAACACCTATATCTTGACAGCAGTTTAATCATGGCAACAAAACTGTGGAAACAGACAGCTTTGTTACCCAATATTTATGCAAAATTCATTGATATGGTTGTAAAATGTCCAAATATTGGTTGATTTATCTGCCTTTCTCTACTTTCTCATTGTAAGCGGCTTGGGATCAAAGAGTCTACTCAATAAATAATTGCAAGTCATTCACAACATGCCACATAAGAATAACTCAGCTTCCTGAAATGGTTTACTGGCACATTTAATCTGTTAACAGCACTTCAGCATGACCAAGAAAGTCTTTGGCGATAAACAGAATTCCCTGCCAGAGCTCAAGGACATGCTGAAAACTTAATGGCTGCAGTTTCCATCAGGAAACACCTGCAGTTGTCCCCTCCTCTGCTGCTTGATGTATATTTAGCACACATCTCTGAGAAATTAAGTTATAACATTCAGTCTAGAGCTCAGATGAGCATCATAATAAGCAGTTTTAATGATAGATGGCTGAATATAAAACATGTTTGGGCAATATCTCAATGTCCCTGTTGAAACATGTATCTGTCAATCACCACTGACACATTAAGAAACAGACAGCTCAATATTTCAAGACTATATTAACTCAAACCATTTGAATATGATTGACTAATTCAAATTTTTGCGTTGTATTTTTAAAAGCTTGGTTATTCATCACGCATTTTCATGGAAATGTCATACAACTTCTTTGCAATTCTCATCTTTCAGTATAGCTGCTAAAAATAAACAACAGAGACAGGCTTTATCACTTAGGACAGGTTGGTTGGTATTTTGTTTCCTTTTCTAAGTAAATTCTATTTTAAAACAAGCACACAATCATCAAATAAACAAAGTCCACACTCACTCACTCACTCACTCACTCTCTCTCTCTCTCTCTCTCCCTCCCTCCCTCCCTCGCTCACTCGCTCACTCGCTCGCTCACTCCCGTCCGGTTTCGAGAGTTTGGAATTGAAAAAACAACACGAATAAACTCACCAGTGTTAAATGTGTGTGTCTAGTTGTGTGTCAGTAACTAGTTGTCTCTCTTCGCTCGGCTGAGTTTCATCCACGTTTCGCTCCACGGCTGCTGGGGCGTGCGTGCGTGGGTGTGTGGACACATCAGCTGAAGCTGAGCTGCTCTTCGCTGCTTTTCATCCACGCGTCTTGGAATGTTCAGTTGAGAGGGATTCGCGGTTCAAAACAACCAATCAGAGCGGAGATCAAAAGCCTCAATGGAAAGGGGCGGGGACATGAGAGTAGATGGGCGGTCCCTATTTTAATACACTACATTAGACTACATTACGTGAGTGAAGAAAAAAAAAAGTAACTTTAGAGAAGAAATTAACATGGTTACTATTATTATTAATTTTATATAAAGATAAAATGCAAAGAATGTATAAAAACTGTGAATAACTAATACATAATATAGATAGAGTACTGATAAAGTTAAATAATTTTTATAATTCTTTAAATCACTAAATGGACTAAATAATTATATAAAAATAAATAATTATATAAAAAATATACTAGATATCTCCCTGGAATGAACTGTGTCAAAAACTCTGACAGAGTTGTCATTCCTCTATATGACTGGACATTGGATATAAAACTGACTCATAATCACAAGGCAGGATTTGTTTGCACAGGTAAAATCTGATTACGCCCTCTGGGTGACACAGGATTAAACTGGCCTCTCTTCACCTATAAAGAACCCTCAAACCCAGTTAATAAAAGAACATTAGCAGAAGCTTTATAATGGATTTATGAAGCCAACATTTAGAGATTAAAAAGCTTTACCAAAGGAATTTGCAGGTTATACAGTAATAAACAAAACACTCATGTTTCTAATTGCAGTTTAAACCTTTAGAAAGTTTGTCCATTGCGCCTCCGTGTGGACAATGCGAGGAAGAATGTTGGCGCCTACATCTCCCAGAAGTCCTTGCGCGTGACGTCTCGGCCGCAGCAACAGGAAGTGTTCCAACTGAGCCGTTGCTTTAAGATAAGGTAAGCTTTTCTGTTCATTTAAAATTAATCGCGGTGTTATTCGAAAATATAATGAAACAAAAAGTGTTTCTGGCTTCGGCTTCGTATTTATTTACACGAGCTAGTATTTTATTAAAACAACAGGCGTGTTTATTTTCGTAGAAGCTAATGCTAGGCTTCTACCAAAACATTTGACAGTTGCCTTTCAGTATTTCTGAAATCAAGACATGTAATGTATTTAAATAAGTCGCAACATAACAGTAGTGGCAGGAAAGCAGCTTTCCAGTGATCTGATCATTTGTAGAATATAATATTGTGTAATTATGAATGGAATCATGAGTTAAGTCACAGTCCAAGTGTTTCTTGTGCTCTTCAGGAATGACCTGTACACTGGAGAAGGTGCTGGCTGATGCCAAATCACTGGTAGAGCGGCTCCGGGATCATGATAATGCTGCTGAGATCCTGATTGAACAAACTACACTGCTGAACAAGAGAGTGGAGGCCATGAAACAGGTATCAGCATTCGTTCTCAGTCTGTTTAATGGGGGTGAGAGTTGTTTATTCATATTTCTTGTTCTTTCAGTACCAGGAAGAGATTGAGGTGTTGAACCAGGTGGCAAGACACCGGCCGCGCTCCACGTTGGTCATGGGCATCCAACAGGAAAACCGGCAAATAAGGGAACTGCAGCAGGAAAACAAAGGTGTTAGGAGGGTTTGCAATTAAAAGTTGTCACTGGATGTCATTTGAGGCCTGTTTTAAATCTAAATCTGTATGTTTCTCTCAACAGAGCTGCGCACATCACTGGAGGAGCACCAGTCTGCGCTGGAGCTCATCATGAGCAAATACAGAGAGCAGGTGTTTCGCCTTCTGATGGCCAGCAAGAGAGACGATCCTGCTATTGTCACCCAGCTGAGAGAGCAGCACACTAATGTCAGTCCCACATACGGTTTTTATGCGATTCCCCTTATGCTGGTGTTCAAATAGGCATTTACTGTGTTTATGTCGCAGGAGATGCAGGCGCACATTGAGAAAATAAACGAAATGGCCACGGTGATGAGGAAAGCCATCGAGGTGGATGAAGGGCGGTTGTGTGAGGATGAGGAGAGAATCAAACGTCTGGAGGTGAGACATGCTAAATATACCACAATATATTTGTTATTAAAAATAAGAATGCAAATGCCAAACAATTACATAAAATAAATATAAGAATGGTACAAATGACAGTTACATTAGACTGATATCACTTAAAGACAATATGTAATCCGTTATTGATTACAAATTACATAAAGAAAATTGTAGTAAGTAACATAATATTTTAGATTACGCATTGTAGGAAATATAATCAGACCACTTTTTAAATACTTGTTTAACACATTAATTCTATTTTGACTCAAAAATCTTGCATCATATTGATACAAAAATGCATAGAGAAATGAAATGTTATCAACAACACAAAGTGCATTATTTTTAAAGGTAAGGATTTCCTAAGCTGTGGTTTGCAAAAGAAAAAAGCTAATACTTAAATGTAAATGTACAATTAAAATCAATAAATAATTTTAAAATAACAAAATATTACACTTACTAAAATAATATTTATAATTGTATATTTATATAATTTTATATTATTGTTATATATTAATTTAAAATTTTTTATATAATTTGTACTTTTTTTTTTTAGCTTTTATGTGCATATCATGTGACCATTAACCAACATCCGATAACCGTAAACATGTGAATGTGGTGTTATTATCTGAAATAATAAAATTTAAAAATCTTAGGGTGACTGAGTAAAGAAAATATTTAATATTTTAGGTCAAATGGGTTGGCTGATAAAAAAAATAACTTTACTGCCTTTGTGTGAATAATATGTAATCAATAAAAAAAGAACTGTAGTCTGATTCTTTTTTATTTTAACTGATTATTTTAAAATCTAAGAGAATATGTTTTTATTTATCTGATTATTTTATTAGGTTACAGTTGTATTTAAGTAACCTTAAAATAAAGTGTGACCTTTTATCAATGAGTATTTTAAAACGTAATATTAAGTTACAAGTCACATGACATATAATCAGTTACTACCCAGCACAATATATATGGTAATACCACCCAACTCTATACCGCAATAAATGCAATACTTACAATGTAATCATGACCTTATGGTTTACAAGTTGATGTTGTACTGTGTAGTTGGAGAACAGCGGTCTGCGAGAGCTGTTGGGAATCAGCCGTGAGGCGTTTCTGGTGCTGAAACGGGATGACACGTCTGACAGCACGTCTCTCTCTCCACTACTCACCAGCACAGACGTCAGTCTGAGGAAGAGCTAAAGGTCGTCAGAGACTCTTGAGTTTATAAACCATCATCCAGAGCTGCCCTACAAGTCCCACAATCCTCCATTACAGGGTCACATGTACTCACCGTGCAACCTGGATATCCATCAGCCATTCCGCGCGAGGGGTTTTGCAGAAAGGGCCTGTGGAATCTGTCAAACACTGAGATCTGATTACGTTTCCATCATCATGGCTTCAGTCTGGAAAAGTCAAATCAGCTGATTCAGCCACTGAATACAATCATTTGTGGAATAACAAAAAAATTGGCATATTGTGAATGATTACTTTACCTGAACATAAGACTTTGTAAAGGGAATGTCACAATGTGCCATTTTAATTTTTTTTTTTGCTTGTTGTGTTTGTAACAGTGTTTTATGTGGGTATGAGAGGAAGTAGCAATGAAAGTGATTAAAAAGCATTGAATGAACAGGCTGTGATCTTCTCTAGTTTAATGGGCCGATAGTGTTGAATAAACTACAACATTTCAAGTTTCAGTACGTTATTGCATGCATATGCATTTCAATGCATACGAAAAGCATTGCAAATGCTGTTTCACATTGACATTAGGATAATAATAAATGAAGTCATACATGTACAGTGAATATGATTGTAAAATAAAACAAAAAGGTTAATTTTTTTTTAGTAATACATTTAATTTAATACTAAATTAATTTTAAATACATTTTCAGTTGTTAAATTGTATTTGTTTATGCAAAATCCAATGTGAAATGATTCCATTTACAATCTAATGAATTCCAGATGGATAAAATCAAGTCCTACAGGACATTTTCATCTCATTTAATATTGTTTCAATCACAGTTGTGTCAAAATATGCATTGCAAATGCTGTTTTATGTTAACTTTAAAGGCGTCAAAGCAGTTAAGCAATATTTAATAGCTTAGTGAAACGGTCTGTCACATTAAACATTCACACACTTTTCTTGCATTCAACAAAAACATCAGATCTCCTATTCTAAACTGTCTCGGAATAGAAATAAATATCATTAAGTATTATGGCACAAGTGACAACTTTATTAAACATTTAATTATTTAGACAATCATTTAAATTTCATACAAAACACAAATATAATGCATACTGCTACCACTTAAAAACGTTGTATGTTTTAACTGCTTTAGAAAAAGTTTGCTTCTGTGAGAGACAAAGATCACATGAAGAAACCCTGAGAGGATACTAGAAGCGTATCGATGAATAATGCAAAACTACTAATTTTACAAAGCTGGAGTCTGTCGAAGATCGAACTTGTCTCTCCAAAAGAGCTACATGTCTAGTTATACATGTCTAGTTATAAAGCACAGAAAATGTCTGACAGACATTTAAACTCCACAGGTTCTCTATATTTTTCTCTTACGCTGCATTTAAAATCCTCATTAAGTGCGTTACATCAGCACTGTGAAGCAGCAGTCAAATTCCCACAGGAACGCAGTCAAAATAAGCTCATTATTTCCATCATGAACTCCAAACCCCAGTGAGGATCTGCCAGGACTCATGCGCGCTCACTTAGACACAGAAAACATCAGCCATAGAGGCTTACAGTGGCTACTAATGAACACCGGTTCATTTGGTCTACAATCGCAGTGTTATACATCCATTTTAATGGTGAACATCATTTAAAAAAAAAAAAAAATGCTCATTCACTCATATACTATCCAGATGTCATAAAAGTTTAAAAATCTCCACTGAACGTTTCCTCTAAGCTGCTAAAATGCATCTAAAATCACGCTGTGGCAGCTGATGTATATAATAGAGGTCAGTTGCTTAACATTTATCTGAAAACAGCAATGGGATCAAACACTGCTGGGAACCTGGACAAAAACACACATATAAGTGCACAATGTCAGTCTCACATTGTGTGTGAGCTGCTCTTTTAACCTCCATTGGCTGCTCATCACCCATCTGAGTCTTTAGGCTCTAAAAATCGAGCTCAATCCTCATGTATGTTGCTATAGGTCTCCACAGGCTTGAGTAGCTGTGTTCTGGAGGAGAAGGACTAACAGTGAACTGACTTCAAGTCAAAAGTCAAAGGTTAAAGCAGTAGAGGTGTGGTTTCACCGGCCGGTTCTGTGCGCTGTGTGAGCTGGCGAATACGTCCCAGGATTCGGGCAGATAAAGACGGCTTGTGGTGGCTGGGATCCAGAACGTTGGTCTTCCTGCGCTCTCGTTCTTGCTTCCACATCACGTACGGGCTCGGCGGGAAAAACGGACGCGATTTTTCCCGATACAGCTGCACGACGATCCCCGAAACGCCCAGAACAACCCACACAGTGATCATGATGAAATCTGGAGAGGCGAAAAATCAGACATGAAAAAAAATCTTTTTTTTTAGGCTACATCATACTTAATTTAAATACCAAAGATCAATAAAAGGGGAAAAGAACTTGTCATGTCAGTTTGTGTTCAAGTTTTTTGTGAGATTATGTTTGTAGGCTGAACAGACAAAACAAGCTGAGAACACCATTTATTTCTTCATTAATGAAATCAAATAATTAAAATAATTATGATAAATTAATAAAACAAATAAACAGTTCAAAAGCACTTAATGACTTCAGTTCAACACGAGTTCTGCACTCTCGCAAAAACTCCTGTTACAGTCAATGAAAACCTATAAATAAATCTCTTCCATACAAAAAAAATCTGGTGTTTCCATCAAATTTAACTTGTGAATAATGTAAATATCTCTGATTGGCCATTGCATTCATATGCCTAAGAGAAACCTGTGTGATTGGTTGTAATGTGCAACGCTGCAAAAAACAACGCAAAAATCTTTGGTGGATCAAAATGCACAATCAACATTTTCATCACATTTCACTTTTATCACAGCAGTCATAAATGACTTCATTTAACTGTGCAGCAGCATTTTTTGCTTGGATTTGGGATGCATTTTTGCTTATTTAAGTGGCATTTGTGCCCCAAACCCCTGCTAATTTCAGACACTGATCTGCATCGATCTCTTATGTGGCCTGCACCTTCAATGCCTGCACACCTACCGACATCCTGCAGTGGAACAGAGATAAACACTCGGCTGAAGTTGTCATTGAGGAAGCGTTTGAGGACGTCCAGCGTGATATATGACAGACTAGTGTAGGTGTAGGCGTTGACGGCCAAGACTACTGTATATGCGCCAACCACGCCACATGTAATTATATTGCCCTGAAACACAGATAAACACGTGTGGCTTATTTATGTGTCGATATGAACTAATATTAGATGCATTTTTCTCTATCTCACCTCTCTAGGCCACCTGATGAAGAACAAAGGGACAACCACCATAATGCAAGCAAACACCACCCAGAACACCACATCATTATGGAATATAGCAAGATCACCTGAAGGAAATAAACAACTACTAATGAAAATTATCACCCACATCTCAACAATCAACATCCAGCAAGACTGTAAAGAGAGATTATAAAGAGATCATTTCGAACAGATAATGAAACAACATCTTTAACTATACAAATGAGGATACCTTCAAACATGATTTCTTACCAAGTGGAGTGAAGAAGACGATGGATGAGATGAGAAATCCAAGAATGAGTCCAACCACCAACACGCAGGCCATGACCGAACCGAACCGCCACCAGCTCATCACCATGGCCACACCCCCAACCACACCCATCAACGCTGTCAGAGCCAATCGAACTGCAGAGACAGTCAACAAACTGTTTAAAGACACTACAGGTGAAAAGGGTAAAAAGTATAACTAACAGATATCAGCTGACTAATCAGAGTACATTAAAACAGTTGTTTTACATTACAAATTTTATAATATGCAAATGAGGCATCTATTATTATCATAATTTTCCATAACTGAAGCAATAAAATAAACATTTAAATGTGTATTTTGGATGTTTTCTATCCTCTAATTATGTTGAGTCATCAGTTGTTATCTATCTCAGAGAATCAAACTTTCAGAAATTCTCTTCCTTATTTCAGCCATGCCTGTCTTGTAAACACGCAAACAGCTGACAAACAGCTCTTGATTTGGACAGACCGGTTTCACACCTCCAGCTGAAATCCACAGCACATGATAGAGCTGCAGCAGCATGACTCTAATCATCAGAGAGTTAAGGCACAACAATAACCTCGATCCTCTGTGACGGGAGCTGCTTTCTGCACTCGTGACGGCTAATGGGATTCACTGCTGGCAGAACCAGTTTGTGTAACCAATTTCAGTCAAAATAAACCGGAAAAACTCAACTTCTAAGAGCACAAACTATTTATGGATATGAAGACAACAGCTCAGTGTAAACACCACAAATCACCCAGAATGGTGTGAAAATCTGATCAGAAACTTCAAACTAAAAGTTCAGGCAGACACTAATTGTTTCGGTGTAATTCTACTCACTGTCGTAGTCCAGCTGTGTGGTTCTGGTGATCAGGATGAAAAAGACAAATGCCATAAAGCCAAATCCCATACAGAACAGCTCTGAGAAGACACAGAAATGGGCATTTTAATGCAAACAATAGCTGTGTTTACATGCACTAATTTACATCTACACAAATTAGTGTTATTATAGTAGTCAAGTCAAGTCACCTTTATTTATACAGGTCCTTTTCAAAAAATTAGCATATTGTGATAAAGTTCATTATTTTCTGTAATGTACTGATAAACATTAGACTTTCATATATTTTAGATTCATTACACACAACTGAAGTAGTTTCAAGCCTTTTATTGTTTTAATATTGATGATTTTGGCATACAGCTCATGAAAACCCAAAATTCCTATCTCAAAAAATTAGCATATCATGAAAAGGTTCTCTAAACAAGCTATTAACCTAATCATCTGAATCAACTAAGTAACTCTAAACACCTGCAAAAGATTCCTGAGGCTTTTAAAAACTCCCAGCCTGGTTCATTACTCAAAACCGCAATCATGGGTAAGACTGCCGACCTGACTGCTGTCCAGAAGGCCATCATTGACACCCTCAAGCAAGAGGGTAAGACACAGAAAGAAATTTCTGAACGAATAGGCTGTTCCCAGAGTGCTGTATCAAGGCACCTCAGTGGGAAGTCTGTGGGAAGGAAAAAGTGTGGCAGAAAACGCTGCACAACGAGAAGAGGTGACCGGACCCTGAGGAAGATTGTGGAGAAGGACCGATTCCAGACCTTGGGGGACCTGCGGAAGCAGTGGACTGAGTCTGGAGTAGAAACATCCAGAGCCACCGTGTACAGGCGTGTGCAGGAAATGGGCTACAGGTGCCGCATTCCCCAGGTCAAGCCACTTTTGAACCAGAAACAGCGGCAGAAGCGCCTGACCTGGGCTACAGAGAAGCAGCACTGGACTGTTGCTCAGTGGTCCAAAGTACTTTTTTCGGATGAAAGCAAATTTTGCATGTCATTCGGAAATCAAGGTGCCAGAGTCTGGAGGAAGACTGGGGAGAGGGAAATGCCAAAATGCCTGAAGTCCAGTGTCAAGTACCCACAGTCAGTGATGGTCTGGGGTGCCATGTCAGCTGCGGTCAATGCAGCTAGCTATCAGGAGATTTTGGAGCACTTCATGCTTCCATCTGCTGAAAAGCTTTATAGAGATGAAGATTTCATTTTTCAGCACGACCTGGCACCTGCTCACAGTGCCAAAACCACTGGTAAATGGTTTACTGACCATGGTATTACTGTGCTCAATTGGTCTGCCAACTCTCCTGACCTGAACCCCATAGAGAATCTGTGGGATATTGTGAAGAGAAAGTTGAGAGACACAAGACCCAACACTCTGGATGAGCTTAAGGCCACTATCGAAGCATCCTGGGCCTCCATAACACCTCAGCAGTGCCACAGGCTGATTGCCTCCATGCCACGCCGCATTGAAGCAGTCATTTCTGCAAAAGGATTCCCGACCAAGTATTGAGTGCATAACTGAACATAATTATTTGAAGGTTGACTTTTTTTGTATTAAAAACACTTTTCTTTTATTGGTTGGATGAAATATGCTAATTTTTTGAGATAGGAATTTTGGGTTTTCATGAGCTGTATGCCAAAATCATCAATATTAAAACAATAAATAGCTTGAAACTACTTCAGTTGTGTGTAATGAATCTAAAATATATGAAAGTCTAATGTTTATCAGTACATTACAGAAAATAATGAACTTTATCACAATATGCTAATTTTTTTAAAAGGACCTATATAGCACTTTTAACAGTACAGATTGTGTCAAAGCAGCTTCACAGTATTAAATAGGAAAAATAGTGTGTAATAATGCAAAAGGACAACAGTAAACACTCACTTTTCTTTTATTAATATTTTGAGTTAGTTTTTATTTTTTTTTATTTAATTTGAGTTAATATTTCGTAATTTTGTTTTGCAATTATTATCAGTTTTCATTTAATTGATGTCTCTATAGTTTTTATTTAATTTTTATTTATTTAAGTTATTATTTAAGTTTATTTATTATTATTTAAGATTTAATTTATTTTTATAACATTTTTTATTTTTTATTTTGTATTAGGTTTTATTTTTCATTTTTATTTAAATTTTAGTTAAAGTTTTAGTAATTTTGTTGTGCGTTTTATTATCTTTTGCTTTTTTTTTTAATCTGTCTATACAGTTTTTTAGTAGACATAGTAGACATAAATTATTTTTTGAAATGTTGCTTTGGCAACTAGCTGAAATAAAATATATACTTTCAATATTTTATATTTTAGTTACTGTTTTATTTAAAGTAATAAAAAAAAACTAAAATTCATGGTTTTAGCTTTTAGCATATAATGAGACATTTAAATTAAAAAAAAGTTTAAAGCTGCCAAAAAGACCATTTAATGAACTTGCATAAATGTCTAATTTCAAAATTAACTATATTATTTAGCTTCACTTAATACATTATCAAACCACCATTACTCATCTCACATGTTCACTTAGAAATCAGCTGTAAAAAAAAAACAACCATTTCATTTGAATAGAGAGAGAGTTGTAAAGGTCATAAAACATTGACTAGACTGTTTGTTGTGCAAGAAGCCTTGACTAACACTGCAAGTGAACATCAGAGAAGAAATGATGCATCATATAAACGCTTTAAAAATTTAGCACTGAAGTAACTATAAAATCTGTTGACCTCCAATCCCTGGCAAAGACTTTCCCAAACCTAAAATACTTGAGACATCTTTAGTTGATCGACAGTTATTAATAGCAGTAATGTGGTGCGTTTCTAAAAAAAGAAAGAAAAACATCACTCACCACATTTGAAGAAGCGGTGGCCCACAAAACACACAAATAGCCCAGCCAAACCGAGCACAGTGAAAAACACTTTAGTAGAAACTCTCCCTGAGAAAATGAGAGAGAAAGCATATGCTTACATTTAGATACCATGTCAAACCTGTCACAGAAACAGTTTTTTTTTTTTAAGAAAAAGGGGTCTTGAGGTAGGGTTTGTAAGTGGCAACTGACCTCACATATGAAAGGAATTTCAGAATTTCAGAATAAAATAACGCAGCATGAATGTTCATCTTCTCACCTAAATCATTGCATCCATCCAGCGTAGAGTTGAAGCTGCAGGCATATGTGTGGACGGGGATGTAGGATGTTGATGTGTTTAGAACTGGATCTCTTACAATCACAGAGAAAATCACACCCTGACCGGGCAGCGAGCTGAAGGAGAACTGCGTCCGGTCATGAGAAGATAAAGACATCACCTGAAATAGTAAAATAAATTAAACTAAGGGTGTTTTCAGACCCAAAAATCACTTGTTCCCTTCTGAAACAGGGACTTAATTACACATATATAGAATTTATATATTATTATATAATGTGTGTGTTATTTATATATTTTTAATATAACATATATTAATTATGCATATGTTATTATATATATTTGAGTATGTATATGTTAAGAGAGTTTAAACAATCTCAAAGTAACTGTGTTAAGATCCAAGCGCAATTGCTTTGTACAGTACATTTACACCTAAATGAACTAACCTAAGGTAGAAAATGCACCAGATTACAAAAGAAATGCTGTAAAACACATTAACAGCTATACAAGATAACAGCTGTAACAGACAACAAAGTGGTAAGGTAGCACAGAGAGAGATTTGACACACTTTTCTGCTGTTGTCCTGCACGTTCTGCACATTGGCCACTTTCTCCATGTTGCTGATCAGACTCTGCTCCGACAGGTCGCCTTCCGGCAGGAAGTATTGATACACCTCATACACCAATCGCCAACGAGTGCTGGAGCCCATGTCCACATCACACGGCGGCGGACTCTCCCCTCTGAAAAACATCATCTGATTTAGACTCATCTAGACTGGAAAACACAATTTTAAAGGGTCACGACACTCTGTATCTACATTACAGAGATTTGAAATTTAAGAGGTGTTTGTAATGCACATTATAGAAGACAATATTATTGTAGATAATATAATTGTAGGACAAAACTAGCTCATTTTGAGCTTTTTTAAGCTATTTCCTCTTCTAAGCTTATAATCTTCATTAGGATGTGATGTTTTCTCACATATAGTACATCAATGACTCATGACTCATGTGAGTCTGCACATTCTTAATTATTTATGACAACACATGTTTATTTCCTGTAACAGATGCTTTAAACTGTGAGATAGTTGAGAGACACATTTATAGCGTGAGTGTAACTGTTCAATGCAAACATGTACATCCATCTTGCTCACTTATTATTGTAGCACTATTTGTGCTGAATACAAAAAAAAATTTATGTTGGCCAGTAGTATGTTATAAGTAGCTGAAATAAGCACAAATGTCAGGGCATGTCAAAACATCTAAAGGTCGCAAAAAACACCTCAGACCCCAGAGGGTTATTTAGAGATCATTTATATAATCTATCAAACAGCTTGCATAAATGTCACAAAATCTTAAAAGCTAATATAAAAGCAACAGTGCGTTTATATACATATATTTGAATGCAAATGGCTGTGCATTTATTTATGCATTAAATTATAACTGTCACAGGTTATGTGTGTATTTGTGTCATTTACTATGAAACCCATGTCTAATATATTTGTTCATTTGGTTGCATGTAATGGTGAATCGCAGCATGCATTTGTTGGAACCTATGATGCATTGACTTTAAAAGTCCAAGACTTTATCAAATTCCTCTCACCTTCCATATCCAATGTTAGCAGGTGCAAAGGTAATCGTGGTCTCAAACAGGTTGTATTGCACGTAGATGTTTGGATCAATCTCCAGTGGAAATTCCTGATTACAGGCTCCTGGAACAGGATCTGCACACACATTACATAGACACACTGAATGCACTGTATTCCAGTCTACAGTCAGTTAATGAGATTGTTTGTGTTGTGGCATGCAAGTAAAGAGTTAGTTTTCTAACCAGTACTGGAGTATGGCAAAATCACACCAACTCCTGCTACACTACTCCCATCGGGCGTCTGCAGGAACCACGAGACAGTGGTCTGGCTTGGTGTCAAGTTGGATAAAAGACCAGAATCTGCTGCCGTGGCCGAAAAACCATAAAGTGGGACCTGACCAATGCACAGAAAAAACAAAAAAAAAACACAACCTATGAATGGACAGCTACACATACACACACAGTCACTCTAGATGGATAAAGGTCAAATGGAAAATATTATGCAACAAATACAAGCAAAGTGCAACCATTCAAGTCCTGTCCTATATTTACTTGGTTTTACTTGGAATTACAGCAGACTAGACCGCAACAGTCAGGTGCCATTAGTAAAAAAATCCTTCTTCACCAGCGTATTAATTTTTAACAATAACTAATAAACTATTAAAGACAGGCCTACTATGATTTCTGAGGTTGTTAATCAGTGGTGATTATTTTAACAGCAGAATCCCACATGAAAACCTACATTACCAATGATTCTGCAGAGAAACCTCCACTAACCAGAGACTCAAATGTAATTATTTGTTTATAATTATTTGATTTATTTGATTTCTTATTTAATATTTGTTTTAGTTTTTTAGTTTTATTTATTTCCAGTTAGTTATTATACTGCTTGTACTTAAACCAAACAACCTAACTGAAATAAATATAAATATAAATATAAATATAAATATAAATGCCTCAGTTTTATTTAACAATTTCTCAGTTTTAAATATCTATGGGAAAAATAAATAGGAAAAATACAGTCGGAACCAAGGCCACAAAAAATTGGGCGTCACTACTGCATTCTGTAATAAAGCAACATTGGTTTCAAACAGCATTTCATATTGACTTTAACTCTGTGTCTGAACTGGGGTTTGTGCTCAGCGCACTAAAGCTGCATGACTGCTGACATTATGAACAGAATGCATGGACAGGCATGTGTGCGTGTAGAGATCAAAACTTGTGATTAAACCCTCACATGATGCCTTGCTCGCTCAACCCATGGAAATGGGTCAGCTAGGGGTGCTTGTATGTTTCTTTCTTGTGTTTGACAGTGCCTTACAGTGCTGTATGTTAGAGTGTATGTCTATACAAACAGCACTGCTGTGTATGCGTGATCTCTTACCGGTGTATATGAGAGTGTAACATTGTGGTGATGCGTATGAAACTGCAGTGTTAAGAAGGAAACATCAGCAGGAATCCGGGAAACGACAGCTTGAACCGTTCCGTTCACCGGGACACTCACGTTCTGGAAGGTTCCCAGAGAAAACATCACACGGTCTGCAAAACACATACAAGAAGACATCTGGACCAGTATCTGATTCTTTTTTGCCATTATCATAATATGATCTTAATGTTTGACCCCAGGAGCCGTTTTCTCTACTTTTTTTTTTTACCGATGCATATTTTCTGACCAAAAAAAAAGTGTGTAAAGTATATATATATATATATACACATACACTCATATACACACACATTTTTTTTGGTCAGAATATTTTGTTATACAGTATACAGTTGTCAGAAATCAATATACATGGTATTTCTCATTTAAACTAAAAGTTTTTAGTGACTGCCTGGAAGAGACACCAGTGAACACTTCAAATAAGGAAGTGGTTTTTGACAGTTGTGATTTGGTGAAGAAAGATGTTGGCTCACGGTTGCTCTGACTTCCTGCTTGACAGTGAAATCTGGCATGATAATCAAGTCATCTGATTTCACAATGACTCACACCTGCCGTTCACCAAAACTACACTCAAAAATTATTGCTGTGTCTAAACCTGCAAGATGCTGCCTTTATATACAGTACACAGATGTGGGAAGGCATTTTTGGGTTTCCTTTATTCCATCTTACGGCTCAATTTCTAGCAATAAGCAACAAAGCCACTAGATATTTACTTGTTTTTCTCTAAAACTTGTTCTACATTTTTAGGAATTGCTTAACAAACAGTTTGTTTGTTCAAGTTGAGGTCTGCAGAGATCTTGAAGACTAAAATCACTTCACTGATCTGGAACAATCTCTCTCTTTCTCCTTCAGGAATGTGGAAATAGTTTCTAAATTGCATATCATGGATTGTTGCTGTTTCACTGTCATCTGTGCATTGTAAGCAGGAATGAGGAAAATTAAAAGAGGGAAAAAAAATAAAATAACTCACTTAAAGAAATGTGGCACTGTTACAAAACACCACAGCATTATTAAGAGGCACAAAATCACAACTGACAGGTACTAAAAACAATCAGACTCTTCCCTGACAGGCAGGAGATCAGCAAACATCAAAAAGTGACTTAAGTGTTTTACTACTGATCTACTGTTTTCTTAACCCTATAAAACCTAAATTATCATATTTCATACATGATTTTAAGGCCTCTAACACAATCTTTTGCACACAATCTACTACATGCCTTCTGTTGTATGATTGTTTTTTTTTTAGCAAGTAAAAAGAACTTTTAGTATAATTGTACAAACGTCCACCTTCAGCTCGTGTTTCATGTGTCTTTTTGCTGTCAGATCTGATTTTATATCAAGTAAACAACAATAACTTTGATACTGCTAGTAATATATGAAGACACTTACTGAATTGAAGCAGCTTTGCTTTACTTGATTATCCATGAAATCACGTTGAAAGGTGAGTCTCAAATATCATCATCAGGCTTTTTAAGAAACATTTATTTGTTCATCTTTCAAACACTGTTTGTGTTTGCTTTATATACTATATAATGTTTTTTATAGAAAACATGAATACACACCCCACACAAACTGAATAGTTAATGTCGCATCTTATAGTTATAATAGGGTGAATTTAGTGAGAGGTTTACGTTGACATAACTTTAAGTTGACTCTGAAATCACCCTGGTTAGTTAATAATAATAATAATAATATAATACATATAGTTATTGATCAGCATTATTAAATTAAGATCAATTCAGTAATTTTTTGTGTAGGTAAATCAAGCAAACGTCATGTGTTACATGCATGCATCTGCATCAGTGTTGATAAAAGATTTTTGTTTACTCACTCTCATCCTGAGCGCGCAGACAATTGACCCACGACAAGACGAGCAAAACCAAACATTCTCTCTTCAGTGGCATTTTCCCGGATCAGTCCAGTCCATAAACACGCTCTAGCAGCGGCGATCAGATTCAGGAGTCATGCTGAAGCTTCAGGTTTGGCCTCCGGAACTGTCACTCGCTCCTCGGTTGCACTACAATGCAACAACTTTTGAGTGGAACGCGCCTTTCACCAGTAGTACGCAGGCGCAACTGTATGGCGTCACGTGATCTGGCTTTGAACGCGCTTGGCGGAAACGGAAAAGGCGAAGAGGAGCCAACATGGCGGACAGGCTAACGCAGCTTCAGGATGCTGTTAACTCAGTAAGACTCATTTAAATGTTAATTTTATGACTAATAAGCCATAGAAGAGGGCAAAGTGTACAAATTATATTCATTCAGTCGTCTGTTACATGCGGTCAGGTTGTGTGTGTAAGAAGTTACATTAACGGACTGTAGCGTATGAAGGTGTTAGCATAGCATGCAGTTGTGAATGAATAAACAGTTAAAGTTTGTACATAAATTTATACAGAAAGAAGGTAGTACTGTATTAAACTAAAAATATGTTATTTTAAATGAGGAAGAAATGTATTATATTATATACAAAGTAAACTGAAGTAAGTCAAAATGTTTCAAGAAATTAAAATTGCGGTCAACACAAATAAAACTATATATACTTATATATTATATATACTATATATATATACTTTTTTATTTATTTGAGACATATACCACAGTATTATGTACCCTTGGTTTTTACGTACTTTATAAATAAACATAATTAGATCATTTATTTGTGACATGTACAACACTATTGTTTTATAGTATTAAATTGTGTGCTCGTGTGTTTATATATTTGAAAAATATTTATATAAAATATTGTAGCTGTTATTTTAATTTTATGACACATAGCGCAATATTTTTTGTAAGTGATATATTGTGTACTATTACATATTAGCAATTAAAAGAAATTTACACATTAAAAGAAGTTTACACATTTTTTTATGATATTAGCAATGGATTTTAATATTTTTCATCATGTTTATAGAGAAAAAACAAACCCAATAAACCAAATCCAAACGTGATTTGTTATTTTGGGTTGCTTGTGTGCACTGTGTGATTGATATGTGTTTTGCTATGATGTGTGTTTTAGCTGGCTGATCAGTTCTGTAATGCGATTGGAGTCCTGCAGCAGTGCGCACCACCTGCCTCCTTCAGCAACATCCAGACTGCCATCAACAAAGACCAGCCCTCCAACCCCACAGAAGGTGCTCAAACCTGGGCCAAAAATCAGTTTACATCACCGCTGTGGTGTGATTTAACTGACATTTTTTTTTCATGTGTTCCTCTAGAATACGCTCAGCTGTTTGCAGCCCTGATAGCAAGAACAGCAAAAGATGTTGACGTGCTGATTGACTCTCTGCCCAGTGAAGAATCTACTGCCGCACTGCAGGTACGTTTATACACAAACCGTATGACTGGTCCCCTGATATGTCTCTATTTATCCACCTTTTCCAAACAAGCCTACTGCATATGGGTGGCACTTCTGGCTGTGTTTACTGCCATTTAAAAGTGCTGAAAGAAATAATTTCAAATAATAAGTTTGTTCTACAAATTGTAGTTGAAACCATAAAAAGAAAACATTTTTGTGACTTTACGTAAAGAAATCATTAACTGAAATAAAATATAGAGAACTTTAACTTTTTATTTCAGCTAGCTGTCAAATTTGAGTGTGCTAAAATAACTACAACTGCAAAATAAATTAATACTATAAAGACATTATAAAAAAAAAGACTAAAATGACAAAAACACAATTACTGAAACTAAAGTTAAAGTGAAAACAAAAATGTTAATATTAATTAAATATAAATTATTTACATAATTTTATTATTATTCTAAATATTAATAAAACCTATAATAGTGTATCTCTCTCTCTCTCTCTCTCTCTCTCTATATATATATATATCTATCTATATATCAAACATTTGGGATCAGTAAGAAAAGTTTTTTTATGCTCGAATATGTGTGAAATAATATTGCAATTTAAAATAACAACTTTTAAAATATAATTTATTTCTGTGATCAAACTGAATTTTCAGCATCATTACTCCAGTCTTCAGTGTCACATGATCCTTCAGAAATCATTCTAATATGCTGATTTATTATCAGTGTTTGAAACTGCTGTGCTGCTTAATATTTTTGGAACCTGTGATACTTTTTTCAGGATATTTGGATAAATAAAAAGTTAAAAAGAGCAGTTTATTCAAAATAGAAATTTTGTGTTACAATGTACACTGTTATTCAAAGGTTTGGGGTCAGTAAATTTTTTTTTAAAGAAATTCATATTTTTATTTAGCAAGGATGTGTTAAATAGATAAAAACATGGACTTAAGCGTAAGACTTAAATTGTTAGATTTTTAATTATTTTAAATAAATGATGTTATTTTTAACTTTTTATCCATCAAAGAAAAAAGTGTCACAGGTTCCAAAAAAATATTAAGCAGCACAAAAGTTTCAACACTGATAATAAATCAGCATATTAGAATGATTTCTGAAGGATCATGTGACACTGAAGACTGGCGTTATGGCTGATGAAAATTCAGTGCTGCGTCAGAAATAAATTATATTAAAATAGGAAACCAATATATAGCAGTAATATTTCACAATAATACTGTTTTTTTTATATATATATGATCAAACAAATACAGCCCCGATGAGGGTTATTTATGTTATTACTTATAAATAAAATTATTTTGAAGCAATGAACTGTTCATCCCATGAAGCAAATGCAAACAAATCTACTCAATGATATAATAATGTAAAAAACAAAAAACCAAAAAAAAACACTACATTGGTCATTGATTTCAGCATGGTTTTTTTTCTTGGTTTGTTTTTTTAATCATGAAATATGAATGGGATTTTCACTTCCAGAACCCAGCTGTTGTGTTCAGTTTCACCATAAAATATTTATACTGCACTTCTGGTGCTGTATTGCTGCTGTTCCATAAACGCCACCTTTTGTTCAGATGTTTTATTTAACCATAGTTTCATGAAGCTAACATCTGACCATTCTGTGGTTGCCTCTAACTTTAAATGGAAAGAGCACAGCAACGCCTTAGTTTGATACATCCCTACAATAAAGTCTAATCTTATACCTTTTCTCTGTATGTTACTTAATTTGTTTCACAGGCTGCGAGTCTAAGGCAGTTGGAAGAGGAGAACCAAGAAGCTGCGAACCGTCTGGAGGAAGTGGTTTACAGAGGAGACATGTTGCTGGAGAAGATCCAGTCAGCTCTAGCAGACATCGCCCAATCACAGCTGCGCACACGCAGCGGAGCCCCGAGTCACTCGACACCACCAGAGTCATGACAGCGACTGACCCCAAGCAAACATGGACTATGTCGTCTGTACACAGCAGGGATTTTATACTCGTACTTCATGGATCACAAGAGAGCTTGTGTTAAATGTACAGTTTGTTTCTGGACTGAAGAATGATTCTGATTTCATTCTGTAAGTGCCCACTGTTTCCCATCGCATGTCTTGAGTATATGACCTCTGACGTCACTTTCTACCTGATAACCGTAAATGTTCAGCATCCATCAGCCTTTTTCAAACAGTCAACATCTGGGTAAGTTGGTTTTTGTATATTTAATGATATTTTTTTCGTGCCAGGATCATGCGGTGTTCATTTTATTTTAAAAGAAATTTTGTTTAACAAATAAAAAAAAAACTGAATGAAGTGTTTGTTATTCTTTGCAAATTGAATTATGAATATGGTAATTTGTTTCATGCAATGCCATTGTCAAGAGAGACTGTTCTTTAACAGATTTATACAAATAACAGATCTAAAACCTGTTCGTTTTATTCTTTTGTTTCCATTGCTTCATTTATCCAACTAAAATTTTAAAACAGGCAATGTTGCAATTGCAATAAAATGTTTAATGTGAATTATGCTATCCAAAAAATGTTACATATGACCTTAAATGCCTTAAAGTTGTTGTAAGAAATGCCAACAAGTAAATACTTTTAAAACTTTTTTTTTTTTTTAATGTTATACGGTGATTAAGTTTGAGTGCTGCCATCTTCCGGTCATGCAAGCGAATTTAATGTGCAGAAACGGACTTTGATATCGCTTCTACGTGGTGATAAAGATCTTAGTTTTATTAATAGAAATATTTATATAAATTATTATTACATTTTAACTTTTCTTTTCCACCAAGTTATTTCTGTGCCGTAGCCACGCTGATTAGCGCGTGACGTAATCAATCTTCCTCCCAATAAGAACGCGTCTTCTGAAGAACGTCAACAAAACAGTATGGCGCCGTTCGTGCAGTTGGGATTTCTTTTTCCTGCAGGCTTTTATGACAACGAGAGTTATTACCGAGGTAAGAGACTACAGAGTATTATTTATACCATTTGGAACTGCTAAATGTTAAGAAAATGAATACTGACAAGCATTTTAAACACTCAGACTGAAATGGCTGCGCTTAGTGAAGCGAACTGAGATCGTAACATGAAATAACGTTACTAAAACTTTTACCGCTGTTTATTCCCAAGTCGTAACAGTACCAAAACGTATATCAACCTAAGATTAAAAAAAAGACCTGTAGACTGATGTTACATGTAAACATTCAATCAAAATAGGGATCTACTTTTGAATGTTAGTTAAAGTAACGTTAGAACTACAAGATGTAACGTTAGTGACATGATGTAGCAGCATAGGTTAACTAAATGGGGTTAAACTAACCAGTCAAACTATACGACTCAGGCTGTCAGTCAGATGATAAAGTATAAAATATATACGAATTTCACAATACTTTCTGTATTGTGTCACATAACTGCCCAGCATTATTGTTATGGTTGTACTATAGCTGAATGGGTCAAATACAAGACGTCCAACTTTGGTGTCCACATAAAATTTAATTTACAAAAGTGATTTTATGTGAATAGAAAGCATATTAAATGCAGGGGTCTACTTTATGTTTTAAGTAATTTTTATCAAAATAATGTTCCATTGTCATTCAGCGTAAAATATATATTTCCAAAAAAAAAAATGAAACCGCATACTTACTCTGACCTGTACTTATTAAAATCTATAAAAGAAAATTTTGATCATACTAAATTATTACATTGTAAATTATTTAAAACTTCTTGCTGACAGATGGGTAAAACATAGTGGTTTGAAGGATATTAGTAAAGTTTGGTAAAGATTTAAAATTACAATTAATTTTTTGGGGCTGCCCTGTGACCGTAACATGAAATAACATTTATGAAATAAACATTGTTTATTCCCGAGCCATAATAATGTGAACATCAGGCAAAACATATATCTTGCTTTAGAATGTAATAGTAAAACTAAAATCCAATTCCACATCAACTTTTGAATGGTTGTCAAAAGTGGAACCAAAAGATGTAGTGGCATGATATACCAGCAGAGGTTAACGGGGTTATGCTAACCAACCAAACTACACCATTCAAGCTGTCAGTCAGGTGATTTAAATATAAAATAAAGATGAAGTCACAATACTTTCTGTACTGTGTCTCACAACTGCCCAGCATTATTGCTATGCTTTTACTATAACTATATGCGTGAAAGACAAGATTTGGTGGATTTTGGTTCTGTTTTGGTGCCCACATAAAATTTAATTTAAAAAGGTATAGGAATAAAAAGCATATTAAGTAAGGGTCTGCTTTATGTTTCAAATAACTTTTGTCAAAATATGGGTTAAATAATGTTCCACTGTCATTTAGAGTAGAATATATATTATGTAAAAACAACATACTTATTTTGACCTGTACTTATTAAAATATATAAAAGAAAATGTGATCATACTAAATTATTATATTGTAAATGATTAAAAACGTCTAGCAGTAAAGATTGGTAAAGATGTCAAATTCCAGTTAATTATTATGGGACACTGCACTGTGATTCTTAAAATGAGATTTTTAATGTCCTCTAACGATTCTTGCTCTAAATATGACTGAAAAGGTTTTATAATATATAAAGCATTGTTACATTGAATGACATTTTATGAATGTCACAGAATGACAATACCACAAAATTATGGGACACTATAACAGCTCTGATCAGTATGAATACATTGAACTGACTACAGGCCAGTAGCCTTGACATAATGTGTAATAAAATGTTTTGTGAGGTATATGGTGTCCATTTTAAAGAGTACTACTAAACATCTGGAAAGTCTTACATCCTATGCACGTTTGTTGATTATAGTTCAGCTTTTAACGCAATTAAGCTCAACTTTCTAATTCATAAATTGAAGGCACTGAGTGTAATTTTAACTCTGATCCGTCAGTGTATTTCTCAGAGTTGGCAAGGTTTGTACAATGATGTGATTCATGCTGCCTTCACATGCTATCAGATATTTCCTACTGCCCACTTCTAAAGTCATAAATGTGACCCTGAACCACAAAACTAGTCATAAGTAGCACGGGTATATTTGTAGCAATTGCCAAAAATACATTGTATGGGTCAAAATGATTGATTATTGATTTATGCCAAAAATTATTATAATATTAAGTAAAAATCATGTTCCATGAAGATATTTTGTAAATTTCCTTCCATAAATATATCAAAACTTAATAAGCATTGCTAAAAACTTTTTTAACATAACTTTTTAGTTAGATTTTTTTGCACCCTCAGATTCAAAATTTTCTAATAGTTTTATCTCGGCCAAATGTTGTCCTACATCAATGGAAAGCTTATACGCAATTATATGAAGTCACCCAATAATGATGTCAAACGTGGATGTTTTACATGTCTAAAGAATATAAAGTGAATAAACTAGTCATCAACTCCCCTTCTTACATAAACATTGAGAAACCATAAAAATGTTAATTTCACCCCTTCATTCAAGGGTTTGGTTCATCAGTGGCTCATCAGTCTTCAGTCCAAGTCGAACTGTTTTCTCAGTTTCCTCAGCTGAATGAGTTTATTCATCATAAGATCAGATACACCAATATTTTGGCTCATTTCAAGTCGGAGTGACTGTCAGGTGTCTGAAAGTGAATTTTGACTAGTAACGTAGATCTGAGCCGCTTGAGCCGAGATCTGTTTCAGACACTTCAGTCTGATTCAGTGAACTGGTTCACTAGTTCACCAACTAGTTCACCACAAAGAATCGGTGCAAAAGAATAATTTGTTCATGAACCACACATAACTGTTTGCCTTAGGCTTCCTTGATATAATTATTTTTATTTTGTTTTGTTGATTATCAAATACGGGCAGCCACTGACTTGCATTGTTTGAATGACCGAGGAGCACGGTTTCAGCTAAAAATCTTCTTTACTGTTTTGTTATTCTAAAGCCTATTGAGAATAACATATATTGAACATATTTAAATATTGAACATATTTAACCAGTATGCAGTGAATTTTGAATAAAATGTAGCATTTCATTTGTCGCATATCATATAAAGAGAGCATAATTGGATATGGCCTAACAATATGCTTTGGTAACCATACAGTTCAAGCAAGGTCAGTTCAAAATGCAATAAAGGCCATATGGCAAAGGGAACATCAGTCCCTTGAGTCATTATATGAACGGTTCTTAGGAAAGCACATAAAATTCTAGCTGATCCCATTGTATATGAATTGTTGAGTAGGAATTGTTGTTCTGCAAGACGGTACAGATCACCAGTGTGTAGGAACATCTTTTTAAAAACATATTTTGTACCTACCTTAATTAAAATTTTAAACAACAAATAAACGTTATTGTATTAATGCACGGGTAGGCATAGAGACTTGTGTATTTATAGGGAGTGCTAATGTATTGTTGTATTGATTGTTTATGGATCCCATGTATTGCCTATGTAACTTCTCCTAGAGCACAAGACTAATTTCCTCTTTGGTGATAATAAAGTGTATTTCATTTATTCATTTTCATTCCCTAGATGTACACACAAGGTTGAATGACAATAAATGCTTACTTGAATGTACCTGTCATAAGTATATCTGAATAAAAACTCAACTTCCTAACTTGTACCTGAAGTCTTGTATACTTGTATTTAGATTGTAGTTTTCTCATGTTCTTTGTTGATGTGTGTTTGCTGACGTGCTACTGTGACATTAGCATTTGAAAGACTGTCAACACTTTATCAGAAATGTTTAATGGCTGTTAACTGTATGCATTGGTGTGTGTACAAAATAAACTGACGTGTGACATTTGTGTTTGTGTTAAATTGAATGATGACCATGTGGTGAGCAAATCCATATGTATATATTCAGAAGTCTCAGTGAGTAAACTGGAGATACAGAGTACTTAAGATTTGCATCTACACAGACTAGAAGTAACAAAGTCATTAGTAATTGCCAAGCTGAAACAAACAACTGTGAGGTTTGTTAAGCAATATTAATATCTCTCACCTGTCTTGACTCTTTCCTTCATCCACTCCTTCATGCAAGGGATCCAGTGGTTCAGGAGATGCGGATGATTGGCTCAAAAAGCTTCATCCAAATCCACGTGTTCCAGTTTCCTCGTTTTTGGACGGGCCCGGTTCCAATCCCAATCCGTTCAGGGATTTCTTTCAGGTCAGTTGGTGTTTCTTCTAAACACCTGTAGGATTAAAGAAGATATGCCCCCCAAAAAAAGAAGGGTTGCTGTGAATGTGCCTATGGCTCAGTGGTAAGGTCACGGCCTGCCGTGCAGACGACCGTGGTTCGATTCCCGGCTGGGGCGCTGAAGCGGACTGCGGTGGAGGAGCTGACGAAGCGGATGAAGGACCTCTGTGGAAGAGCGGCCAGGGGATAGACTGAGGAGAAGCTGATGAAGGAAGGAGGTGAGGAGTAAATAATACAGGGAAAACAGTATGTATCTTGGTAAGTAAGGCAAACCTCTGCTGGTTGTCATCTCAGATGTTTCCAGAGTTTTCACATATGCTCTGCTCACTTTTCCTCAGTTCAGCTTGAGTGCAGTGACCATCTGGTGTTCTCTTCACTTCACCTGTCTTCGCCATCACTTCTCCTCACAGGAGGGTGTGACTGTCAACCGCAACGTGTTTCCATGTCCAGGCCGGATTCGAACCGGCATCCTCCCGTTCAGGTAGGATGTGCTCTTACCACTGAGCCACTGGCACTTCCACACTACCAATGCTTTTTTTTGGAGTGTTGTCTTTCTTAATTGGTAAAAAAAACAATTAAATGTTCACAGGAGTGAGATTAGAACCCAAGGTTTCCACGCCAAGGCGCAGCGCACAGACCACTGAGCCACTGGGGTGACTCAGCTCCTTTTTTTTTAATTCAAGAGTGAGATTCAAACCGCAGTGTCCCACATGAAAGCACAACTCTCTTTTTTCCAGGGAGTTTTGTCTTTCTTTTAAGTGTTTTTCTGCTATGTGCAAGCATTTGGCAACCAGTCAGCAGAGGTCCTTGGTATGTCTTGAGTGGATACTCTTGAGATCTAATGTTTGTTCATTTTGCTTGCATGTGAATTGCACTCATAACCCTAATATTGTTAATATCATGTTTTATCAGGTGAGCTACTTGAACACATGGCAGAGGACAGGCAGTTGAACATTTCAATCCCAGAAAATCTTCGACCACAAGAGGCTGAACTTCACAAGTGCAAACCAATTTTGCAGTTAGTGAGGTCTTTATCGAAAACTACTACATACATTCAAGAACTTCTTGGATCACAGACAAGCTGCTTTGCATCTAGGCTTAATTTTGTTGAATGTTTAATTATGAGACTAAAAGCTTATTTAGTATATCTTTTCTATTGTCACCCTTTTCTTGATATAAGACACAGGTGTCTCTTATGAACTCTTTGTCTTTTACAAACATGCTTTGAAAAAATACTTGTTGCCTTCCAGTCTAAAGTGTTTATTTCAATGGTGACTGACTTACTGTCATACTATAGCATTAATTCAGGCATGAATATGGATTGAAAAGTCAGTAATTTCCAGCAGACATACATTTTTGATTATGCAACTTTTATTGAAAGTACAAAACATATTCAAGCAGTTTAGAAAGGACATATGCAAGGCAAGTTTACTTATATAGCACATTTCATACACAATGGAAATTCAACATGCTTTACATAGTAGTCATAAAAACATGACAAATGTGCAAAAAAATGACAAACATACAATGACAATAATGGCAATAATATATATAGTAAGTCTAATGGAATAATATATATACTAAGTCTAATGGAACATTTTCAATGATTGTGAAGTTTATGCCATTTTTTTTACTTTTATTCAGAGCTGCCATCTGGTGTTCATATAAGTGAACATATTGTTATATTAGTATTATTTATATACTATTGATATCCTATTTAAAGTTTATGAATATGTCTACTAAATACTAAATGTTTACATGTATTTTTTTATGCAAATGTGCAGCGTGGCATGATTTTTTTAAAAATAATTAATTACTTTAATTTAGAAAATACATAAAATATTTGGCAGGCGTATTTAGAACATAATTTTTGGATATTAGTAATACTAAAAAAAAAAAAAAAAAAAAAACCCTGAATAAATTTACAAATATGACCACCAGATGGCAGCTCCAAATATTTGTGTATTTGTGTTTTTATTTTATTCATTTTATTAGGTTTATTTTATTTTTAAATACTATTTATGGTTGATTAATTTTTTCTTTTATCTTTAGCTATTTATTTAAAGTTAGTAATTCTGGTCTTTTAACCTTAAACTTTTTTAACATTTATATAATCTTACTCGGAGCTGCCATCTGGTGGTCGTATAAGTGAAATTACCTCCTAGCTTACCTAGTGAATTATTTACAGCCATATCTTTTCAATTAAAATATATTTAATTGCACGTCTGCAAACATATCGCATGAATGTCAAAATAAAAAATGACTTGTGTGTATTGTTAAATTTGACTTTGAGCTGCCATCTACCAGTCATATAAGTGAACTGAATCATGCAGTTTGACATTTCGCCACAAGACGGCGTAAAAATTAGAAGCTCAAGCGGTGGGTGGGCTGAAACCAATTTTTCATGTGACGTAAATTACCCTAAAGCTGTACCCCCACCCCACCCCACCCCCACCCCCACCCCACCCCCACCCCCACCACAAAAGAAAAAGAAAGAAAAATAGGCATGCTGGATAACGCGTGACGCAAGCGTCCTTCTGTCCAATCGGAACTAGTCTTTTCAACAGCGTCACCCAAACATCATGGCGGCGTCCGTGCAGCGTTTCGGCGCAGCGGGGAGACACTTTATAAAGAATTTATTGAACACAAGAATCGTTAACAGGGTGAGAGATTACAGACACATTATTAATATCATTTAGAACTGACAAAATATTGAAAACAAAGTCTTCGCAATCATTTAAAACAGTCGGGTTAAGACTAGCGTGGCTGCTGGTCTCAACAATGCAAACGTAACGTTACATCATAAACATCATGACTTTGCGAAAACATTTAATTGTTACTACTCAATATCGTTTTGATAATTACCTTTTATATCCTGCTGAGTACATCATGGTTATATCGCGTGATGTCTGTGTTTTAGACCGCATCCACTCAGGCTGTCAGTCAGGTGGTTTTAAATGTACCTGAGACGAAGGTCACGACCCTTGATAACGGGCTCAGGGTGGCATCTGAAGACTCTGGTCTTTCCACATGCACGGTGAGTTCACTATTAAAGTGATCTTGGTACATTAAGATTAGATGGCTGATGAATCTGATTATTGAACATTAAAATTATTACAACAATTGTATTAGGGTGATTTCTTAAAAAATAAACTCTCAAACGGGGACATGTGGGGGTGGAGTGTCTCCTTGTGGCTTGTATTTGTGGGAGGTTCCCTCAAACTCATGTCTGGAGTGATAATAAGAACAACAGCAGACCAAAAAGAGTTATTTATTTCATGGGAAAATCCCACAGTGCATTTATTTTACTGCATATCATAGAAGTGTCACATACACCAAGGTTGTTTCAATCCTGTTATTGTGCCAAATCAAATGCAAATAAATAACAATAATCAAATATGCTGTGTATGTATTTAAATATAAGTTAGGTCAACACATTGCAACATAACACAAAAATATAATTGTATCAAAATGTAATATGCAATATAATGTAATATGTTGAATAGATGATCAATAATGAACCTTTGTCCTAGTAGTATTTTAGTATTTTTTTAAGTCCTATTATAGTATGTTAATATTTTGAACAGGCTTTTATTTTTACATATTCAGTTTTTATTTTTCATTTTACTTTATTTATTTATTTTTTTAAATATTTCTATTTATGCCTAAATAAAAACTAAAACTGAAATAAAAAAATACATTATTTCCAATTAGTCATCTTGATGTTTTGATTTAAACCTAAGTTTTAAACTGTATTTAGGGTTTATTTAAATCATTTTTAAATATTACTATATGTGTTTTATTTGTATTTCAGTTTTAGTTTTTATTTATTTCCAGTAAGTAATTTTGGTGTTTTAACTTAAACTTACTTAAACATTTATAATTTTATAATAAAAATCATTTAATAATTTAATTTTATTTCAGCCTTACTTAACAAAAATGTTTTAATAGTTTTAATAACAACCATTGTTGAAAATGCATTTTATTCGAGCATTTGAACAAAAACTGATATCAGAAACAGTAGCTAGATAATACTTAAAGGAGTTTATTAAATAATTAATTTATTTTTATTACAGAATATAACTTGCAGTGAAATGTAAATCTGGTCAGCTACTTGCATTAAATATATAAATGGTTAAAATAGTAAGAGAAGACTACTACTAATAATAAATAAATTTATAATTTAGAAAGCATAATGCAATAATAAATAATAATAGAAAAAAACTTTAATAATAAAAACAAAATGTGTTCATTAAAAATCAGAATATGGAAACTGGCCCAATTTTCCTAAATTTCTCCTGTTCTGATCACATGATCCAGGTTGGTCTGTGGATTGATGCTGGAAGCCGGTATGAAAATGAGCGCAATAATGGTACAGCCCACTTCCTGGAGCACATGGCGTTCAAGGTATAAGAAGCGATAAGAAATATGTCTACATATTAAAACAATTTAGACTAGAAAGCATCAAATCCATTGCTGTGTTTCAGGGCACCAGGAAGAGATCACAGCTGGACCTGGAGCTGGAGATCGAGAATATGGGAGCTCACCTGAATGCGTACACCTCCAGAGAACAGACAGTGTACTATGCTAAAGCTTTCTCCAAAGATCTGCCCAGAGGTAAAGTATCAAACACAAACTCGTCATGATGGGAAGAAAGGCATTATGGGTGTGCTGTAAATGCGTCTCTGTTGGCAGCGGTGGAAATCCTGGCAGACATCATTCAGAACAGCACTCTGGGAGAGGCCGAGATTGAGCGCGAACGTGGTGTCATTCTCAGAGAGATGCAGGAAGTGGAGACCAACCTGCAGGAGGTGGTCTTCGATTACCTGCATGCTACAGCCTATCAGGACACTCCTCTGGGGAGAACCATCCTCGGTCCTACGGAGAACATCAAGTATGTGTCACTCGTTTACAGTCCATCACAAATCTCTTCAATTAAGACAAGACACCAGTGATTTAAAAAGTAATAAATGATTAATCACAGTACATTAGGACAGTTGTTTATATTACAAGTTTTCTATAATCTTATGTTTTAATATGTAAATTAGGCAACTTAAATATGCACTAATTTACATATGTTTAAGTACCAAAGCCAGGTTCAAAATTTTAGTTTGATTCTGTTGTCATTAAAGTTTTTTTTACAAAGTGGATGTTGTGCTTTTGTTTGTTTATTATTGTTATTGTTATTATTATTATTATTATTATTATTAACAACAATAATGTTATAATAATAATTATTGTTATTTATATGTTTATTTTATTATTATTTTTTTATATTTTTACTGCTTACATTTAATTGATTTTTATTGTAGTTATTTATTTCTAGTTATTTTAGTTCTATTCAACATTTCTAATTTTCTTTTCTTTTTTTATACTTATTTTTTATTGTTTTGTAGATAAGAACAGAAAAAAACTTTACATAATAAAAAAGAATAAAGTAAATAATTCAACAAATAAAATAAATAAGTTTAAAATAACGAAGGTTGCCACAAACATTTCTAATTTTCATCTAATTTTCATTTTATTTTTTTACATTTCTGAATCTTCAATGAACAAAAATAGTTTTAGTAAATATAATAACCGTTGTTGTCAAAGCATTTTTATTAAAGCTACTGTTTTCTATTGCAATAAATAAAGAAAAAAATATTTTTTCTTTTTAAATATTAATATGTTCGTTTATTCCTGTATATTTATTTTATTTATTCTATTCCGTTTTTAATTAATTTCCCTTTAACTTTAAAAAAAATCTCTCTCTCTCTCTCTCTCTATATATATATATACACACAATTTATCTATTCATAGATATATTATATTCTTTCCTTTAATCTTAATGTTATGGAAGCAAAATAGCCAAAAATTTAAAAATTGCATGAAAAAAACAATTGTTTCTTGCATTAAAACTGTATTAAAAAAAATCTTCTGTTTGATGTTGTGCAGAACTATAAATCGAGGGGATCTGGTGGAATACATCACAACACACTACAAAGGACCACGGATTGTATTAGCTGCAGCCGGAGGTAAAGCAACTGATTTACAGTAAATCAGCATCACCTGAATGTGTTCATGTCACTTCCTTTGGTTTAATTGTTTAGATCTGTTACTGGCTCAGATTTTGACTATTAATAATCCAGCACTGTTTTTCTGTCTTTCAGGAGTATCACATAATGAGCTTATAGATTTGGCTAAATTTCATTTTGGAAAGCTGCCAGCCAGATACAGCGGAGAAGCTTTACTGCCCTGCCATTTCACTGGCAGTGAGGTGAACAACATTATATCATTATATTTACACTAACAGAATTATAATTTATTACACATGGGAACTCTTTCTGAAATGTCTCATCTCATTAAATATGCACTAATTTGCATACGTTAGCAGAACATAAATCTGAACATTGGATAAAGCCAGGTTCAAAATTCTTCTTTTATTTTGTTGACATTTTAGAGTTAAAGGATTTTACATGATATTTGGTTCATTTTATTAGTTTTATTTATTTTGTAATAATAATACTTGTTTATTTTTATTTCAGGTTTAAAATTGCTTCAACTGATGTTGCATATATTTCCAGAACATAAATGTTTTTATGGAAAAAGCCAGGCTCAAATTCATATTTTATTTACTTTTTCTTTTCGTTTAACAGAGGGAATTACGTGCTTTTAATTTAACAGAGAGGGGATTTTGTGCATTTGTTAATTTAATCACTTCTTGATTTTTAAAAACTTTACTGTTTATTTTCATTAATAGAAATAGTGGCAATTGTTTTTTCGGAGAAATGTCCTCACGCTAGAGTTTATGTGCACAAACACACCAAATGAACCAGTAAAACAGCATAATATGGGTCCTTACCTTGAGTTCTGCTCTGGATTCCTCACAGATTCGTGTGCGAGATGATAAGATGCCTCTGGCTCATATAGCCGTTGCCGTGGAGGCCGTCGGCTGGTCGCATCCAGACACCATCCCTCTCATGGTGGCCAATACGCTCATCGGGAACTGGGATCGGTCGCTTGGTGGCGGGATGGTAGGAGGTGCTTTCACTAAACCATTACAATGAAAGAGACCAGAAACCCAACTAACCATACCTTGTTTTGTGTTAGAACTTGTCCAGTAAGCTGGCACAGATGGCATGTCAGGGTAACCTGTGCCACAGCTTCCAGTCCTTCAACACCTGCTACACCGACACGGGCCTGTGGGGGCTTTACATGGTGTGCGAACCAGGAACCGTCAGAGACATGATACGCTTCACACAGCTGGAATGGTGAGACTTTGACATCCACTGGGCTTTTTGTTGAGCTGAAAGAGGAGCAACTAACACCCGGTTTCCTTTAGGATGTCTCTGTGTACAAGCGTGACTGAAAGTGAGGTGAACCGAGCCAAAAACCTGCTCAAGACAAACATGCTGCTTCATTTGGATGGTAAGTGCAGCATAGTAAATAGGGTTTATGAGGGCAAACTCAAATTTAAGACCTTAATTTGTGAAAGGGCAATTTAAGACTTATTAAGACCCTGAGAAACCCTGAATAAAGCGATCAATTCTTGCATGTTTGTCTTGTGTAGGATCCACTCCCATCTGTGAGGACATCGGCCGGCAGATGCTGTGTTACAGCCGCAGGATTCCTTTGCATGAACTGGAGGCCAGAATAGATGTGAGTAAACATTTCTCCTGCTATCTGACCCATTCAAAAGTTTTTCTAGCCTTATTCAGACAGCAACTGTTTCTCATGGGGATGACTGTAAAAGTAAGTTTGCATCAAATTCATGCATATGATTTATTTATGGTGGATTTAGTTTAAATGGTCTTGCATTTTATCTGTCATAATGTTGGATGTTTACAGAAATGCAAAGTTAATGCAACTAACTGAGGTAAAAAGTCTGCTATAGCTTGTACAATAACATTTAATTCAATAGTAAGAAGAAAATAGCGTATTTATTATTTATTTAAATTTAAAAATAGAAACTAAATTAATGCAGTGTTATTTCCATCAGGTAAGAAGTCCTAGTGTTATTGCTTGAATAATTCATATTTAATTTAACAATAGGAAAATAATACCATATTTATTATTTAATGGCTTAAATGTTGTTGTTTTTTTGGTGCATTTTGAGATATCATTTTGAAAATGTGGAAATTAGCAGAATCAAGTTAACAGGAAAATGTCCTATGTATTATTTGATTATTTTAATATACTATTTAAAAATAGAAAAAGTGACACACTATGGTTTAAACGGTTTCCTGTCTTGCATTTGGGCTCTCAATGTTTAAAAAAATATTTATTATATATTATTTAACAATATGATTATTATTATTATTTTTTTTTTTTTACATAAGATAAAAAGTCTATTATTGCTTGGATAATGAATATCCTATTTAAAAACAGGAAAATTAATGGTTTCTGTCTTAAGTTTTATCTCTCAAACAATTTTATTTTAAATATATGAAAATTAACAGAAATAAGTTAAATGCAATATGTACCATATGTAAAACGTAATTTTTCTGTGTTAAGTGTTGAAGTGACCTCACATCCCCATGAGAAACTATTAGCGTGTGAGCAGAGTTTTATTAGTGCTACTTCTCCTCCTCTCAGGCCATAGACGCCACAACCATCAAAGACGTGTGTATGAAATACATCTATAATAAAGCTCCCGCTATAGCAGCTGTTGGTGAGTATCCCTCCTTACTCTCTAATATCTGATATTTTCCCAGCTCTGGTCCTGGAGTGTCTTCATAACCAAAGACACATGATTAAACTCGTCAACTGGTTAGTAGAGACTCCAGGACCTAAAAGAGAGCAAAAATACGGGAAATGCTGCTTTCAGTGACTGATAGCCAAATACTTATTGATGGTTTGCAGGTCCGATCGAGCAGCTCCCGGACTATAACAGCATCCGCAGCGGCATGCATTGGTTACGGCCATAACTACACCGTCTGCATTAACAGTCACAAAAACAAGACAATTTAATATGTGCTTTTTTCCATGTTTATTTTATTATAAAATAAAGAACAACACAATAAAGTTAAAAGACGTGTGTGTGTGTGTTTGCGTGTGTTTTCTTTCCCTGCGGCACGTTTGTCATTTCTTGTTTTTAGCAGCGACCTGCTCCTGGGCAGCTTTTTTAGCCTTTATCATCTCCACCAACTCCTGCACAAACACCAGAAAGAGAAACACATCAACATCTGTTACGTAGAGATCAGAGTTTATAGTATAGAATAGTAGTGTGTGAGTTAGACGTTATCCTATGATTATAATGTTATGACTTGTAATTTCGTTAATAATTACTATTTATACAAAATATTTTATTAATTATATGGTAACTTCCGATTCTACATGATCAATCAGCTTGCAACATAACATTATTATTACAATTTTACATGTTAATTATTATTTATGGAAGAGAAAAATAGATCTTATTAATTACTTGGCACCCTCTTATAATTCTACTTAATTATTAATCAGATTGTATTACAGAGAGTGTTACAGACATTATAATATTACTTAGAATTAAAATTGTACATTTTATTAGTAATTATTTATAAAAATGTAAAAATATAATTATTAAATTATAAAAAACACTAATTACTTGGCACCAATTCACTGTGCATTAAAGACATAATTATTATAATTCATATATTTTTAATTTTATAAAAATGTATACTATAATAAATATAATATAAAATATATATAATTGTATTAATGATGATTAATGATATAAAAATGTAATGTAATATCCATCATTATTTTTTATTAAAAATAGTATAATTACATATTTAATATATTATTCCAATTCACCCTTATAAGATTGTGACAATTATTATAATTCAGATATTTTTATTTTATAAAAACATAATATAAATAATACAAAAACATATTTAATTGTATTATTAATAATAAAAAAGAACATTTATAAAATAATATAATTATTATAATTAAATATAATTGCTATATTTTATTAATTACTTGACATCTTAAAATAAGTATTATCTTAAAGATAAGAATTAATATGATTTATTGTTTATTAATAAATCTAATAATACAATTATTATTAGTAGTATTATTTTAAAAAATCTTTTCCATTAATTACTTGGCAACTTATCCTCATTGTACCTTAATATTTAATATTAAAATATTAATATTTTAATACTGCTTTTGTTTCAAAATATTTATTTGTTCTGTGTGTGTTTTGGGCAATATTGATATTTTTGGGGGGCAACAATAATGCCAAAAAGTTCTCTGAATACTAGTTAGTTAGATAGTTTGTGTGTGTGTCTTTGTGTGTGTTGCACAACCCGGTCAGTTTTTAATGAATAATGATGCAGAAGATCAAACCTTGTATCTCTTCATGCAGTCTTTCTTGGAGCGTCCAGGCACGGCCTCAGAGATCTTCTCCCAGCGCTCTGGTGTGTTCACCGGGTAGGTCTTCAACGCCTGTTCCAGAAGCTTCTGTTCCTCTGTGGTCCAAGGTGAGGAGTTGGATTCAGCGCCTACAGCTGGAGGAAGCATCAGGATGAGTGACTGTGTTCAGACTGGGACTGTTTTTGCAGCATGCATACTGTGGCGACTTAAAGGGCTATAATCATATTTTAATCATGATCATGATTTATGCTTCTCACAATTTAAGCGTAATCGTTTGCAATATTTGCCCACTGGTTATTTATCCTGGTAACATTTCACTTTAATTTGGCATTTGCATTATTTTCCATTGGAAAGAAGCCCTCACAAGCTTTCATGCCTGCGGTTGCCAGATGAAAGGGCTTAAATCCCCCACTCAGAGCTTTTTTTCTTAAATCAATACATTTTGTGTTTAACCATTATCTTGTGACTTACCGTCAAACCTCTCTGATGGCACAGCATTGTCTACGGTTGGAGGAACAGCTGAATGCTCCTTCTTAAATTTCTCAAAGGCCTTTCGGTTAATCTCGTCTTTCTGGTGAGGATCTGCCATCAAGAAAAGCAAATTAGCCATACTACTGCAATCCTCTGTACAGCATAAACCCAAAGCACTTTTACTTACCTAGTTTCTGAAGTGTTTTTGCTTTATTGATGACATCTTTGGCAGTTCTCTTCGTGCCACTGCTGGAGTGCTGGTTCATGTAGTTGGCAATCACCTCCCACCTGTCCGATCACAGCACACCTCATTCAGGTACACAGAATCATCCGTACTGTCTGTGATATGACAGATGGTTTCCATGGAGACTCACCTGGCATTGGTTCCAGCGGGAAACAGGTTGACGGCTTTGATAAGCAGCTGCAGGTCTTCCTCGCTCCAGCCTCTGTTATTGACTCCTCCTGCTCCTCCGCTGGCGTGTTCAGCACCACGCGCCGCCTGCTGCGCCTGCATCTCCGCCTCCTTCTCCTTCTGCATCTGAATGTTCACCTCCTGCACCTGTAACACACACAGTCAAGACTTCAACCACAGGAAATGAAAACCTCAGAGCAAGTTACTTTATTGTCAGGAGATAGGAATCAGCAAGAGCGCATTAAATTGATCAAAAGTGGCAATAAAGTCATTTATAATTTCGCTAAAGATTATATATTTAAAATGGTGTTCTTTTGAAATGTCTACTCATCAATAAATAAACAAATATTTATTTATTTATTATAAACTATGGTTTCAATGTGGTGAATAATATAATAATAATTATAATCAATATTATTTTAAATATTTTTGTAATTTTAATATTAATACTAATAATAATAATAATAATTAGCAGTATTTTTATTTAAACTTGAACTTTCTATTCATCAAAAACATACTAAAAAAAATATTATCATGGTTTCCTGACAACAACAACAATACAATAACTAAATGTCATTTTTGTAATAGCAATTTATTACTAATAATTATTGTAAGTATTTTTACTGTTCTTCTGAACTTCATATTCACAGAATCCCTTGAAAAAAAAATTGTTATTGTATAAAAAAAAAAAGTGTTATTGTATGTATTACACATATTATAAAATATTATTTTTGATAATTTATTTTAATTGTATTATTGTTTATTATAATATTTGAAATGTCATTAACCTAATTTTATTAAAATATTTCTTATTAATATTTCTTGGCACCTTGTTCTAATTCTACCTTAATATTTGTTATTGCTTAAATTACTGTCATTATTTGTTGTGTAATAATGCTTTGGTAATCAGCTTTAATTATAATAAGAGTATGTTACAGATATTATAATATAAATTAATATTATTTATAATAATATTAAGATTAGGATTTGTCAATTGTATTTATTATCATTATTAATAATATTATTATTACTACTACTAATAATAATATTATATATATACTCATAAGTGTACATATATATATATATATATATATATATATATACATATAATAATTTATATTTATAATAAATGCCGTTCTTTTGAACTTTCTATTCAAAGAATTCTTAACAAAATAAAACGCATCACAATTTACACAAAAATATTCAGCAACATGACTGTTTCCAACATCGATGATAATCGGAAAAGTTTCTTGAGCAGCAAATCAGCATATTAGAATGATTTCAGATAGAAAGCAGTCCTCTTACATTGAAATAATATTTCACAGTTTATACAGAGATAATTTGACCGGTTTCTGTTTCTCACCTGTTTCTCCAGAGCCACTTTACTCTGTTCTTTATTCCCAGAGGCCAAAGCTTCATTCAGTGTCTGCAAACTACAAATCAAACCAAAATACTCAATATTTCTCCCACAGCTGTGCTTTATGATCAACCCACAAGAACAAAACAGCATTATATTTCCAAGCTCTACCTGGTCAGCTCTAAGCGTTCGCAGAGTTTCTCTACCTCCTCCATCATCCTGACGCTGTCGGCTTCATTGTCTGTGAAGTAGTTGTGAGTCTGAGAGAAGCAGAGACAGAGAGAGATGAGGATGGGAAGCTCTCAGAGAGCTCAATGTGTGTGATCATATAGAGGGTTTCTTGCCTTGCAGGTCGTCCTGAGCTTCTGCCGCTCTTTCTTGATGGCTTTCTTCTGGGCTTCCTTCTCTTTCTTGGCCTGCTGTGCCGCCTGTCGCGCCACCTCCTCCTCTTTCTCTCTCAGTATCCGCGCCGCCGTCTCCTCGGCCTGACGCACCTGCAGACACAAAACAATCAGAAAGTTGATTTAGAGAACAGGGTCAACATCTGCAATATGAAAGAGTAAGTCACAGAAGTGTTTAGAGACACTGACCCGTTCCTTCTCCTCCTGCTCTCGTTTCTTAGCCTCGGCTTTGGCCTTCTTCTCCGACTCTTTCCTGGCTTTCTCCTCCTCTTTGAATTTCTTTATTCGCGGGTCGCAGTTGTAGGCCGTGTCTGCAGCACATCACACACATTTACAAAGATGCTCACAGTAAGATCACGACCCTGCGTCTGAACCAACACTTACCAACAAGTGTCCGTATCCTGTTCATCTCTTCCTTCTTCCTCTGAGCTCGAGAGGCTCGGTTCTGTTTCTCAATCCACCTCCTCTCATCTCGACTGATAGAAACACACAGCAAAATTCAAAATGTAAAATTCATGTTTATTTTTATATTTTCTGTTTTCACTTTAATTAATTAAACCAAATACCACAAAGCAGACAAAGACGTGTTTTTTTTTTAAGTACAACTGAGAAACTATCATAGTTTTAAATTAGTTTTAGTTAATTTAATTAACTTTACTTAATTTTCTGTTCTCACTTTAATTTTAATTAATTAATTAAATTAATTAATTAAATCACTTTAGTGACTTATTTACAATTTTTTACTTTAACTTTATTTAATATTTTTGTTTTTAGTTTAATTTTAATTAATTAAATAAAATACCACAAAGTAGAACAATAAAAGTGTTATTTTAGTGTAATTAAGAAACTATTATAGTTTTAAATTAAACTTTAAATTAAAGTTTCAATTAATTTTCCGTTTTTGCCTTCATTTAAATTAATCCTTTTTTTATTTTACATTTAATTAAATCACTTAAATTAGTGATTTCTTTACAAATTTTCACTTTCATTTTAATTAATATTTTCTGTTTCCAGATTAATTTTATTTAATTAAATCAAATATCACAAGAGTAAAAAAAGAAGTGTTATTTTAGTATAATTAGGAAACTAATATAGGTTTTTTTCTTTTATTATTTTGAATTCATTTTTATTTGTATATTTTGTTTTCACTTTAATTTTAATTAAAGTGAGTCATCATTTTGTTGTGTGTTACTGTCATTTTTGTTTTTATTGGCTTTTTTTTTTAATTACTATTTTATTTTAAGCGACAATTTTTAGTTTGTTAGTTTGTTAACTATAAAACCCTGTGCAGTAATAAGTACAATATTACGAAATACTAAACCAAAACCAATAACATATGATTACAAAATATTATTTACCATTCAGCTTTTTCCTTTTCCTCTTCATCTAAATATGAAAATTCTCTCCACGAGTCAAAGTTGTACCTTAAGAAACAAAAGGAAAAGATTAGCATTATTTTTTTGCTCCTCCAGCATTAGGTTGGCTCCAAATCTATGAATAAATTTGATATTTTACTTACCAAAAGGCATAGAAATTATCCACCTCTTCAAAAGACGCATCCATGGTTCCCAGGCTCGGGATATGTTTTTTAAGAGACCATCTGATTGAAAAAAAAATACGGCAGCATGATCTCCACGCACTGAACCTGAACCATCTGAATCAGTCATGTGAGACATTTACCTGCTGTTCCTCTCGAACACGGGTGCAAACACCTCGAAGAAGTTTTCTTTGCCTTCTGCCTTTGAAGGAACCGCATTGTCAAATGTCGGATCCACGCTGTCAAACGCTCTCCGCTTCACGGGATCTGACAGGATCTCCATTGCTGCATCATACGAGAGCAGATAAATGAACTGAAGATTGATTTTCAAACACAAACAGTGCAATTTCACTTATCATAAAGCAATAAAGTCCAAACCTTTTGTTATGCAAGTGAAATAATCATTATCGCCCTCCACAATCTGCTCTCCTGCCGCTTTCCGCTTGTCTGGGTGATGTTTGAGGACCATGGCTTTATCTGTGAAAAACAGCAGCATGTTAATGCAAAATATCTTGCATATTTCTTAGTAAAGTAGACAGGAGAGTAGCAGTCAGTCTATTTTTGAAAGAAGCCTCTTCTGCTTGATCAAAATTTGATCAAAAGTACAGTTTAAAAAAAAAAAACAAAAAAAACAAAAAGAAGTATTACAATTTAAAATAGCTGTTTTCCATGTAATTATATTTTAAAATGTAATTAATTTGTGTGACCAAAGCTGAATTTTCAGCATCATTACTCCAGTCTTCAGTGTCACATGATCCTTCAGAAATCATTCAGAAATCATTCTAATAAGTTGATTTAAAACATTTCTGATTATTAGCAGACTGGAGTAATGATACTGCAAATTCATCTTTGATCACAGGAATAAATTATATTTTAAAATATACTCACACAGAAAATAATTATTTTACATTGCAATAACATTTCAGTATTTTTTAGCAAATAAATGTGGCCTTGGTGAGCACACATTTCCTAATATGAATTATTCCAAACTTTTGACTGGTATTATACAAAGATTTCCAAACACAAAAAAACTCAAACTTACGAGCAGCTTTGATCTGTTTCTGGGTTGCTTTGTACCTGACGTGTGCAAGACCTAAAACAGCGTAGTGATCTTGGTTCTGTAACATCAAGAGAACCGTGTCAATGCATTCAGTTCGCACTGCGTTTCTCAGCTCCGACAGACAAATACACGTCTCTACACACACCTTCCAGTCTTTGGGGTCCAGTGTCTTTAGCATGGGATACTCCTCCAGCTGCAGCTCCTCATCCTCCTCTTCCTCAGACAGCTCCTCCTCTTCCTCAAGCTCTTGAAACGAGGCCGACACATTTCTGCTCCTGCGCTTCAGAAATGCCTCGAACCAGCGACCCACAGGCTCAACCTGAACCTGCACTGAAGCTGAAAGTCACAATGCAAAAATTCATAAATTCTTTGTAATTGTAAAATTCTTTGTTCTTTGTAATTCTTTGTACAATAAAAAAAAAAAAATCAAAACAGTATATTGAGGGTTATTTCTTTTTTTTTAAAGATCTTGGTATACTACCCAAAAAGAAAAAACACAATATTTTACAATATTTTTTAAGTAATTATTATTAGTATTTATAACTTTATTTTTCTTTTAATATATATATTTTTCCCCTCACAGAAACACATAATAAAAAATGATACAATTATAAGTAACATAAGAAAACTACAAATACAGTTATCAGTACTGTACCTGCTATTGTTATATATATATATATATAACACCTATAGCTCACTACATTTTCAGATGGTTTTGGACAAAACTTCTCTTTACTTAAATCAAAGGCAATCCAAAACAAATGTAAAGACGTTTGGTGGCAGAAACAGTTGATTATTTGTTTCTAACGGTCTTTATTCATCTCAGCTCGAAATTATTAATGTCAGCGATAAAGCATGACAATAAGACCTAACCACAACATCTGAATATGAGAAATCTTTCTAATAAAACGTGTGATATGTTCAGATGAGTGTATGTCAGTGGGATGATGCAGATCTGCTGTACTTAAATCTCGCATTCAATCTCTCATCATTACTGTTACACTTACCGGCGACCGCGTTATAAAGCACTGTAAGCTGCCCGTCTAACGCCTCCTTCAGCATCTTCACTAGTTCACACGCACGGATGACCTAAAGAGCTCGCATTAGCGTGAAAGATCGGCTTGATTCTGGGATTTTTAAGCCGCTGTTTCGTCCGGGTCTGGCAGATCCACATGGGCCCCGCACAGCTGTCTGCTGGGGAACTCTGTGTTACGTTCACAGCCTTCCGGCGCGCTACAGTGCGATGACATTTGGTTCCGCTAACACAGAGCTTACACGAATTCACCATGGTATCGATAGTTCCCGCCAAAATACTACTTAATATTACTACTGTAAAACCATAATAAATGAATACAGTCTTTTTTTTTGCAAATCAACGAAAAAAGCAGAATAACGTTCTTCTGTACGACAATGCCCAACTAAAATGGCACTACAATTTTATTGATGGCGTTTTGCTAGAAATTATGGCAAATGCATTTTTATATGTATTTTAAATTTAACAATTCGTGAACATGCTTACAAATAAGAACAAGGCTTTAATTTTCTACAATCGTTACTCATTGCTGTAAAAAAAAAGAAATTAGTTGGTGTAATGCGACTTGTATGTGTTGATCGTTTCTAAGTAATATAATTATCTATATAATGAATCATGTAATTATATAATATACTGCAATACAGTATTTATAGTAAAAATACTCTAATACTACTTTTTTAAGTATGCATTAAGGACATTGCAACAAATAATAATTTAATTTAATTATATTTGCACTATAGTTACATAAATATATGAAAAAGTGTGTGTGTGTGTGTGTCTGTATAGTATAATATATATATATATATATATATATATAGTATACATACAATTTATTATTTAAATAAAAATTTTATACATTTTATATATTATTATTATTATTAGTTATTACTAATAATATGATTAGAATTGGCACTATTTGTGTCATTATTCATCAGAAAATGTCATCATAATTCATCACAATTCACATGTTTTCTTGTGATACAATCTTTATTGACAAATAAAAATATCCATTATGAACATCTGTACAGATTACAGTAAACATACAGAAACCGTGGACCTGCTGGCATCTCAGAACAGGTAAGAGACAGTTAGTCTGACTCACAAACCTGTAAATCTACCAAGACACTCCTCAGGCCTTATGCAGTTTACAGTTCACGCCTCACAAAGTATCAGAATTCATTGTGAAAACCCGAAATATTAGACTGTACATCTTGTGTGGTGAATAACTTCACCATAACACTCCTGTTTTTTTGTTTTACTAAAGGACATAGTCCAAATGTTTTAGGAAATGTACATTTAGTTAGTTAGTTTTGCTGTTGACATATCACATCTCAGTGTAATCTAAAGAAAAGTGTTATTTGTACATCCACTCAATAAAAAAAAATGAATGACTGGCACTGACCTGTTGGTTTTCACATACGCAGCACACGCAAACCTAAACACGATCTGGAGTGACACGTTTAGGTTTCATTTTGATTACAGCAGATCTGAGATCAGCCCACTCACAGCCACTGGAGTAATGCATTCAGAGCAGCATCGATCAACAAATGTTCATCAGTGTTTCAAACAAAACAAAAAAATGACAGTACAATGTGTTGTTAAAGATTTAAAGGAGGAAAAAGGCACCCAATCCTCACATCTGACAAGGCTTTGCTGGTGCCAAAAATTTATTTGGGTTAACCTCATGAAACATTTACAGCGCATATTTCATTTATATTATATATATTATATTATATTTTTTTTTTTTCAATAAGGAGAATGAAGCCTATTTCAATGACCAATTAATTTTTTTATTTTCTGATCTTACTTATTTTTTAATTGTGATACCTATTAGATTTTTATTACTGTCATACAGTATTTACAGTAGAAAATAGTTTGGTTTTTTTATTAAATAAACATGAATTAAGGGCAAACAAATAATACCATAATGTATAAATACAATCTAATTTAAATAACACATCATTTTTTGTGCACTATAGTAATAATAATCTAGGAAAAATGTGTCAGAAAAATTCTAATGGTCTTAAAAATAGGCTGCTTTATCTGTAATTACTTAATTTTTAGTGAAATATGACCTGTGCCTGTTCTTGACTGGTTCCATGAGAATTACCCGTTTGCATTTCTTTCTTTTTTCTGACAAAATTCACAGTTCTGTTCTTTTTAAAATCACCTAAAGAAAGAGCTCATAGAAAGAGTTAAGAGCAGAAAAGATTAATACATTTGCATTTTAGTTAAAAACCATCATACATTATTTGTCATCTTCAGTCTTTTAGTATATTTACAAACATGTTTTTTTTTAATCAAAGCATAAAATGAGATTACGACCCTCCTGCTCGCTATCTAATTCCCAGAAATCTCATCAACCGGAATCTCTGATGTTTTCAGGAATCCAGTTATCCAGTCAGGAGCAGCAGTGAAGGGGGCTTTTAAAGGGCTCGTCTGAGTCTTAAAGGGGACGTCTGGGGTCACGACGGCGCTAACGGACTGAATTCAGAGAGGTGAAACGCTGAATAAGCCGCATGGAATGAAAATGACATTCCCTACGTCACAATCCTAGAATGCCGAGCTCTGCGAGGTGAGAGTGATGGAGGAATAATGGAAGTGCACTTCCATGTAACCGTTTGTAAAGCTGGTCAATAACTATTATTCAGTTACAGCAACTAAAACAGATCAGCCGACAGTAACCGACTTTGAAAATAAATCGTTAAGGCATTCTTCACCGGAAATCCCACACAACTTTGGTTTGTCCCTCTAAAGAACATCCCAAAGGTGACTAAGAGGTGCTGTGAGGGTCATAAAGGCCCTGGAGGTGTGTGTCGGTGGATCATGTAGACGGAGGAGTGTTGATGTGTGTGTTTTACTGGGTGTAGGTGTGTGTGTGTGTGTCCTATCTGCGTGCGGCTGACGGTGGTGCGGTGAAGAGTGGTGTGAGGGTGCTGGGAGATGTTTGGGGCAGGAGCAGGTTGCCGTTGGTGTTGGTGGATGGGCGAGTGATCCGCAGGCGTCTCAGGTACTCAGCATGAACGGGTTTGTGGCTCTGCAGGACCTTGATGGCTTCATCAACAGGAAACCACTCACGTTTACGGCCTACGGGACAAATACTGCAGCATGAGCCAAATACAATGGAAAAGACTGCAAATATTAGTATGTTATGAAATATACTGTAGGGTCTTAAATCATTCTTGAATGATTTCCTGCAATAATCATCATCATCATGCAATAGTATTTTTAAATTAAATATTAAAGTTTTTAAATGAAATTAAATACAATTAAATTATTAAATTAAATAAAGTTAAATAAAATTAAAATTTTAAAATATTAAATTAATGGGGGTTTGGGAGTTACATATTTGCAGATTTTCCTGTCATCGTTTGCAGTTTGAATTTGAAATTGAGTTCAAGGGGGAAGATGGGAAAGCAGTTAAAAATTATGTATACGTTTTTGATATCTTTTTTGAGATTTTATTGCCATCATTCATATGGTTTAAAAATAAAATAAAATAAAAATATTTACAATTGGGTAGGATGGGAAGGCAGTTTAAAATATATTATATTTTTGCAATAAAGATAGGATTTATTTGAACTGAAGTGAATTCAATTGAACAATTACATTTAAGTGGGCGTATGGGAGGACAGTTAAAAAAGCTAATTGTGTTATCCTTCATATTTTTGCAATAAAGATATTATTTAAATTAAATTAAACATGAAAACAAAATCAAATTGAATAAAATTACATTTTAAAGTATAATTTAAGGGAGCAGGGAAGAAAAGAAAGGCAGTGGGATTTGGGAGATTTTCTTGTTATCTTTATATTTTTGCAATAAAGATATGTTTTAAATTAAATTATAAAATAAAATGAAATAAATTAAATAAAAAATACATTAAGAGATGATGGGAAGGCAGTAAAATATGTATGTCTATTTACTTATTATCTTTCATCGTTTTCAAATAAAGATATAGTTTAATTGAATTAAACTGCACTGAATTGAATTTAAGGGGATGGGAAGGCAGTCTAAAAATATCAAAATCGCATTTCTTGGAGATCTCGTCACCATCTATATTTTTGTAATAAAGATATTGTTTAAATTAAGTGAAAAAAAAAAGCAAATAGATGCATTTTTACTGGTGGTATTATAGGCTGTAGACTCAACTGCATGAAACCAATGTGCGTGTGTGTGTAATATACATGCAGTCAGGAAATAGTTGAATAATCAGGAGACCCTGAGGGCTGAATACCTGCAGATCCGTGACAAAGGAAGCAGCACACAAACACAAACAAACTCACCAATATTGACAGAGTCCTCCCAGGCATCCAGCGTCTCTGTGACCGTCAGCACATACACGTACGTCCGGTGTTTCCGGTCCTGGTTTTGCTGTTGTTGAAAAATAAACTCTCTCAGTATGAGGCACTGTAATCTTTCATCTCAGGATGCATCCATTCAGGAGTCTAAACTGTCCAATCAGGAGCGGGAGAAGAGCCTTACCTCAAACACGCCGAGCAAACGTCCTAATTTACCCTTCACTCCAGCCTGAGGGAGAGAGAGAGACAGAGACAGATAGAGATCATATCCACAACAATCCTTCATTTAGCCATGATGCTCCCAAAGTAAATGTAAACCTGTGTACTCTGATGTTAATTGACAATGTCGTACCTCCTCAAAGACCTCCCGTACAGCAGCTCCACACGGCTCCTCTTCTGGCTCCATTCCTCCACCAGGGACAATCCACTGATCCGGGTTTCGACTGCTGCTGACCAACAGCACCTAAAGAAACCAGTGCAGAACAGATTCAGTCTCAGAGAACTGTGGGATAGACGGCCAGAACATTTCTAATCTGCTAGATTTCTAGTCTGCTTTACTGTAAACATGTTTCCTATTGCCATGCAATAGGCCTTTATCACACCTCTGCATTTGAAAAGTAGAACTTTTAGCGAACGACAGTGGTTGTATCACAGGATCGTTTTGATTTATTGGTGATTCATCACAAGATACTTCATCAAAGATACTTCAGTTACAGTTTTAATCATTTTGTTGTTATTTTAATAAATTTTTTTTAGATGTTTATATACATGTGGTATATATATATATATATATATATATATATATTTTTTTTTTTAATTTTACATTTAGTTATGAGAATGTTTCCTTGGAATAAAATAAGTTTAAGGTTTATTTATTATTTTAGTTTAGTGTAGTTTATTTTAAGTCAAACTTTTTTATAGTTTTAGTTTTAGTTAACGATAATAAGCCTGATTTGACCATCGTTTTAGAAATTAGCAAGAATAAAATACAAACAAAATATCATATTAAAGCATTAGAAGGTTATACATCACATAAACCATTACAAGACTGAACAACTTAAACAACACTGTTTGCATTGCTTTCATGCATTTGCTTCACTCTCTGATACAATCAAAACGAACCATTTCCTTTTTTTGAATTAGTTTATTTTCTTTCCAGTTTCTTTCATTTTCTTTCATTTTTTTAGTAGTTTTTTTTATGTGATTTGCCATTTTAAATTTGTTTTTAAATATTACTGTTTAGGTTGAATGCATTTTAAATTTCAGTTTTCATTATGTTTTAATTTTTATTTATTTCCAGTTAGTTACCAAGGCAACACATCTAAATTTAATTTAGTATTTCATTCAATTTGTATATTTTATTCCGGCTTTATTTCTGTTAACAAAAACATAATAATAAGTAATAATAACCCTGGTGTGATTGACTTTTGACAGATGGACCCAGCAGAAGTGCAATTGTGACAGCACATGTTGCTCTCTGATTGGCTAATCCTCCAGCCGCTGATCTGCCCTCAGGTGTGTCCTGCACTAAGAGGATTTTGGGATAGTTGGTGGTAGCCCTGTGACATCACGTGCGTCTGTCAAGTTCATGACACTTGCTGTCACCTGGTATGTTCTGGGCCAGACTGAGGTTATTTTTACGACGTGCCACATAGCTGACCGTGAGGAACGGGTCACCTGCTCAGAGAGGGCCAGCTTGAGTTTGTGTTGCAGAAATCACAAAAGAAAGCCTTCTGTACACAGGATTTGAATATATATGTGGCGTCCTATGGTTGTGTATTCAAAACACACTAACAGCTCTTCTGTTTACACGCAGTTCACCTAAAACAGTTGTTTTCTTGAAACACGTTAGTCCAGTTCTAGTTTCTCACAGATAACCAGGGCTGGTCACACATGACCATAAGATTAAGATACAAAAGAGCTTATTCTCAACCACTCAGTCAGACAAAACAACTATGACCTGTGCGTTCTTGTCACTCTGTGATGAAGTACAATACCATACAGTTCAAGAAAATTGCATGACAGTGAAACCTCTTGTACAAACAGGTTTGAGAATCACTCAAACACAACCAGTAATTTACAGCCCCATAATTCCACCCTGCCAAATCTCATGAAAACACATGCATATCACATTTGACCCCATATGAAGAATAAATTAAGGATAATGTACAGTCAACCAATCATTACTGCAAAATAAACTGGTGATCAGGACTCAAAATTGAGGGGTCTCGTATCTTAATGCATGGCTGTTTACCAAATAAAAATCAGCCTGGAATAACTTATCAAAATAAATACCAAAGTAAATAATAAACAAGTTATTCTAGACTAGATAATGATATACACACATAAATAACATATAATCATTTCATTACATTCTTCACTTCTCCATAGTCTTAACGTCAGCTTGAAATCAAAATCTACTTTTTATTATACATCCATCCATTCGTGATGGAAAAAATCAAGTCTGACCCTTTTTTTTGTTTAGAAATTCATCACATTACTGTAGTAAAAATGGATGGTGAATGTTATTTCATGCTGACATGAAGAGGTTCTCGATGCATCAAGGACATTTGTAATCAAAACAAAGTGGGTGCAGAACATGAATCATCAGGTGTTTAATTAACATGACAAAATCACAGCCGCTTAAATCCAGCGGTCAGATCCAGAATAATCAAACACTAGTGCAAAGAGATAAAGTATCATACGGACTTAGAGTTTCATGCAGATCTGATACGATTTTTGCATGTAAACTCACTGCTGTCTTTCGTATCAGGATGATTATATTTTAAAATCTTATGCCCTCACCACATGACCTCAGTTTTCCAGTTTCTGTGACTTTCACCCAATGTCACCGCAGCAACGCACCATGAACTTATTACAAGGACAAACCCCCTGGAGCAACCCTGGGGTTAGGCGTCCTGTTTAAGGACACACTGGTGACGGGAATCTGATTTTGTCTGGACATTTCTCTGGAACTAACCAGCCTTAACCACCACACCACAAACAGACCCCCACACACACACACAAATTATTATTATTTTTTTCGCATCATTACTTAATAAAAAGTCAGGTGACGACAGTGAACTGCATGGTTGAAATCATTTTTGAGTGCGTATGCATGTGACTATTTTAGCAGTGGCATGTCAGAGTTATTCTAAATCTGCTGTATGTTTACAATAACTCAGATTCTAGGAAAACAAGACCGTATTTAATAATAAACATGATGCTAAATGGAGTAAGGCACTGACATTTGTCCTGATTTCCTAGAACTGGTCTCATGTTTAAAAAGGTTTGCATCACTGATTCAGTTTACTTCCTGTTTATTATTGTGATGCTCCTTTGAAATAATCTTTATTTTAATAGTGATCACGATTTCTGCTTCTCTTGATTATTTAAACATAATTATCTGCAATATCCAAACATGAATCTTGACTATAGGTTATTGTTTGCGATTGTGATTGCTGAATTAATGCAGTTATGTAAATTCTATGCTACAACACAAAGTCTTCTTTGTTGTTTGCAAAGAAAAACATTAACATAATTTGGAATTATTGCAATTAATATTCAAATTTTACTGTTTTATTATTTTAGCTTTTTAGAAAAGCTTAAAAAATAAAAAAAAAAAAAAAAATCTACCATCTTCAAAAGTACTTTCAAAAGAAGATATTTTGAAGAATGTTCATAACCAAACAGCTGAAGGTAGCCATTGACTTCCATAATATTTTTTCCATACTATAGTTACCAGCAACAGCTTGGTTACTAACATCCTTCAAAATGTCTTCTTTTGTGTTTAACAGAGGAAAGAAATGGTAAATGGTGCAAAAAATATAATTTTTGGGCGAACTTACATTAAAGTGCAACAATTCTAATGAAATGCAAAAAAAAAAAAAAATTGGAAATAAAAACAATCCTGATTATTAATTTTCCCATTATTGTGCAGCATTAATCTGTATTGTATAAAGCCCTATTGACTCCTTAGACACCTGTAGCATCTTATGGTCATGCATTTCTGAACAGCTGTAAGCTTTTGCATGAGACAAATCACTAGTGTGATGTTTAAATTCTGCCGTCTCGCCATCACTGATCGTCGCTGTGGCGAGAGACTGAGTCTATGAAGTGCGTTGAATGGGAGGGATTTTGACTCATGCGCTCACTGGTCCTCTGCCCCCTACTCACCCTCTTTCATGCCGACACAAAGGGCAGCCATTTCAAATGAGTTCCCCCTCACTTACACAGACATGCACTGACTGTGGATCAGTCTGGAGTTGGCATGCAGTGCCAGGACTGTTCGTGGAGCTGCTCTGAGATCAGCGGGCATGAGCGAACATGCCACTGCGATGGGTGAGACTACAGAGTGGATATGAAGCAACCCCAGATTTACACCAGCAATCCCACACAACAGCTCAAACAACTCAGATTCTTGTGTTTGGTTACTGGGATACAAGGAAGCGACAGAATGAAGGATTATCAGAAAAAGCAGAAACCTCTGAAAATGGCCACTTAAAGAAATAGTTCACCTGAAAAAGAAAATTAGCTGAAAATGTCCTCACCCCCAGGCCATCCAAGATGTAGTTGAGTTTGTTTCTTCATCAGATTTAGAGAAATGTAGCATTCTATCACTTGCTTACCAGTGGATTCATAGCAGTGAAAGGGTGCCGTCAGAAGCTGCAGAGAGTCCAAGCAGCTAATAAAAACATCACAATAATCCACAAGTAATCCACACCACTTCAGTCCATCATTTAACATTATGAAACGAAAAGCAGCACGTTTGTAAGAAACAAGTCCATCATTAAGGCATTTTTAACTTTGAACCATCATTCATGAACCATCATTGAGTCCATAATTTATAACAACGCTTCTTCTAGTAAAAAAGTCCAGCCAGAAGCAACGGTTTGAAGTTAAAACGAAGCTTTTGGCTTCTCAAGATATTAATTGATGGACTGGAGTGGTGTGGATTCATTCTTTCATTCTGATGACACCAATTCACTTCAACGGATCCATTTGCGAGCAAGTGATGTAATGCAAAATTTCTCTATATCTGTTCCTATGAAGAAACAAACTCATCTAAATCGCCAATTGTCTGAGGGAGAGCAAATTTTTTAGAAATTGTAATTTTTGGATGAACTATTCCTTTAAGCACAAAACTCACTTGTGCGCATTAACGTTCACATATCTTCAAGTTTATGATGTGATTAATTATTTACAAGATGCACTCAAGACTTTAATGCTTGCCCACAAGATGATTAAACTGTTTTATTGTCTCTATTCATTTAAACACAAAAACTCATAAAAAGCAGCTCTTTGTGGGGCTGATAAACCTTTAGATAAACCTTTGGGGCCCCAAAGGTTTGTTCAAAAGAAAATCCAAAATGAGCTGATGAGACAACAATGCTTTTTTTTTTTTTAAAGAATGTGATTTTTCAAAAGGTGTCACTGGGTTTTATATGCCATGCACTCTCATGTCTTTTCATGACAGTCCTTTCTCATAAGTGAATGAACCTGATGCAGCTGTATACATGCATAAACAGGGGGAGTTTCAGAGAGCTGCAGTCTGACGTGCTTTTATTGCATAACTGCACTACGACGGCCCAGTGACCGACAGTCTAAAGTGCCTTTAAGTCATGGGTGACAGGGGACGAACATGTGTGCAATGACAAGATAGAAAGATAGACAGATAGACAGACAGATGTGGTAAATGAAAGGTTTAATCCAAATTTCTAATAGGTTATTATGCAGTTGAAACAGGTTTACTTGACTAATGAGGATCAATGGGATTTTGGCCAGCACAGCGTTGTGATACAGAGATTACAGTCCTGGATGAGAATTTAATGAACAGATGTGCTCTAGATTACACTGTGCAGTGATCTGAGCAGTGCGTGCTGCAAAAACTTCACTTTTTAAGAACACTTGACAAAGATACACTGATCTCAGATCACTTCCAGCACTCCAGATGTAAACAATACTGTGCAGTGCAGTGTGTCTTTGTGTGTGCACTTGCAATTAAGATCATCAATCTATGCATCAACAAATCCATTTATGATGAAACACAGCACTGATGTACTGGACGACACATCACATGACAGCATACAAGAACCTGACTGATAGCTCGTATATTTATAGTATACTCTTCAAATATCTGTATGCTCACTTATATTCTGCCTGGGCCTCAGGTGAAAGTGTCAGTGCGTGCTGATACACTGATTTATCATCCGAGCATCACGTCTGGTTTAGATAATATCTCCGTACCTCATCCTCCCGTTCGTTCTTGAAGCACAGACACGCCGCTCGCCGCTTGAATCCTTCCCGGTCGTACGTCCGCGTCTGGTTCGGTTTAAACTTCATGCTGAAATCCTGCCGGTCCTTCCGTAGATTTATCCGACCGGTCAGCAATGCTCCGTCAACGGCCCGAGCTCCGTGAGTCACCACCGACGGCGAGAGGGGGACCAGTACCGGGCTGTACCGAGCCTACGGGTTTGCGTTGGTTTTTAAATCCAATTTAAATCATTCCTCCGCGTTTAGTCCAGCAAATTCGATTCTTTAACGACAAGTCTGCATTCCGCTGTCCATTCCCAGGTCAAAATATCTCGCTTTCCCCCGGTATATATATACGTGTGTAGTGGGCCGGGTGCGAAATTACTAACACTAGTATGTTGACGGCTCGGTCCTTAATATTCATGAGTTAAAGTGTCAGCATTGGAAGGTAACCAGGCAACGTCAGCATATATTAATCAACAGAGTTCACCATTGGAAGGCAACACCTCGACGTCATCAAAAACTAATTAATATACATGAGTGACACCTTGGCCGTAGTAGGATTTGTAATCCCCGGTCGCAGCGCTTGGAACCTCCGTCAGGCGAATCCGTGAACTGCGCTCACCCTCGTCCGTTACCGCATTACTGCGTAGCCTCCTGTCACATATACTGCAGGTAGCCATGACATAATTTGTCTTATCTTTTACTGTTAATTTAAGAATAGTTGTTTAGACGAAATACTTTGAGCATCAGATATTTCTGGGTAGACGTTATGTATTCTGTTATATCCGTTGATCATAAACATAAATCCGTTCTGGCAGATTCATTCGCCAAGATTAGAAAGTTATCTGGTTTTTAATAACGTTCTCAAAACGTTTGCACAAAAACACTATTCATGCATTGTTGATATAACGTTTTTGATCCTGAAACGTTTAGTTAGATGTTTGTCTGATTTATTTGTTACTACTCACTTTTTGTTTCAGAACGTTCCGAGGCAGTTCAATAGTAATGTTCCTGAAATGTTTGCGTATTGAAAAAAATTTAACATTTCCTTAATGGTTTCGTTATTGTTTGCATAACCGAGTTTTTTAATTGTCAAAAAACCGGACGTTCTGAACATTAAGAGAACATTCAGGACACACATTTTGGGGAACGTTGACAAAATGTTCTCAGAACATATTTTTTTTAGCTGATTATCTAAGTGTTACGAAAAATGTATATTATGAAGGCAAAATACATGAATGCAGAAAAAAATAATATTAAATACTGTGCACCATTCCCAATCAACTGCATATACAGCAGTGTGTTAACACATTTAATGTAAATAAAATAAAATACAAATAAATACGATTAAATAATAATACCATTGTACATGTTTGTCTAATGTAGTGTTGTTAATGACAACCTGGAACACTGGACTTTGTTATACAAATACTGATCTGATTGAATTACTCTGACAAGAAGGAATTTGACAACATTTCTTTCTGTTATCACTGTGCAAACATGATGAAGAAACAGTTTGGGAGAGAACCGTCATTAGCAGATTTGAGTGAAACTAGAAGCACTGTTAATGATAAATGCTCAAAAACTATTCTGCAAGGTAGGTTTAGTTTTAAAATAATTTGTGTAATTGGACATTTGACTCAGAAGCAATTAGTTACTAAGATATAGACCTGTGACAGCTTGCCCTATATTATTAAAACCAATGAAATTCAAGCACATTACATTATTCTTGGGCGGATTTAGTAACTAACCTAAGACAGACATCACCACACATGCCTGCAGTCGTCATGTCTTTAATGAGTGAATTACAGACATCTGGTTAGTGAGGAATGTTCTAAAATCGGTCGCATTAGCTTAGTACTAACATGTGTCATGCTGACGTAGAATACAACCTCAACTCAACATGGGCCAAACTCGTTAAGCACATTAATCAGACAACAGCACAATGGAAATGAATGTTTGCCATCAGCTCAACAGATCCTGAGACAGAACAGCGAAGTGTGAATCTGTTCATGGCCTTAATGAGATTACATGGATTTGATCAGTGCAACAGCTGCCACACACTCACTGAACATGACTTTTAATTCGCATTCATTGAGCTTCATGAGAGCAACAGTCTTGCTTTTTGTAGAATCAGAAACTTTGTAATGAATATGAATGTTTACTGGTCAGAAATACTCATCTGTCAGCACTAAATAGTAAATAGTAATCAGTTCTATTCGTGACCATATACAAACACTCTGACATTATTACAAGTTACGCTCCCAAGGTCTTTAAAAATGCAGTAATGGTAGCCATTCAGACACTGCAGACATAACAAACGGCTCATTAGATATGAGAAAACAGAAACAAGAGACTGTTTTGATTGCTCTCAATGTCCCAATCCTATAAACGGCCTGCAGACAGACAGACACAAACATACAGGACGGAGAAATGTGGAAGTCAGAAATAACTTCAACTGCAGCTCTGCACCACTGCTACTCAGACGGTTATATAATGTGCTGTTTGGTAGAAGAACCGAGTCATGTGGAACAGAAGAAAGATAAGGGATATGACAGACCCACCGTCCTGCAGTTCTCAGACAACTTGATTCATGAATCCAGCAATAAAGCTCTGTCAGAGGTCACTGCAGCTCAAATACAGTGACTGGAAGTCTGGAATTAAAAGTTCCATTTTAGCATGCACTCCCTATCAGAGATAGTTAAAAGACAGAATTCTCTTTATATACTGTACTGAAGAACTGCCATTTTAATTTAAAGCTTCAAGTGTTTTTTTTTTTTATTCAAATGGGGTATGAATCCAAATATTCTAACTTCAACAGCTGAGCAAATACATCGTGTTAATTTTCAGTTACATACATTTTTTGCTCTAAGCTGTCAAAATTTGCAGTTGATCATGTGTTAAACCATCTAAATATATTGAATTATTTTTAGATGCCCCTACAACCTCATTTTTTGATAAAGTAATAGTGTAATTTAATCAAGTTTTCTTTTGTAGAGACAAATATTGGTCAGAAACATGGTTCAAATGGGCTCTCAAAACCAGATCAATTCTTTTCTACTTTATTTGCATAAGCAAACTCTCACATTAGCACACTAGCAAGGCAGTACAGCCCTGTTTAAGCATAATTCAGAGTTGTTGAGATTAAACACCTGCAGTGTTTGTTTGCATGCCATTCATATTGTGAAAGTATGACATAAATGTATTTTTTTTTTGCATCTGATGAAAGGTTTCAGGCTATGATCTATGGAAGCTTGTTTCCACCACAATATATATAAAAAAAGATTATGATGACAGTTTATTCTCAATTCTGTCTTTTTACTTGCAATTCTGAGTTTATATCTCACAATTCTTTTTTTCTAGCAATTTTGAGAAGTCAGAATTATGAGACATGACCTTGCAATTGTGAGAAAAAAAAAGTATTGTGAGATATAAAAATTGCAATCACTTTTTGCAAAATGCAAAATCTGAATTCCAAGACGCAAACTCAGAATACCAAAAAAAGTGTCAGAATTCCAAGATGTAAACTCAGAATTCCAAAAAAACATCAAAATTGCAAAATGTAAACGCAAAATTTTAACAAAAAAGCCAAAATTCCAAGATGCAAACTCAGAATTCCAAAAAAAGAGCTAAAACTGCGAGATTTAAATTCAGAATTCCACAAAACATTCCAAGACGCAAAGTCAGAATTCAAAAAAAGTGTCAAAATTGTGAGCTGTCAATTCAGAATTCCACAAAAAAGGTGTTTCCAATTCCAAGATGCAAATTTTAGAATTCCAAAAAAAAGTGTCAAAATTCCAAAATGCAAACGTAGAATTCCACAAAAAGAGCTAAAACTGCTAGATTTAAATTCAGAATTCTGCAAAAAATTCCAAGATGTACACTCAGAACTCCACAAAAAAGCTAAAACTGTGAGATCTAAATTCAGAATTCCACAAAAAGAAGCCAAAATTGCGAGATGTAAACTCAGGATTCCGAGAAAGAAAGCCAAAATTGTGAGATAAAATGCACCGTTACCTTTTTCAAATTCATGGCAGTAACAAGCTTCCATAACAATCAGATTCAAACCTGTAAAAAAAAAAACCTCAGAAATGAAGAGGACAAACCAAATAACATAACAAAAAATATTTTTACTAAAACTGAACATTTACAGATTTAATTTTCCCAGACAAGTCATACAGATTCCATTCCAGCCGAAAGACCTTTACACGCGCACTCACACAAGTTGAGTTTGGAATACAACAACGTCAGAGCAGGTTCTGTCAGATAGGCAATGATATAGACGGGTTCACCACATGCGTTTAATGAACTGAAGAGTTTCACAGGAAGGAAAAGGTTAAAAAAAAAAAAAAGAAAAAAAAAAGAAGAAGAAAGAAATTCACATCATTTTGTCCCTGACCGAGAAGCAGCACATATGCATCCCATGTTTAACAGGCCCTCCCTCTACGCCCCATAACATAAAAATGAACTAACAAAAATGAACCATCCACCTGGATGTAGGGCCTGGAGCCTACAATCAGTTTCCAGTGAAATCCACTGCGCTAATGACTGCAATAAAGACTGTACTACACATTCTGACTGGGTCCAGTGTAGTGACCACGCAAGGGATGCTGGGAAACCCCAGGCCATCACCACACGTCATTTCCTGGCCGAACCCAGAAGCAGAGAGATCATATAGTGGAGCGAACATTAGCTCTGACCAGGAATACACCGACACTCACCCAAAGGGCTGCAGTAGTTGATTTTGAATCGTATGTTTTGTTTTGTTTTTGTTTTTTTTCGCTTGCTGTTTTAATTTGTCTGAGAAAGTGTCCTTTAAATGCAAAAGAAGACAGGAGGAGATTGTTCCACTTCTCTCACTTGATGCCACAGTTTCCTTCTTCTAAACTTCAATGTTGTTGCCGGCATAAAGCCTGGTCCATGTTCGGGCTGTGAGAGAGAAAAAAAATACACATTACAAACACATTACAGTTGGTTTTAATTTAATGTTTTTTTATTTTGTAAATATGCCATTTACCTATCATATCCACAGATATCACAGTGAAAAAGAATCTTAATATTACTAACTGAAAAACACTAGAAATGTTTGGAATAGGAACAGAAATAAAATAAGTAAGAGAGAAAGATTTTTCCTCGTCTTGTCAAAGGGAGCACAGTGGTGAAACATTTCGTTTAAACCAATGTTTTGGTAATAACAACAAATAATAATTTCTACCAAACAAGTACAAGTAATTACACAGCAACATAAAAAGTCCAGCCAGTGCTGGTGAGAAAATCCCACCTGTCTCAATGGCCTGAGCCTCATTGCTCTTCCACTGTTCAGCAACATCATTAGCCAGCGGATCATCAGGGTTCGGAGCGCTTAGTAGAGCCTGGATAGAGAGCAGCACTGTACGGATCTGAAGAGCTGGAGACCATTTATCTACCAGAGAGAAGAGACGGACATGCAGCCATTAACCTTATAAAGCCTACTGTATCATATTTGATGCATAAGGGCCTCTAAATGATCAAATGGTCAAAACTTTGAAGAAAATCCTGTCATGCACACAATCTACTACATGACTTCTGTCATCCAATTGATAGTTTTGAGGTTTTTTTAGCAAGTGAAAAGTCTTTTAGTGTAATTGTACAAACATCAGCTTGTGCTTCATGCATCTTTTTCCTGTCAAACCTGATTTTTATGAAGTAAATGTAAGAATAACTTAAGTAATATTCACAGATGAACACTTACTGGACTGAAGCAGCATAGCTTTACTTGATTCTCCATGAATCGTTTCTTCAGTGAGTTTCAAATCTGATCATCAGGATCTTTTGAGGAACGTTTGTTTCAAGAAGCTTTATTTTCACTGTTCCTCAGTGGAGGAATGATATTCCCAAGCCTCCAAAACATCTCACATCTTTTGAGGAACATTTATTTGTTCATCTGTCAATCATCATTGACTTGCATCGCATTATATGTTTGGATCATTTTAATCTCATCTTACTAAGATGTTTTATTGGAGATAGAGTGACCACTGATATTTACATCATTTTATGTAAGTATCTGCTCTACTGTTATAAAAATCTCATTGATTTATATTACAAACATCAGAATTATCACTTTTTGTTCATATAAATATCAGCATATGCGCCAAAATGCATATTCTATTCTATTTCAAAAAATGTGATTTTTCTGACTATGTCAGGCTTTACAAACACTATAGTCACCTTTCAGGATGTCCAGACAGATCCTGCCCAGTTTGTCCACATTGGGATGGTAGATTTTGGTCATGAATCGGACCTTGGGAGCAGCCATGGGATACTCCTCTGGGAGGAACAGCTCTAGTTTGAACGTCCCACCCTCAAAGGGCGAATCCTGCGGCCCAGCGATCACCACATGGAAATATCGAGCATTTCCCTCATCTGGCTCCGCTTTGATTCCAGGCACAGGCTCGGCCAACAAGCGCTGCGTCTCCTGTCAAAACACACACACACGCATGTGTGAAACACAACCTCAAAATCATGGGTTCAAATGCATGAACTGATCACATGCAAACCCTTAATGCAAAGTCCCCTCAGATAAAAGCATCTGCCAAATGCATGAATATAAATGCTATAACACTGATGAATTTGATTGGGTTTCAGGTGCACGGAAACAAAATGCATTTAGAAAGTACTGGCAGCTGCACTGAATACTTTTGATAAAATGTGTTAATTAAAAGCTTAAAAAAAGTATACATTTTAAGCTGATCTTTCACAGCTCATGGAGACTCCTGTGGTGTTATCCGACACCAATTATTTGATTAACACCAGTCTATTATCCTGTTATAATAAATAATAAAAAAAAAAAACAACGTCAAAATGGCACATGACTAAGTGAACTGTGATTGGTCTATTTAATTGTCAATCAGAAGGTTTCCTCCTGTCTAAGTGGGCGGTTCTTAGCAAGAATAAGCTGCAGCGTGGATCAGACTTGCTGACAGTTACAATTCTAGCAATGCAAGCTTAAAATCGTGTATACAAAACACAAACAATATTGAATCTCTGTGAACTTAAAACGAACCAACCATATATTCATTCATTCATTCATTCATTCATTTTCACATTCATTTCCTGTTTGCATGCAAACTTATCACTGCACGGAATATTCTGCTATCCCATGCACACATTTCAAGATTGTTTCCCACTGCAGTGCATGAGATCCGCATCTGTAAACATGTTCATGTGTTACACACCCAGAATCTCTCAGCTGACAGTCGCGCATCGCTGCTCGCTTACATTACTCGCTCTTTAATAAACCAAAAAAGAGCTGATGTTATTGCTCAAGTCTATACCCATATATTCCCATCTATCCCATATATTTTATGCAATGTGCATGTTTGAAACAGTGAGCGCGCGGGAGCCTCCCTGCTGCAGCGCGAGCACGTGCCGTTTTCTTTCATTTTTAACGCATCGCTTTTGCAGCGTGCACAGATACCGCAACGGAACACACAAGAGAAAGATTATAGGAGTTGTACCTTAATAATCCTGCGGGGCAATCCAGCCATCTCGTTTTATTAATGCGGTTTGCGCCGTGGCCCGGTCCCTGCTCCTCGCGTTGAGGTTGACAGCGCATGCGCGCAAGTCTTCCGGTAAAAAACGTCATCGTCCGCCGCAATAGGTTTTCTGGGAAATGTAGTTTTTCCACTGCGTGTCTACTGTTTGTTTTGTTTGTGTGGATTTAAATTGTTTAAATGTGTTTTCCCCTTAAAACACTGTATAATCACACGTATACTTACATTCCCTTTGTATTTGTTTTAATACAATTTAAATCAATTATTAATCTTTTTTTTTATTTTTAATTGTTCATTATACAGTATTTCTTTATACATCTGTTTGATCATTTTCAAACCCTTTCCTTCTTAATTTTAAATCATTTATTACTTTTTTTTTTAAATATTATTTTTTAAATCCTTATGTATAGCACTTTTAATAATTATTGTGCATGAAATGTGCTATATAAAATAAACTTGCCTGACCTAAGTTTATTGTCTATTAAATATGAGTTGTAGCCTATTTGTCAACATGTAATGTTTTATACTATGCTGAAAAAGAGTTAAATCAAATGTATATATATGATTAACATGAATATAAATAATATGATTAAATATTGATATTTGATTAAACAACAAAATGCCAGTAGCTGATTTTGAGTTTCAGCACTCAAGTTTTTAAAACATTACATTAACAAGGCAGTCATTCAGTTTGTATTGTAAATGTTAACATGTGAATTATTGTGAACTAGTTTTTATTTTAATTTAATGTTTTTGGCATTTTTACTATTTTTTAATGGCTATATAGTTTTTACTAATTATTATTTCAATTTTTGTTTTCATTAACTTAATGCATCAAGTTAAACTAAATGAAAATGATAAATGTTGCCTTTAAAATTAGCTGAAATAAAATAAATGTAACCTTTTTATATGCTTTATTTCAGATAAAATTTTATTTCAAATTTTATTTTTTTTAATTTATTGCAAATTATTATTATTATTAAATACATTTTTTGTGGGTTTTAGTTAATTATATGATTAATCATAAATAAATCATAATACACAACACATTAAACCAATAGCTGAAGGAAGGGTTTATTTAATGTGCAGCAGTACATGTACAAAAAAATATTAGAGAAGACAGGAAAATCATCCAGGACTATCGGTCTTTGGGTGGATTTGGGTTTCTGCGTCTGGTGTGATACCTGTATCAAAAAGAGAAGCACAAAACAGTTCATTTAACTGACACATGGCACAGTATGTTGTTTTTGTCCAGTAGAGAATGCAGACTCACTGTCCGACGGGGTACCAGCGGTGTTTGGTGGTGTAAAACATTTTACTGAGCTCCTCTATAGTCGGGGCCTGTTTGTTATTTAAAACCTCTTTACTGAGTTTGGCTTTGAGCACCTGCTCATGTGTCTCTGCAGGATCACTGACGGCATCTGGCCTGACAATCGGCTATAGCACAGGAAATAAAACACATTTATGGTCAAAATCTCCACAGATGTGTCTTCAGCACCTTCACAAACCAGCATACACACCTGTGTGAGCTCATAGGGTACGTCTACTGTCGGATGATAACACACTATTGTGTTTCCATCAGACGTCACTGCGATTTCTACATCACTGAAATAGAAATGACGCATTTTACATTAAAAAAACCAACAACACAAAAATATTTTATATGATATGGATGAAGCTGGACATACAATAAGTTCAGATGCATCATAATATACTATAACTGAGCAATTAAGTATGCATTTATGATGTCCATATGAACGCATTGGAAACACTGACCTGTTGTCATTAATGGATGAACCTCTGACAGTAGATTTGTTATAAGCAGACAGATAAGTCCCTGCTAAAATTGAAAAACAGCACATTTTGTCGTTTTCTTACAAACTCTGGATTGAAAGCAAACATATACATGCCAGAACAGCACAAAATCACTCATTAATGAGGTTAGTATTGTTGTAGGTTACACAGTACAGCACAGTCCAGCACTCTGACTGTGTTTGCAACACATTTACAGTAGTGTCGCGTATAAATTCAGATTATTAATACACAAAATGTGTTTGTTTCTCATTATGAGAGCTCACCTCTGAATTGTCTAATATTTCTGCTGGTGTTCGCTCGGTTAAACAGGCTAGCTAGTCTGCTGATATGACCCGACGCCATGCTTTCCGCTAATAGAACTGAATCAGTGGAAGGGAAACGACAGATTGGAACGGAAGTAATAATATAGACCGTTTGCGGTTTATATTATTACATTACATCATGTTTTATCACTTCATTGTGTGTTTTGTTTAGTTTTGTAGTTATAATCCGAATTGTCTTGCAATTCGACTCTAAATATGCCCTGATTTTTGAATGAAGTTCAATGAGGAATTGCGTTTTTGAGCTTTAGAGCGCCCTCTAGTGGAACTTTTACATTACAGATTGTGTGCTACACAAATATTCCTCCGGGTAGGAAACAACCCGCGCCCCCCATAATGACTGATTGCAGAACAGCAGAACCATACGTCACAGCAGTCACACGGCAGCAACGCCGCGGCAGCAGGCTCAGACGGTAGTGGGCGGAGTCTCCGTCGCAGATCGGAAAAGGGTGAAAATAGCAATAAGTGATCAACTTATATTTTTTCTTGTCCTTTTCTTATTTTTAATGTTGTTATTGTTATTTGAAGAAAAAATAAAAATAATTATGAACACCAGAATTTGCTCTACTTATCTTTGTGGAGCGTTTCAAAGTTAAAGCTGTTAATGTTAAGTCCGTATTATGTATATGAGTGCTCGCGCCTGTTTATATATACACATATATACATACACGAAATTACTATTAACCGTAAGATACAGTTACACTATTAACTGTAATATACTGTATGTATGTATGTACATGCATACATACACACACACACACACACACACACATATCGTATCTTACAGTTAATAGTGTAACTGTATCTTACGGTTAATAGTAATTTCGTGTATGTATATATGTGTATATATAAACAGGCGCGAGCACTCATATACATAATACGGACTTAACATTAACAGCTTTAACTTTGAAACGCTCCACAAAGATAAGTAGAGCAAATTCTGGTGTTCATAATTATTTTTATTTTTTCTTCAAATAACAATAACAACATTAAAAATAAGAAAAGGACAAGAAAAAATATAAGTTGATCACTTATTGCTATTTTCACCCTTTTCCGATCTGCGACGGAGACTCCGCCCACTACCGTCTGAGCCTGCTGCCGCGGCGTTGCTGCCGTGTGACTGCTGTGACGTATGGTTCTGCTGTTCTGCAATCGGCCCTATCTCGGTCATTCAGGTCCCAAATCAATATTTCCAAAAATAAAACAAAACAAAATAAAACAAATAAGGACAGTAAAGACCAGCAAAATAAACAAATAAAATAATAATAATAATAATTAAACTGTGGTCACGCTTCATAGCCCATTGGAGACAGAGAAACACGTTAAAAACTCCAAAATGCAACTTTACTCAAGTTTGTTGTGAGAATAGTTTAATAATTATTGTATAAAAATACGTTTGTACGTTAGTACCTCGCAGCCCACTAGGAGGAAGCGTAACACGCGTTACAAACCACCATTGTAAAGATAAAAACTGAATTTTTACAAAAATTAAACTGCACTGTGAGGTAAAGGAAATGTAAATCTTTTTCTTTCATTAATTATATGTCATTTCGTGGTATGTATTATTATTTATCTATGTACTGTAATTTGTAATCTTTTTTTATGCATGGCGCGCCCTCTGGCGGCCTAAATATCCGGTCGCGGTCACAGTTTCTCATAATTATTAATAATTATTATTATAATTATTTTAAATGGATAATCACGGAGCATTAGAATAAAATTTGTAAAAATGTACATAAGCCAATTAGTTTCGACTAAAATTGTGAATGATAATATTTTAAAGGGGGGGAAAATAAACTTACAAACACATGCAGTACCGCAATACGCCACTGGAGGGCAGCGAATTCCGTTTGAACTTTAGAGCGCCCTCTAGTGGATCTGTCGCATTACAGACTGTGCGCTACACAAATATTCCTCCGGGTAGGAAACTATCCTTGCTGATGGTGGTTCAGGTCCCATATAATCATTAAGTTTGTTGTGAGAATACTATTTAATATTTATAAATAAAACACTTTGGTTTGTTGCAGTTCTTCGTAGGCCACTAGGAGGCAGCGTATCATGCGTTACAAAACACGGTTATAAAATAAAAACAGATTTTAAATGAAATTAAACTGCACTGTGAGGCTAATGAAATTTAAATCTTTTGTCAAGATATGTGGTATTCATTTTTATTAATCTATGTATTATAATTGATTAACTTTATGTATGGAGCGCCCTCAGGCGGACTAAATATCCGCTCGCGGTTCCAATTTCCCATTGTAATTATAACAAATGGATATTTATATATAAATGGAACATTAGGATAAAATTAAATATTTAAATAATTACTCAAATTAGTTCTGTTTAACTACGAACGGTAATGTTTTAAAGTGGCGAAAAATAAATTTACCAACACATGCAGTACCGCAATACGCCACTGGAGGGCAGCGAAACATTGCCATCGCGATTAAGTTCATTTTATTCAATAATTATTAATTTCTTAAACTATTAAAGCATTTGTTTTTCTGAACACTGCCTAAAAAGAGAAAATATGGAGAGAAACTATAATAATCAAGATTCCCTCAGAGGAAAGCAGCTCCAAACATTTATCAAAAACAAAGATCTGATATAAGCACAAACATATCTTTTCAGAAGATTAATCTTTTCAGCATATTGATGGTATTTTATTTTATTTATTTATTTATTTATTTTACTTTAGAGCGCCCTCTAGCGGCACTATTACATTACAGACGAGGCGCTACACAACAATTCTTCCGGGTAGGAAACAATCCGCGCCGGTGGTCGTTCAGGTCCAAAATCAGTATTTCCAAAAACAAAACAACACAAAATAAATCAAACGGGCAGAGTAAAGACCAGCAAAATAAATAAATGAAATAATAATACTAATACTACTAATAATAACTATTTAAATTGTGGTCACTCTCCATAACCCATTGGAGATAGAAAACACAGGTTAAAAACTCCAAAATGCAAAATAAAAATGGTAGAATGTGTATTTTATTCAGATTTGTTGTGAGAATACTGTTTAACAATTATTACACGTAAAATAAATTGGTTATGCAGTAGCTCGCCGCCCACTAGGAGGCAGCGTAACACGCGTTACAAACCACCACTATAAAAATAAAAATACTTTTTAGAAAAAAAATTAACTTTACTGTGAGGTAAAAGAAATTCAAATCTTTCATTAATATGTGTCTTTTCGTGGTATTTATTGTTGTTATTAACCTATGTGTTGCAATTTATATACTTTTCTTATGCATGGCGCGCCCTCTGGCGGCCACAATGCCAGTCGCGGTTCCAATTTCCCACCATAATTATATTAAATGGATAATCACGGAGCATTAGCATAAAACCGAATATTAATATTAATAATTAAGCCAATTAGTTTTGACTAACATTATTAACACAGTATTTTAAAGGGGAGAAATAAACTTACCAACATGTACAATAACGCAATATGCCACCGGATGCCAGCAAAACACCCCTGTAGCGATTAACTTAATTTTATTCAATAATTATTAATTCTTTTTCAGAATTGTTCAGTGTGGAATAGTTAAATGTGCACAGAATTAATTTTAAAAAACAGAGTGAGACAAATGCCTTTTTTATATTGGGAATTATTTATCATAATTCTGTATACACTTCCTAAAAAGAGGAAATACGTAGAGAAAGCATGATCATCAAGATTCCCTCAAAGGAAAGTAGCTCCAAACATTTGTCAAAAACATCAGCACATATATATCTTTTCAGAAGATAAATCTGTTCTGTATATTGACAGACGCGGTTCATATTGTTCATTATGAAGCACTGATCCATCATTCTTCTGTGTGTCGATCATTCAGTGTCACATAACATTGGTCATTATGAGACGTCCATGTCACTGCCGGACGCTCCGGATACTGTATTCGCCACCAAACGTTCCCGACCACCGAAAGCCTCCGTGACTGGAGATACAACAGATTATTGTTAATGACAAACACAAAAACACACACAGATCATCACCAGATGCTTCAGATCCACACCTGCAGCGACATCGCTGATGTCCCAGACGCGCAGCCCGTCCTTCTGTCCTCCAAACGCATAGACGAACGGCTGATCCGGACAACAGGAGCCGCAGAACAAAACACCCTGACAGAGAGACAGAATCGTGTTATAAACCCGCTTTCACACAGTCAGACACTCGTGTGTCAGATACGCACCATCTTCATGTCTCTGGAGTGGATCAGGGTGGGTTTGTTTCCCAGGATGTCCCAGATCTTTACGTGTTTGTCTGCTGAAGACGTGACCAGACAGCCACGGATCTGACTGCTCAGGTCCATCCCTGAGAAAATATGAGACAGTGTTATTTTACTATTATCGATACACTATTAAGACTTTTTATTCATATTTATAACTAATATTATTACAGGATAATTAACATGCCGTTTTCATTTGAACTTCATTTCAAGTTTTGGTCATTTTTATGTGTTTTTATTAGTTTTTTAATGTCTATTATTGATTTTTATTTCAGTTTTAGTTATTTTAGTACATTAACTAAAATGTAAAATGAAAAAATAAGCTGAAATAAAATGTTTTTTTTTTGTTGTATTTTTTGTTAATTAAATAAAAGGCTTTTTATGATGTGAGACTTATTTTACTGTCACTTACATACTTTTTATTATATTGTATTATATATTTTATAATTGGCAATTATCTGTTGGTTATAATTTTTATTGATTTTTATTATTGGCAACTAATTAAAATAAAATAAGCTTTTTAATTTATTTTACTTCAAGTAATGAAAATGTTTTACTGGTATAGTTTTATTGACTATAATAATCCTGATCTGAGACTATTTTATTTTATTAGTATAACTGATATACCACTCTAGTTTTCAATCAATATTTGGAATTAGTTTTTATATTTTCTCTTTTCATTTCAATTTTAGTTATTGTTTTAGTACTTTTGTTGTATTTTTCAATAATAAAATAAAATAAAATAATTTTTTTAAGTTTTTCATTTTAGGTCAACTTTTATTTTTGATATTTATTTATTTTTTCAATTTGTGTGTGTGTGTATATGTATATATGTGTATATATATATATATATATATATATATATATGTGTGTGTGTATATATATATTATATATATATATATATATATATATATATATATATATATATATATGTATATACACATATATACACAATAATTTTTGAATTTTCTGAAGGTTTTTTTATTTATTTTTTTTAATCTATGTCAAGTAATGAATATGTTAATGTGAGTGCCACTGACCTGAAACTTCTCCATCGTGAGCTCTGAGTGTGAACACGGGTTTATCCGAACGAGCATCCAGACAATAAATGAAGCCGTCCTCTGTACTCGCCTGCAACACACATCACTGATTATACAAGGTCAGAGTTCACATTAAATCCACAAAGCGGCTCGGTCACTCACCAGGAAGTTGCACGGAGAGAAATGATCCCAAATGACGCGCTCCACCTGCCCACTGAAGCGCCAGATCCGATGGCTGTCGTTCGGACTGCGGCAGTCGTACAGAATCGCAGACCTGAGACAAACACAACGCTCTGATTGGTTAGGCTCAGTCATGCTGTGCTCTGATTGGTCAAATCTTTTTCTACAGCGGTGACATCATGACCTACTTGTCATATGAACCACTGATGAGAGTTTGAGCCTCAAACGGATGGAAATTCAGCGTCTGAACCTGCAACAGAAAACCACATTTAACTCATTTATTGAACTTCCCAAACATACATTAATCTTTTAAAATTATTATGGTAAAAAAAACTTAAGTTACTAAAGATTTCTGTTTCAAACAACACTGTACGTTTGACTTTCTACTCAACATAGAATCCTGAAAAATAAAAAGTATCATGATTTCCAAAAAAATATTGGGCACCACAACTATTTTCAACATTAATAAAAATCAGAAATGTTTCTTGAGCAGCAAATCAGCATATTAGAATGATTTCTGAAAGACCGTGGGACACTGAAGACTGCAGTAATGATGCTGAAAATTCAGCTTTGATCACAGAAATAAAATTACATTTTAAAATATATTAAAACAGAAAACTGTTATTTGAAATAGTAATAATATTTCACTATTTTTCTGTATTTTTAATCAAATAAATGCAGCCTTTGAGAGCAAAATGGACTACTTTTAATCAGCACCTTATCTGTGTGTTTTCTGAGGGTTGCTGCTGGTTTTCCCTTCTCCATATCCCACAGGATCACGGACTCATCTGCAGACCCACTCGCTAGAACATTCCTGCACCAAAAACACTCATCAGACTCTGACGAATGCATGAAGAAAAACATTTGTGGTTCAGAAGTGCTCAGCCGCCTCACCTGACCAGTCTGTTCCAGGACAGATCCATCACAGCATCTGTGTGTCCTTCAACGGGTTCAGCCGCCTTCAAAACACAAACTCATGACATTTCTGAACCAAGACATCACTTATAAACATCTAACATTGTGACCCTCCCACAGCGCAACATTCAGAATGCTAAACTCAACACATAAATGACAATAAACAATTGAGGTTTTGAACAATTTAAGCGACTTTTTGTTTTTACAGAGTGCAATCAAGCACCTTCTTTGCTTTCTTCTTTTTCTTCTTCTGCTTGCTGCCAAGTGAGAAGGCCGGCTCCAAACAGTCCACCACATCCAGATCCCAGACGTCAATCACAGGCGTCATGTTTCCTACAGCCGCGTAATTTCCTGAAGCACAGCACATCAACAAACCCTGTGTGAAAATGAGAAAAGCTGCCTTTGCAGCTAACTGAAATAAAACACCTTCAAAGTTTTTGTTGGGGGTTTTGTCATATTTATTTCATATTTATAAATATGTATCTATCTATCTATCTATCTATCTATCTATCTATCTAAAATGTTATATTTTTATGTAAGGTACAGTACATTAATTTATACCATATATTTTATACCTGGAATAAAAGAAGTTTAGGTCATTTTTTAATTTTTTTTTTAATTTATTTATTTGTATACATTTTTAATTCCATTTCAGTAAATGAAAAATGTTGCTTTGGCAGCTGCTTATTATAATTTGTATTTAGGTGTATATATATATATATATATATATATATATACACACATACACACATATATACATATATATATATATATATATATATATATATATATATATATGTTCATTTTCATTTCAATTTTTGTTTGTCATTTTAATTTTCAGTAAGTAGTTTCATTTTGTTGTGCATCATTTTTATTACTTGATTAATTTTTATTTCAATTTAGTGATTTTAAACTAAATTAAAATGAAATGTTTTTTTGTAAAATGTTCTAAGTTTACAAAAAAAGTGTAAAATATGAATAATTTTCATATTTAATTATTAATTGTTAATCAATTTAATTTCAGTTAACATTTATTTCAAGTAACAAATGTTTTTTAAATTGGTTTTAGTGATTGGTAATAATTGTATGAAACCAACATTAAGTAAAAAAATAAATAATAATAATAAAATTCATAGTTTCTAACTAGCAATTTTGAGTTCAACAAAAACATTGAATGGTTTGAACTAGTTACAGTAACCAGTTTAACACCAGAACTATCATGTTTTCACTGAATATGGTCAAGCACTGTTTGTACTGAGCTTTCATTTCAGACATCATCAAGTCCCCCATCTTTCAGAATCATTAAAACCCTTAAGCAAATTTTCCTACAACACAAGATATTTACATACATATCTGATGACTGAAATACAAATGCTCACCTTGTCCTTCCTCTGGATTGGGGTCAAAGTTCAGCCACTCCACACACAGCGGATACGCGGGCAGCAGGATGTCATGATGCACATACAGAGAGTCTTCCTCTGAGTTAAACACTGATAACACATACAAACAGTCAATCAACATCAACATCAGACGAGCTCTCCAGTCCAGAGCAGGGTTATACAGTATCTCAATGATACCCAAATAACACTGCTTACCATAAACCTCCAGGTTACAGCAGTCTTTCTCGGCCCGTCCAGCTAGAATCAGGTTATCAGTGGGTTTAATCTGAAAATCCTCCCTCTCGTACTGATCCTACAAAACAAACCGCGGGTCAGACAGACACAGATCCATCATATAAACCCTACTGCATCATTAAGAAATACAGAGAAAATGCAGAATTCTGGAAAAAGTTGAGCGTGTTTAGCGTGTCTCACTGTGTCTTTAATGGTGATGTATGGATCCTCTTCATTGGTGCCAAAAACGGTCAGTCCTGCCAGACTATCTCCAAGATTTGATGTAGCTGCAAAAGAGAAGAAAAAGCAAAAAGTGTGTGTGTGTGTGTGTGTATATATATATATATATATATATATATATATATATATAAAAATGGCATTCATTTTCTCCTCCAAGACCTATTGTGAGCTCAGAGGTTATTAATTGATGGTATATGCTTTTGTTAAAGCCATCAGCCCACATTATTTCAACTTATTTTTTAAATAATCATGCTTAACAGTGGAATCCCTGGTAAAAAAATTACCCATGATGCTGTAAAGAAAATTCCACCAATCAAAAAGCTGCAGTGCGCCAATAAGAGCCAAGCCCCGCCCACTCGCAAAGAGCCAAGCTCCGCCCACTCGCATGAAGCACGCAATAAACCTAAAATATATTATTTCTATATACACAATTAACAACTTAAAATGTATAGCTTCATTTTTCTACAACGTTTTGTAGATTTTTGTTTGCAGTGGTTCACAGGATTATATTTGTTTCCCTCATTAAAACCGTTAAGTTCACAGTCTTGCATTTGATTTTCGAAAACTTTTCAGCCTCATAGCTGGTTGTTTTGGCTTATAAAATCCCGGTTAAAAATGATGGAAGAAATACGTACAGAACAAGCGACGCTAAAAAAATGGGCGGGCATGGTGCATTCGATTGGTCAGGTGAACACACAGCCCCGCCCTCAACTCACCCCATTGGTTGAGAGGTTAATAAGTGACTGTCATGCTTTTCGCGAACTATTTTAACGTCAAAAAATTTAAACACGTTATGAGTTGAAGCCAGATCAGTCAATCAGAGATAACATACCAATGTCTTCTTCATCATAATTGTCCAGCCCGTACTCTGCAAGCTCATCATCCTCTTCCTTATCTTTCTCCTCTTTTATTTCTTCACTGACAGAGGGAGCAGCTGATGCCTCTTCACTGACCACACCTTCATCAACCTCCTCCTCATCATCATCACCGGGATCCCTAAAGAAATCAGACAAAACAACCTGAACATACAGACATTACACTAGATTGGATGGTCTCAACTGCTTTAACAGACTGACAGTATTGTTGTTTCTACTGTTATCTAACTTCAACATTTAAATGATTTTAACTCGTGTCTACTATAAAACAGTAGTGAGCAAATAAAATCTCACCCTAACGCTTCTTTAGCCTCCGATATGATGCGTTGCAGCTCTTCCTTGCTCAACTCAACCTGTAACGATGATTTCATTCGTGTTAAACACCAAACACGTGTGCAATTCCATAGAAACACGCAGTATAAACACAAATTACGTGACAGACTTACTTTATCCGGCGTTTCTTTAGCGACTCCGCGCTTCACCCACCCGACACACGTTATTTGAGAGCTCATGGTTTTTCTAGTACAAATTTAATGCGATAAAATAACACCGCACAACACACGAAGATTCCCCGAGCTGCAGTCGTCACTGCGACGCGCCCTGATGACGTCACACATGCACCGAGAACACAGAAATAAAAATTGCTAGAGCGGAAAGATGCACTTTTTCTTATGCGAAATAAAATAAACGCAATATAATAAATCAGTAAGTATATATGTTAACGTATTTTACATGAAAAAAAACACGTTACTAGAATTTTAAAACAGAAAAGTAATATATATTTAGAGAGCGAGAGAAAGATATAAATATGGTTATAGATAAATAGATAGATATAAGCAAATTAAAATAAAGCATGTTTGCTGAAATGATGTAACCAGTCAATATTGTACAACATTAACCATTTATTTTTTAGACATAAAAAAAATGTGGTCAATATGTGCAAATATACGTATGTATATATATGTAAACATGATATTCTACAAATTTGTAACAAACAAAAAAAGGCAATATTCACAAACACACAGAGCATTATTGAAATAGTTGTTAGTTGGCCTAAAATAATAATAAAAAGAATTTATGGCGTCTTATGCTCATATTATCAAGTGTGATGGTACCATTGTACAAATATGCTTTTAAAGATAATACCATATTACCATAATAAACCTTAATTATTAACACCATATTTATATAGTTATACCAATACCATGGTACATGTCCAAAAAACATGGTATTACATTTTTATTAGTATAGATTCATTATAAAATGTATTAAGTGCTGTTTTTTTTTATTTTGTATAAATTCCACATAAAACTTATTTTGCCCGCATAATACTTCAAATAAAAATCTTTTTCATTGTTTTACACCAGATTATGCAGATTATGCACATTCGTTCAATAAAAAGTGGTTAAAGATCACACATCTGGTTTTGATAACATATAATATGCCAATATAATATGTAACAATATGCACTGAATGGATTGTCAGAACCATGGTTTAAATTTTAGTGGCCGTCTGCAACAAACTGAAGTTTATAATGATGTCTTTTATCCATGAAAAGCGATTTCTGAAAACATTAAACTTAGTGGTCAAAGATCCTGCTGCTGTTTCTCTTTACTCTGTGGTGAGTAAAGCACTTCATTCAGATACCAATACAGTGATCATACAATACAGCACTCCGCATGAGAAGTGTCTGTTAAAATGAAAAAGACTATGCAAACATTCTTGGTCGTGTTTGTTTGAGGTTTAAGACTGCATTCGAGTCTGAGACTGGGTGCGGTTCATGCATTGGTAATGGATGTAGGTTTTTCTTTTAAGGCTTCACAGTCTCAGATCCAACTCTGATTCCTCAAACTCATTCTGCAGATTGTCAGCGACGGGCTTCATGAGTTCCTTGAAGTGTCTAATGCTGCTTTCATGCAGTTTCACCTGTGTCAGGTAACGCTCACGCTTGATCTGCTCTTTCAGAGCTTCCGGCACGTCCGGGATCATGTAGGACAGCATAAACTTGGTAAAATAAACTATGTGCTGAGAGGGGAACAAAACAGCTTATTTACAACCTTAAAACAAGAGCACAAACACTGCATGGAACAGAAAATAAAAGACTGTTTTATTAAGTTATCATTAACTATTTTACACCTAGCCACTTACCTCAACGACAATCATAAAAGCCAGTTTGGCAGCAATAACGTGCCAATAATATATGCTGAACTCATATTGATTAGGATGACCGGGAGGATTCCTAAAATCACGATACCTGAGAACATAAGAATTAATACCAAAAGTCAATTAGTACCAAGAAATAATAAATAAATAAATAAATAAATCAACTGATCTGTATATAACATCACTGTTTTGAAAAAAATAAATAAATTATTAAAATGTTTTGAAAATTAAATGAATAAATTTATTGGTACCACTTTAAAACAAGGCTCCATTTGTTAACATTAATATATTAACATTATCTTACAATAAGCAATATTGTTATGAGATTTTTTTTATTCTCATATAACAGATAAGCTTTTGATTTTAAAACAACATCTGAAACATCTAGTCCTATTAGCTTTACTAAAAATAAAGATGAATATTTAAATAATAAACTAAGTAAATTCATTATACATATATATATTATAAATATATATATATATATATATATATATATATATATATATATATATTTATAAATAACCTTAACCTTAATAAAACCCCTAAATAATAGATAATGTATTACAAAATTAAACATGTCAAATTTTTGTTTAGTGTAACTTGATGGACTAAAATAACTAAAACTAAAAAAGACTATATAGACATAAAAAATTAATAAATGCCAAAAGCACAGAACAAAATTACTAAAATGTTTACTAAAATTAACATAAAATATAAAACCTAATTTAAATTTTTTATAAAAACTATAATTAAACTAAAACAACACTGGGTCCCATTCACTAAAAACTGCATGGATTATTTAGTAATCATATTTTGTCTTGTTAAAGCACTAGCAGATGCTTTTCCACAGAACTAAAAGCTCTTTGTTTATTTTCTCTGTGAAACGAGGTTGTAAAACTTGTTTTGGTTTTAAATAACCTTTCATTGAACTCCCCCTTAAAACCACAGATTCATCTCTCTTAACATCTCTTGCCACGTGCCATATTATTAAACTCTTTTTTTGCTCTTTTCTATGCAAATCTAAGTTAGTCTTGTGTTTGTCTTGTGTTTTATCAGTTTTATTAGTTTTATTATGTATGATCCAAACATTCAAGTGTTACAGGTCACTGACTTATAATACTCTCTTTTCACTTTTCTTAATGTTGAAATACATGCATGCTGTGTATTAAGCATGCAGAAGAAAGCTTGTAAAAGAGGCAGGCTTATAAAGGATAAACTGAAAACATTTTAGTGCAGTTACAACTAGTTATGTTTTTAACAGTTTACCGGCATGTGGTGATGTTGTTAAACCAGTAGGGTGTGCTGTCAGGTCTGCTCTTTGTACTGAAGTCATTAATGTTAAACACAGACAGCGAGCTGTTGATGAAGCCCGCCATGGTGTGACTAGATCCATCTGAATAAGGGCTGACGGAAAATGCCCAGTAATAAACCAGTCGAGGGATCATGTCAGAAGTGAAGGCGATAATGGCAGCCTGGAGAGGGAAACACCCACAGTGAGCGAATGTGATCTCAGTTATACAAGATGCAAAAACAGCGACTTCCTCTCAACCCACATTTGTGGCCACCGCTATTATCGCTATCCCCTGCAGGATGGGCTGCCAGGCGCCGATGTCCTGGGCCTTTTCTGGAACTACACGCCGACACTGAGTCGTGATCTTCCAGGCGTCCACGCGGATTTCACACAGATTGTTAAACAGTGCCAAGAGAGGAGCCAACGGGAAGGACGCCACAAACAGAGTCACAAAACCAAACTGGATCACTGCAACAGACAAAAAAATAAATAAATAATTATATATATTTATATTAAAGGGCAGTTCACCAAAAAATGTAAATGTGTTGTTAATTTACTCACCCTCAGGCCATCCAAGATGTAGGTGACTTTTAGCATAGTCATTTTTAGCTGAAATGGTGGTCCTTGGTGGTTCATAAATTGCAAGTCAGTGGGTACCAGCACTTCATGAGTCTAAAAAGCACAAACAGGCAACATAAAAATTAATACCCGTGTCTCCTGATGAAAAGCAAAAACGATCGATCTGTGCAAAAAACTGAATCAGATTTCCACGTTTGGAAATAAAGTTCTGTTTCTTGCACAAACCAATCGTTTCGCCTCATAAGACCTCAATATATCGTCAGGAGCCACAGGTATTAATTTTGTGTTGCTGGAATCCATTGACTTGCATTGTATGAATCTCTGAGGACCATGATTTTAGCTAAAAAAATGTCTTTACTGTTCTACTGAAGGGTGAATAAATTAAATGCAATTTTAATTTTTAGGTGAACTATCCCTTTAAGACATCTGTGTTGGTAAACAGCAATGTTTCATGGTTTAAATGTGCATAAGGTCTCACCCATCTCCAGATATTCATAAAACAGGCCGAGCTTTCCTATCGGCTGGAGTTGATAGTCCTGTTCCCAGCGAGGAATCACTTTTTCCGAACCCACCTGGGTGCAATGACGAAATATCAGATTCTTCACCCACCTACAAACACCAATGGTTATTAATTGTTGTGTTTTTCAAACTGTCGCTAGTAAGTATTCCTAATATTTAGAATAGTTTTAATTTTTACAGTTTCTGTTTTTATTTTAGTCTTAGTTAAAGTTTTAGTATTTTTGTTGTATTTTCGACTTTTTATAGTTTTTTATTTCATTTATTTAAAATACGTCTAAATTGTTTTTATTCATTTTTATTTTAGTTTGAGTGTTAGCTATTTTACCTTGGCAACTAGCTGAAAAAAAATAATGTTTTTCAAAATTGTAATTTATTTCAAGTAACAAAACATTTTTTTTTTTAAGTTTTAGTAATCTGTAATAACCTTTATCAGCGCTGATGGTAAACTAACAGAAACAACAAAATTACTAAAACTTTAATTAAAAATAGTGGATATAAAAAAAGGACACAAATTCAAAATGTTACTAAAAACTATAGTTTACTAAAATAAAATGTATATGTATAAAATGTAATATAATAAGTGCATTACTGTTGAGGTTTCTGTGTGAAACTTACGGCAGTAGAACTTCCTGTATGTTGTTCCAGATGGCTTTTCCTGTCATGATGATTGACAGCTGTGTGGTCAGTTCAGTCAGACAGCCGCCAGGATCACACTGAACATTACATTAAATAAAGATGTCATATTTATGCTTTAATCAACAAGAAATACAGTTGCATATCAGTTGATGAAGAAATTTCTGTTAATAAAACTGACGTCTCACCTCCTCATTGCGGAACGCACCAAACCAGTAGACGAGCTGTCCTGGATATCCCACCACCTTCCCTTTGAAGAAAGCGATGTAAAAGCAGGACGAGTAATAGTTCACAAACTGAAAGAGGAACATCTTGAGCGTCAGGCTGTTCTCATACTCCGTTTTGGTCCGAGGCAGCTCTGCAGCACACAGAATGAGTGTCATTTCTTAAAAATCAGGGCTTACCAAACTGGGGTTCGCAAGCTAATAGTGAATTAAATCATTAAAGTGAAATATTTAAATAAATAGGTTTAAAATAAATACAATCAAAATAAAATAAAAATTTTATTTGTTTATCTGCATGCCAAGAGACCATTACCCCACATTAGAGAATCGCGAACATGCAAAACAGGGTTATTATTGTTTACCATAATAACTACCTTTTTTGTTAATTCAAATAAAGCATAAATAAAATAAAAAAGATGAAAAACTTAAAAGGAAATGTATAAAAAAAATGCCTTTGAACTCAATGAAATAATTTTAGTTGAAAAAGTTGATAAAATTACTAACTGGAAATAAATAAAAGAACAAAAATAAATTAAACCCAAATGATAATAATAAAAAAAAAATATTTAAAATTAAACCAAAAATATTAAAATTAAAGCTAACTCAAAACAATATTAATAATAACTATAATAGCATATCAATAATAAAAAAATGAAACAAATTGTAATACATGGATTAAAATAAAAATAATCAAAGTATTATATTTTAATAAAATATATTTTTTGTTTGAAAATTTAATTTGTTTGAAAAACAAAAAGCTCAAATAAAATAAAAAGTTCAAAACTTAAATGAAGATTGAAAAATGTTGTCTTGGTAAATAACTGAAAAAATGCTAAGTAAAACCACTAAAATTACTAACAGGAAATAAATAAAAACTTTAAACGAAAGTTAAACGAAAACTGAAATACAAATGACTTAAACCTAAATAGTATTATTAAAGTACTAAAGGATTAAAGCACAAAATTGCTAAAAAATGAAACAGAAAAAATAAAAAGTAAATAAATAAAAGCCGAGTCAAAATGTCAATAACTATACTATAACCTACCTATTAGCTAGAATTATCTATCAATCTATCTCTCTCTCTCTTTATATATATATCAGGGCTCGAAATTAACTTTATTACTTGGTAGCACTGGTGCTCCCAACTTCAAAAAGTTAGGAGCACCAAAAAAAATTTAGGAGCACCAAATGAATATTAAGAGCATTACAACTGCCAGCTGAGCAGAACAGCCAGCACTCAGCCTGGCATTTCTTTGTAGTAATGCACCGATCTTGATTCTTCATGGCCGATTCTGATTTTCGATGTCTTACAAGCAAATGGGCTGATTCTGAAAGCCTTTTTTTTAATATTTATTTTACGCCTTAAGCAAGGGACAAGAATGAATGAAAATATGAGTGCAACAAGATGTTTATTTTCTTTATTACAGGTAGAGACATTTAAATTTGAGGCAACCACTGCATTTTTAAACAATCTACAGTATAAATAAAAAAAAATAAATGACACAATTTCGAGCCCTGTATATATACATACATATAATAGCACCGGGGGATTCATTGCTGTTTAATCATTGCATCAAACCAGTACCGGTGAAAGAAATCACCTACCGAAGTCAGTGATCCAGATGGCCACTTTCTCATAGACGTTGTTGAGAACCATGATGATGATGAAGCTGATGATGGAGGCCGTGATGGACGTGGCCATCTGAGGGGTGACGTACTCTTTGAACGGCTCCAGCTCCTTAGTATACTTCAGATCAGAGCGCAGCTGCACAGAGAAAACGATGAACATCGCCAGACGATACACGATCACGCCGACCACAGACGCTATGATCAACAGAATCTACAACAAAAGCATCAGACAGACAATCTCTCAACCTACTTCTCAACATGAAATGACATTAGCAAGTTCCATTTTATTATTATTATTTTTCCAAATTCCTTTTTCTGTGCCTGTTTTAATTGTTAAAAATTCAAGACAATTAAAATCATGAAACTAACCATTTCAAATACAATTCAACAACAATTAATTGAAAGTTTAACTAAAACGTAATTTTTAGGGCTCTCAAATTTTCTTCTGGGTTCCTTTTTAATGGTCTAAACACATTTTAGTAATAAAAAAAAAAACACATCTAATTAATTTACAACATGAAAAGTATACAATTTAACATCAAATTTCTTAATAAGTTTCTTGTCGAATTCTGCTTTATTTTTTAACACATTTTTTCTGGTAATCAAATGAAGACATAAAACATTCAAAAAGTGTGTGATTATCATATGGCCCTGTACTGTATCATTATTACTATTCCATGTTACCTTTTAGATGCCTTTTTAAATATTTAATTACATGTATGAAAGAGAAAGCACAACATTACCCAGAATAACACTGTGCCAATGCCACATGACACTCTCATGCACTTCCCGCAGGCCGTGTATGGCACCTTCTCTTTTTCCTGTACAAAACAAACACAAAAGCTCTTAGTTAATGTCAAAAACCTAAAACAATGAGTTCATCTGAATAGAGAAACTCATACCTGTGTAACGGGGTTCAGTCTCTCATAGATGCATTTGGCCTCGTATTCGGGTCGAGGCTGTTCCTCCTGCTGAAGAAACTCCACCGTATCCCAGTCGTGCTCCAGTTCGGCCTGATAGCGCTTCCAGAACTCCAGAAACAGAGTCACTGTGAAAGACAAAACACGTCGCATACAAAACGGCAGGATTTATGCAGGATAATGCACCTAAATACTGCATTACAAAATTACAGTAATTACAGGAAGGTTTCATTAGTTGCATGAACGATAAGCAATGCATTTGTTACAGTTTTTAGTCATTTTTTATTGCATGCAAAAACAGTAAAAGCTTTGTTGAAACTCCTAACATATTTATGCAATGCAACTAAATGTTGCATTCACAAACATAACTAATTGTGCTGCATGCTGGTTCTTGGCCTGAATAAGCTGTGATGTGGAGCCGGCTTTCTGCCAGCAGCCAAAGGTTTAGCAACATTAGCACGTGACCAGCGTATGACATCACTCACCCCAAACAGACATGAAGATGGCAAACACTAACGTCCCATAGTTATCGAATATACACAGTCTCTGTGGAGAAAAACCAACACAGGAACACATTCTCAGTGCCAGAGCATTTCGCAAACAAAAACAAACATTAGTTAAATCCCAGATCAGACACCAAATCCCACAATCCTCCAGAGGAGACGCTGCGGGTTTGTGTGTGTTTGACTACTCACTTTAGACGACTCGCACGTGGCGTTCAGCCTCCAGTACGGACAGTCGAGATCACACTGCGGACACATGATGATTTCTCCACCAATCTGAGGGTCACACACCTCTTTGCTGCCCAAACAAATAGTCAGAATCAGTCAAAATCAAATGCTCATAAATGCATTACAAGGAACATTTGGGGAAACATAACTTTTTTCTGACAGAAACAGATATTTTTAATTGTACAGATTAAAAAAAAACTGGTATTTATTTACTTACTTACTTATTAATTTATTTATTTAATTTGTAATTTAACCCATTAATTTTACTTTATTTTATTTTTTAAATTTTAAGGTTTTGTGATTAAATATAAATACATAATCACATTTTTTAATTATTCTTTTGATGGACAGAATTTTGTGATTATATAATTACTAAAAAGTTAAGATTAACTTGGAAATGGATAAAACAGAATTATTGTAATATTATTGTATCTCAATGATACTAAAATGATGTTGGGGTTATATTAGTATTATTTATATATTATTATAGTTTTTAGTAATATTTTGAATGAGCTTTTAGTTTTATATTTTGTCCGTTTTAAATTTAATTTTTGCTTACTTTATTTTGTTATTTAGTGCTTTTGTCATTTTTAGGTTTATTTGATTTTTAATTTTTTGGTTAAAATTTTGTGATTATACATCAATATGGTTATAAAATAATAGAAACGACAAACATTTAGATTTTTTAAAATAGTTTTTCATCGTAATAACTATTATTCGTACTGAAAAAATGACAAAATAAAAACAAAATAAGAAATATTAATATTGTAATATTTCATTTTAAATTAAAAAAAGAATTACAGACAGTTTTTATTACAATGTTAAATGTATTATTTATTTGTTTTTATCCAATTTTTTATGTAATTCATTTTATTTTATTTATTTTTTATTTACTTTTTGGCCAAAATGCAATATGTCTACACAACAATAATAATGGTAATATTACTACCACTAATAATAATAATTATTATTATTTTAATAAATAAAACTAATAATATACCTCCATGTGCTCCTCTCTCTGGTTGTGTATCCGTATATGAAACAGCCGAGTCCGACTGCAGCGGCGAGAGTCAACATGACTGTGTAGAAACCCAACCAGGCAAAATAAATGCCGATCTTCTCGCCAAAATACTTCCTGAAAGCAGAGAGACATATTAACAAACTAATCTATCTGGAGGGAGCAGAAAGAAAAAAACAGAAACAGCAGAATGACACATAAACACACCTGATCAGGTCCAGCGGCTGCATCTTGTAGAAGCTCTTGGGATGAGCCCACTCATTATACAGCAGAAATCGCTCATTAGGGCAATCACGCTCTTTAGATTTCACATTAAATCGGCACTGTTACAGAAATCATCAAAACGGTAGCAAAAATCACATTAATACTCATGCATCACTTCAGTTACTCTACATAAAACTACATCCAGATTAAATGCAGAACACGGGCCGTGTATGTGAAAACCTTTATAAAGAAGTTAAGAAGTTTCCTAAGAAAATTTCCAAGAATGTTCCTAAGTGCACTTCTGGAAAAAAAAAAAGCTATTTTCTTAAGAACGTCTTCGTTTTTCTTAAGAAGAAAGTATCAGGATATGATGTTATCTTACTGAATGGAGGTTGTACACTCACTGATCAACTGAACGATAAACACTTCAAACGCCGTATTTTTGCACTGCCTGCAGCTTGTCATAATAATGACAACAAGCGTGCAAAATTTCACAGTGAGCTTTGTTCTTATAACATTCACCTGATATATATATAACATTTTATTTTGTTATATGGAGTGATAAAATCAAAATAATTTTTTTATTTACCAAAATCACCTCTTTAAAAACCTTATAATATGTCAACAAAATGATACAAGAATATATAAAAAACAATAGTTTAAAAACAACATAAAAATGACAGAAACAATAACAATCATATATAATTAATTTATGTATTTATATAATACTTTACTTATATTTCTTATAAATGTGTAAAATTTGGCTCTTCTGTAATCATTTTCATTTCATTTAACTGAATGTATCAAAATAGCTAAAACTAAAATAAAATGTTAAAAATTACTTTCATTACTAAAATGAAAATAAAAACATAATATAAAAATAAAACAATTCAAAATAATAATAAAAATTACAACATTGCCTAACATTATTTTAGTATTACTCACATACTATTAATATTTTTAGTAATATTTTTTATGTTATATTTTCAGTTTTTTAAGTTTAAGTTTAGATTTACTTTTTATTTATCTTATTTATCTTATTTATTTATTTATCTTTATTTATTTAGAATTTCTTTTTTTACTTTACAAAAAATGTTTGTAATATTTTTTTAGTAAACTATAATAACCCTGAAAGTATGGTGCACCTATTCAGCTGTGCTGTCTTGCCTCAAACAGTCCAACGAGCACACGGCTGGTACTTACATCATGTAATGGATATGCAGCCTTGTACACGCCTCCATCCAGCAGCTTATTCACGCCAAACTTCTTCACGTTTCCTCTGACTTCATACGGCGCTCGGCTGAGGATGTAGTACGCCTGCAACCCATTTCATATCAGTAAAACAAAGGTGAACTCTGAGACATACAAGGACTCTGAGACCTTTAACGCACCATCCTGCTCCTCGTGGCCGGCGTGAAGAACTGCTCTTTGTCCTTCACATAAAAACAATTCAGCTGGTCTTTTCTGAAAGGAGCCGTGAAGAAGTCAGGCTCCTTGGCGATGACGTCCTCGCTGGGGTAAAAGTGGCGCGTGAAGCAGCTGTACGCAGACGATTGCGGGGCCAGATCATTGGGCTGGATGGGCAGTTTGATGTGCAGGACTTCAGCGTAAGTGCACAAAACCTCAAAAGGCATGTGTACTTTTACATAGATGAGCTTCTCATCTTTTACCTACAAAACACAGAGAGGAAACTCTCCCATCAGCGCTACAGGAAGACATACGTGCATCTATAACAATAACATTCCTGCAGATCAGATTAACAGGTTCAGACAGGACTCACAGTATCCTTCCTGAAAAATTGATATGTACGTGTAAAACTGATATAAATCAGGCATGAAGAACCCCAAAACATAAATAAATCTCTACAATCTCTATAGGAAGTCTCATTTCAATGACTTACGGATAGTGTCGCTTCCAATTCCACACCCATAGTCATCAGGCTTCCCTCGAAAAACTCTCTGCGTCTTTGCTAGAGAACAAATGAGAGGGAAAAAAACTTCACTGACATTGCTGTAATAATAATGTTGGAATATCTTCTTTGGTAAACTATGTTTTTATATCTTTTGAACTATCTCTTTAAAGTTATTGCTCAGATTACTAGTAAAGGGCTAGAAGTTTCTGTTAATTAAGAGGTGAAGTAAACAAATGTGTGAATGCGACTTTGACTTACTCTTCTCCTCACAATGGAGCGTTTTTTCTCAGACACATTTTTTGACTCGTCCTCATAGACCAAAACAAAGTCGATCCGTCTCTTTCCATCATTGAAAAACAGTGAATCAGGGTTGCCATTGAATTCAGCCTGCAAACAACAAACTGATGTCAAAGGAAGCTCAAAATCATCTCCATCATCTACATTAAGTGATCCAAAAGAACTAAAAAGTTTTCCTTAATAAACAGCTTTGAACTACTGAGTTTATTCAGACAAATATTCCACTACTAAACACTGAGATTTGTGATGAACTTACTACAGCAATGAATGGCTATGTGTTTTGTCTAATAATATTCTCCTGTTTATAAAGGCGGACTGAAAAGAAACAAACCCGGTCCACTTTCGGCACAGCTTGACCTTTAGGCATAGATTTGTATGTTGGCAGCTCTTCAGAATAAACTGAAAAAAAAGCATATACAAAATATTACAATAAAGAAAACATTCAACAGGCAATACAAGTGAGTCACCAATACTCTGCAATGAATGGGTGCTGTCAGAATGAGAGTCCTAACAGCTGCTAAAAATAAATTTGTTTTTTACAATCAAATGTTAACTGATGGACTGGAGTGGTGTGGATCACTTGTAGATTTTTGTGATGCTTTTATCAGCTGTTTGGACTCTCATTCTGACGGCACCCATTCACTACTGAGGATCCATTGGTGAGCAAGTGATGCAATGGTAATTTCTCCTAATCTGTTCCCATGAACAAACAAACTTATCTACATGTTGGATGGCCTGAGGGTGAAAACATTCTTTTAAATTCAACAATAATGACATGAAGCATCAAACATTATTACACTCAAACTAATCAAACTATTTCACACACAGCATGTGAACACTTTGGAATTCTCTGATTTAATGTTTACTCACAGTCAAGGGAAAACCCAACCAAAACAAACCAGCCAGAGAGCAAAGCATAATGGGAAAAAATTAACTCAAATCAGATGTTGCTTGGCTGAGCGGAAAATGTCTATAGCAACGGCCTAAAAACAGCCTGTGCAGGAACATTTGACTGACTTTATGAATAACGCCCCCACAACAGACCCCCATTCCAGCATGGGGAATAAAACTGTCCATAAAACACACACTAAAGTAAATCCTCAGACTTGTTCTGTGTCTGTTTCAGACACATTTGTATTTGTGTACAATGTTTATCTACAGCATATATTACATATTAATAACTACTGTTGTTACTAGAAAGAGTAGGTTTGTAAAAATGTAAACACTTTTAACATTATTTGCAGCATGTTTACAGTAAACAAGCAACAGAACGAAAAGAAACGGTAACATCATTACTTAGCTATCAGAGAATGTACTAATTTCTGCAAGATTCTCTTAATGTTATGAACACATGCTATAGAAATTTTCTTTTAAATGTAACTTGTTTCAGAATGTTCTACAAACTTTCAAAAGTAACATTCTTGTGTTTGCAAAATGATAAAATGGAATGTTCACTCAACGTCCGCATCACCACTTGTTAAGACATTCTTTAAAACATTTAAAAAATGGACGTTCAGAGAACATTCAATAATGTTTTAAGCAACGTTAACAAATATTTAGCTATAAAATAATAGTAATGGCAATAGTAATATTTTACTTATAAAAAATATTCAGTAACAACAACAAAAACAATAGTAATGCAACTGTAAAATATGGCTCTCTGGCTCTCATTTCCATTTAATTTAACTTGATGTGTCAGAATATACAAAATATAATTATTTAAAAACATAATAGGAAAATAAAACAATTTGAAAAAAATAATACAAATGACCAAACATTGCCTCAAATGATACTAAAATATCACTGCTGTTACTTTCTTTCTGTAATGCTCTTGACGTAACCTTAATAGAGCGTTCGTTATAAGTTATCTGGCCTTTAATAATGTTCTCAAAACGTTGTTCATGTAACGTTGTTTTCCTTGTTTCAGAACGTTCTACGAACATTCAAAAGTAACATTTCTAGTGTTTGCAAAAAGATAAAATAGAATGTTCACTCAACTTGTTAAAACATTCTTCAAAACATTAAAAAAATGGACGTTCAGAGAACATTAAATAATAACATTTTAAGCAACGTTAGCAAAACGTTCTTAGAGTATATTTTTTAACATAACAATGTCCACGCACAAAACACACCCAAAAAACGCACGAGTGCAATTAATTATAATAAAAAGTAAATAATAATATGAGTTCAGGAGAGAGTTTAATAGGACGGTTGTGAAATATGTGACTTGCCTTTCTGGTTAGGTTGTGTTGTATTGTTTTGCGTTTTACATATGCAAATATATTCGAGTCAGTTTAGTCTGTATTTCTGTTTCTGTTAAATGAGTTTGAGCGCATTATTTGTGTTATCATCTGTAAAATATGACTTCTGATAGCTTCCGAAAAGCTCAACAGAACCGCTGCGGCTAAAAAGAAACCAAAATAGTGTGGCGGCAGGGTTTGTCCTATTTTTCTCTGAATCAGGTATGCTATAAAGACAGCAAAAACTTTAAAATATGCTGAAACTCACCCACATCTGTCATTAAATTCATCTCCACGTCTCCCTCCTCTGTTTCTGAGTCCAGCTCAAGAATGTCATTGTCTTCTACTTCACTCATTTTTGCGACTATAAACTCTTCATCAACTCTTTAGAAATCAACGCAGCATGAAACAAGATAGCAAAAGAAGTCTAAACAACATAGATACGCGGCTGAGACGCAAAATGACGCCTTAGAGAAATCACAGAGTGTGATAGAACGAAGTGCCTTAAGTTTCTCCGGCCTGTCTGAACTTGCTGAGAGTAGGTGGGGTCGGAAGAGGTTTTTCGGGGTATCAGGCGTGCTGTCAGACAGTCATTGCCTAAAATTTGTGGTTGCACATGATATTTTCTAGTTTCCGCTTTTGCAATAATATCGGACTTTGGTGTTTGACTTCTAGTTGGCGCATAGTTGTTGTCTATAAAATCGTACATCTTTTTACACTTGGTATTTGGTACTTGGTACATCAAGCAATAGAATATATTTGTGTCACTAGTTAATTCATCTCTCTGTTTAAATTAGCAACCCTGTATACCGTCTGAGTCAATTATTAACTTGAGAAGTCCGAACGCATTCGCGCACTAGGAACCACTTCCCTGTTATTAATTTTACACGGTATGGTTTGATTGGCGAACGTGTGGAAATTCCCGCTTTTTTAAAATTAATATGATAATTTTATGTGCGGGTGATTTTATTTAGTGAAACTGGATGGTGATGCTAGCACGCAAAAGCATAGCGAGTCTTCAGTAGACCCAGTAGTGGATACTTTAAGCACAACATAGGCAAATAAAACGATTAGATCAGAAGGGGACACACATTAATACCTTAAAACTACCCTTACTCTGTGCATTTAAATATGATGTCCAACGTATACAATGCCCATATATAGTTTAAATGAATAAAATACGATCCACTGTGGACAAATAATCAAGTGAATCAAGACTTGATGCTCTAAATATAAACTGAACAAAGCTGATTAGGTTCTCTATAGTCTCGAGGAAAGTGGACAATAGGTATGGTTAAATCTAGGCTATCTGATTTATCTCATGCGAATATTCGCAATACAATAAAAAAGTTTTTAAAAATATATTGTTTTATTAAAATCACTTTTACTATACATAAGCACATAAAATAACAATTTGGTGGACTCCGGTGGTGGGTGTTACTTATTGTAATGGTAGAAACGTAAGTGCAGTTTTCTATTCGAGCCACCAGGCGGCAGACGCGGGTGGTTCAAATATTTCCTGGTAACTAACAATAGCTTTTTTTTCTCAATACAAAAACTCAAATTATCCTATTTTTAATAGGCAAGTTCACACTTTTACCCCTCATATTCACCCATTTGGAACAATAGGTATGTTTTATTTAAGAACAAGTCACTCTTTTTAAGAGAATGGTGGGAGAGAGGTATGTGGTCTGTTGTCTATTTTTTAGATGAAGAAAGCTGATGTATGAATCACAAGACTTTCTGTGAAAAGCATAATTTTCAATGTGATCACAAGCAACATGATAAGGTATTACATTGTATTCCAAAGGCTTTTATGTTGGTTAGATCTACAATGCCCAATGTAACTGAAGCTCTTTATTTACCATCTTTAAAAATAAATGGGCAAAACTTTATTAGGCGTTGTTTATCTAACAGATTAATTTGAACTTTATTGACGCAAGACAGATTCTCGAAATCAAATGACTCAACTTTTTCCCAAGAGCAATATTAATAATTCAAGAGCAATGTGTCTTTCCTTTCCTATACTTCTTCAAGCCAATGAACTAAAAAACTTTTCATGATATTTACCCATTAGTCACTATAATTGTACATTTTGTGATTCCTATATATATATATATATATATTTTAATAACCTTCCAAACATTCAAATTCTGCTGAAAAATATTTTCATTTTGTGGAAATTGATATCCATAAATGTAAATGTCTTAAAACAAAGCAGTTTTTATCTGCTTTAAAAAAAAATTATGTATATGACAAGACATACAGACAGTTTCAGTATAGATAATGCAAATGGTAAATGATAAAACAGAATTTGAATAAATTTGAATGAGACATTTTAACAGCATATATTTATTCCATTCCACAAACAAAAAAGCCTAAAAAAAAACATTTAAAAAAAGCCAAGCTGACATCCTTTGAGCCACAGGGTTTCTGATGTCTTAGCCGTGTTTAACCATATAGCAACAATTTCATGTTTTTTTTTTTTTGTTGTTTTTTTTTAATGAATAATAATGGGTATATATCCCTTGAATGTGCTGAGGAATAAAAAAAATCTTTTAAAAATCTTTTTATTTTGACAAGTTCTGAAAGCTCTCAGATCGCTGTTATATAAAGCTCATCACTATTAAATCTATGTTTAAATCAGTAATACAGTTCCGAAGTACAAGTTTACCACATGAGAAGCTTGTTTTGCCAACTCTACATTATTTTGAACCAACCTCTTTTGCTTTCGACTTCAGTCAGTATCTTAGGTTACAAATCTGCTAGTTGACTATTTAATCCTCAATTTCCCATGTTCCGTATTTGAAGTAAACTGTAAAACAAAACAGAGCATGCAGTTATCTTGATATATAATATATCGAAGTTGAGACGAAATAAAATGCAAATGTTTCCTCATCTCCCGTGCATCTTGATGTCTTGGCATGGTGGTTTAAATGTGATTCAACAATGAATATCAAGAGTTGAGAATGATTTCTATATCAACGTGATCTCACAGCACAATGAATGTTTATAAAGAAGTAACTAAATGTGTTGAACGTTCAGTAAGCTTCATACTGATTTGCATAGATTTCTCAGTTAGGCTACTGATAGTTCTGAGAGTTTTGACTAAAGGGGAAGGGGTAAAAATCTAAGACCAACTAAACTGTGTAGTTTTCACACACAGTTTCTCCTCTGTCTAGTGTAGAAGCATCATCTTGAGCTCTGAGAGGATTTCTGTCATCTTCTCTGGTAAGTCATTTATACACAAGACAATAAAACTTAAAACTTACCCCTGTAGTTTTGAGATTTTGAAACAGTACGGTTTGAAACGTGTTCTGTTTATTAATCAATTAATTATTAATTTTAAATCTGTAGTATTGTCAGAGCTGGGTAGTAAGTGATTACATGTAATCTGGATTATGTAATCAGATTCCAAAATATCGAGTACTGGTAATTAGAGTATATTACATTTTATAATGTTCATAATCAGATTACAGGTACTTTTTATGGATAACATAATGACATTTTCACACAATGGCAGTAAATCATTCACATTTATTGATTGTCCCTAATTCTTCCTCTTTTCTATTTTTCTTTTGTTCTTTCTAAATTTTCCCTTCAAGTGTCAAAAGCATTTAGCTTTGACTATTTTCACAATTTGGACATTTTTATGATTTAATTCATTATTAATTTTTTTTAAACTCACAAAGCCCCTGCAGTTCTTGCATTAAGCCTAGTTTAGAAAACCCCGGTTTAATGTTTTATGAATTTAATGGCTGATATAGCAATCTGCCCAGCTCTTGAGTAGTGTTCTGTGAACTCGTGTATAATCGCTTATGATGTGTTTATACCAACATAAGAGCTATAAATTCATATACAAGTCACAAAAAGGAAATAATTTATTGTTACTTTATATATCTTTTGTATATTCTGCTGTAAGGTGGAGTGCATGTAAATGATGGAAACACTGGTGACGTTCCTCCTCACTGGATCTCTGATACAAGGTCTCATTTTCATAGATTATTTCTCTTTTTAACAAGCTGAATTAGTTTTATGACACTTTCATGTGACCATAATGAGACTGAAGCGCAATAAGGAAACACAAGAGTTTGTTCTGCGAATTGACTTTGTATGATTACTTCCTTTTGTTTGTTTTAGGTGTATTTTGTGGCTTCGGTATCAGTCTGCCACAGACAGTGGAAGGTCTACAAGGATCCTGTGTACTCATACCCTGCACATTTGATATTGATCAAAGCTATAAAAATGATCTCACTGATAGTGCAAAGAGAATGTGGTTTAAAGACGGTACAGGTAATGTGTTTGACTCCAGCAGCCCCAACTCTGGACTGTTTAGAGGAGAAATATTTGGCACTGCTACACAGAAAAACTGCAGCACACGCTTCGATAATGTCAGTCAGAGTCATAATGGGTCATATTACTTCAGACTTGAAGCCAACGGTAGATTGAAATATAGCTACATAGCACCTAAATTCTCACAAGTTCAAATTGCTGTCTTAGGTGAGTGTCATATTGTTCATGCTGCTTAAATAGTGCAACTCTACATAAAAAATAAATCTACTACTGAAAAATATGTACCTTCATTTTTGGATCTAATAATTTATATGACCTTGTAATATCTCTATGTGTGTTTCAGGATCTCCACCAAAACCCACAGTGAGTGTCTTTAAGAATCAACAGGAGATGACAGAGGGAAGTTCAGTGAGTCTGCGCTGCTCTATTAAGATCTTCTGTCTGTCTCATCCATCCACTCTCAGATGGAGCTCATCTTTCAATAAGAACATCACAGAACAGCAGTATCAAATCCAAATTGAGCTCATCTCTGATCTGAACTTCACTGTTTCTCACCGTCACCATGGAGTCACTTTCACCTGCACTGCAACACACCAGCTACAGCTGCAGATCACAACACAGCAGTCCCGTATGCTGCAGGTTCAGTGTAAGACGGCAATTATTCCAATCTATGCTGAATGATCATTTATAATTAGTGCTGTATATTGTAACATAATATATAAGAGTAATTTTCTCCTCCATTAGATGCTCCTAAAAACGTATCAGTATGGATAAATCCAGCTGGTTTAGTTGTGGAGGGTCGTTCAGTGACTTTGAGCTGCAGCAGTGATGCAAACCCAGCAGTGAACTACACCTGGTACAGAGACACTGAAGGACTCCTGAATCCAGTTCAGACTGGAATAAACCTGACCATCAGTAATACAGACTCAACACACAGTGGACGATACTACTGTACAGCTCAGAACAAACACGGCACACAGAACACATCAGTGCTGCTGGACGTCCAGTGTGAGTATTAAGAGTCTTATTAAGAGTAATGTATTCACACTCCTTAGAATATTAGACTTGAAGTTTTAGACTTTATATATAAAACTTAAAATATAATAATTATTTTTAATATTATATATATTAGAACAGCAATAATTACGCATTGTACATGTGAGCTGAGTATTATTTGAAAAGCATGTTTTTTTTTCATTAAATGTCCCCCATACTTCCATTAGTGTTATTTCACAGTGTTTACAACATTACAATTATTTTAAAAATGTCTAAAATGTTCTAAAAAATGTTATGGAATAAGTCATTTTGTCTTCCATTAGATGCTCCTAAAAACACATCAGTGTCTGTAAATCCAGCTGGTTTAGTTGTGGAGGGTCGTTCAGTGACTCTGAGCTGCAGCAGTGATGCAAACCCAGCAGTGAACTACACCTGGTACAGAGACATTGAAGGACTCCTGAATCCAGTTCAGACCGGACCAGACCTGACCATCAATAATACAGACTCAACACACAGTGGACGATACTACTGTACAGCTCAGAACAAACACGGCACACAGAACACATCAGTGCTGCTGGACGTCCAGTGTAAGTATTAACTTACACTGTCTTAACTAATGCCTGCATCTGAAACTTGTAAAATAGAGTGGTTTCAATCTGTAGCCTTTCAAATCTTAAACTGTTAAACCACACATTCTACATTTCACATCTTTTTTTTTTCTTAAGATGCCCCAAAAAACACATCATTGTCAGCGTTTCCCTCCAGCTCAGTGATGGAGGGCCATTCAGTGACTCTGAACTGCAGCTCTGATGCAAACCCAGCAGAGCTCAACTACACCTGGTACATAGAGACTGGATCTCGATTTGAGCTCCTCCAGACTGGATATAACAACACCTACATTGTGACAAACTCTACATACGGTGCATGGTATAGCTGTAAAGCTCAAAACCAGCATGGACAATGCAACGCAACAATTCAACTGGATGTTCAGTGTGAGTACAAAGACAGACATCAGAAACTACACTGCATTTAATCTGATTCCTGATAACTAAATATTGTGAATATCGTACAATATATAGCACAATGCACTGTTTATGCAATACAATCTCAATAAATAAAATAAATGCAAATTGACATAAAAAAAGTTGCAATTTTTAGCATAAAGGCATTCAAGAATACATTGCATCAGCCCTTTTAAAGACTATTAAATAGTTGCAAAACCAGAAAAGCATATTTAAATCATTTCAACTTTGCATACAGCTTAAGTCAGTTTTATTATATAAACTACACTACAGAGCATGGTATATGGAGTAATATCTAACATGGTGTGTGCATCACAGAATATGACGATAATGGTAAACAGTGTTTTACCATTAAAATGACTAACATTTTTTTTTTATATTTTACATTGTAGAAATTACAAAAAATTAAAAACTACAAAAAAACCCTACAACTAACTAAAAAACTATAAAACTATGATAGTATCTCTGTGATACAAAATTAACATTCATTTAATATTACATTTAAAATTAATATTAATATAAAATAAATATTAAGTGAATATATTATATTGAATTGCAACTTCAATACAAATGTGTAAATACAAATATATTTCAATACATGAAATACATGTCCTGTTAGATTTATTTGTTTTTCACTGTATATAGTAAAGGAACTTGCTGTTAACCAATTAACATGTTTTTACTGTGGCTATTTTAGTATTTTGTCCTTAAAATAACACTGTAAAGACAGTTAAGACCTTCTTTATTATGACAATCATATTCTCTCTTTCAGTCGCGCCCAAAATCTCCAGCTCTTGTAGCAGAGACAGTGTAACCGTGTGTGTCTGTGAGGCTCATGGGAATCCCTGTCCTGCACTAGAGTGGCGTCTGTCCGGACATGCGTTCTCTAACTCTACAGAAACGTCCATCAGTGAGGAGATGTTAGGAAGTACAGGAGTGAAAATTGTCCTGACCACCCATCAGTCCCTCACGGACACGGACGTCCTGCAGTGTTTCAGTGCAAACATTCACGGCAAAGCAAGTCAACAGTTTCAGGCCATCCCACTGCCCCAAGACACAGGTGAGAAACATAAAACAACATCTTTATCTGATCAACAAGAAAGATCACAAATGATATCTTTACCCTTGTGAAAAAGAAGTGTGCTTCTTTTATTTTAGTGTTGACTAACATACTAAAGCACCTACTTGACTATGAATGTGACTATAATATGAACTGCAGTGTGTTATTCAATACAGGACTATTATAGTTCCCTAAAATGGAAGCTAAAAATAAACTTTCACTGAAATGGAAAAAAAAATAAATACAAATTAATAAAGAACTTTAACGTTTATATATTTTTTTACTGAATTGCAACTTCATTACAAATGCGTAAATACAAATATATTTAAATACATGACATACACGTTTCAATAGAACAGTAGGTTTTGGTTTACTGACATACATGTGACAGTACACTTTAACCATATTTCAAAGACAATACAAGTGATGATGAAAATTACATATAAAGACGTTCGTAAGTGGGTCAAAACGCTCTAAAGTCCATTTTACATAAGTATATTCTTTCCATAATTATTTTTGCTGTTTTTAAAAGGATGCTAAAATGTAGCCTACTACTTTTTCACAAGGCTCTGTTTCCTCTGAGCAGTAACGAGATCAAACGTAGACGAAATGGAAACTTTTCTTCAGAGACGTGTGATCATTTCTGCCAAGAACCCAAATTCTATAATAAAACATCTGTGATCACAATATGAACTCAAATATTGCTCACAAATCCAGGATCTAATGATCTGAGCTGTTCCTCACATTCATTTTACAGCTCTATACTGTAGGAAAGATGCTTTTGGGTCTGTTTTTATTCTCCTGAGAAACATCTAAGATAGTTAAATGACAGTGAGATCTCCTGAACTATGAAAGACTAACCTCTAAGCAATAAAACACTGCTTTCCAGGTTTCCAATATCCATCGGTGCTGATTGGAGTTGCTATCGGCGCGTCAGTGATGATGATTGTGGGCATCATGATGTTCTGCTATGAACGGTGGGTACAAATGCCCTTTGAGAAATAAGAACAACAGCTATTGTGATAAATGCTTTCAGAAACAATCTGTTTAAAATCTACAACCATATAAACTGTTACTTGAAATAAAATGAATGTTAATTAAAATAACAAAAAAAATAAATATTAATAAAAGTTCTAAAGTAACTAAAACTCAAATTAAAATCAAACAAAACTAATAAATAAAAACTATATATAACTATAGAAAAATTATGAAAATGACAAAAAAAAGTTTGTGCCATTTTAATAGTTTTCTTCGTTTTAAATGGCTATAACATCTTTATCATTTTTTATTTCAGTGTTAGTTATTTTAATTTTACTTCACTTTTTTTTTGGTACAACAATGTTTACACATTGTTCTGATGAGACTTTACCTGGTTTTAGCCTCATCAAAAGGAGGATTTCTCATCCTGATTTGAGATTTTGTATAAGCATCAATTTTTTTGATGACCTGAAAACCTGTTTTTCAGAAGAAGGAAAGAACAGCTTTCAGAAACCAGTCAAGACGACACATGTGGACTCATTCTGACTCAAACAGTAAGTTATTAATTCTCAAAGACATCACAAACAATTGTTCAGCAAGTCTAATTTTGCCATTTTTTCTCCATCAGGCCATTGCTTTGGACAATTATGGCGAGTGTGTTTATGCCAATAAAGGCATGCTGTCATCCACCGCACTGAGTGCACCAGAATCTATTCATTATTCCACCATCAACTTCACAAACACTGAACCGCCGTCAGGAAGGATCAGGGGCATCGCCTCGCTGACCAGTGAATACGCTGTGATCCGACACCGTCCTGCAGGATCGGCAACATCTGAGACAGAGCCCAAAAAACAAGACATGACAGCAAAGGTCACAGACACATCATCCCCGGCAAAAGAAGACATGATCTACGAAAACATAAGCCACTGCTACAGGCAGAAGGAACCGCTGGTCAGTGCAGATGATGCTGAAAAATAAGACTGAACCAAAACCTTTGAGTCTTTGAGCACCAGAGGAGCGATTTAAAGGATCATACCTCCAAAAATGACAATGACCTATAGAACCTACTAAGATGTTTTATGTAAGTGTTTTTTTACCTCAGCATTTTAACTGGATAGTTTGCCCAAAGAGGCAAATTTACTCACCCTCTGGCCAATCAAGATGTAGGTGATGTTTTGTCATCTGTAGAACAGTAAAGAAGATTTTTAGCTGAAACAATGGGTACTGACACTTTGAGGATCAAAAAAAAAAAAAAGCTAATACATTATTTACAACATTATTACCTGTCATCCAGTCCTGCATAATTTATTTTTATTATGTATTTTATTATACACCAATATCTGTTATTTCTTATTCAAAATATATAGATTTTTATGACTATTTTTACTTTTATTACAGTTTTTAATTATCAATTGTGTTTTAAGACACGTACATCAGCTTCATTAAACTGTCTCTGTAAAACGAATAGCCTACAATCTTTAACAATTACACTACCACTACTACTACTGATAATTTAACAAGTCCATTTAACTGATAAACTGAGATAAAAAATGAAACTAAAACTGATATAAAAATGATGTAGGCATGAGGAAATCTCAGTCTGGAAAAAAGAATTTGACATTCAAAAATATAAACTTTACAAAGTTGTGGACATTCTGCATTTATTTATAAAGTTTATGAAAAAGTTTACGAAACTGTAGACATTCCGCATTTATGCATAAATGCGGACATTCATAATTATAAATCTTACAAAATTGGCATTTATAAATAAAGAATCTGACATTCAAAATGATACATTTTACGAAATTGTGGACATTCTGCATTTAAAAAAAATTCAGCCACTGAGAATGACATAAGCCTTCTGTAAAATATTTTCTTTTGCATGTCTTTTGAATGATTTCTTTAAGGTTTTTGATTAATAGTAAAGGGCTGGAAGTTTCTGTTAGTCAAGGGGTGAACTAAACAAATGTGTGAAAGTGACTTTGACTTACTCTTCTCCTCATAACTGAAACTTTTTTCTCACATGCAATTATAGACTTGTCCTCATAGACCAAAACAAAGTCAGCCCTTCTCATTCCATCACTGAAAAACAATGGATCAGGGTTACCGTTGAATTCAGTCTGCAAACAAGAAACTGATGTTACAGAAAACTCATTTAGTGACTCAAAAGTTCCTTAATAAACAGCTTTGTGCTACTGAATTAATTCAGATAAATGTTCCACTAATAAACACTGAGATTTGTAATGAACTTACTGCAGTATAAGTGTCTGTGTGTTTTTCTAATAAAATTTATCAAGGAGGACTGAAAAGAAGCCAACCTTTTATTTTGACAAGGTTAAAAGCTCTCAGCTCATCACTAAATTTTAAAATCAGTAATATAGTTGCGATGTAAGAATGGCTAAGTACAAGTTCACCACGTGAGCAGCTCGTTTTGCTGACTCTACAGAATTGAATCAAATCTCTTCTGCTTTTGGCTTCGGTCAGTATTTTGGGTTAGTAAGCATTTGCCAGTTGACTATTTAATCCTCAACTTCCTACATTCCTTATTTGAAGTAAACTTCAAAAGTATAAAACATTACAAAACATGCAAAGTATTACCGGTCTGTAACAGAATTTCTTCATTAGTATCTCAAAAAAGAAATAAAATGTAAATGAGAAGAAATTAAATGTAAATGTTTCTTCATCTCCTGTAACATCTTGTTATCTTAGCTTGGTGTTTTAAATGTGATTCAACACCAAATATCAAGAGTTGAGAATTATTTCTATATAAACAAGAACACTTGATCTTACATCACATTGAGAGCTTTCAAGCAAATACAAAGAAATGTCTTGAACATTTAATAAGTCTCATTACTGAGTTAAATCAGGCTACTGTTACTAAGTGCTGACTAAAGGGGAAGTGGTAAAAGTCTAATACCATCAAAATTGTGTCGTTTTCACACACAGCTCCCTCCATTCAGTGTAGTATCACGTTGAGCTCTGAAAGGATTTCTGTCGGCTCTTCTGGTAAGTCATTTACACACAACACAGTAAAACTTACATTTACCCCTGTAGTTACACTTATCAAAAAATCTGAAAGGATTCCATTAAGAAAATCGTACAAAATCATAATTTGGAACCATTCCTGTAAATGTCCTGTCTAGGACTTTCTGTGAAGGTGTACAAAAAGTTTTCTTTGTGTTTGTATATTCTGCTGTAAGGTAAAGTGAATGTGGAGTTAATGATGGAAACATTGGTGACGTTCATCCTCACTGGATCACTGATACAAGGTCTCATTCTTACCGATCATTCCTCTTTTTAACAAGCTGAATCATTACTATAACACTTTCATGTGACCTTAATGAGACTGAAGAGCAATAAGTGCCACAGAGTTTGTTCTGCATATTGACTTTGTATCATTACTTTAATTTGTTTGTTTGTTTTAGGTGTTTTTTGTGGTTTTAATATCACATTGCCGAAGATAGTAGAAGGTCTACAAGGATCCTGTGTTTTCATACCCTGCATATTTGATATTGATGAACAATATGAGCAATATCTCACTGATAGTGCAAAGAGAATGTGGTATAAAGGTGAAACAGTAGTGTTTAACTCCAGCAGCCCCAACACTGGACAGTTAAAAGGAGAAATATTTGGCACTGCTACACAGAAAAACTGCACCACACACTTTGATAATGTCAGTCAGAGTCATAATGGGTCATATTACTTCAGATTTGAAGCCAACGGTGATTTGAAATACAGCTACAAAGAACCTTCATACTCCCAAGTTGAACTTGCCATCTCAGGTGAGTGTCATATTGTTCACGCTGCTTCTACAGTGTGACTCGACACAAAGTTTAAAAAAAGAAATCAACTGTACAATACTAATACACCTTAATTACTGAACAAGATAATCCACATAATCTTCTAAAATCGCTATGTGTATTTCAGGATCTCCACCCAAACCCACAGTGAGTGTCTTTAAGGATCAGCAGGCGATGATAGAGGGAAGTTCAGTGAGTCTGCGCTGCTCTATTAAGATCTACTGTCCGTCTCGTCCACCTTCTCTCAGATGGAGCTCATCTTTTAATGAGAACATCACAGAACAGCAGTATCAGATCCAAACTGAGCTCATCTCTGATCTGAATTTCACTGTTTCTCACCGTCATCATCGAGTCACTTTCACCTGCACTGCAACACACCAGCTACAGCAGCAGATCACAACACGAAAGGCCCGTACACTACAAGTTCAGTGTAAGACAGGAATTATATTAATCTATGCTGAATGTTCATCTATAATTTGTGATGTATATCATAAAGTAATCGTTCGAATGATTTTCTCTTCCATCAGATGCTCCTAAAAACACATCAGTGTCTGTAAATCCAGCTGGTTTAGTTGTGGAGGGTCGTTCAGTGACTCTGAGCTGCAGCAGTGATGCAAACCCAGCAGTGAACTACACCTGGTACAGAGACACTGAAGGAGTCCTGAATCCAGTTCAAACCGGACCAGACCTGACCATCAATAACACCAACCCAACACACAGTGGACGATACTACTGTACAGCTCAGAACAAACACGGCACACAGAACACATCAGTGCTGCTGGACGTCCAGTGTAAGTATTAAGACTTTTTAAAAAAATGTGAAGAAACACATATTTAAAAAAAAAAAAAATTAAAAGCATAAAAATTCCATTAGTGTTATTTCAAGGTGTTAAAACCTTGACTGATTTTGAATAATTTGAATCATGATTATTTTAATCATCTGGTAATATGTTCATATTTGGTAATAATACTATATATTGTGAAGCTCTAAATTATTTTCTCTTCTGTCAGATGCTCCTAAAAACATATCCGTGTCTGTAAATCCAGCTGGTTTAGTTGTGGAGGGTCGTTCAGTGACTCTGAGCTGCAGCAGTGATGCAAACCCAGCAGTGAACTACACCTGGTACAGAGACACTGAAGAACTCCTGAATCCAGTTCAGACCGGACCAGACCTGACCATCAACAACACCGACCCGACACACAGTGGACGATACTACTGTACAGCTCAGAACAAACACGGCACACAGAACACATCAGTGCTGCTGGACGTCCAGTGTGAGTATTAAGAGTCTTTAATAATTTATTCACAATCATTATTATATTAGACTTGGGGTTTTAGACTTTATATATAAAACATGAAATATAATTATATGTAATACTATATATATTAAAACAGCAATGATTACACAGTGTGCATGTGAACACCTCCAGTATTATTTGAAAAGCATGTTTTTTTTTCATTAAATGTTTAGTTATTTCATAGTGTTAGCGACTTAATGATTATTTTTAAAGATGTGTAAAATTATGATACTATATATTGTGATGGCCTAAATCATTTTCTCTTCCATCAGATGCTCCTAAAAACATATACATAATACTATATATATTAAAACAACAATAATTACACCGTGTGCATGTGAACATTTTCAGTATTATTTGAAAAGCATGTTTTTTTCATTAAATGTTACCCATACTTCCATTAGTGTTATTTCATAGTAGCTAACAATTATTAAAAAAAACTGTAAAATTATAATACTAATAATAAAAATAATTGTGATGGCCTAAATCATTTTGTCTTCCATCAGATGCTCCTAAAAACACATCCGTGTCTGTAAATCCAGCTGGTTTAGTTGTGGAGGGTCGTTCAGTGACTCTGAGCTGCAGCAGTGATGCAAACCCAGCAGTGAACTACACCTGGTACAGAGACACTGAAGGACTCCTGAATCCAGTTCAGACTGGAATAAACCTGACCATCAGTAATACAGACTCAACACACAGTGGACGATACTACTGTACAGCTCAGAACAAACACGGCACACAGAACACATCAGTGCTGCTGGACGTCCAGTGTGAGTATTGAGAGTCTTCAATGATTTTTTCACATTCATCAGAATATTAGACTTCAGGTTTCAGGTTTTATATATACAACATGAAATATAATAGTTATATTTAATATTATATATATATTAAAACAGCAATAATTATGCATTGTACATGTGAACTCCTTCAGTATTATTTGAAAAACATGTTTTTTTTTTCATTAAATGTTTCCCATACTTCAATTAGTGTTATTTAACAACATTACAATTGTTTTTAAAAATGTGTAAAATAATAATTCTATAAATTGTGATAATAATTTTATTATATTATTTTATATTTATATTATTTTAATAAATAATTTTGTCTTCCATCAGATGCTCCTAAAAACACATTGGTGTCTATAAATCCAGCTGGTTTAGTTGTGGAGGGTCGTTCAGTGACTCTGAGCTGCAGCAGTGATGCAAACCCAGCAGTGAACTACACCTGGTACAGAGACACTGAAGGACTCCTGAATCCAGATCAGACTGGACAAAACCTGACCATTAACAACATCGACCCGACACACAGTGGACGATACTACTGTACAGCTCAGAACAAACACGGCACACAGAACACATCAGTGCTGCTGGACGTCCAGTGTGAGTAATAAGATTCTTTACTCATACAAATATTCCAAATATTTAAGATCACTTGTTTTGCACAGTGTAGCATTAGCAACCTTTATACTGTATATAGTAGTTGTAAAATTCTGCTATATATTGTGCCAGCCTAATTTTTTTTTCTCTTCCATTAGATGCTCCTAAAAACACATCCGTGTCTGTAAATCCAGCTGGTTTAGTTGTGGAGGGTCGTTCAGTGACTCTGAGCTGCAGCAGTGATGCAAACCCAGCAGTGAACTACACCTGGTACAGAGACACTGAAGGACTCCTGAATCCAGTTCAGACCGGACCAGACCTGACCATCAATAATACGGATTTGACACACAGTGGACGATACTACTGTACAGCTCAGAACAAACACGGCACACAGAACACATCAGTGCTGCTGGACGTCCAGTGTGAGTATTAAGAGTTTTTAAAAATGTAAAGAAACACATATTTAAAAAAAAAAAAAAAAGTAAAAGCATAAAAATTCCATTAGTGTTATTTCATAGTGTTAAAACCTTAACTGATTTTGAATAATTTGAATCATGATTATTTTAATCATCTGGTAATATGTTCATATTTGGTAATAATACTATATATTGTGAAGCTCTAAATTATTTTCTCTTCCGTCAGATGCTCCTAAAAACATATCCGTGTCTGTAAATCCAGCTGGTTTAGTTGTGGAGGGTCGTTCAGTGACTCTGAGCTGCAGCAGTGATGCAAACCCAGCAGTGAACTACACCTGGTACAGAGACACTGAAGGACTCCTGAATCCAGTTCAGACCGGACCAGACCTGACCATCAACAACATCGACCCAACACACAGTGGACGATACTACTGTACAGCTCAGAACAAACACGGCACACAGAACACATCAGTGCTGCTGGATGTCCAGTGTGAGTATTAAGAGTCTTACCTAATTGCTAATATCTCCCATACTTCCATTAATGCTAATTTATAGTTGGTCTTTACTCTTCAGTGTTGGTACTTCTTATTCTTGTGGATGTCCAGTCTAAGCACTCTGTAATCTTATGGGCATGTGAATACTTGATCTTCTAGGCATCCAGTGCAAGTACTTTGTAGTCTTCTGGATGTCTAGTTCGAGTACATGGTAATTTGCTTAGAGTCCAGTGTGAGTACTTCGTAATTTGCAGGATGTCCAGTTTCGATACATCTTAAGTCTTGTGGATGTTCAGTCTGATCACTTTGTAATTTGCTGGGCATCCAGTGTGAGCACTTGGAAATCTGCCGAACATCCAGTGTAATCTTCTGGATGTTTGGTATGAGAACTTTGTAATCTGCTGGATGTCTAATGCAAGTACTTAGTAATCTACTGAGAGTCCAGGGTGAGTACTTTGTAATCTACTGAACATCTTTTGCAAATACTTGGTAATCTACTAGATTTAAAGTGCAAGTACCTGATAATCTCCAGGCATCAGTGTAGGTACTTGATAATCTGCTGAACACTCAGTTCAGACAGTCCAGCATGTCTTAATTTCAGACTGTTTAGTCTGGACAAATGAAAGACAGTCTCTGTATTATTGCATAGCACACACAGACAATGACATATACTACAAACTGTCATCATATATCTCAGCGTGTTTGTGTTGTTTAAGCACAGTCGACCTTTACACACACCTACTGTGAAGTGACGAGGTAATGGGAAAAGGCAGTACAGATGTGGTTATTTGCTAGTTATTTATTGATGTGGCCAACTGTAGATGTTTGCACACATGCTTCAACATGTTGCCTGCATTGTGAAACTTGTAAAATAGAGAGGTTTAAACATGCAGCCTTTCAAATCGTGAACTGTTAATCCACACATTCTACATTGCACGTCTTTTTTCCTCAGATGCTCCAAAAAACACATCATTGTCAGCGTTTCCCTCCAGCTCAGTGATGGAGGGCCATTCAGTGACTCTGAACTGCAGTTCTGATGCAAACCCAGCAGAGCTCAACTACACTTGGTACATAGAGACTGGATCTCGATTTGAGCTCCTCCAGACTGGATATAATCACACCTACATTGTGACAAACCCTACATATGGAGCATGGTATGGCTGTAAAGCTCAAAACCAGCATGGACAATGCAACACAACAATTCAACTGGATGTTCAGTGTGAGTACAAAGACAAACCTCAAATTACTGCACTGCACTCAATCTGATCCCTGATAAAATAAATGCTATGAATGTAGTACAATAATTGCAGCAAACACATAATGCTCTAGGTGGCATTGCAATTCAATGCAAAGTGCATTGTTTACGGTGAAAATAAATGCAAAATAACATGAAAAAGTTGCAATTTTACACTTTCTTTCACACAGAATAATTATGACTTTCAGTCTGAGAAGACTACTAAAAAGTTGCAAAAACCACAAAAGCTTGGTTATACGTTACATATAGATTAAGTTGAAGACAATTTTATCATATAAACTACACTACGCAGCACATGGTGTGTATATGGTGTGTGCATCACAGAGTATGGTGACAATCGTAAACAGGTTGACGGTCATTGACTATACAGTCGGGGATTGACTGTACAGCTGCATGCTAGAAAAGCTGTGAAATGGGTTTAGCACTGTGACAAATGTTTTCACTTACAGAAAATGAACATTTTGTGCCCCTTTTATATAAGCTCATGTTACAGAAACACATGTTGAGGTTATACTACAGCATTTTAAAATGCAAGGTTTCAATATAAAGCCTTTGTGAAACTGTACTTAAACCAGTGAAATGGGAGTCAATGGGATCCAGTGTTGTTTGGTTCCCAACATTCTTCATAATATCTTTTTGAAATAAAGTCATACAGGTTTGGTGAGTAAATGACAGAATGTTCATTTTGGAGTTAATATTTAAATTAAAAACTTGTAACTGCAGTTTAGAAGAATACAATGAGTTCTCTACGAGACATAGACTTATAAGTAGACTTAGAGGAACTAACCGAAACTTATGAATCGTGGCTTGTTCCTCTTTTCTACTTGAGCTCTCTTTTAGCTCTCACTTATGGGTTTTTCTTCTGTTTATTAATGTTTTTGTCTACAGATGCTCAGCTGTTTCTATTAAAGGAGAAATCCACTTCCAAAAACTTGCCTGGACTGTTTTTTTCCGGTTCATGACAGTTAGGGTATGTTGCAAAACTCCCATCTCATGTTCTCCCTCATCGTCCTATATCGCTGTTTTACCTTTTTTGTTAAGGGTGTTTGATCTTGTTTGCATGTTCACTTTGCAAACACTGTGTCGGTACTTCTGCAGTGATGTAGGATGATTTTGAAATGATTTTTGAAGTTGAGGGAGAAAATACGATTGGAGTTTTTCGACATACACTCCTACAAATAAAGGTGCTTCACGATGCCATAGAAAAACCTTTTCTGTCTAAATCGTTCCGTAAAGAACCTTTCTGTCTCACAAAAGGTTCTTTGTGGTGAAAGAAAGGTTCTTCAGAATATAAAAAGGTAAGAAATAGATGGTTCTTTGTGGAACCAAAAATGGTTCTTCTATGGCATCCGTGTGAAGAACCTTTTAAAGCACCTTTATTTTTAACTGTCTTGTACACAGAGTTCAGGGAGAGAAAGGCAAGACGAGCCTTTGAGATTAAAAAGTATTTAAATTTTATTTTTTACATGAAAATAACCGATCGTTTCGTTAGATAAGACCCTTCTTTCTCAGCTGGGATCGTTTACAAATGCATTTGGGATCGCTTGAAGCCGCATTTAAACTGCATTTTGGAAGTTCAAAATCGGGGGACCATATCAGTCCTTTATATGGAGAAAAATCCTGAAATGTCTTCCTCAAAAAACAATTTCTTTACTACTGAAGAAAGAAAGACATGAACATCTTCACATTATATATGAATCTTTGTTTTGGAAGTGGACTTGTCCTTTAAGTGCTAGAAACTTTATTGTAAAAAATAATAAAGAAAGAAAATAAAGAAAGAACAGAGTAGAAACATTTTAAGAACTAAATTTAAATTCACAGAAAAAATGTAATTAACTCATATAATGTTAATATACAAACCAAGTGAAGTACTACATTTTTGTACCTTTGTAATATACTGACAACCACCAAACAACACTGAATTATACACTAATTAAAATCAATTTTAGTAAGATGACTTGTTCTTTTTTACTTCTAAAAACTGTACATTTAACAGTATTTTACTTTAAAATTACATGAAATGTCCTGTTAAATTTATTGAGGAACTTCATGTGTTATCATTAAAATTACAAACGTTTTACAAGAGAGCTGCAGAGACCTTTAAAATCTTCTGCATCATAACAATCATATTCTCTCTTTCAGTTGCACCCAAAATTTCCAGCTCTTGCAGCCGAAGCAGTGTAATCACATGTGTCTGTGAGGCTCATGGGAATCCCTGTCCTACACTAGAGTGGCGTCTGTCGGGACATGTGCTCTCTAACTCTACAGAAACGTCCATCAGTGAGGAGATGTTAGAAAACACAGGAGTGAAGAGTGTCCTGACCACCCATTCCCTCACTGACACGGACGTCCTGCAGTGTTTCAGCGCAAACATTTACGGCAGGGCCAGTCACCAGTTTCAGGCCGTCCCACCACCACAAGAGACACGTGAGACACAAAACAGCTTTATCTAATGATGATCTGCAGCGTGTTATTCAATACAGGGATATTGTAGTTAACTAAAATGAAAGCCGTAAAAGCTAAAGCTGAAGAGCTTAAATGAAACCCATAAAACTGAAATGAAATATAAAAAAAACTTTGTAAGCTAGCTGCCAAGGAATCATTTGAATCAAATGACCTGAGCTCTTCCTCACATTCATTTGACAGCTCTATACTGTAGGAAAGACACATTTGGGTCTGTTTTTATTCCTCCTGAGAAACATCTGAGATAGTTAAATGACAGTGAGATCTCCTGAACTATGAAAGACCAACCTCTGAGCAATAAAACGCTGCTTTCCAGGTTTCCATCATCCGTCAGTGCTGCTTGGCATTGCTGTCGGCGCGTCAGTGATGATGATGGCGGGCATCATGATGTTCTGCTATGAACGGTGGGTACAAACAGCCTTTGAGGAATAAGAAAACAAAACATGAAAATAAAAAACAAGATTTTCTTGTTTTTAAATATGTCTATATATTTTTATTTTTTATTTTCTTTAATACATCAATTTTGTACCTTTTCTTGTATTAATATTTTTCTATAGTTTTAGTTAACTACAATAGTCCTGGATCACACATTGTTCTGATGAGACCTGGTTTTAGCATAGGATTTGTGATTCTGACTGAAATATTGTATAAGCATCAATTTTTCTGATGATCTAAAAACTTTTCAGAAGAAGGAAAGAAAAACTTTCAGAAACCAGTCAAAACAACATATCTGGACTCAGTCTGACTCAAATAGTAAGTGATTCATTCTCCAAAACATTACAAACAGTTGTTTAGCACATCTTCTCCACTCATTTTGCCGTTCCTTCTCCATCAGACTCCTGCTCTGAATAATGACGGCGAGTGTGTTTACATCAGTAATGGCTTGCTGTCATCCACCGCACTGAGTGCACCAGAATCTCTTCATTATTCCACCATTGACTTCACAAACGCTGAACCAGCATCAGGAGAGATCTGGGGCATCGCCTCGCTCACCAGTGAATACGCTGTGATCCGTCACCGTCCTGCAGGAGCCACAGATGCAGAGAACAACACATCGACATCTGAGACAGACCCCAGAAAACAAGACATGACAGCAAAGATCATAGACATGTCATTACCAGAAACAGAAGACGAGATTTATGGAAACATAAGCCATCACTACAGACAGAAAGAACCGCTGGTCAGTGCAGATGACGCTGAAATGCAAGACTGAACCAAAACCTTTGAGTCTTTGAGCACCAGAGGGATTTTTACAGAATTCACTGTTAATTTACTCACCTTCAAGCCAATCAAGATGTAGGTGACTTGTTTCTTCAATGGAACAGTGAAGAAGATTTTTAGCTCAAACTCTGGTCCTCTGTGATTCTTAAAATGCAAGCGAGTGGCTCCTGTCACTTGAGAGTGATAAAAATAGCAAATACAGGCATCACAAACGTAACAGCCGTGACTCCTGATGATGCATTATGAGGTCTTATTAAGCGAAATGATCGGTTTATTTACAACATTACTGCCTGTAATCCAGTTCAGAATAATTTATTTTTATTATGTATTTAATTATACACCAATGTATTTGATTTCCTATTCATATTCATAATATTCATAATATTTTGGGCTGTGGGTCTCTCTAAAGCCCAGTACCATTTGGTAATTGTTTCTCCTCATCTTTTAAATAAATCACTTAACCTACTTTGTTTCTTTCTATTGCATTATACCCTTAGTTTTTTTCTGACAAGCTTCAAGTTTACAAAAAATCTTCTTTTGTAAAATATTTTCTTTTGCATATCTTTTGAATGATCTCTTTATGGTTATTGTTTACATTAACAGTAAACAGTAATAGTAAAGGGCTAGAAGTGAACAAATCAAATGTGTAAAAGTGACTTTGACTTGCTCTTCTCCTCATAACTGAGCCTTTTTTCTCAGATTCTCACAGACTGAAAACAAAGTCAATCCTTCTCTTTCAATCTTCCGTTCCCTGTGAACAGCAAACTCATGTTACAGAAAGCTCAAAATCATCTCCATTTAGTGATGCAAAAAAACTAAAAAAAGTCATAAATCAATTCAGATAAATGTTTAACTAATAAACACTGAGGTTTGTAATGATCAGAGTGCGATAATAAGTGTCTGTGCGTTTTGTCTAATAAAATGTTTCTGTTTTTATCAAGGCAAACTGAAAAGAAACAAACCTGTTTCATTTTTGGCACAGCTTGACCTTAAGGCATACATTTGTATGTTGGCAAATCTTCAGAATAAACTGCAATAAAGCATAATACAAAAATATTACAATAAAGGAAACATTCAAGAGGCAATACATGCGAGTCATCAATTATACATGTTTGGATATTGTCCAAAGTAGACAGTGGTCAAATCATCAAGTAATTCAAGCCTTGATGCTGAAAATGTGTATATTTTATATGGAAAAAACCCCAGATGTTTTTGGATTCCCTGTAGACTGAAGATTGGGTTCTCTGTAGTCTTGTGGATAGTGGTTTGGAGAATAGGTATAGTCAGTTATTGTTTATTTATCTCATGTGAATATTCCCATTACAATAAATAAAAAGAAAACTACCAAGTCACTTTTACTATAGATAAGCACATAAAGTAACACTTTGGTGCCCTCTGGTGGTGAGTTTACTTATCGTAATGGTAAAAACGGAGGTGCAGTTTTCTGTTCACTCCACCAGAGGGCAAAAGCGGCTTCACTTTTAGCCCGAGACCTTCACATAATTAAAACATTTCAACACATCTACACAGTTTAAGTACAGATGTTGACAGACACAGACACCTTACATCCATACAGCATTATGCTGAAATCTCTTTTGCTTTCAGATTCTATCAGTATTTTGGGCAAGAAAACATGCTTGCTGACTGTTTAGTCCTCAATTTTTCCACTTTCCTTATTTTAAGCTGTAAAACAGAATTAAGAACATGAGAAGTATTACTGTAATACAATGTCAGTATGTTGAAAAGAAATAAAATGCATCTGTTTCCTGTACATAGTGTTTTAGGATTGTGTTTTAAATGTGATTCAAAACGTATTCCTGAACATCGAGAATTATCAACATGAACACTGGATCTCACAAGACCGTGAATTGTCTCAAGCAAATACAAAGAAATGAGTTAGATATTCTGTAAGCTTCATACTGATTTGCATTGGATTTCTCAGGCAGGCAATTGTCATTGAGTTCTGACTACAGGGAAGTGGTGAATCCCTAATACAAGCTACACAGCTCTCCCTCCATCCAATGTAGAAGCATCATCTTGAGCTCTGAGAGGATTTCTGTCATCTTCAATTCTCTTCTCAGGTAAGTCATTTACACACAACACAGTAAAACTTACACTTACTCCTGTAGTTTTGAGATTCTGAAACACTAAGTTTCTGAAACATTTTTTAAAATCTTTAGTAGTGTCAGAGCTGGGTAGTAACTTACTACAGGTAATCTGGATTTTGTAATCAGAATCTAAAAATCAAGTACCTGTAATTAGAGTATATTATATTTTATAATGCTCATTAACAGATTTCAGTTACTTTTTAATGGATTATATAAATACATACTCACACAATGGCAGTAAATCATTCATAATTTATTATTTCTGCCTAATTATTTTATTTAATTTTTAAAATTTTTTTCACTGTTGTACCATTTAGCTTGACTATATTCGCAATAAAGAATGGGCGTGTAAATGTCATGTAAATAAATTTGCAAACCATACATCTGAATTTGGGTGAAAAAAGCACGTATAATGCACTATGTAAAACACTATGTGTTCATCTTACCCAGTGACATTCAGTAACTGTTGATTCTGTAAAACCGGACAAAAATATTTCAAACCTAAAAGACTTTAGACATGTAACGTCATTGCTGTTTAGTAATGTTGTTAATGCTATTTCCCAAAGATTCCCAAAACGTTTTTGGCAACTAAACCCCTTTGATATTAAATAATTACTTGAAATGTCTCTGAGAAAGTTAATATTTTAATTCCTTAATGGTCCACATTGACATGCAGGCAAACAAATTTAAAAATTCTATTGTTTTGTGTTCAAGTATTTAAAATGTTGTTGTTTTTTTTTTTATGATTTAATTATTAGCTTTTTTTCCCCAAACTCACAAATCCACTGCAGTTCTTACATTATGGCCAGTTTGGGAAACCCTGGTTTAATGTCATTTTTAATGCATTTTATGATATCGGAATGAAATATATTTTCTTTCTCTTTGCTTTTTTATATTAATATGGTACATTTAACGTTAGATTTAAAACAAAATAGATAAAAGTAATCTAAAAGTAATGAAAAGTAGTCAGAATACATTACCTAGAACACGTAACCTAAATTATGGTACTAACTACCTATTATATATACATTATCTTTGTTTGTTTTGTTTTTTGTTTATTCAGCTGTTAGGTGGAGTGCATGTAAATGATGGAGACACTGGTGACGCTCCTCCTCACTGGATCTCTGATACAAGGTCTCATTTTCATAGATTACTTCTCTTTTTAACAAGCTGAATTAAAATTATGAAAGCACTTTCATGCAACCTTTGTGAGATTAAAAAGAAATAAGTGCTGCAGAAGCTCCGCATAAAAAGTTTGTATGATTACTTCCTTCTATTTGTTTGTCTGTTTTAGGTGTTTTTTGTGGTTTTAGTATCACTCTGCCACAGGCAGTAGAAGGTCTACAAGGATCCTGTGTTTTCATACCCTGCACATTTGATATCGATCAACAATATGAATATTTACTCACTGATAGTGCAAAGAGAATGTGGTATAAAGACGGAAGCCTTGCAGTTAAAGTGTTTGACTCCAGCATCCCCAACACTGGACTGTTTAAAGGAGAAATATTTGGCACTGCTACACAGAAAAACTGCAGCACACGCTTCGATAATGTCAATCAGAGTCATAATGGGTCATATTACTTCAGACTTGAAGCCAGTGGTGTACTGCGATTAAACTACAGAAAACCTACATATACCCAAGTTCAAATCACTGTCTTAGGTGAGTATCATATTGTTCATCTCTTACTGTATATTATATACCTTCATTATTGGATATAATGATCCATAAGATCTTCTAATATTTGACTGTATCTCAATGTGTTTCAGGATCTCCACCCACACCCACAGTGAGCGTCTTTAAGGATCAGCAGGAGGTGATGGAGATGATGGAGGTG